>OY740796.1:18121698-19599198 GCA_963514005.1 Raja brachyura | reverse complement strand
TGTGTGTGTGTCAGTGTGTGTGTGTGTGTGTGTGTGTGTCAGTGTGTGTGTGTGTCAGTGTGTGTGTGTGTGTGTCAGTGTGTGTGTGTGTGTGTCAGTGTGTGTGTCAGTGTGTGTGTGTGTGTCAGTGTGTGTGTCAGTGTGTGTGTGTGTGTGTCAGTGTGTGTGTCAGTGTGTGTGTGTGTCAGTGTGTGTGTGTGTGTGTGTGTGTCTGTGTCAGTGTGTGTGTGTCAGTGTGTGTGTGTGTGTGTGAGTGTGTGTGTCAGTGTGTGTGTGTGTGTGTGTGTGTGTGTGTGTGTGTGTGTCAGTGTGTGTGTGTGTGTGTGTCAGTGTGTGTGTCAGTGTGTGTGTGTGTGTGTGTCAGTGTGTGTGTGTGTGTCAGTGTGTGTGTGTCAGTGTGTGTGTGTCAGTGTGTGTGTGTGTGTGTGTGAGTGTGTGTGTCAGTGTGTGTGAGTGTGTGTGTGTGTGTGTGTGTGTGTCAGTGTGTGTGTGTGTGTGTGTGTGTGTGTGTGTGTGTGTGTGTGTGTGTCAGTGTGTGTGTGTCAGTGTGTGTGTGTGTGTGTGTGTGTCAGTGTGTGTGTGTCAGTGTGTGTGTGTGTGTTCTGGATCATTGGGACTTCTTTTGGGGTAGGTGGGACCTGTACAGAAAGGATGGGTTGCACTTGAACCCGAGGGGGACCAATATCCTAGCGGGGAAATTTGCAAAGGCCACTGGGGAGACTTTAAACTAGAATGGTTGGGGCGAGGGATGCAAATAGCAAAAGCTAGTAGACAGAATGGGAGGCAGGAAGCAGAAAAGGGAAGCACTCGGACACAAGAGGAGAAAGAAAAAAAAGGAAATAAACAGAGAACAAGAGATGGGGGGTTTCTTAAATGTGCATATTTTAATGCTAGGAGCATTGTCAGAAAGGTGGATGAGCTTAGAGTCTGGATAGACACCTGGAAGTATGATGTTGTGGCGATCAGTGAAACATGGTTGCAGGAGGGCTGTGATTGGAAACTAAATATTCCAGGATTTCGTTGCTTCAGGTGTGATAGAATTGGAGGGGCAAGAGGTGGAGGTGTTCCATTGCTAGTCAGGGAAGATATTACAGCAGTGCTTTGGCAGGATAGATTGGAGGGCTCATCTAGGGAGGCTATTTGGGTGGAACTTAGAAGTGGGAAAGGTGTAGCAACACTTATAGGGGTATATTATAGACCGCCAAACGGGGAACGAGAATTGGAAGAGCAAATATGTAAAGAGATAGCAGATATTAGTAGTAAGTACAAGGTAGTGATTGTGGGAGATTTCAACTTTCCACACATAGACTGGGAAACACATTCTGTAAATGGGCTGGATGGTTTGGAGTTTGTAAAATGTGTGCAGGATAGTTTTTTGCAGCAATACATAGAGGTGCCTACTAGAGGAGGGGCAGTGCTGGACCTCCTGTTAGGAAATGAGACGGGACAGGTGGCGGAGGTATGCGTAGGGGAGCACTTCGGGTCCAGTGATCACAATACCATTAGTTTCAATATAATTATGGAGAAGGACAGAACTGGGCCTCGGGTTGAGATTTTTGATTGGAGAAAGGCTAACTTTAACGAGATGCGAGATGATTTAAAAGGAGTGAACTGGGACATTTTGTTTTATGGGAAAGATGTAGAGGAGAAATGGAGGACATTTAAAGGGGAAATTTTAAGAGTACAAAATCTTTATGTTCCTGTTCGGTTGAAAGGAACCAGTAAAAATTGGAAAGAGCCCTGGTTTTCAAGGGAAATTGGACATCTTGTTCGGAAAAAGAGGGAGATCTACAATAATTATAAGCAGCATGAAGTAAATGAGGTGCTTGACGAGTATAAGGAATGTAAAAAGAATCTTAAGAAAGAAATTAGAAAAGCTAAAAGAAGATATGAGGTTGCTTTGGCAAGTAAGGTGAAAGTAAATCCAAAGGGTTTCTACAGCTATATTAATAGCAAAAGGATAACAAGGGATAAAATTGGTCCATTGGAGAGACCGAGTGGACAGCTATCTGCAGAGCCAAAAGAGATGGGGGAGATATTGAACAATTTATTTTCTTCGGTATTCACCAAGGAGAAGGATATTGAATTATGTGAGGTAAGGGAAACTAGTAGAGTAGCTATGGATACTATGAGTTTCAAAGTAAAAGAAGTACTGGCACTTTTGAAAAATATAAAAGTGGATAAGTCTCCAGGTCCTGACAGGATATTCCCTAGGACATTGAGGGAAGCTAGTGTAGAAATAGCCGGGGCTATGACAGAAATATTTCAAATGTCATTAGAAACGGGAATAGTCCCCGAGGATTGGCGTACTGCGCATGTTGTTCCATTGTTTAAAAAGGGTTCTAAAAGTAAACCTAGCAATTATAGACCGGTTAGTTTGACTTCAGTGGTGGGCAAATTAATGGAAAAGATACTTAGAGATAATATATATAAGTATCTGGATAAAGAGGGTCTAATTAGGAACAGTCAACATGGATTTATGCCTGGAAGGTCATGTTTGACTAATCTTCTTGAATTTTTTGAAGAGGTTACTAGAGAAATTGACGAGGGTAAAGCAGTGGATGTTGTCTATATGGACTTCAGTAAGGCCTTTGACAAGGTTCCTCATGGAAGGTTGGTTAAGAAGGTTCAACTGTTGGGTATAAATGCAGGAATAGCAAGATGGATTCAACAGTGGCTGAATGGGAGAAGCCAGAGAGTAATGGTGGATGGCTGTTTGTCGGGTTGGAGGCAGGTGACTAGTGGGGTGCCTCAGGGATCTGTGTTGGGTCCTTTGTTGTTTGTCATGTACATCAATGATCTGGATGAAGGGGTGGTAAATTGGATTAGTAAGTATGCAGATGATACCAAGATAGGGGGTGTTGTGGATAATGAAGAGGATTTCCAAAGTCTACAGAGTGATTTAGGCCAGTTGGGAAAATGGGCTGAAAGATGGCAGATGGAGTTTAATGCTGATAAATGTGAGGTGCTACACCTTGGCAGGACAAATCAAAATAGGACGTACATGGTAAACGGTAGGAAATTGAAGAATACAGTTGAACAGAGGGATCTGGGAATAACCGTGCATAGTTCCTTGAAGGTGGAATCTCATATAGATAGGGTGGTAAAGAAAGCTTTTGGTATGCTAGCCTTTATAAATCAGAGCATTGAGTATAGAAGCTGGGATGTAATGTTAAAATTGTACAAGGCGTTGGTGAGACAAAATCTGGAGTATGGTGTGCAGTTTTGGTCGCCCAATTATAGGAAGGATGTCAACAAAATAGAGAGGGTACAGAGGAGATTTACTAGAATGTTGCCTGGGTTTCAACAGCTAAGTTACAGAGATAGGTTAAATAAGTTAGGTCTTTATTCTCTGGAGCGCAGAAGGTTAAGGGGGGACTTGATAGAGGTCTTTAAAATGATGAGAGGGATAGACAGAGTTAATGTGGACAAGCTTTTCCCTTTGAGAATAGGGAAGATTCAAACACGAGGACATGACTTTAGAATTAAGGGACAGAGGTTTAGGGGTAACATGAGGGGGAACTTCTTTACTCAGAGAGTGGTAGCGGTGTGGAATGAGCTTCCAGTGGAAGTGGTGGCGGCAGGTTCGTTCGTATCATTTAAAAATAAATTAGATAGGCATATGGATGAGAAGGGTATGGAGGGTTATGGTGTGAGTGCAGGCAGGTGGGACTAAGGGAAAAAAGTTGTTCGGCATGGACTTGAAGGGCCGAGATGGCCTGTTTCCGTGCTGTAATTGTTATATGGTTATATGGTTATATGGTGTGTGTCAGTGTGTGTGTCAGTGTGTGTGTCAGTGTATGTGTGTGTGTGTCAGTGTGTGTGTGTGTCAGTGTGTGTGTGTGTGTGTGTCAGTGTGTGTGTGTCAGTGTGTGTGTGTCAGTGTGTGTGTCAGTGTGTGTGTGTGTGTGTCAGTGTGTGTGTCAGTGATTGTGTGTGTGTGTGTGTCTGTGTGTGTGTGTGTGTCAGTGTGTGTGTGTGTGTGTGTGTGTGTGACAGTGTGTGTGTGTGTGTGTGTGTGTGTGTGTGTCAGTGTGTGTGTGTGTGTCAGTGTGTGTGTGTGTGTGTGTGTGTGTCAGTGTGTGTGTGTGTCAGTGTGTGTGTGTCAGTGTCAGTGTGTGTCAGTGTGTGTGTGTGTGTCAGTGTGTGTGTGTCAGTGTCATCTGGGCACAATCTGGTTAATTCTTATTTTCTTCCAAACACTAGGCCACAGCCTTTCCATTTGCACACATTCTACTCACTGTTTTTCCCCGTGGAGGCGATAAGCATCTTCCTGTTGCATTTCCACCTATAATTCTGAACTTTTTGATCCTTGAAATTTAAAAAACAGCCCAAACTCAACCAGTTTTGAGAAACAAAATCTGACTGATGTCACAATGCCTCTCACAGTGCACCAATCACAATGGGCTCTCAAGCTGGCTGCCGACTGCCGCAATGACATCACAATGGGACGTTGCTCCTCCCCTCTCCTCCCCTCCCTGCCCTCTCTCCCCGCCCTCCCCTCCCTCCCCTCCCTCCCTTTCCTCACCTCCCCTCACCTCCCCTCCTCTCCCCTCCTCTCCTGTCCCCTCTCCTCCCCTTCCCTCCCGTCCTCTCCCCTCTCCTCCCTTTTCCTCCCCTCCTCTCCCCTCTCCTGTGCTCCCTCTCCTCCCCTCCTCTCCTTTCTCTCTCTCTCTCTCTTCCCTCTTTCCTCCCCTCCCCCTGTCCCCTCTGTCTGTCCCCTCTCCAACTCTCCTCCTATTCCCTCTCTCTCCCGCCCCCTCTCTCTCCTCCCATCCCCGCTCTCTCCCCACCAATAGCGCAACAACTTCACTCTCCCCCTCAGTATATATATATATTTTTCTTATCAAAAGAGTGGTTGAATATTGCTTTGGGGAATGGGTTGTATTGGGGGACCAGGCCTCCCGTGGGGGCTATGGGTGAGTGGTGGAATATTGCGTTGGGAAACGGGTTGCGTTGGGGGACAAGGCCTCCAGTGTGACAGGGACCCAACTTGGTCTAGTATATATATATATATATTATGTGTGTGTGTGTGTGTGTGTGTGTGTGTGTGTGTGTGTGTGTATGTGTGTGTGTGTGTGCGTGTTCAATATATACATGTATATATATCTCATATACTTATTACAATTCTTGTATGTGTGTATATATGTGTGTTTTTAAATCTTTTCAAAAAAACTACGTGGTAACGATAAAATAGTTATATATTCCGGTTGACATTTTTCCCGTTGAGTCCAAAATCACCTAATCTGAAAATGTTATGCTTCATTTCTGGACTTATTACTGAAAATGTTTAAAAATAACAAAAGACTTTGAATTTAAATGAGCCGCTCGCGCTGATGACGTCACATTGAGTCTGATCGGCTCCGTCTTGGCTCCGTCGCACACACAACCTTCCACGTGCTTCGAGTGACGTCAATGTATTATGTTATTATTATGTTATAAAGGTATAGGAGCAGATTTAGGCCGTTTGGCCCATCAGGACTACTGTACCATTCAATCGTGGCTGATCTATCTTGTAAGTAGATCACATCATCCATGTAAAGATGATTAGTGCAACCTGGCATCATGTTCGGCATTGACGTTTTGCGCCATGGGGCCTGTTCCTGTACTGTTCCATGTTCTATGGTTTTTTTTAAACATTAGTGAAGCAGATGGTATTTACAACAATCCAGTGGTATTGTAGTTAATGTGCCGTGTCTGGGATATTTTACGAGAATTTGAATTTTTCCAGTTGCCACACTGATTTTAAACTCATGCCCCTGGATGAGGGTTCTAAAGCACTGACTGCTAATTCAATGAATTAACCACCACACTGCTGTTTCCCCAAAATGAGAGGGCAGCCAGAGCCTTAGATTAAGTTTGTAAATTCATAAGTTAATGGAGCAAAATTAGGCTGTTCATCCCATCAAGTCTACTCTGCCATTCAATCATGATTGATTTATCTCTCCCTCCCAACCCCATTCTCTTACCTTCTCCCCATAACCCCTGACACCCGTACTAATCAAGAATTCAGTTAAGAGATTTAGTGTTGAATCACGACCTTTGGCCCACCGAGTCCACACCGACGAGCAATCATCCGTACACTAGTTTTTTCCTACACACAAGGGACAATTTACAAAGGCCAATTAACCTACAAACCTGCCTACATCTTTGGAATATGGGAAGAACCTGGAGCAGCCGGGGAAAACCCTCGCTGTCACGGGGAGAATGTACATTGCGCACCCACGGTCAGGATCAAACCCGGATCTCTACCGCTGCGCCTTATGTGCTGCCCTCCAAATGCCGTCTTGAATCAATTTTCCTCGCACTGACTGCATTGCTTGTTTATTGACCAGAGTACAGGCCTTTCATATTCCATGAATGGACAATGCAATTCCATCGGCCTCTTGTCAGAATTTGCTTTTGCATTGAACTTCGACATTTGCAGGGTCATTTTCCAAGGTCACTCACCCTGTATCCTTCACCGCCAGCTGTGCAAGGCTGGCGAATCCTAGACGCTGTGCCTTCCTGCAGCCGGCTTGGTGCAACGTTTAACCAAGGCTGGGTATTGTCCCAGCGTGGCCTCCATTGTGATGAGACTAAGCCTGCCTGATGAAGGGTCTCGACCCAGAACGTCACCTATTCCTTTGCTCCAGAGATGATTCCTGACCTGCTGTGTTACTCCAGCATTTTGTCTCTGTCCTCCTATTGACACCGTTCCATACAATCCCCTCCCTGAATTACTCGTTCAATGTTCTTGCACGGTGCAGGAATGTTCTTTCTTCGAGATATAAATGGAGATGCGGCTTGGAAATAGGCCCTTTGCACCATCGAATCCACGCCGACCATCGATCACCAGATCAAATTAGTTCTGTTATCTCACATTCCCATCCTACACACTAATTTACAGAGGACAATTAACCTGCAAATCTGCACATCTTTGGAATGTGGGAGGAAACCGGAATACCCGGGGTTAACCCACGCAATGACAGGGAGAATGTACAAACTCAGTACAGACAGCGCCCATAGTCAGGATCAAACCTGGGTCTCTGGCGCTGTGAGGCAGCAACTCTACCGCTGCGCTATGGAGCCTCCCGTATCTTAACTCCAAACATGTAAAATTGAACAAACTAGAGGATTTGTACAGTATGTGTACAGGGCCAGAGCTCAATTAGACCACGCAGCCGATGCTTCCGCAACGCTCAATAACAACATCTATTCAGGATTTATTTGATTCCAAAGTTTTTTGATAAATATACCTCCCACTCCACCTCCACAATGACGGGAAATGGTAGTTGTTAGTTTTCCTGGTATCCTTTAGGCATTTGGCAGTAGTAAAGCAGAGAATGGTAGACACTGCCCAGTCAATCGTGAGTACTGACCTCCCCACCACCAAAGGAATCTAGAGGAGGCACTGCCTCAACAAGCCAATCTCATCAACCAGCTTAGTGGTGCAGCGGTAGAGTTGCTGCCTTACAGAGCCAGAGACCCGGGTTCGATCCTGACTACGGGTGAAATTCATAAGTTATAGGAGCAAAATTAGGTTGTTCATCCCATCAAGTCTGCCATTCAATCATGATTGATTTATCCTGCCTGTTGCCGATCCTGACTATTGGTGGAAATGTGTCAGACTCGATAACAATCAGCACGGGAGCACCTCAGGGCTGCGTGCTCAGCCCCCTGCTGTACTCACTCTATACTCATGACTGCGTAGCCGGTCATAGCACGAACTCCATCATCAAGTTCGCTGACGACACCACTGTTGTGGGATGTATCACTGATGGGGATGAGTCCGAGTATAGAAGAGAGATCGAGCGACTGTCCATATGGTGCCAGCACAACAACCTGGCCCTCAACACCAGC
Organism: Raja brachyura; assembly: GCA_963514005.1. The sequence continues at coordinate 19,591,356 of OY740796.1, read as the reverse complement.
AAAACCAAGGAACTGATTGTTGACTTTGGAAGGAGTAGGATGGGGACCCACAGTCCTGTTTATATCAACGGGTCGATAGTTGAAAGGATCAAGAGCTTCAAATTCCTGGGCGTGCACATCTGTGAAGATCTTTCCTGGTCCGAGAACACAGATGCAATTATTAAGAAAGCTCATCAGCGCCTCTACTTCCTGAGAAGATTATGGAGAGTTGGTCTGTCAAGGAGGACTCTCTCTAACTTCTACAGGTGTACAGTAGAGAGCTTGCTGACTGGTTGCATCGTGGCTTGGTTCGGCAACTTGAGTGCCCTGGAGAGGAAAAGACTCCAAAAAGTAGTAAACACTGCCCAGTCCATCATCGGCTCTGACCTTCCTTCCATCGAGGGGATTTATCACAGTCGCTGCCTCAAAAAGGCAGGCAGCATCATCAAGGACCCACACCACCCTAGCCACACACTCATCTCCCTGCTACCTTCGGGTAGAAGGTACAGGAGCCTGAAGACTGCAACAACCCAGTTTAGGAATAGCTACTTCCCCACAGCCATCAGTCTATTAAACCTGTCTCGGAACTCTGAACATTAATATCCCTCCATCTGTTATTTGCGCTTTACTAATTTATTAAGTCATGGGTGTATTTATGTATAGAATTGTAGTCAATGCCTTCTATGTTCTGTTGTGCTATGCAAAGAAAGATTTTCATTGTCCTGTCAGGGACACATGACAATAAAGTCTTTTGACTTTGACTTTGATGTCTGTACGGAGTTTGTAAGTTCTCCCCGTGACCACGTCGGTTTTCTCTGGGTGCTCCGGTTTCCTCCCACACTCCAAAGGTGTACAGGTTTGTAGGTTAATTGGTTTGAATTAAAATTGTCCCCAGTGTGTAGGATAGTGGTAGCGTATGGCGATTGCTGGTCAGCGTGGACTTGGTGGGCCGAAGGGCCTGTTTCCACGCTGTATCTCTAAACTATACTAAACAAAGCCCACATCACTCTGCCAATGAGTTCATTTCACTCCTACCGTCGGGAGACTGAAAACCGCCAGGTCCAAGATTAACCATCAACATCTTGAACACTACACAACACTAACCTCAACTATTAACTTCTATGGACGGCCTTTGAAGAATTTGCACCAAGAATTTAGGGCATTTGGGAGCAGAAGAGGATCAAACCCATCTAGCTGGAGAAATGAGGCAGTTGCTCTACTAACTGCAGCACTCTGCCACCCAGGACATTCCCAATATACTTGACATCCAGTCAAAGTGAAGGTACTGTTGCAAGGTAGGATCCGTACGCAGCAAGATCTTGAAAGAGCAACAGTATAAAGGCCACACAACTCACCCTGTTTTAGCGACTTCATCTGTGTTAATTGCCCAAGGAGAACTCCCATACATCTCTTCAACATCGTATCCTAGGACCTCATCTGTGGTCCGACAGAGGTGAATGTTAAGCTGTGCATGATAGAGTGTAGAACTTACTGTAGAAGCTAGACAAGTACAGCACAGGAACAGGCCCTTTGGCCCACAATGTCCACGCCGAACATGGTGGTAAGAAAAAAACGAATCCCATTTGCCTGCACGTGAACCACATCCCTCCATTCCCTGGGATTCAAGAGGCAGAGAGGCAGCAGAATCTCAGGGCATGACCATTGAACATATGAATGTATTTTGTTGTATTTTTTGTTCGAAATTGTTTTTGCTGAAGAGCTGAGTGAGTGGAGCTGGTATTCTCTTCCTTTGCAGATACTGGAATGGTGCTTAAGACAATCGCACTGCGGAAGGGGAGCGCTGTGCAGAGTGAGGAAGTCATTCTGGAGGAGCTCCAGGTCTTCAAGGTACTCACTGTTTCCCATTAGATCATGAAGTGTTGAAGAAATGAGAGGAATAGATCGGGAAAACGCACAGAGTATTCTGCGCAGAGTAGGGGAATCACGAACCACAGGACATAGGTTTAAGGTGAGGGGGAAAAGATTTAATGGGAACCTGAGGAGCAACTTTTTTACACCAAGAGTGGTGTGTGTATGGATCAAGCTGCCGGAGGAGGTACAGTGGCATGGTGGCACATCAGTAGAGTTCCTGCCTTGCAGCTCCAGAAACCCAGGTTCGATCCTGACTGTGGGTGCTGTCGGTACAAAGGTTTCACGTTCTCACCGTGACCGCGTGTTTTTTCCTGCGTGCGCCCGTTTCCTCCGACATTCTAAAGGCATACAGGTTTGGAGATTAATTAGCTTTAGGGAAATTTGTAAATTGTCCCTTGTGCACAGGATGGTGCTAGTGTATGGGGATCGCTGGTCGGTGGGCCGAAGGGCCTGTTTCCGCGCTGTATCTCTAAACTAAACTAAACTAAAAGACTGGAGGTGGAAGGTAGAGTTTGGCTTTGGCATAAAATGATCTCCAACCTCATGATACAAAGCTGGATGGCCGTGTGAGCTGCGAGGAGGATGCTGGGAGGCTGCAGGGAGATTTGGATAGGTTGGGTGAGTGGGCAGATGCATGGCAGTTGCAGTGGAATGTGGATACGTGTGAGGTTATCCACTTTGGGGGCAAGAACAAGAAGGCTGACTATTGTCTGAATGGTGTCAGATTGGGAAAAGGGCAGATGCAATGATACTTGGGTGTTCTTGTACATTGGTCACATGGAGGGATGTGGTTCACGTGCAGGCAAATGGGATTCGTACTGAATGGCAGTGCTGGCTCGAAGGGCCGAATGGCCTACTCCTGCACTCATTTACTATGTTTCTATCCCTCGCCACTGCCTAAGCTTTTATCTCAAGTCATGGAATAGGAATGTGAACCTGCTGACCTCCTTAATGAGATGAAGCCAAATCCAGTATTACCCCTAAGGGAAGGGAATTCTGGAATTGAGAGAAATTGGTCGTTTTGAAGTACATTGATTAATGGTGTCCATTTTAACATCGGCAGGTTTCAAATCCCATCACAGCGATGGAGATCTCGGTGAAACGGGTGAGTATCTCAGCTCCTTTGTCCTTCCGTTGTTCTCCTTCCATAGAGTCTCACAACTCAGGGGAAACAGGCCCTTCGGCCCATCATGCCTATGCTGACCATCAAATACCGCTCTGTGCTAATGCCGTTTGCCAACTCTTGCTCAATGGCCTTGCTTAATTAAGTATGCATCCTGATGCTTTTTGACATGTTTTGAGTGTTTGTCATCACCACCTTCTCGTTCAAGATGACAAACACCTTCTAAGTGAAAAAAATCTTCCTCCGATCGTCTTACTCCTCACTTCAAACCTGTGCCCTTTGGTCTTAGACGCCTCCACCATTGGGAAAAGTTTTGTTCTCTCGACCTCTGCCTCAGACTCCTCATCAGCCTCCGCTCCATGGAAAACAGACTCATCCCATTGAGTCTCCTCTCTCCTCAGAGCTGAAACACTATCCCAGGTCAAATCCTAGTGAACGTTTCACTCTAGAAGGATCTTCTCAGGTTCTGTTTACTTAGTATTAGCCTTGGTTTATCATTGTCACCCGTACCGAGATACAGTGAACTAATTAGTTCTCGTGTTATTCAGGCAAGTCTCACCATGCATGAGGGTGGCACAGTGACGCAGTGTGTAGAGCTGCTGCCTCACAGCGCCAGAGACCCGGGTTCAGCCCCGACCTCGGGTGCTGTCCGCGTGGAGTTTGTAGGTTCTCCCTGTGACCCTGTAGGTTTTCCCGGCTGGTCCGTTTTCTTCCCACATTCCAAAGCAGTGCTGGTTTGTAGATTAATTGGCTTCTGTAAATTGCCCCTAGTGTGTAGGGTAGAACTAGTGTAGGGTAGAACTAGTGTACATGTGGTTGCTAGTTGTCGTGGATCGACGGGCCTTTTTCCATGCTGTATCTCTAAACTAAACCAAATTAAACTAAACTAAACTCCCACAATGCAAAAGAAGTGTGGGTTTGCAGGTTAATTGGCCACCTCTGTAAATTGTCCCTCCTATGACAACATAGAACTAGTGTGAACAAATGATGGATGGTTGGCGTGGACCCGGTGGGCCAACGGGCCTGTTTCCAAACGGTATCTTTCGATCAATCGATCAATGCGTACAATCAAACTAAACACAACTACGTCAGGTAGTGCAGGCCGCCACCAATATTCCGGCATCCTTGTGTCTGGAGTTTTCTGGATTCACCATTTTCCTGGACCAACAGAGACCACGGCTTCTAAGAGGAGTCCTGCGGTACTGGAACGGCCCGCCTAGGCCGCCGGTGGGGTGTGATATCGGCCCGCAAATTCAGCCCCGGAAGTCGGCTAGGCAACGGATCTGCCGGCTCCAGCCGGGCCGGAATTCCAGAACCCCGGCCACAGGGAGCGGGTTTGACCAAACGATTGACCGTGGAAATCTCGATGAGGTTGAGATCGGCCACCTCACCCAGCCTAGGCACCACACCTTTGGGGTGGACATCCGGGGGGGGGGTTTCAAGTGCACTCTCATAATTTTGTCCGGATTAAAGGTGGTGCCGGACCACCAGATGCCAGAATATTGATTGTGGACCCGTACAAAAAGAGAAAGCAGACAGAGTGCAGAATATAATGTGTCAACGGCCACAAAGGGAGCACAGGTGAAAACAGTTGTCCACCTTCTTTGCAGCAACAACTGTACATCGCCTCAAGAGTGGGGGTGGCCCAGGTGAAGCTCCATCAGTGCGAGACGTACGGCAGTGCCTGTGCCGAGTGCTGCCTGGCCAGAGACCCTTACTGTGCGTGGGACGGCAGCACGTGCACCAGATACCAGCCCACGGCCAAGAGGTAACCCACCGACACTGGCTCACAACCAAAGCACTTCCACTGGTCTTTGAGATGTTCTGCATGTCCTTGAGGAGGTTCAATGGTGTTTATTGTGACGTACTGTACGCACTGCACATTCTTTTCGAATAAGAAATATTCTTTTGCATAGCTCACACATGCCCGAGTCACCATATTTTGTCTGCACACACATGCACAAATGCACACAATAGGCTAGTGTGCAAAATAGTATTTCTATATCAAGAATTTCATTGTCCTATCTGGGACACATGACAATAAACTCTCTTGAATCTTGAATCTTGAATCTCTTTTAGTTCATTCCCAAGGTGAAGGAGATGGAAATACTTTTTACACACTTGTCATACATTCCAAAGCCCCATTTTTGGGGTGGACATCTGGGGGGAGGGGGGGGTGTCTCATAATTTTGTCCAGATTAAAGGAGGTGCCGGACCACCAGATTGGTTGTGACCTAACCAATGTTCCCTTTGAAGGAAACAAAGTGCTGGAGTAACTCAGCGGGTCGGGCAGCATCTCTGGAGATGCTTCAGATTGATTGCGGGTAGGGGAGGAGAAAGCTGGAAAAAGGGAGAGGCAGGATGGAGCGTGGCAGGTAATAGGTCGACAAAGAAAGGTCTCGACCCGAAAAATCACCTATCCGTGTTCTCCAGTGATGCTGCCTAACCTGCTGAGTTACTCAAACACTTTGTCCCCTTTTGTGTACAGGTATTAACCAGCTTCAGCAGTTCTATGTTTCTACATTTAAACCTTGCAGATTGGATGAAAAGGAACCAGACTTACATTAACCCCACATCTCTTTGTCTGTTTATTTAGACGCTTCCGAAGGCAAGATATCTGGAACGGAAACCCCATTCACCAGTGCCCAGACCAGAATTTGAGTGGTAAGAAAAATCTTGCCTCCTTCTTAGATGAACCTGCCTGATAACTTCATCATTCAAATGCAGTCGGCTTTTAAAACTAAGAGTGGCGATTGAAGGTGTGAGACAACTTACGAGAGCTATAAATTGAATTATGGAGATTGGAATGTTACACCATGTCTCCTCATCCCATAAACGTGGTTGGCGGTTGGAACACTAGAATTACTGTTGCGGTGTTAACACACTGTTATCTTCCCTGTGAGATTCGTCCATTAAATTCTGACATGCAGCAGCTTAAGAATCTCTTTTTCAAATCAAGTGTGGTCAGCAAAATATGGGATGTTTGCGATGGGAAATAGGACATGTTCCTGTTTCATGCCCTTGTGTCAGGATCAGACTCCGAGGTCGGATGTAGCTTTTTTGTTGCACGCTCTCCAGTCAGCAGAAAGACGATCCACAACGTAAAGACTCTCCAGGGCACCATGATAGCACAGTGTTGAGTTGCTGCCTTACAACGCCGGAGACCCCGGTTCGAACCTGACTGTGGGTGCTTGTCTGTACGCAGTTTGTACGTTCTCCCCATGACCTGTGTGGGTTTTCTCCGAGATCTCTGGTTTCTCCCACACTCCGAAGATGTACAGGTTTGTAGGTTAATTGGCTTGGCGACGTTGTAAATTGTCCGTAGTGTGTGTAATAGTGTAAGGGTGCGGGGATCGCTGGTTGACACGGACTCGGTGCGCCGAAGGGCCTGTTTCCACTCTGTATCTCTAAACTAAACTAACATTACAATCAAGCTGCCCACAGTGTACAGGTGTAGGATGAAGGGAATAACATTTAGTGCAAGGTAAAGTCCAATTAAAGATAGTCTGTGGGTCTCCAATGAGGTGGATGGTAGCTCAAGACTGCTCTCTCCCAGTTACCTTCACACAGAGGATGGTGCATTAATATAAAGAGCGCCAGAGAAAGTGGTTGAGGCAGGTACAATCACAACATTTAATTCACTTGGACATCAAATGGTTAGGAAAACTGAGAGCGATATGGGCCAAATGTGGGCAAATGGGATTAGATTAGATGGGCATCTTGGTCAGCATGGAAGAGTTGGGCCGAACGGCCTGTTTCCTTGCTGTGTTATTCTCTGACTATAAGTGACCTCCCATCTCGTCACCGTCGTTACCGCAGTGTGACATTCTCCACTCATCACACAGGGTTAACCTGAGCCTTAAGCCCCTGTCCCACTTTCCCGAGTTACCCACAAATTCTCCCGGGTTTTCCCCTTGAATCAAACTCGGGGAATGTCCGTAGCGAGTCCGTAGCAAGTCCGTGGATATTTTGTAGTGGCTCGTAATGCCAGCCGTAGGTACTCGGGGCATCAGGTAAGTCGGGACATTTTTTCAGCATGTTGAAAAATGTCCACAAGTAAAAAGAATAGCCCCGAGTACCTACAGCTGGCTATTACCGTAATTCTACAAGTTTGAATCAAGGGGAAAGCTGGGGAGAATTCATGAGTAACTCGGGAAAGTGGGACAGGGCCTTTACTTGGGGAGGTAGCGAACATGAAGAAGGTGGGTGGCATTGGGTTGACAGGGGGCGTTATTGGTCTACAGCCATTAAGTTACTGGAATGGTGCAGAACAATGTAGCGGAAATTCAGATCAAATCTGATAACTAAGAGGGACCCAGAAGGGGGCTCCGAGAAATAAGAGAGGCAGCACGCCTGGTTTGCTGCTGGAGAAGATAAGACTGTACTAACAACCTCTGTAACTTTGTCGGTGCCAGAAACGTGGCAACTCTTTGCCTACTGCCTAGGTGAGTTCTGCTGTATGATTTTTACCTAATTGTATGCAAAAATAAAGAATTTCACTGTGCCGAAAACACAATAAAATATCATTGAATCATTGAACTCCAATATTTAAATTCAATTAATCTGAAATAGATACTGGTCATATAGAGGTATACAGCACCGAAACAGGTTCTTCAATCCAGCTCGTTTATGCCCCATCTGAGCTAGTTTGCCCGCATTTGGCTCGTATCCCTCTAACGTAGAACTCGTCAGAACAGGTTACCGACGGTTGGTGTGAGCTCGTTCGGCCAAAGGGCCTGTTTTCATGCTTTATCCTTCTGTCAACCTCCATGATATTGAACTCTGAAAATGGCTGCCAGCAAATACAGAGATACAGCGTGGAAACAGGCCCTTCAGCCCACCGAATCCATGCCGACCAGCGATTGCCACTAGGGTAGTGTGCACTAGCACTACCCTACGCACGAGGGACAATTTACAATCTTTACCGAAGCCATTTAATCTATAAACCTGTAGATCTTTGGGATGTGGGGGGAAACCAGAGCATGCAGGGAAAACCCACTTGGTTACAGGGAGAACGTGCAAACTCCGTACAGACAGCACCCGTATTAGGGATCAAACATGAGTCTCGGGTGCTGCAAGGCTGCAACTCCACCGCTGTGTTACCATGCCACCCGGAATTGCCCATTATAAGAGAAATTCAGCAATATATTGACAGAGATATTTTTGTTCTTCGGCATAGTCCCATGCCTGCTGATATTTGGTGCTTTGCAGAGAGGATTATTTATCAGGGAGATGAGGGGCCAGTGCGTGAGCCTCCCATGTCCCGTCCATGATCCCGAATGGCGGCACTGTTTTGTCAGGTGCTCCCACACACAGGGGAGCAAGGCCCTTGTGAAGCCATGGAGTTGCCCGAGGGGCAGTCTGACGCTGAGCAGAATTGAGAGAGGTCTTGGGAGCGGCTCCTTTTCCCAGCCTTGCTGCCAGGGATCAAAACGTGGAGCGCCGAGAATGAAAGGACGAAGGAAAGAAATGAATCAAAAATAGACGGATTTAAATGTGACCTTTTCTTCCCTTCCCAATTAAGTCTCATAAAGACCCCCACGTCGACCACAGGCTTCCCCTCCCCCATTCTTGTCCTGTATTAGCTCACCACTCTCTCTGCAGCTAAAAGCATACACATTTTCTTCTTCAAAAGCAATCTTCCAAACGGCGCACGTCCGTTCAGATACCATGATGTCTAATTTTAATTTTCTTTAAATAAAGTATGTCATATTATGGGATCGAAGTGCTTTCCCAAACCCTTGTGCTAAAAGTAGAATGAATAATGTCTGTACATTGTGGTTCATATCTCAAATTCAGTCCTGTTGGAGTCAGCATTGTATATTAACTCAGCCGCCGACATTCTAGAGGTTTTGTTCCTCCCTCAAAATGGCTTCTCCTTCTCTTAGTTTTAAGTTCATTATTGTCAGGTTCGATAATACTGTACATTAATACAATTAAGTCAGACTCAAGCACAGTAGATAAAACAAAGCGGACCTACCATCTATCTCATTGGAGACTCTCGGACTATCGTTAATCGAACCTACTGGGCTTTATCCTGCACTAAACGTTATTCCCTTTATCCGGTATCTGTACATTGTGGGCAGCCTGACTGGAAAGCACATAACAAAAAGCTTTTCACTGCACCTCCTTACACGTGACAATACTAAACTAAACTAAACTGAAATATAGTGTGCAGACTCTAGTCGCCAGCATTGTAGCGCATCAGTTCCACAGACAAAGTCCAAGGTCCACAATGGAATAGAGGTGAATCAGACAGTGCAGCTGTAGATATACATGGAGATCTAAACCAACAACTCGTTCTGCCACCATCTGCTACAGTTACGATATCCATGGAAACCTTACAGTTGCCGTGCAGGTCCATCAAGTTACAAAGTCAGTGTTGGGTGGATTGAGCCATCTCAGCTTTGCTCTCAGTGGACCATTCCATCTCCCGCCATTCTCCCACACAATGAAACGCTGCTAGGTACCAGTGGAGCCCAACACGAGGAAGGAGAATGATGTCAACTGTTCATTATGCAACGGACAACGCTCAATACAAGTGTCTCAGTATGTTCCTCGTATTGACTTCAGGCATGGCGGCGCAGCGTAGAGCTGCTGCCTTATACCTCCAGAGACACAGGTTTGATCCTGACTATGAGTGCTGTCTGTGTGTTCTCGTGAGTGTGTGGGTTTTCTCCGGGTGCTCCGGTTTCTTTCCACACTGTAAAGGCGTACAGGTTTGTGGGTTAACTGGCTCGTGTGCATAGTGTGTGCTCGTGTAACAGGGACTTGATGGCAAGAAGGACCTGTTTCCACGCAGTATCTCTAAAATTTCCTTAGTACACGAGATAATAAACTTGACTGAACATTATTTGTGAAAGGACTTACAAAGGGACAATAGCATTTAGATAGGTTTATTGAGTTGTGCAGCACGTAAACAGGCCTTTTAGCCCTCCATGTCCATTCCTACCATCACAGGAATAGGTAACGTTTCTCTTTCCCTTGACTCTCAGTCTGAGGAAAGGTCTCGACCCGAAACGTCACCCATCTTTTTTCCCAGAGATGATGCCTGACTTTTTGAGAAACTCCAACACTTTATGTTTTTCCAAGGCTCAGAAGGGCTGGTGTAATGTGGGCAAATAGGATAGTATGGATGGGTTAAAATGTCAGCTTGGATATGGTGGGCTGAAGGGCCTATTTTTGTGGTGTACGGCTCTTTGAATCCCTGAGAGCCAAGTCCCTAAGGCTGGGGAGTAGGATTGACTTAAGGTCCATTCTTGATTACCATGGTCATGATGGGCTGAATGGCCTCTTGCTTTGCTAAAATCATCATATCCTTCTCTACAAGGTTTGGTTCTTTGCGATTTGAATGTCATTCTCAATATTTGGGTTTGCAGTAAGTGCTCATTTTCACTGTGTTTGATTATTCACAGTGGAAGAGTTTAACAACGCGGAGGAGAGGGTGGTCTATGGGACTGAACACAACAGCACCTTTCTGGAATGCATTCCAAAATCGCTTCAGGCGTCTGTCAAATGGTTCATCCAGCGAGCTGTGGATCAGAAGAAGGATGAGGTGAATGCCGTTTGGTGCTGTAGTCCCCCTGTGCCCCGTTGGTAGTTCCACCTCCTGCAGATCACGCTGGGCCAGCTCATCACATGCACTCTGACCCACCGACCTTTGTGTTATAAATGTGTGACGTGTCTGCGCACTGTGTTTGTGTGACGGGTGGCGCAATGGTGCAGCGCTAGACTTGGGTACAAGACGTACAGGTTTGTAGGTTAATTGGCTTGGAGTAAATGTAAAATAGTCCCTTGTGTGTGTAGGATAGTGTTAATGTGCGGGGATCGCAGGTCGGCACGGACTCCATGGGCCGAAGGGCCTGTTTCTGCACTGTAACTAAACTAAACTAAATATGCTGCCTTGCAGTGCCGGAGACCTGACCACTGTGTTTATATGTTCTCCCTGTGGGTTTTCCCCAGGTGCTCCGGTTTCCTCCCACACTCCTAAGACATGCGGGTTCGTAGGTTAATTGGGTTTGGTTAAAAATAAATTGTAAATTGTCCCTTGTGCGTAGATTAGTGTCGGTGTACGGGGATTGCTGGTCGGTGCGCGCTCGGTGGGTCGAAGGACTTGTTTTCCGCGCTGTGTCTCTAAACTAAGCCGGGGCTGAGACTTTGAAGCAGTAGCAGTTGTCAGAAGAAGAATAAATCCTAAGAAGGCCAAAAACAACAGATGATGGAGAATTGTAATTTAAAAAAGAAATGCTGCGGATTAATCTGGAGGACAACAACTATGCAGGGAGGAAGAGTGAATGTTTCAAGTTGAAGACGTTTCATCAGAACTCACTGTGGAAGACCATCAACTTAAAATGTCAACTCTGTTTCTCTCTCCACAGATGCCGCCTGGCCTGTTAGCCATTGCTTTTATTATTGCATGAGGACCCAACATTTTTTTATGAGCAGAAATTGGAATTATGCCTTTACATTAACCAGGATCAGATGTTGTGTTCTTTCCATTTACATGCCAGCAAGATTAAGGATGACTAAGTAGAATTTCTTCCAGATGAATTCCAAAAGATTTAGCAACCGTCAATGGACAGAGAATATATGTTGGATTATGGATGCCCATCATTGTCATTCTTTAACAATGTAACAAGCAGAGTTGATAGAAGGATTGCAGTTTGATGTAATGTGTATGGATTTGATGTCATGTATTTGGATTAGATTGATCCAAAAGGTTAGAAGGTTAGTGGATTTGATGCGGTTTATTAGATTTTCAGAGCCTTTTGACAAGGTGCCATGTAAACAGCTGCTGCAAAAGATTAGACCAGATGGCATTTGAGGGAAGAGTGTTAGCATGGATTAAAGGTTGAATGCAGTGACCTGGAATGAACAAGACCTTGTGGACGTGCATGTATTCCCAAATCTCTGCAGATGTCTGTCGAATAGAACTTGCGGACCGCACCAAGAAGTGGGGCTGTGCAGTGATAGAGTTGCTGCATTACAGTGCCAGGGTCCAGGATTCAATCCAGGAACGCACCACTCTCTGTGTAAAAACAAGATAAACCTGTCACATCATTGCCCCTAAACTCTATACCTCTCACCTTAAATCTATGTCCTATTGTATATGACATTTTCACCCCTGGATAAAAATCTACCTTATCTATGCATCTGATAATTATACATACTGGTCCACAACTGATCTTACGCCAACTAGTAGTCCAGCACCTCCTTTAATCCAGAGAGTACTCTTGATATCCCCCATCCCCCCCCCCCCCCCCCCCAGAAGTCCCCACGAAAATATGGTGCCTCGGCTGGGTGAGGCGGCCAATCTCAACCTCATTGGAACTTCCGTGGCCGTCAGGTCGAATTTGCCCTCAGCTCTGGACCTCCGGTCTGGCAGAGCCGGCAGCTCCGTTCCCATAGTCGACCCCCGAGACCGATGGCGCCTCAGCGGCCTGGGTGGACCGGACACAGCCAGTATCCCCTCATCCCCTCAGAGGCCACCACCTCTGTTGGTCCCGCAGAAATGAATAATCGAGAAAGGTTCTGGAAGCAAGGGTGTTGGAATGTCGGTGGTGGACCTGCACTTAGCAGTTTGTCCCTCATCCTCCGAAACTCCAGAGAAGACAATCCAAGTTTTTCCAAACTCTCCTTAGAGCTAACACATTCCACTCCAGGCAACATCCCCCTGAACCGCTTTTACACCCTTGCCAAAGCCTCAACATCTTTCCTGTAACTGCATATAATATTCCAAACGTGACCTAACCAAAGTTTTATACAGCTGTAACATCATGACTTCTCGGCTTTTATACTCAATGCCCAAACTGATAAAGCCAAGTGCGTCAAATATCGTCTCTCATACCCACCCTGCTTGTGTTCACAGGAATATACAATTGGAGATAAATTGGGTTAGGTCAGATTATCTCCATAGTCTTTCAGAGAAAGACATTTTTTACACAGAGAGTGGTGGGTCTCTGGAACTCTCTGCCACAGAGGGTAGTTGAGGCCAGTTCATTGGCTATATTTAAGAGGGAGTTAGATGTGGCTCTTGTGGCTAAGGGGATCAGAGGGTATGGAGAGAAGGTAGGTACGGGATACTGAGTTGGATGATCAGCCATGATCATATTGAATGGCGGTGCAGGCTCGAAGGGTCGAATGGCCTACTCCTGCACCTAATTTCTATGTTTCTATTAGATTAGATTAGATTAGATTAGATTGTTGTCATACACACCAGGGTGCAATGAAATTCCTTGTTCATGTGAAGCCCACTGGGCTGTATGGTGGCGCAGCAGTAGAGTTGCCGCCTTACAGTTCCAGAGACCCGGGTTCGATCCTGACGATGGGTGCTGTCTGTACGGAGTTTTACGTTCTCCATGTACGTGCTCCCTGCTTCCTCCCACACCCTAAAAATGTACAGGTTTGTAGGTTAATTGACATTGCTAAAATTGTAAATTGTCCCTAGTTCTGGCTAATGCTAATGTACGTGGACTCGGTGGGCCGAAGGACCTGTTCCCGCGTGGTATCTCTAAACTAAACTCACAGAGCAAACAGTACATGTGCAATAATGATAAATACAACAATTAATACAACAGTAAATTCAATGAGATTGCGTGAAATTGGCAAATGGAATTTAACAGGGGAATGTATGAAGTTATATAAGAGGGAGCTATGAAGGACTGAACAAGGTACAGAGTAGGTCGTCTTGTGCACAAATCACAAAAGTCAGCAGTCAGTTTCAGCAAGTGTACATTCTCCCTGTGACCACGTGGGTTTTCACCGGTGCTCTGGTTTCCTCCCGCACTCCAAAGACGTGCAGGTTGGTAGATTAGATTAATTGGCGTCTGTTAATCGTAAATTGTGTAGAATAGTGCTAATGTACGGGGTTATCGCTGGTTGGCAAGGACTCAGTGGAATGACGTTCCTGAGTCCTTGTTCACACTGTATCTCTGAAGTCCAAAGTAAAGTTTAAAGCCTGTTGGTTAATTGGCTTCGGTAAAATGCCCGTGGGATGAAGGATGCGAACATAGGATAACATAGAATCCGTGTGAACGGCTGATCGTTGGTTGGCACAGGCACGTTGGGCCGAAGGGCCTGTTTCCACGCTGTTTCTCTAAACTAAGATGTGCAGGTTTTTATTTATTTTTTCTTTTTTATTTTTTTATTTATTAGAAGCAAATGTACAAAAATAAAATAAACGGCGTATAAAATAATACAGTTATTGTGCAGCTTCAATTTTAACTTGTAGCTATAGTCGGAAGAAAAGAAAGGAGAAACAACAAGAAAGAGAAAAAGTGAGATTTGCCAAGATTGAACCCCTAGACTACCAAAGCCGTGTAGCCACAGAGTGAATAAATGAAAGAAAGAAAAGACGAATAGACAAAAATAAAAAAATTAAAAGGATAAAAAGAGAAAGAAGGAAAAAAGTGGTGATATACATGCCTCACATCCCTCCCCACCCACCTCACCCAACCCATAATTAGATTTAAATCCAAAGTTGTGTTGGACCATACTATCCTTAAGATGTGCAGGTTTGAATGTTAATTGGCTTCTGTAAATTGTTCCTAGTGTGCAGGATAGAATCAGTGTACGGGTGATCGGTGGTCGGTGTGGACTCGGTGGGCTGAAGGGCCTGTTTACACGTTGTATCTCTAAACTAAACTAAACTAAACAATGAACTCAACTTGACTTGCCTCTGTAATGTTTACAGGTGAAAACGGATGAGAGGATCATCAAGACTGAACATGGTCTGTTGTTCAGGAAGATTTACCGGATGGATGAAGGCACCTACTACTGCCAGACCATGGAGCACGGCTTCACCCAGACGGTGACCAAGATCTCGCTGGAGGTGCTGGAGAACGAGCAGCTGGAGGAGATCTTCAACCGGGACGACGAGGAGCGCAGCAACCGGCCCTGCACCGCCCCGCCGCGGAGGCCACACAGCCACAAGCCCTGGTTCAAGGACATCATGCAACTGATCGGCTACTCCAACCTGCACCGGGTGGAGGAGTACTGCGAGCGGGTCTGGTGCAACGAGAAGCAGCGCAGGAAGCGCAAGATGATGGCCGGCAAGTGGAAGTTCCTGTCGGACGCCGGCAAGAAGGGGAAGAGCAGACCCCGCAACAGAACGCCCAGGCACGTCGCCGGCTCATAGACCTGGCCCGGTTCCACCCGCATTGTAGGATCTCCAGAGGCCAAACTTTAGACTAGGCTCTCACGGGACAGCAAAGTAACCGTGCATTCAGAAACATTCCTCAGCTGGGGCTATGAACCTCATTGCTCAAAACATCAGGAGAAAAATATGGAACCAAAGGTCTCCAAAGTATTTTACTGTTACTCCAACCTTAACTCCAACTAAGTTACCATATTATTTTTGAATCCACTGCATCATATGATCTCATTTTTTTATCATGTTGAAAAGTTACATTAAGCTCTGTGTATTTATATATGTTATTTAATAATTCATTAGAAATTCAATAGAGGGATGGATAAATCAATTCATTAAATGACAGAGCAAGATGTGAATGCCTTTAGTACAGCAGAGCATATCTTGTTCAATGCCTGGTACATGTCAGTACCATGTCTTTGATAGCGTGTTAGATTAGGAATGGATGGGTATTCCAGACTTTGTTGGCATCAAAGTGTGCATAGTACTGTCTTGGGGACAACTGGACACCCAACTTATCTGGGCAAGATTTGATCCTTTGTATTTTCACGAGTTCATAAGTCAATAGTGCAGAAATAGGCCATTTGGCCCATTGATTCTACTCCTCCATTCAATCATGGCTGATCTATCTATCCCACTCACCCCCATTTTCCTGCCTTCACCCCATAACTTTTGGCACCCTCGCGAATCAAGAACCTATGGCTTACAGGCAGCACGGTGGCGTAGGAGTAGAGTTGCTGCCTTACCGCACCAGAGACCCAGGTTCAATCCTGACTACGGGTGCGTTTGTACAGAGATTGGACGTTCTCCCCATGGCCCGCGTGGGATTTCTCCAGGTGGTCCAGCTTCCTCCCACACCCCAAAGACGTACAGGTTTGTACGCAAATTGGCTTCGGTAAAATTGTAAATTGTCCTTAATGTGTGTACCATACTGACCAGTGTGGGATCGCTGGTCAGTGTGGACTCGGTGGACTGAGGGCCTGTTTCCGTGCTATATCTTTAAACTAAACCTGTCAATCTCCACTTTAAAAACACCCAAAGACTTGGCCTCCACAGCCGTCTGTGGCAATGAATTCCACAGATTCACTACCCGCTGCCTAAAGAAATTCCTCCTCATCTGCTTTCGAAAGGTTCATCCTTTTAATCTGATCCTGTGCCTTCTGGTCCGAGACTCTCCCACTAGTGGAAACATCCTCTCCACGTCCACTCTATCTAGGCCTTTCATTATTCGGTAAGTTTCATTGAGATCCCCCCTCATTCTTCCAAACTCCATCGCGTACAGGCCCAGGGCCGTCCAAAGCTCATCGCTTTACTAACCAACATGGAAAGCGTGCCCTGGTGTTTGAGGGATATTCCGTTATCATTAGATTTTCTGGTGTCAATATGTGAGGTCCGTTGGTGATGAAACTGAGTGAGTTTACCCCACTGTTTCATAGAAAATTGCCTGCAGACCAAACTCCGAGCACCAGTCCTTGCTTTATGAACTTTTGCAACTGGAGAAATATGTATCCTGATAGAAATAGTCCAACATGCATTTACCAACATGCAGAAGAATATACTCCAATGCATGCATTCCAATGCAGGAACAGGGAACTGCAGACAAAAACACAAAGTGTAACACTGAACCAACCCAAGACGTTGCCTATCCACGTTCACCAGAGATGCTTCCTGGCCCACTGAGTTACTCCAGCATTTTGAGTTTTGCAGTACCTTCCAATTAGTACATTTTACAAGATGTATATTTCAAAGGCTATCATACAATGGTACATTCTGAAAGATATACTAGAAGGAATATCCTTCAAGGAATATATTCCAATGGATTTTTTTACAGTAGATATTTTCCATCAGCTATGGGCGACATTGTGACGCAGAGGTGGAGTTGCTGCCTGACAGCGCCGGAGATCCGGGCTCGATCCTGACTACAGGTGCGGCCTGGACAAAGTTTGTACGTTCTGCCCGTGACCGCGTGGGTTTTCCCCGAGTGCTCCGGTTTCCTCCCACATTCCAAAGACGTACAGAATTGTTGGTTAATTGGCTTCGCTAAAGATTGTATATTGTATATTATAGTGGGACAGCACTAGTGTATGGGGTGATCGCTGGTCGGCGCGGCCTACTTCCACGTTGTTTCTCTAAACTAATCCATTGTGCAATTAGTGTATACAGATGAGTATATTCTGATGGATATATTCAACGATACATAACAATAGGCATATTCTAATGTTTATATTGAATTGTATATTCTAGTGTATAAACTTTGAAGGATAAGCCCTGATATTTCCATTGGCTATATTCCAGTTGCTTTTCCATGCTTCACTGCCTGTTTATCACCCTTCCGTCATTTCCTATTGCCTGAATGAAGTTCACTTTCATGCTGTTTAATTAAAACCAGACTTAAAGAAAAACAAGTTGAGATTTATGTTGTAAATAGAGGACCTGGCATTGATCAGAAAGAAACACCTTTGATTATTTTCATGAACTGCAGAAAAGGAATAGCTTAGCATGAGATTTTATTGTGGGTAGAATAAAATTCATATGCGAGTTTTGCAACTAAACAATTTCTGACTATTGCGCTTGGTCCTTAACAATACTGGATCAACATGTTATCTATCAATTCTTCAGTGAAAGTCTCATTCCCAGTTACAATGTCTAAAAATTGAATAAAATATCCACACTGTTTCCAATGGATTAGATGGGAATAAAAAATATAATTAATGGGGAGTTTGTACATTCTCCCTGTGATCCCGTGGGTTTTCTCCAGATGCTCTGGTTTCCTCCCGCATTCCAATGATGCGGAGGGTTGTAGGTCTGAAGATGGGTTCCGATCCAAAACGTCACCTATTCTTGTTATCCAGGGATGCTGCCTGACCCGCTGAGTTACTGCAGCATTTTGTGTCTATCTTTGGTATAAACCAGCATCGGCAGTACTTTCCTACACGGGTTTATAGATTAATATTCTTTGGTAAAAAAATGTAAATTGTCCCTAGTGTGTAGAATAGTGCCAGTGTCTGGGGTGATTGGTGACCAGCACTGTATCTTTAACATTTAAAGTCTAAAGAGAAATTTTCGAAAGGGCACATACACAAAAAGAATACTTGTCTAGTCTATGGGGATTGAGCAGAGATTGAGAGATAAGTGGAATCCTCTTGTTGGAGATGTCTGGGCAGCACAGTGGCCAGCTGGTAGAGCCGCTGCCTCACAGCACCACAGACCCGGGTTCGATCCTGACCTCGGGTGCTGTCTGTTTATGACCACGTGGGTTTTCTCCTGGTGCTCTGGTTTCCTCGCCCATCCCAAAGGCGTGCAGGTTTGAAGGTTAATTGGCCCTCTGTGAATTGCCCCCTAGTGTGTAGGATGGGATAAGATAGAACTAGTGTAAATGGGTGATCAATGGTCTGCCTTTATTTGGCGGGCTGAAGGGCCCTTTTCCACGCTATATATCTCAAAAACCAACATTCCTACAGGGAGTGGTTGGGTGAGACTGGACCTTGATGATGTTAGCAACCTTGTAAAAAGAAAACGCAAGTCTTCAAATAAATTGCAAGGGATTATTCAATTAACCATATGCCACAGCTGAAATAATTCTGATGTTGGTTACTGTGCACATGCTTGAAGGGTGGCATTGCTGGTCTGGTCTAGCCTCACAGCACCAGACTGACATTTCCAATACCCTCCTCCATCTGTGATTGATCGACCGATCGATCGATCAAATGATTGAATGAATGAAATATACTGCATTGAAACAGACCCTTTGTCCCATCGTCTACACTATGGACCATGTGGCTTATTTCCGACTGCTCTGGTTTCCTCTCAAAGACATGCAGGTTGGTTGGTGAATTGGCCACTGCTATTTGTAATGGGTGTGAGAGATAGAAACTCTCTTTTGCTTTCTCCTCCAAAGCAATGTTGTTCCGAATCATCAGGTTATTAAAATGTTCCATTTTCATTGAACTGTTTGCTATCTAAAATGTTGAGGTAGAGAAAAGAATCCTATGATTAAGGGCCACTGATCATCCAGTGGACAGACACGAAATGCTGGAGGAACTCAGAGGGTTAGGCGGCATCTCTGGAGAAAAAGGATAGGTGACGTTTCGGGTCGGGTCCCTTCTTCGGATTGAAAGGGGGCGGGGTGGGGTGGGGGAGGTAAAGAGCTGGAGGTGAGGAAAGACCAGGACCAGCCACCAATGACCTCAGGCAGGGCATTGCCTGGTAGGTCCACTGGAGGTGATCCAACGAGGATCAATGTGGAGAACTACGGAACTGGTAAAATACTGGGGAGGAGTAAGGGGGCAATGAGAGAGCTGGAGGGGAGCGTTTGTGAATTGCCCAGTTATTTTCCAGTTGGCGACATTGCCTGTCTAATGACGGGACAATGTGGCGTGGCAATTGGTGACCTAACACATGCCTCTAGAAAGCATACCGCCATTGGCAACGCACCAGAGAGGTTGCGTGAGCCGCTGGTTAGAAGAGTGCACAGGAAAATAATTAGGAAAATATGGTAGTGCTGAGTAAAACAAAACAAAAATATAATCACTCCCTTATTTGTTATTGTAAATATACCGTCACTGAGCATTGGTATTGTGTTCCGTATCAATGACGATTGCTTCACGGAGATTTGTGTCCAGTTGCAATTTGTAAAATATTGTATATATTTACTTTGTAGTATGTTGTACAAGATTAGTTATTACAGTTCATGTTTTCTCTCTAATGATCGAGTTTCCAGTTATAAATTGCCTCAAAGCTTGGAGTTGGAATACGACGATCGGACAATGTGATTTTCTTTTTCTTTTCCTTTATTGAAAGAATTACTAAGTATTTATGATTACAGACGTAAAGCTGCGTAGATTCCTTGGTCTACTGATCCACAACATCGCAAGTTGAAGGATGCTGTCAATACATCCCAAAGACGTGTGGGTTTATTGGCCTTTAGTGTGTAGGGTGTGGATGAGACAATGGGGTAACACAGAACTAGTTGCTAACCGGCGATCGATGGTCAGCAAAGACTTGTTGGGCCAAGGGGCCTGTTCTCATGCTGTGTCTCTATATTAACAAGTCTGAGGCAAAGCCGCACAACTAGTGCGCAGCTGGTAGTGCTGCTACCTCACAGAACCAGAGATCCTGGGTTCAATCCTGACCTCTGATGCTGCCTGGGTTGAGAGTGCATGTTCTCCCTGTGACCACATGGGTTTCCTCCGGGCACTCCGGTTTCCTTCCACATCCCAAAGACATGTGAGTTTTAGGTTAATTGGCCTCAATAAAATTATCCCTAGCCTGCAGGAAGTGGTTGTGAAAGTGGGACGAAATAGAACTAGTGCGAACGGGTGATCGAAGGTCAGCATGGTCTCGATGGGCAGAATGGCCTATTTCCATGCTGTATCTCCAAATTCTAAACTCTTAGAAATAGCTGAGTAGAAGTTCATTGTCACAAACTCCTGGAATATTTGAAAGTTTATTTTAAAACACAGATTCTGATCCTTGTACCCTGGAAGTAAAAGAATGGAAGAAGAATTATTTTTTTAAAGGAGCTCCGTCTGTGATGTGGATGTTTAAAGGAGCAAATATTTCTCCAAAATGCTGTAAATCTTCTTTAATTTAAATCCAGTGACCATTGGCATTCTGCAGCTTTAATTATTTTTAAATGGAACTGTGTTAAATTGAACACTGTATTTAATCAGTTTACATAGAGTTTAGTTGTAATGTTTACTTTGTGTGTATATATACTCTTGCATTTCAATAAAGCTCAAGTATATTAGAATACGGCTTTTAAATGTGAACCCTCTCTTTTATTTGGAGATCGGAAGTTTAGTTCAGATTTTTCTTTGGATGCTGGAGATGATGGAACCTTCAATTGGCCAGCCAGCTGTCTGTTATCCCCAATAGCTTGGCCTTGGAGTAGGATCCTGGCTGCAGTCTCGTTCTATAAAGCCACCTTGGAACTATACAGTATGCAAACAGGCCCTTCGGCACAACTTCCCCAATAGTGACCGACATGTCCCCCTCTATGCTAGTCCCACCAGCCTGCGTTTGGCCCATATCCTTCTAAACCTTTCCTATCCTCGTCTTTTAAACATTGTCATAGTACCTGTCTCAATTACCTCCTCCAGCAGCTCATTCCATATACCTACCCCACTTTAAGTTTAAAAACAAAGTTGCCCCTCAGGCTCCTATTAAATTCCCCCCCCCCTTACCTTAAATCCTATGTCCTCTGGTTCTTGATGCCCCTATCTATTCCTCTTATGATCTTATACACCTGTGTAAGATCACCCCTCATCCTCCTGTGCTCCATTTAATAAAGTCCCGGCCTGCTCATCCACCCCCATTTTCTCTGCACTACTTTCCACCTTACAGCTGTTTGGAGGAACCAGGTTCAACAGTTATCAAAGTTGTTGTTTAAGGTTTGTAGGTTAATTGGCTTCAGTAAAAAAAATGTTAATTGTCCCTAGAGTGTAGGATTGTGTTGGAAGGAATTGCAGATGCTGGTTTAAATCGAAGGTAGACACAAAATGCTGGAGTAACTCAGCGGGTCAGGCAGCATCTCTGGAGAGATGGAATAGGTGACGTTTCGGGTCGAGACCCTTCTTCAGACAGGGAGTCAGGGGAGAGGGAAACGTAACCTGTTTCCTTTTCTCCGGAGATGCTGCTTACCCCAGCTTTTTGTGTCTGTTGTAGGATAGTGTTAGTGAACGGGGTAGTCGGTGCGGATCGGGTGGGTTGCGGTGCGTGTTTCCCCGCTGCATCTCCCGGTTACTCTACGATGTTGTTAGTGACCCTGTGCTAACCTGGCCACTTCCTCCTTCCCTCCCTGTCCGGCGGAGGGAGCTCGTGTCCTCATTGTGTCGAGGTGCTGTCCGTCCCAATTGCTGTTGTTTGAACTGGCTGTGGAACACAAGCACCCATGGTCCCCTCCACATTCTCATCCAACTCGAGAGACATGAGCTTGTTTGGAAGAAAGTGTCCCTGAGCAGGTGGGCTGGCATAGAAACATAGAAAATAGGTACAGGAGGAGGCCATTCGGCCCTTCGAGCCAGCACCGCCATTGGTTGTGATCATGGCTGATCGTCCCCAATCAATAACCCATTCCTGCCTTCTCCCCATATCCCTTGATTCCACTAGCCCCTAGAGCTCTATCTAAAGGGCCTGTCCCACCAGCGTACGACTCCATGCGCTTGAGCTGTTCGACCTCGCGGGGCCGGTCCCACTTCGACCGCCGGAGCCGTATGGAGTTGTGCAGAGCTGGTGCCGACATCGCGTGGGGCTCCGAAAAACTGACCGTGTTCGAAAATTCCGCACGGCAACGGCCTGTCGGTCCGCAGTCGCCTCGACGCATTACGCACCGCCTCAACTTCGTGCCTCCGTGACCCCCTCTATGTGCCTCCGTGACCCTGTCTATATGTGCCTCCGTGTCCCTCTCTGTGTGCCTCCGTGTCCCTCTCTGTGTGCCTCCGTGACCCTCTCTGTGTGCCTCCGTGTCTCTCTCTATATGTGCCTCCGTGACCCTCTCTGTGTGCCTCCGTGACCCTCTCTGTGTGCCTCCGTGACCCTCTCTGTGTGCCTCCGTGACCCTCTCTCTGTGTGCCTCCGTGACCCTCTCTGTGTGCCTCCGTGACCCTCTCTGTGTGCCTCCGTGTCCCTCTCTATATGTGCCTCCGTGACCCTCTCTCTATGTGCCTCCGTGACCCTCGCTGTGTGTGCCTCCGTGACCCTCTCTGTGTGCCTCCATGACCCTCTCTGTGTGCCTCCGTGTCTCTCTCTCTGTGTCCCTCTCTGTCCTTGCGAACTTACCGCGGACTTCGCTCCAACTTCACGTCATTTCGCGCCACTCACCCGACCTCCGCTCAGCCCTTGCTGCCGGTTTGGTCGCGCTCCCCGCATGGAGTCGAATGCTGGTGGGACCGGCCCTGTACGGGGATCACTCGACCTCCGCGCGGCCCCCGCTTCCAGTTTGGTCGCGCTCACCGCATGGAGTCGCTTGCTCGTGGGACAGGCCCTTTACTCTCTCTTAAATCCATCCAGTGATTTGGCCGCCACTGCCATCTGTGGCAGGGAATTCCACAAATTCACAACTCTCTGGGTGAAAAAGTTTTTTCTCACCTCAGTCTTAAATGACCTCCCCTTTATTGTAACACTGTGGCCCCTGGTTCTGGACACGCCCAACATTGGGAACATTTTTCCTGCATCTAGCTTGTCCAGTCCTTTTATAATTTTATATGTTTCTATAAGGTTCCCCCTCATCCTTCTAAACTCCAGTGAATACAAGCTTAGTCTTTTCAATCTTTCCTCATATGACAGTCCCGCCATCCCAGGGATCAATCTCGTGAACCTACGCTGCACTGCCTCAATCACAACGATGTCCTTCCATGTCACAGACCTCCTTATTAATCTTCCTGCCGGCTGCCAGCCTCAATCAAAGTGGTGATTGAAGGATAAGGGATAGATCATTTATGTTTGTGTAGGAAGGAAGTGCGGATGCTGGTTCACACCGAAGATAGACACCAAAAGCTGGAGTAACACAGCGGGACAGGCTGCATCTCTGGATTCAGGTCTCGACCTGAAACATCACTCATTCCTTCTATCCAGAGACGCTGCCTGTCCCGCTGAGTTACTCCAGCATTTTGTGGCTGTCTTCCATTGTTTACCCCAGGATCATCTGCCTTTATTACTGGGATAGACACAAAATGCTGGAATGACTCTGCGGGTCAGACAGCATCCCTGGAGAAATGGACTAGGCGACGTTTCGGGTCGAGACCCTTCATCAGACTGAGAGTGAGGGGAGAGGAAAAGTAAAGGCATGAAAAGGTACAGAACAAATCATAGCCAGCCCATTATTTCTGGGGCATGGATTCAAACTATTCTAGACTACCAGCTCCCTCCACCACCCAAAACCTTTATTGTATAGAGGGACCTCGAGAGCAAGTCCATGGTTCAGTGGTGCAGCGGTAGAACTGCTGCCCCACAGTGTCAGAGTCAGGGGCTCGATCCTGACCATGGCTTTGACCATCAGGCTATTAAACATTACAACATCCAAGCGAGCTCCAAACCATATAGACTTGGTGGCACAATTTTTGACTTTGCACCATTATTGTTTATTTATTTGTCTGTTTGTTCTATGAAATAACGAGGCTGCTGCCTCGTCGTCAGAGTCATGGGTTCAATCCTGACATCAGGTACCGTTTGTGTGGAGTTTGCACGTTCTCCCTGTGACTACGTGGGTTTCCTCCGGGTTGCTCCGGCTTCCTCTCACATCCTGAAGACGTGTCATTTTAGTGGGTTTATGGGTCGCTGTATATTGCCCCTAGTGAGCGGGGAATGGATGGGAAAGTGGGATAACATGGAACTAATGTGAACGGGTCTGTGCTGTCTCTCTACATTAAACGAAACTAAAATACCACTATCATATCAGTGCGAATCAATGGTCAGCATGGACTCAGTGGGCCGAAGGGCCTGTTTCCATGCTGTATCTCTACCTCCCACAGGTTGGCAGGTTAAAAGGATGGCCTCTGTAAATTGCCTCTGGTGAACACACGGGTGTTGGCAGAATTGGCGCAAGTTGGTTGACGAGCTAATAAATTACCGATAGTGATTTGGTGGATGTCATTGAGGAATTGTTATGCGAGACAGCCTGGCCTCCTCTTGTGCCATTAGAAAGCATGAAAAATGAAAAGAATTGTTTAAAAAAAATCCTGCAAATGCTTGGCAGATCGGTTGACTATTGGGTGAGAGGTCACTGATGTAAACCATTGACACTATTCCCCTGTTTACAGATTCTCCTTGGCGCACTGATTCTTTCCAGCATCTCTTTGGCTCTGATTTCAATTATGGAGGATTTTTCTTACAAATTAGTGCAATAGAATGTTAGATATAAATCTTTTGAGGGTCCACTCTGAGATTTCACAGCCCGGCAAATGTATTTTAATGAGAGCAGAATGTTAAATATTGTGCAGATCAGCAACCCCATTGAATATTTTTATACATTTTGGCCACGTTGACTTTGAGCAAATAATTTCAGTGTATAAGTGAAACAGTTTAGTGGCGGAAGCTGGGTGGTGTTGGAGGAAATGTGGGGAGAATAGAAAATGGGATTCATGTAGGATTGGTGTAAATGGGTGGTTGATGCTAGTTTTAGTTTAGTTGCGTTTAGAGACACAGCATGGAAACCAGCCCTTCGGCCCATCGACTCCATGCCGACCATTGATCCCTCAATTCTCCTAACACCCAAGTGTACTAGTTCTGTGTTATCCTGCTTTCCCATTCTACACATGAGGGGCAATTTACAGAAGCCAATTAACCAACAAACCTGCACGTCTTTGGAAAGGCCAGTACAGGGGGGTGGTGCAGCGGTAGAGTTGTTGCCTTACAGAGCCAGAGACCCAGGTTTGATCCAGGTTTGCGCCACTGCCCACTGGTTAGCGCAGACTCAATGGGCCGAAGGGCCTGTTTCTCCAATGAGAAATGTATGACTCTAATGAGAGGCATAAACAGGGTGGATACACGGAGTCCTTTGCCAAGTGAAGGGGAAACAATAATTAGAGGCCATAAATTTTAAGGTAAGGGGGAAAAAATCTAAAAGGGACCTGAGGGGCAACTTCTTCGCAGAGAAGGTGGTGCGTAAATTGAATAAACAGCCGGAGAAAGTGGTTGAAATAGGTACAATAACCACATTTAAAAGACATTGGATGGTTACACGGATGTTTGACGCACACTCGGTGGAACAAAGGCTCCAACGTCAGCCACCAAAGAAGACTAATTCAAACTCTGTCATGGGAACAAATTGTCATGACCTGGTGCAATAACTCTGCTAACCGATGAGAATTGTCAGCCCTGGACCACTCAAGGTTTTCTTTGGAACACTTGAGGTTGAGCGATAGAGTTGAAATCTCACAGCGACAGGCAGCTGGGTTCCACCCTGACCACGGGTGCTGTCTGTGTGGAGTTTGCATGTTCTCCCTATGACTGCGTGAGTTTTCTCCGGGTGCTCTGGTTCCCTCCCACTTTCCGAAGTCGTTTAGATTAGTAGGCCAATTGCCCCTACTGTGTAGGATGCGAAAGCGTGATAACGTAGAACTAGTGTGCGGATCGGCCTGGACATGGCGGGCCGAAGGGCCTGTGGATAGGCAGTATCTTTAAACTAAAATAAATTAAACTGAACTAAAATATATGTGTAGGAAGGAGCAGCAGGTGCTGGTTTACACTGAAGATAGACACAAGATGGTGGAGTAACTCAGCGGGACAGGCGGTATCTCTGGAGAGAAGAAATGGGTGACGTTTTGGGACGAGACCCTTCCTTGTTTAAATTGGTGGGCTGTAGGGGGGAGGGGTAAATAAAGTTAAAATAAAATACATTCCCAATCGTTAATGGCAGAGAGGTAAACCTCTGTATAGTGAAGCATCAGATTAAATGAAAGGCTTTGATGTTAAGATTCATGAGGTGAACGTCCAGTAAGCAGGGGTGACCTGAGATGGGATTAGGGAAAGACAGGACCGGAGTGCATGAGACTTCCTGAACGGAACGCGGCTCCCGCCCTGCTCTCAGATACAATTATGAGTTGAAAGGAAACACCAAACTCTTGGTACTAATCAACATCCTTTGATGAGAAAAATATAAACAGATGTATAAAATGCCAAATGATTCTTCCTCCAGGTTGCAGCTTTTCAGCGCTAACTTGTTTATGTTTCAGAAGTAGAAGCTCCGACATTTTTGCCATTTTGTAAGTTTCTCTTTAGTTTAGTTTAGAGATGCAGCTTGGAAACAGGCCCTTCGGCCCACCCAGTCCATGTTGACCAGCGATCCCCATACACTAATGCCCTACACGCACTAGGGCAACAATCTTCTCCGAATCTGATTAACCTCCTAACCTGCACATCTTGGGGGGAAACCGAAGCGCCCAGAAGAAACCCACGCAGGTCACGGGGAGAGTGTACAAGCTCCATACAGACAGCACTCGTAATCAGGTTCAAACCTATGTCTCTGGCACTGTAAGGCAGCAACTCTACCGCTGCGCCACTGTGCCGCACTGAGTTCAATCCCAATATTCGACGTCTGCAGTTTAACGTCTAACTGGTGAGAATTTCCTGGGCCGAGGCATCTCCGGCAGATGGGTTTTGTCACCAACCCTTCACCATTGATTAGTTTCCTTGCTCGGGGGGCAAAAGGGAGACCATTCTGCCCAGCAGGTCTGTACTGGGTTAGTTTAGTGAAGGAAACAGGCCCTTTGGCCCACCGAGTCCACGCCGACCGTTGATCACCCGTGCACGCTAGTACTGTGTTAACCCACTTTCTCATCCACTCCCTACACACCAGGGGCAATTTATAAGCCAATTAATCTACAAACCCGCACGTCTTGTGGGAGGAGACCAGAGCACCTGGAGGAAACCCCACGAGGTCACAAGGAGAATGTGCAAACACCACACGAAGAGCAGCCAATGTCAGGGTCGAACCCAGCTCTGTGGTGTAAAGGGAATAACATTTAGTGGTGGGTAAAGTCTGATTAAAGATAGTCTGAAGGTCTTCAATGAGGTAGTTGTACACCCTAGTTGATGGTTCAGATGCCTGATAACATCTGGGAAGAAACCGTCCCTGAATCTGGAGGCGGCATTTCCAAACTTCTGTACCCCTTGCCTGATGGGAGAGGGGAGGAGAGGGATCTAGATACGTGACGATAAGGCACCTTTGAACCTTTGAACGGTTAAGTTGCAGTTCTAGCAGCGAGAGTTGTGGACCAATGATGTAAAGGCAAGAGTTAAAATCTCTCCAAGGCATCTGGGGGGTTTTAAAATTCAAGAAATTCATTGAATAGTCTCAGTAAAGTTAAGCATTACGGTGCAGGATTGGCATGAAAGACATATTTCTGGCCAAAACGAGAATGGAATGGAATCGTACTATCACCAACCAGATTGACCTGACCTCCCATCTACTTGTTGCCTAATGGGAGATGGGAGGAGAGGGATCTAGGTGCATGTGTGATGTTTGCAAGTTTTCCTGTGATCACGTGAGCTTCTTCTAGGTGCTCCGGTTTCCACCAACATCCCAAAAATATGTGGATTTGCAGGTTAATTGGCCTCTCTGTAAATTACCCCTCGTGTGTATGGGATGAACGCAAGGGTGGGATAATATAGAACGCGTGCGAACGGGTGATCGATGGTCCGTGCGGACTCATTGAGCCAAAGGGCCTGTCTCCATGCTATATCTCTAAACTACATGGATAATGTATGGGACATGGATAGGATAGGCTGGAAGGGATGTGGGCCAAATGCAGGCATGCGGGACCAGTGTAGATGGGGCATGTTGGTCGGTGTGGACAAGTGCCTGTGCTGCATGGCTCCACGATTCTATGGCTCTGAACTTGGTAATTTACTTAGGTAGACAAAAGTGCTGGAGAAACTCAGCGGGTGCAGCAGCATCTATGGAGCGAAGGAAATAGGCAACGTTTCGGACCGAAACCCTTCGTCAGACTGATGTAGGGGGGTCATGTACTTCATGACCACAAATCACCACGCTAATGCTCACTAATAGTGGTGTGACCAAAAAAGGCTCCTTTTTATTCCCCAGACGAAGCTGAGACAACTTAATTAACTTAATTTGTTAGGAATTAACATCAGTTTCCAATCTTTCAAGAAAAGGCAGGGCTGTTTCTGGAGTCTCCTGTTGCAGTAATACAAACAGCTTATTTCTTTCCAACTAATGACCCTAAATCACCTACTAAACTACACATTGCCACCACATCCCACTAAATTAGTTGTTAAAACGCCAAAAGTACGTAAAGTTCCATGGCAGTAACTCTTAACCACAGCAACACAGTCGGAGACTTGGGTTTGTTTGGCAGATGTGAATTGGACGGTCCCATTGAACATCCTGGCATTATGAAGTGCACAGTGACATATTTGTGGTATCTGCAAGTCCAATTCACTAATATCCCATTACACAGGAACTGCTCATTCAACATCCACCCTGTTCACGAAACTCCACCACAGGGCAGCCTAATTTGAGCGTCTGTAGGAAGTGTTCCAGCGTACAATGGTAAAAGAGTAATGTCAGGGAGAAGGGCTATTGTACAGTTAACAACAACCCCCTGCATTTTAGTTTAGAAATACAGCGTGGAACCAGGCCCTTCGCCCAACGGGTCCACGCTGACCAGCGATCACCCCGTACGCTAGTTCTATCTTGGACACTTCGGCTAATATTTTTACAGAAGCCAATTCAACTACAAACCCGCACGTCTTTGTAGTGTGGGATGAAACCAGAACAGCTGGAGGAGACCAATGCGGTCATAGGGAGAACATACAAACTCCATACAGACAGCATCCATTGTCAGGATCAAACCCGGGACTCTGGCACTGTGAGGCAGCAACTCTACCGCTGCGCCACTGTGTTGCCCTAACACATCTTGGTAGAACTAGTGGGTGGTCACTATTACCTTAGATAAACTCTGCTCCAAGGTGCTTTGACCTCAGTTGCCGGCTGTTACAACAGTACGCTGTTAGATGTTCTGTGTCTTTTTCTGCATTAAAAAATAATTTATTTAAATTCCAACATGATATTAAAACCAAACAAAACAAAACCGAGGTGACATACCCACCACCGTATTACAGAATCACCAAACTATTCAGACATTAAATTACAAAGATCTATGTTACAAATAACACCACCGTCTCTCACACCACCCGGGCACTGACTTAACCCCAAAGCCCTCATTCGCCTGGCGCCGTGACCCCCGGATGGCCAGCTTGGCCAGGCCTAGGCCTAGGAGCAACCCAACCAGGAGGTCTTCATCCCTGCCCACTCCGTAGATCCCGTCACATGTCCTACACCAGTCCTGACAGCAGAGGCACTCCTCTGTGGAGTGGCGGTGCTCCTTGCCATCCAGACCCTGGCTACAAGGGACGCTCTACTGATCCCTATGTTCGGTGTCTTGGACGAGGTTAGGCCGTAGCTGCCCTCTCAAGTTGGGGATACCGCAGTTTGGCGGTTAATTCACTGGATTAGCAGTCAGTGCTTTAGAACCTCGAAAGAACGTTGGCGCGGCACAATGGCGCAGCGGTAGAGCTGCTGCTTTACTGCGTCAGAGACCCGGGTTCGATCCTGACTATGGATGCTGTCGGTACGGAGTTTGCGTGTTCTCCCTGTGACCACGTGGGTTTTCTTCAGGTGCTCCGGTTTCCTTCCACACTCCAAAGATGTACAGGTTTGTAGGTTGTGGCTTTGGTAAAAAAGATTGTAAATTGTCCCTAGTATGGAGGATAGTGCTAGTGTACGGGGATCGCTGGTCGGCACGGGCACTTTGTGCTGAAGAGCCTGTTTCCGGGCTGTATATCTCTAAACTAAACTAAACCTTGATCTACGGACTTGAGTTTGTAACCAATGTGACTACTGGAAAAATATAATTCTAGTAATGAATCAACAAAATCCCAGTCTTAGTACATTAACTATAATACCACAGGATTCTTGTAACTAACCATATGGTTCATTAATGCTCTTTAAAAAAACATAGCACACAGCACCTTCTGAGGAACAGGCCCATCAGCCCACAATGCCCATGCTGAACATGATACCAGGGTGAACTAATATTGTTTGCCTGTAACTCAAATTTCACTGTACCTTAATTGGTACATGTGACAATAAACTGGCCTTGAAACCTTGAAACCTTGATCCATATCCCTGCATTAGTTCAATGGTTCAATCGTTCATTATTGTCCCAGGTACAGTGACATTCTTTTTTAGCAAAAAGTTCAGTAAATTAGGCAGGAGAATGGGGTTGAGAGGGATAGATAGATCAGCCACGGAGTAGGCTCAATGGGCCAAACGGCCTAATTCAGCGTGCATGACTTATGAACCTACTGTATGAATTTATGAGCCTCAATATCACGCGACTTACCCACTGTGTCTTTTAGCTCTGAATTAGACTTGACCACACCGTTCAGATCTTGTATGCATGAAGGTCTGTTTGCAGTTGTTCAATTTAAATGGAAATGCTCAAAAAAAAAATTACCCTTCTAAAGTTTTATATGGAAACACTTAAGGGGTCAAGATCCAGATAGTTCACACCCGCAATGGACATAATATATAAAATCCTGGCATGATATGAAATATTTATAAATACCGTCATAGGTATCGACTCAATTCTATTAAAAATGCATTAGCCATTCATTCTATGGTAAATAATAGAACTGATCTTATCTGCTCCTATTCATTTTATGAAATATGAAATCACGCATTGAGATGGTTATTGGAGACCTTTATAAGGTGAACTGTTAGCGAGGACAGAATTTACAGAATAACAATGGAATTGTTAACTTCCAAAGGAGTTACATTTAAAGTCAAACTGATCTCAGTGTCAGAATCCTTGTAAAAGAATAATGTTTTCGTCTCAAGCTCAATTTATAGTCTTGTTATTGGAGTGATAATGTTATATAGTTTGGAAACTTTTTTTGGCCCATCAAGTCCGTGCTGACCATCAAGCACCATTTTACACTAATCCCGTTTACTCTCCCCACATTCCCGTCAAATCCCACCCAATTCTGCCACCCACTGGAGAAATGTCCAGATGACAGTTTGCACATTCCTTCAGTTTGATGGTCATTCAGTTTGAAGAAGATCCAGACCTGAAACATAGTCTGTCCAGTTCCCTCCATTCATGCTGCCCAACCCTCTGAGTTCCTCCAGCAGTTTGTGTTTTACAAGATCGGGATCTGGAATGAGTGGGTTGCGACCTGTTTCAGAAGGAAAGATTGGTTTGTATCCACTGGAGTTTTGGAGAACGAGAGGAGGTCCGATTTGATGGTGGCACAGTGGTGCAGTTGGTCTCACAGCACCAGAGACCCTGGTTTGATCCTGTCTAGGTGGGGTCTGCTCGTTCTCCCTGTGACCGCGTGGGTTTCCTCTGGGTGCTCCAGTTTCCTCCCACATCCCAAAGATGTGCGGGTTTGTAGATTAATTGGCCTGTGCAAAATTGCCTCTATCGTGCAGGGAGCGGATGTGAAAGTGGGATAACATAGAACTAGTGTGAGCATGTGATCCTGGTGAGCCAAAGAGCCTGTTTCCATTGTGTATCTGTAAACCGACACTAAACGAAACTAACATTTGTCAGATAATGAGGGGCCTTGATCGAGTGGATGTAACGAGGATGTCGGATAAAACAAGGGGTCACTTAATATACAGGGTCGCCAAATAAGATAGAGATGAGATGGTCTGTAATAAAAAGGAACTGCAGATGCTGCTTTATACCAAGGATAGACACAAAATGCTGGAGTAACTCAATGGTTCAGGCAGTATCTTTTGGAGAGACAGTGGCAAACAGGTCCTTCAGCTCACCGAGTCCGCACCAACCAGCGATCACCCCGTACACCAGCACTAACCTACACACTAGGGACAATTTACAATTTTTTTTAACCAAAGCCATTTAACCTACAAACCTGTACGTCTTTAGCGTGTGGGAGGAAACCGCAGCACCTGGAGAAAACCCACGCGGTCACAGGGAGAATGTAATACTCCGTACAGACAGCACCCATAGTCAGGATCGAACCCGTGTCTCTGGTGCAGAAAGGCAGCAACTCTACCGCTGCACCATTAGAAACATAGAAAATAGGTGCAGGAGGAGGCCATTCGGCCCTTCGAGCCAGCACTGTCATTCATTGTGATCATGGCTGAACGTCCCCAATCAATAACCCGTGTCTGCCAGTCACCCCATATCCCTTGATTCCACTAGCCCCTAGAGCTCTATCTAACTCTCTCTTAAATCCATCCAGTAACTTGGCCTCCACTGCCCTCTGTGGCAGGGAATCCCACAAATTCACAACTCTTTGGGTGAAAAAGTTTTTTCTCACCTCAGTCTTAAATGGCCTCCCCTTTATTGTAAGACTGTGGGCCCTGGTTCTGGACTCGCCCAACATTGGGAACATTTTTCCTGCATCTAGCTTGTCCAGTCCTTTTATAATTTTATATGTTTCTATAAGATCCCCCCTTATCCTTTTAAACTTCAGTGAATGCGAGCCTAGTCTTTTCAATCTTTCCTCATATGATAGTCCCGCCATCCCATTTGAGTGCGGACTCTCCTTCCAATTTTTCATTTTATTCATTTTTCCCAGAGATGCTGCCTGAGCTGCTGAGTTACTCCAGTGCTTTGTGTCAATGCAAAAGGTGATTTGTGTTGTCTCTGTGGCCTTGAGCCTTTAGAACTCTCTTCCATTAAATGTGGTGGGATCAGAGTCTATGAGAAGGTTTAGAGTTGGGTTAGGGAGATGGTTAATCAGTAAAGGTTGCAAAGTTATCAGAGGTCGGCATGAATGTAAACTGGTCATATTGAATGAGTGACAAGACTCAAGGAGCCAAATAGCTGAGTCCTACTCCTAATTCATATGTAAATGAAAATTGGACAAGGGAATCAAACTGGTTTAAGAAGCATATTAATGCTCAATAAAGTCCGTACTTCAGCAGAGGTAAGCACCACTGTGGTTAGATTCTGGGCGAGCTGCCAGAGGCATGTTGATCTGGAGATGTAAGTTCATATCCCACCACAGCAGTCATAATTAAATAAATCTGGGATTGTAAAGATAATATTGCTAATATCCATGAAGCAATACAAAAAAAAGCCCATCTGGTCTACTAATTTTCTTCAGGGAAGGAAACCTTCAATCCTTATGTGACTTCAGTCCTGGCAATGTGATTGATTCTTAATCAGCCTCTGAAATGGCTTGGTTAGACACAAAATGCTGGAGTACCTCAGTGGGACAGGCAGCAGCTCTGGACAGAAGGAATGGGTGACATTTTGGGTCCAGACCCTTCTTCAGACGGAAGGCTTGGTCAGAGGGATGTTTGGTAGTGGGCATGAAATACTGACCTTGCCAACGATTTGACCTTGACAGTTAGAGGTTGAGGGGAGACTTGATGGAAGTATATCAAATGATGCCAGGCACAGACAGGGCAGAGAGAACTTTTTCCCAGGGTGGTAATGTCCAACACTAGAGGGCATAGCTATAAGGTGAGATGGGGGGAAGGTTTAATGCAAGTAAGAATTTAGGGACATATGCCAATAAAACTCTTGACTCTTGACTAATGGAGATGTGTGGGATACGTTTTTTTTAACACAAAGAGTGGGGGGGAGTGGGGGGGGAAGCTGGAACACATTGCCTGGGGTGGGAGTGGTGAAGGCAGATATGATAGTGGCATTTAAAAGAATGCACTCCAGTTGAGACTAAAACCCTCTAATGCAGGCATCATAAGAGGCTGGTAGATCAGCACATGGAAGTGCCGGGAATAGAGCGGGGATGGAGTATGTAGGGGCAGGGGAGATTCATTGAACTTGGTACCGTGTGTTCAGCACAAGCATTGTGGGCTGAAGGGCCAGTTCCTGTGCTGCACTGTGCTATCTACTATGTAAAAGCCTTGTATGTGGTCTCTTTTATGCAGTCTCTCTCTCTCTCTCTCCCTCCCTCCCTCTCTCTCTCTCCCTCTCTCTCTCTCCCTCTGTCTCCCTCTCCCTCTCTCTCCCCCACCCCCAGTTAAAGGGCTCTAGTCTATATCAGGGGCTCAGTGATTCACCCAGGGAGGGAGGGATAGCTGATCTCATCACTAATTAATGTACTGCAGGACCACTGGGAACGAGAGGTCCATGATGCTTTCCGGTTCTGTTCTAGGATGACACTTTAGATTAATGACGGCAATTATCTGTCATCGAGACGTTATAAAATAAATTGTCCCATGCTGATGCCCAGGGACGAATATCAAAAGTGAAAATTCAATTTGAACCTCAGGAAAATGGTCACCAAATCTGGATTCAATGCGGACCACAGTTGCTGGCTGCGTGGAATTTACACGTTCTCCCTGTGATGGCATTGATTTCCTTCGGTTGCTCCGGTTTCTCAGATTCCAAAGAAGTGCAAGTTTGTAGGTTGATCGGTTTCTATAAAATTCCAAGTGTGTAGGGAGTGGATGAGAGAGCGAGATGACAAGGAACTAGTGTGAACGGGCGATCGATGGTCGGCGTGGATTCGGTAGGCCAAAGGCCTGTTTCCATGCTGTATCTTGCAGGCAACTGCATCACACCTTCTAGTTACACATGGTCAAATGCCCGAAGAAGTGGTGGGTGTATGGAACAAGCTGCCGGAGAAGGTAGTTGAGGCAGGTACTATCACAATGCCTAAAGGGCCTGTCCTACCAGCATCCGACTCCATGCGTTGAGCGCGATGAAACTAGAAGCGGGGGCCGTGCGGAGGTCGGGTGATCCCCTGTACAGGGCCAGTCCCACCAGCATGCGCCTGCATGCGGCAAGCGCGACCAAACCGGCAGCGAGGGCCGTGCAGAGGTCGGGTGAGTGGCGCAACGCGGCGCAAAGTGAGGCGAACTTGGAGCAAAGTCTTAAAGGTACGTTCGCCATGACAAAGAGGCACACAAAGAGAGGGGCCCAGAGGCACACACAGAGAGGGGCACAGAGGCACACACTGAGAGGGCCACAGAGGCACCTACAGAGAGGGTCACGGAGGCACGACATCGAGACGGTGTGTAATGCGTCGAGGC
Organism: Raja brachyura; assembly: GCA_963514005.1. The sequence continues at coordinate 19,555,731 of OY740796.1, read as the reverse complement.
AACTGCGAGCCGACAAACCATTGCCGCGCGGAATTTTTGAACATGGTCAGTTTTTCGGAGCCCCGCGCGATGTCGGGACGAACTCCGCACAATTGCGCACGGCTCCTGCGATCGAAGTGGGACCGGCTCCGCGACGCTGGACGGCTCAAGCGAACACGTTAGGTCGCGCTCATCGCATAGAGTTGCAAGCTGGTGGGACAGGCCTTTAAGAAACATTTGGACAGGCTTAGAGTGATGTGGACCAAACGCAGGGAAGTGGAACTAGTGGATTTGGGACATGACAAAATGTTTTAGAAGGAACTGCAGATGCTGGAAATTCAAAGGTAAACATAAATGCTGGAGAAACTCAGCAGGTGAGGCAGCATCTATGGAGCGAAGGAAATAGGCAACGTTTCGGGTCGAAACCCTTCTTCAGACATGTGAGCCTTCTTCAGACAGTTATTTGGGGCATGTTTGGGGGTGTGGGCAATTTGAGCTGCAGTATGACTATCACTCTCTGACTCCGAGAAAAAATCATTTTGAGTGATAAAATAATTCTCGATCGGATATTATCAAAGGATGGCACGGAAGCCAGGTGATTCTCTACATGCTGGTTTCAGAAGTGGATCTGCAATCATTCATGACAATCACTCCACTCTTTTAAATCTTTATTTCAACAGCAGCATTTCTGACTAACTAAGCTACCTTTATCCTGTATCGGTACACTGTGGACGGCTTGATTGTCATCATGTGTTGTCTTTTTGCTGACTGGATCGCACACAACAAAAAAAAGCTTCCGCTGTACCTTGGTACCCGTGAACATATACTAAACTAAACTAAATTACACTGAACTAAACTAAACTAAACCATTATGCTACATCAGTCAGGGTAAATTTCAAGGCTGTTATCCTGCACAGAAGAAATACTTGTCTTTCCATATCAGCCAAGAAATAAAGCATGCAACATCTTTTGACTTTGGATGAATGGTTTATTTCGGTCATACATTAAAAAGAATAAAACTTTACAATCTGTGTGAATATGAACCAACACTGTGTCCATTTCACACAACGTTTACATAATCAATGACCGAAAAAGGAATAGGCTGAAGCTACAAAGCTTATTTTTGCCTATCCTATACAATCCATAAAATAGGATAATCCAGATTATCAGCATTACAAAGGAAAGAAAATTACTCTAAATTGTAATCTTTACTTATTTTACATTTTAATCATTTCTGAATAGTCATTTAATCTCGACTTTACTGTAGAGAAACCTATTGTACCTCCGTCGACCCACCGAGTCTGCACCGACCAGCGATCCCCTACATTATCTAGCACTATCCCACACACTAGGGGCAATTTACAATTATAGTGAGGCCAATTGGTGTGTGGGAGGAGACCGGAGCACCTGGTGAAAACCCACACGGTCACGGGGAGAATGTACAAACTCCGTACAGACAGCACCCGTAGTCAGGATCGAACCCGGTTCTCTGGCCCTGTGAGGCAGCAACTCCACCACTGCGTCATTGTGCCACCCCCTCCCCCCCACTGTTCCTTCAAGTCACTCTTGGGCTTGGCTCAGGATATGCGGCGGTATCCGGTCAGGCCGCTGTGGAGAATCCCAGGGAATAGGCAATGTATTGGCACAGGAATAACACTTTCAAACCTGCAGCCTTCCTCCACCCCCCAGCAAGCAGTTACATCACCAGTTGTGAGGCGTGGATCAGCGATCCCAAGGAGATGTCTGGACATCTAATAAGAGGAAGCAAATACGGACGCTGTGTCCCTGTTGCAAACCAATGACCTCATTTCAGACGAGATTCCCAATACCCAGCCGCATAATTTGATACTTTTCCAACTCCGTTCTCTTTGCCGTTATCACTGCTGCCTCTGCTGTATTCGGGACTCCTGACCTCGGCCACTTGTGGTTTTTGCAATATTCTGTCAACAAAAGATGGATGAGTTCCTTAGAAAGATGAGATAAACATTTTCCGGGTTAATAGTAAAAACGTGTTTCAGCACAGTGTGCGCCATGGATGTACAATGTCTGCCTTTGATGATGTGCGTGCTTCCCCGATGAGCTCGGTTAGTTTGAGGAACTGACATAGTTTGGTGTCCCTTTCCTGTCAATGTGTTGGGTTCAGAGTAGAGTCCCTGCTCAAACTCGACGGGACTCCCGAGATGTATCCACCCGAGATTTCCTTCGTCTTGCTGAAGACTTCCAAAGATCCCACAACATGATATATCTGCACAAAGGTAGTCACTGTTTTAACCCTATAGATGCAATAGCATTCTACCAACGTTTGGGGTCAGAACCCTTCTTCAGAACAATTCAGAATGAGTATAGAAGCTGGGAGACCATGTTACAGTTATATCAGATGTTGGTGAGGCCACATTTAGAGTATTGTGTTCAGTTTTGGTCACCATGCTATAGACAAAATGTGGTCAATCTTGAAAGGGGTCAGAGAAGATTTACCAGGATGTTTCCAGGACACGAGGGACTGAGCTATGGGGAGAGGTTGAGTAGGCTGGGACTCTATTCCTTGGATCGTGGGAGGATGAGGGGTGATGTGATGTACAAAATCATGGGTGGAATAGATCGAGTGAACACACAGAGTTTCTTATCCAGAGTAGGGAAATTGAGAACCAGAGAACATAGATTTCAGGTGAAGGGGTAAAGATTTAATGGGAACCTGAGGGGTAGCTTTTTTACACACAGGGTGGTGGGTGTATGGAACGAGCTGCCTGAACAATTTGAATTCAACGTTCATAGCGCTGGGATAATGACGGGATACAAACAATTAAACCAGCAGGACGACTAGGGTGGGGGAGGGACTCGAGGAAGTTAAAAATATATTTTGCGTGGAGAAGATATGGGTTTTGCAAGTTGTTTGAAAAACAGCCCCTCCAACAGTGTACGACGCCCTCGTTACTGCAAGATGTTGTTGTGTTATGTCCATGGAATCATAGAGAGATACAGGATGGAAACAGATCCGTCTCAACCCAAAACGTCACCTATCCATGTTCCCCAGAGATGCTGCCTGACCCGCTGAGTTACTCCAGCACTTTGTGTCCTTCAGTTGTCCTCTTTGTTTCACTTTCTCTCTCCTCTGTTTTCATTATAACAGCTTCCTAGTAGCACCCCGAGGGAGATATATCTTAGTAAATTCCAATTTCCTGTTTTTTTGGCTTGGTTTTTGAGGTTTGAGGTTGTTATTCTTTGCTTAGAATGTTTTTTTTAGACCTTGTGTTGTATGAATGACTCTCTGCTCACTTGTTTCCCCCTTGCCAAATATGACCACTACCTTCCAAGTATATTCTATCTCCAGTTGCCTCTTTGCTGCAAGTATCTTTGAGAACCGTCCATGGCTCATGTTGACCACCGGCAAATGAATTGTCAATTCAAGAGAGTTTATTGTCATGTGTCCCTGATAGGTCAATTAAATTCTTGTTTGCTTCAGCACAACAGAACATAGTAGGCACGAATACAGAACAGATCAGTGTGTCCATATACCATTATATAAATATATACACACATGAATAAATAAACTGATCAAGTGCAAATAAACAGATAATCGGCTATTAATGTTCAGAGTTTTGTCCGAGCCATGTTTAATAGCCTGATGGCTGTGGGGAAGTAGCTATTCCTGAACTGGGTCATTGCAGTCATCAGGCTCCTGTACCTTCTCCCTAAAGGTAGCGGGAAGATGAGTGAGTGGCCAGGATGGTGTGGGTCCTTGATGATGCTGCCAGCCTTTTTGAGGCAGCGACTGCGATAGATCCCCTCGATGGAAAGGAGGTCAGAGCCGATGATGGACTGGGCAGTGTTTACTACTTTTAGTCGTTTTTTCCGCTCCTGGGCGCTCATGTTGCCGAACCAAGCCACGATGCAACCGGTCAGCATGCTCTCTACTGTGCACCTGTAGAAGTTAGAGAGAGTCCTCCTTGACAAACCGACTCTCTGTAATCTTAGCCTTGCCTGCAACATGCCGTTAGACGCATGGTAGGAACACCTGTGACGGGCCGCGGCCACACCTCGGCACGAGGCCTGGCTCGCCCTCCGTGGAACCGGGAACCCCGTCTGGAGTGGGAGCCTTGTCCGAGCCTCATCCTCGAGGAACAGAAACTGGAGAGGAGGATGGAGGGAGTCGGCAACGGTGGCGGACGCTAGACTGAGGGCCGGTAAGAATGAACCGGTGGGTCTTACCTTCAGCACCCTCAAGGTCGGCTGAGGGAGGCGGCCCCCAGGATTCAAAGGCTGAAGGCGGCCAGGCGAGGAGAGGGACGATGGTTCGCTGGACGATCCAGACGGAGGCGATGGCTGCAACGGGCCTTTATGGCCAGCTGTAGCTGAGACTGTGAAATGGCGCCAAAACATGGCGACTCTTGCACACACACTCTGTGCGCTGTTTCCAGACATTCAGTGCTTAATTGAGGATTATATTTATGTATCCACCAGGTGGCGCCAGCAATGGCTGCCTTGCCAAAAGTCTGTCTGTCCCTTCCTTCTTTGTTGTTTGTTTGTATGTGTTAAATGGATGTTTTTAGCGTTCTATAGCTTGTTTTATGTGGGGGGGGGGGGGGAGTTGGGGGAAAATTTTTCTAATCTCATACCTCGATGGAGATGCAATTATTTTCTGAATCGTATCTCCATCCACACTGCGGCCTATGATCGAGGAGTTGGTGGCCTTTGCTGGAGACCGACTTCGAGAGCTCCACCGTGGGAGCCTGCGTAATTTAACATCGCAGAGATCGCAGTCTCTGGTTAGAGACCGACTTCTGGAACTCCAAGTCGCAGGAGCTTCAACCGCCCTGACACGGGAGCTTCGATCGCCCCGACGCAGGGGCTTTGACCGCCAGCTACGGGAGCTTCAATCGCCCCGACTGCGGATGGTTTGACTGCCCCAAACGTGAGAGATTAACAGAGGAAGAAGTCTGGATGTTATTGCCTTCCATCACAGTGAGGAACGTGGGGAATCAGCTGTGGTGGATGTTTATGTTAACTTTTATGTAGTAGTGTGTCTTGTTGCTTTTTTTAGTATGGCTGTATGGTAATTCAAATGTCGCTGTACCTTAATTGGTACACATGACAATAAACTGACCTTGAAACCTTGACCTTTAACAAAAAATATCAGAATTATGAATTAACAGAATTATGAATAATGGGTCTAACACTATATCACACGCACAAACTGTTCCCCCGCAACACTGATTACAATGCGAGAAGGATTTACAAAGTCGGGTCGGGTTTACTAGATGCTGGAGTCAATTATTAAAGAGGTATTAATGGGGCATTTGGATAGCAGTAAAAGGATTAGTCCAAGTCAACATGGATTTATGAAAGGGAAATCATGCTTGACTAATCTTCTGGAATTTTTTGAGGATGTGACAAGTAAAATGGATGAAGGGGAGCCAGTGGATGTAGTGTATCTAGACATTCAGAAAGCCTTAGATAAGGCCCTGCACGGGAGACTGGTGACTAAAATTAGAGCACATGGTATTGGGGGTAGGGTGTTAACATGGATAGAAAATTGGTTGGCAGACCGGAAGCAAAGAGTAGGAGTGAACAGGTCCTTTTCAGAATGGCAGGCAGTGGCGAGTGGAGTGCCGCAAGGTTCGGTGTTGGGGCCGCCACTGTTTACCATATATATTAATGATTTGGAAGTGGGAATTAGGAGCAACACTAGCAAGTTTGCAGATGACACAAAGCTGGGTGGCAGTGTGAACTGTGAAGAGGATGTTAGGAGGTTGCAGGGGGACCTGGACAGGTTGAGTGAGTGGGCAGATGCGTGGCAGATGCAGTATAATATAGATAAATGTGAGGTTATCCATTTTGGCGGCAAAAGCAAGTGGGCAGATTATTATCTCAATGGGGTTAGGTTAGGTAAGGGGGAGGTGCAGCGAAACCTGGGTGTCCTTGTACACCGGTCACTGAAAGTTGGCGTGCAGGTACAGCAGGCAGTAAGAAAGCTAATGGAATGTTGGCCTTCATAACAAGAGGATTTCAATAGGAGTAAAGAGGTTCTTCTGCAGTTGTATAGGGCTCTGGTGAGACCACATCTGGAGTATTGTGTATAGATTTGGTCTCCTAATTTGAGGAAGGACATCCTTGTGATTGAGGCAGTGCAGCGTAGGTTCACAAGATTGATCCCTGGGATGGCGGGACTGTCATATGAGGAAAGATTGAAAAGACTAGGCTTGTATTCACTGGAGTTTAGAAAGATGAGGGGGAATCTTATAGAAACATATAAAATTAGAAAAGGACTGGATAAGCTAGGTGCAGGAAAAATGTTCCCAATGTTGGGTAAGTCCAGAACCAGGGGCCACAGTCTTAGAATAAAGGGGAGGTCATTTAAGACTGAGGTGAGAAAAAACCTTTTCACTCAGAGAGTTGTGAATTTATGGAATTCCCTGCCACAGAGGGCAGTGGAGGCCAAATCACTGGATGGATTTAAGAGAGAGTTGGATAGAGCTCTAGGGGCTAGTGGAGTCAAGGGATATGGGGAGAAGGCAGGCACGGGTTATTGATAGCGAATGAACAGCCATGATCACAATGAATGGCGGCGCTGGCTCGAAGGGCCGAATGGCCTCCTCCTGCACCTATTTTCTATGTTTCTATGTTTCTATCTTACTGAAATGGCCGACAAAAAGGCTGACGTTCCACTCCGTAGCGCACTACACGTCAGCCCATTGGTTTTAGCAGGAGAGCACTATCTTGCTTGCTATAGGATCTTTGCTTCAGCCCAGCGAGTTCACACCGACCAACGATCTCCGCAGTTTAACACACACACAAGGGACAATTTACACTTATACCAAGCTTATTTTCAGTGTGTTTTAAAGGTATGTGTTAATGTTGTCTGGGTTGTTTTATGTGGGGGGTGGGGGAGGGAGTCGGGGGAAACCTTTTTTCAATCTCTTACCTTGCCAGAGATGCGATTGTTTTCCGGATCGTACCTCCGGTCACTCTGCAACCTAACATCATGGAGCTGGAGGCCTTGCTTGAGACTGACTTTGAGCCCCACCTCGGGGCCATGGACTTACCATTGGAGCCTGCGATCCCTTGCCTGGGATCGGCACTCCTGCGCATTTCATCATCGAGGAGCTCGCAGTTTCGGGTAGAGCTTGATGTCGGGAAGCTCCAAAGTCACAGGAGGTTCGACCAGCCCTGACCCGGGGTCCGATCGCCCGGCGTGGGGGAGCTGAGACCCCCCTGATGCGGGATGCTTGATCGCCCCGATGCGGAGGGCCCGACCGCCAGCTGCGGGACCCACGATCGCCCCAACAACGGAAGGTTCGAGTGCCCTGAACACGGGAGAATGAAGAAGGGAAGAAGATAGAACTTCGTTTTGCCTTCCATCACAGTGAGGAATGTGGGGGAGTCGCTGTGGTGGATGTTCATGTTAAAACAATATTTGGATGTCTTGTTGCTCTTTATTGGTATGACTGTATGGCAAATCAAATTCCTCGTATGTTGCAAAACATACTTGGCTAATAAAGTACAATTATGACTATTATGATTATGATTATGCACATCAGCGCTCTTTCTCTTCAGCAAGCCACAATGGCCCATTCCAAAACATCACCCATTCATATTCTCCAGAGAGGCTGCCTGAACCGCTGAGTTACTCCAGCACTTTGTGTTCTACATTTTGTCTCCAACATCTGCAGTTACTTGTGTCTCTACTCTTCTCCCCGAGGTGGGCCTGCAAGCCATTAACCGAACTTGCCCTCGTGAAAATTGGACCATAGGATTGCAATATGACTAAATGGGTTCCAGCCATCAATTTGCCCTTCGGTTTAGTTTAAAAGCCTAGAATAAATAGGTTCTTTTATACTTCCTTGTTGTTAAGTGATGGATCATAGAATCAAAGGGTCAGGAGAACATTAAGCCCCTTCCCATTCCCACACTGACCTTTCTGTCCTGGGCCTCCTCCATTGTCAGATTAAGGCCAAATGCAAATTGGAGGAACAGCACCACATATTTTGCTTGGGCAGCTTCCAACCCAGCTGTATGAATATTGATTTCTCTAACCTCAAGTAACCCTTGCATCCCCTCTCTCTCCATCCCTCACCCACCCTAGTCGTCATACTAGTTTCACTGTCATCTTGTTGAGTTTCGCTGTCTGTATAACTTGTTATCACCTAGCCCACTGCCAACAATGGACCTTTGTGGGTTCTACCTTTCTTTGATCATCGTTACTTTTAGCATATCTTTCATTCCTTTGTTCTATATCTCTCTATATCACCATCTATATCTTTCATTTCCCTGACCCCCATTCTGAGCCTGGAGAAGGGTCTCAACCCAAATAGTTGTCTGTTCCTTCTCTCCAGAGATGCTGCCCGACCTGTTGAGTTACTCCAGCTTTTTGTGTCCATCTTCAGTTTAAACTAGCATCTGCAGTTCTTTCCTACATATTATGCCGCTTATATTTTTTACCCAATATTTTACAGCTGTGCCCTTTGGTTTCTGGACCATCTACCCACCAGCTGGGAACATCGTTCTTCCATTAGCCCAGTCAAAACCTGCGGAGATCTTATAAAGGTCCATCAAATGGCCTCTCAACGTTCTCGCCTTCAAAGCGAGCAATCCCAGCTTCTCCAGTGTAGCCTTACAGCTGAAATCCCTTGTCCCTGAAATTATGCTAACAAATGGCATGCAAAATCCGGACGTTTTTCCTTCTCAAGGTAACGTAATATATTTTACTATGAACCAGTGACTTGAATTCTGTCCAAGACATTCTGCCATTTAAATTAATTGCCAAAGTTTCCATGGATACAGATAGTTCTGTTGCACATGATAACTGTGTTCCTAAGAAATGTAATGTTATAATATTATAAAGACAATTGTGTCAGAGTTTCAGATTCGCAATAACAAAGTTATTTCTCCTGCCACATTTTCAAAAGTAAAGGTCTTTTCAGTTGCAATAAGCTTATTTTTTATAACTGCAATCTGAAAAACACATTAGCCAGACATTGTTTTAATAAAGATAGACACAAAATGCTGAAGTAACAGCGGGACCGGCAGCATCTCTGGATAGAAGGAATGGGTGACGTTTTGGGTCGAGACCCTTCCTCAGACTAAAAGTCACGAGAAAGGGAAACGAGAAATATAGATGATGATGTGGAGAGATGTCTGAAGAAGAGTCTTGAACCGAAACGTCGCCTATCTCCTTCCCTCCTTAGATGCTGCTGCACCCGCTGAGTTTCTCCAGCTTTTTGTGTAACCCTAGAACAAATGAATGAAAGGTAATGATGTAAAGTAATGATGATGAAGGAATTGTTAGCTGTTTGCGAGGTGAGCCCCGAACGCCGGCCCGGGCCCTATAGCATCCTGAAGGAGCCTCTACCCACGGGCGTGGCGTGGACTTACCATCCGGAGCGGGATCCCTCGCCGGGGATAGCCAGGGAACAGCACCGACTGCCGGCCTGTGGCCTACAACATCCTGAAGCCGCGGTCTGCGGGAAGTAAGCGCCGATTCGGGACCTCCAAGCTGCGGAGTGTGTTCTCCTGTCCCGACGCGAGGACCTGTACATCCGGCCGCCCGTAGCAGCAACTGCGGAGGCTTATGGCCCCGACCACGGGTGAACAAGGAGGAGGACTGACTGTACTTTGTGCCTTCCACCACAGTGAAGAATGCTGTGGGGGAATTTGTGTTAAATCTTACTGTGTATCGTGTGTTCTTTTTACATTGTGAATTCATTTCACTGAACCTCACTAGACTATTGACTATTAACTATTGAGAACAAAAAGCTGGTGTGACTTGGGTGTGGAAGGGATGGAGGGAGTGTGGGAATGCAGTCCCTCTCTAATTGGGGAGAGAGAGGGAATTTAGGTGTTGACGGGTGGGGGAGGGATGGAGATTGAGTGCGGATCTCGGTGTATCTGCATAATATCTAATTATTACAATTATAATATAATTGTATCTGTAAAATAATAATAATTATTTACTTGTCATCGAACATGTAAGTGTGCATTTGAATGAAATGTCGTTGCTCACAGGGCTGAGGTGCAAGGTGCATGCTGGTTAATATTGATGCTAGGTGCCAGTGCAGTGTGTGTGTGTGCGTGTGTGTGTGTGTATTAGGTGGGGTGTGTATGTGTGTTGGGGGCAGCAGGGTGTTCATCATTCTAACAGCCAGGGGGGAAGAAGCTGTTGCACATCCTGCTGGTGCTGGCCTTGATGCTCCGGTACCTCACGCCAGACGGCAGAGGGGCAAAGAGTCCATGGGAGGGGGTGGGAGGTGTACGCTATAATGTTGGAGGCTTTCCGGAGGCATCTTTTGTTGACAATGTCCGGAATGGATGGGAGAGGCTCCCCGATGATGCTGGCTAATCGCTGCAGGGTCTTCCTGCCTGATGCGATGCAGTTCCTGTACCAGACGGTGATGCAGCCAGTCATGGCGCTCTCTATGGTACCTGTGTTGAACACACAGAGGATGGGTGGGGGAAGCCTCGCTCGTTTCTGCCTCCTGAGGAAGTACAGCCCCTGCTGAGCTCTCCCGGCCGGGTGTGTAGTGTTGAGAGACCTGGGGAGGTCAGCAGCGAGGTGCACCCCTGGGAATTTGATGTTGCTCCTAATGGGAGCGGGGAGAAGAAGGAATGACTGGGCTGGGACAAGCCTTTGATTGGGAGTGATGTGGTGCTTGGATGCCAGCTGTTCATAATCTATGTCAATAAAATGGATGAGGGAATTATGGTTATTGCATCCAGGTTTGCTGATGGGGCATAAATGGGGGCGGGTGAGAAAGATTCAGAGTTTATATACATTCAAGTGAAGGAACAAAGACATGGCAGAGATAATGCACTTTGATAGAAAAATTATAGAAAGATGGATTTGATTTTAAATAGGGAAAGATTGCTATGTTTCAGTGCTATGGGTACACATCATTGATATTGAAATTGGTTCATTATTTTATTATTGTGCACTACAATAATCAAGCAGAAACGGAACCAAAATTTGGGAATACGGAAGCGCTGGGTCAGGCAGCATCTCTGGAGAAAAGGAATACGTGATGTTTCCGGTCGAGCCCCTTCTTCAGACTGAGAGTCAGGAGGGAGGGAAAGTAGAGGTACGAAGAGGTTCAGAACAAATCAGAGCCAGCACCGATGATCAAGGAGAGGTGGAGCCCACAAAGGTCCATTGTTGGCTTAACAAAAGGACAAAGGAAACAGTGGAACTAGTAGGGTAACTATGATGGGGGAGGTCCAGAGAGAGAGGGAATGCAAGGGAATATGGAGTTAGTTTGCAGATCTGCCTTGAAAGCATTGGACAGTGGGTCAGGATCCATGGGCCAAATGGCCTGCTCCTGCTTCAATGCTGTTATTTTCCTTGTAGTAACAAAGAAGTGCACAGAGGACACAAAGTGCTTGAATAACTCAGCAGGTCAAGCAGCATCTCTGGATAGATGATGTTTCTGCTTGGGACCTTCATTCAGATTGCTGAAGAAGGGTCCTATCCTGAATGTCACCCATCCTTGCCATGTTCCACCTTGGCATTTAGACATTAACGGAAACAGGCCCTTCGGCCCACTGAGTCAGCGCCATCCATCAATCACCCGGTACACTACACACCAGGGACAATTTATAATTTTTACTGATGCCAATTAACCTACAAACCAGCTCGTCTTTGGAGTGGGGGAGCAAACCGGAGCGTCCGGAGAAACCCCACGCGGTCACATGGAGAGGGTACAGGCAGCACCTAACCCGGGTCTCTGGCGCTGTGCGGCAACAACTTTACCGCCGCGCTCTGCCGCGATTGTTTCAAGCTCCCTCCGACCAGCAGGAGGATGGGGCTGGTGAGTGAGCAAAGGTTCAGCGAGGGGGAGGGGGGAGAAAGGGGGAGGGGGGAGATATTTTCAAGCTGATCCGTCTCCCTTCCTGCGCCGAGGAGACCGGCAGTAAAACCCACGGACCACACAAGGCCTGCAGTCGACCATGAACGTCCCAGAGTGCGACACACAAAAGGCCAGGTGGGATTAGGGGGGGCGGGGGGGGGGGGGGGGGGGGAATGTTCAGGTGCTGTTTCACGAAGTGGCGACGTTTGTCAAAACCACGCTCGCATCGTGAAAGCCCAGTTAAAAGGGCGGACGTGATTGATATCTAGCGGGGTTGCTCTGTAGGGAATCACTGGCTGGTTGTCAGTTCACAGCTTTACATGACTTCCCTTCCGGATCTGGCTGATTGATGAAGTGCAAAGCAAAACGTTGTGGAAGTATTGTCCCTCCGAGGGAATGGGGAAAGGTTAACCTTTGCTTTTACAGTGGAGAGTTCACACGCTGAACACTACGGGCTAAACAATCTGTCGTCCTCTTGTCCTGAGCAGCATTATCTTCCTCCTAACAATGCCATGCTTTTAGCGGTACCGTCTCAAGCCCTTTTAATCTCTGAAACAGAACTACAAGCGGGTAACAACATGTCCTGGGAGCGTGTGGGAAGGAACTGCAGATGCTGGTTTACACCAAAGTTAGATGCAAAATGCTGGAGGAACTCAACAGGTCGGGCGGCACCTCAATAGAGGAGGAATTGGTGACGCTTCGGGTCGAGAACCTTCTCCGGACTGAGAATGAGGGGAAAGGGAAAGAAGAGATATAGATGGTGATATGGAGAGATATAGAACAAATGGATGAAAGAAATGCAAAAGGTAACAATGATCAAAGAAAGGTGGAGCCCACAACGGTCCATTGTTGGCAGTGGGCAAGGTGATAATGAGTTGTACAGTCAGTGAAACTCGACAAGACGACGGAATAGGTGATGTTTCTGGTCAAGACCCTTCTTCAGACTGAGAGTCGGGGAGAGGGAAACTATAGATATGAAAAGGTGCAGAACAGATCAGAGCTGGCACCAAATCAAAGATGGCCAAGGAGCCCACAATGGTCCATTGCATGTGTTATTCATATCCACCTGCTGGAGGCAGATACAATGCTGGTATTAGGCACATGGAACCGCAGGGAATGGAGCGATATGGATTACATGCAGGCACATGAGATTAGTTTAACCTGGCATCACGTTTGGCATGAACAATGTGACTTATAGATAGGAACATGGATATGCAGGGGATGGAAGGATATGGATCATGTGCAGGCAGAGCAGATCAGTTTAACCAGGTTAGGTGCACACATTGTGGGCCGAAGGGCCTGTTCTTGTGCTGTACTGTTCTATGTCCTATGCTCTGTGTATCATGAACTAGGCCACCCAGATCCCTCTGTTCCAATAGACAATAGTTGCAGGAGTAGGCCATTCAGCCCCGAGCCAGCACCACCATTCAATGTGATCATGGCTGATCATCCCCAATCAGTACCCCGTTCCTGCCTTCTCCCCATATCTCCTGACTCCGCTATTTTTAAGAGCCCTATCTAGCTCTCTCTTGAAAGTATCCAGAGAACCATCCTCCACCGCCCTCTGAGGCCGAGAATTCCACAGACTCACAACTCACTGTGAGAAAAAGTGTTTCCTCTTCTCCGTTCTAAATGGCTTACTCCTTATTCTTAAAGTGTGGCCCCTGGTTCTGGACTCCCCCAACATCGGGAACATGTTTCCTGCCTCTAGCGTGTCCAAACCCTTAATAATCTTATATGTTTCATTAAGATCCCCTCTCATCCTTCTAAACTCCAGAGAGTACAAGCTCAGCTTTGCAATTTCTCACCATTTTGATAATAAGCTTTGATATTTTTCAACTCAAATAAAGAGATCCACATTTCTCCTCTTATATCCCCTGATGGTCTTTGTGTGTCTTCTTACCAACTTACTGCCATAGCTACCTTTGTGTCATTGGGTAGATTTAGCGACCGAACATTCAGTGGCTTCACCCAAGTTATTTTTAGGCAAGAGACAAGACGAGAGTGTTTTATTGTCGTATGTCCCGAAACGGAGCAATGGAATTCTTGCTTGCAACAGCACAACAGATATGTGAACACCGTACTCTGCAAACACGACAATAAACAACAAAAATAAAGTTCAGTATAAAAGAAACCAAACAATAAGAACGCAAAGATTAACACAGTGCCTCCCGCGTCCATGCAGTTCAGAGTTTAGATGGAGGTTGTCGTGTTTAATAGCCTGGTGTTTGTTGGGAAGAAGCTGCCCCTGAACCTGGACGTTCCAGGTTTCAGGCTCCTGTACCTTAATCTAGATGGCAGGGGAGAGTTGAGTGTGTGGCCAGGACGGTCTGGGTCTCTGATGATGCCTTTTTGAGGCAGCGACTCCTGTACACCACTTTTTGCGATCTATTTCGTTCTTGAGCGTTCACGTTGCCAAACCAAGCCATATCACCCAAGATAGGCACAAGAACCTGGATAGCACAACGGGTCAAGCAGCGACCATGGAGAAACTCTCCACGTCGTACTCCTCCTTTCCTCCAGAGATGCTGCATGACCGGTGGAGTTACTCCAGCATTTTGTGTCCGTCTTCGGTGTAAACCAGCATCTGCAGTTCCTCCCTACACACAGGCCATTTCAACTCCCTGCATAAGAAGAATCTGTCTGCCTCTGCCTTAAAAACATCCAAACTTCGATGAGGATGATCCCAGGAATGATCAGGTTAACATATGATGAGCATATGACGGCTGAACTCGCTGGAGTTTAGAAGGATGAGGGATGACCTCATTGAAACTTACCGAATAGTGAAGGGCCCGGATAGAGTGGATGTGGAGAGGATGCTGCCATTAGCGGGAGAGTCTAGGACAAGAGGGCACAGCCTCAGAGTAATAGGACGCACCTTCAGAAAGGAGATGAGGAGGAATTTATTTAGCCAGAAGGTGGTGAATCTGTGGAATTCAATGCCACAGACGGCAGTGGAGGTCGTCATTAGGTATTTTTAAGGCGCAGATTGACAGATTTGTCATAAGTAGGGGTGTGAGGTGTAATGGGGAGCAGGCAGGAGAATGGGGTTAGGAGGGAGAGACAGAATAGCCATGATTGAATGGCAGTGTAGACTTGATGGGCCGAATGGCCTAATTCTGCTCCTATAACTAATGAACTTATTCTGGTGGAAAAAAAATCCGCTTTGCAACCTGGAAATATACTTTGAACAAGTTGAGGAATAATGTTAAAAAAACAATGGGTAGACCGTACAGTGAGATAATGTCACAACGGAATGAGAGAAATTCCATCTTTTCACAGCCACTTCATTCAGTTGAGTTTCATTTGGTAATAAATCCTCAGAATAGATGCTATGACTTACCTCCGTGGAATAATGCTGCCAAAACAATGGGAAAGATTTATAGTTTAGTTTTAGTCTAGAGATACAGTGCGGAAGCAGGCCCTTTGGCCCACTAACTCCGTGCCGACCAGCGAATACCCCGCACACTAACACAACAGTATCCTACACACAGGGAACAATTTACAATTTTTTTCCGAACACAATAAGCCTTTAAACCAGTACGTCTTTGGAGTGTGGGAGGAAACCGGAGCACCCGGAGAAAACCCACACACAATCGCGGGGGGAAGGTACGAACTCCATACAGGCCGCACCCGTAGTCAGATCGAATCTGGCTCTCTTGCGCTGTGAGGCAGTAACCCTACTGCTGCGCCACCGTGCCGCCCAAGATATATATCTATATTTTGAACAAAGGCAGTGGACAAGCAGACATGACCAAGGCAGTTCAATAATTAGAGTCTGTAAGAAAATAAATGGAATCAAAATGGATGCATCAAATGCACCCTTGAATATACCACCTCCAGCTGTTCGCGGTTGCTGGATAACTTTGACTCTCCATCATGTCAGGAGGCGCGTCAACTAATTTACTGTGTTAGCAAAAAGAAATGTAATTGCAGTTGTTTTTATCTGGGCCATTATTCATTTCCCTATGGCAGCAATTTTTTTCCCCATTTTTATTACCCTGACCTGACAGTTCTGTGTTTAACTGAGCTCATTACGTTCTGGTCAGTGGGTGCCTGATACACAATTTATGGAGCTGAGAGACGGGGGGGGGGGGGGGGGGGGTGGGGGGGGGGGGGGTGGGTGGATGAGATAGGAACAGGACGCAGCTGTGAACCACTGGAGCTCTTTCACTCCCCACCACTCCTGGGCCTTGTCCAACCCGCCAGAGATCGCAGCGTCTGCTCTCCCAGCGAGAATGGGAACTCCAGCCCCTTCTAGGTAACCAGCCTCCCCATATGTCCAGCAATCTGTATGATTTAGTTCAGTTTAGTTTAGAGATAAAAGCGTGGAAACTGGCCCTTCCACGCCGACCAACAATCACTAGTTCACGTTCACAAGTTATAGGAGTAGAATTAGGCCATTCGGCCCATCGAGTCTACTCCGCCCTTCAATCATGGCTGATCTCTGCCTCCTAATCCCATTTTCTGCCTTCTCCCCATAACTCTTGACACTGGTTTTAATCCAGAATTTGTCGACCTCTGCCTTAAAAATATCCACTGACTTGGCCTCCACAGCCCTCTGTGGCAATGAGTTCCACAGATTAACTACCCTCTGACTAAAGAAGTTCCTCCTCACCTCCTTTCTAAAAGAGCGCCCTTTAATTCTGAGTCCTAGATTCGCCCACCAGTGGAAACATCCACTATCGATGCCTTTCATAATTCTCACCCGTACACTAGTTCTATCCCACACACTAGGGGCAATTTACAGAAGCCAATTAACCTACAAACCTGCACACCTGCCTTTGGAGTGTGGGAGGAAGCTGGAGCACCCGGAGAAAACCCACGGGGTCACAGGGAGAACGTGCAAGCTCCGCACAGGCAGCAGCCATAGTCAGGATCGAACCCGGGTCTCTGGCGTATGAGGCAGAAAGTCTACCAGCAGTGCCACTGTGCCACACTCTCCGTGCCAAGCCATATACAGGAACAGGAGGGGTGCACAAGGGGTGAAGATTGCTGGGCGGGGGGGAGGGGGAGGGGGGGTTCGCTGGACAATCCAGGTGGACGAGACGGCTGGAGGCCCTGCAGCTGCCTGGGGCTCACAAGGATCGGGCACCACCCAGAAGATCGAGTGTGGAGACTGGACTGGACTTTGGAAATGGCGCAAAACCTGCCGACTATTGTTTACTGTCTCAGTGCACTATTTCCATACACTCTGTGCTTAATTGGGAATTGTGCTTGGGTCTGGCAATACTTTACTGAACTTCTATGCAAAAAAAAGCACTGTACCTCTGTACATGTGAGAATAATGAGCCATTGAGACTCCAAATCTGAAGAAGGGGCCCGATTCAAAATGTCACCTGGCCATCCCCTCCTGAGATGCTGCCTGAACCATTGTGTTCCTCCAGCACTTTGCTCAAGAGTTTGCTCAGGATTCACGTTCACAAGTTCTAAGAGCAGAATTAGGCCATTCGGCCCGTCGAGTCCACTCCGCCATTCCATCATGACTGATCTCGGCCTCCTAATCCAATTTTCCTGCCTTCTCTGCATAACCCTTCACACCCATTCTAAGCAAGAATTTGTCTATCTCTGCTTTAAAAATATGCACTGATTTGGCCACCACAGCCCTCTGTGGCATCGTGTTCCACAGATTACCTACCACAGATTACCTACCTTCTGACTAAAGAAGTTCCTCCTCACCTTCTTTCTAAAAGAGTGCCCTTTAATTCTGAGGCTATGGCCTCTGGTCCTAGACTCTCCCACCAGTGGAAACATCCTTTCCACATCCACTCTATCTGTGCCTTTTATTATTCTGTAACTTTCAATGAGGTTCCCCCCTCGACCTTCTAAACTCCAGCGAGTACAGGCCCAGTGCTGTCAAACGCTCATCATATGCTAACCCACTCATTCCTGGAATCAGTTTTGTAAACCTCCTCTGGACCCTCTCCAGAGCCGGCAAATCCTTCCTCAGATATGGGGCCCAAATTTGCTCGCAGTACTCTAACCGCGGCCTTACCAGCGCCTGATAAATTCTGGATGAGACTACAGACATCTACCCTATCTATTCCGCTCATGATCTTGAACACCTTTATAAGATTGCACCTCAGCCTCCTGCGCTCCAAGGAATAAAGTCCTCACCTGCCCATCTTCTTCCTATAGTTCAGGCGCTCAAGTCCTGGCGACATCCTCATAAATCTTCTCTGTTCTCATCCTAGCTTAACGACAAATTTCCTACAGCAGCGAGACCAAATCTGAACATAGTACGCTAAGTATGTAGAAGTGGGTAGAGAGGAACTGCAGATGCTGATTTATACCGAAGATAGACACAAAATGCTGGAGTAACTCAGCGGGTCAGGCAGCATCTCTGGAGAAGAAGGATGAGTGACGTTTCAGGTCTCAATAAGCGTCTCGACCCGAAACATTATCCATCCTTTTTCTCCAGAGATGCTGCATCTCCCGCTGAGCTACACCAGCACTTTGTGTCTATCCACACTAAGTAGTCATCCGGAATGAATCTGGGTAAAAGACTGTGTATTTAGTATTCTCGTAAGTCTTCTTGTTGTTCCAGTGGTCCAGCAGAGAGCTCATGTTCAGAAGTTGATTGGTTGTAGGAGTAGATTGAGGCCATTTGCCCCATCAAGTCTAGTCCACAATTCAATTATGGCTGTTCTATCTTTCTCTCTTAATCCTACTCTCCTGCCTTTTCCCCATAAGAACTGACCCGTACTAATCAAGAATCTTTCAATTTCCTCCTTAGAAATGTCCATTGTCTTGGCCTCCACATCTGTCTGTGGCAATGAATTGCACAGATTCACTACCCTCTGACTAAAGATATTCTTTCGCATCTCTGTTTTAAAGGTACTTCCTTTTATTCTGAGGCTGTGACCTCTGGTCATAGACTCTCCCACCAGTGGAAACATCCTCTCCACCTCCAGGACCTTCGCTATTTGGTAACTTTCAACGATCTTCCCCTCACCCTTCTAAACTCCAGCGAGAAAGTGAAGAGCCAGTGAGATAGATCTGTTATTTGACCTGTGTCTCAACTCCATCTACCTGTATTGGTCCAAACACCAGTGGAATGTCTTTAAGATAGGTTACAAAGACAGAATGTGAAACCAAATCCTCTCTGTGGAGAGGTGCCGGCTCGTGGATGAGGCATTAAACTGAGGCCTAAGCTAGTCTGTCACATAGCTGTAAAACATCCTAAATGGATGAAGAACAGACCTGTTCTCTCTCGTGTCCCCTCCATCATTTATTCCCTCATTTGTTATCCATCAAAACACATTCACATCTGGCCATTATCACATCGCTGTTTAGATTTAAGGTAGATAAAAATGCTGAAGAAACTCAGCGGGTGAGGCAGCATCTATAGAGCAAAGGAATGGGTGACGTTTCGGGTCGAGGCCCTTCTTCAGACTGTGTAGATTTAGCTCAGTTTAGTTTAGACATATAGCATGGAAAGCAGGCCCTTCGGCCCACCGAGTCCATGCCGACCATTGATCACCCATTCACACCGGTTTTATGTTATCCCATTTTCGCATCCCTATCCTTACACAGTAGTTCTATCTGATCCCACTTTTGTATCCATTCCTTACACGCTAGGGGCAAGTTACCGACGGCCAATTAACCTACAAACCCACACGTGCCTGTGACGTGGGGAGGAAACTGGAGTACCCGGAGGAAACCCACGCATTATGAATGTGTGGTCAGTGTAGATCGACTGTCTGATTTACTGGCAGTGAGCAGATATCACTGGCAAGACCGGCATTTATTTATCCGGAACAACTAGAGGGAAACGCATGCGGTCACAGGGAGAACGTGCAAACTCCACACAGGCAGCACCAAAGTTCAGGATGGACACCAGGTCTTTGAGGCAGTGAGGCAGCAGTTCTACCCGCTGTGGAATCGCATGTGTCCTGTCTCCACACATGTCTCATCGAGTACCAAGCATTCTGGAATGTGAAAGGCACTATTGTATGCCAGCCTTATTCTGCCACTCCATGAATTCTCCCCCTTCTGTTCAGCTTAGTTTACTGTCACGTGTACCGAGGTACAGTGAGAAGGCTTTCCTGTTGCGTGCTAACCAGCCAGCAGAACGTCAACATTTGATTACAATCGAGCCATTCACCGCCATTCAGTAGCTCCAACACCAGAGACATTTTAAATTGGGCTGTTGGAATTTCTACTGCTTTTATAAATATTCCTTCAATTTAAACAAAGAGATTAATTCCTTACAGAAGGCCAGGCTGACTGAGGAAAGTGCCCTCTCTCCACCAGTCCAACCTCACATAAAAATCACGCATAAAAAATCGAGATGGAAAGTTGACGGCAAGCCAACACCAACAGCCAACCGTAACCCAAATTATAGAACAGATCGTAAAAATCTTGCATTGGTATGTTACCTTGTTATCTTCTGCCAAATCATTCACTGTTTTACAAGGATTGATGCTGGAACTAATGTGACTACCATTTCCGACCAGTGGCTTCCAGCAAACAGGAGTTGCATTTACTTTAGACTTCAGGGATACAGCGTGCAAACAGGTCCTTCGGCCCACCGAGTCCGCACCGACCAGCGATCACCCCGTACACTACCACTAGGGACAATTCACAGACGTCAATTAATTTACAAACCTGCATATCTTTGGAGTGTCGGACGAGACCGGAGCAGGGGGTGACAGGATACGGACAGTACCTGTGGTCAGGATCGAACCCGGGTCTCTGGTGCCGCAAGGCAGCAACTGTGCCGTTGCACCACCGTGCTGCCCTGCTAATGCTAGCACCCAATACTAGCACCTTTATGACCTCAACATATCACAGAGATCAAAGATATAAAAGCCACACCATTTGTTTTTTGTCATTAGAATATAGAATATAGTACAACACAGGGAAAGGTCCTTTGGCCCACAATGTTTGTGCCGAACATGATGCCTATTAAACTGATCTCATCTGCCGGCACATAATGCATATCCCTCTCTTCACTGCGTGATGGTCTGGGCTGCATCCACAACTCTTTTGGTCTTCTTCCCTCTCCCTCTCCCTCTCCCCTTTCTTTCCTCTTCCTATCCCTCTCCCTCTCCCCTTTCTTCCCTCTCCCTCTCCCCTTTCTTCCCTCTCCCTCTCCCTCTCCCCATTCTTCCCTCTCCCTCTCCCTCTCCCTCTCCCTCTCCCCATTCTTCCCTCTCCCTCTCCCTCTCCCCTTTCTTCCCTCTCCCTCTCCCTCTCCCCTTTCTTCCCTCTCCCTCTCCCCTTTCTTCCCTCACCCTCTCCCTCTCCCCTTTCTTCCCTCTCCCTTGAGGTCTTGGATGGAACTATTCCCAAACCACACTGTAATGCAACCCTTCAGACTGAAGAAGGGTCATGACCCGAAATGGGGGTATTGCCTAAAATTGGACAATTCAATGCTCATATCATTGGGTTCATAAGTTCATAAGTTCTAGGAGCAAAATGAGGCGAGTCAGCCCATCAACTCTACCGCACCATTCAATCATGGCTGATCTATCTATCCCTCTCAACCCCATTCTACTGCCTTCTCCCCATAATCCCTGGCACCCATCCTAATCAAGAATCTATCAATCTCCGCCTTAAAATATACATTGACGACCTCCACAGCCTTCTGTGGCAATGAATTCTGCAGATTCCCCACCCTGTGACTATAGAAATTCCTCCTCATCTCCTTTCTAATGGTACGTCCTTTTATTCTGAGACTATGGCCTCTGTCCCTAGACTCTCCCACTAGTGGAAACATCCTCTCCACATCTAGGACCTTCGCTATTTGGTAAGTTTCAACGATCTTCCCCTCACCCTTCTAAACTCCAGCACACCTGGCGTCAGATATTGGGCCAATTTGAGATACCAGCTACCAAGACAGATGTGTACAGCAATTCATTCTTCCCACGCACAATTAAAACATGGAATAGTCTTCACCCTGCCATAGTTACTCAACCAGATGCAACAAAATTTAAAGTAGCTCTTCTTCTCCAAGATTCCTTTTTTGCTTATGTCCACCCTCCGCCACCTCCAGTTTAAATTCCATTTGGAATATTTTGGAGGACCAAGAACCAAGAAGAACCAAAGCTGCTCACATTGCTCCAAATGCTGTCTGAACAGTGTCTTATTAAGGGCCTGTCCCACCAGCATGCGATTCCATGCGGTGAGCGCAACCAAACTGGCAGCGGGGGCTGCGCGGAGGTCGGG
Source organism: Raja brachyura (assembly GCA_963514005.1). The sequence continues at coordinate 19,533,745 of OY740796.1, read as the reverse complement.
TGATCCCTGTACAGGGCCGGTCCCACCAGCATGCGCCTGCATGCAGCAAGCAAAACCAAACCGGCAGCAGGGGCCGCACGGAGGTCGGGTGAGTGGCGCAACGCGGCGCAAAGTGAGGCGAACTTGGAGCAAAGTCTTAAAGGTAAGTTCGCCAGGACAGAGAGGGGCACACAGAGAGGGGCACAGAGGCATACACAGAGAGGGTCACGGAGGCACCTACAGATAGGTTCACGGAGGCATGAGGTCGAGGCGGTGTGTAATGTGTCGAGGCGACTGCGAGCCGACAAGCCGTTGCCGCGCGGAATTTTTGAACACGGTCAGTTTTTCGGAGCCCCGCGCAATGTCGGGACAAACTCCGCACAATTCCGCACGGCTCCGGCAATCGAAGTGGGACCGGCCCCGCGACTCCGGACGGCTCAAGCGACCACGTTAGGTCGCGCTCATCGCATAGAGTTGCATGCTGGTGGGACAGGCCCTTAAAGCTTCAGCATTATATCCTTGTTTTTATATTCTAGTCCTCTCAAAATAAATGCATTTGCTTTCCTTACTACCGATTCAACTTGCAAATTCACTCAATAAATATAATGATTTTGTTTTTCACACCATTTTATCAAAAGTTTGCACAAATAATAAAACAATTTCTCTCTGTGCTTACTTGTAGAATATCTATATTGCTGGTTGACGCAGTTGTGTGCAGCTGCATTCCTTTGCCCTGGAATGTTACCCTTGGCAACCGACGCAGATCAGAGACCCAGTCGAGGGACCTAACGCCCACACCCTTAAATCCAGCAAGGTTGCAGAGTTATACTTCACAAGTAGGCAGAGGCAGCATTTGTGTCTTCCCCCAGCAGATATCTGCAGACTGTTCCCAACACATTCCAGCAAGAATTTTATTCAGTGTCTGGTTTCCAAACTAGAACTCAGCAAAAAATGTCGTCGTGGGGATTGAGAGATGAAGCAACACACTACTCAGCAAGAAATCTAATAACAAATTCGACAGAAATTTCTCCACCAAGAGAGCGTCTTGAATATTGAATGCATGACCAGGTGAAAGGAGAGCACAGATGGTTTAAGAAGGAAATGGTTACATTTCTGGAATGCCTTTCATTATTTCTCAAACCACTTAATATCCAGTGAAGTATAACCTCATCTTCTCATGAGACCTCCTTTGCATCGGCGAGACCAAGCATGGATTCGGGGACTCTTTTGCCGAACACTTGCGCTCGATCCGCCAAGGCCTGCTGGCTCTCCCAGTTAATAACCAATTACACTCCATTTTCCAATCCCACACTGACCTTTCTGGCCTGGGGCCTCCATTGCCAGAGTGAGGCACAGGCAAACTGCAGGAATGGCTCCTCAAATTCTGCTTGAGTAGCTTGGAATATAAAAAAAACAAGGATGTAATGCTGAGGCTCCAGAAGGCGCTGGTCAGACCTCATTTGGAGTATTGTGAGCAGTTTTTGGGCCCCATATCTGGGGAAGGATGCGCTGACATTGGAGAGGGTCCAGAGGAGATTTACGAGAATGATCCCAGGAATCGTGGGTTTCATGGTTTATGGGGAGATGGCAGGCGAATGGGGTTGAGGGAAAGATAGATCAGCCATGACTGAGTGGCGGAGTAGACTTGATGGACCGAATATCCCAATTCTGTTCTTATAACTTATGAACGTATTTATTCATATTTTCTTGGAAGGAGGCCATTTGGCCCATTTTGCCTGTCTCTGCCTATGTGTCTATTACTGACATGCCTGATTCTCCAACTACTTACCTAAGGCAGACACACAGAGAACCACAGCACCACAGGTCAGGACAAAATGTGGGTTGAGGGAGCAGTGCAGCAACAGCACTAAGTTATTTTTTTAGAATGAAAGAACTATACAGCATGGAAACAAGGCCTTTTGGCCCAGACCAAGATGGCGCAGGAGCCAGGTGACTCTATGTGTGCTGGTATCAGAAGGGGATCTACTATCATTCATAAGTTTGATTGGTACGGGTGTGGGGAGAAGGCAGGAGATTGGGGTTTGGAGGGAGAGATGGATCAACCATGATTGAATGGTGGACTAGGCTTGATGGGCCGAATGGCCTAATTCTGCTCCTATCACTTATGATATGATCTTATGATAAGTTCATAAGGACAACAGATATGTAACCTCGACACAAATTATCAGCATCAGAAGGAAGAGAAGGAAAGAATTGCAAAGGGGAGTCACGATGGCAACCTTCAATGAGTGGTGAGACCCAAAGCCCACAGACTGAAAACACCAATTTATTCAGAATTACGAATGAAAGGCGACTACTTTAGCTTCACCTACAGAGCACAACCTGCAAAGCTTTAGGCTGAGCCCTCGAAACCTGATGCCCTGACAAGATTTATAAAATACTGTTGGCAGAACTGTTTGTCCAGTTTAAAGTTACCACCTTTCTTACTCGGAAAGAACAAGCCTTTGTGGGATTTATTTATACAGACTGGAGGTTTAAGGAGTCTGTGCATTGCCAGTGAGTTCATAATAAAGGCAGCACTCAGCAACTTGCTCCTAGTCATAGAGTGATACAGTGTGGAAACAGGCCCTTCCATCCAACTTGCCCACACTGGTCAACATGTTCCATCTACACTAGTCCCACCGACCTACATTTGGCCCATATCCCTCTAAACCTGTCCTATCCATGTATATGTCTAAATGTTTCTTAAATGTTGCTATAGTATCTGCCTCAACTTCCTCCTCCGGCAGCTCGTTCCATACACCCACCGCCCTTTGTGTGAAAAAGTTACCCCTTAGGTTCCTGTTAAATTGTTACCCCCTCACCTTAAACCTTAACCAGTCATCTATCTCCTTCAAAGAATCTCCACAAAGTTGAAATTCACGCAAAACCCCTGTGGTTGTTTTGATTTATTTCAAAAACAAACTTTATTAGTAATTTTTAAATATTCACAAAACAAAAAACTCTCCGTGAATTATTAATGCCCATATATTCAACTATTCAGTAGTGTTAGCACCTACCCTTACACCAAGCACCCTTGCCATTTATGTGGCCTCTGGGGTGATATCCCTTCCCTTGTTTGAGGGGCGTCCCCACCGGAACCTGCCCCTCAATGTCTAGCTGCAGAAAGACTATGACTGGCGACAGACAGGACCTTGGCGTTGGCTGCACCAAGCTTCAGCACGTCCTCCTGCAGTCTGGAGCGGGCCAGCCGTCAACATTCCCTGACAGAGGTCTCGCTCTGCTGGGGGACCAACATGTTTCGGCCAGACTAAAGAGCACCTGTGGTCATGGCCCTTTATTTGTGCTTTCTCTGTAGTTTTAACACTATTGTCAGCATTCTGTTTATGTTTCTCCTTTGCACTGCCTAATGTAGTCGTGAATGGTTTGAGTTGCTTGGACAGCATGCAGGGGTGGGAGATTGCAACCTTCACGTGGTCCGCCCTGTCTCGACGAATGCTATCAACCTGACGTGCACAATCAAGTAAGATGAAATAGAACAAGTTGTCCTACAACTTTAGGCTGTGCACGCCATACGCAAGAAGAAGAAGAAGAAGACAGCATGCAAAACCAAGCTTATTCACTTAGCAATGTTACAGAATTTTGAGATTTTAAAAATCAAGTCTGCAATTTATACCATCAGATAAAGCATAAAAAGAAGTTTAATTTGACACCTAATTCACTTTCATATCTTCAGTATTAAGAAAGTTATGACCATTTTCATACTCGGAAATTAGCATCTTGTTCCCCATTGCCTTTCAATTGACTTAACTCAAAAGCTGTGATCTAGAACAGTTAAAAGCCCATAACTTTCTTAAAAATTAAGAGAACTCAATGAAATTTTCAGTTATTATAGATTGAAGCATTCTGAAATAAATATGAAACAATCTTACTTGGGTGACCTGAAATTAAAGCATATAATTAGTTAGTTATCTAATTGTAGCTAATTACAAAATTCAATGAGTAGATCTAAACATCTATCCATTTCTTAAGAAAAGATAAACTTTTTTAAAATTGCCTAAGTGTGCAAATACCATTCAGACAATAATCCACAATATAACATAATTTTTAAATCTCATTTTCATGAATTTCTAGGCCAAATGGAAGGAATTTAGTGTTTAATGCCTGTAAATTAATGGCCATTTAAATCAACTAGCGAGTGGGTTTTAGTGGAATGCGGTGGATTGGAACGTTGTGGTTTGTGGTGAAGTCGGTATGAAAAATACAGTCGGTTCATACATTTTTTTGGACCCCATTTCGCAACATGAAAATGTGATTAAAGCCTTCCTAAAAACCAACTTTTAATATAAAAATAAACTGTGTACCTTTTTTTCTCCCCTACGCAAAATCCTTCCCGTTGTCGGCGCTCACGGCTTTTGAAGGTGATTTTTAAAGTACTTCTAGTTAATAAATAATCTAGCGTAATTTAAAAATACCTTCATAAATGAAATGTCAGAGCGATTTTTCTTCCGCAACGAAATCGCCCGACATGGATCGATTTTCCCAGTCTGCAGAAAAACGGCACTTTAAGCCCGCCCCCCTCTGAAAGGCGCCAAAGTCACGCACACGGGGAGCGGCAAAACTGCAGCGCTGCTCAAGGTAAGTTTTGTAACATACCTAATTCACTGTATCTCGGTACATAATAATATTAAACCAATGCTAATACCAGAGATAGACATATAATGCTGGAGTAACACCGCAGGTCAGGCAGCATCACTGGAGAAAGAGGATGGGTGACATTTCGGGTTGCCCTTCTTCACCACCCCCCCACCTAGCTTAAAGAAACAATATTATTTTAATGGAACTGTTGAACTAAGACACCATCAGTCTGAAGAAAGGGTCTCGACCCGAAACGTTACCTATTCCTTTTCTCCAGAGATGCTGCCTGACCCGTCGGGTTACTCCAGCATTTTGTGTCTACCGTATCTTCGGTGTAAACCAGCATCTGCAGTTGATTCCTACACAATACTATTACCAATACTAACCTATTCTAATATCAACCTGAGAGAACTAAATGATCCACATAGTGTTGGAGTAACTCAGCGGGTCGCACATCAGGCAGCACTGTGGCAGCACAGTGGCACAACGGTGCTGTACAGCGCATGAGACCTGGGTTCAATCCTGACCACAGGTGCTGTCTGTACAGAGTTTGTACATTCTCCCTGTGACCACGTGGGTTTTCTCTGAGTGCTCCAGTTTCCTCCCACACTCCAAAGATGTGCAGGTTTGAAGGTTAATTGGCTTCTGTAAATTGTCCTTAATGTGTAGGATAGAACTGGTGTACGGGTGATCGCTGGTCGGTGCGGACCCGGTGACCCGAAGGGCCTGTTTGCACGCTGTATCTCTAAATAAACTAACACTAGAGAAAATTTATAAAGTCCAATTAACCTACAAACCAGCATGTCTTCGGGACATTGGGAGGAAACCGGAGCACCCGGAGAAAATCCATGCGGTCACAGGGAGAATGTGCAAACTCCACACAGACAGCACCCCAGGTGAGGATCAAAGCCGGGTTTCTGGCAGTGAGGCAGCAGCTCTACGCGCTGGGCCACTGTGTCGCAGAGTGGAGGGGAAATGGAAAGGAACAACGAACGGAGCAATGTTCCAGAGTTTAGAGACGTTCTTGGCTTGTCTAAACTGCGGCAATGTGAACAGCCTCAGGAAAGGAAGCAGCCAAGACAAGTGGTAAATATCTTCTGTTGAAGCTGCATCCCAGGGTTTAATTGTGGCCCCTCAACAGGAAGTGTAACAAATGGCAAGCAATCAGGAGAACTAGCACCGCCTGGCTTCCATTCCAGGCCTGATTACAGGATGTGGCGATATCTCGGCCTGCGCTCCATTAGCTAATTGGAAAAGGATTGCAAACAATTGCTGATAATCTGATAACCGCTCTACTGAAAGGTGGGCATAGACAACCACAGATGTACATCCGGCAATTCATCCAGCTGCCTGCTCGGGCAATCACACAGTAATTCAATCGGCCTTGAATGGGAACCATCCTCGCAGTTGACCAAACAATGAGCCATAGAGTCGGACAGCACAGAAACAGACCCTCAGCTCACGGTGGCGCAGCGGTAGTGTTGCTGCCTTCTTCTTCTTGCATATGGCGTGCAAAGCCTAAAGTTGTAAGACAACTTGTTGTGTTTGATCTTCTGTTTGTGCACGCCAGCTTGATTGCATTTGTTGAAACAGGGTGGACCACGTGAAGGTTGCAATCTCCCACCCCGTGTTGCTGCCTTATAGCGCCAGAAACCCAGGTTAGATCCTGACTACGAGTGCTGTCTGTACGGAATCTGTACATTCCACCCATGACCTGCGCGGGTTTTCTCCGGATTCTCCAGTTTCCTCCCACACTCCAAAGACGTACAGGTTTGTAGGTGAATTGGCTTTGGTAAAGATTGTAAATTGTCCCTAGTGTGTAGGATAGCGCTAGTGTGTGGGGTGATTGCTGGTCAGTGCGGACTCTGTGAGCCGAAGGGCCTGTTTATGCTCTTTATCTTTAAACTAAACTCCAACCCACCACTTCCTCTCGTCTACACCAATCCCATTTAAACTCGGCCTATGTCATACGTTCATGTCATAGGAGCAGATTTAAGCCATTCGGCCCCTCTAGTCCACTCTGCATTCAATCATGGCTGATCTATCAACCTTTCAACCTTATTCTCCTGCCTCTCCCCATGTGCCTAGCCTATTTAGGAGTCTGCCTAAATGCCTTCAAATGAGCTAGGTAGGACTAAAGATAGCGGAGTCAGGGGATATGGGGAGTAGTCAGGAACGGGTTATTGATTGTGGATGATCAAGCATGACCACATTGAATGGCAGTGCTGGCTCAAAGGGCCGAATGGCCTCCTCCTGCACCTATTGTATATTGCTTATTGTCTCTTACAGTGGAGACACAAGGAATTGTAGATGCTGGATCTTGCATAGATCACAAAGTGCTGGAGGAACCATCGAATCAAGCTGCATCTATGGATGGCACAGACAGGCGACATTTCTCCACACACTAGCACTATCCTACACACTACGGACAATTTACAAGGATTTCGTCCTGAAAAGTTGCCTAATTCCTTTGCTCCATAGATGCTGCCGCATCCGCTGAAAATCTCCAACATTTTTGTCTACCTAGGTGACATTTTGGGTTGGGATCTTTCTCCAGACTCCTGAGATGATGTTTCGGGAGCGTGGGAGGAAAGCGGAGCACGCGGTCACAGGGAGAACGTACAAATTCCATACAGACAGCACCCGAGGTCAGGGTGGAATCTGGGTCTCTGGCATTGTGAGGCAGCAATTCTACTGCTGTACCACCATGCCGTCCCTATGCATCTAGGAGCCAGCAGCTCTATTGGCTGCACTGTTTTCTATCTCTGATCCTGAATCCTAACAAAAAATTAAGTGCAAATTCATACGTGAATATGTTGGGCCACCAGGGGAAGAGACTGACTCTTGAGATCTTATCAATCCTTACCAACTAAGGCAGCAAGAGCAGTGACAGAGATTGGATCATTAAATCACAACGAGATTTATCTCTGAATGTCTAACACAGTCCCCAAATAATATTGGAGGTGGGAGTTGTCCATTGAAGTGAGACACAAAATGCTGGAGTAACTCAACGGGTCAGGCAGCATCTCTGACCCGAAACGTTACCCATCCTTTTTCTTCAATGATGCTGGCTGACCCACTGAGTTTCTCCAGGACTTTGTGTCTATCTTTGGTGTAAACCAGCATCTGTAGTTCCTTCCTACATATTTTGTCCATTTAGAATGGAGAACAAGAGGACATAGGTTGAAGGTGAAGGGGGAAAGATTTAATAGGAGCCTGAGGGGTAACTTTCTTCAAACGAAAGATGGTGGGTGTATGGAACGAGCTGCCAGAGTAGGTAGTTGAGGCAGGGATTTTTTGCAATGTTCAAGAAACAATGTTTATGAAATTAGACATGGATAGGACAGGTCGGTTTAGGGGATTAAGGGCCAAATGCAGGCAGGGGGGACAAGCGTAGATGGGACATGCGGTTGTTGTGGACAGTTTCCATGCTGTATGACTCTATGACTAAGTGCTTGGAATGGAACATAACCCGCTGGAATTTTAATGGGAATCTAAGGAAATGGTGGTTTAGCTCTACAAAACTTGCGTGCCTTGCAAGAGGCACTAACGTTATTTGGGTTTAGCAAAAAAATGGTCTCCATTTCTGAAGGAATGAATAAATAAACAAATCCATTTTAATTCTCCCGACCGGCCCTCCCAAGCTGTGTGATGACAAGTTGACACTGAGTTACCAAATGACAAAACATTTCATTCCAGAAAATTCATGAATGCTAGACGCTGCTGGACATCCGCAATAAAAAACGGAGCCCAAACAGTAAGATGAGACCCTCTAATAAACTGTGGGGTAGCTGATCCACAAGCCCACCAAGGTAGTTGGAAAATCCGTTCAAGTAACTTAAACAGGAATGAAAGAATCCAGCATCTCTGAAGCTGATTATTAAACTCCATGGTTCTGTTTAATGGAGACAGACGAGACTGCAGATGCTGGAATCTTGAGCAATTGACAAAGGAACTCAATGGGTCAGGCAGCATCAGTGGAAGGAGATGGAGGGATGGCATTTTGAGTTGGGTCCCTCCTTCTGACTGAGTGCGGAATGGGAGAAAGGAAGCAGGAAGGTGCAAGAAGGAACTGCAGATGCTGGTTTACACCAAAGATAGACACAAAATGCTGGAGTAACTCAACGGGTCAGACAGTATCTCTGGAGAAAAGAAATAGGTGACGTTTTGGGTTGGACCCTTCTTTAGATACAGGCCTTTAGATTTTAGACTTTAGAGGCACCACGTGGGAGCAGGCTCTTCAGCCTACCAGGTCCATGCTGCCAAGAAATCACCCCATTCACTAGCACTATCCCACACACTAGGGACAATTTACTGAAGCCAATTCACTTACAAATAAGTAAGTAAGTAAGTAAGTTTATTGGCCAAGTATTCACATACAAGGAATTTGCCTTGGTGCTCCGCCCACAAGCAACAACATGACATACAGTGACAGTTACGAATGACTCAGAAAACACTAAACATTAATAATAATAAAACATTAATGATAAAACACCATTGACCAAGCAAGTGAACCAACAAAATACCAGATCAAAGGGAGGCTACAGATTTTTGGCTGTTGAGTAGAGCAACTACTCGTGGATAAAAACTGTTTTTATGTTTGGCTGCGGCAGCTTTGACAGTCCGGAGTCGCCTTCCAGAGGGAAGTGATTCAAAGAGTTTGTGGCCAGGGTGAGAGGGGTCAGTGATGATCTTGCCCGCTCGCTTCCTGGCCCTTGCAGTGTACAGTTCATCAATGGAGGGAAGGTTGCAGCCAATAACCTTCTCTGCTGATCGGACGATTCGCTGCAGCCTCCGGGTATCGTGCTTGGTGGCTGAGCCAAACCAGACTATGATGGAGAAGGTGAGGACAGACTCTACAATGGCCGTGTAGAATTGGACCATCATTGACTGTGGCAGATTGTGCTTCCTCAGATGCCGCAGGAAGTACATCCTCTGTTGTCTGCACGTCTGCACGTCTTTGGAATGTAGGAGGAAAGTGGAGCACCTGGATAAATCGATGCGGTCACAGGGAGAAGGTAGAAACTCCGTACAGACAGCACCCATAGTCAGTATCGATCCCGGGTCTCTGGCGTGTAAAATAGTAACTACCGCTGCACCACCGTGCTGCCCACAGATGAGGGGGGTTCGATCGGAGGATGGGCTGAGCATGAGACAGAGGTGAGAGGTGACAAGGAGACAAAGAGGTGACAGAGAAGGAGAGGATGTGGTGGAAGAGAACCAGGAGGTTGGTGGGGGGGGGGGGGGGTGAGAGGGGGATATAAGGGTATGAAGGAGGGGAAAGGGGCAAAGTGACTGGGGAGAGTGGGGGCAGGCGATGGTGGGAGAAACGGGTGGGGGGAGGCTCGGAACAAGGGGAAAAGTGAAGTAGGGGATTTTATTTTCAATATTCATACCGATCTGATTCATTCATGCTCTTCAGAGCAGCAAGTCTGAGGCATGCGTTTGCCACTTTAAGTAGGTATGTTGCAAAACTTACCTTTAGCGGCGCTGCACTTCTGCCGCTCCCCGTGTGCGCGACTTTGGCGCCTTTCAGAGGGGGGGCGGGCTTAAAGTGCCGTTTTTCCACAGACCTGGATAATCGATGAATGTTGGGCGATTTCGTTGCGGAAGAAAAATCGCTCCGACATTTCATCAATTAAGGTATTTTTAAATTACTCTAAATTATTTGTTAACTAGAGTAATTTAAAAATCACCTTCAAAAGCCGTGAGCACTGACAACCGGAAGGATTTTCCGTAGGGGAGAAAAAAAGGTAAATAGTTTATTTTTATATTAAAAGTTGGTTTTTCGGGAGGCTTTAATAATATTTTTATGTTGCGAAATGGGGTCCCAAAAAATCTATGAACAAACAGTATTTTTCCTCCCGACTTCACCGCTAACCGCAACGTTCCAATCCACCGCATTCCACTAAAACCCACTCGCTAGTTGATTTAAATGGCCATTAATTTACAGGCATAAAGCACTAAATTCCTTCCATTTGGCCCAGAAATTCATGAAAATGAGATTTAAAAATTATGTTATATTGTGGATTATTGTGTGAATGTTATTTGGACACTTAGGCAATTTAAAAAAAGTTTATCTTTTCTTAAGACATTGATAGATGTTTAGATCTACTCATTGAATTTTGTAATTAGCTACAATTAGATAACTAACTAATTATATGCTTTAATTTCAGGTAATCCAAGTAAGATTGTTTAATATTTGTTTCAGAATGCTTCAGTCTATAGTAACTGAAAATTTGATTGAGTTCTCTTAATTTTTAAGAAAGTTATGGGCTTTTAACTTTTCCAGATCACAGCTTTTGAGTTAAGTCAATTGAAAGGCAATTGAAAGGGGAGCAAGATGCTAATTTCCGAGTATGAAAATGGCCATAACTTTCTTAATACTGAAGATATGAAAGTAAATTAGGTGTCAAATTAAATTTCTTTTTATGCTTTATCTGATGGGATAAATTGCAGACTTGATTTTTTAAATCTCAAAATTTCGTAACATTGCTACTTTAAGCCTGTATGTGACTCCTGCCTCCAACTGCAGCTCCCTGCTGCGTTAGGATAGCAGAGGGACACACTTGGATGAGCGCAGAGAGCACGACATGCCACATTAGTAGGAACAGAGAGAGGGGGAAAAAGAGTGGGAAGAGAGGATTGGGTTAACCTTGTGTGGCTGGCATCTGCTGCTTTTAACATAGGACAATACAGCACAGGGACAGAAGAGGCCCTTCAGCCCACGGAGGCCATGCCAAGCATGATACCAAATTAAACGAATCTCCCCAGCCTGCACGCGATCCATATGCCTCCACTCCCTGCACCTTCCATTTGCCTATCCAAAGCCTCTTCAATGCCACCATTGTATCTGCCTCCACCACCACCCCTGGCAGCACGTTCCATGCACCCATCACTCTCCTGTGTAAAAACACTTGCCCTGCACATCTCCTTTAAACTTTACCCCTCTCACCTGAAAGTAATGCCCCCCTGGTTTTTGATATTTCCTACCTAGAAAAAAGATTCTGACTGTCTACCCTATCTATACCTCTCGTAAAATATCAGGCCTCCCCTAACCCTTCGGCACTCCAGAGAAAACTACCCAAGTTTGTCCGACCTCTCCCTGTGGCTAATACCAGGTAATTCAGCTAGTAAATCGCTCCTGCGCCATCTCCAACGCCTCTGTGCCAATTGTTGTAATGGAGCAACCAGAACCACACACAATACTCCATTCACTGGAATTTAGAAGGTTTAGAAGGATGAGGGGACGTCTTATAGAAACATACAACATTCTTAAGGGATTGGACACGCTAGATGCAGGAAAAATGTTCCGGATGTTGGGGGAGTCGAGAACCAGGGGTCACAGTTTAAGAATAAGGGGTAGGCCATTTAGGACTGAGATGAGGAAATGCTTTTTGACCCAGAGAGTTGTGAATTTGTGGAATTCTCTGCCGCAGAAGGCAGTGGAGGCCAATTCACTGGATGTTTTCAAGGGACAGTTATTTAGCTCTTCGGGCTAACGGAATCAAGGGATATGGGGAGAAAGCAGGAACGGGGTACTGATTTTGGATGATCAGCCATGTTCAGATTGAATGGTGGTGCTGGTTCGAAGGGCTGAAGGGTTGAATGGCCTACTCTTGCACCTATTTTCTATGTTTCTACGTTTCTAAATGCAGCCTAACCAAACTGATATGAGGCTGCCACGTGGCTTCCTGCTTCTTAAGGGCCTGTCCCACCAGCATGCAACTCTATGCGATGAGCGTGACCTAACGTGATCGCTTGAGCCGTCCGGCGTCGCGGGGCTGGTCCCACTTCGGTCGCCGGAGCCGTGCGGAATTGTGCGAAGTTCGTCCCGACATCGTGCGGGGCTCCGAAAAACTGACTATGTTCAAAAATTCCGTGCGGCAACGGTTTGTCGGCTCGCAGTCGCCTCGACGCATTACACACCGTCTCGACGTCGTGCCTCCATTACCCTCTCTGTAGGTGCCTCCATGACCCTCTATGTGTGTGTGTGCCTCTGTGCCCCTCTCTGTGTGCCCCTCTCTGTCCTGGCGAACTTACCTTTAAGACTTCGCTCCAGGTTCGCCTCACTTTGCACTGCGTTGCGCCATTCACCCGACCTCCGCACGGCCCTCGCTGCCGGTTTGGCCGCGCTTGCCGCATGCAGGCATGCTGGTGGGAACGGCCCTGTACAGGGGATCACCCGACCTCCGCGCGGCCCTCGCTGCCGGTTTGGTCGCGCTTGCCGCATACAGGCATGCTGGTGGGAACTGCCCTGTACAGGAGATCACCCGACCTCCGCGCGGCCCTCGCTGCCGGTTTGGTCGCGCTTGCCGCATGCAGGCATGCTGGTGGGAACGGCGCTATACAGGGGATCACCCGACCTCCGCGCGGCCCCCGCTTCTAGTTTGATCGCGCTCAACGCATGGAGTCGGATGCTGGTAGGACAGGCCCTTTATACTCAATGGCCCAACCAAAGAATACTGTACCTTAATCTTATTTCCATCACTATCGGGATCTTTCGCTGAACGAGCTGCTCACTCTCTTGAGCTAAATGCTGACGTGTGGTTCCTCTGTCGTAGCGGCATGGCCATTCTTAAACCCCCCCCCCCCTCACCAACTGGGAAGCACAGTGGCGCAGCGGTTTAGTTGCTGCCTAATAGCAGGGACCCGGGCTATTGCAGTTGCTGTCTGTATGGTGTTTGTACGTTCTCCATGTGACCGCGTGGGCTTTCACCGGGTGCTCCAGTTTCCTCCCACATTCAACAGACGTGCAGGTTTTAAGGTTAATTAGTTACTGTACATTGTCCCTAGTGCGCAGGATAGAACTCGTGTACGGGGCGATCGTTGGTCGGCGCAGACACGGCGTGGAAACATCAAGTCCGTAGTACTCAGTGGGCCGAAGGGCCTGTTTGCAAGCTGTAAACTGCGGAAAGCCAACCTCATTACCTTGATTGACCACCTTCGACTCTTCAGCAAGAGACCCCCTTCCACACTTCCCCCTAACAGTGGTGGCATCACCGAGGGTTACACGAGGTTCCAGGACCCTGTGGTTTATACAGGGAGAGAACGGACTGGAATTAGTTGTCACTTTGATCAATTTCTTCCCCTCTGTTAATTATGGTGATAGATCATTGGCAGCCGGCAGAAGGTGGTGCAAAAATATTTATTTGTCAGCGGCAGTGAACGACCTGAGCTGACCTTTAATGGTGAACAGGTCTCCCTCTCAGACTCCACACCAGGAGAAGCAGTTCGCATTGCAGGAGTCTTGACTTTCAGTTGTGCTTCATCACAATAGGGCTGTGCATTTGGTAATGTCACACATCAGGAGTTGCTGCCTCACAGCGCCAGAGACTCGGGTCTGATCCTGACTGCAGTTGCTGTCTGCACGGAGTTTGTACGTTCTCCCCATGACCGTGTGGCTTTTCCCTGGGTTCTCCCCTTTCCTCCCACATCCCAAGGCACACAGATTTGCCATTTAATTGGATCTGTAAATTGTAAATTGTCCTTCGTGTGCAGGATAGAACTAGTGTACGGGGTGATCACTGGCCAGCACGGACTCGGTGGGCCGAATGGTCTGTTTCTGTGCTGTATCTCAAAACTAAACTAAGCTAAACTAGCTGAAGGAGGATCCCCATCCAGAATTTTACCTATCCATGTAAGTAAGTAAGTTTATTGGCCAAGTATTCACATACAAGGAATTTGCCTTGGTGCTCCGCCCACAAGTAACAACATGACATACAGGCTACAGATTTTTGGCTGTTGAGTAGAGCAACTACTCGTGGATAAAAACTGTTTTTATGTCTGGCTGTGGCAGCTTTGACAATCCGGAGTCGCCTTCCAGAGGGAAGTGCTTCAAAGAGTTTGTGGCCACGTTGAGAGGGGTCAGAGATAATCTTACCCGCTCGCTTCCTGGCCCTTGCAGTGTACAGTTCATCAATGGAGGGAAGGTTGCAGCCAATAAGGTGAGAACAGACTCTACAATGGGCGTGTAGAATTGGACCATCATTGCCTGTGGCTTCCTCAGCTGCCGTAGGAAGTACATCCACTGTTGTGCCTTTTTGACTGTTCTCCAGAGATGCCTGTTCTCTAGAGATGCTGCCTGACCTGCTGAGTTACGCCAGCACTTTGTGTCTGCCTTTAAACTAAACTAGACTGCTGAGAGACGTGTCCTTCCCGTGTTGAACATGCTTTTCTTTTGGATATGTTGTCCTGTTTCTTTTGCATGCACGTCTTGGCAAAGAGCTTGGAGCTGGCAACTAACGACGGCACGCTCTCTCGTAAAAAACACAGCCCAAAGCTCGTAAAACACGTTGCAATCCAATCCGGAAAGGATTGTAATGAATCGTGCTCCCTCAGCAGCCTGTGCAAACACAAGATGCCCTCAACCAAGGCAGCAGGGGCAGGAGTCTCGCGAGTTTAATTGTTGCATGTACCGACCAAGGAACAATGAAATCCTTACTTGCAGCAGCATAACCGGCTGGTTTGTTCCAGCTCAGCAGGCGCAGCTGGTAGAGCCGCCTCCTCACCTCGCTAGAGACTCGGGTTCAATCCTGACCTCGGGTGCTGCCCTTGTGGAGTTTGCACGTTCTCCCTGTGGCCGCGTGGGTTTCTCCAGCTACTCTGGTTTCCTGCCACGTTCGGACCGGAATCTTTTTAACCGTACAGAAGCATTTTAAATCATTTATAATAATAGGCAGCACAATGGCACAGCTGGTAGTGCTGCTGCCTCACAGCGTCAGAGACCCGGGTTCGGCCCTGACCTCCAGTGCTGCCTGTGTGGAGTTTGCATCTTGTCCCTGTGGCCACGTGAGTTTCATCTGGCTGCCCCAGTTTCCTCCCACACCCCAAAGGCGTGCGGGTTTGTAGGTTAATTGGCCCTTTGTAAAATGCCCCTAGTGTGCAGGGAGTGGATGAGATAACATGGAACTAGTGAGAACTGGTGATTGATGATCGCCATGGACACGGTGGGCTGTAGGACCTGTTTCCATGTTGTTTCTCTAAAACTAAAAACCTAAGATGTAGAAAGGAACTGCAGCTGCTGGTATTTCCCAAAGATAGACACAAAGTGCTGGTTAACGCCAGGCCAGGCAGTGTCTCTGCAGAAAAAGGCTGGGTGACATTGTGGGTCGGAACCGTTCTTCAGGCTGAAAGTAGAGGGGAGGGAAGTGGAGGGAGGAAAATGTCAGAACAAATCAGGGCCGGGGAAGGGTAGAGCCCACAATGGCCCATTGTTGGCCGGGGGAGAATCTATACAGAATGCTGGAGTAACTCGGCCGGTCAGGCAGCATCTCTGGAGAAAAGGAATAGGTGACGTTTCAGGCCGAGACCCTCCTTCAGACCTGGTCCTTTTCTCCAGAGATATCGGCCTCTTCCTTTGACTAATTTGCTAATTGGTCCCAACCCGTAATGTCACCTCTCCATGTACTCCAGATGTGCTGGTTGTACTCCAGATGTGCTGGTTGATCTGATGAATTACTCTGGCATTTTGTGTAATTTTTTGTAAACCAGCATCTGTAGTATCTAGATCCATTGTATCTACATTGTGTTAGTTCATTGGATAGCCAAGCATTGTTGACATCCACTTGGGTGTTCAGCCGAGTCTTCCGTTGTGTCTCTCCCACCTCTCTTTTCCACTTTCTGCTCCCTACTACAGCCAGTCTACAGAAGGGTCCTGAACCAAGACATCACCTATCCGTCTCCTCCAGAGAAGCTGCCTGAACCGTTGAGTTACTCCAGCACTTGCCGTTTTGCTTCAGTATAACGTCAATTATTGCCACCATAGTATTCCTTGGGTAATGTTATTTTGGACTCATATCCTGTCCACTGTTCTTATGTCAGCGCCTTGCGGTTCCTAGTGTCTGCTAGTGCGAAGAGTCCTCTCCAGTCTCCCTTTCTCAAACAAAAGAATAAACCGCTGGAGGAACTCAGATAAGGCAGCAACCGTGGAAGGAAATGGCGAGGCGACATTTTGGGTCGGGACCCTTCTTCAGACTGATGGTAGAGGGGAGAAAGGTGGTAGGAAGAGGTGAGGTGAGGGGCTGGGCAAGAGCTGGCAACATCGATCGATCCAGGTGAGGAGGGGGTGACTGGCAGATGTGTCAGGATGGGGAGGGAAGGGTGGTGAAAGTAAACAGGGCTGCAGGTGATTAGTGGAGAAGCCAACAGGGTGCACCTGGCGGAATGTGATAAGTTTAGTTTAAACTTTAGACTTTAGAGGTACAATGTAGAAACGGGCCCTTCAGCTCACCGAGTCCGTGTGGAACAGCAATCGCCCTGTTTACCAGCACTATCCTACACCTAGTGACAATGTATCATTTACAGAAGACGATTAACCTACAAACCTGCACGTCTTTGGAATGTGGGAGGAAACCAGATCACCCGGAGAAAACCCACGCTGTCACCGGGAGAACGCATAAACTCTGTACAGATCAGCAGTAAGGCAGCAACTCTACCGCTGCGCCACAGCACAGCCCTAAAGATATTGGCACATTGAGATGTTGGCATGGATCCCGGCATTTATAGCTATTCCTTGCAGAGACGGTGGTGAGCTGCTGTCTTGAACCAAAGTCTTTCAGCGAAGCAGCTCCAAGAGTGCAGTAAGGTCGGAAAGATTTAGACACAGTGATGATGAAAGACCAAGGTACTATTGATGAGTGAGTGGTGTTCCATAACACTGTCAACATTGGCTTCATCACATGTCTGATGATTGAGGGTAGATTGATGGTTTGGTCATCAGCCAGGCCGCGTTTGTCTTACTTTCTTTTGATCAGCCCAGACCTGGGCAATATTCCACCTGGTTGGACAGATGCCTGAATTGTAACTGTATTTGAAGATCCAGCGCTGGAGGAGAGGTATTCGCTCTTAAAGCTTTGATGTTGACATATGCACGGGTATTTGCTGTATCCAGCCAATTTTGACCGTGTAGAACAAATTGAATTAGTATGAAGAAGGATCGGCACGGTGGCACAGCGGTAGAGTTGCTGCCTTACAGCGCCAGAGACCCGAGTTCGATTCTGACTATGGGTGCTGTCAGTATGGAGTTCTTACTGGGACCGCATAGGTTTTCTCCAGGTGCTCCGGCCCGCCGAGTCTGTGTAGACCAGCCGTACACTAGGACTATTCTGCACACTACGGACAATTTACAATTTTACTAGAGCCAATTAACCTGCAAACCTGCATGTCTTTGGAATATGGGAAGAAACCGGAGAACCCGGAGAAAACACACGCCATCACAGGGAGAATGAGCAAAATCCGTACAGACAGTACCCATAGTCAGGATCGAACCCGGGTCACTGGCGCTGCAAGGCAGCAACTGTACTGCTGCACCACCGTCCCACCCCTGTGCCTCTCTAGCCTTTGTTCAACCAGTGGCGGAAATCCAGGGGGGGGCGGTGGGTGGGTGGGCAGGGGACACACACGTCCCCCCCCCCCCCCGTTTTGAGAGGTGGGGGATGATCCCCCCCATTTTTTGTAATCCAGATTTAAAAACTCGGTGAAATCTCCGCTTTCCGCGAGACGGTGGACGTGGGACTGATGATCGACAGCGCCGATTGGACGAGAGAGACGTCGGTCAGCAGGCAATGGGGGCGGGACATGATGATCCAGCGCGATCATTAGAGGAGGGAGGTCAGAGGCAGAAGTAGGGGGGAGCGGTGGGAATGAGGATAGAGCGTGGTGATTGGAGGAGGGAGACGTGCCAAAACACTCTTGGCAGCTCTGGACACAGACCTGCGCCTCAACCACAGCCAGGATCCATCCCGGCTCGCCGGCGCTGCAATCATTTCCGAACCACCACTGGACCATCCCCGTCCTCACCCGAGTGCCCCCCAAGGGGTGGCCAGAGACGTCGGGAGTCAAATGGGAGCTCACAGCCAGCGCAGAGAAGCAGCGCTAAACCCAGCTCAACTCTGCCTGTCCCGCCGGGTTAACCTACAGCCCTGCCCGAACTTAAGGGAATATGGCCCAGGTTTACAGCCAGCGTGGAGAAGCAGCGCTAGCTCCACGGCTCCAGGCGTGTGTGTGTGCATGTGCATGTGTGTGTGTGTGCGCGTGCGTGTGCATGTGTGTGTGCGTGTGCGTGTGTGTGTGAAGAAATTGGGTCCCCCATGTTTTTAAAGCGATTTCCGTGCCTTTGTTCAACCATCTGCCTATCAACAACCCCCCCGCATGTGTTCACCTATTCCCCGTCACGATTTACCCTGCCCCTCCTCTCTTCCAGCTTTTTTTGACCCCCTCCCCAAAAAACAAATCAGTTGAAGGAAAGGTCCTGATCCGAAACGTCACCTATCCATGTTGTCCAGCTCTGCTGCCTGGCCCACTGTGCTACTCCAGCACTTTGTCCCATTTTTTTAAACCCAGCATCTGCAGTTCCTTGCTGCTTTGCTTGCACCACTGGCTGAACAAGGTGCAAATCCACGTCCGTTCATTCTTTGAATTAGCCAGTGTTTTTTTTTGTTCACCTAAAGATGCCAGTGGATCCGATTAACAAGCATGCATGGCCGGAAAACAAAATAATGATGTTTAACTTTCTAGAAGTGTCGGTAAACCACAACCATCACAACAAAAAGCCCTGAAATTAGCTGTCCACTTAGCTCCACATCCCGGGGCATTTTAGTGACATTGTTCTTTCCATAGTAATTGTCAACTTCCTTCTTAAAGCTATTCAGCATTCAGCTTCCGTCACCGATCTGGGAAATGTGCAGATGTGACTAAGGAAATTCTCGCAACTCATCGCCTCTTGCATCAGAAGGATTAAATGTCCACAAACCAACCTCCCTTCCATTGACTCCGTCCACAGCTCACGCTGCCTCGGCAAGACCACCGGCATAATCAAGGACCAGTCTCACCCTGGTCACTCCCCTCTCCCATCAGGCAAGAGGTACAAAGTGGGAAAACGCTCACCTCCAGATACAGGGACAGTGTCTTCACAGATGTTATCAGGCAACTGAACCATCCTATCACCAACTAGAGAGTGGTCCACAACTACCATCCACCTCATTGGAGACCCTCGGCCTAAATTTAATCGGACTTTACTGGACTTTATCTTGCAGTTATACCCTTAGTCCTGTAATGAAACACTGTGGCCGGCTTGATTGTAATCATGTACATTTTCACTGGCTGGATAGCGCGCAACAAAAAGCTTTTCACTGTACCTCTGCACATGTGACAATTATAAACTAAACCAAACTATAATCAAAATCACTCCAGCAGTTGCAATGTGGGCTCACCCTTGACTGTAGTACAGAGGCAGGTTCACACTGCCAGAGGTACTGTATGTCAGGTGGAACATTATAGTCTAAATTGCAGTGAAATATTAAAGAACAATATAATAGAACTTGGAACATAGAATGGAACAGCACGTGCCCTTCAGCCCACAATGTCTGTGCCGATCCTGATGCCAAAACCAATCTTAATCCGCCTGCACATAATCCATATCCATTCCTTGCATATTCATGCGCCTAGAGGTTTATTTAGAGATACAGCATGGAAACAGGCCCTTCGGCCCACCGAGTCCACGCTGACCATCCATCGACCGTTCACACCGGTTAAAGTTATCCCACTTCCACATCCACTCTCTACACACAAGGGGCAATTTGTAGAGGGCCGATTAACCTACCAACCATCCTTGCACTTCTTTGGGGTGTGGGAGGAAACTGGAGAACCTGGAGGAAACCCACGCGATCACAGGGGGAACGTGCAAACTCCACACAGACGGAACCCGGGGTCAGCGCCAGAGATCAGGGTTCGATCCTAACCTCTAGCCCCGTCTGTTTGTGGGGTTTGCAAGTTTCCACGTTCTCCCTGTGACCACGTGTGTTTCCTCCGGGTGCTCTGGTTTCCTCTCGCATCCCAAAAACGTGGCTGTTGTTAAAGTCTCCCACAGTTGCAGTTAAGTGGTAGAATCTGGGAGCAATTCATGGGAAGGTGGGAAGAAGAATAAATGGGGTTAATATAAATAGGTAGTTGATGGCTAGCATGGCTTGGATGGGCTGAAAGGCCTGTCTCTATGCTTTATCTGCACGACTATGTCCTAATTCTTTTATGCATCTGGATATGGAGGGAATGGAGGGGTATGGATCATGTGTGGGCACATGAGGTTGCTTTAACTTGGTATCATGTTCAGCATGGACATTGTGGGCCGAAGGGCCTGTTTCCATGCTACATCTTTGAATGACTATGACTATGACACTAAGTAAATCTATCTTCTTTTAGGCACAAGGAACCGCAGATGCTGGAATCTTACAAAGAACACAAATTGCTGGAGTAGCTCAAAGGTTTCCAGGGTGTCAAAGGTCTTTTATTGTCACATGTACCAATTAAGGTACAATGATATGCAAATTACTATACAGCCATACTTTAAAAAAAAGCAACTAGACACACAACTACATAAAAATTAACATAAACATCCACCACAGCGGATTCCCACGTTCCTCACTGTGATGGAAGGCAATAAAGTCCAAGCACAAGAATCGGTCAGATCCAAATCGTGGTCCATCCATGTTCTCCAGAGATGCAGCTGAGGTACTTGTGTTCTATATACCTTTTATTAACTGCTCTTTGTGATCGGGGCATAAAAAGCCAGTTGATATTATGCAGTGTGTTAACAATCGTCTAAGCTTACTGTGCTCGATGTTCAGCTCAATGTCGACTGCTGAGCTCTCAACATTGTACACTGCTGCCCTCTGCTGGTGATGATCTTGTGATGAAACAGTAACTGGGAACCTGTGGAAGTTTATGCTGCTAAGTTTAATTCGGTTTAGTTTACAGATACAGCATGGAAACAAACCCTTTGGCCCTATGAATGTGGGAGGAACCCGGAACACCCGGAGAAAACCCATGCGGTGACAGGGAGAACGTGCAAACTCCGTAAAGGCAGCACCCGTGGTCAGGATCGAACCTGGGTCTCTGGCACTGTAAGGCAGCAACTCTATTGCTGCGCCACTATGCCGGTTATTTCAACTCAGGGATGTTTTCAGTAATGAACCAGAGGGTTCAGCCTCAAGAATAAAAAGGCATACCTTTAGAATGGAGACAAGGAGGAATTTCTTTAGCCAGAGCGCAGTGAATCTGTGGAATTCTGCCATGGTAACAGCTTCCATATCCAGGATTCAATCATATTATCTTTACCATGGATGTCCAGTTCACACCTCCATCCTCCGCCAGAAAGGACAAGGGATCTTCCACTTCTTTCTTGGTTGTAGATCTAACCCGTTCCTCTCCTCACCTCACCTGGTGGAACTTGTTTTCACAGATAACAAATTTCTGCTCGGATAGCTCTCACTTTCTACTTTCTACAGGGTGTAACCATGGGCGGTCACAAGGACTCTAGCTATAACTGCCTCTCCGCTTACTATGTGGAGCAGTCTTCCTTCCAATGTGTAAGAAGGAACTGCAGATGTTGGTTTATACCGTGGATAGACGGCAAATGCTGGAGCAACTCAGCGGGTCAGGCAGCATCTCCGGAGAAAAGGAATAGGTAATGTTTCGGGTCGAGACCCTTCCTTTGTACGAAGGAACTGCGGATGCTGGTGTACACTGTAGATAGACACAAAATGCTGGAGTAACTCAGCGGGGTCAGGCAGCATTGCACAGCCAACAATGGACCATTATGGGCTCCACCGTTCCTGGGTCATCGGTGCTGGCTCCGATTCGTTCTGGCCATTGTCATACCTCTAGTTCCCCTCTCCCCCGACTATCAGTCTAACAAATGGTCTCGACCCGAAACATCACCTATTCATTTCCTCCACGAATGCTGCCTGACCCGCTGAGTTACTCCAGCGTTTTGTGCCTATCTTCAGTCTTTTTCCAAGCGTATCCATCACCACTCACTCCCCAACTGTTTCTCTGCTACATTACAAACAAGGCAAAAGCAGGTTTTGTGCTCAGTTGTACAATAAAACTTTATTAACAGAAACTTTAGACATTAATGCAAAATATTTAAAAACTACTTTAATTCTCCTCTCTGTACCCAAAAAAATGATGTTGTACTCCATAAATCAACGTGTTACAAACCTTCAGGGCCTGACAGTTAACAATCTTTGGTTTGAAATGAAAAGTTTTGACAGAATTGGAAACGTGTTTGTATTTTATTGTCATCTGTAAAACACCACCTTAAGATCGATGCATTATTGGTTGAAGATAGTTGAGGAAGGTACTATCACAAACATTTAAGATACATTTGGACAGCTACTTGGAAGGAAAAGCTTAGAGGGATATGGACTGAATGCGGGCAGGTGAAACAAGTATAGATAGGGTATGTAGTGGGTGTGTGCAGGTTGGGCCGAAGGGCCTGTTTCCATGCTGGATGACTCTGAGACGTCTGTGTCAAGGGACTGTGGCTGAGAATAAATCATGGCACATGGATCTGGTGTACCTGTGGAAAGGGGCAGTGGTTCCTAACCTTGATAAACCTCCAATAACCCCAACCCCAAGGGCAAGCTAGGGGTTACACTGACCTACATGCCCAACTGGTATCAGGGTGCAGCAGCCCCAACAGAGGTGACGTGTACAACACTTTTAGAATGACTTTTCTTGCTTCTCTCCATTATTGGGTGAGGGCGTGGCTTCGATAAATCACATGGGAATCAACGGTGATCTCTAGGCCATCATTTGTTTGTGCCTAGCCAAGCTATGAGGGCCTTGGTGGTTTACAATGATCAACCATGTGAATGTTTCTCTGTCTGATTATAACTCCCCATCTCACACAACTATTTCCCACCATCAATTTTTCCCACATATCCATGATTCTAACCAGGTTTCCGTTTGTGATTTGAGCTGCCATTGTGATTTGAAGACTGTTCCTGCCCTGGGAAGCTGTTCTTTAGAGTCATATGGCACAAAAATAAGCCCTTCAGCCCAACTTGCCCATGCTGACCAAGGTGCCCCATCTACACTAAGTCCCATATTCCGTCTAAAATAAACACAAAATGCTGCAGTAACTCAGCAGGTCAGGCAGCATTCCTGGAGAAGATGGGTAGGCGATGTTTCGGGTCAGGACCCTTCTTCAGACTGAGTCCGTGCCAGCAGAAGTTGCCGTTCTATCCATGTTCTCCAGAGATGCTGCCTGACCCGCTGTGTTACTCCAACATTTTATGCTTATCTTAGGTATAAACCAGCACCTGCAGTTCCTCGTTATCACATCCCTCTAAATCTTGCCTATCCATGCACCTGTCCAAATGTCTATTGAATGTTGAAAGACCCGCGCCAACTACCTCCTCTAGCAGCTCATTTCATGTACACACCACCGCTCTGTGTGAAGGATTACCCATCCAGGCCAGCGCAAAGAGAAGGCAGCAACTAATGTCTGAACCTTGTCACATTCACCTTGGTTAGGCCCTGTGGTCCATCCCTTTCACACCATGTACCCACACTAGCATTAACATCCATCCAACACCAGGCCTAGATCTTGACTGGTAGATGGCGGCTGAGTGCCTAACTACCAGCCAATCCCAGTTCTAGATCACCCCCTTCAGCGTCTCTTCAGTCACATAAGTACTAGAATGTAGGACAGTACACACAGGAGCAGGCCCTTCAGCCCACAATGTCTGTGCTGAACATGATATCAATACGTGATCCATCTCCCTCCATCCCCTATATATCCAAGTGTCTAACAGGGTTAGATTAGTAAGGGTGTCTAGGTTCATGGGGAGTAGGCAAGAGTATGGGTTGAGAGAAAAAGATAGATCTGCCATGATTGAATGGCAGAGTGGACACAATGAGTTGAATGGCCGAATTCTGCACCTATGACATATGAACTTATGGACAGCATCTCTAATCCACGTCCCTTTCTCCCCTCCCCTTTCCACCCCCTCCCCTTCCCTGTGCCCCAACGGGACATGCACCAATTTCTCTCTCCCCCTCCCCTGTACTTCCACTTACCTTCCTTCCTCTGGTTTCACAGTTCACACTTATTCTACCCTTATCTGACATCCTTTGTCCTTTCACTTCTGGTCTTTGTCCAACCATCTGCCTATCAAAAACTCCCCCTCAACTATATCCACCCATCACTCGCCAAGCTTGGTTCTGCCGCCTCCTCTCTTCCAGCTTTCTATCCCCAGGCCCATCCCCCATCACAATCAGTCTGAAGAAGGGTCTCGACCTGAAGCGTCACCTATCCATGTTCTCCGGAGATGCTGCCTGGCCTGCTGAGTTACTCCAGCACTTTGTGTCTATTTTTCTTAATTGTGTCACTGCCATCTGCTTCCACCACCACCACCTTTGACAGCGTGTACCAGGCACTTACCACCCTCTGTGTACAAACCCTCCCCCCCCCCCCATCTACTTTAGTTCACCATCGAATTCTTATTTTGTGTGAACAAATGCACAAACAAAAGAGAACAAATTCTGGAGTAACTCCTCCACGATTTGGTGTCTTTCTTTGGTAAACCAGCATTTGCAGTTCCTCTTCATTACAAAAATAAATTGCTGGAGGAACTCAGCACGTCAGATAGCATGATCACAATAGACTGTAGATGTTAGAATCTTGAGCAAAATGCTGGAGAAACTCAATGGGTCAGGCAGAATCACCCAGAAAACTAGCACTATCCTACACACTAGGGACAATTTACCATCTACAAACCTGCACGTCTTTGTTGTGTG
Organism: Raja brachyura; assembly: GCA_963514005.1. The sequence continues at coordinate 19,508,584 of OY740796.1, read as the reverse complement.
GGAGAAGCCGGAGCACCTGGAGAAAGTCCGCACAGTCACAGGGGAGAACGTGCAGACAGCACCCGAGCCCAGGATTGAACCTGGGTCTCTTGCGCTGTGAGGCAGCAACTCTACCACTGAGCCGCCCAAAGTGTTGAAGGTGCCCATCCAAAGCAAAGTGTTTAATCCCCAACACACAGTGCGCAAAGTCCACAACGCCAGCGCGCGCGTGTCATGTACAGGGGAATCTTCCTGCATCTCCGGCGCTGTAAAGCAGCAACTCTATCGCTGTGCCACCCTGCCGCCATTTCTGACCTGACCTGACCTGGTCCTAACCTGAAACATCATCTATCCCTTTGGAGTGTGGGAGGAAATCAGAGCACCCGGAGAAAACTCACGTGGTCACCTGGCGTAGTCAAATTAATCCATTTCCCTCCACAGATGCTGCCAGACCCACAGAGTTTCTCCAGCATTTTGTGTCTATCTTCAGCTTCTGCTCCGGATTCCAGCAATCTGCAGTCCCTTGTGTCTGCAAAGCAATGGTCCCAGAATTGGCTAATCACAGTCTACACACAACGTGCTCTGAACCTGTGCTTTAGTGATCAAAACAATTTATTGGAAGGTGAAAAACAATGACAGTTCAGCTCTTCAGCATGTAACAGAATCTGTACCTCACAAATAATAAGGTACTGGTCAAATAGCATTGACATTCATTATCTAACCCAACTGTAAATTCTAAAGGTGTTGACTCCACAAGGGCTCAAAGCTTGTCGTGGAACTGAAGATTAGGACAAAGTAAACATTTTCTTGACTCTTCTCGTGACGAGCGTTGTCACAGAAACGGAACATGTTGCAAATGTTCGGCCAGTCAGGCAGCCTCTGTGGAGATGCAAAAGGTTACCGCTTCGCGCAGCCGGTGGAGTTGCCGTCTCACAGTGCCAGAGACCCGGGTTCGATCCTGACCTCGGGTGCGTGCAGCCTGTGTGGAGTTTGCACGTTCTCCCCGTGTGACCTCCCACATCCCAAAGACGTGCGGCTTTGCAGGTTAACTGGCCTCTGTAAATTACCCCTTGCGTGTTGGGAGTGGATGCGAGAGTGGGGTGACATAGAACTAGTGTGAACGGGTGATCGATGATCAGAGTAGACTCGGTGGGCTGAAGGACCTGTTTCCATGCTGCATTTCGAAATAAAACTTTTTTTTTTTAAAAAGGAAAACCAGTCAACCAGAAATGTTAACTCAATTTCTTCTCTCCACAGGAGTTTTTAACTTGTGTTCCTGGGATTTGTGGTTTAGGAATGACCCCTTCGCACCCCTTTCTCCCACTTTCTCAACCACTCCCTACATTGACTTAGGGCCGTTACAGTCGCCCAGCGGCAGAGTTGTTGCCTTTAAAGCAAATGCAGCCTCCGGAGACCTGGGTTCTATCCCGACTACGGGCGCTGTCTGTACGGAGTTTGTACGTTCTCCCCGTGACCTCCGTGGGTTTTCTCCGAGATCTTCGGTTTCCTCCCACACTCCAAAGACATAGGTTAATTGGCTTGGTAAATGTAAAAATTGTCCCAAGATGGTGTAGGATGGTGTTAATGTGCAGGGATCGCTGGTCGCCGTGGACCCGGTGGGCCGAAGGGCCTGTTTCCACGCTGCATCTCTAAACTAAACTAAACTAAACTAGGCGCAACTTACAGAAGCCAAATAACCCACAAACTCGCACGGGTATGTGATATGGGAAGGAACTGGATCACCCGGAAGAAACCTACAAGGTCACAGAACAGAACGTGCAAACTCCACACTGGCAGCACCCGTGGTCAGGATTGAACCTGGGTCTCTGGAGCAGTTTGATTACAGCACCAAGAGTATTCTGTTTAGAATTAACTTGCCCTCTGTGCTAATTAGTGACCTAAACATACTCTCTCCTGTCATCAGGTCCACCCTGACACTGGTGCATGAAGTGAAAGAGAGAGAACCATTTCAATTACTGATGACCTTCCCCAAAGTGTCTATCTTCACAGGGTCACTAGCCGCGCCCTCCATCTTCTCCGAAGCAGACTCATAATTGAGCAGTCTCTCGTCATTCCCCTCCTTGGGCTCAAGTTCTCTTCAAGGCACTTTTCCGTCATGTCTTTTTCTCTTCCTTGCATTTTTGTGCGAGCAGCGTTACTTCTTTATGGTTAGCATGGTCTACATTCGTCGGAGTTTGGACCGGAGTGAGATTTAGATCCCTCTGAAGCCCACATCACGGGGAGTGTGAACGGTTGGCCGAACTACGCGGATGTTGCCAACATTAGCAAGAGAGAGGCATGAAGTAGCAGCTAGTCGCAAAGGCATCAACACCTGACTACAGGGTAAAACCAAATAAAACATTCAGTCCAGAGGCCCTGAAACGATTTTGAGGCCTCTTCAGATCTTCAATTAACCCTTCACAGCCCTCATAATACCAATGCCGTCGATTCGATCTGCCGTTAGGAGTGTTATGCATTTGGGTTGTTCCCAAGGAAGGAACCCTAGAGACATTGGTGCTTCGATTACTGGGGCCTCCTATAGTTAGTTTCTACCCCCCTCCCACCTCCCACCCCTCCCCAACCCCAGTTCATTTACAATACCGCCTTGCAACTTGAAAACGTCGGCAGAATTTGGATCAGATGAGCTGCAAAGGATTAAAAGTTCTCGTCCAGCCGATAAAAATAATTACAAATTCCCCAACACGGTTCGTCTACAGCCTCGAAGATGATGGTCATTGGAATGAGTGAGATGGGAAGAGGGAGGCATGTTCCCAAGGACAAGATGGTGGACTCGTGATGCCCAAAGGGACAGAAAGAGTCTCCAAAGGCCCAGGAGACCGCTGGCAATCAGAATAAGCCCTAGTACTTATTATTGCTATCCATAGCCTTGAATATAAGAAGTAATTCCTACACACTAGAACATAAGGTGATGGGTGTTAGTGTCATAGTGGTTTTAATAGTGAGGGAAGTGTCTATTCACTCAGGAGGTCCATGTAAACCTTGTGCAGAGAAGGTTGGTGCCAGGCACATTGGCGTGGCATCTCCTTAGTCCTTGCCATCGCTCCCAGGATTGTCTCCAGGGTCGCCCCCCCCCCTCCTCGAGGTCACTGCACGATGGCGCTCCGGGGCATCCGCTCGGCGCGGGAAGGCGGCAGCTCGTGGGTGCGCCTGTTCCTCCCCTTCCTCGTCTCCTTGAGGTGCTTCCACTTGGCTTGCAAGGAGCGCAGGGAGTCGCGCTTGTGCTTGGGCTGCTTGTGCCTCCGCCTCCACGCCTGCTGGCAGATCTCCTCCACCGTCTTCATGCCGGGGTGGTCCACCAGCTGCAGGAAGTCGCGGTACCACACCTTCTGGTTGGGGTGGCTCGCTGGCGGTGGCACCGGCACCTCCCTGCCCAGGAGCTCGTCCGCTTGCTCCAGCCCTATCACCTCCAGCGAGATCTGCATCAGGGTCTGGGTGAAGTCGTGCTCCATGGAGTGGCAGTAGAACGTGCCGCCGTTCTTGCGTTGGACGCTGCGGAGCAGCAAGCCGCGCTCGGTCTGGACAACGTGCTCATCCAAGTGAACCTGGGGGAGAAGGACACACAGCGTCAATGCAGGGCAACTCCTCCAACAGACCTGGCACTGGGGAAGATCCAGAGGGTTCGACGGCACTGGGCCTGTACTCACTGGAGGTTAGAAGAATGAGGGGGGTGGGGGGGACCTCATTGAAACATACAGAACAGTGAAAGGCTTGGATAGAGTGGATGTGGAGAGGATGTTTCCACTAGTGGGAGGAGTCTAGGGCATGAAGTCACAGCCTCAGAATTAACGGAAGTTCTTTTAGGAAAGAGATGAGGAATTTCTTTAGTCAAAGGGAGGTGAATCCGTGGAATTTTTTGCCACAGAAGGCTGTGGAGTCAAAGTCAGTGGATATATTTACGGCAGAGGGAGATAGACTTGATTAGTACGGGTGTAAGGGGTTATGAGGAGAAGACAGGAGAATGGGGTTAGGAGGGAGAGATAGCTCAGCCAAGATTGAATGGTGGAGTAGACTTGATGGGCCGAATGGGCCTAATTCTGCTGCCATCGCTTATGATCTTATGATCAACTGTCTCTCCTAGTCAACAACCCACTATTTCAGGTTTTTAGACGAATTATAAAGCCAACGTTATCATTCTAATAAATATGATTCTAAAGCACCAAAGCCAACATCCAAATTCAGGGAGATTCTTCCCTGTTGTTATCGGCCAACTGAACCATCCTATCATCAACTAGAGTGGCCCTAAGCTACTATCTGCCTCATTGCAGACCCTCAGACTATAATCGGACGTTACTGGACTTTATTTTGCTTAATAGTGAAAGGCCTGGATAGAGTGGATGTGGAGAGGATGTTTCCACTAGTGGGAGAGTCTAGGACTAGAGGTCACAGCCTCAGAATAAAAGGACATTCATTTGGAAGGAGATGAGGAGGAATATCGTTAGTCAGAGGGGTAAATTCACAGAAGGCTGTCAATGGGTATTTTTAAGGCAGAGATAGATTTTTGATTAGTACTTGTGTCAGGGGTTATGGGGAGAAGGCAGGAGAATGGGGCTGAGAGGGAAAGATAGATCAGCCATGATTGAATGGCGGAGTGGACAATGGGCCGAATGGTCTAATTCTGCTCCTATCATTTATGAACAAAAGATTTTCTGTCCCTCAGTTGCCCCTCAGCTTCCTATTAAATCTTCCCCCCCTCAACTAAATCCTATTTCCTCTGGTTCTCGATTCCCCGACCCTGGACAAAAGACGCTGTGCATTTACCTCCGAGTTTTAGACTGATTTGGACTGATGTGTAGGTTTGTAGGCTAATTGCCTTCTGTAAATTGTCCCTAGTGTGTAGGATGGAACTAGTGTACGGAACTAGTGTACGGGCGATTGTCGGTCAGCGTGCACTCGGTGGGCTGAAGGGCCTGTTTCCATGCCTAATCTCTAAAACTCTAAATCATGAGCCACATTTGCTAAAAACCATTGAAGGGAGAATACATTCACAAGGCACAGTGTACATATCCATACGTGTGTGTACACAGCTGTATGAAGAGAGCATATTGCAAGCTTGTACACATGTTGCCCTTCGACCATCCTGGTCTCCCATCAGGAAGCCTTCTGCAGTGGGGCCAGAAATCAAGGATCTAGGGTGGCAGGATTATAGTCTTTAAACCAAACCAGTGCTTGTAGTTTCAGTAAGAGGGGTATAAGTTCCGTGAAGTTTACTTTAGTTTAGTTTGGTTTGGATTGGTTCAGTTTAGTTGATTGTCACGTGTGCAGTGAAAAGCATTTTTGTTGCGTGCTATCCAGTCAGCGTTTAGTTTTGTTTAGTTTAGTGTAGTTTATTGTCATGTGCACCAGGGTACAGTGCAAAGCTTTTTTTGTTGCATACTATCCAATCAGCGGAAAGACAATGCACGATTACAATCAGGCTACCCACTGTGTACAGGTAGGTAATAAAGGGAATAACGTTAAGTGCAAAATCAGGTCCAGAAAAGTCCCAATAAAGATAGTGCAAGGGTCTGCACTGAGGTAGATGGAAGCTCAGGACTACTCCTCAGTTGGTGATAGGATGGATTATAGTTTGGAAGCTCCGACAATGATGGGAGGCAGGACTATTCGAAACGCGGAGAAAACATTTTTTCTCCTTAAATCTCATGAAGATCGCAGCTGTTAGCAGAGGTCCGTGACCCTCCGTAACTAAACCCCAGCTTTAATCATAAGGTTGAATTACACTGGAGGAGCTGGCTGATTCTGCTCAGAGCAAGATTAAAAAACAGTAAAGGGCGTAGGGAGAAACCGTTCCCAGCGGCAGCTGGATCTGCAACAAGAGTTTGCAGCTGGAAGATAATTGGGCAAAAACTCCAAAGCAACAGGACTTTTAGAACAAAGCCCGCAACACTAATTCTTACGATTTGGAACGGACTGTGTGAAAAGGTGCTGGAAGCAATAATACATTTCTGAAAGCCATGGGGCTGTGAAGCAAAAGCAATGGAGTGGCACTGCCTGAGATTGCACTTTTACAGAGACAGCACGGGTAGAATGGGCTGAGAGGCCTCCATGTTATTTTATGGTAGGGCTGTAATCGATTCCAATTCAATTTGTTATAAAATGGGCAGGAATTGTCCAGCAGAATTGGAGCTGTTGCTAAGCAGACAATGTCAAGAAAAGGTAACCACTTTCATTAAACTACTGTCAAGCAATCTGACCTAAATAACATAGATTTATAAATTCATAAGTTATAGGGGGCAGATTTAGACCATTCGGCCTATCAAGTCCACTCCGCCATTCAATCATGGCTGACCTATCTTTCCCTCCCATAGAGATAGAATGAACTGAAGATGCTGGTTTACAAAACAAGACACAAAGTGCTGGAGTAACTCAGCGGGTTAGGCAGCGTCTCTGGAGAACGTGGATAGGGAATGTAGAGAACATTTTGGGTAGAGATCTTTTTTCAGACTCAATGTGAAGTGGGGGGGAGAAAGCTGGAAGGAAGGTATGGGTGGGCGGGTCAAAGCTTGGCAAGTGATAGGTGGATACAGAAGAGGGGAGGGTTTGATATGCAGGCAAAGACCAGAGATGAAAAAAAGACAAACTAAATGTGAGATAATGTTGTTCTGAGGCTATGCCCTCTGGTCCTGGACTCTCGCAATGGTGGATAGATCCTCCCCATATCCACTCTACCCAGGCCTTTCGTTATTCAGTACATTTTATTGAGATTGCCCTGATCCTTCTAAACTGCAGCGAGCACAGGCCCAAAACCTCATGTTAACCCAATCGTAGCCGGGGTCGTTCTCGTACGTCTCTCGTGATTAATATCCCAGGAATTGTTCTCACCTTGTCCTTGGGGGCGTTGGGGCGTCTCTGGAAGGTCCAGGTGACCTGGGCCTGTAGGGATTTGGGGATACACTCTAAGAATGAACTGCTGCCCTCCACTCCATACAACTTCTTTTCCGTGACCCTGTGCCGATGTCGATCTGTAAAAGTTATTGTCCGGGGTTAACACGCTGGAATCAAGAAGAACCTTACCTCCGATCTTAGAAAAGGAATAGGTGATGTTTCGGGTCGAGACCCTTCATTAATAAGCTCCTCCCGTCGTCCTTCTAAACTCCAGCGAGCACAACCCAAGGCCATCAAATGCTCCTCAGGTCAGTAGAGCCATCAAATACTCTATTACATCAGGTAAGGCAAAATCCCACAATAAATGGACATTGTGAACTCCAGATAAACGTACCTCCCGAACACAGAGTGTTGGGATCTCCATTCCTCACATCTTGTCGCCGGAACCTCCTACAAAGAGACACAAACGCACGATCAGCTTGTCCTGTAGAAAGCCCTTCAAGAGTGTCTTTAAGCAGCACGGTGTCACAGCGCCCGAGACGCGGGTTCACGATGCTGAAGCGTGTCCGTGCGCCCCGTCTGTACTGCCTCTGGGACAATGGTTTGTCAGTTCGAACCGTGCTTCAAGGTTTGAAAATCACAATCCAGGTGCATGAGTGATGGACTCGGAAAATCACATGAAATATATCAGTAATTCAAGCCACACTCGCGAGAAGCTGACGTTTTGTAGTCTGTGACGCTAATGAGAGGACAGGAGTCCCACAAATCCAGATTAAAGCTTCACCCATTCACTTTAGACTTTAAAGATACAGCATGGAAACAGGCCCTTCAGCGCACTGACTCCGCGCAGGCCCATGATCACCCCGTATACTGGCACCGTCCCACACGCTAGATAGTGGGATCTACCCTATCTACACACATCTACACACATCTACCCTACCTTATAAACTTGTACGTCTTCAGACTGTGGGAGGTAACCGGAACGCCCAGGGAAAACCCACACAGTCACAGGGAGAATGTACAAATTCCATACAGCCAGCACCCGTAGTCAGGATCAAACCCAGGTATCTGGCGCTGTGAGGCAGTAGCTCCACCACAGTGCAGCCCCACTCACTCAAGATTCAACACTTATCTTATGACAATCTTGCTGTGATGATAGTGACTGCTGGACTTGCCTTGAGAACAGTCATCTCACTGTTCTTTAGTTTTGGATTTAGAGACACATCGCAGAAACAGGTCCTTTGGCCCATTAAGTCTAGACCAACCTTTGATCTCCCGTTCACACTGGTTCTATGTTATCCCACTCCCTACACAATAGGGGCAATCTACAGAGGCCAATTAGCCTACAAACCAGCCCATGCTCCAGGATGTGGGAGGAAACTGGAGCAAATGCAGGAAACCCGCGTGGTCACAGGGAGAACGTGCAAACTCCACACAGGCAGCACCCGAGGTCAGGATCAAACCGGGGCCTCTGGTACTGTGAGGCAGCAGCTCTGCCTGCTGCGCCACTGTGCCGCCATGGAATTGAATCCCTTTCTTGTTGGGATGTGGCGCTGTGAGGCAGCAACTCCACCGCGCCGCTCTGTTTCTCTTTCCGCAGATGCGGCCTGACCCTGGTGACGGTTGACGGCCATTTTCCGTGCATGCTGGGGTTACCTCTTGGTGTTCGACAGGTATCTGGTGCAGGCGTTCCCGTCCCAGGCGCAGTAGGGATCGCGGGCCAGGCAGCATTCGGCGCAGGCCTTCCCATAGATGCTGCAGCGCTGCAGAGGCAGCTGCGAGATTGCCGAGTCGGAGCCGATATACAGCTGTTGCTGTTGAAGACAAGAGAACAAAGCCACACATCTGCGGAGATTAGCGACAGGGTTACAAGCACCCGCGGTTCACATCCTCTCAAAACATTCTCATGGATTAAAATAACCACCAGCCGATCAAACCATTGCTGCAAAGTTCCCTCGGCTGCCTTTGGCTTTTGTTGCGCTATGGAATGATGCAGCTGTGTAAAATAGCAGCTATATATTTGCTCTGTAACTCAACCGCTGTGGCAATGTTGCTGCCTCACACCACCAGAGACCCGGGTTTGATCCTGACTACGGGTGCTGTCTGTAAGGAGTTTGTAAGTTCTCCCGTGACCACGTGCGTTTTATCCGGGTGCTCTGGTTTCCACCCACATTCCAATGACGTGCTGGTTTGTAGGTTAATTGGCTTCTGCAAATTGCCCAGAGTGTGTAGGATTGAACTAGTACACGGGTGATAGGCATGGACTTGGTGGGCTGAAGGGCCTGATTCCATTCTGTATCTTTAAACTCTAAACCCGAAGTCAAGTGAACATGATTTTCAATCATTTCTAATCTTTAATGGAAACAGGCCCTTTGGCCCATCGATCCATGCCGACCATCGATCACCCATTAACACTAGCTCCATGTTATCCCACTTTTGCATCCACTCCCTCACACTAAAGGCAATTTTACAGAGGCCTATTAACTTACAAACCCGCACGTCTTTGGCATCAGGGGGGAAACCAAAGCACCTGGACGCGGTCACTGGGAGAACGTGCAAACTCCACACAGACAGCACCCGAGGTCAGGATCGAACCTGGGTCTCTGGTGTGAAGCAGCACTCCACTCTGCTGCCCTTGATGTGGTAAGGGCTGATGTCCCAGTCACCCATTTCATTCTGAAGATAGACACAAAAACTCAGCGGGATAAGCAGCATCTCTGGAGAGAAGGAATGGGTGACCTTTTCGGGACGAGACCCTTCTTCAGACGTCATGACCCGAAACGTCACCCATTCCTTCTCTCCAGAGATGCTGCCTGAGCCGCTGAGTTACTCCAGCTTTTTCTGTCTACCTTCGGTTTAAACCAGCATCTGCAGTTCCTTCCGACACATATTTAGTTTGAACCAGGGTTACACAAAAAGCTGGAGAAACTCAGCGGGTGCAGCAGCATCTAAGGAGCGAAGGAGATAGGCGACGTTTCGGGTCGAGCCCAAACTGTCCAGTAGATGGAGCTAGAACTGAAGCAATCACTGCATTCCCTTTCAGTATTAGAGATGAACTTTTCCTAACGAATATATTTCTAAACATCATTTCATTTTATCTTTTAAACAAAAACTCACTGTGTTGAAATTTCTTTGATGTGTTATATTTGCATTGATACATTATTTTTACCAGAGAAAAGTATCAGAATCCAATATGCAGTTAGAGATTATAAGAACTCGTTGGAAGCATAAGTACTTGCCAAATACTTTGCCCCAAGAACAAGAACCAGAAGGACACAGGTTTAAAGTGAGAGGGGAATATTTAAATGGGAACCTGAGAGACAACTTTGTTACACAAAGGGTGGTGAGTGTATGAAATGAGCTGCTGGAGGAGGTGATCGAGGCAGTTCCTATCACAATGTTTAAAAAAACATTTGCCCAGGTACATGGAGAGGGGCAGGTTTAAAGGGATATGAGCCAAATGGTGGCAGGTGGGAGTAATGTAGATGGGGCATGTTGGTCGGCATAGGCAAGTTGGGCTGAAGGGCCTGTTTCCATGCTGTACGACTGTATGGCTCTAAGATCTTTAACTTTATAAAGCCCAAATCAAACTAAAACCTGTTCTGAGATTTTCCAACAAACCAGGACTGGGCTAGAGGAAAGCCTCTCCGAAAAATTCTCTTTCACAAAAATATCTTGATCAGGTCCTCCTTGGCCTTTGTCACTTGTTGTTTCCCGTGCTAAGATGTTGTCCTTCAACTTTTCTGTCCTGGGCTGCCTTCATTGCCAGAGTGAGGCCACATGTAAACTGGAGGAACAGCACCTCATATTCCATTGGGGCAGTTTACAACCATACCTAACCCAACCCACCTCTCCTACATTCAGTCTGAAGAAGGGTCTCGACCTGAAACCTCACCTATCCATGTTGCCCAGAGATGCTGCCTGACCTGCAGAGTTACTCCACCATTTGTGTCATTTTGAGTATGAACATTGAGTTCTAAGTAACAACCACCCTAGCCCCTCTCCCTCTTCCAGGCCCCACCCCCGCCCTCACCCCATTTCTCCATCTCCAATTTCTCCCACCACCTTGCTTCTTTCCCCTCCTTTGTTCACTCATCTCCTACCCCCCTTGTCCCAATTTTTCTTTTATTCACCCTCCTACCTGTTCCCACTCACATATATCCCTCCCTCTGGCTTTACATTTCACTCCCCCTCTCCAATCCTCTTTCCTTATCCGACACCCCTTAGTCACCTTTTCAAACTCCATCATTTGCTCCCCCCCACCCTCGCCTGTATTCATCTATCACTTGCTAGGCCTTGAATTTTGCTCGATCCCAGCATCTGTAGTTCCTTGTGACTCTAGTGTTTAATTTGTGGTACAGAGTCAGTTGAAGTCTGTGACAGCACCTGCCAGGGACAATTCTGTACATTGAGTGTACAAAGATGGAGAGCTGATTGTCCACCTGGAGAAAGGGTATCAGATCCCCCTATCAACAAAGCTCCCCTGCACCCCACGGGAAGAGGTTGCCAAACGGATTTTCCCCAGAGTTTGAAAGTTCTTCCTGTGACTGGGTGGGTTTTCTCCGGATGCTCTGATTTCCTCCCACACCCCAAAGTCATACAGTTTTGGAGATTAATTGGCTTCAGTAATATTGTCCCTAGTTTACAGGATAGTGCTAGTGTACGGGGTGATCGCTGGTCGCTGTGGACTCGATGGGCTCAAGGGCCTGTTTCTGCACTGCATCTCTAAAGTCTAAAGCATTTGCAGTTCCTTTTACCTGCATAGAACAGTACAGGACAGGAGCAGGTCTTTTGGCTCGCAATGTCTGTGCCAAACATGAAACCAAGACCAACTCTTATATACCTGCTTGTGATCCATATCTTTCTTTTAGCTGCAATTCATTTTTCATGTGCCTATCTAGAAGCCTCTTAAATGCCACTATCGTATCTGCCTTCTCCACCACGATCTCCAGCAACGGGCTCCAGGCACTCGCCACTCTCTGTGCAAAAAAGGTTACCCCGCACGTCACCTTTAAAATTTGCCCCTCCCACCTTAAAGCTATGCTATGGAAAAGTTGGCAACTTAAAATAATAAAGTTCTGCGAGATGATGTACTCACCCTTTTTGAGGAAAGTTTCATACTGGTGATGGGTGCAGAGTCCTGAAATAAAGCAGACAGGTTTGTTTAGTGGAAGGGATAGTAAGTGGGAGGCACAGAAGGGCAGCGGTAGAGTTGCTGCCTCACAGTGCCAGAACCCGCGTTCAATCCCAACTGCATGTGCTGTCTGTATGGAGTTTGTACATTCACTTTGTGACCATGTGGGTCTCCTCCAGGTGCTCTGGTTTCATAGAAACATAGAAAATAGGTGCAGGAGGAGGCCATTTGGCCCTTTGAGCCAGCACCGCCATTCATTGTGATCATGGCTGATCGTCCCCAATCAATAACCCGTGCCTGACTTCTCCCCATATCCCTTGATTCCACTAGCCCCTAGAGCTCTATCTAACTCTCTCTTAAATCCATCCAGTGATTTGGCCTCCACTGCCCTCTGTGGCAGGGAATTCCATAAATTCACAACTCTCTGGGTGAAAACTTTTTTTCTCACCTCAGTCTTAAATGACCTCCCATTTATTCTAAGACTGTGGCCCCTGGTTCTGGACTCGCCCAACATTAGGTACATTGTTCCTGCATCTAGCTTGTCCAGTCCTTTTATAATTTAATAAATATGTTTCTATAAGAATTCCCCTCATCCTTCTAAACTCCAGTGAATACAAGCCTAGTCTTTTCAATCTTTCCTCATATGACAGTCCCGCCATCCCAGGGATCAATCTCGTGAACCTATGCTGCACTCCCTCCACACTCCAAGGACATACAGGTTTGTAGGTTAATTGGACTCTGAAAATTGTTCCCTAGGGTGCCGGGAGTGGAAGTGGGATAACATGGAACTGGTGTGAACGGGGTGATCGAATGGTTGACGTGGACTCGGTAGGGCAAAGGGCCTGTTTCCACTCTGTATCACTAAACTAAACTAGAAGTAAAAACTGAATTGCTGGAAGAATTAAGCCAGCCGGTGGCCAGCGAAACCAGTTAATGTTTCAGCGCAGGGACCATAGTTTGGAGGAAGGATCATTGATCCAGAACATAATTGGTTTCTTTTTCCACAGAGAGGGCTTTATTGGCTGTTCTTTCTACATTTCTGTTTCTTTTTCATGTTCGGCTAATATACCGGCAGCAACACTTCGTTCCTACGCAAACATTTTGAACGAGATGCTTTGGCTCCCTCATGCTCCATGTGAACTTGGAGTCAGTCTTCACACTGCAATACGCCCGTTAATGTCACAATCAATTATTTCAGCACTTCCTCCTATAATAAATCCCAACTTTGGACGCTCCACTGGTGCAGAAAGTCGGACGGAAATTCTGGCTAGAAGTTCAGTGGTGCAGCTGGAAGAGCTGCTGCCTCACAGCGCCAGAGACCTGGGCTCGATCCTGACCTCAGCCGCTGTCAGTGCGGAGTTTGCACATACTCCCTGTGACTGCGTGGGTTTCCTCCCACATCCCAAAGACGTGCGGGTTTGTAGGCTAATTGGCCCTCTGAAAATTGTTCCCTAGTGAGCAGATGAGGAAGTGGGATAACATAGAACATAGCGTGAACAGGTGATCGATGGTCGGCATGGACTCGGTGGGCCTGTTAACACGCTGTATCTCTAAACTAAGTGGCATCCTGTGTGAAAGGTGCATTGGGTGCATCGAGAGCTGGCTATGGAAACAGTGGGGATTTAATACGAATCTTTCTGGACATAAATAGTATCATGTGCGACAGGACCTAACTAAATTCTCGTGTGAGTATTGCTAGAAAAAAATACTTTTGACACCTGGTTAAGCCACACCAAGGCTAGGCTGCTTGTCAAAACTGGAAAATGGGTTGAATGTTTGTAAAGACAACCATCCAAATTTATTTTAAAAGTGAAAGGTAATTGCAAATTAAAAGAAAATTATAGAATGTTTAAATTATTAAAATAATGAAGGGGTTTGTTCATGCCAATGAGAAACTGCTTCCAGTGGTAGAAAATGTGGTAACTGAAGGATGCAGATTAATAGCACCCGGAAACAGAACCAGGGGAGAAATTAGAAGATATTTATTATATATTGAACTACAGGAATCAGGAATGTCGAGTCTGGAAGGGCAATAAAGCTGATTGCAAAGAGACTTCCTGAAGTGAATTGGATAAATACTAGCAAGAGGCAAAGACTAGAAATGGGAGGGGGCAAGCAGGGAAGTGGGGGCTAAATAGGCAGTCTATTCCATGTGACTGCATGAGCAAGATGGGCTGAACGACCTCCTATGGTTCTGTATCCTTCTAAGAGGGAACAAACCAAAGGTCTGTTCCTATCCTTGTTTCTCTCACCTTAAAGACTTGCAATTCTTCGAGGACTAGTTCTTCCATGTTCTGCCAGCTTTCCTTTGGCACCGAGATCACTTTCAACACCGTCCCAACGTCTATAAATTAAAAATGCAAAAAGAAGTTCTTATGGACCTCAATGGGGTAGATGGTTCCTCGGCCAAAGCAGTCTAGAACCAAAGGTTACAGTTGCAGAAAAAACAATAGACCACGAAGGGGTGAAATGAACCTCAGGAATTCTCCACCCTGAACTTTAGACTTTAGAGATACAGCGTGGAAACAGGTCCTTCAGCCCAGGGAGTCTGCCCGTACACGAGCACTATCCTACACACTAGGGGCAAGTTACAGAAGCAGGGAACCAGAGGACATAGGCTTAAGGTGAGGGCAGAGGATTTAATAAGAACCTGAGTAACTTTTTTACCCAAAGCTTGGTGTGCACGGGCCGAGCTGCTGGAGGAGGTTATTGAGGCAGGTACTATCACAACGTTTAATAACTATTTAGACAGGCACATGGATAGGACAGGTTTAGAGGGATAGGGGCCAAATGCAGGCAGGTAGGACAAGCATTGGTGGGACATGTTGGTCGGTTTGGGAGAAGCTGAAGGGGTTTCCACGCTGTATAACTCAATGACTCTAAGCCAATTAACACACAAACCTGCACATCTTTGGAGTGTGTGAGGAAACTGGAGCACCCAGAGAAAACCCACGAGGTCACAGGGAGAAAGTGCAAACTTCTTACAGACAACACCCGTAGTCATGATCGAACCCTGGTCTCTGGTGCTGTAAGTCAGCAACTCTACCACTGCGCCACGGTGCAGTCTTTGAGCTGAACCACTGCATTTATACTAAACGGATACTGGTTTAGTTTCGAGACACAACATGGAAACAGGCCCTTCAGCCCACCCCGACCATCAATCCCCCATTCACACTAGTTCGATATTACTCCATTTTCTAACCCACTCCCCACACATTAGCGGCAATTTTAGAGGCCAATTCACCTCATAACCCACACATCTCTGGAATGTGTGAGGAAACCGGACGGAGCACATGGAGGGAAACGCAAGCTGTCACAGGGAGAACGTACAAAGTTCACACACAGACAGCACCCGTGGTGAAGATCGAACCGGGGTCTCTGGCTCTATGAGGCAGCGGCTCTACCCGCTGAGACACTCTGCCGTTCTTAAATGAGCCACCCGATAGATCTCTGGATATTAAGGAAATCGGGATTTACAGGTATTATGCAGGAAAGTGGTACTGAATAAAAAGATCAGCACAGTGGTGGAGTGGTAACCCTGCTGCCTTACAGCACCAGAGACCCCAGTTCGTGGGTGCTGTCTGTACAGAGTGCTGACTGTGGGTGCTGTCTGTACTGAGTTTATACGTTCTCCCTGTGACCGCGTGGGTTTTCTCCAGGTGCTGCGGCTTGTAGGTTAATTGGCTGCTGTAAATTGTCCCCTAGTGTGTCGGATAGAACTAATGTACAGATGATTGCTGGTTGGCAGGGACTGGGTGGGTTGAAGGGACTGTCTCCACACTATGGTCAGCCATGGCTATTAATAAATCTTAGTATCGGCACAAGGGTTCCAATCGCCACGTCCTTCTTCTACTTCTTATGATTTTATGAGAAAATGCACAGTGGCTTGAATGTGGTCATAGAGTCATACAGCGTTGAAAAAAGGCCATTCGGCCCAACTTGCCCACACTGACCAACTTGTCCCATCTACACTGGACTACTATGTTCCCACCTGCCTGCGCAATCAGCACAAAGGAAAGATCAATGGGCACTTCACCGGTTAATAAACGTTACCTGTCCCAATAAACATGACGTCGTAACGGCCATCTCCTGCATCCACTCTGTCCACCACGACCTGAGTGAAGCTGTAGTCAACATTGGTCTTGACCAGGACAGGTCGGTGGTTGATGGGGTGAATGGGGTTGTACATCAGTGGGTGGCTACGGGCAAATAACACAACATCATCCGGAAACTCCTTGGTGGACTGAAAACCACCGAACGTTTTGCTCGGACACTGGAAAGAAAAAAGGAACAATGCAGGCGGCCGTGAGAACGCTTTATCTTTGAGGAAGACAGACCGCACAAAAAAAGCTGGAGTAACTCAGTGGGTCGGGCAGCACCGGCCGGAGAAAAGGAGTAGCCGACGTTTCTGTTACTTCTGGCCAAATTGAAGAGGTTAGGACTTTAAAATGGAGTAAAAGCTTCAGGGCTTCTGGGAGATTTGGTCAATTTGGAATTGCTCTCAACAGAGCTGGGACAAGCGGCGGAGTGATGCCAGTGTGTCTAGAGCCTAGATACAAGTTGCAGGAAAAGAATGAGAACATCTGTAGACCCTGTCAATCAGGTGCAAAATGCATAGAATTACTGCAAACCAGACATACACCTTGTAAATAATTGTAAATAATGTTGCAGAGTTCTACTTTGCCGAGTGTTGATTGGATGAGGTATTGAGCCTTGTCTGGGTTTCTTGCAGATCAGGGTAAATGTTTCTAAGTTGGCTTCCTTGAGAAGTCCTGTTTGTATACAATGTATTAGCTGCTGTGTTATTGTGCTAGGGAAATGTCTGTTATGTATGGGGTTGAACGATATCTGTAATTGGATTGTTCAGAGAACCATCCTCATGTGGTTCGGCCCCTCGAGGTCTTGGGACCTATAAAAGTCCGCTGTCACGTGTCCCGTATCGATCTTCTGGGAGAGCGCTTGGGACTGCGTGACCTTCTGGAGTGTCTCTGTCTGAGCGAGGCCTAGAGGGCTTGATCAGGCAGATACGAGGATCGAACCCGCGGTGGTTAGGTGGGAACTGTAATTGTGTTTTGTTAACATAAAGATTAGTTGATCAAGTGAACAACTAAGCAATTTACATTTCGGGCCGAGACCCTTCTTCGGACTTTGAGGATTTTTGACTAGGGTACTGTCAGGGTACTAGGGTACCTCCACCCCATTGCGGACATTGAACTTAGACTGTGGAACTGTTGTACGGGTCCACCACCGACTTTCCGGCACTTCCTTTAATCCAGGCGAAATTACATGAGCACGCTTGAAATTCCATGGGTGGCCACAGATGGCGCTGTGTATGACAAGCCCCCTCCATTCCAAAATAGCCATTTGTTTAAATCTGTAGTTGGTGGTGGTCGGGTTTTGTGCGATTCCTAGCTTATTTTGCTTACATTTAACCCTAGATATAACTTCGAAGCAAGGTCCAAGCGGCAGCACATTTAATACTTGTTTTATTGAAGTTTCTAGCAGTCTATGGTGCTTTAGAGACACGGGAGAGGTATAATTAGTGGGTCAGAGATGTTTTGTTGTATCATTATTATGTTGGTCCGGCAAAATGAATAATCTAGCAAGGCTCTTGACCCAAGGGTGCCAGAGAATCGGTGGTGGATTTGTACTACAAAATGACGAGAACTAGTTTAGTTTAGTTTATTATTGTCTCGTGTACCAAGGTACAGTGAAACATTTTTAGTTGCGTGCTATCCAGTTGAAGAAAAAAACTAGATACTCCAGCCGTTCACAGTGCAGGGATATGGGACTAAGGACACAACATTTAATGCAAGATAAAGTTTGATTAAAGATAGTTCAAAGGTCCTCAAGGAGGTAGATGGGAGGTCAGGAACGCACTCTAGCTGATGAGAGAACCGTTCAGCTGCCTGATAACAGCTGGGAAGAAACTGCCCCTGAATCTGGCCGTATGCGTTTTCAAACCTCTGCACCTCTTGCCTGACGGGAGAGGGGAGAAGAGAGAGTGAGTTTGGTCCATAATTATACTGGTGGCCTTTTCTCCAGAGATGCAGCCTGACTGGCTGAGTTATTTCAGTATTTTGTGTTTGTCTAACCCAGGCAGCATTCTGGTAAACCTCTTTCTGCACCCTCTCCAAAGCCCCCACTTCCTGCAACAAGGCAACCAGAAATGCACACAATACTCTAAATGCAGTCTAACCAAAGTCCTATAAAGCTGCAACATGGCCTCCTGACTCTTATATCCGATGCCCCCTGGGTTGGTGGTTTGGCTTGAAACTTTGACTCAGGATTTTAGACCTGCTGATTTTAGACCTCCAGCAGAGTGTTTGTTGCCCCAGATTCCAACATCAGCGGTCTCTTGTGTCGCCCTGAAAACATTATTTTCATTGGCAAATTAAACCAGTGGTAAGGGTAATGTTCAACTTTAAGGAGCAATTTGAGATTTGTAACCCAAAGATTGTTGGCAAAAGATTTGATGCTAAATAATAGGCACAAGGGACTGCAGATGCCAGTCTACAAAAAAAGACACAAAGTGCTGGAGTAACTCAGCGCATCAGACAGCATCTCTGGAGAACATGGATAGGTGGCGTTTCAATTCAGAATATTTCCTTCCTTCTGAAGAAGGGTTCCGACCCAATTCAGAGGAGCTGTCTGATCCACTGA
Organism: Raja brachyura; assembly: GCA_963514005.1. Next base: position 19,489,965 of record OY740796.1, on the reverse strand, counting down.
GCTACTCTAGCACCTTTGGTGTTAAATAATAAACAAGGAACTGTAGATGCTGGCTAACAGAAAAGGTCAGGTCAGAAGAAGGGTCCCGACCCGAAACGTTGCCTATTCATGTCTTCCTGAGATGCTCCCTGACCTGCTAAATAATGTTTTGTAACTTGATCCAAACACTGAGAACAATGTGGGGCAGTGGCAACACCAGAAGGGGAGCTCAGCTCGACTAATTTTATAGCTCTTCACGCAAATCAACCACCCTTCTGTTGACTGAATTTACATCCTGTTGCTTCGGCAAGGCCAGCAGTATAATCAAGGACGAGTCTCACCCAGGTCACTCCCTCTTCTCCCCTCTGCCATCAAGCAACAGGTACAGAAGTTTGAAAAGGCATGGCTACAGTTTCAAGGACAGTTTCTTCCCAGCTGTTATCAGGCAACTGAACCAAAGTCTCATCGGCTAGAGTGGTCCTGAGCGCCAATCTCCCTCATTGGAGACCCTAGAACTAGCTTTTATTGGACTTTATCTTGCAGTAAACGTTATACCCCTTATCCTGTATCTGCACACAGTGGATGGCTTGATTGTAATCAATATTGTCTTTTCATAGACTAATAGCATGCGTCAAAAAGCTTTTTACTGTCCCTCGGTGCACGTGACAACAAACTAAACCAAACCAACATTACATTAGACTTTATCTTCAACTAAACACTATACGTTTCATCATGTATTTATACACTGTGGATGGCTTGATTGTAATCATGTATAATCTTTACGCTTACTGGATAGCACGCAACAAAAGGCTTTTCACTGTACCTCGGTATACATGACAATAATAAACTAAAGTAAACTTTCAGTGGGCTGTCACATGACAATGGGCCGAATGGTCAGCTGCTGTCTTAGTTACATTGAAATCATTACAAAATATACTTGTGGGCAGGGTAATACCAGTTGTTGGGTACAACGGCACAAGGTCATTGAGGGCAGCCTGTACCATGTTAGGGTTATATTGACCAGACTCACCATTCCTGGTCGGGGGTAGGGCACCTTGCCCTGGAAAGGGACCCACTGGTAGTTTGGCCCCTCCTTGTGTGCGAAGGGTCCCAGGAAAGCTCTGCGGATGTCATTCATGCTGTACACACACACAGCCGAGCCCTTGAACACGTTACTGGAAGAAATGAAACAGAGAATCAGATGGCTGGTAACGCAAGAGGCACAAGACCAGAAAACACAACAAGGCCTCTAATTCCTTAGAAAGCCTTCCTAGGAAGTTTGGCATGTCCCCAACAACAGCACCTGCCAGGAACAGTTCTGTACGCTGAGGGTACACAAAATGCTGGAGAAACTCAGCGGGTGCAGCAGCATCCATGGAGCGAAGGAGATAGGTAACGTTTCAGGCCGAAAACCTTCTTCAGACTGATAGGGGGTGGGGGGAGGCTGGGGGAAGAAAGGAAAAAGGAGGAGCCCGAGGGCTGAGGGAGAGGTGGGAAGGGGAGGAGACAGCAAGGGTCAACAGAATTGAGAGAATTCAATGTTCATGCCAAGAGGATGCAGACTCCCCAAGCGGAATATGAGGTGCTGTTCCTCCGATTTGCGGTGTCGTACACTGTACGCTGAGTGGTGGGCCAAGGACTGGCGACCCAATTGTCCACCTGGAGGAAAGGAATTAGATACCCCTATAAACAAATGGCCTGGCGCTCCCCTTCTCCCCCAGGTAAGTGGGTACCTAAGGAAATTTCCCCAGGAGGATGCAAATAGAGATGGCTTAGGAAGTTCAGCGTGCTTCCAACAACTCTCACCAACATCTGCAGATGCGCTGTAGAAAGCATTTTTTTCGGGATGCATCACAGCCTGGTTTGGGAACAGCTCCATCCAAGACATGGATCCAGTGTGTGCATTAATCATTGGGTCCCCACACCTCAGTATCTGGTGTGTACGCTAACCATCACGATGCTCCCTCCAACCCCTACCAGTCTGTATCAATCAGCAACATCACCAGACATAGTCAGCACAGTCTGCTGCAGCAGTTCAGGACAACAGGACAGTCAACAGAAAAGACAGAAACCAGACTCCTGGCTCATATAATGACAACCCACCCATCATTTAAATGAACTTATCATTCCCTCTCAGAGTTTGTAGAGTCATTGAGCTGCACAGCACATAAACAGGCACTTTGGCCCACCTTGTCCATGCAACCAAATTGGCAATTTGGGCGAGTCCCATTTGCCTGCTTTAAGCCTATATCCTTCCCGTCTCTTCCTAAACCCTTCCTATCCATATATCTATCCAAAGTCATAATCGTATATACACTTGTCTAGCTTCCTCTGACAGCTCATTCCGGATATGGACTGGATACAATTCTCCGACTGAATAAGTTTCTCCTGAGATCCCTCTGAAATCTCTCCCCTCTCACCTTGAGCCTATGCCCTCCAGTTTTAGAATCCTCTACCCTAGGAAAAGTCCATCTTATCCGTGGCCCGTTGCAGAAGATCTGTTGTGCAATAATCTCTGATGTTCTCACCTTGAGGTACTGAAGATGGTGTAGACGAGAGGGTTTCTGCGATCCCTCGAGTGCAAGAAGAACACATCCCCTGGTGAAAGATCAAACAGGCCATTAGACAGGCAGCAATCAACGCTCCACAAAGCGCTGGAGTAACTCAGCAGGACAAGCAGCATCTCTGGAGAAAAGGAATAGTGATGTGTCGGGAAGGAACCATTCCTCAGACTGGGCAGTATGGAGGTATGGAATATGAGTATAGAGGTTTGGAAGTATGGAGTCGGCCTCGCTCTTTGGTCAGTCTTTCTGTGGTCTAGGATCCAGCCTCGACTACAACCCCGTTTATTCATGTTAACATTCCTCAAAGGAAAATCTTAAAAAACGGACCATAAAAGATTCCTATGGGTTACAGAGCAGTCCCTATTTCTGGGCCATGTAATTCAGAAAGGGGCGGCATGGTGGCGTAGCGGTAGAGATGCTGCTTTAAAACGCCAAAAACCTGAGTTTGATCCTGACTGCGGGTGCCGTTTATACGGAGTCAAGAGTGTTTTATTGTCATATGTCCCGAAACGGAACAATAAAATTCTTACTTTCAGCAGCACAACAGATATGTAAACACGGTACTCTGTAAAATCCACAATAAACAACAACAACAAAATTCAGTATATATATATATATATAATTTTTAAAAATCCCTGTGAATGCGTGGGATTTCTCTGGGTGCTCAGATATCCTCCACATTCCAAAGACGTGCAGGTTTGTAGGTTGATTACCCTCGGTAAATTGTCCTTAACATGTAGGGATTAAATAATAAAGTGGGATAACAAGTCACAGAGGCCAATTAGCCTACAAGCATGTACATCTTTGAAATGTAGGTGGGAACCGGAGCACCAGGAGAAAACCCACACGGTCACGAGAACGTGCAAACTGTGTAGAGACAGCAGCCATAATTAGAATCGAACCCGGGTTTCTGGCACTGTGAGGCTTCGGCTCTGCAAGTTGTGCCCGTGCGAATGGGTGATAGGTGGTCAGTATGGACCTGATGGGCCAAAAGGCCTGTTTCGTGCTGTATCTCTAAACTGAAACTACAAAATCATGTCATGCAGTTGAATAATCCAGTGTTGTTGAGGTGTTACACGGTGGCGCAGCGTAGAGCTGCAGCCTCACAGCGACAGAGACCCTGGTTCGATCCTGACTACGGATGCTGTCAGTGTGGAATTTGTACGTTCTCCCTGTTACTACGTGGGTTTTTCTCCGGGTGCTCCAGTTTCCTCCCACATCCCAAAGACGTACAGATTTGTAGGTTAACTGATTTCTGTAAATAGTCCTTGACGTGTATGGGCATCGATGGTCGGTGTGGATTCGGTGGAGCAAAGGCCTTGTTTCCACGCTACATCTCGAAACCAAACTAAACTAAAAGTGTAGATTCCCTCTTTCAAGTCTCTGTGAACCACGAGCTAGTTTATATTTACATTGTGCTGCTGCCGTTGGCTTGACTGAGGATGAAGGAAAAAAATAAAGAACAAAGCCACTTACTGAGCTCATCGAAGTGGGTGTCAATGCCTTCATTGCCAGGGACGGAGCAGATTAACCGGGCCTTCAGGAACGTTGTCCACTTGTTCACCAGGCTTCGCAATCCCCCGTGGTCATTCTGAAATATGGGAGAAGGCCGTTAGGCAGGTAACGGCAACTTAACTGCCCACATACCACTCTCATCCCACTCGTGCCATCAGGAACAAAGTAGAAGACCCTGACAACTGCAATGTCCAGGTTCAGGAGCAGCCTCTTCCCAACAACTAGCTTATTTGGCTTTGTTTAAAAAAAATAGTAAATTGTCCCTGGCGTGTAGGACAGTGCTGGTATAGGGGGTGAATGTTGGTTGGCATGGATTCGGTGGGCCGACTTGCCTGTTTCCATATTGTTATCAGACTCCTGCACCTTCTTCTCATTGGCAGGAAATGAGAGCATGGCCAGGGTGGTGTGGGTCTCTGATGATGCTGGCTGCCTTTTATTCACACAGATAATATGAGACCACTGCAGATATTTGGGAATGTTCCTTCAAGGCTTGGGTCTTGTATTAGGCTCTTCCAATGTGAAAGCCATCAACAAGTGCAATAGTCCCACTTTCTCATCCACTCCCTACTCAGTGGGAGCAATAGATCTACATTAAAGATCTACAACAGATCTGACTTTGAGCCCCACCGCAGGGGAGGTGGACTTACCATCGGAGCCGATCCCTTGCCTGGGATCGATGCTCCAACCACGTCCATCGAGGAGCTTGCAGTCTCAGGTAGAGACTGAGGTCGGGAGCTCCAAATGACGCAGATGGTTTAGACGCTCCAAATGACGCGGACCATAGTTTGATCGCCCCAACGCGAGGGCCCAAATGCCACTGGCTACGGGAGCCAAGATCGCCCCATCAATGGAAGGCTCGAGGCCACCGGCCGCGGGAGAACAAAGAAGGAAGAGATTGAACTTTTTTTCGCCTTCCATCACAGTGAGGAATGTGGAGGAGTCACTGTGGTGGATGTTTATGTTAATTTGTACTTTGTGTGTCTTGTTGCCCTTTATTGGTATGACGGTATGGCAAATCAAATTCCTCGTATGTTGCAAAACACACTTGGCTAATAAAGTATGATTATGATTATGATTATATTAGGCCAATTAACCTACATATTCACATGTCTGGAATGTGGGAGGAAACCGGAGCACCCACAAGGTCACAGGGAGAACGTACAAACTCCGTACAGACAGCACCCATAGTATTGATCGAACCTGGATCACTGGCGCTGAGGCAGCAACTCTACCGCTGCGCCACCGTTCATGCATAGTGTTCCTGAGGATCTGACCACGCTTTAAGCCAATGCCTTATGGCACAGTGGCGCAGCGATAGAGTTACTGTCTCACAGTGCCCGAGACCCAGGTTTTGATCCTGACTACAGGTGCTGTCTGTACGGAGTTTGCACGTTCTCCCTGTGACGCCGTGGGTTTTCTGAGTGCATTTCCTCCCACATTCCAAAATCGTACAGGTTTGTAGGTTAATGGTAAAATTGTAAATTGTCCCGAGTGTGTAGGAGAGCGTCCGTGAGTGGGGGGGATCGCTGGTCGGCGCGGACTCGGGAGGCCGAAGGGCCTGTTTCCACGCTGCATCTCTAAAGTGTTGCTGGTGGCAACCATCTCTAAAAGGACAGCAACCTTCTGCGGTGTAAGCAATACACAGGCCTTCAAGGACTCTCTTACAGAGATTCTGTATCAAGTCTAAAGATTAATGTTCGATTACAACTTTCCATTCCCCACTGAGTGCTATTAATAAACCATGCTGTCATCCGTTTGCCCTCTGCAATATTCAGCGATGTCCTCTACTGGAGGTCGTTACTTATAAATGAGAAACGAAGGAACAAATCGCCATGGTGACTCCTACAGAAGGAGGCCCTGCGCTCTGACCACTCGGGGTCCCTGGAGGCTGGGGAGTAGAACAATGAATAGCTCAGCAATCGAGACCATTCTGATCCCACATGCACACACTGCGCAGGGAGCTGCAGTGTCAGTGTATTGGATTCATGCACTGGGGTCGAGGGTTCAATTCCCACTCCAGGAACTCCAATGTACAATCTGGGGCAATAGTCCTGCTGTGATTCTGAAGGAGCTTTGTACTATTTTGAAACAAGTAAACGCAGAGGTTGGTTTACAGAAAAGGACACAAATGGGCAGCACAGTGATAGAGCCTTACTGCCCCAGAGACCCAACTTCAAACATGATTATGGGTCAGACAGCATCGCTGGAGAACAGATACAGGTCACGTTCTGGGTCAAGACCCTTCTTCAGACCACAGGAACACCACGGAAAAAGGCCTTTTGGCCCACCCAGTCCACGCCAACCAGCAATCACCCCCATACACCCGCGTTATCGTACACACCACAGACAATTTACAATTTTACCAATGCCAATTAACCTACAAACTTGCACATCTTTGGAGTGTGGGAGGAAACCGGAAAACACCCGGAGAAAACCCACATGGTCACAGGGAGAACGTACAAAATTCCGTGAGGACAACACCCGTAGTCAGGATTGAACCCGGCTCTCTGGCGCTGTGTGGCAGTAAATCTACCGCTGAGCCATTGTGCTTACACTGACTGATTGTGGATGGTGGGGGACAGAAATCTAGAAAAAATGAGAAGAAGGACAAAGCATGGCTGCTATTAACTGGATCAAGGTGAACCTCATCCATAACTGTTTTTAAAACACCATCAGATTGTGAGGCAGCATCTATAGAGCGAAGGAAATAGGCAATGTTTCGGGCCGAAACCCTTCTTCAGACTAGATTTCGGCCTGAAACGTTGCCTATTTCCTTCGCTCCATAGATGCTGCCTCACCCGCTGAGTTTCTCCAGCATTTTTGCCTACCTTCGATTTTCCAGCATCTTAAACATATGATTGAGAGACATAGGATTAGAATTAGGCCATTCGAACAATTGAGTGTATTCCCCTATTCAATTGTGGTTGATCCATTTTTCTCTCTCAACCCCACTCTCCTGCCTTCTCCCCGTAGCCTTTGATGCCCTTATTAGTTAAGAACAAAGCCTGTGAACAAATGATGAAGCTTATCCATCTAACATAGTCATGGGCGCAACTCTCCCAACCTCTGTGGAAACTCTGGCCCCGTTGAAGTGACCACCCTTTCCCACCACCCTTCCGTCTTGAGTTGGGAGGTCACGTATCTCTCCGTCACCAACCCTCGATGACTCACCCGACACAGTTGGCCAACCCGCGAGAAGGTGGACTTCCCCAGGTTCTGTCCCTCCACGGCCATCTCTCGGAAGAAGAAGTAGATCTTATCGTCGTCTGGGTTGTCGCTCTCGGGAATCCAAAATGATCCGACAAACTTGGGGTCTGCGTTAGATAAAGAAGATAAAAAACCTCAGCTGTTTTCTAAACAAGGGAATGAGCAGTTTTGGGAAGTTTCAATGTCGTCACCGATCAACTAGACGCCGACAACATTTGTCCCCCAGATGCACTTTATTTGTTTTGTGCACCAGGACAGCAGAACAGACCCAGTTATCGTATTAATTCGTTTAGTTTAGTTTGGAAACGCAGTTTAAGTTGAGAGGGGAACAATTTAATAGGCATCTGAGTTGGTGGATGCAACGAGCTGCCGTTGGAGGTAGTTGAGGCAGGGACTATCGCGACGTTTAAGAAGCAATTAGGCAGGTGCATGGATAGGACAGGTTTAGAGGGATGTGGGACAAACGCAAGCAAATGGGACTAGTGTAGATGGGACACGTTGGTCAGTGTGGGCGTTGGGCCGAAGAGCCTATTTTGACACTGTACAACTCTATGAGTGGCAATTTCTTCATACAGAGTTTGTATATGGAACGAGCTGCCAGAGGAAGTGGTTGAGGCAGATACAGCAACATTTAAAAGTCATTTGGACAGGTACAAGGATAGGAAAGGTTTAGATGGATATGGGCCAAAAGCAGGCAAATGGGACCGACTTAGATGGGCACTTTGGTTAGCATGAACGAGTTGGGCTGAAGGGTCTGCTTCCATGGATTGTGGATGCAAGTCCACTCCAACACAAAGACCCCAGCGGATACTCAGGTATGGAACTGAAGGGGGGGGGGGGGGGGTGCCACTGTGAAAGGGGTGCCACCATGGAGATGAAACTTCAAGATGAAAACCTGTCGGACGCCACAAATGGATCCAAAAGATGCACTACTTCTGGGGAGGGAGGGAGAATTATCCCCAGTGTCTGAGCAACCTTGACCCTTCAGTCCACGTTGCTAAAACTGTTTTGTTACAGTTCCACTGCCAATTTTCCACCAAGCATTAGTCTGGCATCTCCTTTAATCCGGACAAAATTACGAGAGTGCACTTGAAATCCTTCCCCCGGATGTCCCCCCCAAAAAAATGTGGCGCCTAGGCCGAGTGAAGTGGCCGATTTTGGCCATCCGCGGCCGATCAGCGGGTCGAACATGCCCCCTGCGGCCGGGGCTCTGGAACGTCGGCCCAGCTAGAGCCGGCAGATATTGCGGGCAGGTGTCTCGGCCTTGGGAGTCGGCCTGGACGGGCCTCTGTTGGTCCAGCAAAACAGATAACCCAGAAAAGCTCTGGAACCAAGGGAACCAAGGGGAAAATCGACGGTATAACATTGTAGGTTTTAGGCTGATTATTATTGTCATGTGTACTGAGGTACAGTGAAACGCTTTGTTTTGCATACTATCCAATCAAGTCAAATAATACTATGGTTGATACATAAATACAAGGCTATATATAATACTGTACATAAATACAATCAAGCCACAATGAAGTACAATAGGTAGAACAGATACAGCGTGCAGAATATAGTTCTCATCATTGCAGCGCACCAGTTCCAGAGACAAAGTCCAATGTCCGCAGAGATGTAGAGGTGAATCGGTCAGTACCAAACTTATTGAAGGACTGTTCGGAAGTCTGATAACAGAAGGGAAGAACCTGTTTCTGAGTCTGGCGGTGCGTGCTTTCGTTTATCCCACAAACATTGAAATATAAAATGCTGGAGTAACGCAGCGGGTCAGGCAGCATCCAGAACATGGATAGGTGACGTTTCAGGTTGGGATCCTTCTTCAGACTTTATGGTCTGAAAGCCCCCGTCTCATGCTCTGTGCTTTCACCTCTGTTTGTAGGATATTACTGCGTGCAAATTGCTTGCTGGTTTCCTGCATTGCACTTTCAAATGATTTCACTAGCTGTCAAGTGCTATAACAAATGTTAAGACAGAAGAACAGCATCTCATTCTTTGCTTGGGCCAGTGGGATGAATATTGATTTCTCTCACTTCAGATAGCCCCGGCACTCCCTCTCTCTCTCTCTCTCTCTCTCTCTCTATTCCTCCCCCACCCAATTCGCACTAGCTTCTCATTTTCACCTAACAAACAGCTAACAATGGCCTGTTTCCTTTATCATCGTTCCTTTTTTGCATATCTTTCATTCAATTTTCTTTATCTCTCCACATCACCGTCTATATCTCTCGTTTCTCTCATCCCTAACCAGTCTGAAGAAAGGTCTCGACCCGAAACGTCACCCATTCCTTCTCTCCAGAGATGCTGCCTGTCCCGTTGAGTTACCCCAGTTTTTTGGATCGATCTCTGAGGTTCTTTTGCAAACTCCTAAAGCCCCTGCAATACACTGAGCCTCCTGAAGGTGGTGCAAGGAACAATGTTTGCAAGCCCAGCAGGAACTCTGGGCCACATTGTTCCCCTTTCCTCCCTCTTTCATCTCTTGGCTCACCCCCATGGCTCGACTTTTCCCACTTCTCTCCTCTTTGCTCCTTTGCTTCCCTGCTCAGCTTGTGTCTCCCTCCTGTCCCAGGCTTTCTCACGCATTTGGGCACACAAGAGACTGCAGATGCTGGAATATTGAGCAAAATGCACAGAGCTGGAGGAACTCAGCGGTCAGGCAGCATCTGGGGAGGGAATGGACAGGCGATGTTTGTGGCAGCACAGTGGCACAGCGGGAGTTGTTGCATAACAGCTGCCTTACTCTCTTTCTCTCACTCCCTCTGTCTCTCTCTCTCCCTCTGTCTCTCACACACTCCCTCTCACTCACACTCACCTTCTCACACTCACTCCCTCTCACACTCACTCCGTCACACAATCTCTCACACATTCCCTCACACTCTCACTCTCACTCTCTCATTCATTCTCTCACGCGCTCTCCCACACACTCTCTCACACAAACTCACACACACTCTCACACACACTCTCTCTCATGCTGTCTCTCTCACATTATCTCTCTCTCTCTACCCTCAGATATTTTCTCTTCTTTTCCACATTACATTCTAACTTATCCCTCTGAAAATCACTCAACGCTTGGCAGTAGCTGGTATCCCATTCTGCCAGAGAATCCTTGGCCAGCTCTTCAGTAAAGGAACAATTTGAAGAATGTTACAGCGCTGGCTCGCTCACACACACACACACACACACACACACACACACACACACACACACACACACACACACACACACACACACACACACACAGTGCCAGCTGCACACTCGCTGATGGTGACACCGAACAGTGGGAGAGGGAAAGAACAAGGGAATGAGACAGTCAACATCAGCCATGACGTTATGCTGCTAGCGACTCTCGTTGTGGTTCCTGCACTGTGCACGGCAACATAATTCAGGGTTAGCGCTCAGGCTGGCGCAGCGGTAGAGTTGCTGCCTTACAGCGCCAGAGACCCAGGTTCGATCCTGACTATGGGTGCTGTCTGTACGTAGTTTCTACGTTTTTCCTATTACCGAGTGGGTTTTCTCCGGGTGCTCTGGTTTCCTCCCACACTCCAAAGACTTAGGGGTTTGTAGGTTAATTGACTTTGGCAAAATTATAAATTGTCCCTAGTGCGTAGGATAGCGTTAGCGTATGGGGTGATCACTAACTGATACTCCAACACTGGCCAAAGAAACCGGCAAACCTGTGCGTTTGTGGAGTGCGAGAGAGATCTGCAGCACCCGGAGAAAACCCACACGGTCACAGGGAGAACATCCAATCTCTGCACGGACGGCACCTGTAATCAGCATCGAACGCTGTAAGGCAGCAACTCTATCGCCACATGACTGTGCCACCCTAATGCCATCATTCCTACAGCAGTGTGACCAAACTGAGAACAATACCCCAAATGTGGCCTCTACTCACTCTCTTGTCCTCCACGTTGCCATGGACATGATTACCATGTTACCCCTAGATGACAACGCCCTGTTCCAGGGCAACAAAGAGTCCACTGTAACACAACTATCAGACCATGGACTGAGGCCGTGTTGTGTTTCTTTTGTGCATCAGTGTTTTGTTCTGGAAACTTTGCATATACACAGGCGGGGACATTGAACGAGCTGCCAGAGGAAGCAGTACAGGTGGCTACAAATACAATGTTTAAATAAAGCTGAGTTTAGTTTAGTTTATTGTCACGTGTACCAAGGTACAGTGAAAAGCGAACCAGTCAGCGGAAAAACTATATGGGGAGTCTAGAACCAGAGGTCACAGTTCAAGAATAAGGGGTAGGCCATTTCGGACTGAGATGAGGAAAAACTTTTTCACCCAGAGAGTTGTGAAACTGTGGAATTCTCTGCCACAGAAGGCAGTGGAGGCCAATTCACCGGATGCTTTCAAGGGAGAGTTAGATATAGCTCTTAGAGCTAATGGAATCAAGGGATATGGGGAGAAAGCAGGAACAGGGTACTGATTTTAGATGATCAGCCATGATCATATTGAATGGCGGTGTGTGCTTGTAGGGCCGAATGGCCTACTCCTGCACCTATTGTCTATGTTTCTATGTAGACGTGATTGCAATTGAGCCATCCACAGTGTACAGATACATGATAAAGGGAATAACATTGTGTACAAGATATAGTCCAGTAAAGTTCAATGAAAGATAGTCCGAGGGTCTCAAATTAACTATTTTGTTTATTAACTACTATTGTAGTTAATAAACTAAACTTCATAGAGTTAATAAACTGAACTAAACTATCATATAATTAATCAACAAAACTAAACTATCATAGATTGAAACAACTGCACGAAGCTGAAGTGCCTCTCTCTCTGTTCCCAGGAGGTTGGGACTCACCGTTCAGCCAGCGTGAATCGTGCTGCTCCGTCCGTATAGAGTGTCGACGCCCCAGGCTGCGGAAGATGGTGAAGTCCCGGCCCATCAAGTCAGTGGCAACGCCGGAGTACAGCTCCTCACCTAGACAAACCGCACGGGAGGTAACGTTTAATGGATGCCCTCGTCCTCAATCAACCCCCCTTCTATGATGCCCGCGGCAACTCGTATGCCCAGGAACGAAGAAGACTACAAAAAATGGTGAACACTGCCCAGTCCATCACGGGCACTGACCTCCCCACCATCGCAGGGATCTACGGAGATCAGTGCCTCAAAAAGGCAGTCAGCATCGTCAGACACCCACACCACCCTGACATGCTCTCATTTCACTCCTGCCTTTGGGGAAGAAGGTACCTGAACACTGTAACGTCCAGGTTCTGGAGCAACTTCTTCCCAACAACCATCAGCCTATTCATGTTCATACGTTCTAGGAACAAAATTAGGCCATTCAGCCCATCAAGTCTACTCTGCCATTCAATCATGGCTGGTCTACCTTTCCCTCTCAACCCAACTACAAATAAGCTCTGAACTGTGAAGATTTGGGCGCATTATATTTTGACTTGGCACTATTATTGTCTATTTGTCCAATCTGGTTTCCATATATACTGAACTTTTTCTGTGCAGTTTATTATGGGTTTTATCGAGTACTTTGTTGTGCTGCTGCATGCAAGAATTTCATTGTTCCGTTTCGGGAGGTATATCAATAAAACACTCTTGACATCACACACGCCGGGCCAAGGCATGCTCGCTCACTCACTTGCCCAGCGGCCATTCCCCAAGGACCACTCCCTCCCGCCAACCCACCCACCCACTTGAATGCTCCAAGGGTCCCCACCATGGGATGGGCTCGCCAGTAGAAATACAACGTTGAAACAGGCCCTTCAGCCCACCGAGCCCGCACCGTCCAGCGATCACCCCATGCACTAGCTCCATCATACACACTAGGGACAATTTTCAAGATAGGTGACAATTTGGGTTAGCCTGAAGCTGGATCCCGACCCCAAACGTCACTGATCAATTCCTTTAAAATGCTATGGATAAGCTATAACTATATGGCCTCTACAGTGCAAAATCTCAACAGACGTCAATGGGTTACTTATTATCACGTGTACCAAGGTACAGTGAGATACTTTTTTTTGCTTACAGCTCAGCAAGAATATCGTTATACATGAGCACAACCCCCCGCCCCCCCCCCCCCCCCCCCCGCCCCCCTGGTTAGTACAGAATGTACAGCATAGCCCACTGGGTCCATATGGAGGAGCCGCCATTTTACCGCCACAAAGGCCCATTGCAGCCGTCGCCTCCATTGTGGTTCCATTATGGATTGAAATAAAGTAACAGATCAAAGGGAAAGCCTTATAATTTTGCTTAAAAAGAGCCAGTATGTCTGTAGATTGTGGATTGTGCAGAATTCTGCAAAAGCAGGTCCAAGGCATTCATGAGGAAATGGAAAGTGAAAAATGAGAATCATCTCGCTGGAAACATGTAAAGAGACTGTAATGGTTCCAAAGACATGCATGAAGGAAAAGACTAAGAAAGGTTAATGCGAATTCCTTACAGACTGAACCAGGAGGAATGACATCGGGGAATAAGGAAAAAGTTGAGAAACTAAAAAAAATTTCCGGGAATATTTTTGTGTTTGTCTTAACGGACGTCACAAAAATATTCCCGGAAATGGTGGAGAATCACAGAGGGGGGAAGATCATGAAGAGTTGAAAGAAGACAGACTCACAGATTTTGTTATCATTATACACACCAGGGTGCAATGAAATTCCTAGTTCGCATGAAGCTCACTAAATAAACATATTCATACAGTAATGATAAGTACAGGTCCACCGCCGATATTCCGGCAGCCTTGATTCCAGAGTCTTGCTGGATTTTGCATTTGTCGGACCGACAGAGGTCGCGGCCTCCGAGAGGAGCCGAACGGTGCTGGAATGGTCTGTCTGGGCTTCCTGTGCGCCGATATACCAGCCGGCAAAGTTGGCCTCGGAAGTCGGCTATGGGAATGGATCTTCGGCAAATTCGACCCGGCGATCGGCCACGGAAGTCACGGTGAGGTCGAGATCGACCGCCTCAGTGCTACATTTTTGTGGGAACATCCAGGGGCAATTTTGAACACACTCTCCTAATTTTCTCCAGATCAAAGGAGGTGCCCGATCGGCAGTTGCCGGAAATCGGTGAACGACTCTCCCCTGTTCCACTGCAGCGCCCAGATTCCAATGTTCAACTCCATGTACTGGAGTAGCAACTGTACATTGGGGTGGCACGGTTGCTGCTTCACAGCGACAGAGAGACCTGGGTTCGATCCTGACTATGGGTACACTCTGCACAGAGTTTCTACGTTCTCCCCGTGACTTGCGTGGGTTTTCTCCGGGTGCTCTGGTTTTCACTCCACCGCTGCCTCAATCCGCACACACTGCGCACCGATGTTAGTCCATCCCATCTCCAAATTGTAAATTGTCCCCAGTGTGCAGGCCATTGCTGGTGTACGGGGAGCGCTGGTCGGCACAGACTCGATGGGCTGAAGGGCCTGTTTCCGTGATGTATCTGTAAACTATACACTAATCTACTACTGGTTCACTAACCGAGGCACAAACATCTACAGCTCTCCCTTGGATCAGTGTAACACAGCTAATTCCCATCATTTCAACCTACCTCTCCCAAAATCATGACTCCAGTATTTGACTCCCTCTTCTCCCGTCCAGCCTCCCCTTCCCCATTGACCGTCGAGTTACTAATCGCGGAATGCAAGGATTTCCAGTTTCCCACAACTCGTCGGCTTTTGCTCCTGGACCTGATGTGGTCCTCGCATCCCCGGCCCCAACACTTAGAGCCCTGAACCTCAGTTCCACTGGTGCTTTGTTGTCACATGTACCTAGGTACAGTGAAATGTATTTTTGCAGAAGCAATCTTACTATATGTTGGACATAATCGTACTTGATTCCAAGTGTATGACAGTAGATTGCACTGAGGCAGTACACAAGAGTCGCCACATTTCCTGCATAATTTTGTACCCTTCACGTTCCGAGCTGTTAACAAGGTTACAGTCTTAACTTGGCCATAAAGGCCCATTGCCCTGGCGGAGGCACTGGGTCGGAGTTGCTGGGGTCAGAACACCGACCCAGGCCCCATCCGATCTACATGTTCGGCCCCAGGCTGCTGCAGGGCCTCCAGCAGCCCACTCCACCGCTGCCTCAATCCGCACACACTCACACCAATGTTAGTCCATCCCATCTCCAAACACTCACCTATCAAAATGGAGGTAGACAGGTGCTTGGCATCGTACGGGCTCCTTCCTTTTCCATCTTCAATTTGGTTGAAGTCAATCCTGAACTGGTGCTCCTGCAACAAGGGAGGTGGCAGAACATTAACACAATGCAGTGCAGGACAGAGTCAAAGGGCCTTCCAGACATTTCTCTGCGAGGAGATGGCGCAGAGGAGATTCGCCAGGATGTTGCCTGGATTGAGTGACTTTGGCCATGGGGAGGGATTGAAAGGCTGGATAGGTTGGGTTTGTTTTCCCCAGAGCAAAAAGGCTTGTGGATGGCCCGATTGAAATATATTACACTCTGAGGGGAAAGGTGAGGCAACAGACTTTAAAGGGGATCTCAAGGAAAGTTTATTTTTTCCACATAGAGTGTATTTGGTATCTGGAATGGGCTGCCAAAGGAGTTGGTGGAGGTATTTAGGAGGTGGATGTTTGTGTTACATTTTATTGTGTATTGTGTGTTATTTTTAAGTGTATCGCTGCTGGCAAATCCATTTCACTGCACCTTCGGGTGCATGTGAAGAATAAAATTGACTTTGAGTTAACCATATAACAATTACAGCACAACGAAACAGGCCTTCTCGGCCCTTCCAGTCCGTGCCGACCATTTATTTTCCCCTAGTCCCATCTACCTGCACTCAGACCATACCCCTCCATTCCCTTCCCGTCCATATACCTATCCACTTTACTTTTAAATGTTAAAATCGATCCTGCCTCCACCACTTCTGCTGGAAGATCATTCCACACAGCAACCACTCTCTGAGTAAAGAAGTTTCCCCTCATGTTACCCCTAAACTTCTGTCCCTTAATTAGTTAGGCAGGCACTTTTGGGCCAGGTCTCTTCTTCAGACGTGTCACGGAAGAGTCTGGAGAAGGGTCCCGACCCGAAACTTCACCCGTCCATTTTCTCCAGAGATGCTGCCTGACTGGGTGAGTTACTCCAGCACTTTGTGTCGATCTTAGAGTCCTAGTCATAAAGTCTTACAGCGTGCAAACAGGCCTTTCACCCCAACTTGCCCACTCAGACAACGACCCATCTCCACTAGTCTACGTTTGGTCCATATCCCTCTAAACCCGTTCTATCCATGTACCTGTCTAAATGTTTATGAAACATTGCGATACTACCTGCCTCGACTACATCCTCCGGCAGCTTGCTCCATACACCCACTACCCTTTGTGTAAAAAAGCTTCCCCATCAGATTCCTATAAAATCTTTCCCCCTTCACCGTAAACCCATTTCCTATGTCCTTCTAAACTTCGAAACCAAATAAATTTGATATAGATTCCCTTCACTTATCCTGCAAAGTATGAAGAAGGGTCTCGACCCGAAACGTCACCTATTCCTTCGCTCCATAGTGCCTCACCGTCTGAGTTTCTCCAGCATTTTTGTCTACCTCCCAAAATATTCCCAGCACCCGGCACACATGGGGCAATTGACAGTGGCTAATGAAACGGCCAACCCAGCGATCACAGGGACAATGTGCAAACTCCAAGCAGGCCGGTCAGGATTGAACCAGTGTTTCCAGTGCCGTGAGGCACTGCGACTAGTAGCTGTGCCACTCTGCCACCAAAAAGTGAACTAATATACGGACGAATAGAAACAAGGAACGGCAGATGCTGGGTTACTAAAAAAGGACACAAAGTGCTGGAGTAACTCGGCAGGTCTGGCAGCACCCCTGGAGATCCACGGCAACTTCCCATTGTTCTCTCTGAGGAATGGGTCGAAGGAAATACCTGGAGGAGAAAAAAAAACAGCCTTTCTTGATCATTCGAGAAAACAGTCCCAAAAATCAACAGAAAGTAGAACTCACATCGAACCTGTTGCCGACCTCTATGTAGGCACACACTGGGTGAAAGGCCCCGGTGCCACATGTGTACAGGTGGGTCCTGTTGAATTGGTGCAGCACTTTGATGAAGTTGGCACATTCCGCCTACAACAGAAGAAACACAGACATCAGTAATATGTAGGAAGGAACATTACTATCCCGAAGATAGACACAAAAAGCTGGAGATACTCGGGTTCAGGCAGCATCTCTGGAGAAAATAAATAGGTGGGGTTTCAGGCCGAGACCCTTCTCTTGACTGCGCAGGAGGGGAGGTATGAAAAGTTACAGAACAAATCAAGAGCTGGCACCGATGACCAAAAAAAGGTGGATCCCACAATGGTCCATGGTGAAAAAAGGACACACAGTGCTGGAGTAACTCAGAGGGCCAGGGAGCATCTCTGGAGAACATGGATAGGTGATGAGGGGTGTTTCTGGTTGGAATCCTTCTCCAGAATCACAACCTGTCTTCACCTAAATCCACACTTTGTTCAGCCCCTCCTCACTTTTGGTTTAATTTCAATAGACAATAGGTGCAGGAAAAGGCCATTCGGCCCTTCGAACAAGCACCGCCATTCACTGTGATAATCATCCTCAATCAGTACCCCGTCGCTGCCTTCTCTCCATATCCCTTAGAGGTACAGCACGAAAACAGACCCTTCAGCCCACCAAGTCCGCACTGACCAGCGATCCCCGTAAATTAACGCTACCCTACACGAGGATAGGATTAGGGCAATTTTTACATTTATATCAAGCCAATTAACCTACAAACCTGTACGTCTTTGGAGTGTGGGAGAAAACCCACGCAGGTCACAGAGAAAACATACAACCTCCGTACAGACAGCACCCGTAGTCAGAATCGAACCCAGGTCTCTGGCTCCAGAACTGACCACATCACCACTTACAATCAGCGTTAATGCAAAATTCTCACATATTTTGTGTTGCTTACGGTGAAAATGGAAGGGAGAAAAGAATTGATTCTTCTGGAGTTTATTTAAAAGCATCCAGCATGCATCTTTGGTTGACCAAACACAAGCGACACAATTCAAAATATAAACTACAAAGACACAAAGGGCACAAGATGCTGGAGTAACTCAGCGGGACAGGCAGCATCTCTGGAGAGAAGTAATGGGTGACATTTCGGGTCGGGACCCTTCTTCAGACTCGACCCGAAACGTCACCCATACCTTCTCTCCAGAGATGCTGCCTGTCCCGCTGAGTTACTCCAGCTTTTCATGCCTATCTCGGTTTAAACCCGCATCTGCAGTTCCTGCTTACACCAGACACAAAAGCAGACTTACAAAAACAAAAGTTCACAAAGTGCTGGAAGAAAGTAGAAACAAAGAACAACACGATGTTGGTTTGTACCAAAGATATACTCAGAGTAACTCAGCAGGTTAGGCAGCATCTCAGGAGAAAAGGGATGGGTGACGTTTCGGGTCGGGTGATTTTGATGGACGGATTGTTGGACAAAGGCCAAAGATGGGAAGACAAAAGATCTAGAGAGTATTTTGTTGCCAAATGTATGGAAACGGAACAATGAAATTCTTACTTGCAGCAGCACAACAGGTTGTAAACACATATTTAATAGATAAACAATTAAAAAATTCAATAAAGTTAAAAAATATAGTGCAAAAAAAACAACAACGTCCAAAGTCGCCAGTGTAACCAAGGCAATGTGTAGTTTGGAGTATAGTTGGTTCATGGTGTTTAATAGCCTGATGGCTATCTGCATGAAGTATAGAGAAGAGGTGTGAAATGTAAAGCCAGTGGAATGGATAAAGGGCCTGTCCTACAAGCATGCAACTCTATGCGATGAACGCGATCAAACTAGAAGCGGGGGCCGCGCGGAGGACGTGTGATCCCCTGTACAGGGCCGTTCCCACCAGCAAGCGCCTGCATGCGGCAAGCGCAACAAAACCGGCAGAAGGGGGCGCGCGGAGGTCGGGTGAGTGGCGCAACGTGGAGCAAAGTGAGGCGAACTTGGAGCGAAGTCTAAGGTAAATTCGCCAGGCCAGAGAGGGGCACACAGAGAGGGGCACAGAGGCACACACACACACAGAGGGCCACGGAGCCACACACATAGAGGGTCACGGAGGCACCTACAGATAGGTTCACGGAGGCACGATGTCGGGGCGGTGTGTAATGTGTCGAAGCGACTGCGAGCCAACAAACCGTTGCCGCGCGTAATTTTTGGACATAGTCAGTTTTTCCGAACTCCGCACAATTCCGCACGGCTCCGGCGATCGAAGTGGGACCGGCCCCGCGACGCCGGACGGCTCAAGCGACCACGTTAGGTCGCGCTCATCGCATAGAGTTGCATGCTTGTAGGACAGGCCCTTAAGGGTGGAAGGGGGATGGAGAGAGGAGGGAAAGAAGAGGGGGAGATGGGAGACAAAATATGTAAGAAGAGACTGCAGACGCTGGTTTATACTGAAGATAGACACAAAATGCTGGAGTAACTCAGCGGGACAGGCAGCATCTCGGGAGAGAAAGAATGGGTATGTTTCGGATCAACCCAAAACATCACCCATTTTTTTTTCACGAAAAGCTGCCTTATCTGCTGAGTTATTCCAGCATTTCTTGTCTATCTTTGGGATTATGAAAGAATGGGTATCTGTGTATCCAGCATCCAGGTGGGGCACAGTGAAGAGAGGGGTGAGAAAACGGGGATGGGGGATGTTCAGAAGTTCATAAGACATCGGAGAAGAATTAGTCCATTCAATCGTGACTGATCTATCTTTCCCTCTCAACTCCATTCTCCTGCCCGTAACCCCTGACACCTTTGCTGATCAAGAATCCATCAATCTCCACATTAAAAATATCCATTGACTTGGTCTCCACGGCCGTCTGAGGCAATGATTGTTTGTTGGTTAGTTACCAAAACGTGGAGAATTCAATGTTGATACCATTTGGTTGTAAGCTACCCAAGCAGAATAACTCTTGAAGCTTTTGGCCTTAAGCAGGCATGCAAATAGCAGCGGCAACCTTTCTCAACAGATGTATCTTTTATAATGACATGTGTACGGAGCCGAGACCAGACTGAGCATGCATGAAGTGAAGTGTACACTCCCGGGTGGAAAGCTTTGATTCTTTGCAGCTGGACCGTGGCACAGATCTTCTTGTGTAGAGCAGGATGTTTGTCACATTTCTGGACGCGGTACAAGGGCCTTGTGCTCTTGTGGATTTTTGTAGAGACGAGAGCTACTCTGGGCACGTTTAACCAGCAAGAGGCAATGCTTGAGTGCACCAGAAATTGGCTTACGTTGCTCTGTGCTGGATCACGCCCCTATTCCCCATCTATCAGTTACCTGCAACAGTGGAAACACTCTTGAAGGCAACGTGGCATCAGGTAAACGGTTATTATGCGGGGGTTCAGCACCAGTAAATGTGGTTTCGTTTAAGTTTAGAGATGCACACAAATTGACAATTTTTTCCAAAGCTATATTAACCTACAAACCTCTACGCCTTTGGAGTGTGGGAGCAAACTCAGCAGCCGGGGAAAACCCACACGGTCACGGGGAGAATGTACAAACTCCGTACGGACACCACTCGTAGTCAGGGTCAAACCTCGGTCTCTGGCACTGTAAGGCAGCAACTCTACCACTGTATTGCCCACAGGTCGAGAAGCAGTTAAGGCCATAGTCAGACACCATGAAAACTTCAGTCTGACTCAGCCACGCCGACCAAGATACCCCATCTAACCTAGCCCTCCCTTGTTATTATTACTCTGGTAAACCTCCTCTGCACCCCTTTCCAAAGCATCCACATCCTTCCTGTAATGGGTCAACTAGGACGGCACGCAATTCTCCAGACACCATGTTGTGCGGCACAGAGGCACAGTGGTAGAGTTGCTGCCTCACAGCACCAGAGACCTGGGTTCCATCCTGACTCTGGGTGTTGCTTTGTGGAGTTTGTACCTTCTCCCACACCCCACAGTTTAATTGGCTTTGGTAAAATTGTAAATTGTCCTTGGTGTGTAGAATTGTGCTATTGTGTGCAGGTCATCGCAGGTCGGTGCGGACTCGGTGGGCCGAAGGGGCTCATTCCCCGCTGTATCTCAAAAGTCCAAAGCTCTTACTTCTATGGACTCCAAATATTTCCTGTTCCATTCTCGTCTCCTCAGAAGGATTGAATTTTACGGCAGAGTAGTTAATGACGGCAAACATGTTTGCACATTGCAAGCTGTCGGGAGTAACACAATCCCCATGTACAATACCCGATCGTGACATTCATTTGCCTCAGTCTACGGCTTCTATTACTAATAGTCTTCCTCTGACCTTAGGATGAGGGGCCAGGTCACAGATTTTATTTTTAAGATCATTCTTTAAAATCTAGATTTTCAAACAGAGGGGCTGGGTAAATTTGAAGGTCAAGGCTAACATTATAGAAACAAATAGTTTGTCTTCCCGTTCATAGTCAAGGTGGAGGATGATAGATACAGGAGGCTGATGGGTAATTCATAGAGGTGTTCAAGATGATGAGGGGAATGGTTATGTTGAATGCACAGTCTTCTTCCCAGGATAGGGGAATCAAACAACAAAGAGATAGGTTTAAGGTGAGAGGGCAAAGATTTAATAGGAACCTGATTAGGGCAATGTTCTCACTCAGTGGGTACATGGGACGAGCTGCCAGAGGTAGTAGTTGAGGCAGGTACAATAACAGCATGTAAAAGAGTCTTGGAGAGGTAAAGGTTAGGAAAGAATAAGGGCCAACGCGGGCAAATGGGTCGGCATGGACAAGTTGGGCCGAAGGGCCTGTTTCCATGCTGTATGACTGTGATTATAAATCTCTCTGAAGTGGGATAGAAAACCTCCACAACCTCGGATTTTATGCTTACGGTTAATATTGTCACGTGTGCCGAGATACAGTGAAAAGCCCTGCACATCTCTTTTAAAATTTGCTCCCCTCACTTTAAAAGTTCACAAGTCTTTGATACTTCCTCGCAGGAACAAAGGTTCTGACTCTCTACCATATCTACCACATCTATTGTATCTGATCTGTGTAATCTCAGCTCCACATTTCCATGGTATCTAGTTAATGTTAAGACTCTGTCAAGACTCCTCTAGATTAATGTTGCACTAGATACCCATGCTGACCATTCACCCATTGTGTCTGTCTACTTCTGCCTTAAAAAATACTAACTCACCACCAGAGTTGCAAAGATTCATAAGGCATTGGAAAATCACCTTATTTTGATTTTTTAATGCACGATTGCGTATTTGAAACAGTAGCAGTTCTAGATAGTCTCCCAAGAGGCAAACATCCCCTCTGTATTCACTCTGTCAAGACTCCTCATGATCTTATATGTTTCCAATAAATCTTTCCAAATGCCGGTGGGTATAAGTCTAACCTATCCAACCGTGTCTCATAAAACAACGTGCTCATTCCAGGAACGGGGCGGGGAATTCTTTGAACTGCCTTCAAACACTTTAACATCTTTCCTTTAATAACGGCTGTGCATTACTCCAGATATCAACACTCCAATGCCCTATTAAGCTTAAGTAGAACTTTTCTACTTTTGAATTTCCTTCACAATTAACAATAACATTAAGGGCCTGTCCCATTTGGGCGACCTAATCAGCGAGTTAAAAAGAGAGTCTGCGACCTTCCAGCTCAAGGGCACTCGCCTGGAAAGTCTCGAGCTGGTTCGATCGTCCGCGGTGAAACCGCGAGCTGGATGGACCGACCTCATTGAAACCGTGAGTTGCATCCACCGACCGCACACACACAAACACATAGCGAAGGCGGGGGACAGGGAAAGCGGAGGAGTGCTGTCTGCGCGATGAAGAGGAAGGTAAAACGGCTGCACGCTAACGGTAAGTCCTTTAGAGAGCGCGGAGAGGGGGAGAAGGGGTGAAGACACTTTTAAGAAGTATAATAAAGTTTAGCGGGCATTTTACCTACTGGTCGGTCTTCCTTGGCCCTGAAAATTCCAATGAGCCAATCAAAATGCCCGCTCAGCGAAGGGGTTTGCCTACGGCTGTCCTCGACTCCCTGTAACTACATAGCGACCCCATTCCACTGCACTACGAATTATAAAGACCCATGCCAACCACATTTTACTCGCAGGAATGTTGTCAATATGCTGAGGCCGCGAGTATTCGGGAACGTCCCTCGAGCATGAAGGAGAGTTCCAGCTACCTCATAGGATGTCCTTGGACCATGTGTCGACCATGCTGTGAGTTTGAGTCAAGGGCAAACTCTTCTCAACTCGCAGATTAGGTCGCCCAAGTGGGACAGGCCCTTTAGAGTCATAGCCATACAGCATGGAACAGGCCGTTCAGCTCAACTTGCTGACTGTTGAGCTCAACAGCCCATGCTGACTGACTCTCAGACTATCTTTAATCCAGGCTTTACTGGATCTTGCTCTGAACATTATTCTGTTTATCCTGCATCTGTACACGACTTGATTGTCATGTACAGATGTACAGGAACCTGCTCAACCTTCATACACTGGCAAACTCCAATGGCTTATGCTTGGCCATCATTTTGCTTCATCTTGCCCATTTCTTTTACTTTGCATCTATATGTTCACAAACATCAAACATTGACATTCGTGCCAGTGCTGACACCATCTCACTATGAGACCCACACACACATCCCCGGTAAAACTCTCAATGGTCTCTTTAAACCAATCTCGCGTTTATATGAAGATAAAGAGTTAGGACTCCCCAGGCAAATATAACCATTAAATGGTGTGTACTGTTCGGCAATGTCAATAAATTAAACACCACTCCACTCAGCACAGCAGAGCCAGAGATTAAAATGCCCGTAAAAATGTTTTATATAACTCATCAGATTTCGCTTCAACTCAGTGGGTAGTTCACATTTCGGTGTCTCGATCACTTAATAGTCCAAAGTTTTATTTATCGTTGACTGAACTAAGACACGTTATACGCATTGCATGCTGTGCAGGTTCTTTTGCTGATATTTATTGCCTGCTTTGTTCCTTGGAGGTTAGGAGAATGAGGGGTGATCTTATATAATAGAGGCGTACAAAATCATGAGAGGAAAATATGGGGAAAATGCACAGTCTTTTGCCCAGAGTAAGGGGATTGAGAACCAGAGGACATAGGTTTAAGGTGAGGTGGGAAAAATGTAAAAGGAACCCGAGGGGTAACTTTTTTACACATAGGGTGGTGGGTGTATGGAATGAGCTGCCAGAGGAGGTAGTTGAGGTAGGTACTATCACAACGTTTAAGAATCATTTGGACAGGTATACGGATAGGACGGGTTTAGAGAGATATAGGCCAAATGCAGGCAGGTGGGACTAGTATAGATGGGTAATGTCACAGTGAGCAAGTTGGGCTGAAGGGCCCGTTTCCTCATTCTATGACTCCATGTTCCTGAATAAAGAAGGTAGTCAAGATGCAACCACATTTGGCAGCTTTAGAGTCAGACCAGTTAAGGATGGTGGATTTAATTGACTGATTGACAGATACAGCATGGAAACGGGCCCTTCTGCCCATCACAACCGCACTGACCATCGATCACCTGTTCACACTAGTTCTATGTTATCCCACTTTTGCATTCACTCCCTACACAATAGGGACAATATACACAGGGAAATTAACCTGCAAACCCGTACATCTTTGGGCTGTGGGAGGAAACCGGAGTACCCGGAGGAAACCCACGAGATTGCCAGGAGAACGTGCAAACTCCACACAGATAGCACCTGAGGTCAGGATCGAACGCAGGTCTCTGGAAACGTGTGGCAGTGGCTCTACCAGCTGCGCTCTCCTTAAGATAATTTGTTTCCTGGTTGTTTTTTGGAGACTTTATAATGAATCCACAAGTCTTCGGGATGTGGAAGGAAACCGGAGCACCTGGAGGAAACCCATTTTCAAATATTATTTGTTCACCATGCAAGGCGACAAATCCAGGTTAGGAAGTTGTTCATTTCAGTCACATCCACAGAGAGCAGAAATCCATAGTATTATGGTTGAGCAGCCGATCAGAAAACTACAAAGTGCTGGAGGAACTCAGTGGGTCAGGAGGGAATGGACAGATGATATTTTGGATCGGGACCCTTATTTAGTGAAAGTGAATAGAGTGGATGTGGGGAGGATGTTTCCACTAGTGGGAGAGTCTAGGGCCAGAGGCCATAGCCACAGAATTAAAGGACTTACATTTAGAAAGATAGGGAGGAATTTCTTTAGTCAGGGGGTGGTGAATCTGTGGAATTCATTGCCACAGACAGCTGTGGAGACCAGGCCAATGGATCTTTTTAAGGCGGAGATCGATAGGTTCTTGATTAGTACAGGTGTCAGGGGTTATGGAGAGAAGGCGTGAGAATGAGGTTGAGGGAAAGATAGATCAGCCAAGATTGAAGGGCGGAGTAGATTTGATGGGCTGAAAGGCCTAATTCTGCTCCTATAACTGGTATTTTGTTGGTTCACATGCTTGATCAATGGTGTTTTATCATTAATGTCTTATTATTATTAGTGTTTAGTGTTTTCTGAGTCATTCATAACTGTCACTGTATGTCATGGTACTTGTGGGTGGAGCACCAAGGCAAATTCCTTGTATGTGAATACTTGGCCAATAAACTTACTTATGCATTTTAGACTGATGGAGTGGGGTGAGGGAGGGAAAAAGCTGGTTTGGGAATGTATTTGGATGTCCCATGGATGAGAATAGTGCTTTGGAGGGCAAGTTCCTTCAATATTAAGACCACCAGCCAATGGTCTACACTAACACATATTTTGGGCTTTTCTCTCTTTAACTGAGTACAAAGAAAGGTCAATTTAGTTAAGTACAGAACTCTACGCTGTAATTAAACTGGGAACATAATGGCTATGTGGGCTAATTGACAGCATAATGTATCCATAAGCTGTTAGCAGAATGCACTCTGCAATTGACCCAGCCTGACCTGTCAAAGACAATCGAACAAACCCATCTCTCAGTCCATCTAAAAGAGTCTCTGTCCTGCCACCATCTGTTAGCCTGGACTTCAAAACAGTGGCTTTAAACATGACAATTAACCTTTAGACTTTAGAGATACATCGCGGAAACAGGACCTTCGGCCCACCGAGTCCGTGCTGACCAGCCATCACCCCGCACACTAGCACTTTCCTACACACGAGGGACAATTTACAATTAAACCAAAGGCAATCAACCAACAAACCTGCACGTCTTTGGAGTGTGGGAGGAAACTGGAGCACCCGGATAAAACCCACGCGATCACAGGGAGAACGTGCAAACTCCACACAGGCAGCACCCATAGTCACGATTGCACCTGGGGCTCTGGCTCTGTGAGGCAGCAACTCTACCGCTGTGCCACTGTGCCACCCCACAGTTACCTCTCCCTGTTTCTCAGAATAGTGGAAGTATTTCAGTTTAGTTTAGAGATAAAGCATGGAAACACCACCCAGTCCCAGTTGACCATCGATCACCCGCTCACCAGTTCGACGTTATCCCACTTTCTCAGTCACACATTGCACACCAGGGGCATTTTACAGAGGGCCATTTCACCTATAAATCTGCACATCTTTGGGATGTGGGAGGAAACCGGACCACCCGGGAGAAACCCACGAGATCACAGGGAGAACGTGCAAACTCCACACAGACAACACCCGCGGTCAGGATTGAACTAGGGTCTCTGGCGCTGTGAGGCAGCAGCTGTGCCATAGCTCCGGCGATTTTCAATAATTAATAGATGCTTAATGCAGTTCCTTAGTCGGTCTGTGATGCAGTATGAAGGAGTGAAGGAGTCCTTTAAATCTTTAACAGAACCAAAAAGGTCTGGTCACACAAAAAGACACAAATGGCTGGAGTAACTCAGCGGGTCAGACAGCATCTCTGGAGAACATGGATAGAACGGAGCATGCATCACTGGAGAACCCATCCATGTTCTCCAGATATTATGCCTGACCGGCTGAGTTACTCAAGCACTTTGTGTCCTTTACAGTATTAACTGGCATCTGCAGTTCCTTGTTTCGACATGTTTTACAGTAGTTTAGTTAGAGGATTTGTAATCCATAAATCTAAACCATTGGAGACTTGAGTTCGCATCCCTTCACTGCAACTGCAGGGTTTACAATGTGTTATGGTCATAGCATGGAAACAGGCTCTTCGGCCCAACTTGCCCACATCGACCAACATGTCCCAGCTACACTAGTCCCACCGGCCTGCGTTTGGCCCACATCCCTCTAAACCTGTCCTATCCATGTACTTGTCTAATTGTTTCTTAAACGTTGCGATAGTACCTGCCTCAACTACCTCCTCCTTCCGCAGCTCGTCCCATACACCCACCACGCTTTGTGTAAAAAATCTTCCCCTCAAGTTCATTTTAAATCTTTTCCCCTTCACCTTAGATCCATGTCCTCTGCTTCTCGGTTTCCCTACTCTGGGCGAGACTCTGTGCGACTACCCGATCTATTCCTCTCATGATTTTATACAACTCTATTCATCAAAGAAATCTGGAATTAAAACAACAAGCATCTGCAACGGTGAATATGAGATTACTGGGCTGCTGTAAAAGCCCATCTGGTTCAGGGAAGGAAATCTCAATTTTCATGTTCGAAAGCCTGGAATGAGATTTGAACCCAGAAGCACTGAGTCTGTAATAAGAGTGCAACCCACCAACCCACAGCTGAGAGCATCTACAGCAAGCCACGTAGCTCAAATCCCCACCATATGGGAGGTAAAAGTAAAGCGGGCCTTGTCCTGGGGTCCCTGTCCCCAGAATGTAATGAAGACCCTGGAGCAATAGCCCGGAAAAGTACAGCCATTTTCAGAGGTAAAAACAGAAAGGTGGAGCAGCGGTAGAGTTGCTGCCTTACAACGCCAGAGACCCGGGTTCGATCACGGCTGCTGTCTGTACGGAGTTTGCACGTTCTCCCTGTGACCATGTGGATTTTCTCCGGGTGCTCCGGTTTCCACCCACACTACAAAGACGTGCAGGCTCTTAGCATAATTGGCTTCCGTAAAATGTGACAAGTAGGATAGCGTTAGTTTACGGGTGATGCTGGTCAGAGCGGGCTCGGTGGGCCGAAGGGTCTGTTTCCATGCTGTATCTTTAACGTCCAAAGAAAGAGGCGCATCATGCCTGATATGGTTGATTGAATGATGGATTGAGTGATACAGCATGGAAACAGGCCCTTTGGCCCATCAAGACACAGAGTGCAGAATATAGTTATCACCATTTTAGAGATCAGTTTAGTTCAGTCTAGATATATAGCACCGAAATAGGTCCTTCGACCGACCACTTTTGCATCCACCCCCAACACACAAGGGGCTAATTAACCAACAAAGACGCATGTCTTTCTGATTTGCCTCTGAGCCCAATGAACTAGTTTCATGACAGCATAAGGAAAGGGTGTGGTAATAGGCTATTCAGCCCCTCAAATGCATTCTATCAATCAAACTCCACACAGGCGGCACCCGAGGTCAGGATCGAACCTTGGGTCTCTGGTACCGCAAGGCAGCGGCTCTGCCAGCTGCGCCACTGTGCCGCCCTCTATTCCTCAGTGGCGTAATGCAACACAGCAATCAGGCAACACTTAACCACAATAACAGAGCATTACGATCAGTCATCTGATAATAAAACCACAACCATCCTCTCTCACTGTAAGTAAATCCGATGAAAATCATTTGATCCAAGAGATTTGCGTGAGATAAAACGTTTTGTAACGGCGAGACAAGAACAAAAGACCTACATACACTCTCCACAATAAGCCATTAGAGGCTAGGATCTCGTAAGTAGAGAACACCAAATGAATTCTAAAACTTTTAAATCTTTTCCACAAGACTGCCCTGAATCTGCTGAATTGTGCAATTCAATAATATGAAATATTTAATGGTGTAGAAGAATTAAAAAGCTTGAGTGAAGAGGTTATTGCCGCAGCAGAAGTTAGCGAGACACTCAATTGACATCCAACTCCCTTGCCATGGAAGAACATGATATGCTTTGTTTACAGTGGATTATTTTCCAACGGTATGTTTGTGTTAAAAGCCTGAAATCAATACTGAACTGCTGGATATCTTGGCCTTTGCTCTCTGAAGACAAGAAAGCTCACGACTTCAAAGGCAGCAGGTGAAATGCCATAACAGTGAAGATGAATTCCTGGTACTTACAATCTTGCCCTAAGTGCTGGGTTTCAGCCCACGAATGTACCCGTTCTCCCAAATCACACTTTGATGCTGAGAGTGAGGAGAGAGCGGAGATGTAGCCTGGGGCAAGGTTACATTCAAAACGAGAACATGACCCAGTTTCACACACCGAACCCCGGCCGCTTACCATGTCCGTCAATCCCTTCTCTCTTCGTGAATGCTTCTCACTGATTCCTTTGTCTGTACGTGACATTCCGCTTGGTCTCGCTCAGAGAAGGCTGAAGACAGACCTGCATTTCTCCAGTGCTGCGTAGGACTCTGCAACCTCCCAAAGTGTACTGTAGCCAATTCAAGTCATTAGGTCATAAGTAATAGGGGCAGAATTAGGCCGTTCGGCCCATCAAGCCAACTCTGCCGTTCAATCATCCTGATCTATCTCTCCCTCCTAAACCCATTCTCCTGCCTTCTCCCTTGACACCAGTACTAATCAAGAATCTATCTATCTCTTCCTTAAAATTGAAGCGTGAACAGCTTTGTAACGCGGGACATGGCGGACAATTTGCAGGTAGAAAGGTTCCACAAAAAGCACGGTACATTACTGAACAGCTTGTCAGTAGAGGGTAATGGGTAGGTGGAACGAGCTGACAGAGAGGGTAGTTGAGGCAGGCACTATAACATCTTTTAAAAGACATTGGACAGGTACCTGGATGGGAAAGGTTAAGAGGAATGTAGCTAAAGGTGGGCGAATGGGACAGCCTTAGATGGGGCATCTTGGTGGGCATGGGCAAGTTGGGCTGAACTCCCTTTTGCCAAACACTTTAATTCCCTTTCCCATTCCCATACTGACCTTTCCGTCCTGGGCCTTCTCCAATGACAGAGTGAGGCCAAACACAAATGAAGGAACAGCACCTCATATTTCACTTGGGTAGCTTACAACCCAGCGGGATGAATATTGATTGCTCTAACTTCACGTTTTGCTGTATCTCTATCTTTAAATTAAACTGGTTAGTTGGAAGTACAGTCACAAAACATACTGATACTGAAAAAACCTAATATAGAAATCCAAGTCTACCTTTCCTTATCCTTGTTTCTCAGAATATTGGAAATAGTTCTGTTCAGTTTAGTTTAGTATCGGGACACAGCATGCAAGCAGGCCCTTCAGCCCACCCACCGAGTCCATGTCGAACATCGTTCACACTAGTTCTGTGTTACCCTACTTTTTCATCCACTCCCTGCACACAAGAGACATTTTACAGAGGACAATTAACCTACAAAACCACATATCTTTGGGATGTGGGAGGAAATAGGAGGACCCAGAGGAAACCCACGCGCTCCAAGGGAGAACGTGTAAACTCCACACAGACAGCACCCAGGGTCAGGATTGAACCCAGGTCTCTGGCGCTGTGAGGCAACTATTCTATCAGCTGCCCCACTGTTCCACAGCTCCAAAAATAATTTGTAGTCCGATGATTTTCAGTGATTAATACATATTTGACACAGTTCCTTAGTCTGTCTGCGATGACACAGTTGTGGAGAGCACTGAAGTGAAGGAATCAACCTTTCCTATCTGGGTCTTGTCACACAAAACGAAACAAAGTGCTGAAGTAACTCAGCGAGTCAGGAAGCAATTATTGAGAACATGGAGAGGTGACGATTCAGATCGGGAGGGAACCCTTCTTCAGAAGCTACTCCACAACTTGGTGTCTTTTTGTGCAACCCAGCATCTGTAGATATATCCCTCTTGGGATCACACTGTCCCTGGCCAACAATCGGCCTAACGGAACCACCCTGCCTGATGCCATCTGTGGCCGGCCCTGGTTTGTCCTGGTCTTTACTAAAGATACACGCAGAGTGCTGGAGTAACTCAGCGTGTCAGGCAGCATCTCTGGAGAAAAGGAGTAGGTGACGTTTCAAGTTGGAACCCTTCAGACTCTTCTTCGGGTCTTTTCGTGCTTCCAGTTCCTCCCCCCTACAATCAGTCCAAAGAAGGGTCCCGACCTGAAACGTCAACCTAACCATGTTCTCTGGAGATGGTGCCTGACCCGTTGAGTTACTCCAGCACTTTGTGTTCTTTGTGTCCCCTGCCTTGTCACACGACGTTGGTGACAGTCTCAAATAAAGGGAGCGTGCAGATTGGTCAAAGAACATTATAAAAGATTATCTGATCTTGCAGATAGTTGTGGTGGAATGCAGTGTCATTTGCCATGGGTTGGGGAATCGAGAACCAGAAGACATAGGTTTCAGGTGAGGGGGAAAGAATTAACAGGAACCTGAAGGGTAACTTTGTTACACAAAGGGTGGTGGGTGTGTGGAGAAAGCCTCCGGAGGAGGTAGTTGAAGCAGGTACTATCACAACATTTAAGAAACATTTAGACAGGTACATTGTTAGGATAGGTGTGAAGGGATATGAGCCAAACGCAGGCAGGTGGGACTAGTGTCGACGGGACATGTTGGTCGGTGTGGGCAAGTTGGGATGAAGGACCCGTTTCCTCACTGTATGGCTATATGACAGTACGACGATGAGACGGGCTGTTAATTAGTTAATTAGTCAAAGCCAAGATGATGAGTTAGTGAAAATTCTTTGACCATGAATCATAGGCCCAGCCCAGTTTAACCTTGCACAAACCAGTGAGGCTGCCTAAGGTTACACATAGTGAGTTAACAAGTCAATTTGTTTACACAGCAAGTAGGGGTTAAGAAGCCTTGTTTGACATTCTTGTGAGGATAAAAGCTGCCTCCAGCAGGAATTAAGAGAAAACTGGAAAGGCTTAAGTATTAGGCAATGCCTCAAAAAGCTCTTGGTTCCAGACCATGCAATAGCACTGATCATTTAGATTAATTTGGAGATACAGCGCTCTTCGAGTCTGTGCCGACCAGCGATCCCCGCACACTAACACTGTCCTACACACACTGGGGACAATTTACAATTAAACCAAAGACCAATTAGCCTACAAACCTGTACGGTCTTTGGAGTGCGGGAAGAAACTGGAGAAAACCCACGCAGGTCACAGGGAGAACTTGCAAACTCCATGCAGGCAAGCAACCATAGTCAGGATCGAGCCACGTCTCAGACATCGTAAGCAACTCTACCGCTGCACCACCATGCCACCCTTCATTCTTTGGGTCACTCTTATAGGTCTGTCTGACTTGTGCCTTTGAAACACCAATTTACGAGGACGTTGCCAGGACTGAAACAGACATTTACGAGGACGTTGCCAGGACTCAAGGGCCTGAGCTATAGGGAGAGGTTGAGCGGGCTAGGACTGTATTTCTAGGAGTGCAGGAGGATGAATGATATAAGATCACAAGAGGAATAGATAGGTTAAACTTACAGTGTCTCTTGCGCAGAGAAGGGGAATCAAGAACCAGAGGACATAGGTTTAAGATGAGCGGGGAAAGATTTAATAGGAACATGAAGGGTAACTTTTTTACACAACAAAGGGTGGAGGGTGTAAGGAATAAGCTGTCGGAGGAGGTAGTTGAGGCAGGTACTATCACAATGTTTAAGACATATTTAGACAGGAACGTGAATAGGATAGATT
The DNA here is from genome assembly GCA_963514005.1 of Raja brachyura. The sequence goes on along the minus strand of OY740796.1, from coordinate 19,457,157 downwards.
TAGAGGGATATGGGCCAAATGCAGGCAGTGGGACCAATGTAGATGTGGCATGTTGGTTGGCATGGGCAGGTTGGGCCGAAAGGTCTATTTCCCACAGTAAGACTCTCTATGACACTGCATACATCCTACCAGCTCCAACATAATCCCACTCGAAGTAACAGCTCACCCACTCCCCCCGAGTGAAAAAGTTGCCCTTCAAGTTCTTCTTAATTCTTTCCCCTCTCACCTTAATCCCATGTCCTCGATGTACTTGATTCCCCTATTCTGGGTAAGAGACTCTGTGCGACTACCCTATCTATTCCCCTCATGTTCTCATACATCTCTATAAGTTGCCCCGAAGATAGACACAAACTGCTGGAGTAGCTCAGCGGGACAGGCAACATCTCTGGATCAAAGGAATGGGAGACCCTTCTTCAGACGGAAAATCAAGGGAGAGGGAGACACAGAGATATGGAAGAGTAAGGTGTGAAAACAAGAGATCAAAGGGGATGAAGCTCCAGATCAGGTTGCCCCTCAGGATCCCATTAAATCATGCCCCTCTCACCTTGTGCTGTCTTTATATCCCTCATTCTGCTGCACATTTTAACACAATGCAAATGTGCCTCCGTCTCAGTGACTTGGTGTTAATGCAGAACGATTCATGGAGAAACTCAACGCTAGACAAGTGGAAAAAAGCAGTTGCTTGCATTGCTGACACACCACGGGAGGGTGGTGAGGAGGGGTGACAGGATGGGGAGGGGTGACAGGGCGGGGGAGGGGAGGGGTGGCGATGGTAAAACCCACAAGTCCACCTGGTGGAAAGAAGGTCTGAGCTGACTCTTCACATCACAGATGGGGAACAATGGAAGGTCTCACAAAAAGAGCAGGAGGAGGCTTGGTTTCTTCCACACGGATTAATGTGCAACAGACACAAAGGCTCCTTTGTGTTGGACGGCCTTTATTTGGAATGCTAGGAACTCAGCTCTTGGCCTTAGACTGTTGAATCTGCGTAAGGAGAGCTCAGTCCGAGTGTCTATAAAAAACATTTAAAACCTGCACTGTAAGTCCAAGTCTAAAGTAAAGTAAACGGCAGATGGTGGTTTACTAACAAATACATGCTGGAGTAACTGAGCAGACCAGGCAGTATCTGTGGAGGACATGGATCGGTGACGTTTCGGGCTGCCAAATTGGGAAAAAGCAGGAACGGGGTACTAATTTTGGATGATCATCCATGATCTTATTGATTGGTGGTGCTGGCTTAGGGCCACCCCTGCACCTATTTTCTCAGTGAATTCATGTTCTCCAGAGATGCTGCCTGGCCTGCTCAGTTACTCCAGCACTTTCTGTTTTCAATCTTCAGTCGAGACCCTTCTTCGGACCAACGATCCATCCATTTGTGAGACTGCTGCTGTCTTAACTCCAGGTCTCGTTCAAGATAGTTCTTGCGAGATAACATGAAATGGATTATTTCTCTAGCATGTCGGAGGTTGAGGGGAGATCTTATAGAAGTGTATAAAATCATGACAGGGACCGTCGCACTTACGCTGAAATCTCACAATTACGATTTGCAAAACAAAATTGGTTAATGCTGCTCGCACAGCGGAATAAAACTCAACTTATCTCATTCCACCTTCCTCCAAAATCGTGAGCTAATTTTCGTTCCAGGCACCCACCACCCTCAGTGTAAAAAAAACCTGATCGCACATCTTTAAACTTTGACCCTCTCACCGTATGCCCTCTAGTGTTATAGCCCTGTCCCACGGTATGAGTTCATTCCAAGAGCTCTCCTGAGTTTAAAAAAAATCAAACTTGTGGTAAGCACGGAGAATGAACGTAGCGGGCACGTCGGAGCTCGGGGACGTCTCTTAGCCGTTCGCAGCGCTAACGGCAGGTACTCGGAAAAACTCGCTAACGGCAGGTAAGCACAGGAAGACTCGTGAAGATTTTTCAACACGAGAGCCCCGAGTACCAACGAGTGGCCATTACCGTAAATCTCCGAGTTCGAATAAGGGCAAACGCGGGAGAACTCTTGGAATGAACTCGTACCGTGGGACAGGGGTTTTAGACATTCGCATTGGGAAAAAGACTGACTACATTAATCATGCTACTGATGATTTTATATACTTTTATCAGATCTCCCCACAGACCCTGCTGTTCCAGAGGAAACAATCCAAATATGTCCAACCTTGCCTCATAGCTCGTACCCCCTAATGCTGCCAGTATTCTGGTAAGTATCTAAATGTATGAATGAATAAGTAGATTGTGACCAAGAAGGTTCTCCATGCCTTCTCAAACTTCTTCACTTAAGGTCAAGATGTCTCCTACATACAATGGATTGTGATGGAGTTGACCATGTTGCACCTTCTCCTGGAGGACATGTTATACTCCTCCAGCAGGTGTGGCTGAGAATTGATAAGTTTGGTTTAGAGATACAGCATGGAAACCGGCCCATCGGCCCATCGAGTCCGTGCTGTATCTCCAAAATCGAGAGTTCAACGAACATGCAATCACTTCTCTGGGCTGTAGGAGGAAACCGGAGCACCTGGTGGAAACCCACGCGGTCGCACGGAAAAAGTGCAAACTCCACGCAGACAGCATTCTGGGATGAGGATCGAACCCGGGTCTCTGGTGCTGTGAGGCAGCAGCTCTACCCGCTGCGTCACTCTGCCGGCCTAAAGATGGCCAAGCCCATTGCAATCCCGTCCCTGGGTACGCCCAGTAACTAAGTAGAGCACTCCAGGCCACACGCAGCATCATTATAGCATGTCACACGCATGAGTACACACAAAGGCATTGACTTTAAAGTGCTTGACAAAAGAGGTCTGATCATAATTATCAGTCAAAACTTTGCACATATTATGAAACCTGGCTTCAATTATTTTTCTTGGTGCTGGCTAGATTCTCCGTGTTAGTTTCCCTTTCAGTGGCTTGTTTGGCTGTGCTCTGTCCGCCAAGATGATCTCACCAACTCAACTCTGTCCACATCCAACGTGTGTCAAGAAATTCCCTCCCCCCCCCCCCCCCCCCACTGTACTGCCAACTTTTGCCAGGCCAGGATACCGTGTAAAATGTCAACATACACACCTCCCTCCTGTCCACAGCTGGACTCCAAAACAGAAGGTGTGAGGCAGAAGGATTGAAGAGTTGAAGACTGAATTGTGAGCAACTAAAGCTACTGTGGGTGGCACAGAGCTGCTGCCTCACAGCACCAGAGACCCGGGTTCGATCCCGACCTCGGGTGCTGTCTGCGTGGAGTTTGCACCTTCTCCCCGTGACCGTGTGGGTTTTCTCTGGTTCCCTCCCACATCGCAAAGACGTGCAGGTTTCTAAGTTAATTGACCTCCGAAAATTGCCCATGGAACGTAGGGAGAGGGTGCAAAACTAGGTTAACATAGAACTAGTGATGGCTAGCTTGGTCGGTCGAAAGATAGATCAGCCATGATTGAATGGCGGAGTAGACTTGATGGGCCGAATGGCCTAGTTCTGCTCCAAGAACTTATGAACTTTGTGTAGGTATGTTGCAAAACTTACCTTTAGCGGCACTGCAGTTCTGCCGCTCCCCGTGTGCGCGATTTTGGCGCCTTTCAGAGGGGGGCGGGCTTAAAGTGCCGTTTTTCAACAGACCTGGAAAATCGATCCATGTCGGGCGATTTAGTTGCGGAAGAAAAATCGCTCCGACATTTCATCAATGAAGGTATTTTTAAATTACTCTAAATTATTTATTAACTAGAGTAATTTAAAAATCACCTTCAAAAGCCATGAGCGCTGACAACCGGAAGGATTTTCCGTAGAGGAGAAAAAAAGGTAAATAGTTTATTTTTATATTAAAAGTTGGTTTTTCGGGAGGCTTTAATAATATTTTCATGTTGCGAAATGGGGTCCCAAAAAATGTATGAACAAACAGCATTTTTCCTCCCGACTTCACCGCTAACCACAACGTTCCAATCCACCGCATTCTACTAAAACCCACTCGCTAGTTGATTTAAATGGCCATTAATTTACAGGAATCAAACACTAAATTCCTTCCATTTGGCCCAGAAATTCATGAAAATTAGATTTAAAAATTATGTTATATTGTGGATTATTGTGTGAATGTTATTTGGACACTTAGGCAATTTAAAAAAAGTTTATCTTTTCTTAAGAAATGGATAGATGTTTAGATCTACTCATTGAATTTTGTAATTAGCTACAATTAGATAACTAACTAATTATATGCTTTAATTTCAGGTAATCCAAGTAAGATTGTTTCATATTTGTTTCAGAATGCTTCAATCTATAATAACTGAAAATGTCATTGAGTTCTCTTAATTTTTAAGAAAGTTATGGGCTTTTAACTTTTCCAGATCACAGCTTTTGAGTTAAGTCAATTGAAAGGCAATGGGGAGCAAGATGCTAATTTCCGAGTATGAAAATGGCCATAACTTTCTTAATACTGAAGATATGAAAGTAAATTAGGTGTCAAATTAAACTTCTTTTTATGCTTTATCTGATGGGATAAATTGCAGACTTGATTTTTTAAATCTCAAAATTTTGTAACATTGCTACTTTGTGGAACAGTTCGGGTTGGAAACCTTCTTCAGTCTGAACAAGGATTCCAACCCGAAACATCATGTATCCATGTTCTCCAGAGATGCTTCTTGACCCGCTGAGGTACTCCAGCAGTTTTTGTCCATTAGCGCGCTATTGTGAGAGAGGCCAGTGGGAAGTCTCCTTGAAAAGACTTGTAGATAGTAATAACGTGATCAGCATAGGAACGGGAGAGAAACGACATCAATGGATAAAACATCAAATATATTCAAAGTGGGAAGCTTCCGTCAACAGTCTCTTTGTGATATCTTTAATTGATAATATCACATTTATCACAGGGAGATTATTTCAACATTGGCTTTAATTTTTATTTGGGTAAACTCTTTTGAGTTTGGGCGGCACGGTGACACAGCAGTAGATTTGCGGCCTTACAGCGCCAGAGACCCGGGTTCAATCCTGGCTACGGATGCTTGTTCGTACGGAGTTTGTATGTTCTCCCTGTGACCTGCGTGGGTTTTCTCCAAGAACTTCGGTTTCCTCCCACACTCCAAAGACGTAGAGGTTTGTAGTTAATTGGCTTGGTATAAGTGTAAAAATTGTCCCTAGTGTAGGATAGTGTTAATGTGCGGGGATCGCTGGTCGGTGTGGACTCGGTGGGCCGAAGAGCCTGTTCCACGCTGTAAACTCTAAATTAAACTAAAACGTACATTTGAGTAGCACCTTTTATGACAGCAGAGCACTGCGCTCTTTCACTGCAGGAAGTGCAGCAGGTGGATTGTGTTCAGGGGGATCCCAGAGATGGCAAGGAGATTATCTCTGCACATTCAGACCGAGGGAGATGTATTGGGCAGGTCACCAGGAGAAGCAGAACTGATGCACAAGACAGACATAAAGCTGGACTAACTCAGCTGTTCAGGCAGCATAAGTAAGGGCCTGTCCCACTATACGAGGTAATTCAAGAGCTCTCCCCAGTTTACATAAAAATCAAACTCGTGGTAAGCGCGTAGAATGTACGTAGCGGGTACGTCGGAGCTCAGGACGTCACTTGGCGGCTCGTAACGCTAACGGCAGGTACTCGGGAAATGCGGTAAGCTCGTGACGTTTTGTCCACGAGAGCCCCGAGTACCTATGAGCGGCTATTACGAGTTCGAATCAGGGGAAACTCGGGAGAACTCGTGAATTACCTCGTACAGTGGGACAGGCCCTTAACCAAATAGCCATGTGTGAAATGGCACCTCCATTCACAGCAGTCAGGCCTTTTAAGCGATTCATTCTTAAGTCATGTCCCTTGAGAAATGTGTAGGAAGGAACTGCAGATGCTGGTTTACACTGAAGATAGACACAAAATGCTGCAGTAACTCAGGGGCCAGGCATCATCTCTGGATAGAAGGAATGGGTGATGTTTCGGGTCGAGACCCTTCTTCAGACTCAAGTCTGACATTTAAAGTCTGATAGACTGCGTCTATCTTCTCTTAAGTAATCCCCTGTTCCCTCTATTTTACTATACTCCCACCTGTTAGCTTGGTGTAGCATGGACACACAGAGAAACAATAAGTAGTTATAGCCTCTGACCCTTCATATCTACTCCCTTGTTCACAGAGAACATGGCAGCTCCGAGGTAGATGGTGGAATAGGCAACAGACAATAGACAATAGGTGCAGGAGTAGGCCATTCGGCCCTTCGAGCCAGCACCGCCATTCAATGTGAACATGGCTGATCATCCACAATCAGTATCCCATTCCCGCCTTCTCTCCATATCCCTTAACTCCGCTATCCCTAAGTCCTCTATTTAACTCCCCCTTGAAAGCATCCACAATAAATATCACCAGGTGTTTGGCCTGGACCGGCCACATCAAAGCATTGACCAAGAAACACCAATGCTTCTACTTCCTGAGGAGGGCTTAGGAAGTCCGGCATGTCCCCATCAACACATCATTGGGCATCGGCTGGGACCAGCAGGGTGGACATTGAGGCTTTGAGGGGCTGGTGCAAAGCTTGGGTAATCCAAACCTAGTCTGAGCTGCCTCACTGATGTGTGCTCACTCTGACCTGCTGATCCTTTTGCATTTATCGTACCATTTACACAGCCAGCATCCCAGCTCAAGTTCCCCAAAAGTGGCAAATGTCACGTCGTGGTTCACGTCTCGCCGTCAGGTTGTCAGCAACAGCGAGTAAGGAGACACCGTGTCATCAGACTTGTTTTTTGTCCTCGCGTCTACTTACAGGCCATGACAGAAGGGGGCAAAGTACCAAGCACTGCCATTGTGGGGAACAGGTTGAGGCATTTTATTGCCACATGTACTGAGCTACAGTGGAAAGCCTCCTTTTGCACGCTATCCAAACAGATAATACAATACATAAACACAATCGAGTCAAACTCAACTACAAAAGAAGACATGTTGTAGGAAGGAACTGCAGATGCTTGTTTAAACTAAAGAGAGACACAAATGCTGGAGTAACTCAGCGGGACAGGCAGCATCTCTGGATAGAAGGAATGGGTGAAGTTTTGGGTTGAGACCCTACTTCAGTCTGAATTTATAAATTCTCCCTAATGTGTAGGATAGTGCCATTGTACGGGGCGATCGCAGGTCGGCACAGTCTCGGTGGGCCGAAGGGCCTATTTTCTCGCTGTCTTCTGTAAACTAAACACCTTCTAGAGTCTGTAGCGGCTGTTTCTTTGCACGCCACTCCCCACTGCTTAGTCTGATGGGTATTGCGATGAGCTCATACAGCAGGACTGCAAGTTAATTCTCTGCCCAGTCCCTCCAACCCCGTTTATCGAGCAGGTGGTGTGTAGCTGAACAGCCTGTGGTGGGGAAGTTCAGCTGTGTGGGTCCCAGAGTTACAAGTCATTCATTTATGTCTTACTGTATCCACAGTGCCGTGTGTCTAGAACTCAACGAAGATACTGTAGCTCTGTGGGATAAAGTGGGACAGATAACATAGAAAGTAGGTGCAGGAGGAGGCCATTCGGCCCTTCGAGCCAGCACCGCCATTCATTGTGATCATGGCTAATCGTCCGCTATCAATAACCCGTGCCTGCCTTCTCCCCATATCCCTCGACTCCACTAGCCCCTAGAGCTCTATCTAACTCTCTCTTAAATCCATCCAGTGACTTGGCCTCCACTGCCCTCTGTGGCAGGGAATTCCATAAATTTCACAACTCTCTGGGTGAAAAGGTTTTTTCTCACCACAGTCTTAAATGACCTCCCCTTTATTCTAAGACTGTGGCCCCTGGTTCTGGACTCGCCCCACATTTGGGCGAGTCATAACCTAAAGCTATTTACTGAGCAGTTAAACGCCAACTAGATTAGTTTAGTCCGAGGCAACCAACGGTCACCCATAGACTAGTTCTATCCTGCACATTAGGGACAATTCATGTAGAAACTTGTGGGTGGAAACCAGTGCACCCGGAGAAAACCCACGTGGTCACAGGGAGAATGTACAAGCTCCGCACAGACAGCACCCGGAGTCAGGATCGTGAGGCAGCAACTCCAACGCTGAGCCACTGTGACCTGATAGGGGAAAACCCACAGATCTCCTTCCCTGAAAGATATTAGCAAACCAGATGGGTTTTAACAACCATTTAATAACCGTTACTGAGACGAGTTTTCACTTTCAACAACTTCAGATAATTTAATTAAGTGAGCTCAAATTCCGCAGCTGCCATGGTGGGATCTGAACGTACATTTCCGGATTGCACGTCAGATAATGTAACCACTGCATTACTACCGTCCCCCTTCACTGTTAAACGTCAGCATCTTGTTGAGTCGTTGCTCAGGGGAGGTAACCCGCTGAGGTTTCCCAGCCTGGCCGATGTTATTCCAGGTCCACAGAGATGCGGTTGCATCTTACCTGCAATCTAAAATGACCAAGGATGCAATGTGGTTCAGGGCTAGGTAAGGATCGGCAACACCATGCTGCCTCGGCAAGGCCAGCAGCATAGTCAAGGACCAGTCTCACCCCCGGTTACTCCCTCTCCCATCAGGCAAGAGGTACACAAGTGTAAAAACGCACACCTGCAGATTCAGGGACAGTTTCTTCCCAGCTGTTATCAGGCAACTGAACCATCCTAACAGCAGCGAGTTTCCTCATTGGAAACCTTTGAACTTTCTTTAATCTGACTTTTTCTCGCGTTAGACGTTATTCCCTTTATCCTGTATCTGTACACAGCGGATGGCTTGATTGTAATCATGTATAGACTTTTCGCTGACTGAATAGCGCACAACAAAAAGCTGTACCTCTGTACATGTGGCAATAAATAGCCTAAACTAAACTGCAACTGCAAACAATGCCATCATCCACTCAATGCAATTCCTGACTCCAACAGCTTCAATGTTAAATTCGAGGTCCCTCATACCATTTTCTACTTAACCATTTTTCTACTGTAACAGAAGGTGGGAAGCTGTGCCCACCCCCACGCTGCCTGTTTCCATGCTGTATCTCCAAACTAACTTAACACTTGCTCGAGTCTGTAGAAGCGTCTCGACCCACAACGTCACCCATTCCTGCTCCCTGGAGATGCTGCCTGTCCCGCTGAGTTACTCCAGTATTTTGTGTCTACAGTGGGTCAGAGTTGATGGGAAGATGGATGGAGCCAAATACAGGGCAATCTTGGAAGAAAACCTGTTAGAGTCTGCAAAAGACTTGAGACTGGGGCGGAGGTTCACCTTCCAGCAGGACAACGACCCTAAACATACAGCCAGAGCTACAATGGAATGGTTTAGATCAAAGCATATTAATGTGTTAGAATGGCCCAGTCAAAGTCCAGACCTAAATCCAATTGAGAATCTCTGGCAAGACTTGAAAATTGCTGTTCACAGACGCTCTCCATCCAACCTGACTGAGCTTGAGCTATTTTGCAAAGAAGATTGGGCAAAAATCTCAGTCTCTAGATGTGCAAAGCTGGTAGAGACATACCCCAAAAGACTTGCAGGTGTAATTGCAGCAAAAAGTGGTTCTATTAAGTATTGACTCAGGGGGGCTGAATACTTTTGCACGCCACACTTTTCAGTTTTTTATTTGTAAAAACATTTGAAAAAAATGTCTCATTTTCCTTCCACTTCACAATTATGCGCCACTTTGTGTTGGTCTATCACATAAAATCCCAATAAAATACATTTAAGTTTGTGGCTGTAACGTGACAAAATGTGGAAAAGTTCAAGGGTATGAATACTCGTGCAAGCCACTGTATCTGCTTACTTGACCTATCTGATTATGTATTTGGCAAATTGAGAACGCTGAGTCAGCGGTTTTGAGGAATGGATTTTAGGGTGTGGGGGGGGGGGGGGGGGGGGCGATGACAGGACCCCTGTCGATTTTAGGCGGCCGTAGTCTGCCTGTCAAACGGTGCTTCTGAGACAATTAGACGTGGGCTCACTCACGTGCAAGTCTTTTCCTGCCCAGTTGCACTCCTCTCTCCACTCCACAGGAGCCGGCCAGTAAATCTGAAAGATAGACAACCAGAGAGAGTTCAATGCCACACCAGCCTGTCAGAACATCAGGTCATGAACCATCCACACCGCGATCCACAGTCACTGGCCCAGTCTGTACAATTAACAAAACAACTTTCATGAGCACAAGACTGATCGGTCAACAGAACGTTAACCCATTGCTACCCAATAGGTATTTTCACTTCCTCAGTTAAAAATGTAGATCAATACAGAAGTTTAGTTTAGTTTAATTTAGACATACAGTGCGGAAACAGGCCCTTCGGCCCACCGGGTCCGCGCCGACCAACGATCCCCGCACATTAACACTATCCTACACCCACCAGGGACAATTTTTACATTTCCCAAGCCGATTAACCTGCAAACCTGCACGTCTTTGGAGTGTTTGAGGAAACCGAAGATCTCGGAGAAAACCCACGCAGGTCACGGGGAGAACATACAAACTCTGTACAGACAGCACCCGTAGTCGGGATCGAACCCGGGGCTCCAGCGCTGCATTCACTGTGAGGCAGCAACTCTACCGCTGCGCCACCGTGACCACCCTAGTTGGGAGGTCATGTTACAGTTGCCCAAGAAATTAGGTTAGTTTAGTTTGGTTTAGTTTAGCTCAGAGATACAGTGCAGAAACAGGTCCTTGGTTAGCCATGTGCCTTTCTCAAATACACCATGATCGTATCTGCCTCCACCACCATCCCCATTCAGTGTGTTCCCGACACCAGCACCCTCTGTGTAAAAAACTTGCCCCACACATCCCCTTTAGACATCTCCAAGATAGACACAAAGCATTGGAGTAACTCAACGGGTCAGACAGCATCTTTTGAGAAAAGGAGCAGGTGACATTTTGGGTTGAGACCCTTCTGTCTGAAGAAGGGACTCGACCCAAAACGTCACCTATTCTTTTTCTCCAGAGATGCTCTCAGAGTTACTCCAGCGTTTTGCGTCTACCTTCGGTTTAAACCAGCAGCTGCAGTTGCTGCCCGCTCAGTCCAAGAATCAGCCTGGTCACTCTTCTCTGCACTCTTTCCAGCTTAAACATTAAACATGAGAAACCCTGGAGAGAAGACATTAGTTCACAACACATCATTAACGTAGACTCCGCTCACAGAGAGGGAATCGAGGAAATGCCTGCAAGCCAGGTTTCTCAGAACAATTACTTGCACAAAGTTAAACTGGCTCCGATGTTGCCCAGGGAGGGTTTGTCCTGTTCTCAATACTTTCTGCCAAAACATGTGATATTGCAGTTAACAAGATGGGCTATTTGGGTTGCTGACAAAAAAAAACAGCAGAGTCTTCACTGTCTAATGCCCCATATCATACCATATGCCTTGCGTACCATCTCGAGAACCAGAGAACATTGGTTTAAGGAGAGAGGGGAACGATTTAATAGGAAACCGTGAGTTTTTCACACAAAGGGTGGTGGGTGCATGGAACGAGCTGCTAGAGGAGGTCTGCAACTTGGATAATTGTTGTCCTGGTCAATATCTACCCCGCACCTAACAGCACAAGCAGCATGTTATTGGGTCCTTTGTGTTCACAGTGCATGGGCCAGACAGCAGTATTTGCCCACATTACAATGGTGAAGGAAATCACTGGTTACAAAGGGACTTCCTGGGAATAACTTTATAACATGTCAATGTTCTATCCTCTGTTGGAGAATTGACATTTCTGCGCTTGCGAGGCAAACCGCTGGATAGCGAAAGTTTACATCTCATCGACGTCAAAATAAATTTAAGATGATTATTAAACACCGTGGTCAAGTTTGTGTTGGATTCATAGAAACATAGAAAATAGGTGCAGGCAGAGGCCACTCGGCCCTTCGAGCCAGCACCGCCATTCATTGTGATCATGGCTGATCATCCACTATCAATAACCCGTGCCTGCCTTCTCCCCATATCCCTTGTCTCCACTAGATTCGATAGTGAAAATCTGCCCCAGCTGTGACAAAGGAAGAATTTTCCCATTGATCTGTAAGCAATGGGGCGTTTGGGCAACACAGTGCCGGAGCGGTAGAGGTGCTGCCTCACAGCGCCAGAGACCCAGGTTCGATCCTCAGAAAGGATGCTGCCTATGCAGAATTTGTGACCGTGTGGGCTTTCTCCGGGTGCTCCAGTTTCCTCCCACATTCCAAAGACGTGTGTGTTTGTAGGTTAATGGGCTTTTGTAAATTGTCCCCTAATGCGCAGGATGGAACTAGTGCATGGGTGATTATAGCCCTAAACCTGGAAACCCTAACGCATGGCTTTTGTACATCGCACCCTAGTGTGTAGGATGCCAAAGTGGGATATCAGAAATAGTGAACGGGTGATCATTGGTCAGCATAGACTTGATGGGTAGAAGGGCCTGTTCCCACATTGTATCTCTACATTAAACTAAACTAAAACTAAAGTTAAACTATACTAAAACCTAATCTAAACAAAGTTATTAATTGTTACATCCCTGAATGGAAAGTCTCTCAGTGGTCTCTGTGATATGGGCAGTGAACACTCGCCTAGCCAATCTCATATAAAAATGTGATCTCTTCCACTTAACACCCCATCAAATGGTTTCTTCGACATCCTCGTTTTGATCTTTCCTGGTTGTGTAGAAGATGTTTCCAATAGTGGGAGAGTCTAGGACCAGAAGGCAGAGCCTCAGAATAAAAGGACGTAACTTTAAAAAAATGATTAGGAACAAGTTCTTTAGCCAGTGGGTGGTGAATCAGTGTAATTCATTGACACAGACATTGGGAATCCAAGTTATTGGGTATTTTTAAAGCAGAGCTTAATAGGTTCTTGATCAGTAAGGCTGTCAGATATTGGGGGGAGGATGGGTTGAGAGGGGAAAATCGATCAGCCATGATTGAATGGTGGAGCAGGCTTGATGGGCCAAATTACCTGATTCTGCTCCTATTTGTTGTGGTCTTGTTTCAGCCCAACTTGCCCACACCAGCCCAACTTGCCCACACCGACCAACATGTTGCATCAACTCTGGTCCCATCTGCCTGTGCTTGGCCCTTATCACTCCAAACCTATCCTATCCATATGCTTGTCCAAATGTTTTATAAATGTTGTGATAGTACCTGCCTCAACTACCTCCTCTGGCAGCTCAGTCCATATACCTACCACCCTTTGTGTAAAAAAGATATCGCTCAGGTTCCTGTTAAATCTTACTCCTCCTTCACTTTCAACCTATGTCCTCGGGTTTTTGATTCCCCAACTCCTGGGTAAAAGAATATGTGCATTTACCCGATCTATTCCGTTACCTGGTCCTATCATACTATTTAGTTTAGTTCAGATGTACAGCGCGCAAATAAGCCCTTTGTCCCACTGAGTCAGCGCCAACACTAACACTATCCTGCATACACTAGGGACAATTTACATTTATATCAAGCCAATTAGCCGACAAACCTGTACATCTATGGAGTGTAGAAGGAAATCAGAGCACCCGGGGAAAACCCACGCAATCACAGGAGATAGTACAAACTCCGTACACACAGCACCCGTAGTCAGGATCGAACCTGGTTCTCTGGCGCTGTAAGGCAGCAACTTTACCACTGCGCCACCATGCTGCTAAAAACAAACATGAGACATATTCAAATGATGTCCTGGTATGACAGGCTTGTTCTTAGATGATCAGCTGAAGAAATTAGATTATTTTCTTTGGAGTATAATAGAACAGGGAGTTTTCTTAAATAAACATACAAGATCCTTAGGGGCCGTGTCAGGGTGGGTGTTGGGATGTTTCCATCGGTGGCAGAATCTGCAACGAGGGAACAGAGCTGCGAGATGAAGAGGCCGTTTCATGAAACTGACGTAGGTAGGAACTTGGAGACACAAGGAACTACAGATGCTGGAATCGTGAGGAAAGCATAAATCGCAGGTATAATTCAACGGGTCAGGCAGCATCTGTGCTGGAATGGACAGGCGACATTTTGGGTTGGGACCCTTCCTCGGACTGTTGTAATACAGAGGGGAAAGCCCTCTCAACACTGCCCCTGCCTTCTCCCCGCAACAATGGACATCCTCATTAATCAAGAACCTATCCGCCTTAAAAAATACCCAATAACGGCCTCCACATCCAATTCTGGCAATAAATTCCACAGATTCACCACCCTCTGGTGAAAGAAACTCCATCTCATCTCCATTCTAAAGCAACATCCTTTTATTAGGTACATGGATAGGATACGTTTGGAAGGACGGGCTAAATGCAGGCAGGTGGGGCTCTTGTACATGGGACATGTTGGTCAGTGTGGGCAAAGAGCCTGTTTCCATGCTGTATGGCTCTACAATTCTCTGACAACCTATTCTGAGGCTGTGCCCTCTGGTCCTAGACTCTCCCACTACTGGAAATGTCTTCTCCACATCCACTCTATCGAGGCTCTGATACAAGCTCTGATCTAGTACAGTAACTGGTGATGTGGTCCCTAGCTGACCAAACTCACTGCATCTTTCAGTTGCCTTTTATCCCCACTTGTTTCCTGAGAAAATTTGTCAAATTCAATTTCCCATTTATAAGATCATGTTGATTCCACTTGATGGTGTTATGATTTACTAAATGTTCTGCTATTATTGTTCTGTAATGGATTCCAGCATTTACACATTGACGGACGTTATGGCTAACTGGCTTCCTTGACTGCGGGACCCGAGTAATTTAACATCTGCGGAAAAACAGAGTCACTTCCAAAGAAGAGAGAATGACGGGAGAAAATCTGTGCAGGACAAATCTACAGATCAAATGAACAGAGGCACAGCTGATAGATTTGGTAGTAAATCTGGTAGTAAACAGCCACTGCCTCACACCGCCAGAGACCCTGGTTCGATCCTGACCTCAGGCGCTGTCTATGTGAGAATTTCATGTCCTCCCTGTGACTGTGTGGGTTTCCTCCGGGTGCTCCGGTTTACTCCCACGTCCCAAAGACGTGTGGGTCGGTAGATTAATTGGCTCTCTGTAAAATTGCCCCTAGTGTGCAGGGAGTGGATGAGAAATTGGGATAACGTGGAACTAGTGTGAACGGGCGAACGATGTTCGGCGTGGACTTGGTAGGCCAAAGCCTGTTTCCATGTTGTATCTCTAAACTAAATCAAACAAATTCAAAACTAAATGTAATAACAAGTGATTGCAGACGCTGGTTTATACCAAAGTCTGAAGAAGGGTCCTGGCCCAAAATGTCACCTATCCATCCTCTCCAGAGCTGGCCACCGGTCAGAGCACCCTCTGCAGGGGTGGAGACGCCAAGTCGGCACATGCTCGCCCCCCCGCTGGCCAATACAGGACCCAGCCAACCACAGCCTACGGGGGGGGGGTCCCACCGAACTGGCCTTTTCTCGACCCCCGAAGACCAGAGACCAGGAGGATGGAGGACACAAGGGGCGAGGAGCGCGGCCGGAGTGAGAGGGGATGGAACCAAGGTCTGGCTTAGCATGCCTTTGAGGTCGGCTGCAGGAGGCACTCCCTGGGGAACAAAGGTGGACGGGCGAGGAGAGGAACATTGCGTCCAAAGAAGGCGAGGACTGGAGGCCCTGCAGAAGCCTGGGGCTTAGATCAGGCAACATTCTGAAGAACTAGAGCGTGGACGGACTTTCATAATGGCACCACTTGCACGTGGGCCCAGTAGACTATTTCTCTACATTTCGCTAATCGAGGATGTGCTTAGGTATGGGAATCACGTTGCTAGTTTCATTGTTCATATCCCTTCATTTTCACCTCTTCCACAGCCAACAATGGACCATTGTGGGCTCCACCTTTCCTGAGTCATCGGTGCCAGCTGTGATTTGTTCTGTACCTTTTCATACCTCTAGTTTCCCTCTCATAGAGTTATAGAGTGATGCGGTGTGGAAACAGGCCCCTGTCCCAGCTACAGGTCCCAGTCCCACTTGCCTGTGCTTGCTCCATATCTCTCCAAACCTGTCCTATCCATGTACCTGTCTAACTGTTTCTTAAACATTGGGATAGTCCCAGCCTCAACTATCTCCTCTGGCAGCTTGTTCCATACACCCATCACCCTTTGTGTGAAAAAGTTACCCCTCAGATTCCTACAAAATCTTTTCCCCTTCACCATGAACCTATGTCCTCTGGTCCTCGATTCCCCTTCTCTGGGCAAAAGACTGTGCATCTACCCGATCTATTCCTCTCATGATTTTGTACACCTCGATAAGATCTCCCCTCATCCTCCTGCACTCATGGAATAGAGACCCAGTCTACTCAACCTCTCCCTGTAGCTCCCACCCTATAGTCCTGGCAACATCCTCGTAAATCTTTTCTGAACCCTTTCAATATCTTTCCTATAACATGGTGCCCAGAACTGAACACAATACTCTAAATGCAGTCTCACCAATGTCTTATACAACTGCAGCATGACCTCTCAACTTCTAAACTCAATACTCTGACGGATGAAGGTCAAAGTGTCAAAAGCCTTTTTGACCACCTTTATCTACCAGATGTTAAGCTCACCAGCCTATAGTTCCCAGCATTTTCCCTGCAGCCCTTCTTGAAAAGAGGCACAATACTTGCCACCCGCCAATCCTCTGGCACCTCTCCTGTATTTAAGGACGATTCGTAAATTTCACCCAGGGCTCCCGCAATTTCCCCTCTAGTTTCCCACAATGTCCTCAGATATATCTGATCTGGCCCTGGAGAATTGTTTACCTTCAAACACGACAGTACCTTCAGTACTTCTTCGACGGTAACCCTGACTGCTCTCAAGACACTTCCAGTGACTGCTCCAAATTCCTCCATCCTACTGTCTTTCTCCTTGGGAAATACAGAGGGGAAATACTCATTTCGGACCTGGCCCATCTCCTGTGGCTCCACACAGAGGTGACTGCTTTGAATCCGGAGAGGTCCCACTGTCTCTCTAGTTACCCTTTTGCCCCTTATGTGTTGATAAAATCTTTTGGGATTGTCCTTAATGCTACCTTCCAGAGCTATCTCCTGGCCTCTTTTTGCCCTTCTGATTCCCTTTTTTAGTTTACTCCTTTGTTCCTGAAACTCCTCCAGGGATGCACTTGATCCCAGCTGCCTATACCTGTCCCATGCATCCTTCTTGTTTTTTACTAATGTTTCAATTTCCCTCGTCAGCCAAGCGTCCTTATGTTTGTCTGCTTTGCCCTTCACTCTAACGGGGACGTACACATCCTGAGCTTTCTTCAGTACACTTTAAAAAACATCCCACATGTTCCCCTCTAATAACCTGCTCCAGTCAACTTGAGCGAGACCTTCTCTCACACCCTCAAAGTTGGCCTTACCCCCAGTTGAGCATTTTAACACGCGGACCCTCTCAGTCCTTATCCATAATTATCTTAAACTTAATCGAACTGTGGTCACTGGTCCCAAAAGGCTCCTCCACACACACTTCATTAACTTGCTCTTCCCAATTTACCAATACTAGATCCTCTGACTCTCAGTCTGAAGAAGAGTCTCGACCCGAAACATCACCTATTCCTTTTCTCCAGAGATGCTGCCTGACCCGCTGAGTTATCCAGCGTTTTGTGTCTATCTTTGGAATATTATAAAGGTCTGCGTGTAAGAAAAGCATTTCACTGTGCATTTGTACGTGACAGTAATAGCCCCCTGGCACCACAGTCCAGGCTGGGTTACCACACGCGAGCTGAACTCACCTTCTTCTCGTGCTTGCTGATGTTGTTCAGGTTGAGAGCAATGAGGTAATTCTTGGCCCCCACAAACAGCTGGCCTCTCTCCTCATCCAGCAGCAGAGTGTTGTAGCAGCAGGAATAATTCAGCTGGTAGGTGATAACGCCGCGGAAAAGCAGATCTGAAAAGACCAAACACCCACACGTCAGCTGCTGTGTCGAGGGGCAATTGGCCACACGTGAGAGAATATAGGCCACCGCGTTCCAGAGTGATTTCCTACCCACTTTGGTACCTGGTCATCATAGAGACAAACGGCATGGTGGTGCAGCGGTGGAGTTGCTGCTTTACAGCGCCAGAGACCCGGGTTCAATCCTGACTACGGCTCCTGTCTGTGTGGAGTTCGTACATTCTCTCTGTGACCGCGTGGGTTTTCTCTGGGTGCTCCGGTTTCCTCCCACACTCCAAAAGATGTAGTTTTTGTCAGTTAATTAGTTTTTGTAAACGGTCCCTGAGTGTGTGTTGGATAGTGCTGGTGTACGGGGTGAATGCTGGTCGGCACAGACTCGGTAGACCAAATCTGTATCTTTAAGCAAAGCTAAATTAAAGGTAGATATCCTTCTTAGTTTGCATGCGCTAAACACAGTTGGTAATGGTGGCCATTGCACTGTGCACTGGTCCCAATCTCCAGTTCAATTGACTTCATGTGGCCAAGTTGCAGAGTGTAGCCTAGATACTGGGTACAACTCATCCGACCAAGCATGAGTTGTATACCTCACTGCTTGGGTTTGGACCACCAATAAATCACCCATATACGAGTCAGGCAAGTAGGCAATGAAGATTCAAATCTATCTCTGCTTGCAATAAAGGATGGGCAGTATATACTGCATACAAACAATGGGCATCTTCAAGGAATATTCAAGCATAAAACATAGCACAGGAACAGGCTCTATGGTCCACAATGTCCATGCCAAACATGATGCCAAGATGCAGTAATCTCCTCTGCCTGCACATGGTCCATATCTAAAAGCCACTTAAATGTTGCAATCGCATGTGCCTCCAACACCACCCTTGGCAGCGCATTCCAAGCACCCACCACTCTCTGCGAAGAAAAACATCCCGCATATCTCTATAATTATAAAACTCTGATCTTGTGGTGCGTGTGTGTGTGCGTGCGTGCACATCTTCTCGAAAAAACAACGTGCTAACGGTAACAATTTTACATATTCCGGTGGAGATTTATCCTGTGGAATCCGAAATAGTCTTATCTGAAAAATTCATTTTTATTACTCGAGTTATTAATCAAAATGTTCCCAAATCTGAAGAAACTGGAAATAAAACCGTCTGGTTTTGGCTGATGCCGTCACAATGGATCTGTGCGCTGTGTTCATGTGCTGTGAGTGATGTCACCCGGCCGCTCGCTGCCCAGCCAGCTCGACCCTCCCCCCCTCCCTCTGTTTCTGCCCCTCTCTCTGCTTCTGCCCCTCTCTCTCTCTGCCTCTGCCCCTCTCTCTCTCTGCCCTCTCTCGATGGGCCTGCAAGTTGGGGGCTATGCATCAGTGGATAGGGATGGGGTGGGGTAAAAGGAGACAATTAATAATATAAATATAATATCAAGGGGGGTGGTTATTGGGTGTATGTGGGGGGTCTTTAGTGTGTGTGTGGGGGGGGGGGGGGTTAGTGTGTGTGTGACGCCACAGGCCAACCCCCCCCACACACCCAAGGGAAAGAAAAAGAGAGAGAGAGAGAGAGAGAGAGAGAGAGAGAGAGAGAGAGAGAGAGAGAGAGAGAGAGAGAGAGAGAGAGAGAGAGAGAGAGAGAGAGAGAGGGGCCTCAGGCTGGGAGCTACAGTGCATTTTAATGTCAGCGGAAATTCAACACAATGGAACAAAAAAATGTGCAGACGTTAAAAACAAGTGGTGTTGTAAAGGTCAAAGCTGAAGTCCAAATAGGGAGTCAAGGAGTCCTGAAAAGGTATAAAATGAAACATTCAGCCCATGCGGTAGTCACTGAAGCCAAAAGGTGCTGGATCAGAATGCATGCCAACTCCTTTGGGAGAGGAGAGTTAAGTTTAATGTAGAGATACAGCACGGAAACAGGCCCTTCAGCCCATCGAGCCCATGCTGACCATCCATCGCCTGCTCACACTAGTTCATAGTCATAGTGTGTGGGAACAGGTCCTTTAAGACTATACATGTTGACAATCCAGCCGTCCACAGTTTACAGATACACGATAAAAGGAATAATGTTTAGTGCAAGATAAAGTCCAGTAAAGTCTGATTAAAGATAAAGGGTCTTCGATAAGGTAGATAGTAGCGGACGGCTGTTGTTGGTAAGGTGGGTCAGTTGCCCGTTAATAGCTGGGAAGAAATTGTCTTTGAAGCTGGAGGTGTGCGTTTCACACTTCTGCACCTCTTGCCTGAATCACCTCGTCCAAACTTGATTCTTAAGGGCCTGTCCCACCAGCATGCAAATCTATGCGATGAGCACGACCTAACGTAGTCGCTTGAGCCGTCCGGCTTCGCGGGGCAGGTCCCACTTCGATCGCCGGAGCCGTGCGGAATTCGTCCCGACATCGCACGGGGCTCCGAAAAACTGACTATGTTAAAAAATTCCGCATGGCAACGGCATGTCGGCTCGCAGTCGCCTCGACACATTACGCACCGCCTCGACGTCGTGCCTCCGTGACCCTCTGTGTGTGTGTGGCTCCATGGCCCTCTCTGTGTGTGCCTCTGTGCCCCTCTCTGTGTGTCCCTTTCTGTCCTGGCAAACTTACCTTGCGGACTTCACTCCAAGTTCGTCTCACTTTGCGCCGCGTTGCGCCACTCACCCGACCTTCGCGCGGCCCCTACTGCCGGTTTGGTCTTGGTCGCGCTTGCCGCATGCAGGTGCATTGTGGTACAGGGATCACCCGACCTCCGCGCGGCCCCCGCTTCTAGTTTGATTGCGGTCATCGCATGGAATCGGATGCTGGTAGGACAGGCCCTTAAGAGGTACTGCTGTGTTCTCTTATTCGTAACTCAACCGAATAATGAAAGGCCTGGATAGAATGGATGTGGCAAGAATGTTTCCACTAGTGGGAGTCTGGGACCAGAGGCCATAGCCTCAGAATAAATGGATGTATCTTTAGAAAGGAGATGATCGGGAATTTCTATCATCAGAGGGTAGTGAATCTACGGAGTTCATTGCCAGAGAAAGCAGTGGGGGCTGTCAATGGATATTTTTAAGGCAAAGATTGATCGATTAGTAAAGGGCCTGTCCCACTTAGATGATTTTTCAGCGGACTGCTGGCGACTGTCAAGTTCGCTGCACTCGCCTGAAAAACCGGGAACTGGAACGGCGACTGTCAGAGTGGATCACACACATCGCAAAAATAGGGGTCAGGAAAAGCGGGGGGAGCGCTGTCTAAAATTCACACGGTGCAAAGTCAAGGTGATACAGACACACACCACGATGAACGGGAAAGTTACGACGGCTAGCACAGTGTACGGTAAATCCTTTAAAAGAGAGGGTGGAGGGGAGAAGGGGGGAGAGAAGGGGGGAGAAGGAGTGGAGACGCTTTTAAGAAGCCAGACAACTTTTAATAAGTCAGAGATACACAGCTGTGAAGTTCGGCGGACATTTAACATTACCGGTCGGTTATCCTTGGTTCTGAAAACCCGTGCTTACATTTATTTCCCCCAATGTGCCTCAGGGCGGTGGAGGCAGGTTCTCTGGATGCTTTCAAGCGAGAGCTAGAAGGGCTCTTAAAAATAGCGGAGTCAGGGGATATGGGGAGAAGGCAGGAACGGGGTACTGATTGGGGATGATCAGCCATGATCACATTTGAATGGCGGTGCCGGCTCGAAGGGCCAAATGGCTTCCTCCTGCACCTATGGTCTATTTCTATTGAAAATGCCCAGTCAGCAAAGGAGATCAGAATCAGAATCAGAATGCCTTTTATTGTCACTATACACATGTACAATGAGATTAAAAGCTGCTCCTACTCAGTGCAAAACAAAACAATAAAGGGGGGGGGGGATAAGGTGCACAGTTTCTGCAGCGCTATATACATATCTATAAAAAGACAATGGATAAATAGAATGGATAAATAGGATTCCTATTGGGAATGAACTAAAACTACCTACGACTACCTCGACCACCCATAACTACATGGCGACCCCACTACAACTGCACCTACGACTACAGGATTATCGATTTTCTCCATGGCAACCAATTTTTGGTGGCAGAAAATTTTTCAACATGTTGAAACATTTGCGGCGACCATACTGAGGCCGCGACAAATGCAGGAACTCCTCGCAACCATGAAGGAGACTCACCAGCGAACTTGTGGCGACCATGTGGCGATCATGAGACGAGCGCAGTCTCCTGCACTCGCCTAAAAAGTCACCTAAGTGGGACAGGCCCTTAAGGGTGAAGGCAGGAGAATGGGGTTGAGAGGGAAAGATAGATCAGCCATGATGGAATGGCGGAGTAGACTTAAAGTGCAAAATAGCCTAACTTACGAACATAAACCTCATTCAGTTATCCCATTATTGCATTTTAGTCTTCTTATTTTTTTGTAATACTTTGGACTGCACTACCATTTTTGTACCAATCTGCTGTTTTGATTAGTGCCTTTGTTGCATTTATCATTACTGTAGGCTTACTGTCTACGCTGTGAGTTTCATGTGAACAGGGATTTTCATTGTACACTGGAATATTTGACAATAAACTAATCTGGTTCTGAATTTAAACCGTAACTTTGCTAGCTGCTATCAGCACGCACATGTTTATTTCTATTTGTGCTATTAACTCACAGATCTTGTTGCAAACACCGTGAACATTTAGATAAAGAGCTTTTAATTTTATCTTATCATTTTTCCTTCCTCTGACTCTATTTGTTGGTGCACCCTATTGCTTTTATACTCTGCTACCTCCAGATACCCTCTAGTTATCAACCCCAGTTATTCCCCTCTACTATTGCCTCCTTGTTTTTCCTTTGATTTCCTAAATGGTCTGGCACGGTGGCGCAGCAGTAGAGTGCCAGAGACCCAAGTCTGATCCTGACCTCGGGTGCTGCCTGTACGGAGTTTGCACGCTCTTCATGTGACTGCATAGGTTTTCTCCCACACTCCAAAAACAAACAGGTTTTTATTGGTCAATTGGCTTCTGTAAATTGTTCCAAGTGTGTAAGATAGAACTAGTGTACGTGTGATTGCTGGTCAGCGCGGACATGGTACGCTGTATGTCTAAAGCTAAAAACTCAACTTTAGACTTTACGGCACGGAAACAGGACCTTCGGCCCACTATGTCGACACCGATCCCCCCCATCGTCCTTCTAAACTCCAGCGAGTACAGGCCCGGTGCCGGCAAGCACTCATCATAACGCAATCATACCCAGGATCATTCTCGCAAATCTCCTCAAAATCCTCTCCAGAGCCAGCTCATCCTTCCTCTGGGATGAGGCCTGAAACTGCACTGAAACTGAAGCTGCATATGCAGACACAAAAAGCTTGAGTAACTCATCTGGAGAGAAGAAGTGGGTAGCCTGTTTCCTTTATCATCGTTATTTCTTTCATATTTCTTGCATATCTTTCATTCATTGTTCTGTATCTCTCTACATCATCGTCTATATATCCCTCGTTTCCCTTTTCCCTAACTAGTCTGAAGAAGTCGACCCAAAACGTCACCCATTCCTTCTCTCCAGAGATGCTGCCTGTCCCGCTGAGTTACTCCAGCATTTTGTGTCTATGTTCAGTTTAAACCAACATCTGCAGTTCCTTCCTATACGTTATAACTGTGGAGTTGGCGTCAGTGTAAATTTGGTCCCTACTGTGTAGTGTGTGCAAGTGCAACATGGATCACTGGTTGGCGCAGACTCAGCGGGCCAAAGAGCCTGGTTAGTTTAGTTTAGAAATGCAGCGCGGAAACAGGCCCCTTTGGTCAACCAAGTCTGCGCCAACCAGCAATCCACACACATTTAGGCTATTCTACACACAATTGGGACAATTTACAATTGTACCAAGCCACGAACCTGTACACCTTGGAGTGTGGGAGGAAACCCAGGCAGGTCACGGGGAGAACGAATGAACTATGTACAGACAGCACCTGTAGTGAGGATCGAACCCGTGTCTTCTGACGTTGTAAGGCATCAACTCTACCGCTGCGCCGCCGTGCCACCACTGTTTCTGCACTGTATCTCCAAACTAAACTAAATTAAAAGAAGGCAGAGAAGGTGGGGGCATAAACCCCACACCTGGGCATTTCTACAGCAGAGCAGGCGGGCCGCAAGGGTTGAGTGCAGCCCAGTGGTGTATCAGATGCAGAAAGAGGAGTAAAGGGCATTGTTATTTTCTGCCTCCGCCTGAAATGGTGGGTGAACTTCTGAATGGTGATACCCTGCTTAGTTAACGTTAGTTCATTCTTAATTGACCCTGCTTGCTGCTAAATTGGGCTCACAACATGCTAATGACCCTGTCGGATGAATGAACGGCCCATGGTGGGAATGCGGGCGAGGCTTTTTTATGAAGGGGGAACCCATTCATTGCTACAGCTATTGGAATGGCTAACAAACCCCTTCTGTGTGTTTCTGCTTCTGTGCACGCATGCATTAGAGGCAACTGCTTCACAGTTGAGGCGCGTCCATAATTGGCAGAATAATGAAGGCAGCGGGCTTAAAAATCCAACGCCTGAACTAAATATATGTCAAAAGAGAGAGAGAGAGAACGAGAGAGAGGGAGAAGTTGGTGGTTGTGTTTTCACAAGGCTGAACTCAGTTTACAGTGAAAATAGTGAAGACTTCTGCAGGCTTAAATTGAGGGGATTATTCACACCAGTTGTTTCTTGGTGCCATTTCGGATTTCATTTTGCTTAGTTTAGTTTAGAGATACAGCGTGGAAACAGGCCCTTTGGCCCAGCGAGTCCGCCAATTAACCTACAAACCTGTACGTCTTTGGAGTGGGATGAAACCAGGGCACCCGGGGAAAAGCCCACGCGGTCCCAGGGAGTACGTACAAACTCCGAACATACAGCGCCCGTAATCAGGATTGGACCCGGGTCCCTGGCGCTGTGAGGAGACTACTCTACCGCTGCAGCACCGTGCCGCCCCCTTGTATTAGTGAAGTTACATTAACAGCGACTGCAATGTGGGTTCTGTGATTAGAGTTTAGAGATACAACATGAACACAGGCTTTCGGCCCATCGAACCTGTGTCCCTGGCGCTGTGAGGCAGCAACTCTACCGCTGCGCCCCCTGTGTGGCAGTACATTGTGAAGGGTAACTGTTGTTCATCTGTGGCCGTAACACTCAATGCTGTCCTCACTAGAGAGGCTGAGCATGGATGCACAAAAATAAATTCTGGCAAATAAGACAGGAGAAACAAACTTGTTTTTTCTCTCTGGCGAGGAATTTTGAAGGTGAGAGGGGTATTGGGTATGGAGGGTTTATGAAGATTGCGCGATGTCCAGCCATTTGTGGTAGTGTGGTAGTCAGAGATCGCGTTTACGATGGCACAGAGGCGCAGCTGGTAGAGCTGCTGCCTCACTGCCCCAGAGAACCGGGCTTGATGCTGTCTTCAGGAGATGTCTGTGTGGAGTTTGTACGTTCACTCTCTGGGTGAGTGGGTTTCCTTCAGGTGCTCCGGTTTCCTCCCACATCCCAAAGACATGCGGGCTTATAGGTTAATTGGCCTCTGCAAATTGCCCCTGCTCTGCAGGGAGTGGATGAAAAAGCGGGGATAACATGGAACTAGTGTGAACGGGTGATCAATGGTCAGCGTGGACTCAATGGGCTGAAGGGCCTGTTTCCATATAGTATCGTTAAACCCCCAGGAGTCCATTGGAATCAAACCATGCAGTGAAAACTTGAAGGCAAAAAACGAATATTGAGCAAGACACAATAAAAAAACTTTTTTGAAAGGAAAGATCTTATAATAATGAACATTAAAGGCCGATGGCTTGAAGATGCCCACCATGTATTAGTTTCCACGGTTACTAAGGTGACCGCTGTGTTTATTTACATAGTGATGCACCGCTCTGCAACCTGCACAGCTCTCCAGACAAAAAGGGTGATTGTATCGCTTAGGAATTCAAATGCCCCGTTACTTTTGGTACCTTGCAAAAAAAATCTTATTGTGATAAGAGTGAAAGAAAAATGAGGTTGGTTAATTATTTCTGAAGCTAACCTGGATCAGGTTTAACGTCAGTAAGAATACTTAGAAAGCTTACTACGTGATCCATGACTTGGCTGAAGCACATTTGGGAACCGCACTCCAGGGCGACACGGTAGAGTTGCGGCCTTACTGCGCTTGCAGCGCCGGAGACCCGGGGTCAATCCCGACTACGGGCGCTGTCAGTATGGATCTTGTATGTTCTTCCCGTGATCGCGCGGGTTTTCTCCGAGATCTTCGGTTTCCTCCCACACTCCAAAGACGTACAGGGGTGCAGGTTAATTGGCTTGGTGTATGTGCAAATTGCTGTCACCAGTGTGTGTAGGATCGTGGTAATGTGTGGGGA
Organism: Raja brachyura; assembly: GCA_963514005.1. The sequence goes on along the minus strand of OY740796.1, from coordinate 19,431,140 downwards.
TCGCTGGCCGGCCTGGACTCACTGGGCCGAAGGGCCTGTTTGCTCGCTGTATCTCTAAACTAAACTAATAGTTAATGTAAATTACTATGGTTCTAGGAACATCCACACAAACCCTGGATCACTGGCACAGAAGGCCATTCAGCCTTCAAGTCCATGCTAGCTCTTTGTAAAACACACTGCCCTTCCACCTTAGCTTGTTAATAATCTTACTTCAAGTGCAAGTCCAGTTCATCTCTGAAAGCCCTGGTTTATTAATTCTACCAACAGGGGATGACAGTTATTAGCCCCGAGGTAAGAAATCTTTATCTGATAGCTGTAGACTTTAGGCTTTAGAGATACAGCATAGAAACAGGCCCTTCAGCCCAGCGAGTGCATGCCGACCAGCAATCGCCCATGCACTGGCACTATCCTACACACTAGGGACAATTTACAATTTACAGAGGCCAATCAAGCTACAAACCTGCGCGTCTTTGTAGTACGAGAGGAAACCGGAGCACCCGGATTGACAAAGGAGTGGGTCACCTCTACATTTGCCTTTGTAAATAACATTAAGAAAATACGACTAGACAACAGAGGGTACAAAGCATCCCCACCCATTACACTGGTCCTATCCAAATTTGCACAGATCCACAATTTGCAAATTGTGCTCCTTATTACTCAGTTTTATAACTAATTAGAATAACTAATTTTATGCACACTGGGGATTACTTTGTATCAGAAGAAAATAGACCATTGCAATCCATGGTGTTTGTTCATGGAAGATTTTACATTGCACCGGAGTCACAGGGAGAACGTACAGACTCCGTACAGGCAGTACCTGTAGTCAGGATTGAACCCAGGTCTCTGGCGCTGTAAGGCCACTGCGCCACCTTAGTTGCTGCTTTCACTATTGGCATCTGAATCATTTGGAAGCAAGAGTGGAAGGACAACAGGAGCCAAGACCTTGAAAGGAGCAATGCTGGAGAGCTGGTGTTAAAGTGCGGTGTGATTCATAGATGAGTCACTCGAGTGAGTCCACGACATTGCTGGCAAGGGCGTTTGGACAGGGAGTTGCAAGCTTAGAGTTCTTGGCCTTCCTGGAACGGGGGGGGGGGGGGGGGGGGGGGGGGGGGGGGGGAGGAATTGAAGGAATCCTCGATCTATATTTGCGAGGTCCCAGTGCAACTGGAGGAGATGGGGAAGGAGAAGAAAAAATGTGTAGAGTAAATGAAGCAATCATTCCAGAGTGGGTCAGCAGAGGACACAGATGTAGGGCGACTGGGAAAAGAACCAAAGGTGAACCATTTTCACTTTCATAGAAACATAGAAAATTGGTGCAGGAGAAGGCCATTCGGCCCTTCAAGCCTGCACCGCCATTCAATATGATCATGGTTGATCATCCAACTCAGTTTCATCAGTGGATGGGCTTTGGAAGCCTGATAACAGAGGGGAAGCAGCTGGATCTGAGTCTGGTGGTGTGCGCTTTCAGCTTCTGCCCGATGGGAGCGGGGCGATGACCTAGGGTGGGACAGGGGCAAGTCTTTCATTATGTTGGCTGCATTTCTGAGGCAACGTGAAGCATAGATGGAGTCCAAGTACAGATGAAGTATGGTCTATGTGTTGGGCTGGAATACCTCCACAACCTGGTTTGGGACCGGCTCTGCCCAAGTCCACAAGACATTGCAGAGTTGTGTATGTAGCCCAGTGCATCACACAGACCAGACCTCCCACCATTGACTACATCTGCAATTCACGCAATTGCCTCTGGAGAAAAGGGATGCTGCCTGCCTGCCTGCCTGACCCACTGGGTACTCCAGTACTTTGTGTCTATATTTGGTAAAAAGGTGGCATGTTCTCCCAAAGTTGGCTGGATGGCACCAACACGGAGACAGTCCTTCTTCCTTTAAAGCCATTCGGCATGGCAATAAAGCCAACGGAACTCTTTAGGGGGTCTTTCTTGGGTTTTCTCGGCAATACACAGTTATGGCGCACGTCTACTTTGCCCGATCTGGTCACACTTCTAAGTGCACAAGGATCCTATTCATAGCATTGCTCCTGCAATTCCTAAAGAAATGAAACACCACCACTTAGTCTCCAAGTGCAGACTGACTCCCTTTAGTTGCAATTAGCCACTGACCTAATTTCACAATGGAAACAACATTTGTCTGGATTACATTTCAGACATAAGCTCGAGCTTAATTGCCAAGAGCTTCTCATTAATAACTTAAAACATTTTTTTAAAAACATATTATTATTTATTCTAAGCTGAAGGTTTTCTGGCAAATGGATTAATCAGCCTGGGCGTTATCAGATTTCATTGACTAGATGTCCCGAGGTAGTAGTTAAAGTAGAATGGGTCGGGGGAGGGAGCGACTGCAAGCCACCAGCCCAGTGGCTCATTGGCTCGGAACACGAGTTCAGGCCATAGAGGCAGCTACTGTTGGCTGACAACTTTACACCATAGAGGCTGTGCGTTTGCAAAGATCCAAAAGCTCAGTAGGTAATGCTGCTTTCTTTTTATCTCTCGCCATCTCTCATTCTCTCCATTCCTCTTTCCATCTTGCTCTCTCTCCATTTGTCGCTCTACCTCTCTGTCCCTCTCTCACACACTATCCATCATTCTCTTTCCATCTTTTTTTCTCTCCCATCTCTCGCTCTCTCCATTCTCTCGCTCTCTCCATTCTCTCGCTCTCTCCATTCTATCTCTCATTCCATCTCTCTCACTCCATCTCTCCCTCTCTCACCATTCTCACACCCCATTTTCTCTCTCTATAAAAGCTTACCTCTGTGCTACTGAGTCAAGTGGTCAGAGTCACAAATCTATCCGTGGAAAGTGGTGCAGTTCCAGGTTTAGAAGGAAGAACACTCTTTGAATGTTAAGTCTGTTTTTATTTCTGTTTTCTGAGCTGCGATTTTATTTCTCCAGATGCTGCCTGACCCGCTGTGTGCTGGCAGCTGCTCAGGTATTCACTTCCAAAGTCGGCAGTGTTTTTCTTATTTCCAATTGCTCGGTGTGGAAGTTTGCTGTGCGCAAATAAATGGGCACATTTCCTACCTCTCGGAAGTGGGTCCATGTTAAAGCCTCCGTTGGCTTGGAGACATTTCAGGAGAGTGAAGACAGTGGCGGTGCAAGCCTTTCCCCAACGTGACTGAATGGTAATCCACACCCACACGCACCGCAAGACCCAATTCACCAGAATCGCAGACAGAGTCGTAGACTTTAGCACCATGGAGAAAGCAGAGAAGGTGAGATTTATTTGTGGCAGTCAAAATCAGGAAGGGGTTTCGGTAGAGAAAATTAGAAAGGATTTTCATTGGATGTGTGTGTAACCAGGATCATTGTCAATGGAGGAGGAGATGAAATGAGAATGGAACCATCTTGTCAACATCTGGAGAGCAGTCCGGAGCTGCTACCTACCTCAGTGGGGATCCTCGAACTATCTTTAATCAGACTTTATCTAATTAGCATGCAAACTAAAGCTTTTCACTGTACCTCGGTACATGTGACAATAAACTAAAGCTATTCCCTTTATCGTGTATCTGTAGACAGCATTGTAATTATTGTCTTTCCACTGACTGGATAGCACTCGACAGAAAAGGGCGGCACGGTGTCTCAGCTGCAGAGTTGCTGCCTCACAGCGCCAGTGACCCGGGTTCCACCATGAATACGGCCGCTGTCTGTACGGAGTTTTACGTTCTCCCCGTGACCGCATGGGTTTCCGCCCACACTCCAAAGGTGTGCAGGTGTGTAGGTTAATTGGCTCTGGTAAAACGGTAAACTGTTCCTAGCGTGTGCAGGATCGTGTTAGAGTGTGGGGAACGCTGGTCCGCGCGTACACGGTGGGCCGCAGGGCCTGTTTCTGCGCTGCATCTCCAAACTAAACGCTTTTCACTGTATCTCGGTGCACGTGACAATAAACTAAAGTATTATTGGCAGGGAGTTTGAATATCTAGATCGCTCTCCTTGTTTAGTTTATCGTCACGTGGGCTGAGGTGCAGTGAGAAGATTTGTTACTGCGCTCGTGGAGACTGTACATGATTACAATCAAGCTGCCCACAGTGCACAAATGCAGGATAAAGGGAGACACTTATTGAAAGGATGATGAAAGCAGAGTGAGTGGTAGATTTTTAAAGTGAATTGGGCACATTCACAGTGTTCAGAGGAACTCCATCCACAGGTACAGGGAGAGGGATTAGATGGCTTTCCGAAGCCTGTTGGCCTTCATGAGGCTCTGGCACCCTCATCAGGACACCGAGCCCAGAAATGGATGCTATACTCCAGCTGAGAGCCCAGCAGTCGTTCATAAAGACTTCGCACACCTCTTGTCACGGGAACAGAATGTTCCGGAAAGTGCTCGGCAGCTCAGGTCGGTATCGGAGAGTGAAACGGTTAACGCTGCAGGTCCAACTCCTTGCAGATGAATCCTTACCCACTTGCGGTGTGTGTTTATAGATCCCGTGGAGACAATGTGACAGGAGAGAGGAGTGGGAATTGAAGAGAAGGATCATGGGGCTGCACGGTGGCACAGCAATAGCGCCAGAGAGACCCGGGATCGATCCTGACTACGGGTACTCTCTGTACAGAGCTTGTACATTCTCTCTATGACTGTGTGGGTTTATCCAGGTGCTCCGGTTTCCTCCCACACTTCAAAGACGTACAGATTTGTAGGTTAATTGGCTTTGGTAACATTGTCCCTAGAGTGTAGGATAGTGCTATCTATCAGGAACTCCCATTGAAACATCCTTTCCACATCCTCTCTATTTCGACCATTGCCAAGGTTTGTCCTTCCCCCAACACTTTTCCAGCTTTCTTCACCCCCACAAGCAGTCACAGGCACAGTCCCGACCCAAAATGTCACCTATCCATGTTCTCCAGCGATGCTGCCTGACCTGCTGAGTTGCTGCAGCACCTAGTGCCTAATCACACAGCCATGACTGCACCTTAAATGGGCCACCAAACACTTCTCGAAGACCTTAAAGGGATGCAAGAGGTGCCACACAAATGCACACCATTCATTCAATATTGCCCTCAGCAGAAGATAGACATGAAATGCTGGGGGTAACTCAGCGGGTCAGACAACATCTCTGGAAAAAAAGGGATAAGTGACACTTTGGGTCGGAACCCTTCTTCGGATTCCCCCTTGGTGATTCCTATTATCCTCAGTAGAGCCCTGGTGACAAGATGCACTTCCTGGAGGGTGAACGGTGTTCCTGGAACCCCACCCCCTCCTCTTCCTTTGACTGACTCCATAACGACCCGTGTTTGATCCTGGCCTCGAGTGCTGTCTGTGTGGAGTTTGCATGTTCTCCCTGTGACCGTGTGGGTTTTCTCCAGCTGCTCCAGTTTCCTCCCACATCCCAAAGAAGTGCAGAGTTTGTAGGTTATTTGTAACATTGGCTTCTGTAAATCTCCTCTGGGTGTAGGATGTGAAACTGGGATCATATAGAACTAGTGTATGGGTCGGAAAGAATGGCAGATGCTGATTTATACTGAACATAGACACAAACTGATTGGGTAACTCAGTGGGTCAGGCAGCATCTCTGGAAAAAGGGAATAGATGACGATTCGGGTGGGAGCCCTTCTCCAGACTGGGCATGGGTGATAGATAGGGTGGACGGTGGGCCGAAGGGCCTGTTTCTGCACTGTATCTTTAGTTTTAGTGATGCTGCACAAAAACAGGTCCTTTGGCCCACTGAGCAATCACAACACACTAACACTATCCTACACAAACCAGGCACAATTCACAATTTTACCAAACCAATTAGTCTACAAACATGTACGTCATTGGAGTGTCGGAGAAAACCCATGCAGGTCACGGGGAGAACGTATAAACTTGGTACAGACGGCACCCGTGGTCAGGATCGAACCTGGGTCACTGGCGCTGTAAGTCAGCAACTGTACCCGCTGCGCCATCGTGCCGCCCAAACTAAACTACTAAAAAGTAGCAGGAACGGAGGAGGCTGCAATTCACTCAATCACACAGACGTCTGCCTGTCGCAGTATTCTGTTCTAACACCTCAGACGATCATCTTCCCCACATCTGCGGGAAGTGAATGGACGCAGCCTGCTCCCATCTGCACTTCCCAGCAGTTCCCCACCTCCGGCATCTCTCTCATCTTTCATGAACCCCACGAGGAGCAGCTGGTGGGGATGAGCCATGGCAGGAAGCAGATCGGTTCCAAAGGGGAACACTTCTAACGGATGTCACAGCCGGCATCTGCTCCACGGCTTCGGTGAGGAAATGGAGCACAAACAGGGCCCAGCGGGGAATGCCGCTCCAAACTACAAAAGGGACAAAGTTTAAAGGAGATGTGCGCAGCAGGTTTTTCCATTTTACACCGAGTGCCTGGAACGCCCCGCCAGGGTGGCGATGGAGGCAGATGATAGTGGCATTTAAAAAGTCTTTAGATGGGCACATGGATATGCAGGGAATGTTTAGTCTAGCATACCATCATGTACAGTATGGATATTGTGGGCCGAAGGGCCTGTTCTTGTGCAGTATTGTTCTGCGCACCACGATTTCCAGCCAGTGGAAAGGACATATAATTTAGTTTATGTTGGAGAAACAGCGCGGAGACAGGCCCTTCGACCCATCGAGTCAGTGCTGACCAACAATCACCCCGCCGTACACTGGTTCTACCCTACACACGAGGGACAAATTACCGAAGCCAATTCACCTACAAACACGCACTTGTTTGGAGTGTGGGAGGAAACTGGTGCACCCGCAGAAAACCCACACTGTCACAGGTCGAACGTGCAAACTCCGTAAGACAGCACCTGTAGTCAGGATCGAACCCGGGTGTCTGGTGCTGTAAGGTAGGGACTCTACAGCTGCGCCACTGTACTGCACAACTGTTCGATGGATCCGACATACATTTCTCACATCTAATGGATCTATTTCTTACCCCCAAAATCCACCTCCTTGGAGACCTTACCTTTTTTTTAAATTAGCCTGCATGTTTGCCTTATTATTCTGCACTCCTTACATGCTAGGGTGTAGCCTGCAAGTCTGTGAGATGTGGGAGGAAAGCGGAACACGTGGAGGAAACCCACGTGATCACCGGAGAACGTGCAAACTCCACACAGACAGCACATAAGGTCGGGATCGAACCTGGGTCCCCAGCGCTGTGAGGCAGCATCTCTACCATCAGTGCCACCCCACTGATTTAACACTTCTCTTTGAATGCAGGAGCTAGTGGGTCCTGTCCCGTCAACTTAAATCAACTGGTTTCAGGCTAGACAGGGTTACACAAAAAGCTGGAGAAACTCAGCGGGTGCAGCAGCATCTAAGGAGCGAAGGAGATAGGCGACGTTTCGGGTCGAGACCCTTCTTCAGACTGGTCAGGGATCAGGGAAACGAGAGATATAAACAGTGATGTGGAGAGATAAGGAACAATGAGTGAAAGATATGCAAAAAAGTATTGGTGATAAAGGAAGCAGGCCATTGTAAGCTGTTTGTGGTGTGAAAATGAGAAGCTAGTGCGACTGGGGGGGGGGGGGGGGAGATGGAGAAGGAATGTCAGGGCCAGAGGGCTGAGGGAGAGGTGGGGGGGGGGGGGGGGGGGAGGCAGTCTGGGTTAACAGAATTGAGAAAATTCAATGTTTAAGCCCAGAGGATGCAGACTCCCCAAGCGGAATACGAGGTGCTGTTCCTCCAACTTGCGGTGTTGATCACTCTGGCCGTGGAGGAGGCCCAGGACCGAGAGGTCGGATACGGAGTGGGAGGGGGAGTTGAAGCGCTGAGCCACCGGGAGGTCGGGTTGGTTATTGCGGACCGAGCGGAGGTGTTCGGCGAAACGATCGCCCAGCCTCCGCTTGGTCTCACCGATGTAGATCAGCTGGCATCTGGAGCAACGGATGCAGTAGATGAGGTTGGAGGAGGTGCAGGTGAACCTCTGTCGGACTTGGAATGACTGCTTGGGTCCCTGAAAGGAGTGGATGGGGGAGGTGAAGGAACAAGTGTAGCATCTCTTGCGGTTGCAAGGGAAAGTGCCCGGGGAAGGAGTGGAGCGGGAGGGAAGGGAAGAATTGATGAGGGAGTTGCGGAGGGAGCGGTCTTTGCGGAAGGCAGACGGGGGGAGATGGGAAGATGTGGCGAGTGGAGGGTCACGTTGGAGGTGACGAAACTGGCGGAGGACTATCTGTTGTATGCGCTGGCTGGTGGGGTGAAAGGTGAGGACCAGGGGGACTCGGCCCTTGTTGTGAGTGGGGGAATGGGGAGAGAGGGCAGTGTTGCGGGGTATGGAGGAGACCCTGGTGCGAGCCTCATCTATAGTGGGGGAGGGGAAACCCCGTTCTCTGAAGAACGAGGACATTTGCGATGACCTGGTGTGGAACACGTCATCCTGGGAGCAGATGCGGCGTAGACGGAGGAATTGGGAATAGGGGATGGAGTCCTTACAGGAAGCAGGGTGGGAGGAAGAGTAGTCCAGGTAGCTGTGGGAGTCAGTTGGTTTGTAGTGGATGTCAGTCAGGAGTGTATCACCTGCAATAGAGATGGTGAGGTCAAAGAATGGTAGGGAAATGTCAGAAATGGTCCAAGTATATTTGAGTGCCGGATGGAAGTTGGTGGTGAAATGGATGAAGTCAGTCAGTTCTGCGTGGGTGCAGGAGGTGGCACCAAAGCAGTCGTCAATGTAACGGAGGTAAAGGTCGGGGGTGGGGCCCTGGTACGCCGAGAACAAAGATTGTTCGACGTGCCCGACAAAGAGGCAGGCGTAGCTAGGGCCCATGCGTGTGCCCATAGCTACGCCTTGTGTTTGGAGGAAATGGGAGGAGTCAAAAGAGAAGTTGTTGAGGGTAAGGACCAACTCCGCTAGGCGGAGGAGGGTGTCAGTGGATGGGTATGGGTTGCTCCTCTGGTCGAGGAAGTACCGGAGGGCTTTGAGACCATCCTGGTGGGGGATGCAGGTGTATAGTGACTGGACGTCCATGGTGAAGATGAGAGGATGGGGGCCTGGACAGCGGAATGTGCGGAGCCAACGGAGAGTGTCTGAGGTGTCTTGAACATAGGTGGGGAGGGATTTAACAAAGGGGGATAGGATGGAGTCAAGGTATGTGGAAATGTGTTCGGTGGGGCACGAACAGGCAGAGACAATGGGTCTGCCGGGGCAGTCGGGTTTGTGGATTTTGGGGAGAAGGTAAAATTGGGCTGTGCGGGGCTGGGGAACGATGAGGTTGGAGGCTCGGGGGGGTAGGGAGCCGGAGTTGATGAAGCCGGTTATGGTGCTCGAGATGGTGGCCTGGTGCTCGTCAGTGGGGTCATGGTCCAGGGGTAAGTAGGAGGAGGTATCCGAGAGTTGGCGCGTGGCCTCTGCTTTGTAGAAATCGACGCGCCAGACTACCACGGCACCTCCCTTGTCGGCGGGTTTGATAACCCAGTCTGGGTTGTTGCGGAGTGAGTCGATGGCAATACGTTCGGAGGGCGAGAGATTGGAGTGAGACAGGGGAGTGGAGAAGTCGAGGCGGTTGATGTCCCGACGGCAGTTCTGAATAAAGTTCTAAAGCTGGAGGGCCACGAGGGGGGGTCCACGAGGAGGGGGTACGTGGGAGACAGGAAAAGGGATCATCAGTGGGGGGCGAGGACTTGTTCCCGTGGAAAAACGCTGTGAGGCGGAGGCGACGGTAGAAGAGCTCCAAGTCGTGGTGGGCGCGAAACTCATTGAGGTGGGGACGGAGGGGGACAAAGGTAAGACCTCTGCTGAGGACCGACCTTTCGGTGTCGGAGAGGGGGAGGTCCGGGGGGGATGGTGAACACGCGGCAGGGATGGGGGTTGTGGCTGGAGGAAGGCAGGTGAGTGGACTGAGGGCGGAGCGTTGTGTGGTGGGGGGGTGGAGGGTGGTCAGGGGGTGGGGGGGTATGGGGGCTGTGGTGTGGGTGGGAAAGAGCGGGGGTTACATGGTAGGAGGGGGATGGGGAAGACCCAGTGGAATAGCCACTGAGGTCACCGGGGCTGGGGAGACGGGCACTAGGACCCAGTTCCGTTAACAACAGAGTGGTGGGAGGAGTGAGCAACGTGGAGGCTTCAGGCCCGCTGCACAGTCCAGTCTGTAGGTGGGGCGACGGCTGTGGGCTGCTGGAGGGCGGTGGAATGTCGTGGGTCGGCGGACCCAAAGGTAGGAGCAGGCTAGACAGATTCATTTAAAAACTTGAGCCCAACCAGTGGCTCAGATCTGTCAGAGTGATAGTGTGGAAACAGGCCCTTCACCCCCAACCTGCCCACAATGGCCAACATGTCCCAGCTACACTAGTCCCACCTGCCTGCGATTGGTCCATATCCCTCCAAACCTGTCCTATCCATGTACCTGTCTAACTGTTTCTTAAATGTTGGGATAGTCCCAGCCCCAACTACCTCATCTAGCAGCTTGTTCCATACACCCAGAACACTTTGTGTGAAAAAGTTACCCCTCAGATTCCCATTAAATATTTTCCTTCACCTTTGAACCCATGTCCTCTGGTCATAGATTCCTCTATTCTGAGTAAGAGACTGTGCATCTACCTGGTCTATTCCTCTCATGATTGTGTGCACCTCTATAAGATCTCCCCTCATCCTCCTGCACTCCAAGGAATAGAGACACAGCCTACTCAACCTCTTCCAACAGCTCACACCCTCTAGTCCTGGCAACATCCTCGCAAATCATCTCTGAACCCTTTCAAGCTTGACAATATCTGTCCTATAACATGGTGCCCAGAACTGAACACAATATTCTAAATGCGGTCTCACCAATGTCTTTTGTAACTATAACATGACCTCCCAACTTCTATACTCAACACTGACTGAAGAATGCCAAAGTGCCAAAATACTTTTTGACCACCTTATCTACCTGCGACTCAACCTTCAAGGAACCATGCACTTGTACTCCTAGATCCCTCTGCTCTACAACACTACCCAGAGGCCTACCATTTACTGTGTAGGTCCTGCCCTTGTTAGACGCCCCAAAATACAACACCTCGCACTTCTCTGTATTAAATTCCATCAACCATTCCTCAGCCCACCCGGCCAATCGATCCAGATCCTGCTTCAATCGTTCACAACCTTCTTCACTATCTGCAAAACCACTAACTTTAGTATCATCAACAAACTTGCTAATCTTGCCCTGTATGTTCTCATCCAAATCAATGATGTACTCTAGATGTCACCTACTCTTTTTTCGCCCGACCTGCTAAGTTTAAAAAAGGCTAATTAATCTGCATATCGGTGGGACGTGGGAGGAAACTTTAGCACCCAGAGGAAACCCATGTGATCACAGGGAGAATGTGCAAACTCCACACAGACAGCACATAAAGTCGGGCCTCCCAGCACTCCATCATTTTGTGTCTGACTCCAGATAATGTTGTTCTGCTCTGTGGCAAGTCTCAGGCTCGGCTTGATCATTGAGGCTCTTTGTAGTGGAGCTACTCGAGGCAAAACTCCCAGCACTACAGAGTCGCGAAGGCAGAGGGCACACAGTGAGCAGAGACCGCCTAGTAAGGCAATATTTGGCAAGGAATTAAAAATCCACTGGCAGATAACAAAGTCTTATTAAAGAGGAATGCGTCAGCTGTCGTCAGCAGCTGGCTTTCCAATGCCACAGTCAATCTCCACATAGGCTTTGCATCAGTTTGCTGGATTGTAGACTGTGTTGAGGGACCTCACGGCCTTTACTGCAGGGAGACCACACAGATAACAGAGATCTCCCCCCCCGACTTTGTGTGGAAAGGAACTGCAGATGCTGGTTTACATCGAAGATGGACACAAAGTGCTGGAGTAACTCAGCGGGTCGGGCAGCATCTCTGGAGAAAATGGATGGGTGACATTTCAGGTCCACACTTTCAGTCTGAAGAAGGGTCACGACCCGAAACGTCATCCATTCTTTAGATATGATGGATAGGGATAATTTACTAACTAAATTTAGTTTAGTTTATATAGTTTAGTTTAGTATTATTACTATCACGTGTAGAGGTACAGTGAAAAGCTTTTTTGTTTCATGCTATCCAGTCAGCGGAAAGACTATACATGATTACAGTCGAGCCGTCCACAGTGTACAGATACAGGATAAAGGGAATAACGTTTAGTGCAAGATAAAGTTCAGTAAAGTACAATTAAAGCAAGTCCTAAGATCCCCAATTCATGTTGAGCAGAAACACTGCGGGCCGAATGGGCCATTCCGGTGCTGTACTGTTCTGTGTTCCCATATCTATGAACACGCAGTTCCTCTGTCAGTGTGACATTCGCTCAGTCCTGCACTGGAATTTATTCTCTTTTGCAAATAAACCCATGACTTTTCACATTAGAGCTGGGAGCACTGGCATCTGAAAAGCAAATACTTCTGTCTGCAATCTGGATTAAAGTCAACCCACTTCCTGGAGTAAAGGCTGGTGTCTAACTCATCTTTGTGTCCCTGTTTTTACCTTGATGTCATCAACAATTCTCTTCAAATGTGAACGACTGACATGACACCATGAAACATGTTTCTCAAAGCAGGTCCATTAATTGGGCATCAAAGCCCATCCACGTCACATGCTGGTGACTGGAGAGATTCAGACAACACGTTGCAATCCAGTTCAGTAATAACCCAGGATTTATGGTGGAGACACAGGAGAATTTCCTTTTGGGAGAAATCCAAATCGAAGAAAGTTTTGTTAGGTGCAGATTTAAAGAATTCCTTTGCGGTGTTATCACTGATTAGATTGACACTTTTCGAAGCATATTTACCCACTTAATTTTACCCAACTGGGATCAAAGTCTCTGCATTTAATTTGAGCAGCTGTTTCGTGTTCCGCAGGCTCTGCCCAAGTTAAAGTTCTACAGTGGAACAGAGCACAATTGAACATTTCACAAACTTCCTCCTAATTTTCATGGCAGATTTTGTTGGTATAAAAGATCCATTTCCCAGCAACTAAACATGCATCAAGTAAACCAGTTCCGAATGAGACACAGGAACTGCAGAGTTCCCGCAAGGAACTGATTTACTTTAGACTTTGGATGCAACGTGGAAACAGACCCTTCGGCCCACACATTGACCAATGATCACCTCGTACACCAGCACTATCCAACATGCTAGGGACAATTTAACATTTTTACTGGAGCCAATTAACCTACAAGACTACATGTATTTGGAGCATGGGAGGAACCCAGAGCACCAGGAGAAAACCCTCGTGGTCACAGGGAGAATGTACAAACTCCGTACAGACAGCACCCGTGGTCAGGATCAAACCCGGGTCCCTGGCGCTGCAAGGCAGCAACTCTACCGCTGTGCCACCCTTTAAGCTGCACTTAAGCTCAGTACAAAGGAGGACCTGGAGTAGGGCCTGAACCCACAAACATTGGGGGATAAGCCAACCTCAGATTACTCTTCGGAAGACAGTCTGTAAAGTCCGATTGAAGATAGTCCGAGGGTCTCCAATGGGTAATGGTTGGTTGGACTGCCAGGCAGTCACATTAAAGCAGTGCTGAATGAGATTTTACACGTCGGAGACAGTCACTTAGATACCAATCTCCGCAGGTAAAGATCGTCAGGCACTCCTTGATACAAACCAGAAGAACGCGTCCCAGTATTCTGTACTAACTCTCATTGCAGGACCTAATCAAATGAACCTAATTACATCAGCAACAAGCTAGAGGCATTGAAGAGGCCACAGAAGAGGTTATTTAGCCATAATGCTTGTGTTAAAGAGTATAAAAAGTTTATAAAGTGTAACTAGAAAGAGATCAGGATTATGTTCCCTGGAGCATTGTAGGCTGAAGGGAAACCTGATAGAAACCCAGGCAGAGGTTTAAAGGAGATATGCATGGCTTGTTCACACACAAGTGTGTTCGGAGCCTGGAACCCACTACCAGGGGTTGGTGATGGAAGCAGATACAATATCAACGTTTATGAGACTCGTGAAACGGCCGGGAAGAGAGGTACATGGATCTTCTGCAGGCAGATGAGATGAGTTAGATTGGTAGAGTCATAGAGAAGAGATGGGGCATGTTGGGCCAAAGGACCCAACTACACCAGTCCCACCTGCGTGTGTTTGGCCCAAGCCATTCCAAACTTATCCTACCCATGTACCCGTCTAAATGTTTTTTAAATGTTGTGATAGTCCCTGCCTCAACTACCTCCTCCACAAGCTCGTTCCATTAATCCACCACCCTTTGTTTAAAAAAATTGGCCCTCAAGTTCCTCTTAAATCTTTCCCTCCTCAACTTAAATCTATGGTTTTTGACTCCCCTAATCTGGGTAAAAGACTGTGCATTTACGCTATCCATTCCTCTTATGATCTTATACACCCCCATAAGACCACCCCTCATCCTCCTACGCTCCAAAGAATAGAGTCCCAGCCTGCTCAACCTCTACCTGTAGCTCAGGCCCTCGAGTCCTGGCAACATCCTTGTAAATCTTCTCTGTACCCTTTCCAGCATAAATCTCTGGGACAAATGTCATGGGCCGACATGCCTGTTCCTGTGCTGCACTGTTCTATTGTTGCTATGTTTAGGAGCGGTGATCGATACAATAAATATAGGGTATTTTATGAAGTCTTCACATGCAAATATACAAATGCAACATACAAATGCAAATCCTTCTCTCTATCGAATCGCTGCATGCGATTTCAATTCTTTAAACCGAATCAAAATTAGGGGTTGTGGGGGGGGAGGGAATCTTTTATTAATTTACAAAGGGGTGGGAAGGTCAACATTTAAAGCCTATTCTTTATTGCCTTTCAGAGAATAGCAAGCGGTGAGCATTCTTGCTTGTAGTGCGAGATGTAACACACAAAGTAATCTGATCATGACTGAGGCTTAATTGCAACCTTTGAATAAGTCCAACTACACTGCACCATGTTACATTTCCAATTATACAAGCCAACCTCCTGCGGTCTCTGGGGCAAGCAGTGCCAATGAATTCAGGGTAATTTAATACAATGAGCTCAATCTCTCACAGGAGGTTAAATTTAAACAAACCCCCAACCCTGACGACTGATTGAGCTGCCAGGCATAATATTTAATTACCCCAAAGATCGAAACACAAATAAAACCCAAGTTTAGTTTGTACGATTCCCTCTCCCCCGAATCTCAGCCTGAGGAAGGGTCTCAGCCCGAAACGTCATCTATTCCTGCTCTCCAGAGATGCTGCGCGAGCCGCTGAGTTACTCCAGCATTGTGTGTCCGTCTTACATGATCATCGTGCCGACTGGAGGCCATGTTTCCCTCACAATTTCTCTCCGGGAATAAATAAAGTTCTATCCTATCATATTGTATATTATCGTATGTTTTGGGTGGGACTAAACCGCTGGTTTGGCAGGTCTCAGTTGTGCCTTTCCCTTCTGGAAGGTGGCAAGGAGCATCTATCTGGGGGGGGGGAACTAAAGTTGGCAGGTAGCAGCCTTGCGATCAAGCCTAGGCCTGTCGAGCTGAGGCAGGTAACAATTTTGTCATTCCATTGCTGATACATATGACAATTTAAACACAAAGGGACACTGTCAGAAGTGTAGGAAAGAACTGCAGATGCTGGTTTACACCGAAGATCGACACAAAAAGCTTTAGCAACTCAGTTGGTCGGCAGCGTCTCTGAAGAAAAGGAATAGGTGACATTTCCGGTCAAGGCCCTTCTCCAGACCAATGTGCTGGAATTTAGTTTTAGTTTATTGTCACGTGCACCGGTGTACAGTGAAGAGCTTTTTTGTTGCGTGCTATCCAGCCAACAGAAAGACTGTAGATGATTGTATCAGCCTGCAATCAAGCAGTCCACAGTGTACAGATACAGGATAAAGGGAATAGCATTTAGTGCAAGGTAAGGTCGGATTAAAGAGTCCGTGGGTCTCCAAAAAGGCAGATGGCAGGTCTGGACCGCTCTCTGATGGGGTGGGGTGTAGAAGCAAGGAACTGCAGATGCTGGTTTATACCAAAGATAGGCCCAAAGTGCTAGAGTAACTCAGCGGGTCAGGCAGCATCTCTGGAGAACACAGATAGGTAACATTTTGAGTTGAGACCCTTCTTCAACCATTAATTTTTGGGGAGGGGACAGAAGCGGGCAGTGCGGGGCTGGGGAGTGACAAAGTAAGAGGCTGCGGAAGGGAGATCGCCAGAGGCCATGATATCAGAAACATTCAGGCGCCTGGCCTCAGCACTGTGGAGGTCAGCCTGCCTGCCTGCATAACTACAACGGTATTTCTCCTGTCAGCGGGTATAATGACAATGTATTTTTATTTCCCTTTTTCTTTCACTGTTCTTTTATTATTAAATTAAAAACAAGAAGTTGCACAAGAATGGTAATGTGTATGTATGTATCAGGTACTTAGGTACCACGCTACTGTACTTCTTAAAAAAAACCAGCAGAGCTGCTGCCTCACAGCGCCAGAGACCCAGGTTCCATCCTGATCTCCGGTTCCGTCTGCAGGGAGTTTATAAATTCTCTCTACGACAGCTTGGGTTTCCTCCGGGTGCTCCAATTTCCTCCCACATCCCAAAGACATGCGGGTTTGTGGGGTAATTGTGGGTAGGGAGTGGATGCAAAAGTGGGATAACATAGAACTAGTATCCGATTTGATTCAATGGCAATTAGAGCGGCGGAGAGGCGTAGCGGTAGAGTTGCTGCCTTACAGCGCCAGAGACCCGGGTTTCCATCCTGACCACGAGTGCTTGTCTGTGCGGAGTTTGTACATTCTCCCCATGACCTGCATGGGTTTTCTCCGGGATCTCCCGTTTCCTTCTACTCTCCAAAGACGTACAGGTTTGTAGTTAATTGGCTTCATCTAATTGTTAATTGTCCCTGGTGTACATAGGATAGTGTTAGTGTACAGGGATCGCTGGTGGGCACGGGCTCGGTGGACCAAAGGACCCGTTTCCACGCTGAATCACCGATCTAAACTAAGCATGCAAAAGAAAGCTTTATACTTTATCTCAGCGCATGTGACAACAACAAACCGAAACCTAAAGCTAAACAAAATAAAGGGTTTAATCTCAAGCCAAGGGTTGGGTTGCTTTGGACCAAGATAAGGAGACATTTATATTTATAGAGTGCTGTAAACCTTGAAATTCTCTATTGCAGAATGCCAGAGATGATCTGTAAATGATTATATAAACAGGGGGAGCAGAGAGAGAAAAGTACAGGTGACGTTTCAGGAAAGCACGGATGAAAGGTCACAACCTGAAATGCCACCTGACCCCTTGAGTTACTCCAGCAGCAGAAGAACAAACGGCAGATGTCGATTTACACAAAAGGACACAAAGAGCTGGAGTAACTCAGCAGGTCAGGCAGCATCCCTGGAGAACATGGACAGTTGACGTTTCAGGTCGGTTGCGAGTAAGTCAGTAAAGACTGAAGTAAGGTCCCAACCCGAATCGTCACCTATCCCTGTTCTCCAGTGGTGCTGCCTGACCCGCTGTGATATTCCAATGCTCCGTCCCATTGTTTTACAAACCAGCATCAGCAGTTCCTTGTTTCTACATTTAGACTGCTCCACTGCAAGGTCAGGATGGAACCTGGGTCTCTGGCTCTGCGAGCCAGCAACTCTACCGCTGCGCTCTATCATTCAATAACCTGGGCAAGTGCCTGATATCCAGTTCAGCTGTGAGTGGACCGACTCCAAATTTTTCAATAAAAGCTTTGCATTTAATTTGTTCTGCTGTCTCCAAAACCACTCTTCAGATTATCAGATATCCTCAAATATTCAGATTCATCCATGGGAATTGCATCTATGGCCAAGGTCCCAGGCTCGCAAATTGGCATCAACAGTATGTTACCAGCCGAGTACTGCGGTGAATGACGTCAACGCAAAACTTGAACCCCTCCGACTAAAAATAAAAATCACTTCCCAAAGTATCAACGTTAATCTCTAACTGAAAATGAGATCATTGTAGCTCCAGCCTGTATCTCACAGCAACAGGAAGATTTGTCCTCCTCGACGGAGGATTTAGATGTTTGGTTTAGAGATAGTGTGGAAAAAGGCCCTTCAGCCCACCGAGTCTACGTCGACCAACGATCACCTATACATAGAAACATAGAAATTAGGTGCAGGAGTAGGCCATTCGGCCCTTCGAGCCTGCACCGCCATTCAATATGATCATGGCTGATCATCCAACTCAGTATCCCGTACCTGCCTTCTCTCCATACCCCCTGATCCCTTTAGCCACAAGTGCCACATCTAACGCCCTCTTAAATATAGCCAATGAACTGGCCTCAACTACCTTCTGTGGCAGAGAATTCCAGAGACACCACTCTCTGTGTAAAGAATGTTTTCCTCATTTCGGTCCTAAAGGAATTCCCCCTTATCCTTAGACTGTGACCCCTTGTTCTGGACTCCCCCAACATCGGGAACAATCTTCCAGCATCTAGCTTGTCCAACCCCTTAAGAATTTCATAAGAATTTTGTATACACTAGTTCTATCTTACACACTAGAGGCTATTTACCAAAGCCAATTAACCGACAAACCTGCTCGTCTGCGGAGTGGGGGACGAGCCCCTGAAGATATCCCAGGCGGTCACAGGATGGAATCCGGGTCTCCGACGCTGTAAGGCAGCAACTCTACTGCTGCGCCATTGCGCTGTGAACATTTGTGTTGTTGAGAATCACAACATATCAGGCAACACGACGTTAGCCTCCGTTATCATCCCATGATAAACGTTCTCATTTCATGAAAACAACATCTTCAGGGATCATTGTTCAGCTTGAAGATAGATCCCGACTTGAAACGCGGTGACCAATCCGCCAATCACTGGATATTCCCCCCAAACCATTGGGGCGGCACAGTAGCGCAGCCGTAGAGTTGCCTCCTCATAGCTCCAGAGACCCGAGTTCCATCCTGACTACAGATGATGACTGTACAGAGTCTGCACCCTCTCCCTGTGGCCGTGTGGGTTTTCTCTGGGTGCTCCGGTTTCCTCCCACATTCCAAAGATGTACAGGTTTGTAGATTAATTGGCTTTGGTAAAAATTGTAAATTGTCGCTAGTGTGAAGGATTGCACTAGTATACGGGGTGATCGCTGGTCGGTGCGGACATGCTGGGCCGAAGGGCCTATTTTACGTGCAGTATCTCCAAACCAAAAACTAAACTAAATCTCAACACTTCCATCTCTCATTCCCCCTTATAGGAGCTCCATCAAAACCTTGCTCAATCACCAAAGTTTATCTCTGATATTTGCGTCGCACCCAAAGCTATTTTGCTCCAGCAAAGGTATCTACATAGAAAATGTGGAGAAACTCAGTGGGTGAGGGAGCATCCGCTGAGTTTCTCCAGCATTTTTGTCTACCTTCGATTTTCCAGCACCTGCAGTTCCTTCTTATACATAGAAAATGTGGTTGCAGTAAAGCAAGTTCTTCTTGCTGGAATTAGCAAATGACAAAAGCAAAAGAAAAACTGGTCCGAAGAAGGGGTTCGACCCGAAACGGTGCCTATTTCCTTCGCTCCATAGATGCTGCCCAACCCGCTGAGTTTCTCCAGCATTTTTGTCTACCTTCGATTTTCCAGCATCTGCTGTTCCGTCTTAAACAGAAAAACTGGTTAATTGAGTTTAGAACTATTGCGATTCCTCAGGCTATTTTACAAGAATAACTTCCCCTGGCTGGGAGCATCAACAGAGAGAAACATTCCACCCATCTCTTCAGCTGCTGCAGATGGATGGATTGATGCATTAAAAGTGTCTGTCCAGTCACAGATTTGAGCAGAGTCCGCAACCTCTCCTTAGCTCCTTCTCCCTTCTTTCCACTGCTACTTTAGGTTAATATAGTTTAGAGATACAGCTTGCAAACAGGCCCTTCAGCCCACCAAGTCAGTGCCGACCATCGACCACCCAGTACACACAAGACAATTTCCATCGGGGAAAGAGGTACAGAAGTGTGATAACACACACCTCCAGATTACGGGACAACAGAGGAGGACGACTGGATTTTTGGAGCCTTCCCACACGGTGGGCATTTGATCCCACTGTGTGGGGACGTCTGTGTTAAAAAAAAACTATAGTGCCCTGTGCTCTATTATTTGTATGGAGACCACACATTTCACTGTACCAATTGGTACAGGTGACAAATAAATGTATCTTGATCTTGTATCTTGTAGGGACAGTTTCTTCTCAGCTGTTTTCAAGTAACTATCCTATCACAAACTAGAGAACAGTCCCGAGCTACTATCTACCTCATTGGAGACCAACAGACTATCTATCGTTGATCGAACGTTACTGGTTTTATCTTGCACTAAACGTTATTCCCTTCATCATATATCTCTCACCCGTGAATGGCTCGATTGTAATCATGTATTGTCTTTCCGCTGACTGGTTAGCACGCAACAAAAGCTTTTCACTGTACCTCGGTACACGAGACAAACAAAACTGAAATTCACAGATGCCAATTAATCTGCAAACCTGCAGGTCTTTGGAGTGCGGGAGGAAAGTGGAGCACCCGGAGAAAACCCACGCGGTCACACGAAGAAGGCACAAACTCCATACAGACAGCAACCGTAGGCAGGATCGATCCCGGGTCTCTACCGCTGCGCCACCATGCTGCTCCTTTGTTTTACTTCCATTGGTGTGGCAGGAGCTCTTATGCAACAGTATAAAGGTTTTGTGCCGTGGTCAATGGATACATGGCCTCTTGGGACAGACAGGAGTCGGAGCAAGTGAGATATAGGAAGCGATGGGGGCGAAAGAAAGACAGGTCTGGATTCCTTATTTCCTCAGCTTCCAGACGACTGCTGTGATTTGTAATACTAATGTAGTATTTCCCCATCTGATCCGTTTAGCAGATCCCTCCACAAGCAAAGAGACGGAGAGTAACATAATCAGCTCATTCGGTTACTGATGCATCTGCCCGCTGCATTTTCTATCGCCATTTCAAATCAACCAACCTCCCTCCACGCAAACCAACCTGCCTTTTATCGACTCCATCTACACTTCACGCTGCCTCGGCATGGCCACCAGCATCATGAAGGACCAGTCCCACCCGGGTCACTCCCCTCTTCCATCAGGCAAGAGGTATTGAAGTGTGAACATGCATACCTCCAGATTCTGGGACAGTTTCATAACCCGCTGTTATCTGGCAATTCAACCGTCCTCTCACCAACTGGAGAGTGGTCCTGACTTCCCCAACAGAGCAGAAACAGATCCTTCGGCCCACCGAGTCCATTGCGACCAGCGATCACCTTGCAGGCTAACAATATAGTACACACTAGGGACAATTTTACAAGCCAGATATTACTTTTGACTCAAAACACAAAGTGCTGGAGAAATTCAGCAGCTCAGGCAACGTCTGAAGGGAATAGAGAGGTTGGGACCCTTCTTCAGGATCGAAGCACCATCTGTCCACTCTCCACTGATGCTGCCTGGCCAGTTCTCCCAGCACTTTTAGTTAGGTTGAAGATTTCCGCATCTGCAGTCGTTCGTGTCTTCATTACTTCTTTTGACTCAACAAGCACCACTTATAAACACACACATTTATGCGCAGAAGAATAAAATGTTGGAGGAATTTAGCAGGTCTCGCAACAACTGTATAGGGAATGGACAGATGGCAACGTGTCATGACCCTTCTTCAGACATAAAGCATGGAGCGCAGGAAGGGTCCCAACCACAGCTGGTAAAGTTGCTGCCTTACAGCGCCAGAGACCCAGGTTCAATCCTGACTACGACTTCTGTCTGTATGGAGTTTGTATATTTTCCCCAGCGACCTGCGTGGGTTTTCTCTGGGTGCTCCGGTTTCCTCCCACATTCCAAAGATGTACAGGTTTGTTGACTAATTGGCTTGGTACAATTGTAAATTGTCCCTGGTGTAGTGTGCGGGGATTAGTGTAGTATTAGTGTGCGGAGATCGCTGGCCAGCGCGGATTTGGTGGGTGAAAGGGCATATTTCCGCACTGTTTCACTAATCTACACTAAGGTTTTGCTTCTCCTGAGGAATATCAGAACCCGTTTAAAATGCTGCACCGGTTTAGAACGCAGGGAGTATGTGTACACACACCTACACATCTCACGCTTACTTAGAGTTTACGACTACACCTGTCTGTAACTGGAGAAATAATATCAATTACAGGTTTCCCCAAGGCACCAAATCCCCCTGAACCCAACTGCAGGCTTGAAGTGAGGAAGTGTGATTTTCTGTGACATGAGCTGACCTCCCACAAGCAATATGAAGCCAGGATTCGGAGGGGACGGCGTCTGGTGCCGTCCCTTAGTTCCGGTACCTACCGCTGCCCACAATAGAAAGTATAAAGGAAATTGGTTGCCCTGGTACCGAGTGTTCCATGGTGGGATAGTTTCTTCCCAGCGATCATCAGGGAACTGAACCATCCTATCACCAACCAGAGAGCTGTCCTGATCTCCCATATACCTAATTGGAAGCCTTCATACTATCTTTGATCAGACTTTAATCTTGCACTAAACGTTATTCCCTTTATCCTGCATCTGTATACTGTGGACGGCTTGATTGTAATCATGTATCGTCTTTCCACTGACTGGATAGCATGCAGCAACAAGCTGTTCACTGTACCTATGTACACGTGACATTAAACTAACCCCAAGTAACTAACAAAGGGAGGTGATGCAAACTTCACACAGTTTCTGTACACTGTGGACAGCTCGATTGTAATCATGTATAGCCTTTCCGCAGACTACCGTAGATAGCACTCAACAAAAAGCTTTTCACTGTACTTCAGTAGGCGTAACAAACGAAACTACACTAATCTGCAGCGATGTTCCTGGGTGCCAGGTCAATGGGGCAAACGTTTGGTGGGGTGACATTTGGAGACTAATGCCCCCTGTCCCACTGAGGAAACCTGAACGGAAACCTCTGGAGACTTTGCGCCCCACCCAAGGTTTCTGTGCGGTTCCCGGGGGTTTTTGTCCTCCGGCAACCACCTTCAACTAGCATCGCAACCGGCTTCGACTAAAAAAATTACCGATTTTTTAAATGGAAACCACTTTCGACCATTAGGGAGACTGACAAAAACCTTGGGTGGAGCCCAAAGTCTCCAGGGGTTTCCCTTCAGGTTTCCTAAGTGGGACAGGGGCATTATGTGCAGTTCTGGTTTCTCAATTACAGGAAGGATGTGGTAGCTTTGGAGAATGTTCACTAGGGTCAAAGTGGTATTCATCATGGAAGCAGGCTCTTCGGCCCAACTTTCCCACGCCGACCAAGAATCTCTGTCTCAACCAGTCTCCTCCGTCAACGTTTGGCCCATGTCCCCCTAAACCTATTAGATCCATGTACCTGTCCAAATGTCTCCTAAATGTTGTTCTAGCAATGTTCTAAGGCAGCACCATGGGATCTCTCACTTCCTTCTGAGCCTCCTGCAGTGTAGCACTCCCTATGGATTGTACTTGGCCTTTCACATGGACAAAAGGTTGGGGGAGTGGGTGTTTGGGAACCCCACAACCGTCTCAGTTTCACTTGCCTCCGACTATGACAATAATGGGAATCCGCAATCTCCAAGGTCGGAGACGAGAGCACGACCAGCTGAAATCCAACCACATGGATTGGAGCAGCGCAGCGGTAGAGTTGCTGCCTTACTGCGCCAGAGACCCAGGTTCGATCCCGACTGCAGGTGCTGTCTGAATGGAGTTTGCACGTTCTCCCTGTGACCGCATGGGTTTTCCCTGGATGCTCCGGTTTAGGTTTGGAGGTTAGGTAAAACTGTAAATTGTCCCGAGTGTGTAGGATAGTGCTAATGTATGGGGTGATCGCTGGTCAGACATCCAAGTTGAGTGGGTTAATTTAGTTTAAAGATACAGAATGGAAACAGGTCTTTCAGCCCAACGAATCCAAGCCAACCAACGATCGCCCGTACGCTAGTTCTATCCTACACAGCCAATTAACCTACAAACTGCACTTCTTTGGAATGGGGGAGGAAACCGGAAAACCCAAGCGGTCACAGGGTGAACGTACAAACTCCGTTTAGACAGCACCCGAGGTCAGGATCTAACCCGGGACACTGGCGCAGCAAGGAGACTGCTTCTTCCCACTACCCTTGGCTTCTGGAAATTGTCCCCAGCATGTAGGATGCAAAAACGGGATTAACATAGAACTAGTGAACTCGTGATTGATGGTTGGCATGGACCCGGTGGGCCGAAGGACCCGTTTCCACACTATCTCTAAACTAAACATACTGACGCTGCTTCCCTGTTGAGAACTCGAGTCTTGATCAGACGATGGAGTTGGATTTGAAACGCTTTGAATGTTTTCTTTCCAGAGCCGAGGGAGAGAGTTAAACAAGAACGCAGGAGGGATCGGCTCTGCCAGGAGTTGCAATTAAATTACAGCCTCGACTGGTGCGAACCTAACTGTCAATCAAATCCGCCGTGAGGTGGGAGGGTTCAACGTTACAACCACAGTTTCCTTTGAGCCAAAGAATCGCTTTGGCACAAGGCGATTACACAGAGTCCAGGGGCAGAGATCAGTGGCTCCGTCTGTGCAACAAAAGAGCAGCCAGGTAACGTTGGACACCAAAGGAATGTTTGGGACAATTCCTCCGTGCACCTTCTACACCAAGGGGAAGATGGAGGGAGTTCAAACAAATTCCTGTGGAATGCAGCAGGTCCGAATTTCCTGGGGGTGTTTCCATAACCTGGGTGTGGTGGCAGTGAAAAATGCAGGGAGTGACTTTTTAGGAGCTTAAAAGGCGCTCAGCATGCAATCTTCACTTCCCCAAAGCACGACTGGTTTCCCAGCGAGGCTACCTGCCTCCCCCTCGATGGGATTCCAGAGCCCCCTCTGAACCAAACCGTTCTCAGCTGGATGCTTGGTCAGAACTACCCTGCACGGGCACAATGTTGGCAGCGGAGGACCCAGCGAGTCACCATGCTTGGCAGCCGATCCACCGAGAACCTCAGCGCAGACTCGTTTACCCCTCTGACCACCACTCCTTAAAGTATATTGATTATTGAAGGTTGACCATGTTATGGTTGGGAGCGTCAGAGTCATACAGTGTGGAATCAGGTCCTTTGGCCCAACTTGCCCACACTGTACAACATGTCCCATCTACAGTAATCCTACTTGCCGGTGTTTCGCCCGTATCCCTCTAACCCCGTCCTGTCCAGGTACCCGTCTAATTGCTTCTTAAACATTGCGATAAGCTCAACCTCAACTACCTCCTCTGGCAGTTCATTCCATAAACCCACCACCCTTTATGTGAAAAAGTTACCCCTAAGGTTCCTACACAAAAATTTTCTCCTTCACCTTAAACTTATGCCCTTTGGTTCACTATTCCCCTAACTGGGTAAGAGACTCTGAGTCTACCTGATCGATTCCTCTCGTGAGTTTGTACACCTCAGTAAAGGTTAAAAACTTTTTCTTTTTTTTTTAAATCCTTCACATCCTTACACGGACCTTGGGCTGAATCCAGAGGGAACAGCCTGTGGCAGAAGCAGGTTCTGCTGTTGGGAACTGGATAAATAAATATAGAATTGGATTAAATTGAACGATACAGCATGGAAACGGATCATTCATCCCACCAAGTCCGCTCCTTCCATCGATCACCCATTCACACTAGTTTAGTTTTAGTTTAGAGATACAGCGCGGAAACAGGCCCTTCGGCCCACCGAGTCCGCACTGACCAGCGATCCCAGCACACTAAAGGGCCTGTCCCACTTTCACTACATAATTCACGACCTCTTGCGTTTGCCCTTGACTCATACTCGCAGCATGGTCGTCACGAGGTCATAGGTAGGTCGTGATGCTAGTCGTAGGTACTCATGGCATCAAGTAGGTCGGGGCGTTTTTCTAGCGTGATGAAAAATGTCCACAAGTAAAAAAGGTCGTGAATTATGCTGTGAAAGTGGGACAGGCCCTTAACACTATCCTACACACACTAGGGTCAACCCACGTGGGTTTCCTTCCAGTGCTCCAGTGTCCAAAGACATGTGGGTTGGTAGGTTAATTAGCCCTCTGTAAATCTTCCCCTGGTGTGTAGGGAGTGGGTTAGTAAGTTGCATAACATAGAACTAATGCTGGTCGGTGTGGACTCCGTGGGCCGAAGGGCCTGTTTCCAGGCTGTATCTATAAATAGATCTAGTCACCATCACCATTATGCTTGTGGGAGATTCTTCCACTCAAATTAACTGCTTCATTTCCCGCAATAAAACAGCAACTGCTCTTCAAAAAAACAAATCCACTGACTGCGGAGGGAATCTATGAAAAGCGCTATTTAAATGCAAGACTTTCTCATTAGCTAATCATCACGAAGTTCAACGGAGTATGGTCCAGCAAGGGGCAATGGCGCCACTCGGAGGTCGGAAGAGTTCAACAACGTTGCCCTCTTTGGGGTGCAGACCAAGCAATGGAGGTCAAGGAACGTTGCATCTGATGTTCCCAGGAAGCAGTATAACCAGGCAAAGATCTCGCCATGTTGGAGGAGTTTATATCCGTCATCATGTCGAATGGAAATTCAGAATGGGCAATTCGGTACAGTACAGCAACAGGGTCTTGGGCCCACAATTGCCGTGCTAAATACAAGGCCAAGTGAGACTAATCGCTGCTCACACGTGATCGCTGTCCCTCCATACACACACACACGTTAAAAACCCTCATCATATCTGCCTCCACCACCACCCTTGACAGCAATCCCAGGCACCCACCCACCACCCTCTGTGTAAAAATCTTCCCCTGCACATCTCCTCTAAACTTTGCCCTTCTCACTTTAAAGCTTCATCCTCCAATCTTTGACATTTCCAATCTGGGGAAAAATAAATCATTCTGGCTATCTGCCCAATCTATGTCTCTCATCGTTTTATACACTTCTATCAGGTCTCCCCTCAGCCTCTGACACTCCAGAGAAAATAATCCAAATGTGTCCATCCTCTGCTTATAGCTTTGGCTGGAGTAGGACAAAGCAGTAATAGAAGCCCGTTCATAGTTGCCGAGTAGCTGGAGAGGGCAGGGGGGCAATATCCACCACAATGGTGAAAGACAGCTGAAAGCAGACTCAAACAGAACCAGGTGTTGTGAAGCTGGAGAGCGAGAGAGAGAGATAGCAGAGGAGATTTACGAGGAAGTTGCCAGGACTCGAGGGTCTGGGCTACAGGGAGACTAAAGGCTAGAACTTTAATGATGATGGAGGTGAACAAGATCACGAGAGGAATAGATCGGTGTAAATGCACAGGGTCTTTTACCCAGATTGGGGAATCAAGAACCAGAGGACATAGGTTTAAGGTGAAGGGGGAAAGATTTTTTTTTAAATAGGAACCTGAAGGGCAACTTTCTTATTTACACACATGAACGAGCTGTTGGGAGGTAGTTGAGGCAGGTACTATCCAGCCTTTAAAAAAAAAAACATTTGGATTGGTACATGGGTGGGATAGTTTAGAGAGAGATGTGCCAAACACAGACAGGTAGAACTTGTGTAAATCTTGAACACAATAAGGAATGAACTCCTGGAGACTTCCTGGCTGCCAGCCAGTGTCCGTGTTGGAATTCACGGGGTTAAGGACATTCGTGCTGTACCGGACTGGCTGCTGTAAATAACCGAGACTGCAGCTTCATAGATTCGCCCAGCGCCACTAATGACTTTGCCAGGCCTCTGTTCTGGGGTTACATCCGTGCCCGGGTGGAGTTAGAGAGGGACTACGCACTGTCCACGGGCTCCCTGGGGGATTTCCGGGACCGCTGGGGGTTGAATGCTCCTTGACAAGTAGTGTAAGAAAGTTGTATAATAGTTCATCGTTTGTCATGTATTATGGTGGGGGGGTCTGTTCTTTTTTACTGTACACATTTTAATATTTGAATAAATATTTTTGATTAAAAATAATAATTACAATTTTAAAAATTTCAAACAGTACAGGGACCCACCGTTGTAAGATATCTTCAGCCTGGGGTTGCCACTGACTGTCGTGGACTGCACTCCAAAGCCTTCCACCGTGAGAAGCTGCAGCACCAAGCAGTTCCACAAGAGTTTCATGGTTGTCCTCACGGCGGCGTCACGCTGCAAGCCGGCACAGTCCTGCGGACGGGAGGGAAATGGAGGGAGAGTTACAGCCCGGAGATGGAGCGGCTACAGGTGCACCTCCCTCTGCCCACCCACCCACTGCCAGCACCACGGCAAACAGCTTGCTTACATGCCACATACCCACTAGTACAATTGTACACAGACACATACATATTCAAAAACTTACACAAAACCGCACATACAAATAGAAGCACACGTATGCACAAGCACATTTATATGCACACACACAACACAGTACGTGCACATTCAAAGACACATACATGCACCACACACAACTTGTGCACAGCAGCACAATTATACATGCACTAACAAATAACCACTCATTGGAGACCCAGGGACAATCATTAATCAGCCTTTACTGGAATTTATCTTGGAAACATCATCATTCTCTTTACCGTGTATCTGTACACTGTGGATGCCTGGGTAATCTGCACAATTGTCTTTCCGCTGACTGTTCAGCACACAAAAGCTTTTCACTGTACCTCAGTGCACGTGGCAATAAACTGAACCAAACTAAACACACACTCCAACACAGCACAAGTGCACATTTAGGCAAAGACACACACGACATCCATACAAATAGAAACACACACACACACAACATACTTGCACAAGTACACACACAAATATAAGCACAAATAGACACAAGCACACCACACATACCAACATAAACATATGTGTACAAGCACAGACATCAAGCAGTCACAGGTATGTAAACAGTAATGCCACATATATACATAAAACACACACATCCCCACACAAGCACAGGTACATGCATATACACAAACACAAACTCACAGATAAACTGATGTGCACATATAAACACCATAGACACATACCCTTCACAGACACACACCGACTTTGGAAACCAATTCACTTTCCGCATAGCAACAGATTCTGGAATGCATTTTAAAAGAACACCCATTCTTCTTTTGTTGAGAAGTGAACAGGTACAAGGTTCGGGTTACCCCCCCTCGCCTTCCCTCTCACACACATCCCCACCCCGCTGTTACCTGCAACAAACACAAACCGCTGAGAGGTGGACAAGAGTACGCTTCCTCTCACCCCCTCTCCTTGCATGCTTGATGATCCCTGGCCCGGCTCCAATCACCGCAAGAAGGGAACCAAAGCGAGACCTGGCTTTGCACAGGTCTGCCGGCATGCGAGGGAGGGGTGGAATGTGAGGGAGAGCGAGAGAGAGAGAGAGTGAGAGAGAGTGTGTGAGACAGAGTGGGTGAGTGAGAGTAAAAAGTTAGTGTGTGCTTGAGTGAATGTGTGTTTGTGTTTAAGAGAGAGAAAGTGTGCGTGAGAGAGCGAGAGAGAGGGAGGCAGCACGCACAGAGGAACAATTTTAACAGAAAGGACCCACAAAGCGTTGCTGCCTGGATATTTAATCTCCCCGCCCCACACCCCTTTTTCTGTGCAGGAGTTTGAGAGCTGTCCTGTATATCGGAGGGAGCCATTCCTCTCCAGTACAGCCCGGTGTAACTTGTGCTATGAACACACACATCGCCAGCCCAGGAGACCCAGATAGTGTCAGGCACCAGGGTTCCCCGCAACAAACAAACCCTCCCCTTACGTTCTGCAAGAATTCAGGCTTTTCTTTCCTCTTGTCCCCGACTCTGGGACAGTCAAGAGAGCAGGCGCTCTTAAAGAGATTTTGGCAACCCCAGCAATTTCAGCCAGAGAACCCCAGCAAGTACTCATACTGGCACCCGACTGCTATGCGCTACCCCTTTGCCTATGTACTGGTATTTTTGAGAAACAGCACCTCGAATTCCACTGGGCTAGCTTGTAACCCAAACGGGATGAACATCCATGTAGAGTCTGCACCTTCTCCCCACGGCCGTGTGGCTTTCCAACCGCATCCCAAAGATGATCCCAAAGGTTTGCAGGTTAATTGGCCCTCTGCAAATTGCCCCGAATGCATCAATACTGTCCCAACCCACACCTTGGGAAAACTGAGTCTCGGCATTCCCTCTCTCTCTCTCCGCCCCTCCCTCAACCTACATGTCCTGCTAGTTCCACTGTTGGCATCCTTGTATCCCTTCAATATCACCTCGTCCGCAGCCAACAATGGAGTGTTGTGGGCTCTACCTTCCCTTGGCCATCGGTAGGGGCTCGGATTTGTTCCGAGCCTTTTCATACCCCTAGTTGTACTCTCCCCTGAAGGGTCTCGACCCGAAACGTCACCTATTCCTTTTCTCCAGAGATGCTGCCTGACCCGCTGAGTTACTCCAGCATTTTGTGTCTACCTTCTCTTGCCTTGATTGCACACATAAGAGACTGCAGATGCTGCACTTATTAAGCAGAAAGAAACTTTAGAAAACTTTACAAGGGTCCCGACCCCAGAGGTCACCTGCCTATTTCTCTCCACAGATGCTGCCTGGCCCATTGCATTTCTCCAGCACTGTGTGTTTGGCTCACTGCTTTGGTTATTGCACAGTGATAATGGGCAATAGACAATAGGTGCAGGAGTAGGCCATTCAGCCCTTCGAGCCAGCACCGCCATTCAATGTGATCATGGCTGATCATCCCAAATCAGTACCCCTTTCCTGCCTTCTCCCCATATCCCCCGACTCCGCTATCTTTAAGAACCCTATCTAGCTCTCTTGAAAGCATCCAGAGAACCTGCCTCCACCGCCCTCTGAGGCAGAGAATTACACAGACTCACCACTCTCTGTGAGAAAAAGTGCTTCCTTATCTCCGTTCTAAATGGCTTACTCCTTATTCTTAAACTGGTTCTGGATTTCCCCCAACATCGGGAACATGTTTCCTGCCTCTAGCGTGTCCAAGCCCTTAATAATCATATATGTTTCAATGAGATCCCCTCTCATTCTTCTCATCCTTCTGATGGGTTGCGAGTTGGCTCTAACTGGTATCCCTCTCCCTCCCTCCCTCCTGTTCTCTATAGACGTGGGCGAGACACAAGCCACTTCTCCCAGCAGATCTGTTTTGCAAATTATCCCCGACTCTTCAACCTTTTTATCGTAGCACTCCCTCTACGCCAAACACTATCTGTCAAAAGGATTAAAGGGGCGAAGCCGGCCAAGTGCAGTGAGTGATTCTGCTCGCTTGTGAACAGACAGCACGGCATGTGTGCATCGTTGTGAATATAGAGCAGTTTAGTTTAGTGATACAGCGCAGAAACAGGATCTCCGGCCCACTGAGTCTGCGCCGTCCAGCGACCCCATACACGCACTAGGGACAAATTAAAATGTATTTCACCAAAGCCAATTAACCAACCAAAGCCTGTACGGCTTTGTAGTGTGGGAGGAAACCGGAGCACCCAGAGAAAACCCACGTGGTCACGGGGAGCAAGAACGTACAAACTCCGTACAGACAGCTCCCCATGGTTAGTCTCTGGCTCCAAGGCAGCAACTCTACTGCTGTGGTGCCCCTTTTTCTCTGCATTAATAATAAACGAGTGGAGAAAAGGTGGACAGCACAGGAACAGGCCCTTCAGCCCCACAGTGTCTGTCGAACACGATGCCAAGACCTACCTTTAGCTGCCTGCATATAATCCATATCCCTCAGTTCCCTGCGAACCCGTATGCCTATCCAAAAGTTAAACAAGATTAGTTTAGAGATAGTGTGGAGGCAGGCCCTTCGGCCCTCCCAGTCCGTGTCGTCCAACTATCCCCTCTCCTCTGCATACATACGATTCATATCCCTCCATATCGATGCACTGATTTAAAAAGCCTTTTAAATGCCATCATCATATCGAACTCCACCACTACCCTTGGTACCTCGGTCCAGGCTCTGTGTACAAATCTCGCCCCACACAGTTCCTTTAAACTTTGCCCCTTAAAACTACACCCTCTAGTCTCTGACATTACCACCTCAGGTGATGCAGGTGAGGGATATGGGCCAAACACAGGCAGGTGGGACTAGTGCACATGGTCGGCAGGGGCAAGTTGGGCTGAAGGGCCTGTTTCCATGCTGTCTAACTCTATAGACCCGTCAAAGACACAACCACACAGAGCATGACTGTGATCACTTACAACCCAACGGGATGAACATTGAATTGGCCAATTTCCAGTGACATCCACCTTTTTTCCTCCCTCTCCTCCCTGTACCATGTTAACCCCCCCCCCCACCATTTCCTCCAGCACCCACTTCCTACCGTATCCCGCTCTCCATTTTCAATCCTTTTCTACCCTTATTTGACACGTTCACAAGTAATAGGAGCAGAATTAGGCCATTCAACCCATCAAGTCTACTCTGATCATGGCTGATCCATCTTTCCCACTCTTCCCATTCTCCTGCCTCCTCCCAATAACCGCCAACACTCATGCTAATCAAGAATCTGTCAATCTGCATCTTAAAAATATCCACTGACTTGGCCTCCACAGCCGCCTGTGGCAATGAATTCCACAGATTCACCCTTTGTCACTTTCTTCACAGGAGAGCATGCAAACAAGAGGGCGGCACAGTGGCGCATTGGTAGAGTTGTTACCTTACAGCGCCGGAGACACGGGCTCGATCCCGACTACGGGTGTTGGCTGCACAAAATTTCTACATTCTCCCTGTGATTTATCTGAATGCTCTGGTTTCCACCCACACTCCAAAGACGAACAGGTTTGTAGGTTAATCTGCTTGGTAAAACATTATTTTTGTAATTGTCCCGAGCGTGTAGGATAGTGCTGGTGTATGGGGTGATCGCTGATCGGCACGGACTCGGTGGGCCAAAGGGCCATTTTCAAGCTGTGTCTCTGTCTATTGCAAAGTCTAAAAGATTGTCACTGTACCTCGGTACACGTGACAAGAAGAAACTAAACCGAATTCAGTTTTTTTTGTTCAATCTCACTTGGTAGAAAAAAAGCTTAATTTAGTTTATTGGCCAAGTATTCACATACAAGGAATTTGCCTTGGTGCTCCACCCACAAGTAACAACATGACATACAGTGACAGTTACAAATGACTCAGAAAACACTAAACATTAATAATAGGGTTTTCACAGACAACACAAACGAACAAACACATACCGAACAGCAAGGAGTAGTACACCGTGGCTGCCATCGTCAGCGCCAGCAGCAGCAACTACACTTCAAGCAGCTTAATGTTAATATTTTAATAAAATTAATATATTAATAAAGCTCAATATTTCTACCTGAAAACCATTTAAGAACACGAGTGGGATTTACAGCTGGACGTCCACCAGTTCAATTCCCACTCCAGCAGATGGATTGCAATTGTCCTGCAAGCTTCCAGCTGCTTCCAATAATCTCTACAGATGTGGACGTGAGATCAAAGATGAATTTAAGGCAGCGTGCCATGCGACGGAATTATACGGAGCGTTGCAAGCCGGTGAGGGATTCAAGAATCACCCGGCCTCTCTAACCGAGCGATTGTCTCGTCACATAGCAGGCTGTTCGTTGCTCGACTGATAACATCTGGGATGAGAAATGTGTCAAGATGGGTGCATGGTCTAATGAACCAGGCAATTTCTGTAATTGGGACCTCACTGCCCTTCTTGGTTGTTTAGCTACAAGGCCCACAAGGGATCGGAGGGCAGAGGTCAGGAATCAGACTACACAAACTACACGCGTGTTTAGTTTAGAGATGCAGGCAGAAACAGACCCTTCAGCCAACCGTGTCCGCACCGATCAGCATTCCCCGCACATGTGTTGTCCCTACACACACACAATGGACAGTTTAACATTTTTATATAAAGCCAATTAACCTACAAAACCTATACATCTTTGGAGTGTGGGAGGAAACCAAAGATCTTGGAGAAAACTCATGCAGGTTACGGGGGAGAACGTACAAACTCCATACAGGCACCGCCCATAGTCAGGATCAGACACAGGTCTCTGGCGCTGTAAGGCAGCAGCTCGACCGCTATGCCACCATGCCGCCCACCCAATGTGTAGAAAGGAACTGCAGATGTCAGATCATACCGAAGATAGACACAAAGTGCTGGAACAGCACCTCATATTTCCCTTCGGCAGCTTACAACCCAGCGGTATGGGTTGAAGAAGGGTCTCGACCCAAAACATCACCTATTTCTATTCTCCAAAGATGCTGCCTGACCCGCTGAGTTACTCCAGCATTGTGTGTCCATCTTCTCTTGCCTTGATATAATATCAAGAAATAATATGTGAATGTAGACAAAAGTGCTGGAGAAACTCAGCGGATGCGGCAGCATCTATGGAGCGAAGGAAATGGGCAACGTTTCGGGCCGAAACCCTGATGGGGCCTATTTCCTTCGCTCCATAGATGCTGCCTCACCCGCTGAGTTTCTCCAGCATTTGTGTCTACCTTTGATTTTTCAGCATCTGCAGTTCCTTCTTGAACGCACTACTAGTTTCACTGTTCGCATACATTTATCCCTTCGTTATCACCTCTTCCCCAGCCAACAATGGGCCATTATTGCCTCCACCCTTCCTTGGTCATCTGTTGCTGGCTTTGCTTTGTTCTTGTCTTTTATTAGCTCCATTCCCCCACCCCCCTCAACTTTCAGTCTGAAGAAGGTCCCAACGCAAAACGTCCCCCTTCCTTTTTCTCCGGAGATGCTGCCTGGCCCGCTGAGTTACTCCAGCACTTTTTGTCAGATTGCCGACCACAGGGAAATGTCTACTCTTGTTTGCAGATGCTTTTCAGCTGTGTTCACATGTCGAAGTGTATGATTTCATATATGTGGGCGGCACAGTGGCGCAGCTGGCAGAGGCGCTGCCTCACAGCGCCAGAGACACAGGTTATATCCTGTATCCTGGCCTTGTGGAATTCCTCCAGGTCAGAGTGGAAATACAGGCCCTTCGGCCCGACTTGCCCACGTCGACCAACATGTTCCATCTACACTAGTCCCACCTGCCTGAGTTTGGCCCATATCCCTGTAAACCTATTCTATCCTTGTACCTATCAAAATGATTTTTAAACACTGTGATAGTGTCTGCATAAACTGCCTCCTCTGGCAGCTTGTTCCATACACCTACCACCCTTTGTGTAAAAAGGTTGCCCCTCAGATTCCAATTAAATCTTTCCTCCCTCACCTTAAAGCTATGTCCCCTGGTTCTCGATTCCCCTAGTCTGGGTAAGAGACTAAAGGGCCTGTCCT
Source organism: Raja brachyura (assembly GCA_963514005.1). Next base: position 19,396,212 of record OY740796.1, on the reverse strand, counting down.
ACAAGCATGCAACTCTATGCGATTAGCGCGACCTAACGTGGTCGCTTGAGCCGTCCGGCGTCGCGGGGCCGGTCCCACTTCGATCGCCGGAGCCGTGCGGAGTTCGTCCCGACATCGCGCGGGGCTCCGAAAAACTGACTATGTCCAAAAATTCCACGCGGCAACGGCTTGTCGGCTTGCAGTCGCCTCGACGCATTACACACCACCCCAACATCGTGCCTCCATGAACCTATCTGTAGGTGCCTCCGTGACCCTCTATGTGTGTGCCTCCGTGACCGTGTGTGTGTGTGTGTGTGTGTGTGTGTGTGTGTGTGTGTGTGTGTGTGTGTGTGTGTGTGTGCGCCTGCCTGTGTGCGCCCCTCTGTCCTGGTGAACTTACCTTAGACTTCGCTCCAAGTTCGCCTCACTTTGTGCCGCGTTGCGCCACTCACCCGACCTTCGCGCGGCCCCTACTGCCGGTTTGGTCGCGCTTGCCGCATGCAGGCGTATGCTGGCGGGAACGGCCCTGTACAGGGGATCACCCGACCTCCGCGCGGCCCCCGCTTCTAGTTTGATCGCGTTCATCGCATAGAGTTGCATGCTTGTAGGACAGGCCCTTAACCCAATCTATTCCTCTTGTGATCTTATGCACCTCTGTAAGATCATCCCTCATCCTCCTGCACTCCAAAGAATAAACTTCTATCCTGCCCAATCTCTCCCTACACCTCAGGCCCTCAAGTTAGGAGGCGCTCTGGTTTCTTCCCACATCCCAAAGATGTGCAGGTTTTTCAGGTTAATTGGCATCTGTAAATAGCCCCTGGTTTTTCGGGAAGTGGGATAACATAGAACTAGTATGAAGGGCTTGAATGATGTTCGACGTGGACTCAGTGGGCAGAAAGGCCTGTTTCCAGGCTGTAGCTCTAAACCGAACTAAATCAGATTTTTTATGGGGTAATGGCACTTGGCACAGTTGTCTGAACAAAACAAAATAGTTAAACACACATTTGGGCTGAATTCTGGTGAGGGAGCCCAGAAATACGACGGAATTACTTGTTTATACACGGCGTAGGGAACATCTGGAATTTTATCCAGTAAATAGCAGCAGAGACTGGAGTCAATTGGGGTGGTGTTTTTTCTGGCAAACGAAGTTTGGGTCAACAGAAGTTCATAATTCATAGGAGCAGAATAAGGCCATTCAGTCCATTGAGTCTACTCAGCCATTCAATCATGGCTGGTCTACCTTGCCCTCTCAACCCCATTCTCCTGCCATCTCCCGGTGACCTTTGACACCTTTACTAATCAAGAACCTCTCAATCTCCACTTTAAAAATACCCAATGTCTTGGCCTTCACAGGAATTCCACAGATTCACCACCCTCTGACTGCAGAAATTCCTCTTCATCTCCTTTCTAAAGGAATGTCCTTTTATTCTGAGGCTACACCCTCTGGTCCTAGACTCTTCAATAAGGGCTTGCTCCCTTTCAGAACTATAAAAATAAAATTTGGAATTCCTACCCACCCTCAGCTCAGGCCATGGCATAGAATAGATTCAAGATATTTATTGAGGGAGCAATAGACGATAGGTGCAGGAGTGGGCCAATCGGCCCCTCGAGCCAGCACCACCATTCAATGCGATCGTGGCTGATCACCCACAATCAGTACCCTGTTCCTGCCTTCTCCCCACATCCCCTGCTATCTTTAAGAGCCCCATCTAGCTCTTGAAAGTATCCAGAGAACCGGGCATCCACTGCCCTCCGAGGCAGAGCCTTGAGATGCGATTCAGAATAGTGGTGCAGAGATGAAACTCAACCATGATCTTATTTAACGGCTGACCAGGAATGAGGGGCCAAATAGACTATCTTTGCATCGATTTATTCTGCCCTTGTATTCCAAACGAGGATTGTTAGAGTTAAACAAAATCTGCTGGAATAACTCGGCAGGTCAGGCAGCATCTATGGCGGGAATGGAAAGGTGATGTTTCAGGTTGGGACCTTCTTCAGACTGGTCGCTGTATGGAGGTCGGTGGGGGAAAGAGGGGGTGGGTGGGACAAACTCTGGCAAACAATAGGTGGATACAAGTGGGGGGGGGTGGGTGACTGGCAGACAGCTGGACAAAGGATAGAGGTGAAAAGGAGACAAAAGGCTGTCAGATAAGTGAAGAACAGAGTTTTAAGGCCAGGGGGGACGGTATTTAGAGTTATGGATGCAAAGCAGGAGCGGTGAAGATGCAGATACATCATGGATGATGGAAAAGGCTTGAGGGACGGTCTTTTTCTGTGCCTATGTCCGTACATAACTGACTTCCAACCAGAAAAACCCAGAAGATACAGGCTTCAAATCCTCACCAGACAAGGCAAGTTGAATACCACCCTAACATGTCAATAGACCCACGCTTGGTGGAAGATCGAATCCATCCAAGGGCAACTCGTTGTACAGTCTCTGATTTTCCACTGTTGCAGTTTTGGCTTGTCGATCTCGCATTGAACACAACGCACAAATGGGAACTGCACAGAAAACACCAACGCTCTCCCTACGGTTTCCCCCTGCATCCCAAAGACGTGCGGATTTGAAAGTTAACTGGCTTCAGTAAATTGCCTCGAGTAGAGAGTGGGTGAGAAAATGGGATAACACAGAGAGAGCTCGTGTGAACGTAATAAACTGTCGGAGTGGACTTGGTGGGCCGAAGGACCCATTTCCATTCTGTATCTTTCAATCATCAAAATTTGCAAGCTGAATCAGTAGTGAGGAAGGTAAATGCATTGTTCATATTTACTTTGAGAGGACTAGAATATAAAAACGGGACTAATGTGGAGGCTTTATAAGGCACTTACTTGTGTGGCAATTGCAATATTTTGAGCCGCTTTCGGCCCCATATCTGAGGAAGGATGAGCTGGCGTTGGAGAGGGGAGGTCCAGAGGAGGTTTATGAGAACGATCGGGTTAATGTACGTTAAGCATTTGATCGTTTCGGGCCTGTACTCGCTGAAGTACAGTACAGAAGCATGAGGGGACATCATTGAAATTTACCGAACAGCAAAAGGCCTGGATCGAGTGGATGTGGAGAGGATGTTTCCACTCGTAGGAGAATCTAGGACTAGAGGGCACAACCTTAGAATATAAAAGGAGACCAGGAGGGATTTCTTTGGTCAGAGGGTGGTGAATCTTTGGAATTCATTGCCACAGACAGTGGAGGAGGCCAAACCATTGGGTATTTTGAAAGTGGAGACTGTCAGGTCCTGGTATAGTACAGGTATCGAAGGTTACGGGGAGAAGGCAGGAGAATGGGGTTGACCCATGATTAAATGGCAGAGAGGACTTCATGGGCTGAATGGCCTAATTCTACTCCTATGATTTACGAACATAATCCCATCGCAACACATTGGTGGAGAGAGTTGTCACTCGACCTCTGAATTAACCACTGCCCTTGAAATCGACAGACGTTGTTACTAAACAAACGCACACAAAATAGACCCCCCTCCCCACCCATCCCCCAAATCTTCAGGTCACTAGTTCCTTGTGATACTTTGCTGACACTAATTGCTCAATTGAATCCCAGGGACAAAGCAGCAGACTAATGTACACCGGGCAAATTCTGTAATTACATCTTTCTCACAAATTGCCCAAATCACAGTGACAAACAAGCCCATTAGGCACAGAGCTGGGGCGATCAACTGCGACATACCTTTCTTTCATTTGTTCTTTGTACCTGTTCATATGCGTCCAGTCTCCCGACTCGCAGTCTGAAGGGCCTCGACCAGAAACGTCACCTATTCCTTCTCCCCAGAGACGAGGCCTGACCCGTTGAGTTATTCCAGCATTTTGTGTTTACCTTCTGTGTAAAGAATCTGCATCTGCAGGTCCTTCCTGCACAACCGCTGTCTGAAGAAGGGTCTGGACCCAAAACGTCACCTATTCCTTTTCTCCAGAGATGCGGCCTGGCCCCGAGTTACTCCAGCTTTGTGTCTAACTTTGGTATAAACCAGCATCTGCAGTTCCTCCCTACACGACTGCTGTCTCTACTGTATAGCCACTCAGCTGCCTTCCATTAACAAGGCCAACGCCAGAGCCACTCTGTATAACATTCCTCTATTTTCCACAACATTAAGCCAAAACCAGCACTAGCTACAAACACACACGTAGACTTAAAGTCCAACTAACATTTCAGCTTCATCATACTGGCCTCTGCACAACAGCTAATTATTAAGGGGGCGGGGAACAAGGATAGGGGTGCAAATTTGTGCTTTTATTATTGATTTTCAAAAATAACATTTTTTGCAAAGTAAAAATATATACAAACCAAAAAAACACGCAAAATAATTCTTCATTTATCCTTAGCATCTATACATTCAGTGGGTGTCATACCCTAGTGTTATAACATAAAGTAGAGTAGAGGAACAGGCCCTTCGGCCCACAATGTCTCTGCTGAACAGAATGCCAAGACCAGCTATTGGTATCATGTTTGCTCCTGCAGTCATGTAATGGCTTTTCACTGACGGGACAGCACGCAGCAACAAAGCTGCTCACTGTACCTCGGTACATATGCCAATAGTCAACGAAACTAGTCTTTACACAAAGCACCCTTCCACTCATGTGGCCCCTTGGGGTGATGTCGCCTCACCAGACTCAGCCCCTCAAGTACATTAAGACAGACAAGAAAGGAACTGCAGGTGCTGGTTCACAAAAAAAGATACAAAGTCTTAGAGTAACTCAGCAGGTCAGGCACAATCTCCGAAGAACATGGATAGGTGACGTTTCTGGGCCAAAGAATTGTCCAGACCAGAAACATCGCCCATTCATGTTCTCCATGTTCTGGCTGACTCGCTGAGTTTAGCTTTAAAGATACAGTGCAGAAACAGGCCCTTTGGCCCACCGAGTCCGCGCCGACCTGTGATCACTCAGATTACAATTTAGAATTTTACTGAAGCCTATTGACCTACAAGCCTGCATGTCTTTGGAGTGTGGGAGGAAACCAGAGCACCCAGAGAAAACCCACGAGGTCACAGGGAGAACGTACAAACGGCGTACAGACAGCACCCATAGACAGGATTGAACCCGGGTCTCTGGCGCTGAAAGACAGCAACTCTACCGCTGCGCCACCGTGCTGCTCTTGAATTACTCTAGCACTTTGTGTCTTTTTATTTAGCATTGATTAAGATGTGGACTGAGCAATGCAATTGGTCAAAGTACTTTGGATTTACTCTTTAAACATCTCTATGCTCATGAGAGTTTACTTGTGCTAGCAAGTTTCACTCATCTCTTCCTATAATCTCCTGTGGCTCTGCATTGTAATGTGTTTGCTAACACACCTCATGGCATCTTGTGATATTTAAAAGCAAGAACTTGTCTATGTTGTAATTAACTAATTTGTATGAACCAATTCAGAAATGAATGGCAACTGAATGGCTTCTGCATCCACTGACAAGCGGGAAAGACTTGCATTTACATAGTGCCCGGCACATCCCTCACAGGACATTCCAAAGCGCTCGGCAGCCATACAGTGGAACTAGGTTTAAGTTTATTATTGTCACGTACCAAAGTACAGTGAAAAGCTTTGCTTTGCATGCTATTCAGACAGATCAGCTTCTAGTAAAAGGTGAAGATGCAGCATGCCACATATAGCTTTGGGGCTGCACAGTGGCATGGCACCAGAGGCCCGATTTCAATCCTGACCTCGGCTGCTGTCTGTGTGGAGTTTGGATGTTCCCCGAGTCCGTGTGGGATTAGTTTAGTTTAAAGCTACAGTGTGGAAACGGTCTACCGAGTCCGTGCCGACCAGCGATCACCTGTACACTAGTTCTATCCTACACACTTGGGACAATTTATAGAAGCCAATTCACCTACAAACTTGCACGTCTTTGGTGTGTGGGAGGAAACCGGAGCACCCAGGGAAAACCCACGCGGTCACAAGGAGAATGTGCAAACTTTGTACGGACAGCACCCGTAGCTAGGATCGAACCTGGGTCTCTGGCGCTGTAAGGCAGCAACTCTACTGCTCCTCTGGGCGCTCCAGTGTCTTCCCACATCCCAAAGACATGCATGTTTGTAGATGAATTGGCCTCTGTAAATTGCCCTTAGTGTGAAGGGAGTAGATGTGGCTTTGTGTCCTTTTTTGTAAACCAGACCCATCTTCACCTGCAGTTCCTTGATTCTGTTCTCCAGAGACACGGTCCGAGTTACTCCAGCACTGTGTGTCATTTTGTGTAAAACAGCATCTGCAGTTCCCTCATAGAACTAGCATGAAGAGATGACTAATGGTCGGCATGGACTCGGTGGGACGAAGGGTCCGTTTCCATGTTGCGTCTATAAACTAAACTAAACTATTCAATGATTCCAATAAACCAAGGCAACAAAACCACCACAGGATTTGGCTGTCAAGGCGACACAATCGATTTAAACACATTCACTTAATGTGCGCAGGTGGGACCCGTGCTGGTAATGTGATGCCATTTCTCAGCCCATAAATCACACCGTCTTTCTTGCTTTATTCATTTGAAATGCTTTTGATTTATTTGCACTTATCTTGTTTTCCAGAATGGTTTGAAAAAAAACGAGAAAAAGCCTCAAGGTTAATCAGGTGAGCAACAGCTCCGACAGTGATATGACAAGAGTGATTCAGATGATCAACATTAACCACGTCACATTCAACAGAAACGATTTAACGTGTGTTATCACCTAATCTTTAGCATTATGAATACAGACCTCTGACTAACATGCCTCGGATGCTTGGTAATCGATGGAATGCATGTGAAATGCATCCACACGATGACAGTGTAAAGAACCCAGTCCATTAATTTTATTGATTCCATCGGTACAGAATGCTGCCCCCAGATTCTTGTCCAATATGGACTGTAGACGGCTGTGGAGGCAGTCAGTGATATCATTAAGGTGCAGACTGACGGATTCTGGATTAGTACGGGTGTCAGGGGTTACGGGGAGGCAGGAGAATGGGGTTGAGAGAGAAAGATAGAACAGCCATGATAGACTTACTGGGACAAATGGCTTAATTCTGCTCTTATAACTTATTAATTTTGGCCCACTGAGTCCGCACTAACCAGCGATCAGCCCGTACACTAGCACTATCCAACACACTAGGGACAATAGACAATTTTACCAAAGTCAATTAACCTACAAACCTGTAGGTCTTTGGAGCGTGGGAGGAAACCGGAGGACCCGGAGGGAGCCCATGCGGTCACAGGGAGAACGTGGAAACTCCGTACAGACAAGCACCCGAGGTCAGGATCGAACCTGCCTCTCTAAGGCAGCAACTCTACCGTTGCGCGACTGTGCCATTTAGGTTTATTATTGCCACATGTACAGAGGTACAGTGTTGTTTTGAACGCTCTCCGATAAAACAGGATAATACTACAAATAAATACAGACAAGTCAAATTCGAGTAGAATAGGTAGAATAAAGGGGGAGGATACAGAGTGCAGAATATCGCTCTCCGCATTGTAGAGCACCAAATCCAGATACAAAGTCCAATGTCCACAATGGGCTAGAGGTGAAACCATGAGCAATAGCCCCGTGTGAACTCAACACACACCCTGTTCATTTGCATCATCAATATAGTGCTTTTATAGGACAGAGAACAGTGCAGCGTTGGATCAGGCCCTTCAGCCCACTGTGTCAGTGCCGCCCCCGATACCAAATTAAAATAATATGCTTGCACATGAGCCATATCCCTCCATTCCCTGCATGTACATGGGCCAGTTCATATGCATCTTAAATGTCACTGTCATATCTGCTACCATAACCTTCCTGTTCCAATTGGAATAACCGGAAAATTCAGCAAATAGGATCTCTCTTTCTAAAGCATGTTTTGGTGCTCTGGCCCCCCCCGTGTACAAGAGTTTAACTCACCACAGTCCATTCACTATTTTGTGACATCTAAACTGCGATCCTAAAGTGCAATTTTCAGAGAGGTCCTCAAGATCAGAGAAGACAAAAAAAAAAATTGAGAATAGAGTTTAGTTTAATTTAGAGATACAGCATGGAAACAGGCCCTTCGGCCCACACCGATCACCCATTACACTGGTTCGGTCCTACATACCAAGGGAAATTTACAGAAGCCAATTAATCTACAAATCTCACGTCTTTAGAATGTGGAGCACCCAGAGAAAACCCACGCGGTCAGAGGGAGAACATCCAAACTCTGTACAGACAGCACCCGAGGTCAGGATCGAACTAGGACCGAGAGGCAGCAAATCGACTGCTGTGCCACAGTGCCGCCCCCTGGGATGGGTCACACCAATGGATTTACTATAAGTATGCGAGATCTGAGACTCATGATTAAAAGGCCAGGCTAAATTGTATACAAAATTACAGAAAAGTAATACAGGTCCACCATTGATTTTCCAGCACCTTTGGTCCCAGAGCCTTGCTGGATTCATCGTTTTGCCGGACCAACATGGTCGTAGACGAGGGCCGAGATGACCCCCGAAAGTCAGCTCTGGGAACGGATCTGCTGGCACCGGCCAGGCTGCAGTTCCAGAGCCCCGGCCGCAGGGGGCAAACTCGACCCCCCGACTGACCGCCATGATGAAGTCGAGATCGGCCGCCTCACCCAGCCTAGGTGCCACATTCTCGGAGGGACTTCCAGTGGAGATTTAAAGTGCGCTCTTCTCATTTTGTCCGGATTAAAACAGGTGGCAGACCATCGGTGGTGGACCTGTGCTGATTTTGAATTGATTGCAGTAGTTTCCACGTCCGTCGACATATGAATTACTGGGACGGAATCGGCCGATTCAACTATGGCATTGAAGCCAAAATTCCATTCTACGATACTCCCATAAAATGGCCACAGATGACACATCATTCTTTCAAAGAAATGCACGAAGCTAAACTTCAATGAGGCTTTTGTGAATGAAGAAATCTCATCAGAATAGTAAGATTAAACGAGAACTTACCAGTTTGAAGTTTGATCTTTATTTTATGAGGAGTTACGATGAGGGATTACGTGAAGACCCCGCCAGCACGCATGCGCAACATTCTTCAAAGCAGTGGTGTGAAATCACAGACAGTCACAATGACTAATATATTAAGATAAGAGAGAACTTTCATACCAGGTGATCTTTATAGTAGAGGGTTGGGAGCGGAGGGCACGTAATCCCTCATCGTCTGAAGATTCAGACTGAAGAAGGGTCTCGACCCGAAACGTCGCCTATCTCCTTCGCTCCTTAGATGCTGCTGCACCCGCTGAGTTTCTCCAGCTTTTTGTGTAACCCTCGATTCTCCAGCATCTGCAGTTCCTTCTTTAACAAGAAGGATTAGATGACTGAAGGGATAGTGTAGCTGACAGTGAGTGGCAGTGAGAGGACAAAACACACAAAAGATGGATCAAGAGCTCGCGTTGAGCATCACTGGTCGGGGGGGGGGGAGAGAGAGGAGCGATCACGAGGGCGATGGAGAATTAAAGCAACAGGCATCTAGAAGTTCTAAGTTTGACTTGAAGACAAAATGATGGTTGCAGAGATACTAGCACAGAAACAGGCCCTTCTCCCCAGCGCCTCCACACCAACAACCCATTAACACTAGGCCATCATTAATCCCAGTTTCTATTCTTTCTACATTCTCAGATGCTGCATTTGAAAGAATTAGTCACGTTGTTGAAAACAGAAATCTCATGATAAATCGGGCCGGCACAGTGATACAGCGGTAAAATTGCTGCCTCACAGTGCCAGAGATCCGGGTTCGATCCTGACCACGGGCGCTGTCTGCACAGAGTTTGCATGCCAACATCCTAAAGACGTGCGGGTTTGCAGGTTAATTGCTTCTGTAAATTGTCCCAAGTGCGTTAGATAGAACTAGGGTACGGGTGAGCGTTGGTCGACACAGGCCCAGTGGGCCGATGGGCCAGTTTCCACACTCTTTGACTAAACTAATCCCACCCGTTCTCTCACACATTCCAGGGCTTAGAGCCGTTGTCATTCAGCACGGAAACAGTCCCTTTGGCCCAACACGCCCACCATCCGTAGGCCCATTCTCCCCACTGGTTTTCTCTCTAAACCTTTTCTAACTGTGTTCCTGCCAAAAAGCACTCTCAAAATGTCAAATGAAATGGCAAAAAGAGCGAAGGAAAGAATTACTCAGTGTGTTGAATGCTGACCAGTAGATAGATGGGAAAGAATGTCCGCTCGACTGATTTGGCGAGAGAATTATAGATCTAACCTTTATTCTCATACCAGGTTTTATTAACAAACGATTAAACATTCCATTGCAGCATACTCTGTCCCCCTTGCAAACCACGCTACCTGCAATAAAATGTCACCCTGATATCCTTTTAACCCTTACCCACACTTCAGACCTCTCTATGTGGAGTATTAATAAAGTTCTTAATTAATTAATGGTTCTGTATCAATAAAGATGTTGGTAAGCAGTGTGCAAAACTCGAAACCTTACAGGCTAATGTTTCAGCTTCTTTTTCCATTTTCCACTGAAATAAACCACAGGTATAGGACGTGCTTCCAACAGCCTGTTCAGTGCGGTCTAACAAACCTACCAACTACTGTTAAACCAGCCTCATACTAGTGGGGTGAAAGGCAGTCACTAAACAAGGGGAGATTTCTTCACTTGAAGAGCGGTGGGAGGTTGCACTTCACTGCCCGATGTACTGTTCTGTGTTCAGTTTAGTTTTAGAGATGCAGCGTGGAAACTCTGCCCAGCAAGTCCGCACCAATCAATGATCACCCATACACTTGTTCTACCCGACGCACTCGGGAGGATTTGCAGAAGTTGTGGGCAGAAAGCTTCCTCACATGTAACGGTATCTGGAACATAGCATTAGGGGTGGGGCAGCGGTGGAATTGCTGCCTCACAGCACCAGAGACCCGGGTTTGATCCTGATTCTGGTGCCGACTGTATGGAGCTTGCACGTTCTCTCCTGAACCATGTGGGTTTTATCCAGGGGCACTGGTTTCCTTCCGCATTCCAAAGACGTGCAGGTTTTGTAGGTTAATTTTGTAGCTTCTGTAAATTGCCCCCTAATGTGAAGGGTAGAACTAATGTATCGGTAATAGCTGGGTGGCACAGACCCAGTGTTTTCATGCTGTATTTCTAAACAAAACATCGAACCGTACGGCCCATGTATCTGTGCAGACATCAAGTTGAACTAACTTAATCTGTCTTCACATAATCTATCCCACTCAGTTCCCTGCATATCCAAGTGCCTATCTTAAATGCCACTATCGTAACTGCCTTCACCTCCTGGCCTGGTTGTATGTTCCAGGCACCCACCACCCTTTGTGGGAAAAAAAACAACTTACCCTGCACATAACCTTTAAATTTGGTCCCTCTCACCTTATAGCTATGCCCTTTCCGGTGGGAAAAAGGTTCTGACTGTCGAACCCAACTATGCCCCTCATTATGTTATATACTTCTACCAGTTCTCCCCTCAACCTCCAGCATTCCAGAGAAACCATTACGAGTTTGTCCTGGTTCTCCATGTAGATAATACCCCCTAATCCAGGCAAGAATCCTGGTAAAAGGACACAAAGTGCTGGAGTACCTTAGCGGGTCAGGCAGCATCTCTGGAGAACATAGACAGATGACGTTTCAGGTCGGGACCCTTCTTCAGACTCCAGAATGTTTCAACATGCTGGGAAACCTCGACTAAGCCTCTGCATTATTTCGGCAATGCCGTGACCAGAACTGCACAGAATATTCCAAATGTGGCCCACAGCAACATCTTAGAGAAATGCATCATGACTTTGTGACTCTTACACTCCTTGCGTCATGCTTTCAAGGGGAGCAGATATACTTAGAGTCACAATCTACATGGTGGAGATTGACAGATTCTTGATTAGTACGGGTGTCAATGGTTATGGGGAGAAGGCTGGAGAATGGGGTTGAGAGGGAAAGATAGATCAGCCGTGATTGAGTGGCATCAGCTCAATGGGCCGAATGGCCTAATTCTGCTCCTATGACATGAATTGATAAGCCCCATTATCATGTGATAGACCCACAGCGGCGGCCCAGGCTTTGGGTAATTTTAAAGTGGAGATTGATTAGTAAGGATGGCAAAGATGACCGCGAGAAGGCAGGAGAATGGGGTTGAGAGGGAAAGATAGATCAGCCGTGATTGAATGGCAGAATAGACTCGATGGCCAAACTACCTAATTCTGCCACTAACCGAGAGCAGGGAAGGGGGACTCACCCAAGTAGCTCCATTTTAGGCAGTATGGACTCAACAGGCCAAAGGATTGCTTGCATGAAGATGCAGGTAGCGAGATGGAATGGACACAATACCTGGTTAAAGGCTTCAGGGCCAGACCAAGTGCAGCTTGGCCCCAAACCATCACTGTGGGATAAACATTGCTGGGTCAATTGGCCAAGAGAAGGCTTTGGAAGTTCGGCATGTCCCCAACGACTCCCACCTACTTCTGCAGATGTGCCGTAAAAAGCATTTTATCGGGATGCATCACAGCAGAGTTTGGGAACAGCTCCATCCAAGACCGCAAGAGATTGCAGAGAATTGTGGGCGCCGCCCAAACCATCACGCAAGCCAACCTCCCTTCCATCGACTCCAGCTACATTTCACGCTGCCTAGACAAGGCCACCAGCATAATCAAGGATCAGTCTCGTCCCGATCACTCCCTCTTCTCCCCTCTCCCATCAGGCAAGAGAGAGAAATGTGAAAACGCACAGCTCCAGATTCAGGGATAGTTTCCTCCCGGCAGTTCTCAGGTAACTGAACCATCCTATCAACAATTAGAGAGTGATCCTGAGCTACCACCAACCTCATTGGGGACCCTCGGATGATTTTTAATCAGACTTTATTCATTGTTATTCTCTTTATCCTGTACTTGTACACCATGGATGGCTTGATTGAATCATGTATAGTCTTTCTGCTAACTGGATAGCACGCAACAAAAAAAGCGTTTGACTGTACCGGGGTACACGTGACAATAGTAAACAAAATTATCTCGAAGTTATTTCCGTAGCCATCTTCGGGGATCAGACAAATCCAGGCACCAGTTTCAGATATTTGGGATTTATTTCCGACTGGTACAAATTAGTAAATTGTCCCTAGTGTGTGTAGGATAGCGTTAGGAATCGCTGGTCGGCATGGACTCAGTGGGCTAAAGGGCCTGTTTCCGCGCTGGATCTCCAAACTAAACATTTCAGCACAATTGAAAACAATCATAAAACACTAGATTAATGATCAGGGAATAAAACGTTCTTCCCGTGCAGTAGTCAGGCTACTCGACAACCTCGAGATTGTCACCTCCAGCCAAACACGGCCTTGCCTGGTTCAAAGTCGATTGTGAATCATGTCACGGGTAATTAAACCGCTCCGAGCTGGTGTTCAGATTTACAACTACAATACCTCGCAGAACAAATCAGGACCCTGCAAAGACTTGCCGGCGCTCGGGAATATGCCAAGAATTCAGGCATGCTTTAAAGTGGCTGAAAATATTTTTTCTTACATAGATTATTTCTGAAGTTAAAAAATCCAGTTCAGTTACTGCCTTTGCCAAATGTTTAAGACTCATTACACACGCAATGTCAGCGGCGTGGATAAGACCTGGAGTTGAAATCAACAAACAGCCAGGACCACCACTGATAGCTTTGCTTTGTACATCCACCCAGCAAGCCTCTGAACAAGCGGCAGGGCAGCGATGGGGAGTTCGCAGTGGAGAGGGATGAGAGTGTTCGAAATACATACAGCTCAGCGATGTTAGTTAACTCAACTGCCTCACGCCATAGTTCATGCACCATACAAAGGCATAAACGCAGAGTGGCACAGCTATAGCCTCACAGCCCTGGATACCCGGGTTCAATCCCGATCTTGTGGGACTTTGCAAGTTCTCCCTGTGACTGCATGGGTTTCCTCCTGAATCCCTAAGATGTGCGAGTTTGTAGGTTAATGGAGAAAAGTGGGTCAACGTAGAACCTGTGTGAACAGGTCATTCAAGTTTGGCATGGGCTCGGTGGGCCAAAGGGCCCCGTTTCCTTGCTGTTTCTCTAAACTAAACTAATCTCCACTGCAAATACTCGAGAGCATAACGTTAAAGTGCGAGAGGGAAAGTTTAAAGCAGGTACACAGGCCATGTTTGTTTACACAGAGAGATGTTGGTGCCTGGAACGCACGGTCAGGAGTGCTGGTAGAAACAGATACGAAAGTGGCCTTTAGATAGGCTTATGAATACGCACGGTATGAAGCGATATGGATCACATGCAGGAACAAGGGGTTAATTTGGAATCGTGTTTGACACAAACATTCTGGGCCAAAGGCCCTGTTCCTACGCTGTACTTTTTAATATTTATATTGACGAAGAGCAACGAATCTAGTTTAATTTAATATGTTTAAAGATATAGCATGGAAACAGGCCCTTCGGCCCATCACGTCCGCACTGACCATCACGTTCATGCTGGTTCTATGTTCTCCCACCGTCTCATCCACTCCTGACACACGAGGAGCAAATTTGAGGCCAAATAACCTACAAAGCCACAGGGAGAAGGTGCAAACTCCACACAGACAGCAACAGAGGTCAGGATCTCAAACCTGGGTCTCTGGTGCAGCAAGGCAGCGACTCTACCAGCTCTCCTCCCTGTGCTGCCCTAACACAATCAACCCCTGCAAAAGATGAATGTGTTCGTAACCAGATAACATGTTTTATCACCGACACTAAATTAGATATAAAATGACCACAGGTGCCCCCGTCTGCTTCCTAGTAACACCGGAATCTTTAATGCACTTCTCAAGAGAAGAGCTGAAAATCAGCAACATGTTAGAGCAACACGTGCCCCACCAGCATGCAGATTTTAGACGTTAGAGCTGGGGTGGGCAACCTTGTTCTGCATAGGAGCCGGGACGCACGTCTGTGAGCAGATGGCGGGCCACATCTATCACGTGTACACACGGATCCCCAGATGGCAGGCATCAAATCGCATGTTCACAAGTAGCCAAAAATGCTGGAGAAACTCAGCGGGCGAGGCAGCTTCATGCAATCTCACCCGCTGAGTTTCTCCAGCAATTTTGTCTACGTTCGATTTTTCCAGCATCTGCAGTTGTTTCTTAAACGTGTTCACAGAAGGTGCGCGGCCGTGCCGGCAGCTTTGCGCAGGACGCGGTACAGCCAGAGCTCGGCCGCTATTGTTCGGGGCGCCGCTGCTCGGGGAGCTTGGTGGGCCGGATGATTATAGGAATAAAAATCCGCCCGCAGGCCAGATGATTTCGGGTAATGGGCTGCATTGGAGATACAGCACGGAAAGAGGCCCTTTGGCCCATCGAGTCCACGCTGACCAGCGATCAGCCCGTACACTAGCACTATCCTACACACCAGGGACAACTCGCAATTTTACCCAACCCCATGAGCCAACAAAGCTGCAAGCACTTTGGAGTGTGGGAGGAAACCGGAGCACCCGGAGAAAACCCACAAGGTCACGGGGAGAATGTGCAAACTCTGTACAGACAACAGCCGAGGTCAGGATCAAACCCAGTTCTCTGGCCCTGTAAGGTAGCAAATCTACCACTGCTCAACCCTGCCCCCCCCCCCCCCCCAACCAATGATGAAGCCCCATGCACTCAAGATAACCAAATTCAAAGTGTCCTCTAATTGTTTAAACTGTTGTGCACTGCCGAGATAAATTCGGGAACAAGATGCACATCTAGGCGGCACAGTGATACGTGCAGTTGCTGCATTACAGCGTTAGACGTAGGAACATTTTTAAAAATAGGTACAGGAGTAGGACATTCAGCCCTTCGAGCCATTCAATATCATCATGGCTGATCAACTAAAATCAGTGCCCCATTCCTGCTTTCTCCCCATATCCCTTGATTCCTTTGGCCCCAAGAGGTAAATCTAGCTCTCTTGAAAACATCCAATGAATTGGCCTCCACTGCCTTCTGTAGCAGAGAATTCCAGAGATTCACAACTCCCTGGGTGAAGAAGTTTTTCTTCACCTCAGTCCTAAATAGCCTACCCCTTATTCTTAAACTGTGACCCCTGGTTCTGGACTCCCCCAAGATCAGGAACATTTTTCCTGCATCTAGCCTGTCCAATCTTTTAAGGGTCACATAGCAGAAGCATCCGCGTGGCAGGGCTGGAAACTGGAAGTATCCCGAGCTAACTGCCACCACCATCATCTACTGCAACAAGTGATGGCTCCCACCGATTGTCGCCTGAAACTTGCGTCCGTTTCAGGACGGACGATGACAGCGAGATCAACATTTGAAACGTGGACTCCAAAGAAGAATCCTTTAAGAATGTTTATGTTTCCATGAGATGCCCACTCATCCTTCAATCCGGATTTGATTGTGACCATGAGCACTGTCTGTACGGAGTTTGCACGTTTTCCCTTTGACTGCGCAGGTTTCCTCCGGGTGCTCCGGTTTCGTCCCACGCTCTAAAGACCTACAGGTTTGTAGGTTCATTGGCATTGGCAAAATTGTAAACTGGCCGTTGTGTGTGCAGGATAGTGCTAGTGTACAAGGGTGATCGCTGGTCAGCATGGACTCAGTGGGCTAAAGGGCCAGTTTCCACGCTGTGCCTCCAAACTGAACTAAACCGCTAACATGTGATTGTATTATTTAGATAGAGTTGTTTTCCTACTGAACCCAGCAAATATAGGTCTCTGAAGCCAAACGGTCCAGCTCTCCTCTTCTACCCTCTGGCAAGCACATGAGCACTTGTTGTTCAATAATAAACAGTTCAGCAATAAGGACCTTTCAGCACAGTTTGCTTTTTGACACGCATTTCCCGAGGGCTGTTCACATCCAACACTCTCCCTTCAAAGCACCGCTTATCATCTGCACAGTCACAGGGCATCAGCTGCTCAACCACTCTGAAGGAGTGCAGAACACAAGCATGCAAGCAGACCAGCTCCAAAAATGCTTCCATTTGTTCCAGCCAAAGTCAGGCACAAAGTCACGTATCAACGGTTTCCAGGCACAGCCTGGTGCACTGTTACAAATGGCCACACGGTTGCATCTCTTCATTCCCCAAACCTGTTGGCCCCATTAGTGGCGCTGCTGGTAGAGCCACTGCCTCACTGAGCCCGAGACCCAGCTTCAGGGAGAGGCGGGGTGAGGGAGAGGACGAAACAAGTCCATCGTCCCAGCTCATCCATGCCAACCAAAACGCCCCATCCAGGCTGGTCCCATTTGGCCGCATGTGCCCACGTTCCTCTAAACCTCTCCAGGCGCAAGATTAATGCTACGACAGTTTTAAACCAAGATCCATTTGCCAAAACCACTGGTTTCAGGTAAATACAGATACCACAGGAGTATTGAAAACAATTAGTAAAAAAGACTAAAGTGCTGGAGTAAATCAGCGGATCAGGCAGCATCCCTGGAGAACATGGATAGGTGGTGTTTCAAGTTGGGACCCTTCTTCAGAGCAGTTGTGTAGGAAACTTATCAGATGGAAGACAGACACAAAGAAGGGTCCTGACCCTAAACGTCACCTATCCATGTACTCCCAAGATGCTACCTGACCTGCTGAATTACTCCAGCACTTGCTTTCTATTTTTTGTAAAAAAACATCTGCAGTTCCATGTGTCCAAAGAATTAGATAGTCCTGGATGACATTTTTCCCCAGTGTCAAAAAACATGTTAACTGTCTATTCCTCTCAACACTGTTTGTGAGATCTCACTGGGTTCAGAATGGCTGCTTTGAGCAATAGTCACTGAAGCTTCACAAAGTGATCGTGTGAAAGTGATGAAACAATAATGCCCCTCTCTGGGCGAGATAATTAGCTTCTTGTTAAAGTTGGTCTCCAAATCTCCAAAATATAAAGCAGGGACCAGTACAGGGTATTAATAAACAGAAGTAGACTCGTGCCTTAGGACTGGGAGATTTCACTGGGCATTAACGGTCTTAGGGCCTACCATCGTAAATAAACACAACATCTCCTCTCACTCAGACCGATCCCAAACTCACACTTTGTGTAAACATCGGGATCCTCTGGAACACAAATATGGAAAGGGTGCCGTTCACTTTCTCAGTGTGAATTACCATAGATCTGCACATACCAGGAAAGACAGCCAATGTCATATATAGTGAACTGCAGACACTGGTTTACACCAAACAGACACACAATGCTGGAGTAACTCAGCGGGACTGGCAGCATCGCTGGAGAGAAGGAATGGGTGACCCGTCTGAAGAAGAGTCTCCACCGCAACGTCACCCATTCCTTCTCTCCAGCGATGCTGCCTGTCCCGCTGAGTTACTCCAGCATTGCGTGTCCATCCCAGTGTCATATGGTTGAAAGTTGAAAGTTCATTATTCCGTTTTGGGATATATAATAAAACACTCCCGACTTCAATTATAGGATTGAGCAAATGGGTTCAATTATCAGAGGCCTTTTATCCCGCGTATATAATCTTTACCCCGGCACAACCTTTATTTGAAAGCATAACGAGGGAGACACAATAACGCAGCTGGTAGAACTGCTGCCTCACAATGCCAGTGACCCGGACTCCATCCTGATCTCAGGTAATGTCTGTGTGCGGAGTTTGCACGTTCTCCGTGTGACCGTGATGGTTTCGTCCGGGTGCTCCGGTTTCCTCCCACATCCTAAAGACAAGTTTGTAGGTTATTTGGACTCTCACCCAAATATTGCCCCTCATGTGTAGGGAGTGGAGGAGCAAATGGGATAGCATGAACCAGTGTGAATGGGTAATTGATGGGTGGCATGGACTCAGTGGGCAGAAGGACCCATGTCCATGCTATATCTCTAGACTGAACTGAACATCACTCATTTTAGTCCCCACCTCTCCAACACTTCTTCGCTGCCAGATTGCTTTTCCAATGTTTCTTCTGGATGAAATGATTTTTTTCCCTAAATAAAGCGTGCACAGTGATGTAAGCCAATATTGGCGCTTCCTTACACACCCAGAGACACGGGTTCAAACCTCACCACGACTATATTGGTTTCGCCCCGGATGCCCCAGTTTCCTGCCACATCCCAAAGACATGCGGGTTGGTAGGTTAATTGGCCTCTGAAAATGCCTCCTGATGTGTAGGTGAGAGGAAGTTAGTGGGATGTGGGCAGAAGGAAAAAAAGTTGGATCAGTGTAAATGGATGCTTGTGATGGACTGAGTGAGATGAAGGCCCCACTTCCTCGCAGCACGGCGCCAGCAACACTCTGCACTTTAGCAAAACAAACACCGTCTCCAAAGTGCTTCACAACAGAATTATTACGTTGGGCCAATCACCAAAAGCTCGGTGGGTTAGGTGTTGGCTTCATGCAGTTGTACAGAGAGATATAGCGTGGAAGCAGGCCCTTCAGCCCATCGAGTCTGTACTGACCAACAACCACCCATTTACACCAATGCTACATTAAACCTGTATTTTTATTTTAAATTTTCAGTGTTATTTTACTGAATGTGTTAACAAAGGAGAGAGATGCGAAGCTTCAGGGAGTAGTGAGGGTAGACACAAAATGCTGGAGTAACTCAGCGGGACAGGCAGCATCTCTGGAGAGAGGAATGGGAGTGAATTGGAAGATCAGCGTCCTTGGCAAGCAGAAGCGGAGGGATGATCAGCAGTAGAGCGATTAAACTAGCGGAGTGCTTGGGCTTGTTTATCTACCTCCCCAACTACTAAGCTCAGAAACCAGCAGGATAAACACGCATTGGTACAGCACTAGTGTAGTTTACAGATACAGCGTGGAAATAGGCCACTCAGCCCGAGCTCATGTTGACCAGCGTTCACCCAGTACACTAACTTACACACCCTTGGGATCATTTTTTTGCAACTTACCGAGTCCAATTAACCTACATACATGCACGCCTTTGTGATGTGGGAGGAATCCGGAGCACCCGGAGAAACCCCATGGGGTCACAGGGAGAATGCACAAACTCCATACAGGCAGCACCCAAACTCAGGATTGAACCCAGGTCTCTGGAGCCATAAGGCAGTAACTCCACCGCTGCGCCACCATGCGCCCTGCTACAGAATATTTTGCATGAAGACCTTCAACTTGTACGAAGTCCTGAATTGAAAGTAGATCACCTTCCTCTTCACTAAGTTTAAATCCCAGAGCCATCTCCCCAAAAGCAGTGAGCAAGCATCTTCACCGGAAGAATTGCAATGGTTCAAAACAGCAACCTCCTCATGAACAACAACAGGGAGAAGCGGCAACGGCACACTCACACCACCAAAATGGGATTGAAACGGGCTGCATGGTCGTCCCACAGCGAAAAAGCCACAAGTCTTCTCAAGAAGACCCAAAACTTTCTGAAGAAGGGTTCAGACCCTGAAACATCACCTATTATTTTTCTCCAGAGATGCTGCCTGACCCGTTTGAGTTCCTCCAGCAGTTTGTGTCCATCTTCTGTCTTGACTAATGATGGATATAAAATGTTGGAGTAACTCAGCAGGTCAGGCAGCATCTCTGGCGAAAAAGGAATAGGAGACGTTTCAGATCAGAACACTTCTTCGGCCTGAAGAACGGTTCCGACCAGAAACATTATCCATTCTGTTTCTCCAGAGATGCTGTCTGACCGGGCGGAGTTACTCCAGCATTTTGTGTCTTTTTTTGGTTTCGAAGATACAGCGCAGAAATAGGCCCTTCAGCCCACCGGGACCGCACCAACCAGCGATCCCAGCATATTAACACAATCCTACATATACTCGGGACAATTGACATTTATACCAAGCCAAGCACCTGTAGCCAGGATCGAACCTGGGTCTCTGGCACTGCAAGGCTGCGCCACCGTGCCGCACATCTTCAGTATAAACCAGTATTTACAGTTCCTTCCTACACATTAGAACAAATCCTCTCTGCTTCCCATCTGGTGGACAGGGTAAAACTGCCCTATAGTTGAGTGAGTGAGCAGGCATTCAATTTGCACAACAGGCTCCCTGGGGTGACGGTGGAAGTCGTTTTGGAATTATTCAAATGCAAATGAGAGAAGCCTTTCAGAAAATAAATCATTGGACGCCAGCGTGAATATGTGACCCAGTCGTATGGACCCTGAGTGTTTGCACACCTCGTGTCAGAGTGTACTACCTCCGAGGTTGAATGCTTCTTATTATGAATGCTCTGCATAACTTCATAGGTCATAGGAGTAGAATAATGCCATTCCGCCCATCAAACCCATTCTGCCATTTAATCATGGCTGATCTATCTTTCTCTCCCAGGGGCCACAGTTTAAGAATAAGGAGCAAGCCATTTACAATGGAGACGAGGAAATACTTTTTCCTCGCAGAGAGTGGCGAGTCTGTGGAATTCTCTGCCTCAGAGGGCGGTGAAGGCCAGTTCTCTGGATGCTTTCAAGAGAGAGCGAGATAGGGCTCTTAAAAATAGCGGAGTCAGGGGATATGGGGAGAAGGCAGGAACGGGGTACTGATTGGGGATGATCAGCCATGATCACATTGAATGGCGGTGCTGGCTCGAAGGACCAAATGGCCTACTCCTGCACCTATTGTCTATTGCCCTAATTTCCTGCCTTCTCTTCCTTTGGCACCCTTACTATTCAAAAATACTAGTCAATCTCTGCCTTAAAAATACCCAATGACTCGGCCTCGGGTAGAGTATTGATTTATATTTCATTCTTCAGGATCTGGGCACCAACTGCATTTATCACCCATCCCATGAGAGAGCGTACCGTGTCGCTGGCCTTCTTAGATCATTGCAGTCCTTTAGTTACTCAATTTACTTTCGAGATACAACGTGGAAACATGCCCTTCAGACCACCGAGTCCACTCTGACCAGCGCCCAAACCACACACCAGCCCTGCCCTACATTGTAGGGGCAACTTACATAATAGCGAAGCCAAGTAACCTACAAACCTCGACGTTTTTGGAGTGTGGGAGGAAACCGGAGAAAACCCACACAATCACAGGGAGAACGGACAAACTCCGCACAGTCAGGATCTAACTCGGGTCTCTGACGCTGTAAAGCAGCAACTCTACTGCCGCACCACTGTGCCGTCCCTTATTAGTTGGAAACTGGCCAAATTCTAAAGCTGGGGACTTGGAGTATTTCGAAAAGAACAATCGACTTGCCACATTGTCAGAATGATGCCATGAAAGACTTGACTGTGCAACTGAGCTTTAAACCATCACCATTGGGCACAAAGCACTTTATTTACAAACTAATTGCCTGGCTTATATCCCAGGGCAGTTATTTGCATTATCCCCAAGTTCCCTTTCCAAAAAGATTCATTGCCATCTGATGTCTTTTTGGCAAACCACAGCAGAAGGCAACAAGCTCGACTTAAAGCGGTTATGTCATTGACACCTTGACAGACAAATGGGGACATTTCCCCCCCAGTCGGTTCTGTCTGGGACCGACCGATTGCAATCCGCACTGCAAGGCTTGCTGTGATTCTTGCCATCTTGTTGCCATGGGTAACAGCCAGATGAAGGATGGACTTGCCCAGTGTACAGCTGCCTGCACTGTGACTGAGGGAACTCTGGGTAGTTGGTTAACAGGGATGCAATGCTAAGGCTTTATAAGGCGCTGGTCAGACCGCATTTGGAATATTGTGAGAAGGTTTAGGCCCCATATTGGAGGAATGATGTGCCGGCATTGGAGAGGATCCAGAGGGTGGTTTACGGGAAAGATCCCAGGAATAATTGGGTGAACAAATGATGAGCGTTTAACGGCACTGGGCCTGTACCCACTGGAGTTTAGTAGGGACTTCATTGAAATCTACGAAATAGTGAAAGGCCTGGATATTGTTTCCACTGGTAGGAGAGTCTAGGACCAGAGACTATAGCCTTTGAATAAAAGGACGTACCTTTAGAAAGGAGATGAGGGGGATTTCTTTAGTCAGAGGGTGGTGACACTGTGGAATTAATTGCCACAGACGTCGGTGGAGGTCAAGTCATTGGGTATTTTCAAGACAGAGATGGAAAGATTCTTGATTAGTACGGGTGTCAAGGGCTATGGGTAGAAGGCGGGAGAATGGGGTTGAGAGAGAAAGATAGATCAGCCGTGATTGAGCGGCGGAGTCGACTAAATGGGTCAAATAGCCTAATTCGGCTTTGATAACTTATCAACGTCAGCAAGATCAACAATAAAGATATCTTATCCCAGGGCAACAATGAACCTCCTTGGTACAAATTCCATCCACCTGGGCATCATTTAACTGAAAGGTTGGCTCCTACTGTGATGCACCTGAAGTCCCACCAGCACTTCAAACTCACTATCTCACTACAGCACGGAAATAGGTCCTTCAGCCCAACTCGACCAAGATGTCCCAACTACGACAGTCCCATTTGCCTGCATTTAGCCCATATACCTCAAAATCTTTCCTATCCTTGTACCTGTCCAAGTCTTTCTCCCCCCCCCCCCCCCCCCATGTGGTTATAGTACCCGCCTCAACTACTTCTGCTACTCTTATGAGGAATAGATTGGGTCGATGCACAGTGTCTCTTGCCCAGCATAGGGGAGATAGAGAAACCAGAGGACATGGGTTTAAAGTGAGGGGGCAAAGTTTTGATAGGAGCAACTTCCTGTGGATGTCAAACCCAGACTGAGACTCACTGGGGCACCTTGCAATTTGGTTTCAAACCTGCATGTTTGACTTGAAAGGTGGGAATGCTGTCTGGCCGAGCTGCTGCCTCACAGCACCGTTGATGCCTAACCCACTGAGTTGCTCCAGAGATGCTGCCTGACCCCGCTGAGTTACTCCAGCATTGTGTGCACCACAAATGCAGCCCGACCCAGTGAGCTACTCGAGCACTTTGCGCCTCCCTTCACAGCACCAGGGACCCGATTTCGAATCCTGACCTAGTGTGCTGGATGTGCGGAGTTTGCACGATCTCCCCGTGACCGCTGGTGTTACCGAGAGAATGTGCACACAGAGATATCCCATAGCATGTTCTCCACAGACACTTGTAAGCCACCTAGATCATTTTCTCCAGAGATCTTCATTCTAAAGTATGCCCATGTGATTTTATACACGCCTATAAAATCACCCCTCATCCTCCTGTGCTTCAAGGAATAAAGTTCTAGCAAAGGTCCAATCTCTCCCTGCGGGTCCTCGAGGCCCATCAACATCCACGGAAATCTTCTCTGCGTTCTTTCTAGCAACTATAAAAATTCCCGCTTAGACAACGGACTGCACAGAAGCAAACGGCCTGGAGGCACCGCGCGTTTGAAACTGATGGTTGCAAGATTTCCACAACGACGGGGAAGTGTCACACATGATGAACACATGAAGCTCTTTGTAGAACTTAAAAGAGATTAACCGGCAAGACGATCGAGAACCAGAGGGCACAGATTTCACATGATGAGCAAAGGAACCAGAAGGAAAAGGAGAATTATAAAAACACATCTGCACAACAGCACTCTGTGATCAGGAGTGCCCTGCCTGGAAGGGTAGGCAGTGTGAGCTGGTTCAAGAACAATTCTCCACTGAGAACTGGAGCCCTACTAGGATTGGAACCCATTTTGAGCTGGGGTGTGGGACCGGTTGGAATGAAGAGTCATAGTCAACACAAATAAAGTGGACTGTAAGTGCCCCCAAGTTATGTACAAGGTTTGCATTTAGATAGCGCCTTTTGCATCGCTTCCCAAAACACTTTCCGGTCAATGAATAATTCTTGAAATGGAGTCGCTGTTTCAATGCTGGAGATGCAGCTGTCAATTTAGACTTCTAGACTTTAGAGAAACAGCGTGGAAACAGGCCCTTCAGCCCACCTAGTCCGTGCCAACCAGTGATCACCCCGTACGCATGCACTATCCTACACACTAGGGACAATTTACAAATTTTAGTGAAGCCAATTAACCTGCAAACCTGTATGTCTTTGGAGCGCGAGAGGAAACCGGAGCTAATAACCAGAGACAACCCGTGCTGTCACAGGGAAAGCATACAAACTCGGTACAGCAGGATCGGGTTGGAACCCGTGTCCCTGGCGCCGTGACAGCACCTCTACTGCTGCACCACTCTGCCACCCAATGTGGGAATTTGAGAAGAGGTTACAGGGTATCAATTTGTTAGGAATGGGATTGTCCTGAGAGCTGGCATTGGCAGGATGGGCCAAACAGCCTCCATCCACTTCCCTTTGCCTCTTGAAATGATACTATTGGCTCAGGTCTAAGGCAGGACATCCCACCCACTTTTATAGCCTCTTGCCACTGGGAATCCAGAAAGAATTGGGATATATTCCCCAGAGGTTTGAGACAACCCCCACTGAAGAAGGTGGGCTGCAGAAGGGGGAGAACAAAGTGACTAGCTCTTGTGCACTATCTAGTGGACTCTCCCAGAGCTACAGACAGCCGTGTCTCGATGGTGTGGGGTAGGCACCTTGGGGAAAGGAAAAAAAATAAAATAATTGATTGATTGAAAGATACAGTGTGGAAACAGGCTCATCGGCCCACGTCCATGCTGCCATGTAGTAGACCACACCAATTCTACATTATTCCACTTTCACATCCATTCCCACAGACCAGCAGCAATTGACAGAAGCCAATTAATCTACAAACCTGTCCGTGGTTGCAATATGGGAGGGAACCAGAGCACCTGGAGGAAATTAGATATCACCTAACATCTGATCCTTACTGTAGACCACAGTATCTCTATCTTAGTACAGAGATGTTATGATCTCTATTAGATATTATCAGATATGATAGTGGAGTTTTTGGATAGGCACATGGATAAAATTAGTTTGCCTTGGCATTATGTTCAGCACATACATAATGGGCCGAAGGGCCTGTTCCTGCGCTGTACTTTTTTGTGGTCTATATTCTATATCAGGCATTGTATTTAAAATGGTTAGTTTGGAGACACAGCGTGGAAACAGGCCCTTCGGCCCACCAAGTCCAGACCAACCATTGATCAGCCGCACACTTGTTCTATCCCACGCACTTGGAACAAATTGCAGGAGCCAATTATCCTACAAACGAGGAAACCGGAGCACCCAGAGAAATACCCACGCAGCCACAGGGAGAATGTACAAACTCCACACAGACAGCATCTGAGGTCAGGATTGAACCCGGGTCTCTGGCACTGTAAGGCAGCAATTCTACCGCCCAGTTCAATACACAAAACCATACAAGGTACAACATTAGGGAACAGGAGAAGATGTGATTCGGGAAACAATGCTGATGATCAGCTTAACGCAAAACAAAATTAACGCACAGGTTCTATCATTCACATCAGCAGCAATGGACAAACCACCCTTTGCGTTCCCATGTCTGCATGCCATTGGCAAAGCTGGCAATCATTCCCCATTCCAGAATGCCTTTGAACCGAGTACCTTGCTTGATCATTACAGAGAATACTTATTAGATCCAAAATTACAGGAGCACTCAACATTTGGAACCTGGCATCAACATAGAAAACTGACAAGGAAGGCAGATTTATTTACCCAGAGAAGGGATCTAGTCATTATTTGCTCTTCGCTAATGGCTTGATAGCTGAGATTCTCCAACATTCTGTTCTTTGGAGAAACAAGGAACTGCAAATGCTAGTTTACAAACAACATTGTGTTAACCCATCACTTGCCAGAGTAATGGAAGAGGACTGCTGCTCTTGATAGAGTTCTACTCCAGAAGACTCATAAGAGATAGGAGCAAAATTAGGCCCATCAAGTCTACTCTACCATTCAATCATGGCTGATCTATCTTTCCCTCTTAACCCCATTCTCCTGCCTTCTCTTCCCACTAATCAAACATCTATCTATCTATCGTTGAAGACGGGTCTCGACCCGAAACATCGCCTATCTCCTTCGCTCCTTAGATGCTGCTGCACCCGCTGAGTTTCTCCAGCTTTTTGTGTAACCATCTATCTATCTCTGCCTTAAAAATATCCATTGACTTTGCCTCCGCAGCCTTCTGTGGCAACGACTTCCA
This sequence comes from Raja brachyura, assembly GCA_963514005.1. The sequence goes on along the minus strand of OY740796.1, from coordinate 19,369,481 downwards.
CAGATTCACCACCCTCTGAATGATAAATTCCTCATCTCCTTCGTGAAGGAACGTCCTTTAATTCTGAGGCTATGACCTCTGGTTCTAGACTCTCCCACTATTGGAAACATCCTTACATCCACTCTATCGAGGCCTTTCACTATTCGGTAAGTTTCAATGGGGTCCCCCGCTCATCCTTCTAAACTCCAGCGAGTAGAGGCACAGAGTCATCACACGTTCATCATATGCTAACCCGGTCATTCCTGGGATTATTCTCATAATCCCTCCTCTGGCCCACTCCAGCGCATCCTTCCTCAGATATGGGGCCCAAAACGACGCACTATACTGCACATGCGATCTGACCAACGCCTTATAGGGCCTCAACATTACATCCATACTCGTTCTTAATGAGGGGTCATGATGGTCAACCTGTAAACGGATAACCACACAGGATACTTAACTAGTGTCGCAGGACCAAAGAGAGGGAGGCTCAATAGCCAGGATGGCCAACGGGCAGAATGATCAATGGTTGGGAAGCCCAACAGGATGGGAGGACCAACGGCCAGGAGGTTGAAGAGCACTATCCACATTGGTAAATTTTGGCAACCAACACAACTTTGTTGTCCATGTTCTTAAGGGTGTAGAAAAGATTGACAAAAATGTAGCTAGAACTCATGGGCCTGAGATATAGGGAGCTCCATTTGTACATTACATTTCAAGATCTCCTTAAATACTCAGCAGCAATAGAACAGTACATATTTCCAATATGATCAGCCATGATCATATTAAATGGCAGTGCAGGCTCAAAGGGCCGAATGGCCTACTCCTGCATCTATTTTTCTATGTTCTATGTTTCTACAGTATAGGAGCAGGCCCTTCAGCCTGTAATGTTGGTACCAGAGATTTAAGCTGAAAGGTGTGCAGAGAAGATTTACAAGGATGTTGCCAGAACTCGAGAGCCTGAGCTCCAGGTTGGGCAGGCCAGGACTCTATTCCTTGGAGCACAGGAAGATGAAGGGTGATCTTATAGAGGTGTATAAAATCATGAGAGGAATAGGTCGGGTAGATGCACAGAGTCTCTCAAGGACCAGAGGTTTAAGTTGAGGGGGGACAGATTTACTAGGAAGTGGTACGGTGATTTAAAAAAATCATAATAAATCAGACACACGTGGTGGATGCAACGAGCTGCCAGAGGAGGCAGTTGAGGCAAGTACTATCGCAAGGTTTAAGAAACATTTACACAGATAGAATAGTTTAAAGGGATATGGGCCAAACGCAGGCAGACTAGTGTAGATGGGCATGTTGGTCGGCATAGACTCTCCGACTTCCTACACAGCAGTTGGGAAACAGTTATTATTAACACTTTGGCCTCCGATTCAGAAGATGCAGGTTGAACTGTCAACTTTGCCTACCCATCCTCCCAAATCTCGAGGTATTGAACACAAGGTCTCAGGTGAGATGCGACATGGATTGAGCACCAGACAGTTGGAGGAGACGGCTTGACACAAGATGTTAAATCTACCATCTATCCACCGTGAATATAAACAACGGCGTGTAAGTTGGTGGTGGTGGGGTACACAACTTGCCTTCAGTCTGAAGAGGGGTCCCGACTCAAAAGGCCACCTGTCCATTCCCTTCCCAGGGTCCGAAGAAAGTTCCCGACCCAAAACGTCACCTTCCCATTCTCTCCCCAGATGCAGCCTGACCCCCCCCCCAGCACTTAATGTTTTGCTCAGGATTCCAGCAACTGCAGTCTCCTGTCACCAAAGAAACATTGCCCGATCTTCATAGCAACAACGGGCTGCAGATACTGGTTAATACACAATGACACAAAGTGCTGGAGTAACTCAGCGGGTCAGGCAGCATCTCTGGAAAACATGAATAGGTGACATTTCAGGTTGAGACCCTTCTTCTCCAGTCTGAAGGAGAGTCTCGACCCGAAACATCACCTATTCATATTCTGCTGGACCTGCTGAGTTGCTCCAGCACTTTGTGACCATCGTCTGACCTTCCTCCAAGAGTCATACAGCCCAGAAACAGCCCCTTTGGCTCAATTTGTCCATACCAACCAAGATGCCCCATCTAAGGTAGTCCCATATCCCTCTAAATCTCACCTATACCTGACTAAATGTCTTTTATGTAGAAACAAGGAACTGCACAGATGCTGGTTTACAAAAAAAAGACACAGTGCTGGAGTAACTCAGCAGGTCAGGCAGCATTCCTGGATAGGGTATTTTATTCTTGTATCAAATCCTTCCTCTGGCTGTCCCTGGGATATTGCCATGTGCACATTGCCCACCACCTTGCCGACGCTACACTTCCTACAGTCCATTGGAAACCCTTGGACTTCATTGGAACCCTCGGACTATCTGTGCTCGGCCTTTACCTTTCACTTATTCACATTATTCCCCTTAATCCAGTATCGGTACACTGTATATGGCCCAATTGTAATCATGGATTGTCTTTCCACTGACTGGATAGCCCACAGCAAAAGCTTTTCACTGTACCTCAGTACACGAGACAATAAACTAAACTCAATCATACTGCTCTGGAAACCCCGGCAGTTGCTATACAAATGCAACTTTTTTCCAATTGCCTTGTTCCAGAGGCCACATGCGGGATACAGAGAGAGGAAGCAAATCAATTATTATCCATCCAGCTGAGATACAGAAAATTGGATTTCCAGCAGTAAAAAAAAAAACACACCCCACAAAATGCAGATGTTTGCAAACACATTTATGCTTCACAGATGAAATTGATCTGTCTTTATCTTGTTTAGTTAATTTAGTTTAAAGATACAGGGTGCAAACTGGCCCTTCGGCCCATCGAGTCTGTGCCAGCCCGTACATTAACCCTATCCTACACACCAGGGACAATTTACCAAAGCCAATTTACCTGCAAACCTGTACGTCTTTGGAGCGTGGGAGGAAACGGGCGCACCCGGGGAAATCCCACGCGGTCACAGGGAGAACATGCAAACTCTGTACAGACAGCACCCGTGGTCAGGATCGAACCTGGGTCTCAGGCTGCAGCAGCTGTAACCGCGGTGCCACCCTAACGTCATCCCAATTATCATGTATCTATCGGTACACTGTGGCTGGCTCGACCATAATCATGTATAGTCTTTCCGCTGACTGGATAGCACACAACACAAAAGTATTTCACTCTACCTCGGTACACGCGACAATAAACTAATCTAAAACTGATAGTTCGCACCGACGTCTCCAATGTTAATCTGGGAGCAGAAACTCTCCCCGGTACCTGACATTCCACACGCGTGATGCAGTCAAAGGTGTGGGCGCCTCTTCGGGACAGCCACCGTCCAGCTAATCATCTGCAGTTGGAGGGGGTGATAGAGGGTTCCCCGACAACAGCTTAAACCGGGGCCAGTGAGAGCTCGCTTCCCCCGGTGTAAACTGCCCTCCGATGCCGAGCCCTGCAGAGCGCACCTGTGGAGTGGAGTGGAGCGCTCCCGTGTCAATATCTCACCAAGCGACAGCCCCAGCAGTTAAACTGTCCCAAACCGCCCCAACCAAGAGATTCCCTCCCCCCCCCCTCCCTCCCCTCCCCCTCTCCCCCCGGCGAGCATTCAATGCCACATCTCTCTCCCTCCCAAACAGCAGCAACAAACTTCACAATTGTTTGCTCGTCGTTCCTTTTGCAAGACTGGCGGCTTCTAAGCAGTTGTCTTTCTGCACGGGAGCGCGGCATCTTGGTCAGACACGGAAACCCGCAAAGTGAGAACACGTCCTCAACACTGTTACAACACGGCGTGCCACAAACAGACATACAAACCCCGCGGGGGAAAAAAAAATCAGACGACAATAATAATCACTTAACTGCACAGAACTGCATCCCACTCACACTTGTCTCCAAGCGGGGTCGTCTCGCCACTTGCCGCGGGAGAGGAGGAGGTGGGTGGTGGTGGGTGTCTAGTCAGTGTGGGCTGCGAGGGGAGGGATTCTACTTGTCTTATTCCGGGAGCCTTCCCTTAACAAATAAAGGAGACCCACACACCACACACACAAGCCGGCAGCGAGTCCAGTCCAGCCAACAATCTGCATCAAACCTGCCAACTCCTGGGACATTAAGAGATTAAAAACACACACACACACAGGAGGAAAGATGGAGGAGTGACTAAGGGAGGGGGCTGGCCACCAATAAGCAATCTGTGGCTCACAACTGGCGTACTTTGAAATCACCTGCCGTCACTGAAGATCAGCAGAGGGTAAATATGTGTGAGTGGAGGGAGGGCCTCGTTCGTTTAACCCTTTGGAGGTACGAGCGGCCCCGTTGAACGATCTGCCGAATTGATCGGCTAAGAGTTGGGGAATCGAAACCAGAGGACACAGGTTTAAGATGAGGAGGGAAAGATTTAATAGGAACCTGAGGGGTAACTTTTTTTAGACAAAGGGGGGTGGGAGTGTGAAACAAGCAGCCGGGGGAGGTAGTTGAGGCAAGTACTCATTTAATTCAGTTTGGAGATACAGCGTGGAAACATGCCCATTCGGCCCACTGAGTCCACACCCACCAGCGATCCCCGTACACTATCACTATCCCACACACTGGGGACAATTTACTTTTTTTTTAAACCAAAGCCAATTAATACACAAACGATCACATCGTTGGTGTTTGTGGGAGGAAACAGGGAGAACATACAAACTGTACAGACATCACCCGTAGTCAGGATCCACTCGGATGGGATAGGTTTAGTGGGATATGCGACAAATGTGGGCAGGTGGGACTAGTGTAAAAGGGACATGTTGGTCGGTGTGGGCAAGTTGGGCCGAAGGTCCTGTTTCCACGCTGCCTGGCTCTAGGTTAATTACAGTACAGTGCTTGGGTTTGGAGACACAAGAGACTGCAGATGCAGACTCAAACAATGCCTGAATAAGCGAGTTCGGTATTCCGACTGTGCATGCCCGGGTCATAGGTCACTGGAGATCAACCTTCTCGGCAGCTGAACTGCTGCATGTATACAGACCTGCGTTTCATCCGTAGTCAGGATCGAACCCGGGTCTCCGGTGCTGCAAGCGCTGTTGAATTGCTACTGGAGTTAGCAACAATAATTCTCCCTTCTCCACTAGTCCATGCAGAAATCTCAGCGGTGACAATCGAATGAATCACAGTCCAGTCCCCCTCAGCCTGGGTGTATGTGTTCCATTCTCACTCGGGCTGCCCTCCTGGGTTATATCGCGGAGCGGGCGAACCCTTGGCGGGGGTCGCCAAGAGTTCTCCAATCGCTGGCCTGGTGACTTTGGCATCGTGGGGCTGTGGTCAGCGGAGCTTCTAGCCGCGGGCGTGGCATAGACTTACCATCCGGAGTCTGGGATCCCTTGCCGGGGATCACCGGAGAAGAGCTCCGACCGCCGGCCTGCGTCCTATAACATCCTGAAGCCGCGGTCTCCCGTGGGAAAGTGCTGATTCGGGACCTCCAAGTCGCTGAGTGCGTTTGACCATCCCGACATTGGAGGTTTGATCATCGCGACGAAAGGGCCTGTACATCTGGCCGTCCATAACGGCGACTAGGGAGGGTTTATGGCCCCGACCACGGATCAACAATGGAGGAGGACGGACTGAACTTTGTTGCGCCTTTCCCCGCAGTGACGAATGCTGAGGTGGACGTTTGTGTAACATTTTATTGTGTATTGTGTGCTCTTTTTTAAGTGTATCGCTGCTGGCAAATTCATTTCACTGCACCTTTGGGTGCATGTGACGAATAAAATTGACTTTGACTTTAGACAGGGTTATTATACAAAGGCGAACCTCGCACCCCTCTCCTGCATAACCCCAGGATGCAGATTTGTGAGCAGTGTCTCACTACCCTCCCTGTCCCCTCCCGAGTGTCCCCTCCCGGTCGAAGATATCCGGGGTGATCCAGGACTGACTGACACCAGGTTAACCCCCTCGGTGCTGGGGTTAGCCGAGCACCAGTCATCAGCAGGGATACACACTAAATGCTGCAGTAACTCAGCGGGTCAGGCAACATCTCTGGAGAAGGGTCTCAACCCAAATCATCACCTATTCCTTTTCTCCAAAGATGCTGCCTGTCCCGCTGAGTTACTCCAGCACATTGTGTCTACCTTCGGTGTAAACCAGCATCTGCAGTTCATTCCTGCAGAGCGATGCCGGTCCGCGAGGCGGCAGGGAGAGGGATGGGGAGAGAGAAGGGGAGATAGGAACTCGCTATCGCGGCTTCACTGCAGGTCCCAGACACTCCGTCTCCACAAGAACTCCCCGGTGCTAGGACAATCCCTCCACCTCCCCCCCCCTCAACTGGGGGACATTGCCCACCTCTGCAACCAGCGTGCAAACCCCGGCACTCCCCACAGAACATTAAACTAAACACATCAGTGAGCAAAATACCAACAAGCACATCTTTCACCCTCCCTCTCTCTCCCCCACCTCTCACCATCTCTCCGCCGGTCCAGTCTCTCCCCCTGTCTCTCACTCGCATCTGCCCCCTCTCTCTCTCTCGCTGTTACACCCCGCTCTCCCGCTACCTGCCACCCCAGCTCGTTTTTTTTCTCGACTGTCCTTTGACAAATCCTATGATTTCTTGCGTTTTTCGGAATACCAAACTCGCTTATTACTCCAGCACTATTCAGAAAATTACTATGTGTGAATGAGCAAAACACAAAATGCTGGGGGAACTCAGCGGATCAGGCTGCATCTATGAAAAGAATGGACAGTTCACAAGTTGTAGGAACAGAACTAGGCCATTCAGCCCATCAAGTCTACTTCCCATTCAATCATGGCTGATCTATCTTTCCCTCAACCCCATTCTCCCGCCTTCCCCCATAACCCCAAGACTGGATTACAGTACCCCATAACCACCGGTACTAATCAAGAACCTTTCAATCTCCGCATTAAAGATATTCAATTGGCTTGGACTCCACAGCCTTCTGTAGCAATGAATTCCACAGGTTCACCAGCTGCCGACTATTTCCGCCTCATCTCTGGCTGTGGCCTCTGGTCCTAGACTCTCCCACTAGTAATGGGAGTTTCGGGTTGGGAACCATTTTGCAATCATGTGTATTTGTTTTAGTGCTTGTCATATGGAAAAGCACAATGAAAATCTCATAATAAAAAGTCGAAGTGCCTTGGGATGCGAAGTGCCTTGGGATGTTTTGTTTGCTACAAAAGTGGTGAAAGCATTCATTTGCACTGCACTTTTGACGCATTAAAACTCCCCAAGACACTTCAGAGGAATTTTGACTGTACAAACATTTGACAAATTAAATTAGGTGTGAAGTGACTGCAAATGATTTGCTTGTTAGCTGAAGCAAAGTCATTTCTCGCCACATTTCGCTCCAAATGATTGGGAAGTAAATAAACTGCTGATGCAGGAAATCTTGTACAAAGTTCAATGGAGCATGAATGAGGCGGTAGAATGGTGCAACCGCTGGGTTGCTGCCTCACGGCGCCAGAGACCCGGGTTGCATCCTGATTCCGGACTGCTGGTGTACAGTTTCTACGCTCTCCTTGTGACCACCTGGCTTTTCTCCAGGTGCTTCGGTTTTCTCCCACTTCCCAAAGTCGTGCAGGTCTGTAGGTTAATTGGTTTCTGTAAATTGTCCCTAGTGTGTAGGATAGAACTAACATACGGGGTGATTGCTGCTAGGTGTGGACTTGGTTAGCTGGAGGGCCTGTTTCCGGGCTGTATGTCTAAACTAAACTCACCCTAGAAAAGGTCAGCGATGAAGCGTAAGTTGTATGTCGATGATAGACACAAAGTAACTTTGTGTAAGTAACTGCTGGAGTAACTCATCTTGAGAAAAAGGGTGGGTGATGTTTTGGTTCGGAAACCTCCTTCAGTCCGATGCTGCCTGACCCACTGAGATACTCCAGCACTTTGTGTCTATCTTTGGTATAAACCAGCATCTGTGATTCCTTTCTACATGTTAACTCCATGTCCTTCTCCACAGATGTAGCTTGACCCTCTGAGTACTTCCAGCATGTAGTTCAGACCTCCAGTGTTCTGCATCATTCGGCAGCACAGGAACGACCCTTCGGCCCACAGTATGATCGCTGCTGCCCGGTATCCATGTTCTGATCAAAGATCCAACATTTTCTGAATCAGGGAAAATGTACATCCATACCTCGAGTCATGAAAGGAATGTGTTCCTGGAAGATGTTTTGTGAAGTGAAATATTGTCATTTGACAGGCTGGACAAAATGCATCATTACTATTTTAGAGAGTACGTTGCCAAGGCAACAGAAAATGTATTATTCATGATTTCAGAAAATAAATGATAAAACGCACCCCAAACATTAAACGGCATTACAGCAAATATTCACAAATCAAATGATTGGAGATCGAGGAATCGAGAAATAACAATCTTTTTCAGCCTATGAAAAAGAGCATTAGGTTCCCCAATGGATCAGTAAATACTGTGACCAGTTTGAAGAGGGGTCCCGAACCGATATATCAATTATAGATTTTCCACCACAGATCTGCTGTTCCTCCAGCCACTTGTGGATTGTGCTCCAGATTCCTGTATCTGCAGTTCTCCGTTTCACTGCTTCACAGCAGAATCTCCTCAAATGATGGCCACTTTGAAGAGGCATCAGTGACCAAACACCCTCTGGAGTTCTGCGAGACTCTCTCTCTCTCTCATTGCTCCCCCTCTGTGATTACTGCTGCTCTCGTGCTCTTTAACCTTGTTTGTACTTAGAAGAGTACAGTACGGGAACAGGCCCTTCGGCCCACAATGTCTGTGCTGAACTTACGCCAAGTTAAACTAATCTTCTCTGCCTATTTTTGATTCATATCTTCTGCAGTTGTACAGAGTCCGAGTGAAACCACACCTGGAGTATTGTGTGCAGTTTTGGTCTCCTAATTTGAGGGAGGACATTCTTGCTATTGAGGGAGTGCAGCGTAGGTTTACAAGGTTAATTCCCGGGATGGCGGGACTGTCATTGGCTGAGAAAATGGAGCAGCTGGGCTTATACACTCTGGAGTTTAGAAGGATGAGAGGGGATCTCATTGAAACATATAAGATTGTTAAGGGCTTCGACACGCTAGAGGCAGGAAACATGTTCCCTATGTTGGGGGAGTCCAGAACCAGGGGCCACAGTTTAAGAATAAGGAGTAAGCCATTTAGAACAGAGATGAGGAAACTTTTTCTCACAGAGAGTGGCGAGTCTGTGGAAATCTCTGCCTCAGAGGGTAGTGGAGGCTGGTTCTCTGGATGCTTTCAAGAGAGAGCTAGATAAAATAAGCGGAGTCAGGGGATATGGGGAGAAGGCAGGAACGGGGTACTGATTGGGGATGATCAGCTACTCTACTCCTGCACCTTTTGTCTATTATCTATTGTCTATCCCCCATATCCCCGCCTCCCCCCCCCCCCCCCCCCGCCATTCCATACATATTCCATGTAACACTGCCCCAGAAAGTAGCTGATATCATGAAAGACCCACACCACCTCTCATCTCACTGACTTGTTAGCATGCAACAAAAGCTTTTCCCTGTATCTCGGTACACGTGACAATAAACTAAACTAATCTCAACCAAACCATCGGAAAGAAAGTGCAGGAACCTTCTTTCCATTACGTCCAGGTTCCTGAACCACCCTGCACAACCGGAACCACAGATGGACACAAAATGCTGGAGTAACTCAGCGGGTCGGGCAGCATCTCTGGAGAAAAGGAATAGGTAACGTTTTGGGTCGAGACCTTTCTTCAGACTGAGTGTCAGGGGAGAGGGAAACTAAAGGAATGAAAAGATATAAAGAACAAATGAATGAAAAGGACAAATAAAAGCCAGCAATGATGATCAAAGAAAGGTGGAGCCCACAATGGTCCATTGTTGGCTGTGGAGAAGGTGATATAAGTTGATACAAACAGTGAAACTAAGCAGGGCGATAGTGAAACTAGAAGGATGAATAGGGCGCGGGAGGGACGGAGATAGAGGTAATGAAAGGATTACTTGAAGTTGGAGAAATCAATATTCATACGGCTGGATTGCAAGCTGCCCAAGCAAAATATGAGGTGCTGTTTCTTCAGTTTGCATGTGGCCTCACTCTGACCATGGACAATTTGGGAAGATAGACACAACAAGCTGGAGTTACTCAGCGGGCCAGGCAGCATCTCTGGAGGGAAGGAATGGGAGAAGTCTTTGCGTGAAACGTCACCCATTCCTTCTCTCCAGAGATGCCGCCTGTCCTGCTGAGTTACTCCAGCTTTTTTGAGTCTATCTTCGGTTTAAACCAGCATCTGCAGTTCCTCCCTACACAATCCTACACTCTCGGGACAATTTACAATATTTTTTACTGAAGCCAATTAACCTACAAAGCTGTACGTTCTTGGAGTGTGGGAGGAAACCGGAGCACCCGCAGACATTAAGGTCAGTATGGGAATGGGAAGGGGAGTAGAACCAGAGAAAATACACTGTAATGTTATAAAAGGTTTAAGGATCTCATAAAGCAGACAAAATAACGTAATGGTAAATTTGCTTGCGCACTAAGTTAAGACAGCAGAAAACTACAGCAGTGGAAAAGTTAAGAGTCATAGAATCATAGTCTTACAGTGTGGAAACAACCTCCCCCCCCCCCCCCCCCCAGCCAAACCTGCTCACACCCACCAATATGTCCCCTCTACACTAGCCCCACTTGCTTGCTTTTGGCCCATTAACCTGTCCTATCCATGTACCTATCTAATTGCGTCTTAAATGTTGCGATAGTCCCTCCCTCAACTACCCCCTCCGACAGCTCGTTCCATACACCCACACCCACCACCGTTTGTGTGCAAAAGATCTGTCTGGTAGGTTTGTTGGAAGGAACTGCGGATTCGGGTTTAAACTGAAGATTTACACAAAATGCTGGAATAACCCGGCGGGTCAAGCAGCATCTCAGGAGAAAATGGAATAGGTGACGTTTCGTGTCGAGACCCTTCCTGTCTGAGAAATTGTCTCGACCCAAAACGTCACCTGTTCATTTTCTCCAGAGATGCTGCCTGACCCGCTGAGTTACTCCAGCCTTTTGTGTCTGTCTTCTGTCTGCTAAGTTTACTGTGGTGCCACAGTCTTGTGTTTTCATGGGACTTGTGCAATAGAAGAAGGCGCCAAGATCACAGCGTTAAAAGCCACTTTCAATGTGGTAGAGAAAGCTTGCAGAGGCAAGGGAGACATTTGTATTTTATGGAGCCTGTAGCGATGATTGACTTAAAGTGTGTTGCAGTCTCTTTATTGAGGAAGTTGTAAATACTGGGTGACGAATCAAGATCAGAGAAGACTGAAGGTTATTTGGCAACAACAGGGTTTTTTTAGATGTTCGACAATTTTAAAACAAGCTCCAACTAAACAGAAAAGGATATTTTGCACTGAAAGGATCAAACCATTTCTCCAAACTACATGGCAATTCATTTAAAATATCTTCGAAAGAGAGAGAACCTGTTTATGTGTCACAGCTTTTGAAGAACCTTATGCAGCTGAAGGCAAATTAACAATTCTTTACAAATATCCTCCTTGTTTTAATGAAGGAAGTGTGGCAGTCAATTTGTATGCAACATGCTCACATGAATAGCAAAGTAGTTAATGGCCAGGTAGTAAGCAAAGATCCTATAGCTAGCTCCGCTATAGGATCTTTGGTAGTAAGTGTATGGATTCCCTTTTGTTCACCTGTAAGAACAAATGAGGCCTTAGGTCAGGGGTGGGGAACCTGCGGCCTTAAGGCTTCATGCCATTCTTGGCCATTAAGTGCGGCCTTTTGAATGAATCCAAATTTTGTAGAACAAATCCTTTTATTTTTATTAATATGTTTTTGTTCGTCTTTTATTATCTTTTATTTTAATCTTAAAATGAACGTATTTAAAATACCAAAGAGTAAAAGAAGATGCGAAATAATCCTCCCCACACGAAAAATGCTTTCTTGCTTTTCATCCGCTTATTGCTGCGAATCTACATTCTCCTTCTTAACCCAAATCGACACACTCTCACAACTGACGGATACCCATCTAGAAGATCAGCTGAAACTGCGTACCTCCATGTTGCAACCAAATACTCAAATACTTTCCCACAAAAAGCAGTCACAACAAAGTCATTAAAAGGTTAGTTAACTTTAGAATTAACAATTTTTTTTTCATTTTCTTGAAGTTAGATTTTTACAAAATAATGTACACTTTGAAGTATATCTAATCGAAGTTTCTTGGATCGGCCTTATTAGATTACAGCTAACTTAAAGTGGCATTCCAACATGAAAAGGTTCCCCACCCCTGCCTTAGTTTATGATCTCACCCGGAATTCTAAACACACACAGCAAAAGTTAGGCCGTAGAGCGTAGAAACTGGCCCTTCGGCCCATTGACCACCTACCATCAATCGCCTATTAACACTCAGCCTGGGAGCAGAGGGGAAGAAACTGTTCCCGAGTCCCAGTACCTTTTACCCGACGGGAGTGGGGAGAAGAAAGAATGACTGGGGTCTTTTATCCTTGCTTGCAGCAGCATCACAGGCACATAGTCTCAGAACACATATACAAAAACATTAATTATATATGAATTATACATAAATTCTGCAAGGGCAGGGCAGTGGTGCAGATGGTAGAGCTGCTGCCTCAATTCGCCAAAGGCACGGGTTTGATCCTGACCTCGGGTGCTGTCTGCGTGGAGCTTGCAGGTTTTCCCTGTGATAGCGGGTGTTTCCTCTGTGTGCTCTGGTTTCCTCCCACATCCCAAAGACGTACAGGTCTGTGGGTTAACTGGCCTCTGTAAATTACCCTTGGTGTGTAGGGAGTGGATGAGAAAGTGGGATAACGTAGAACTAGTGTGAACGGGTGACCGATGGTACGAATACGACTTGCTCCAGTCATGTGGAACGTTCAGAAAAACGTGATAAACATTTGACTTGTTGGAAAACACAGCCCTGTAAAGTTGTTGAATACACAATTCATTGGTTAACCACAAACCACAGGCCTCTTTTTTTATTATTGTTATCTGTTACCAATAAAACAGAGTTGTGAAGCAGAAGGATAAAATGACGTCAAATCTCGAAAGGGCACATCCTATTAAAAGACATTCAGACATATAAACAGATAGGCAAGGTTTAGATGGATATGGGCCAAACGCGGGCAGGTGGGACTAGTGTAATGGGGCATCTTGATCGGCATGGGCAAGTTGGGCCGTAGGGCCTGTTTCCAAACTGGATGATTTTATGACTCTTGGTCTAACAGTGATTGAGAACGAGCAATCTGAGACAATACGGGAATAAATGTCCAGTTCGATCTTGGCCGATACCAAATAGAAAGCAGGTTCAGGCGTAAAACAAAGAAAATAATTGATGTGACAGATATGGCAGTCGTGCCCTAGAGGGAAGGCACAGTGGCGCAGTGGTAGAGTTGCTGCCTCACAGCACCGGAGACCCCGATAGGACCCTGATCCACGGCGAGTTTGTACGTTCTCCCCGTGACCTGTGTGGGTTTTCTCCTGGTGCTCCAGTTTTCCTCCACACTCCAAAATCGTACAGGATTGTAGGTTAAGTGGCTTCGGTAAATTGTAAATTATCGCTCGGGTGTTCGATAGTGTTAGTGTGTGGGGATCGCTGGTCGGCGTGGACTCGGTGGGCCGATGGGCCTGCTTCCACGCTGTACCTCTAAAGTAAACTAAACTAAATTGTCTGGTCAATTCAAGTCAAGGTGAGTTGATTGTCATATGCACAAATAAAGTGAAGTACACGTCCATTAAAAATGTTTATGCTTCGGTTTATTATTGTCATGTGTACCGAGCTACTGTTTTGCATGCTAACCGTTCAGATATAACACTGTACATTAATACACCCAAGTCAAACTCACGGCATTGATAGGTAGAGCAAAGGGGAAGATACAGAGTGCAGAATATAGTTCTCAGCGTTGTGGTGCATCAGTCCCACAGACAAAGTCCAATGTCCGCAATGGGGTAGAGGTGAATCACAGCTTATGGAAGGTCTATTCAGAAGCCTGATAAGATGGGAAGAAGCTGTTCCTGAGTCTGGTGGTGCGGACCTTCTAGCTTCTGTACCTTTTGCCCGATGGGTGCAAGGAGCAAGGGGACAATAAGGAATGGCCGGGTTCGATCCTGACCTCGGCTGCTGTCTGTGTGGAGTTTGCACGTTGTCCCTGTAACCGCATGGGTTTCCTCTCAGTGCTCCGATTTCCCCCACATCCCAAAGACATGTGGGTTTGTTGATTGATTGGCCTCTGTAAATTGCTACTGGCGTGTCGGGAGTTGATGCGTCGACATGGAACCAATGTGAACAGGTGATCGATTGTCGGCGTGGACTTGGTGGGCCGAAGGGCCTGGTTCCATGCTGCATCTTTCAGCAAAATTAATAAAGTTGGGCTGTTGTAGCTGCTGCATCTTGGGACATTGCAACAGTACCAGATACTGGGGTGCCACAGTGGCACAGAAGGTAGCATTGCTGCCTCACAGCGCCAGAAACCCCGGTTCAATCCTGAGCGAGGGTGCTGTCTGTACGGAGTTTGCACGTTCTCCCTGTGACCAAGTAAAACATTGAAAAGGAAAAGACTATGCAAAGCACAAGCCCATGGCCGTCCATTAGGTGGTCCATAGTGTTCCGTTGTCGAGGAAGGAGGCACAAGGAACTGCAGATGCTGGTATCTGCAGCAAAACACAAAGTGCTGGAGGAACTCAGCGGGTCAGGCCCCAACGGTGGACCGAAGGGCCTGTCTCACTCTGACACTCACTGAGACCGGGACTTGACCACAGTGTATATTGACCCCGATATAAAGATACCGCTGAGGCGCGGCTAACGCAAGATCCTAACTCTTAAATCGCCATTACAGGGTGATTGACATTTATTGTAGATAAAAGAATAACAGGCAGAAAGAACAAACAAGAGATCTGCACGGTTGCGTAACGTCGAGAAAACAATCTAGCCCCGGGGCCTTTGTTGTGGGTGGGTGATACCTTGGAAACATCTTGAGAGGTCAGGCCTGTTAATGAGATAATTCACCAGCATACTTTAGAGACAGGTACGCAAGGGATAAATGTACCGGCTAGCCTTCTGCTATGGAGCCTGCAAACCTAATCCAGCTGTGAAGTGATGGCTGATGATCGATGGTGTCTAAATAGTATTTTATAGCCAAGCACTCGATGCCATCGCAAACTGGAACAGTGACTGAAGCAGCAGATCAAAGGTGAGAACGGGCAGATAATGGAATATCTTAGGTCAACAGTGTGCAAAGGTCCAAAATGTACACTGGCTACAAATCCTTTCATATATAACTTACCCAGAGTCATGCATTTAATAAATAGGGTGCCCCGTGGAAAAGCTGTAGAGAAAAAAAACTACTCGGAATTTGACTGCTTTAAAAGCTATCGAGCGGCTTTTGTTCAAGGGGGATTTGCACTTCAATAAAGAAGGAAGCCCTTTCCAATTCCAACAAGGCGCAAAGTGTTCTGCAGACTTTGGAAATTAAAAATAAATTAAAACAAAAATAGAACAAAGAATCTGTGACCTGGAATGTTACCTTTTGGAGAGGGACTGGGTGGGCCCCAAGGCCTGTTTCCATGTTGTATCCCTAAACACTAAAACTAAGAGCAAATGGGGTCCAAGAGCCATAATGCATAGAAACAGGTCCTTCGGCCCAGCGAGTCTGCATAGGACATCAGTTTAGTTTAGTTTAGTTTCGAGACACAGCGTGCTAACAGGCCCTTGGGCCCACCGAGTCCACGCCGACCAGCGACTCCCACACACTAACACTATCCTACACACTAGGGACAATTTACAATTTTCCCAAAGCCAATTAACCTACAAACATGCACGTCTTTGGAGTGAGGGAGGATACCAGAGCTCCTAGAGAAATTCCACGTGGTCACAGGGAGAACGTACAAACTCTATACAGACAATACCCATAGTCAGGATCGAACCGGGGACTCAACACTCCCCAGATTTTGTCACCCACACCAGGGGGCAATTTAATTGGCCCGTTAAACCTATCCCATGTCATTGAGGTGACCCATGAGGTCACAGGGAGAACATCCAAGCTCCACACCAACAGCACCTGAGATGAGAATTGAACCTTTGTCGCTGGTGTTGGCTGGCATCAGCTCTACCAGATGCATCACTGTGTCACCAGAAGTGGCGGCGCTGCTTGGCAGCTGTGGCTCACCTGCAGTCCGTCTGTTTTTTATTTTATTTTAGTCTTTGTGCCTGTTTTTAGCTATTATTTTTGGTTTATTAGGTTGTGTATGTGTAGGGGGGGGGGGGGGGAGAAACGGGGTTTTAGTCTCTCCCTTCTGGGGGATGCGACTTTTCTTGTCGTGTCCCCCGTCACCGTCTCCGTCTGTACTGAGGCCCTAATGGCGGAGCTTTCAGCTTTCAGCAGCGGCGGCACCGCTTCAGAGCTTCAGCGGCGGCCTGGCTGCGGGGCTGCGGTGCTCCAGCGACGTTCCAGCGGCGACCTGGCTTTGGAGCTGCGGTGCTCCAGTGTTCCGGCGGCGGGCCCTGTGGCGATGTTCCGACGTTCCGGCGACAGCGGGGGCGGCAGCACGGTTTCGGAGGCTCGGCCGCGGGCCTGGTGGACGGTAGCATCGGAGGCCTGGATCTCCTCAGCGCAGAGGGAGAATAAGGAGGGAAGAAGACAGAGAATCTAAGACTTTTGCCTTCCACCACAGTGAGGAGGTGTTTGGTGAACTCACTGTGGTGGATGTTAAATTTGTGTTTATTGTGTGGTTTTTGTTATTTTTTCATATATGTATGACTGCAGGCATGAAATTTCGTTCAGACCGAAAGGTCTGAATGACAATAAAGGTAATTCAATTCAATTCAATTCAATTCAATTCACACCCAGAGTCCTGACCAACATTCACACCCCTGGCAATCTTGCCGTGTACCAGTCGATAGGCTGGAGGCAAAGACCCAGCGGGCCGCGGACTGTAGGAGGAAGGCCAATAGGAGACTGGGGGTTGTGCCTTCCAAGTCCTCAAGGGCGGCTGAGGGAGGCGCCCCCGGGGGCACAAAGGTGGCCGGGCGAGGAGAGGGACATTGGTTCGCTGGCTGACTGGATGGAGGCGACGGCTGGAGGCCCTGCAGCAGCCTGGGACTTGCCTGGATCGGGCGCCGCTCCATAAGACCTACAGCGCGTACCGGAAAATGGTTCCAAAACCTGGCGCCTCTTGCATGCGGGCTCAGTGGACTATTTCTGTACACTTTGCTAAACGGGCATTGTATTTCGGTACGGCAGGACTTTACTGAACTGTTGCAAAAACACAAATCTCACTGTGCCTTTGCACGTGTGAAAATAAAGCAGCAATGACCATTGACCATTGAATGGTTGTGCTATACAACCTTGATTGCCACATTTCCTATCCAACAACACTTCAAAAGAGTATTTCATTGGTTTTAAAGAATTGGGTCCATCTTGAGGTCATGAAAACGGCTATAGAAATGCAAATGGTCCTTTCTATTCTGTGCATTTGCCTTGTGAAAGAGGTAAAAGAGGACTGGTGCAGGGAGACAAATCTCCTGAAATAATTTCCTCATGAGTTGGTGGGACCTTTGTCATTGTTCAACTTATCCATCGTCTTCCCACACTCAGGAAAAGTGACCTTTTTGACTTTCGGGCCGGGGTTACAACAACAACAATTGACATTGACATCGTGCCTTCAATGCGGCAACAGGGCAACTGAAAGCTGGAGAGGAAGAGTGGTATAATGAAGGAATTCACTAAATTACGGCCTTGGCAGCTAAATAGACAATGCGCATTCGATGAGTACGGGTGTCAGGGGTTGTGGGGGAAGGCAGGGGCATGGGGTTGAGAGGGAAAGCTATGATTGAATGGCGAATTAGACTTGATGGCCTAATTCTGCAGCTAGAACTTATGAGCAACCACCATAGAGTCACACAGCACGGAAACAGGACCTTCAGCCCAACTCGTCCATGACGACCAAGATACCCCATCTCGCCTGGTCTCATTTGCCTGCATTTGGCCCATATCCTGCCAGCGATAGAGTGATCCAGTTCAGGGATGAACATGAGATATCGTGTGGGACATCTCGTGAGGGAGGTATTAGATAGAGCAGGTGAGAGAGAAAGCAAAGATTTGCGAATGCAGTAGTCTCAATGATTATACACTCACGAACCAACACAAATTCTAATGTAGAATTAGCCAGTTGGACATTTCATATCCTAATATTGTTAACATGCTGGGCTTGTAACAGAGCCTTCCCTGACTTCAGCAAAACACACAGTGCTGGAGGAACTCAACGGTCCAGGCAGCGTCTTTAGACTTAAGAGATACAGCACAGAATCAGGCCCTTCGGCCCACCAGGTCCGTGCCAACCAGCAATCCCTGTACACCAGCACTATCCTACACACTAGGGACAATTTACTATTTTTTACCAAAGCCAATTACCTACAAGCCCGTTTGGCTTTGGAGTGTGGGAGGAAACTGGAGCACCATCAGAAAACCCACACGGTCACAGGGAGAACGTACAATGCTAGGCAAGTGATCACAAAGGGGAAGCAGTGACAAAAGGTTTAGTTTAGTTTAGAGATACAGCGCGGAAACAGACCCTTCGGCCCACCGAGCCAACACCGACCAGCGATCCCCGCACATTAACATTATCCTACACTAGGGAGAATTTTTACATTTATACCGCCAATTAACCTACAAACATATACTTCTTTGGAGTGTGGGAGGAAACCAAAGTTCTCAGAGAAGACCCACGCAGGTCACGGGGAGAACGTACAAACTCCGTACCAGGATCGAACCCGGGTCTCTGGCGCGGCAAGCACTGTTAGCCAGCAACTCTACCGCTGCGCCACCGTGCCACCCAATGGTCTCTCAGAACTCCCGATAGAGAGAGGGGAAGAGAAGAGAAGTCGTTCAAAGCAGCCACATTTTGAGGAGGTTTTGCACTTCCCTTTCGCAGCCTGTTCACTGTGGACAAGTCAACATTTGGTAATATCTTCTAGTCTAGACCAGTAAAGAGACTTTTTAAATGGGAAACACACAGTTTTTTCTGAATTAATACAACGTGGTATCTGTGGCAAAGCCTAGCAATAGTCCTGTAACACAAATCTAAGATATGGAGCATGTACAGGCAGATGAGGCATCATGTTCGACACATTTGTGGGCTGAAGGGCCTGTTCCTGCCCTGTACTGTTCTACGTTCTACGCTCCATGTCCATTTACCGAAAGAAGCATCTTTCTTCATCATAACCATTCAGCATTGGAGGAAGTCAGGGAGAAGGCAGGAGTGCCGTGAAACCTCAGCACATTCTTAAACCAAACAACCAGGAATTTACTCCTTCATGCATGTCAACACACGTTATCAGTGAGCCCGGGGAGGGACGGGAGGGGGTTGGGGAGGGTGGGGTGAAGGGGAATCTGCAGCCGAGCGCACGTTGATCCACAATCTGAGCGACGCCGAGGTCAAAAGTGCGAGGGAACAGTCATCTTAGGTGAAGTAAGTGCTCATAAAGGGCCCAGGAAGTCAGGAACCAAGGATCCACCTGCTCCTAATTACTGCCGGTTTGCAACTGAGGTCAAAAGGTACAGGGCAGTTAACACTGTCCACTCTGCTCTCTGTCTACCTGCATTCCAGGGTGGGACCGCACAAGGGGATCTGATAATGTGCAGGGAACGATGGCACAGAGATCTGGTAAAAACAAGATACTCTACAACTTGTAACGTCACCAATTCCACAGATAAAATGGAAGCAAAGAACTGCAGATGCTGGTTTACACCAATGATAGACACAAAGTGCTGGAGTAACTGAGAGGGTCAAGCAGCATCTCTGGATAAAAAGGATGGGTGACGTTTCAGGTCGAGATCCTTCTTTGGACTGAAGAGGTGTCCCAAGCCGGAACGTCACCCATCCTGTGCTCGGGTCTGTCAGTATAGAGTTTGTATCTTCTCCCTGGGTTTTCTCCGGGTGCTTCGGTTTCCTCCCAAACGCCAAAGACGTACGGGTTTGTAGGTTAATTGGCTGCTGTAAATTGTCGCAAGTGCATAGGGAATGGATGCTAAAGAGGGATAACATAGAACTGGTGTAAGTGGGAGATTGATGGTTAGCATGGACTCAGTGGGCCAAAGGGCCTGTTCCATGCCGTTGTATCAGTGATACAGTGGGACATCACAACAGGATCAGATATTATGGAGAGTTCATAAGTTCATAAGCTCATGTCATAGGAGCAGAATTAGGCCATTCAGCCGATTGAGTCTACTCCACCATTTAATCATGGTTGATCTGTCTTTCCCTCCCAACTCCATTCACCTGCCTTCTCCGCATAACTCCCGACACCCGTGCTGATGAATAATCCGTCAACCTGCGTCTTAAAAATACCTTGGCCTCCACACCCTTCTGTGGCAATGACTATGCAAACATTTTTCTCACACAGTTGTCTGCAAGGGAAATACTCTCTAATCTTTATAGTATTGCCAATTCCATCAAAAACATCCTTCCAAACTGGAATGATTCAAGTTTCCACCGTCAGAGCGTCGAGAGCAAGGGGGAGCCACCGAGAATGAAGAGGGACCTGGCAGGGGTGGGAGCCATCGAGTACAAAGGGGGACCCGGTGTGGTGGGGAGGGGGGGAGGGGCTGCTCTCACATGCGACTGTAGGCAGAAGATAGGACTGTTGGGTGAACTTTTGTAGCTTTGTCCGCACTTTGAGATTTTATAAATCAAGTCTGCAATTTATCCCATCAGATAAACCATACAAAGAAGTTTAATTTGACACCTAATTCACTTTCATATCTTCAGTATTAAAAATGTTATGGCCATTTTCACACTCAAAAATTAGCATCTTGTTCCTTATTGCTTTTCCATTGACTTAACACAAAAGTTGTGATCGAGGACAGTCAAAAGCCCATAACTTTCTTAAAAATTAAGAGACCTGAAATACATTTTTCAGTTATTATAGATTGAAGCATTCTGAAACTAATATGAAACAATCTTACTTGGATGACCTGAAATTAAAGCATATAATTAGTTAGTTACCCAATTGTAGCTAATTACAAAATTAACTTACTAGATCTAAACATCTATCCATTTCTTAAGAAAATATTAACATTTTTTTTAAAGCCTGTGTCCAAATAACATTCACACAAGAATTTACAATATAACATGATTTTTAAATCTCATTGTCACTAATTTATAGGCCAAAGTGAAGGAATTTAGTGTTTAATGCCCATAAATTAATGGGCATTTTAAACAGCTTGCGAGTGGGATTTTCTGGAACACGATGCATTGGAACGTTGCGGTTGCGGTGAATTTAAACCCAATATCGGCAGGAAAAATTCTGCCAGTTCATATGGGGACTAAATCACCGTTTCGCAACATGAAATATTGATTAAAGTCACCTAAATAAGCAGGTTTATATGAAAAAATAAACAGCTTTCACTTACCTATCCCCTACGTAAAATATGTCCCCGTTGTCGGCGTTCACGGCATTAGGAGCTAATTTTAATTTTACTGCAGCGCTGAAATAGTCGGGCGATTAAAAAAAAAAATTAACTTACCGGCAGTCGGTACGAATCTCCAGAAATAGCTTGCACTCCGACAAAATATAATTCTGGTAGCAAGAGAAAACCACATTTTAACCCCGCACCCCCCTCTTAAAGGTACCCAAGTCGCGCACACGGCCAGTGACAGAACTGCAGCACTGCTGAAGGTAAGTTTTGTAACATACCTATTGTATGCAAAACAAAGCATTTCACTGTACCTATGTGCATGTGTAATTTAGTTTAGTTTAGATGTACAGCAAGGCAACAGATCATTCAGATCATCGAGCCCGCGCCGACCAGCGATCACCCCGTACACTAACGCTATCCTACACACACTGGGAACAATTTACAATTTTTACCAAAGCCAATTAACCTACAAACCTGTACATCTTTGGAGTGTGGAAGGAAACCGGAGCATCTGGAGAAACCCCACGCAGGTCACGGGGAGAACATACAAACTCCGCACAGACAGCACCCGTGGTCAGGATCTAACCCGGGTCTCTGGCGCTGTGAGGCAGCAACTCTACCACTGCACCACCGTGCCACCCTCTGTGACATGTGATAATAAAGTGTCATTGAATCGTTGATTACACTTTGCACATTATAATGATCCATAATGTCCCCTTACGCTAAAAGCATCAATGATCCGCTGTGGCCCCTTTCTGCATCTGAGCATTAAAAAAATTGGATTGATCAGGACTCTAATGTAAAAGCCACCTGCTCCACACCAGGCTCCTTCTTTCCAAGACCACCAGATGCTACGCAGGCCCTGAAAGAGGGACATAGCCCTTGAAGTTACAGCTTGGGGCATAAACATTGCTTGAAGCCAGCTGCGTTAATCCACCTTCGCTACTGTATCAGGGAGAGGAACTTGAGATGAATGTGTTGTGTGAGTTCACACACTGGAACCCCGCGACATCATTTTTTCGAAGCCTTACAAATGTGGAATGTAGATAAAGGCAGCTCGGCCCGTGAATTCTTCACAGCCAATCGACCATGTACAACTGCTCTGTTATGTATTCTTACCCAACCTTGTGTGAAAAGGTAAGACTTTCAACAAACTAAAACACTATCAAATTTCCCCATGGCCCCCAAGAGGCTATCTAACAAAATCGCCAATTCAGCAATCAAGCTTAGAAAACACAGCCGTTCCTATTTGATAGTCCAAGGAGTTCAGAGGGTGTCGTGTTTATTGCTGTCTATTGAAAAATACATTTAAACTAATGAATTAGCTTAACCCCACATAACCTATTTTATCTCATCCTCAAACATAATCAAGTAATGGGAATCATCCTGATTATAATGGCACTCGCAGTTAACAGGAATAATTGAGACTAGGAGTATGTTGTGAACATTTGATTAATTAAAGTAGTGTCTCGGGATTCTAACATATTTTACTCAGTTGTTATCATTAGTTCTTTATTATCACATGTACCGAGGTACAGTGACGTTCTATTTTTCCATATAGTTCAGTAAATGATTACTTGAGTTTAGATTAGAGATCCAGCATGGGAACTGGTCCATTGGCTCACCGAGTCCATGCCAACCAATGATCGCCCATATACTAGTTCTATCCCACACACTAGGGACAATTTATAGAAGACAATTCAACTCAGAGATGGGTCACAACCTTTCGGGAGCAACAAAGACAAGGAACAAGCCTGAGGTTTCGTAATCTGTTCAAAATCTATTGCATGGAACAGCTCCGTGCAGCGTCCGACACCTTAAGGGTCCCCAGTGTGAATGAGCTGCACTCCCCCCACGGTGCTTCACTTGGCCAGGCCGACCCTGCAACGCCGCCACGGCAACGGCCCTGTCTGGCCAGCAACAACTTGGATTTTCAAAATTGCACTAAAACCTGCCGACTCTTATACATGGTCTCAGAGGGTTATTTTTACAAACTTTGTCTGGGATTGTGCTTATGTAGTAAGTTGGCGGCACAGTGGCACAGCGGTAGAGTTGCTGCCTTACAACGCCCGAGATCTGGGTTCGAGCCTGACTACCGGGGCTGTCTGTACGGAGTTTGTACATTCTAACTGTGACCATGTATATATAATCAATATAAACTGTGTTTTTGTTGCTCATTACAGGTTTTACAGAGTTCCATGTTTCATGTCTGAAGGAGGGTTTCGGCCTGAAACGTTGCCTATTTCCTTCGCTCCATAGATGCTGCCTCACCCACTGAGTTTCTTCAGTTTACATATCTGTTTTGCTGATGCAAGTAAGAATGTCATTGTTCCATTTCGGGACGAATGCCAATAAAACACACTTGACTCTTGACATATAAAATAGTAAATTGTCCCTAGTGTGAAGCATAGTGCCAGTGTACCGTTGATCAGCATGGCCTTGGTGGGCCGAAGGGCCTGTTTCCACGCTGTATCTCAAAAGCCTCTAAAGTCTAAGTCAATAACATGTTCAGGCCCGATGCATGGGATGTTCAGAATAGCACCACCCAAACAGTAGGGCATGAGTTCAACATCTCATGCAGACATTACCGCAGTGACTCAGTCCTGTACAGGCCTCCCAAACTGCTTCACGTGCATCAGAACCTCATCAAGGGAGAGGCAAGCAGGTAATTTTGTGAATCAGAGGTGAAAGTTCACTCGACTGCATAAAGCTTGCCATTGTTTCCAAATTCACAAGGCAGCAGGAACAGGCTGGGCAGATTCAAAGACTTAGGAAGTTCGGCATGTCCCCAACAACTCTCACCAACTTCTACAGATGAGCCGTAGAAAGCATTTTATCGGGATGCATGGCTTGGGAACAGCTCCATCCAGGACTGCAAGAAATTGCAGAGAGTAGTGGGCACACCCCAGGCCATCACGCACACCAACCTCTCTACCAGAGGCTCCATCTACACTTCACGCTGCCTCGGCAAGGCCACCAGCATAATCAAGGACCAGTCTCACCCTGGCCACCCCCTCTTCTCCCCTCTCCCATCAGGCAAGCGGGACAGAATTGTGAAATCACACACCTCCAGATTCAGGGACAGTTTCTTCCCAGATGTTATCAGGCAACTGAACCATCCTATCATCAACTAGGGAGAAATCCTGACCTACCATTTACCTCATTGGTGACCTTCAGACTATTATTAAATTGGACTTTCCTGGACTTTATCCTGCACTAAATGTTGTCCCCTTTATCCTGTACTTGTACACTGTGGATGGGTCGATTGCAATCATGTATAGTCTTTCCGCTGACTGGATAGCACACAACAAAAAGCTTCCACTGCACCTCGGTGCATATATGTGACAATAAACAAAAGTAAACTAAACTAAAATCTCTCATGGAAATAAACGGGGGCAATTTGGAAGGTTAATGCAACTGGTGGTCAAAGCAAAGGAACGCAGAATAAAGTGGAACCCACAGAGGCTTTTACTCAGGGTAGGGGAATCGAGAACCAGAGGACACGGGGTTTAAGGTGAGAGGGGAAAGATTTTACAGGAACTTGAGGGGCAACCTTTTCACTCAAAGGGTGATGGGTAGATGGAAAGAGCAGCCAGAGGAGGTAGTTGAGGCAAGTACTATAACAGCATTTGAAAGACACTGAGACAGACACATGGATAGGGAAAGTACAACGGATCATAGAGTCCTACAGTGTGGAAACAAACAGGCCCTTCAGCCCTACTTGCCGACTCCGAACAACATGTCCCATCTATATTAGTCCCACTGCCTGCGTTTGGCCCATATCCCTCTAATCCTATCCTATCCATGTATCTATCCAAATGTTTCTTAAACGTTGCAATAGTACCGGCCTCAGCTACCGCATCAGGCAGCTCATCCCACATACCTACAGCCCTTTGTGCAAAAACATTCCCCCTCAGGTTCCTATTAAATCTTTCCCCCATCACCTTAAACCCATGTCCCTTGGTTATTGATTCCCTTACTCTGGGTAAAAGACTCTGTACATTTACCCTATCTATTCCCCTCATGATCTTATACACCTCTATAAGATCACCCCGCATCCTCCTATGCTCTAAGGAATAAAGTCCTATCTGCCCAACCTCTCCCTATAGCTTAGCCCTCAAGTCTTGGCAACATCTTTAGAAATCTTCTCTGCACCCTTTCCAGGTTGACAGCATCAAATGGGCCAAACATGGGAAATCGGGACTGGCTCAGATTGGCTGGCATGGACAAGTTGGGCTGAAGGGCCTGTTTCTGTGCTGTATTATTCCATGATCATTGATCATAACTCACTGATATGATTCAATTAGTACTGGGTGTCGGGGGTTATGGGGAGAAGGTAGGAGAATGGGGTTGAGAGGGAAAGATAGATCAGCCATGATTGAATGGCGGAGTAGACTTGATGGGCCAAATGGCCCAAATCTGCTCCTAGAACTTATGAACATGATCAGCAATGCTCCTTTCCCATGATTGGGAAGAGTTAATTTTCTGTCCACAATGCAAGAACCATTTCATGTTGTTATGTAAAGCACATTTAAATGAACAAAGGCAAATAAAGATTTACAGAAAGCAAGTCATGCCTGAGGGATTTATCTGAATTCCTTGAGTATTTAACAGAGCCGGAGGATAATGATGTACAGTTTGTGGTGTGAAAAATGTACGCGTTAACTTTCAACAAGAAGCTAAGTTTCTTGACAAGGAATGTATGATGCAACCTCAAAGCCATAAATCTGGTTAATAAATTGCCCAAATCACAACACAGTCTGAGGGGAGACTGTGGCAGCTCATACAAATACCAATTTGTCATTTAAATAATGTAGATACCTCCTTGCCTTTCTTTGAATGAGAACAGAGTTTAAACCCTTTTAAGGGTTAGAGGGTGGCACAGTGGCGCATAGGTAGAGTTGCTGCCTTACAGCGCCAGAGACCCGGGTTCAATCCTGACTACGGGAGCTCTCTGCATGGAATTTGTATGTTCTCTCTGTCATCACGTGGGTTTTCTCCGGGTGCTCCGGCTTCCTCCAGCTCTCCAATAAACATACAGGTTTGTAGGTTAATTGGCTTCTGTAAAAATTGCCCTAAGTATATTGGATATTGTTCGTGTATCGCTGGTCAGCACGGACTCGGTGGGCGGAAGGTCCTGTTTCCGCGCTGTATCTCTCAAGTCTAAAGTCTAATCTCAGTGTCAATACGATCTGATGGTTGGCCCTCGTCCAACCTCGGCAACAGAGCACCACAGGTCCCACGGACTTGTTTTCTAATTGTTTATTTTTGCAGAAATATACTTGCAGAAAAAAACCTTGCAGCAATGCCAGCAAACAAGGTGGTGCTGTGGGAACCCACGCATGGAAGGCGTGTCCCGGGATGGCCGATCTAGACGTTGATGGAAGGCGCTTGTGTAGAGACAAAAGAGGACCTTGCCCGCTGCATGGAGGACAGAGATGTGCGGTGCGTCCGTCACCGCGCCCGTCAGAAACCAGCACCTCTGCGTCGCTAATGTTTTCAACGATGATGAATTATTTTTGCACTAATGTTCTGTCTTTTGCGCAGTCCTATTTTAGCTTAGCTTAGTTTAGAGATACAGGGAGGAAACAGGCACTTTGGCCCACCCAGTCTGCACCGACCAGCGATCCCCGCACATTAATGCTACCCCACACACACTAGGGGCAATGTTTTATATTTATTCCAAACCAATGAGCCGACAAACCTGTAGGTCTTTGGAGTGTGGGAGGAAAGCGAAGATCTTGCGGAACACCCACGCAGGTCACATACAAACTCTGTACAGACAGCTCCCATAGTCAGGACCGAACCTGGGTCTCTGGCGCTGCAAGGCAGTAGCTCTCCGTTGCGCCACCATGCCACCATTTTTGTTTCACTGTCTTGTAGAATTTATATGTAATTTCTGTTCTCACGTGCTGTCTGAGCCTATGTGGTAGTGATGCTACTGCAAGCAAAAGTTTCATTGTATCTAAGGTGGCCAGAGTGGTGCAGCGATAGAGTTGCTGCTTTACAGCACCAGGGACCCGTGTTCCATCCTGACTATGGGCGCTGTCAGTATGGAGTTTGCATGTGACCGTGTGGGTTTTCTCCGGGTGCTCGGGTTTCCTCCCACACCCCAAAGACGTGCAGGTTTGTAGCTCGGGGGTATGGCAACACTCTACTGGACTGTTTGTTAGATAAATAATTTCACTGTGTTACCTGTTTGTACACGTGACAATGAAAGCACCATTGAACCGTTGAAGGGGTACAACTCTGGGCTGTTGATTCTACAGCCTCCGCTGGATTTCCTGACCCTTTGCCATTTAATGCCAACGTTTGAAGACAATGCCAAGCTGTGGGCTGAGAGCCAGGGTTTAAATATTCATGCCCGGTAATTATTATTGGCAACATCTTTGGAGTTTACCTCCAGAGTGGGCTGTGGACACTCAGCCACTGGCTACATTCAAAGCAAAGACTGGCCAAGACGAACCTAAGAACAAAGCTAATAACCTCCAGGGCATGGCGCGATGGGTGAAGGGTGAGCTCAGTCACATTGGGCGCAGTGGGCAAGGATCCACCCCAGGTGTCTGTCTTCTCTCTCACTCACCAAGTTGGTACAGAAGAGGACCCAGTCTGAAGCCTAAGACAGACACAAAATGCTGGAGTAACTCAGCAGGTCAAATAGCACGGTACAGAGAATGTTTATGAGGATGTTGCCAAGACTACAGGGTCTCAGCTACAGGGAGAGGTTGAGTAGGCTGGGGACTCTGTTCCTTGGAGGGCAGGAGGATGAGGTGATCTTATGAGTAATTAACGAGTGTCAAGGGTTATGGGGAGAAGGCAGGAAAATGGGATTCGGAGGCAGAGATCAGCCATGATTGAACGACGGAGTGGACCCGATGGGCCGAATGGCCTAATTCTACTCCTATAACTTGTGAACTTCTCCAGTGATGCAGCCTGAAGCAGTAAGCTGCTCCAGCACTTTGTTTCTTTCTTTGTAAATCATCATCAGCAGTTCCTTGCATCTTCCAGGTTAACGGTGGCTCAGTGGCAGAGTTGCTGCCTTACAGCGCCAGAGACCCAGGTTCAATCTAGACTGCAGGTACTGTCTGTACGGAGTTTGCACATTCTCCACCTGACCGCGTTTCAATGGGTGCTCCGATTTCCTCCCACACTCCAAAGACGTACGGACTAGTAGATTAATTGGTCGGTAAAAATTGTAAATTGTCCCTAGTGTGCTAGTGTACCCGGATCGCTGGTTGGCGCGAACTCGATTAAACTAAACTAAATTAAACTAAATTAACTCCTATAATTAGTAACACAATTTATAGAGGTGTATAAAATCATGAGAGGTATAGATCGGGTAGATGCGCACTCTTGCCCAGAGTGGGTGAATCGGGTTCCAGAGGACATAGGTTTAAGGTAAAGGGGAAACGATTCAATAGGAATCTGAGGGGTAACTTTTTCACACAAGGGGTTGTGGTGGGTGCATGGAACAAGTTCCGACTGATGAAGGTCCCGACCTAAAACGTCATCTATCCATAATTGCCAGGGACGCCGCCTGACCTATTGAGTTACTCCAGCACTTTGTGTCCAACACAAACATAAGTCTGGAGACATAAAGAACTGTAGATGCTGGTAACGTGGGGAAAAAACACAAAGTGCTGGAGTAACTCATCGGGTCAGGCAGCATCTGTGCAAAGAATGGACAAGCGACATTTCGGGTCCAGACCCTCTTTCAAAGATATGTTTCCTTTTCGGCATCAACTGTACTGCGTGCATGTTCCTGGGTTCGGACTGCGATGGAAAGATCAAGCCATAAAACAATTTAAAACATCACTATAATGGACAGAGATTTCCGATTTCCTTCCTTTCTGCATCTATTGTTACCAGGCACATTTCCCAAAACTTAGATCATTGATGCAAATAATCCAATCATATTCTCGAACTTGTGTGGAGTCAGCTGAGTATTAACTATGAACTGCTCTGAACATTTTCCTGACAGCATTAGGAAGAAGCCTTTCATTAGACTTATCCAATTCTCCTCTGGAAGCCCCCTGTGATAGACTACTGAAGGGTCCATAAGTCCCCAACTGCACTGGACCCTATAGGCAAAGGGTCCTATGTGCCTCAAATCCAAATCTCTGCACAGTAAATGTCCCTTTAAGGCAATGCAGTGTCCACTCAAATACAATAGCTCATAAAGGAAATACAATATTCCCTGTCTGAATTTAGTTTATTCTCACGTGTACCGAGGTACAGTGAAAGGCTTTTGTTGCGTGCTATCCAGTCAGCGGAAATTCAATACATGATTACAATTGAGCCGTCCAGTGTTCAGATACATGATAAAGGGAATAACGTGAATAACGTTTGGTGCAATATACTGTCCAATAAATTATCAAGGATAGTCCGAGGGTCTCCACTAAGGTGGATAGTAGCAGTTGTTGGTAGGATGGTTCAGTTGCTCGATAAGACATTCAGTTAAAGAAGCAAACTGGAACGTCTCCTTAAAAGAGAGGTTTAGGAACTCATGAGAACTCACTGCAGATTCACTGATATGGTCACACATGCATACATACACGCAAATAATACCAACAAAGACCACATGTGCACACAGATTAGCGTGTTAATATATTTGCACACATGAAAATAGGCAACATGCGTGTGAGCGACACTGTGATGCAGCGGTAGCGTTGCTGCCTTGCAGCACGAGAAACCCCGGTTCGATCCTGACTACGGGTGCTGTCTGTACGAGTTTGTACGTTCTCCCTGTGACCACGTGGGTTTTCTCCAGGTCCTCCGGTTTCCTCCCACATTCCAAAGACGTACAGGTTTGCAGGTTAATTGGCTTCTGTAAAAATTGTAAATTGTCCCTAGTGTGTAGGGTAGCGCTATTGTGCGGTGTGATTGCTGGTCGGCGTGGATATGGTGGGGCCGAAGGACCTGTGGACACGCTGTATCTCTAAACTAAACTAAGCTGAACTAAACTGTGTGAGGGTGCTCTGGTTTCCTCCCAAATTCCAAGGGCGTGTGGATTAGTAGATTGATTAGCCACTGCGAATTTGGCCCCAGTGTGTAGGTGAGTGGTAGAATCTACGACACATTTATGGCAATATGGGGAGAATAATTCATAGAGAAAAAAATAATGGGGAAAGGGAATTATTTTGAACTGGTATCAATTGGTGCCTTATGTGTCAATTGGCTTCCTTGTATGTCATTTCCTTGTATTTCCTTGGATGAAAATATATTTGGCCCTCACAGAAGCTATAAAGCTAGATTGCATTACGAGAACCCTTTGATGTTTGTGGGATCACTTTATCAATAAAATAAGTTGAGCTCGATAGAGCATTTTTGCAGGTAGTAAACGTTGATAAGGTAGAAATTATCACATTACTGCTGATGCTGGAATGTGGAGCAACAAGCAAACCGCTGGAGGAACTCAGAGACAAAGCAACTGCAGATGCTGGTTTACAACAAAAAAAAGACACAAAGTGCTGGAGTAACTCAGCGGGTCAGGCAGCATCTCTGGAGAATTTGGTTAGATAACCTTTCGGATTGGGACCCTTCTTCAGACCGACCCGAAACATTACCTATCCATGTTCTCCAGAGATGATGCCTGACACGTTGAGTTAGTTATATGATAACTAACAGCACTTGCAATTCCTAGTTTCTACTCTCTCAAAATTGCTGGATTAACTCAGCAGGTCGGGCAGTATCTGGCAAGAAGGGTGGGGGGGTGGGGGATGGAATTATTGCATCAAGAGAACTGGCCTGCCTATTGCAAACCTCCCATGGGTTCCAGTTCCACTGAGTTCCAATGAATTGAATGGTCAGATGCGAATGTAAATGAAGATTAAGAATCACGCATCCATTTAGAGCGAGTGAATATTAAGAGATTCTATTTGTGGGTGACCACCCTGATGTTTGCCTGCCCAAATGCGGCACAGTGATATAGTTGCTGCCTTACAGTGCCACAAACCCGGGTTCAATCCTGAGCGCTGTCTGTACAGAATTTATACGTTCTCCCTGTGACCACGTGGGTTTTCTCCAGGTGCTCCGGTTTCCTACCACATTCCAAAGACGTATAGGTTTGTAGATTAATTGCCTTCTATAAGTTGTTCCTAGTGTGCGGGGTAGAACTAGTCTACGGGTGATGGCTGGTCGGCGCTGATTCGGTGGGCCGAAGGCCCTGTTTCCATGAGGTATGCCTAAACAAGACTAAATAATACGGCTGAAGATTCCAGTGGTGGATGTGGGGAACGGGCAAGGATGTGGAAAAGAGAACAAGGTTGTGAAGATGAAGTTAGTCATATACTGTAGCTCTGCAACATACCCTGCAACCCACGCCAACCAAGACACTCATCTAAGCTTGTATCCTTTGTGTGCGTTTGACACAGTGGGGACAAAAAGGCACCAATACGCAACGACTAATAAACATGTGTGTCACGCGGTCGGAAAACGTCACGTCGCACGGCCGTCCCATTACAATGATTCAATTATACTTTGTACCCAGTGACAATAACGTGAAATTCTTTGTTTTTGCACACAATCCCGTGAAGTCAGACAGCAGACTTCATCTCTACAGCAGTACACAAAGAGTTGCCACATTTCTGGCGCCGCCAACGTTTCAAAAGCTCTTAGTACAGTCTTATCTTCTGGCAGCGGCGAACCAGGCTTGCCACCACACGTGGCCATTCCAGGAGAGATGAGGAGGCTTTGGAGAGGGTACAGAGGAGGTTTACCAGAACGCTGCCTGGATTCGAGGGTTAGAGCTCCAGGGAAAGGTTGGATAAACTTGGATTGTTTTCACTAGAACGTCAAAGGTCGAGGAGAGAATTGACGGAAGTATATAAAATGATTAGAGACGTCGATAGGGCAGACAGTCAGAACCTTTTCCCCAGGGTGGAAATGTTCAAAGTGCCGGAGTAATTCACCTGGACGGGCAGCATCTCTGGAGAAAAAGACGCGTGGAATTGCAGGGAAAAGAAGGATATGGATTGTGCAGAAAGATGGGATCGGTACAGTCCAGTTTTGCACAAACATTGTGGGCCAAAGGGCCCATTCCTGTGCTGTACTATTCTATCGAAGATAGACACAAAGCGCTGGAATAATTCACCTGGATAGGCAGCATCTCTGGAGAAAAAGGATGGGTGATGTTTTGGGTCAAGACCCTTCTTCAGCCTCAAGAGATGCTGCCTAACCCGCTGAGCTACTCCAGCACTTTGTGTGTTATTGGTATAAGCTGGCATCTGCGATTCCATTCTACACACTGTACTGTTCTATGTTCTGTGTTAAAACTGTATAATAATTGTAACTTTTTAAGAGGCGTTGGTATACCATGCCTTCAATAAAACGGTGCTGGAGAGGCTAAAGTGCAGGAGATAGGGAAGAGAGAGGAGCAGAATGGAAAGTCTTTCAGAGAGTTGGCAAAGATGGTTGCCTATGTACTGAATGATTCAATGAATGATTCAATGGTTATGCCTCATGGTTCTCAATCCCACATGGCAAGTGCTTGAAACTTTCTGAATAGATTCACTGTCTTTGGATGAAATGATCTGCCTGGCAATTCCAGTCATTTTTACCATTTTTTTTACTGAACTGTTAACTGAGATGAGAAGGGAAAGATTTAATTGGAACCTGAGGGGTAACTTTTTCACTCAAAGGGCAATGAGTACAGGGAACGAGCTGACAGATGAGGTAGTTGAGGCAGGTAGAATAAAGGGGAGGTCATTTAACACTGAGGTGAGAAAATACTTTTTTACCCAGAGAGTTGTGAATTTATGGAATTCCCTACCACAGAGGGCAGTGGAGGCCAAATCACTGGATGGATTTAAGAGAGAGTTGGATAGAGCTCTAGGGGCTAGTGGAGTCAAGAGATATGGGGAGAAGGCAGGAACAAGTTATTGATAGCGGACGATCAGCCATGATCACAATGAATGGCGGTGCTGGCTCGAAGGGCCGAATGGCCTCCTCCTGCACCTATTTTCTATGTTTCTATGTTTCTATGTATAATAACTACATTTAAAAGACAATGATTAGCACGTTGTCAAGGGCTATGGGGCGAAGGCAATGGGGTTGAGGGGGAAAGAAAGATCAGCTATGATTGAATGGCAGAGTAGACATCAGTAGCTGAAGCAATGTAAGAATCTCATTGTCCTATCTGGAACACATGGCAATAAACTCTCTTGAATCTTGAATCTTGACTTGATGGGCCGAATGGCCAAATTCTGTTCCTAGAACCTACAAACGTATGACATTTGGACAGGTACATGGATTGGAAAGGTTTTGAGGGATGTGGGCCAAACGCTGGCACAAGGGACTTGCCTAGATGGGGCACCTTGGTCCGTATGGACATGTTGGGCCGAACATCCTGTTTCTGTGCTCCCCATCACTCTATGATTTGGACTCCCATCTTGTACAGCATTAAAAAGGCTTTCCTGACACTTTGAAGATAGTTCTCATGGGTGGGGCATCTAAAAGGGACCATCGAGAACCTCTAACCAAAGCTGTAAAATTCTATAACAAAATCCAAAGTCTACTAAAAAAAGATAAAAATTAGCCTGGGTGCAATAGGATGTATTGTGATTCAAAGTGCATGTCATGCCGATGGATTTTTCATTGAGAGATAGTGCTGTTCCTGTGTTCATGTTTTACAACTGTTATACACGGCCTCAAGGTCTTTGAAGATTCCCTGAATAAGCAGTTACCCACTTATTGTCAACTGTCTCAGCACCATAGCCAATATGATCAAAGACCTTTCCCATACAGGTCATTTCTTCTTCCCCCCATCCCCCTCCCTTCAGGCAAAAAGGTACAGAAGCTTGCAAGTGCTCACCACCAGGGTCAGGTACAGCCCCTTCCCCTCTGTTATCAGGCTTTGGAATAATCCTTTCATAAGCTTTGGAGGGATTGGTGGCACAGCAGTAGAGTTGCTGCCTCACAGTGCGAGAGACCCGGGTTCAATACTATCTGCAGGGAGTTTGTATGTTCTCCCTGTGATCTGCGTAGGTTTTCTCCGGTTTCATCCCACAATCCAAAGATATACAGGATTGTAGGTTAATTGGCTTGGTATAAGTGTAAATTGCCCCCAAGTGTCTGTAAGATAGTGTTAGTGTGCGGGGATCGCTGGTCAGCGCAGAGTCAGTGGGCCGAAGGGCCTATTTCCGTGTTGCTAAACTAAACTGTCCGATTCACCTCTATTTCCTCACAGACATTGTCTGGAACTGTTGCGTTATAATGCTAATAAACTATATTCTGCACTCTGTATCTTTCCCTTCACTCCACCTATTGTACTTGTACTACCCATTGTAATTGTATATATGTATAGTATTATCTGAATTGATTGGATAGCAAGCAAAATAAAGCTTCTCGCTGTATCTCGATGCACGTGACGATCATAGATACAAACCTACAATTGAGTGCGGAGTGTGCAGCATTGCCCTTTTAAGAAGGTGTGGGCCCCACCTTGCAGCTTTTCCCAAAGGAGCTTGGTTTCATGGGCAGCTGCAGGAGCCAGACGTGGTTCTCTACAGTCTGGTCCCCATGACCCGACTGTCTGGCCGACAAACAGCGAGACAAACAACTCACCATGTGCACTGTCATGAAAATGAAACCACCTGCAAATTCATGATGGGTGTGAAGAATGCAAAGAAATGTTTTTTTTCAGCAAACTGAGATTATATTGTCCCACCTCAGGGGACAATCTTTTCCTCTTCACCTTGAACCTCTGGTCCTCGATTCCCCTACTCTGGGCTAAAGACTGTGCATTACCCGACCTATTCCTCTCGTGATTTTATACATTCACCTAAACATAAGGATAGTTTACCAAGTCCAATTAACCGTGCAAGTTTTTGGAATGAGGGTGGAAATCAGAGGACGCAGAAGTAACCCACGTGGGTCACGGGGAGAACATGCAAACTCCACAGAGACAGCTCCCGAGGCAAGGATCAAACCTAATTCTCTGTCGGCGTGAGGCAGCGTGACTGTGTATTGGTGGGAACAAAACCCTTCATCTCCCCCACCTTCCGTTCTCCACCTGTAAGAACGAGAACCTGAGGGAAACTTGCAAGAAAGGAGAAAGCGTGAGATGGAAACACACCCCCCCACCCACCTCTCTTCCAGCTTTCTCCCCCTACTGCAATCAGTCTCAAAAAGGGTCCCCAAAAACATCGCCCAACCATCCCCCCCACAGATTCTATCTGACCCGCTGAGTTACTCCAACACTTTGTGTTTTGCCAAAGAATGATGCGCATTACTTTAGAGCCTTCCACGTGCTGTTCAGAATGTCGCACGGGGTGATTGCTGGTCGGCGCGGACTCGGTGGGCCAACGGGCCTGTTTCTGTGCTGTACTACTAAAGTCTCAAGTAAAGTCTAAAGTCTGAGGTGATTCAGAAATAAAATGCTTGAAGATACTGTTCCCTCTGTGTGGGAGTCGCTCTGGAAACAGTGAGACAATCTCAGCCCCGTCGGAAATTATTAAACATTCCTGGTGACTCCAAGCTCCAAGTCCCCTCCTAATGCTGACACATCCTCAGCCACCACATTAACGCTGACACACGTCCAGGGACCTCTTGTAAACAACGGCACACTCCCAGAACAAACACCAGATACTCCCTACAAAAACTAACACTTTCCCCTTCTGAAGAAGGGTCTCGACCCGAACCCATTCCTCTCTCTAGAGATGCTGTGCTATCCCGCTGTGTTACTCCAGCTTTTTGTGTCTATGCCCTATAAACAAGTTTGCCCTCCCAGATACCATCTATAAACACTGACACACTCTTAGCTACTAACACTTGTAAACAATGATATATTCCTTGATACTCCCTTCAAATTACTGAGTTAATCTCTGGGTCCCCTCCCTGCTATAAACAATCACACCCGCCAACATAAACTCCTGCAAACACTCACTCCTGACAAAAGTCAACATCATCCTGGGACTCCCTGTAATTACTGTCAGACTTGAAGAAGCGCTGCTGGAACTTGGATTATTGGGACACCGCTACCAGCCTTGGAGGGCATCTACCGCACACGGTGCCTCAGGAAGGACGTCAGCATCCATAAAGACTCCTCTCACCCTTGTAATGGACTGCTCGAACTACTGCCTTCTGGCAGACGTTACAAGGCCTTCTACGCCCGCACCTCCAGACTCAGGAACAGCTTCATTCCCAGAGCTATAGCGGCTCTGAACCGGCCCTGCTGAGTACCCCCCCCCCCCCCCACCCCCATGGACTGTCTCCCCTGGCCTCGCACTTTAGTCTGTGTTGACTTTGCTGGCCCAATGTTCGCTTGTACAAACCTTGTTCTCGGGGTATCTAAATCTAAATTTTATTTGTCGATTAAGTTATGACATGGGATGGAAGTTGCAAACCAAATCTCGTTGCACTTATGTGTAATGACAATAAAATATATTATTATTATTATTATTAATTTTGTTTATTGTCACGTGTACCGAGGTACAGTGAACTCAGCGGGTCAGGTAGTATCTCTGGAGAAAAGGAATAGGTGGCGTTTCGGGTCGAGACACTTCTTCGTACTCAAAACGTGCTGCCTGACCCACTGAGTTACTCCAGCATTTTGTGTCTGTCTTTGGTTTCAACCAGTGTCTGCAGTTCCTCTCTGCAGTGAAAAGTGTTT
This sequence comes from Raja brachyura, assembly GCA_963514005.1. The sequence goes on along the minus strand of OY740796.1, from coordinate 19,332,537 downwards.
TTGTTGCGTACCATCCAGTCAGCAGAAATACTATACATGATTACAATCGAGCCGACCATAGTAAATGAATACAGGATAAAGGTCCGGCCTAATATATAGGAGACTTCTCTCAATAACCTAACCAGTAATGGTCTGGTTTAGTTTTGTTTAATTTAGTTAAGTTTAGGGATACAGCGCAGAAACTGGTCGTTCTGCCCAACGAGTCCGCGCCGACCAGTGATCCCCGTACACTAGCACCATCCGGCACACGAGAGACAAATTACAGTTTTTACCTACAAACCTGTACGGCTTCGGAGTGTGGGGAGGAAACCAGAGCACCCAGTGAAAACCCACGCGGTCAGGTGGAGAACGTACAAACTCCGTACAGACAGCACCTGCAGTCAAAATTGAACCTGGGTCTCCGGCACTGCAAGGCAGCAACTCTACCACTGAGCCACTGTTAACATGGAAGAGACAAGGAACTGCCGATGATGATTTACAAAGAAAGATAGGAATGCAAGGGATTCTCCCCATAATCCTTGACACCCGTTCTAATCAAGAACTTGTCTATCTCTGTCTTAAAATTATCCGCTGACTTGGCCTCCTCAGCCCTCTGTGGCAATGAGTTTGACAGATTAACTACCCTCTGACTAAAGAAGTTCCTCCTCATCTCCTTTTTAAAAGAATGTCCTCTGAACATGGATAGATGACGTTTCGGGTTTGGACCCTTCTTCAGGTTCGGTCTAAAGAAGGGTCACGACCCAAAATATCACTGATCCGTATACACCTGGGATGTTGGCTGACACTGAGTTACTCCATCACTTTGTGTTTTAACCTGTATAAGCCAGATCAAAGGTAATGATTGCGTAAACCTCTATCTGGCAGAAAAATCAAGCTGCAGAGGAAATGGATCCTTGTGAAACAATATTGTGACCATTACTGACTCAACTTACATCTCACCTGATTAGTCAGGGTGTCCATGGTTACGAAGAGAAAGCAGGAGAATAGGGTTGGGCTGAGAGGGAAAAATAGATCAGCCATGATCGAATGGTGGAGCAGACTCAATAGGCTGAATGGCCTCATTCTGCTCCTATGTCTTATGGTAACACCTGCTGATCATCTCCCAGCATCTGACACCATAGGGCAAGCAAAGCAAATATTGGTGATTAAATCCTAATCAGCTGCAGTTTTTGAGTGGAAACCATTTAAACAGCATTTTCCTTCATTTAGCATGGTCTGCAGTCCAGAACAAAGGAAAACAGAGCTTAATGACAATTGTTCACCTGCCTCCTTTTACCAGGGGCAATTAGGGTAAGGCGATAAATGCCAGCATTCCAGTGAGATCCAGTTAAGTTATCCCTGCTCATTTAGAGCCACAATATGTATTGCTCTATTGTAAAACTAGCTCTCAGCAAGGAGGACTAACTCCGAGGATGAGATTACTATATGAACATTCATCACAACGCTTAATAGGTTTACTCACTTCTTATAGAGTAATTCAGTACGGAAATCAGACCTGTAGCCCAGCTTGCCCACGCCAACCAAGATGCCCCATCTACACTAGTCCTACCTGTCTGCGTTTGGCCCATATCCCACTAAACATTTCCTATCCATGTACCTGTCCAAGAGTTGCTTAAATGCTGTTACAGTAGCTGCTTTAACAACCTCCTCTGGTAGCTCATTCCACATACCCACCATGCTCTGTGTGAAATAGCTTTAGAGATACAGAGTGGAAACAAGCCCTAAAGCCCACTGGGTCCGCACCAACAAACGATCCCAAATACACTAGATCTATCCTACGCACCAGGCCTCTGGCTCTTGATTCCCCTTTGGGTAAAAGACTGTACATTCAACAAGAGACGATGGCACAGTGGCGCTGCAGTAGAGTTACTGCCTTGCAGCGCCAGACATCCGGGTTTGATCCCGACTACTGGGGGGGTTTTGCCTGGTGTTTGTACATTCTCCCTGTGACCGCGTGAGTTTTCTCCGGGTGATCTGGTTTCCTCCCACACTCCAAAGATGTGCAGGCTTGTAGCTTAATTGGCTTCGGTAAATTGTCCCTAGTGTGTAGGATAGAACTAGTGTGCGGGTGATTGCTGGTCGGCGCACTCGATGGGCTAAAGGGCTTGTTTCCATGCTGTATCTCAAAACAAAACTAAAAGAGAAAAAAGGTACACTTCTGCATTAGTAATCGGACTTCTGGAGCCAATGTTTCACCTTAGACAATACGGGTCAGCCAGTTGCAAGGGTAGAAAGCTAATAATTCATCCCATCGTTTAATGCTCCAGATTTCACATCCGCCTCTCGAGGTTAAGGAGGGGAAAAGTAATGGGAAATATGATTTTATCCACCCTGGCAAGTGACAAAAACGATCATCATATTTTGCAAGAAACGGTGGAAATACAGGTGATAGAACCACAGGTTGAATTCCATCCCTGCACTTAGTCTCGTCATCTGCTGCGATGAACAGGAAAGCCATTATCTTGATGGGTCCAAGAGTTTCATCCCTAACATTCCTGCAGAACGGAATCTGCAAGGGTTAGCACCTTGGACATTCATCACTCTGAGAATGTGTTTTTTTTGTCTCCCACACCCAATTCAGGCAAATGTGTCCCTACAAGAATTTTCTACCTCAGACAAATGCCCAATAAATCAATATATTGATAAGACAGCCCAGTGCATGATTAAAGGCAGAGAGAGGCGAGGATGATGGATCAGTCAAGTTCATTAAGTGTGTACCTGAATTATTTTCATCATTCATCTCCTTTCTGCAAGATCACTTCTGATGGATTCATGCCCAGACCAGCTCTTTGCAACCAAGCTTGCATTGTTAACATCAGGACAAATTTGTATAGAGCAGTAAACTGATAATCCCATTGCAACCAGTACAGGACAAGGTGGATTAAAAAAATATTTACATGCTGAGTATTACATGTAGCTAAATAACTGATTTTATCCAAACACGCAAGCGATTTATTTCACTAAGCTCGTTGGCATCAGTCACGTTGTCGGCTGCATCAAAGTTTAGTTAAGTTTTGGAAGGGCCTGCACTTGCTGGCTTACACCAAAGATAGGCACAAAGAATAACTCAGGTCAGGCAGCATCTCTGGAGAAAAGGGATAAGTGAAGTTTAGGGTCATAACTCTTCTTCAGACTGGGCTGCTCTTCAAGCTTGAAGAAGGATTCCGACCCGAAACGTCTCTTATTCCTTTTCTCCGGAGATGCTGCCTGACTCGCTGAGATACTCCAGCATCCTGTGTCTATGTTTGGTTTCTCATTCATTCATCATCGTTGAAAACATTAGCGACGCAGTGGTGCTGGTTTCCAACGGGAACGGTGACGGACGCACCACGCATCTCTGTCCTCCAGTTGCTGCGGACTTCCACCGCTGGAAGTATAGGATTCTGGTGTGTGTGCTTTATCCTCATTCCTTACAATGCTATGTACGACAGTGATCGCAACTTCTACTGAAGTGTGGATTGCCGTTGGCTCGCTAGAAGCCCATCCGCCCATTGACAGGTCTTGGTTTTGGTCCTGCTGGGGGTCCACAGCCCCCTCCTCACCTAGCAAACCAGGTGGGGGAGTCGGTTTAGTCACCGACCATGGAGCAGCTAGCAGGGGATTACATGGTACCTGTGGTGGGGGAACTCCCCCCGACCTGACCTGTCTAGTTTAGTTTAGATTAGTTTATTATTGTCACATGTATTAAGGTACAGTGCAAGGCTTTTTGATTCCATGCTAACGAGTCAGGAAAAAGACTGTACATGGTTACAATCAAGCTGTCCACTGTACACCGATACAGGGTTAATGATAGAAGATGGACACAAATTGCTGGAGTAATTCAGTGCATCAGGCAGGATCTCTGGAGAAAACAAATTGGTTGCGTTTTGGGTCGAGGCCCTTCTTCCGACTGAGAGTCAGGGGAGAGGAAAACTAGAGATATGAAGAGGTCCAAACAACAAACTGATGACAGGTATGCAAAAGGACAAATCAGAGCTAGCAACATTGATCAAGGAAAGGTGGAGCCCACAATGGTCCATTGTTGGCTGTGGAGACGGTGATAACGAGTGAAACTAAGCAGGACGAGGCTGTTCACTTAAGCGTTCAACCAAAGCAGTTGCATTGTATTGAGTATTCAGCACCACAGAATGGTCAGTGAGGGGGAGAGAGGCCCTTCAGTCCACCAGGTGCATGCCAGCTCCATGCAAAGCCATCCAGCTAGACCTTCTCCCTTACAATATGCCCATTGCCCAACAAATGCTTTTCTTCTCCCTCTCCCCCCCACCCCCTTATCCTGTATGACCCCTTCTCAAACCAATCCTCCCCACTCAGGAGGCATATAATCCCCTCCCCTCTGCGTTCAGTACCTTGAAGTGGTTGTCCCCTTTGCAACTCTGCCATTGTAAGGGGAGGTTTAGGTATACGACGCGGAAATAAGACGTCCGGCCCACCAGGTCCATGCCAGCCAGCGATCACCCATTCACACTAGTTCGATGTTATCTCACTTTCTCATCCACTCCCTACACACTTGGAACAATTTACAACGGGGCCAATTAACCTACAAACCCGCACGTCTTTGGGATGCAGGAGGAAACCAGAGCACCCGGAAGGTCCAGAGGAGGCTTACGAGAATAGTCTCAGGAATGATTGGGTTAACATATGATGAGCTTGAGTTTAGAAGGTTAAGGGGGGCCTCATTGAATAGTGAAAGGCTTGGATAGAGTGGATGTGGAGAGGATATTTCCACTAGTGAGAGAGTCTAGGATCAGAGGCCAGAGCCTCAGAATAAAAGGACATTCCTTTAGAAAGGAGATGAGGAGGAATTTCTTTTGTCAGACGGTGGTGAATTTGTGGAATTCATTGCCTCAGAAGGCTGTGGAGGCCAAGTAAATGGATAATTTTAAGGCCGAGATTGACAGATTCTTGATTAGCAAGGGTGTCAGAGGGAGAAGGCAGGAGAATGGCGTTGAGAGGGAACGATAGATCAGCCATAATTGAATGGCTGGGAAGACTTGATGGGCCAAATGGCCTAATTCTGTCCTATGACCTATGAAGTTATGAACTATGAAATCCACACGGTCACAGGGAGAACACACAAACAGCACCCGAGGTCAGGATCGAACTCAGGATTCAAAGCAGACTTCCACAGGTTAATGACGCCTCACACAAGCTTAGCCAACCAGTGACCCCCATCTGATACATTGCATACAGTGTTGATTATTCAACTTTGACAGTCATATCACCCAGTAGAACACCGACTGGCACACTATCAACTCTATCAATGGGTGTCATTTCTCAAGCCAAAGACATTGAAACTAGATCTTGAACTATAAGTGTTGCAGTTTCAACAACATCAGAATAGCGGCTGTTTTATTTGCCTGGGAACCGTGCCTTTGTAATACTAAAGATTGATTTCCTTCTTTTCATTGCTTGCCTTCATCTACAACGAGCCAAATCTCTTTACAGGGCAGGAGTGGGAATGGAGAATTCTTGCCTTGAGTTAATATTCATCAATAATGTGAAATTCAACAAAGTGCCTTCTGTGTAAACTGGTCCAATGTCCACGCAAGCCTCTTTTTTTATTGCCTAGCAGTGCTGGGCTCAATAGCTTCTCCCACTAATGCTTTGAAACCTCAGCCGCATCAAGAGCCTTAATGTAAAATGCAGAGTTCTCACTTTAATCACAGTGGGCACTGAGAGAGAACTAGGCATCCTTCTGTCTCTGGGCTCCTGGGAGATTTTAGAAACCCCATTCTCTGCTTCCTCCACTCAACCCTGGACTTGATCCTGGATTTAGCGTGGCACAGTGGCGCAGTAGCACAGTGGCAAAGCAGCTTCCTCACAACGCCAAAGTGCCGGGTTCGATCCTGACCTTGGGTGCTGTCTGTACGGAGTTTGTACGTTCTCCCTGTGACCTGTATGGGTTTTCTCCGAGTGCTCTGGTTTCCTCCCATACTCCAAAGATGGCTTGATAAAAATTGTCCGTAATATGTAGGATGGTGTTAGTATGCAGGGATCGTTTTTTGGTGTGGACTCAATGGGCTCAATTCCGTGCAATATCTCTAAGTTAAACTAAATTAAACGTCTACTCCACCATTTAATCACGGCTGATCTATCTTTTTCTCTCAACCCCATTCTCCTGCCTTCTCCCCATAATCCCTGACACCCGTACTAAACAAGGATCTGTCAATCTCCACCTTAGAAATACCCAATGACTTGACCTCCACAGTCTTCTGTGGCAATGAATTCCACAGTTTCACCACCTTCTGACTAAAGATATTCCGCCTCATCTCCTTTCTAAATCTCTCACTAGTGGAAACATACTCTATGCCTTCGATGCCTTTATAGCATCCCTTATAACATCCAATGCTTTCTCACTTTCCATTCATTGCTCTCCCACGATACATGAATGGGGGACATGGAATATCCAGCAGTGTTTAGTGGTGCCTTTAACCCAGTCTTTCTCACTAACCCATGCACGTCCAAAACCCCATGGATTTCATCAGCAACCGACTCAAATGGCTGAACATCCAGTCTCCCTCACTCGGCCCGCAGGGAACATTAATTCCAACACTTCTGCCACCCCCAACCTTCTGACTTCTTATTCAATCTCTGTCAAACAGCCCATTCTCAGGCAACTTTCCACTAGGGTTTGCCTGCGGTGCGACCCTAACCCTACAAACAATCGGAGACCCTGGATTTATTATTGTGAATAGCGGGCCCTGAACATATTAATGAATAGCAAGCCCCACATACATTACATTAACAGTAGACACTGTGTATACTAGAATGCAAAGCAGACAGCATTCACTCCACAGTACAAAGTAGTCCATGTATGTGTTTTGATAAATAGCTGACTCAGCATGTGTGAGTGTGTGTGAGTGTTTTATGTGTTTATATATTTATTTATACACACGCACATACACACTGAATATTATACATACATGCACATACATATACAGTGTTATATAAGATGTGTGTACACCTATCAGTAAAGAACAGGCCATATGTATTTTTGTATACAGTAGATTTTGTATTTATTATCATGGTTAGCAGCAATTGCAAATGTTAGTATAGATAATATATAGTGTTTGGGAGTTACTAGCTGTCCCTGTAAGGCAGACAGTGTACAAAGTCAGGCAACAATAGACTGCAAACATGTTATTGTGCAAGCGGACACTACATCTAAGCAAGAAGCAGACTACACAGACAGACCATTCAGCCCATCAAGATCAAGCTAGTTCCAATCAGTCCCATTTCCCCCCTCACACAGCCCGCCAAAATGCTTTTAGAATTCTTTCATCCTACACCAAAGGGAGTTGTGAATTACCCTGCCGTTATCACAAATAGTAGACAATATATAGTGTATATCAGTGAAGAGCAGAGGGTATATAGTGCTTGATCGCTTGATTGAAGGATACAGCATGGAAGCAGACCCTTCGTCCCACCGTATCCACATTCACCAAAGCTCACAGGGTCATAGTCACGCAGCATGGAATCAGGCTCTTCAGCTCAACTTGCCCACAACAAACAACTTGCCCCATCTGCGCTAGTCACTGCTTTTTGCTCATATCCTGTCCTATCCAACATGGATTTGTGCCTGGAAGGTCATGTTTGACAAACCTTCTTGAATTGTTTGAAGAGGTTACTAGGGAAATTGATGAGGGTAAAGCAGTGGATGTTGTCTATATGGATTTCAGTAAGGCCTTTGACAAGGTTCCCCTTGGAAGGTTGGTTCAGAAGGTTCAATCTTTGGGTGTTAATGGCGGAGTAGCAAGATGGATTCAACAGTGGCTGAATGGGAGATGCCAGAGAGTAATGGTGGATGGCTGTTTGTCAGGGTGGAAGCCGGTGACCAGTGGGGTACCTCAGGGATCTGTGTTGGATCCACTGTTGTTTGTCATGTACATCAATGATCTAGAGGATGGGGTAGAAAATTGGATAAGTAAGTATGCAGATGATACTAAGATAGGTGGTGCTGTGGATAATGAAGTAGATTTTCAAAGTCTACAGAGAGATTTGGGCCATTTGGAAGAGTGCGCTGAAAGATGGCAGATGGAGTTTAATGCTGATAAGTGTGAGGTGCTACATCTTGGCAGGACAAATCAAAATAGGATGTACATGGTAAATGGTAGGGAATTGAGGAATGCTGTGGAACAGAGGGATCTATGAATAACTGTGCATAGTTCCCTGAAGGTGGGATCGCATGTAGATAGGGTGGTAAAGAAAGCTTTTGGTGTGCTGGCCTTTATAAATCAGAGCATTGAATATAGGAGTAGGGAAGTAATGTTAAAATTGTACAAGGCATTGGTGAGACCAATTCTGGAGTATGGTGTACAATTTTGGTCGCCTAATTATAGGAAGGATGTCAACAAAATAGAGAGAGTACAGAGGAGATTTACCAGAATGGTGCCTGGGTTCCAGCAACTAAGTTACAGAGAAAGGTTGAACAAGTTAGGTCTTTATTCTTTGGAGCGCAGAAAGTTAAGGGGGGACTTGATTGAGGTCTTTAAAATGATGAAAGGGATAGACAGAGTTGACGTGGATAAGCTTTTCCCATTGAGGGTAGGGAAGATTCAAACAAGAGGGCATGACATGAGAATTAAGGGACAGAAGTTTAGGGGTAACATGAGGGGGAACTTCTTTACTCAGAGAGTGGTGGCTGTGTGGAATGATCTTCCAGCAGAAGTGGTGGAGGCAGAATCGATTTTAACATTTAAAAGTAAAGTGGATAGGTATATGGATGGGAAGGGAATGGAGGGGTATGGTCTGAGTGCAGGTATATGGGACTAGGGGAAAATAAATGGTCAGCACGGACTGGAAGGGCCGAGAAGGCCTGTTTCCATGCTATAATTGTTATATGGTTATATGCATGCACACACACAGCCGGAAGAAGGTTCCCAACGTAAAACACCACCTATCCATGTTCTCCAGAGATGCTGCCTGTCCCGCTGAGTTACTCCAGCACTATGTGTCTTGATCTGTCCAAGAGTGCTTTGTTTTCCAGTGAATCAGGCTCCTCTTTGTACAAAATGTGTCGGAAGGAACTGCAGATGCAGGTTTATACCGAACATAGACACAAAATACTGGAGTAACTCTGCGGGTCAGGCAGCATCTCTGGAGAAACGGAGTGGGAGATGTTTCGGGATCGGGACCCTTCCTCGATAGAGTGTATGAGTGAGGGTACCGACCCGAAATGTTACTGAAACATCTTCTTCTCCGGAGAAATCTTTTGCTGCCTGACCCGCTGAGTTACTCCGGCGTTTTGTATCTTCCCTCTTTGTACAACCAGTCTGGAGAAGGGTCCCGACCCGAAGCATCTCCTGTCCGTTCCCTCCACAGATGCTGCTTGACACGCTGAGTTCCTCCAGCACTTCCCGTGCTTCCCTCTCTGCTCTGTTTGGTAGTGATGTGGCAGGATTGTTTTTTTTTTACAGTGGGGGAGCTGCCTGCATTATTGGAAAAACTGCTGTAATCTGCGGCCTCTGGCCTGCCTCTAATAAAAACAGCCCGATGGAAGAGTGGCTGGGATGCCTAAGGGAATATATGCTGCCGCTCCGCTGAATGAATTAGAGCATCATTCAACACGTCAATGTGCTGTGGCACACTCTCCTGTTTTCGTTGGCCCAAGCCATTGATCACATGATGCGCTGAGATCTTTAATGACTAACAGTCACGGGAGGATGTTGTTATTCAGAGCTTTACTCAGCCACGTGCATGAGGCCATGGGCTCCTCCTCTGTGGAGGAGTGGAGAAGTATTCGTTGCTTAAACATAAGTCAGATTCGCCTGCGATAGACGCAAGGAGCTGGAGCAACTCAGCGGCTCAGGCTGCATCTCTGGAGAAAAGGGATAGGTGACGTTTCAGGTCGAGGCCCTTCTTCAGATTGAGAGTCAGGGAAAAGGGAAACGTGAGATATAGAAATAGAACAAATGAATGAAAGATATGCAAAAAGCAGATTCATCTACATTTCTTTTTAGAGCGAATCCATTCCGACTGTTCTAGTTGAAAGAGAAGCAGAGGCCATAGCATCAGAATAAAAGGACTTATTCAGAATTGAGATGAAGGGGAATTTCTTTAGTCAGAGGATGGCCAAGTCATTGAGTATTTTTAAGATGGAGTTTGTCAGGTTCCTGATTAGTACGGGTGACAGGGGTTATGGGGAGAAGGCAGGAGAACGGTGTTGAAAGGGAAAGATAGATCAGCCATGATTGAATAGCGGAGTAGAATTGATGGGCCGAATGGCCTAATTCTGCTCGTAGAACTTATGAACATGATCAGTAATGCGGCTCTCCCATGACTGGGAAGAGTTCATTGGGAACAGTCCATAGTAGATCGATGGACTGAAAGGCTTAATTCTGCTCCTATGTCTTATAGTCTTCGTGTTCATAAGTGACAGGAGCAGAATTAGGCCATTCGGCCCATCAAGTCTTGAAAATGAAACATCATGTTGGGAACTCAATACCAAGCGCTGGCTGGATTCCCCAATTACCTGCAAGAGCTTTTGTTTAATTTAGTTTACTTTAGATTATGATTGTCATGTGTACCGAGGTACGGTAAACAGCTTTTGTTTGTGTGCTATCCAGCCAAAGAACCTATGCATGAATACAATGAAATCATATACAGTGCACAGATAAGGGGTACAAGATTTAGTGCAAATATATAACATTGAAAGACCAATTAAAGATAGACCGATTGTCTCCAATGAGGTAGATGGGAGGTCAGGCCCGTATCCTACCTGATGAGAGTACTGCTCAGTTGCCTGATTACAACTGGGAAGAAACAGTCCCTGAATCTGGACGTATGGGTTTTCACACTTCCATACCTCTTGCCTGATGGGAGAGGGGAGAAGAGGTGCTGCCTCAAGGACGCATGATCTTATTAAATGGCAAAACATTTTTTTTTGTGGGGCCAACCAGCCTACTGCTGTTCTGAATATGTGTGTATTAAATCTATTTTCTTTGAAGTTTGAGAACCTGAGACTTGGCATGTCCAGGAATATTCCACTAGTGCTCTGCAGAAATTATGCTAACTGGTTGCACCATGGCCAGGTACAGCAATCTCTCAACGCACAGGAACACAAGAGGCGGCAGAGAGGGTGACGGACTCAGCCCGGCCCATCACGGACACAGCACCTCCCCATCATTGAAGGCATCTACACAAGGCACTGCCGAAGGAAGGTGGCATCTATCAACAAGGATCCCCATCTTCCAGGCCGTGCATCCTTCTCACTGCTACCATCAGGCAGGAGGTAAAGAAGCCTGATGTCCCACACTGCCAAGTTCAAGGACTGGTCACGTTCCTGCAGCCACCAAGTTCTTGAACCATCCTACACAACGCCAATCCTACCTCAGCAACAGAACACCACGGATTCCCTCTTGCACTGTTATGGACGTTTCCTGCCTGCATTTTGCACGAATGCCTTGTTTTTGGCATAGGAATAAAGAGTGTTTTAATGTCGTATGCAGTGGCGGACTGGCCAGGGTGTCAGCTTGCCCGATGGCAAGTGGGCCCCTGTTGAAGTGGGCCCCCTTTGCCTCCTGGCAACCAATATTTTTAGACCCAGTCCGCCACTGGTCATATGTCCCGAAATGGAACAATGAAATTCTTACTTGCAGCAGCACAACAGATGTGTAAACATAGTACACTGCAACAACAAAAAACTGTATAATTAATAAAAAGCTTAGTATTTAGTTGTTAGTACTAACTAGCAGAAATGTCAAATGTCAAGAGTGTTTAATTGTCATATGTCCCTGACAGAACAATGAAATACTTACTGAAGATAGACAAAATACTGGAGTAACTCAGTGGGGCAGGCAGCATGTCTGGAGAGAAGGAATGGGTGACGTTTCGGGTCGAGACCCTTCTTCTGTCCGAACAGCATTGAAACAGGCCCTTAGGCCTAACTTGCCGACACCAGCCAACCTGTCTCATCAATATTAGTCCCACCTGGCTGCGTTTGGCTCACATCCCTCTAAACCTATCCTATCCATGTACCTGTCTATATGTTTCTTAAACCTGCCTCAATCACCACCTCTGGCAGCTTGTTCCATACACCCACCACCCTTTGGGTGAAAAAGTGACCCCACGGGATCTTATTAATTATTTCTCTACTCACCTTAAACCCATGTCCTCTGGGTCTCAATTCCCCGACTGTGGACAAGAGACACTGTGCGTCTACCCGATCTAGTCCTCTCATGATTTTGTGACACCTTTATAAGACCCCAGAGGTGGAGGAAGAGATGGACACTGGTATGGAGTTGAATGTAAAAGGACACAAATTGCAGGATTAGGCAGCATCTCAGGAGAACATGGATAGTGTAATGAGTCGAGTCATACACATGTCAAGATACAACACATATTTATTAAAGTCCAATTACAGCATTGGTCTGCAGGACATTACAGTAACTAGCAGCTACTCAGACTGAATTATGTAAGTACGATCTTGGTAATATAAATCGCATATTAGGCGGAGCAACTACTAACAAGCACTACAAGTGGTTAGTAGGAAACAACCAATCTACATATTTCCTTGTAGAAACAAAATAAAACATAAATACGTGGAAACACGGTGGCCAAACAATATGGTAGCCGAAACGTTAATAACCCATATAGGGAAGTATAAATGGTTACACAACATTGCCGTATCTAATGGGTGGCCTGCTGACCCGTCCGGCACGTGTGCGGTACAAATCCGCATCTCCTTTCACTGGTGAAATGACTGGGGAGGTGACAGGGGACGTGACGGGGGACGGCGCCGGAGACCCGCCGGGTAGAGGTTGTGAAGCAGGCGAGCTGGGCGCTGAACGCCGTGGAGAGGCCACGGGGGTGACACAGTCTCTCGTAGTGGAGCAGCCGGCCCGGTAGTGGGAGGGTATACAAAATGCGAGACATCTGGATACAGAGTCGTAGGACGCGGTTCCTTCACAGGAAGGAGATGTTGACGGTTGCGTCTGTAAATGGCCCCGTCTGCGCTAACCAGGTAGGAGCACGCTTCTTTGGCAGGGCTGTGGATGTGACCCAGACGGCCATAATCCTTGTTGGTCTGGAGGCGAACAACCTGTCCACTGGAGACAGGTTTAAGTGGCTTACTGGACTTGTCAAAAAAATATGTGGAATGGTTATTCCCTACTAAAGATGTAGGTTGGTTATTTCCTACTAACCAATTGTAGTGATTGTTAGTAATTGCTTCGCCTAATATGCGATTTATATTACCAAGATCTTGTTTACGTAATTTAGTCTGAGTAGCTGCCAGTTACTGTAATGTCCTGCAGACCAATGCTGTAAGTGGACTTTAATAAATATGTGCTGTATCTTGACATGTGTACGACTCGACTCATTACATGGTGTCCAAAAGTGGGATCAACGGCGATGTTGTACTTGAGGGGCAGCTTGCCAAGCTCATCATTAAATAGTTCTCTATATTGAGAGAATATTTGCTGAGTGGAGTCCTCAGCGAGAAAGAGTTGATGGACAGCGCGGCCAAAGTAGACTAGGCCTAAATCGTGGCATGCATTGATACCAAGCAGAGTTTCAGAATCCCCCTTGACGATATAAAACTTTAGGGAATTAGATTGCGAGTCTATGATGCAATTTAAATCAGTTTGTCTAAGGGGTGTAGAACATCGCCCCCATAGGCCCGAAGCGTGGCCAAGGCCTTTTCAACATGTTCAGCATTACATAATTTTTAAAGCTCAGATAATGAGATGACATTGCATTTCACGCCAGTATCAATCTTTGCAATCACAGGCTTGTAATTTACAAACATGGTCACCACAGGTCAAGTTGCTCATTAGAGGAAGGGAGGAGAAAGTGGATGGCTGAACTGTCATCTTCACTTTCAGAGAGCTGAGCGGAGGATGGCACCTCAAGCTCTCACCTTTTGTTATCAGCAAACTCATGTTGTAACAGGTGCAAACTCGGCCTTGAGACAGATTGAGTCGCACGGGAACGGCAACATTTTGCAAAGTAGTTGAATTTCTTGCAGAAATTGCAAATGTTACCATAAGCAATACAGAACTCCCAACCCGGAGCATGTGAATAGTTACAATTTGGACATCGAGCAGCAGACCTTCTCTGCTGGCAGGACGGGGAAGGTTGTGGACACCTGTTACGACAGGAGGTGTCTGTAAGGTTGACACTATACTGGGAACGCTGGCCAGAGATCACAGACTTAGTGTGAGAAGCCGTTATCTCAGCAATTCGACAGGCGTGGTCGGCTTGATTAAGAGTCAGTTCAGTGTTACAAAGTAATTCGTCTCTCACCTTGTCACTGAGCATACCTCCAACGAGTTTGTCGCGGATCAGTTCATCGCATAAATCTCGAAAATGACAGCGCACAGCCATGTGTTTCACGCTGATAAAGCACTCTACTGGCTCGCCGACTTGTTGCTTACGAGCAAAGAACTTGTTACGTTCGATAATAGAGTTTGAGGGGAGGTCCCACTACTGCCTAAACTTTGCAAGTAGGACAGCAGGGTCATCAATCATTTCTGCAGGCACTTGAATCTGACTGTCTAACAGCAGGCTCAAAAGTAAAACGGTCCACATGTTTCATTGCCTCAGGACCAGCCAGGTTTAGTAATACAAAAGCACGTACATCTGGAGGATCATTGTGATGAACGATGCGAATGAAGTGAATGTAGTTGCACTCCAAAAGGTGCCAACATTCATCAAATGTCAGAGTTAAAGATCAGAGGACTAGGATGGCGAGACAAGTTTGCCATGATAGAGATAACAGGCACATAAAACAAATATAAAAACAAAACCCGATAAACGTTAATGGAGTAGCTAAGACAGACTTCTTGACACCATGTAATAAGTTGAGTCGTACACACATCAAGATACAACACATATTTATTAAAGTCCACTTACAGCATTGGTCTGCAGGACATTACAGTAACCAGCAGCTACTCAGACTGAATTATGTAAGCAAGCTCTTGGTAATATAAATCGCATATTAGGCAGAGCAACTACTAACAAGCACTACAATTGGTTATTAGGAAACAACCAATCTACAGATAGGTGAAGTTTTGGGTCAAAACCCTTCTTCAGACATAATGTAATGGTGTGGACATTAGAAGAATGACTAGACTTCTGAGGAAAAGAGTTCAAGAGGAACTCAATGGGTTAAAGTTTTGGCCGATCTTCCAAAGTGCATCGTTAAACGCGGGGACTTCAGGGTGGTGAAAGCTGCTAAATAAATGCGGGCTTTTCTTCCCTTTAGGAAGCTCAGCTTTGGATCAAAAGGTCAGCAAACATCAGATGAACAGGCTCACCCACTGGACTGCAACACTTGTTGAATATCCCACCAAAGACAGGCAGTCTATGTTCTAAGCCTTGCTTCCCCAGGCAACAAGCATACTGCCCCTACCCCCCCCCCCCCCCTCATACTCCGGGTGAAGATTGCTGGCCCTTCAAATCATGTGTCAGACAGTGGAACATAAAAGCCAGTCTGAGATACGGTTGCAATAGATTCTTACATAACCCCCATGGCACAGCGATCGAGTTGCCAACTTACAGCGCCGTGTTCCATCCTGACCACAGGTGCTTCCTCCCCCACATCAAAGACGTACTATTTGCAGGTTAATTACCTTTGGTAAAATTGTAAATTGCCCCCAGTGTGGTCGCTGGTCGGCGTGAACTCGATGGGCCAAAGGGCCTGTTTCCATGCTGTGACTAAACTAAACTCCCAATTCAGTCCATAGATTCATTGTCACACACTGGCCTCTTCCTCCTGAACTCCTGCACTATAGTAATGAAGTTTAACATAAACTCAAGGAACGGCTCTTCACCTTACGTGTAGGAAGGAACTGCAGATGCTGGTTTACACTGAAGATAGACACAAATAGCTGGAGTAACCCAGCAGGTCAGGCAACATCTGTGGAGAAAAGGAAAAGGTGATGTTTCGGGTCGAGACTGGAGTCTGAAGAAGGGTCTTGAACCCAAAATATCACCTATTCCTTTTTTCCAGAGACACTGCCTGACCTGCTGGGTTACTCCAGATTTGTGTGTCTATGTTTGGTACCTCATCTACTATTGGGCATGCTTAGAGTTAGAGAGTCACAGAGTCATAGTCAACAGTGAAGATCGTCCACTGGGATGAGGTAAGAGGCAGTAACCATGGACAATAGAACTCTGAGAGTCAGATCCGCTGGGAGAAGAGGCAGAACTGATGGAGTGACAGAGTCGACTGACACCAAGTTGGAAAAAACACAGCAGATCCTGCTAAACCCATTTTCTGTGCAACCGTTGTGAAATCCCTGGGCGCTCCAGGGACGAGGATTTACAAACGTGGATTGCATCCAGAAAGGTTTGACTTAATTTTGTTTCACGGTGCAGGTCAGAGCTCTCCACAATCCCAGTCGTGACTAGGAATACATGGCCTCATTAATGAGGGAGCAGCGTGCAGCAAGGGAAATGGTGCAGGTTTCCTGATGACTTCATAGAGACTTTCCTCACTTCCCCCTGCTTCATCTCCTGACTAACCGCCTCTATCTGTCGCTCTCTTTCTCTGTCTCTCTCTCTGTGACTCTGTCTCTGACTTGCTCTGTCTCTGACTCTCTCTCGCTCTCCCCCACTCTCTCCCTCTCTCACATTCTCACTCGGTCATAATAACCAATGGCAGGTCTTTGATATGAAATCTGTTTATAATCTGCACCAGATTTGGGGCTGGTTCAAATTTCCCCTTTGGAATAACTTGCTGCAAAGCCTTGTTCCATCTCAAGGGTGTCGGATTGGCAATTGAGGATAAGCTGACAATTAAAAGGAGTGATTTCATCGGAAATGTCAGCATAATGCAGCGTTGTGTACACATTACTTGTAAACCCTAGGTTCCCCCAGTTTTATATGCCACCTCTCTGATGGGGCAATTAATTAATGTCTGTAGACTGAATGGAGAGGTTGCAATGGTGTCTTGGACTGGCTGTTATGTTCTATTGTGTGGCAAGGGATTTGAAGCATAGTAATCTTCACCAGGAGTATGGGGGGGGGAGGGAGGGGTGGTATGCTTGGTACCTGGGGTGGCACAATGGTAGAGTTACTACCTCACAGCACCAGAGACCGGGTTCAAACCTGACTACAGGTGCTGTCTGTACGGAATTTGCACTTTATCCCTGGGACCGCGTGGGTTTCCTCCGGGTGCTCTGGTTTCCTCCCACACTCCAAAGTCGCGCAGGTGTGTAGGTTGATTTGCTTCTGTAAATTGTCCCGACGGTGTAGGATCGAACTAGTGTACGGGGTGATCATTGGTCAGCCTGTACTCGGTAGGCCGAAAGGCCTGTTTCCATGCTGTATCTCTAAACTAAACTAAACTAAACCTAAACCTGCTAGTCCAGAGTTTTGTCCTAGTGACTGGGTAGGTGATGAGCGCAAAATCAGGCCCTTCGGCCCACTGAGTCGCAACCAACCAGCGATCATCCCAAATACTAGCACCATCCTATGCACTGGGAACAAATGGTTTTAACAATTACCGAATTACCAAAGCCAATTAACCTACAAACCCGTACATCTTTGGTGTATGGGAGGAAACTGAAGCATTCGGAGAAAACCCACACAGTCACAGGGAGAATGTGCCAACTCCGTACTGACAGCACCTGTAGTGAGGATCAAACCCAGGTCTCTGGCGCTGTGAGGCAGCAACTCTACCGCTGTGCTACAGTGCTGCTCTCTTGTCCAAATCCATTTAGATTTAGCCTAATTTCATTCTTTGTAGGTTCATTTATGAGGGTCAAGCAAATGGAAAAGTTGATGGGACGGAAAGCAAACAAGTCACCAAGGCCCAAAGTGCTGGTGCAACTCGTTGTTTAAAAAGGAACTGCAGATGTTGGAAAATCGAAAATAGACAAAGGTGCTGGAGAAAGTCAGCAGTATCTATGGAACGAAGGAAATAGGCAACGTTTCGGGCCGAAACCCTTCTTCAGCCTGATGGAGGGTGGGGGGGGGGGGGGGGGGGGAGAAGAAAGGAAAAAGGAGGAGAAGCCCGAGGGCTGAGGGAGAGCTAGGAAGGGGGGGAGACATCAAGGGCTAACGGAATTGGGAGAATTCAATGTTCAGGCCACCGGGATGCAGACTGCCCAAGTCAGACTGCTTCCGGTGTTGCTCACTCTGGCCATGGAGGAGGCCCAGGACAGAGAGGTCGGATACGGAATGGGAGGGGGAGTTGAAGTGCTGAGCCACCGGGAGTTCAGGTTGGTTAATGCGGACCGAGCGGAGGTGTTCGGCGAAACGATCGCCAAGCCTAGGCTTGGTCTCACCGATGTAGATCAGCTGGCATCTAGAGCAGCGGATGCAATAGATGAGGTTGGAGGAGATGCAGGTGAACCTCTGTCGCACCTGGAACGACTGCTTGGTGTAACTCAGCGGATCAGGCAGCTTCTCTGGAGAACATGGATAGGGCGATGTTTTGAGTCGCGGCCCTTTTGTAGATTGCAGCGGTCTTCTCCAGTCCTGCCATGAAATGTCACCTATCCACATGCTGCCTGACCCGCTGCGTTATTCCAGCACTCTGTGTCTATCATAGGTTAATCATTGAGCTTCCACTAACATTCAGTTAAATCAGTTCAATCGGAAGCCAATTACAGTGGATATATAGGTACTTCCATGTATATCCCTGTGTTCAGCCCAGAACCCCAGGCACCCTCAACAGTACATCACATTGTCAGCTTTCAGTGGAGGCAATTTTTGCCCTGAAACAATATTTGGCCGCCTAGGGCCCACTCTGTGAAATTGGGAATATCATTTCACTCACAACTCAATTTTTTTCTTGAAATTGTCTGTAAATTGCAGGATAATGAATGGATTCAACTCGATTGAATAAAGTCACATCTGACTGGGGACTCCATACCGAAGACTGGCTACTTTATTGAAAAGGAGGAATAGAAAGCTGAGTTAGGGTGAAGGGCACCTTACATATTCATAGAGACAGCAAGCCACGATTGGTCTGCTATCAGAACAAAGTCCGAGAAGTCGTTTTCTTTCCTCTTTTCTCCATTTTCCTGAGGAGAAATTCCTACTCAGGAAAGTTTGCTCCTTAGATGTAATAGAAAAGAACTGCAGATGCTGGTTTATACCAAAGATGGACACAAAGTGTTCATCAGTTCTAGCAGCAGAATTGGGCCATTCGCCCCATCAAGTCTACTCCACCATTCAAACTTGGCTGATATATCTCTCCCTCTTACCCCCATTCTCCCGCCTTCTCCCCATAACCCCTGACAAAGTGCTGGAGTAACTCAGCGAGTCGGGCACCATCCCTGGAGAAAATGGACAGGTGATGTCTCGGATCGGGACCCCTTTAGACTGATTGGAGACGGGAGCAACTGCAAGCAAGAATAATCCAGGTAATCCAACTGCAAGCAAGATATCCAGGTTGCCAACCATTTGAACTTCCCTCCCATTCCCATCATGACCTTTCAGTCCTGGGCCTCCTCCATTGCCAGAGTGAGACCACACGTAAATTGAGGGAAGTGCACCCCATATTTTCCTTGGGCAGTTTACAACCCAGCGGTATGAACGTTGAATTCTCTAATTCTAGTTAATTTACACAATTACTCTTCTTCCCCCTTCCACCATTAAAGGTCCGTTTACCACAATGGTCTTGAATTGGCCTGGTCCTTTTCAGCTTCTAGTTCCTCCCATTACAATTAATTTGAAGAAAGGTCCCGACCCATTTTCTCCAGAGATGCTGCCAACCCCATTGAGTTCCTCCAGCAATGTGTATCTATCTTTGCTCCTGGTTCAAAACTCGCTCATCATCACTTGTATTGTCAGAATGCTTTCACGACGGTGGCTCACCGGTGGCTAAGTGGCAATTTTTGTTTTATGAGAAGAGTTTTAGGAAGCATTTTGCTAGACAGAAGATGCAACACAAATACAACTAATAAATTGCTATTGGTGACCAGTGTTTGCTCAAAGTGAGGTTACAAGGTGTATCTAGAGGGAGAAGACAGGTGGGGAGTTTTAGAGAAGGAAGTCCCGTAGTGGCTGAAGATAAGGTCATTAACAGTGAAGCATTGACAGAAAGGTCATAGGGCATTCACAGTTTAATATAAAACCAATTACTCTGTCTTAGAAATTCTCAATCATCATTCATTTCCTTTTGGCCACGCTTACGATGAGAACATTGCTGGTGAGGCCAGAATTTACACTTTGGACTTTTGAGACGCAGCATGGAAACAGGCCTTCAGCCCACTGAGTCCACGCTGACCAGCGATCACCCCGTACACCAGCACTATCCTACACACTAGGGACAATTTACAGCTTTACAGAAGCCAATTAACCTCAATGGGAGGAAACTGGAGCACCCAAAGAAAACCCACGTGGTCCCAGAGAGAATGTACAAATTACTTACAGGCAGCACCAGTAGCCCGAATCGAACCTGGTCTCTGGCGATGTAAGGCAGCAACTCAACCGCTGCGCCACCATGCTGCCCTTTTATTTATTACCTATTATAAAGTTACCTCAAAACCAGGAGGTGAGCCACCTTCTTGGACCTCTGGGGAAGGTTCCACCTCCGAGGGAGTTCCAGACACTAAGGGTGGGACTCAACAATGGCTGGGAAGTTAGACTCACTGTAGTTGAATGAGGTGTGTGGTGTGAAGGTTACTGCCATCGATCAACCCATGACTGAATGTTGACTCAGTTTTACTGCTTGCCGATATGGATTTATTCAGTCATAGAAACCATCCGTTGGTCCATAGCCTTCTATGAGTTGGTGATTTAAGTTTAGTTTAGATTAGTTTAGTTTAATTTAGATATACAGTGTGGGAACAGGCTCTTCGGCCCAGCAAATCCATGCTAACCAGCGATCACCCTGTACACTAGTTCTATCCTACACATGATCCCACTGCACGGTGGCACCACAGTAGAGTTGCTGCCTTACAGCGTTTGCAGCGCCAGAGTCGCGGGTTCGATCCTGACTACGGGTGCTGTCTGTGCAGAGTTTATACATTCTCCCCGTGTCCGCCTTTTTTTTCTCGTGGTAAGCACGGAGAATTAACGTAGCGGGTACGTTGGAGCTCGGGGTCGTCTCTTAGCGGCTCGTAACGTTAACGGCAGGTACTCAGGACAGGCAGTAAGCTCGGGAAGACTCGTGAAGATTTTTAACATGTTGAAAAATGTCCGCGAGAGACCCGAGTCCCGAGCGGCCATTACCGTAAATCTCCGAGTTCGAATCAGGGCAAACTCGGGAGAACTCTTTGAATGAACTCGTACAGTGGGACAGGGCTTTAAGGCAGCAACTCCACCGCTGCTCCACTGTGCTGCTAGTGCTTGACCAGGTTCTTATTAGATGGTGTGAGAGTGTCTGCCTCCGGAACCCACTCAGGTAGTGTGGTGCAGACTCCAACTACACAATGGGTGGAAATTGTTCTTCCTTAGATCCCCTCCCGTTTCACACAGTGAGTGGTGAGTCTATGGAATTCTCTGCCACAGAAGGTAGTTGATGCCAGTTCATTGGCTACATTTAAGAGGGAGTTAGATGTGGCCCTTGTGGCTAAAGGGATCAGGGGGTATGGAGAGAAGGCAGGTACAGGACACTGAGTTGGATGATCAGCCATGATCATATTGAATAGTGGTGCAGGCTCGAAGGGCCGAATGGCCTACTCCTGCACCTATTTTCTATGTTTCTATGTTTCAACCTCCTATTCATCACCTTAAACCTATAGCCTCTAATTTCAGATACCTCTGCAATGGAAAAATATGTTTAGTCTCCCAGCCCTTTCTATACCTTTGTCCCTCTCTACATGTTCTCCCCACTCCTCTCTACCACCTCAGCTCCTTGTCCATCTCAACCTCTTTCCCCTAACTCTCTCTCATCCACCTCCCTGGCCTCACTACTCCATCTGGGTCTGCACCCCTCTCTAGCCCGCCCTGTTCTTCCTGACTCTCTAAACCTAAACCTCTTCCTGCCCCTCTTTTAGCCCCTTTCCTTGCCCTTCTCTACCCCTCATTCACCTCTATCCGTCTGCCACCCCCTCTCTACTCTTGCCTTTCTCTACCCCCTTCCTGCCCCTCTAACTACCCTATCTAAGCCCTGCATAATTGCGTAACATTTTTAAACAAAGGGTGGTAGATGTAAGGAAAGACCTGCCAGAAGAGGTAGTTGAGGCAGGTGCTACCACAACGTTTAAGGAAAATGTAGACAGGTACGTGGATAGGATGGGTTTGGAAGGATATGGGCCAAACGAGGCAGGTGGGACTAGTGTAGATGGGACATGTTGGTCGACGTGGGCAAGTTCATAAGTTCATAAGTGAAAGAAGTAGCATTAGTCCATTCGGCCCATCAAGTCTACTTCGCCATTCAATCGTGGATGATCTATCTTTCCCTCTCACCCCATTCTCCTGCCTTCTCCCCCATAACCCCTCAATCAAGCCTTAAAAATACCCAATGATTTGGCCTCCCAGCCGTCTGTGGCAATGAATTCCACAGATTCACCACCCTCTGGCTAATGAAATTCCTCCTCATCTCCTTTCTAAATGAACGTCTTTTAATTCTGAAGCTATGGCCTCCTTCCTAGACTCCCACTGGCGGAAATATCCTCTTCACATCCACTTTATGGGTGGAAGGGCCTGTTTTCATGCTGATTATGATAATACGATCCTTCCTCCAGTGTGGCGACCACATGTGCACACATTACTCCAGCTGTGGCCGACCAAACAAGTGAACAGATTTCCCCCTGATTCCCATTGACATTGGTTTACCAGGGCCCCTAATGTCAGGAGCTGCCTTGATGTCAAGAGCAGTCATGTTCACATCTGGAAGTCAGCTGTTGTGCTCATTTCAGGACCAGATGAGGTCTGGCGATGATTAGCCATGGAAGAACCCAACATCATCGTGTGGTGAGTGGGTTATTGGTATGTCTTGCATCCACCATAATTGAAGGTAGTCTATCAGGTTGCAATGCAAACACTACTTATAAAACGCACCGCAGTGCGGTGGCACAGTGGCGCAATGGTAGAGTTACTACATCACAGCGCCAGAGACCTGGGTTCCATCCTGACTACACATGCTGTCTGTACAGAGGTTGGACATTCTCCCAGTGACCGCATGGGTCTTCTCCAGGAATTCCGGTTTCCTCCCACACTCCAAAGACATACAGGTGTGTAGGTTAATTGGCTTCTGTAGTTTGTAAATCGTCTCTGGTGTGTAGGATAGTGCCAGGTATCGCTGGGCGGCACAGACTCAGTGGGCCAAAGGGCCTTTTTCCATGCCGCGTCACTAAAGTCTAAAGTCCACAGCATCTTTGCCTCTACTGCTGTTTTATGACTCTGTCAGTGACACCTGCCACCAAAGGGTTTTCTGCGATCCACCCTTAACTCCTGCTGCTTCGAGGCAGTTGTGACATTCTACTGAACCTGACACTGTTTACACTGTCAAATAACTTCATCCTTCATTACCGAGAAATTAGAGTAAATTGGATGGAATTAGCCTGTGGGAGTGTAGATAGATTGACGTGCAATTAGAAACAAGAGTCTGGCCCAAAGTGAAAGAGGGGGGGAAGGCAAAATCATTTATACCGTAGAGTTGTCCAAATGATGGATCAGTTAGACTTTGACCCAGAAATATGAGTACACTTAAATTGATTGCTAATGCATGGTGTCTTCAATAAAGTCTTTGAAGTCCCTCAAAACCTTGGTGCATCAAGGCACCACCTAATAATATATTGAGCTGCTCAATAAGATAGTGGGTTTTCCCCATCTGTGCCGCACTAATTGTTCTGGGACACATCACCACATGAGATGCTCAGGAGGAAAAGCACAATTTGGCTCGGATTCCCACACGGTGACACCTACTGTGAAATAAGTTCAAAGTCCTCAAATATAATCTGGATACAACAGAATCGCTCCGACGTGGAGCCCTTAAAACAAAACAGGAGGGCTCGCATTTGCAGAATATTTGTGGAGGAGCAAATGGAAAGCCACGCGGAGTTGGCGTTCGGAGTAACGGGCGATTTATTAAAACTGGTGCGCACCAGGTGTCCCGTCAAAACTGATCTCCTGAGCACGATTTAGGTACAGTTTTGATATTCTCAGATTACACAGACATTTGTGAATATATTGTGAAACAGTAAAACTTGCTCTTGATTACACAATGAAGGTGACAGAAATACAATTAGGTGATAAACTAGGACTTGATTACAGAATAAAATGATTAACCACAAGTCCAACTCACTTGACAGTAGATTAAATTTTCTGTTATGGGTGCTTGCTATAACATAATCAGTGAAGTTCTGATACATGGGTGTTGTCACTTCTGCATTCCATGTCTCACTACATTTAGGGCCATGTCTACGTTCCCTGTCACCACATTAGTACAATCAACATCCCCATTTACTAGTTATTAGCCCTCGCTATTCTTTCCCCTACAACATCTTGCACATCCCATCTGGGACCTAACGCCTGATCAAAGAAAGCACTCTGCTCACCTTATTGGACTGGGGGGATGCAGACAACCAAAGGCTTAGTCAGGGAGGTTGGTTTCAAGGTAGGAGGTTGCTATAAAGTAGAGCTTTAGAATTCCAGTCATACCTTGAGAGGTCTCCGATTTGTCATTAAGCATCTTTCGAGAGTGTATCCTCTACTCAAATCAGTGTATCCAGGACCCAAATAAAAGTGCTGGAAATCAGGCAGCATCTGAGGAAAGACTCTACTTTGACATGAAATAATAATTATGCTTCCCTCTCGATGGATGCTGCTTGACCACTAAAAAGTGTTCAGCAACTCAAAACACCCAGGAATGAAGGAAACTAGAGAAAGTGGTGGATGCTCGATCCATCATAGGTACTGACCCAGTGAAGGGATCTATTAAAGGGCAGCCAATATCATCAAAGCCCCACACCACCCTAGCCATGCTTTCATTTTGTTCCTACCATCGGGAAGAAGGTACAGGAGCCTAAAAACCGTGACCACCAGGCTCAAGAACAGCTTCTTCCCAACCAAGCTCTTGAACACTACACAACACTAACCTCAACTATGAACTACTATGGACTGTCTTTGGTTGAGGACTTTGGGTTTTTTTGAACTGGTGTTACAGTTATCAATTAATTGTTTAAAAATATATATATGTGTGTATGGGGCTGTTATGCTGCTGCAAGTAAGGATTTCATTATTCTATTGTCCATACACATGACAATTACAGGGCTGCCAACATTGGGTGAGAGTTGAGAGTGAGAAATTACGAGGGAGCTTAGCGACCGAGGCGAGGAGGGTGCGGGAGGGGGATGTCCCCCCTCCGACGGTAGGGAGCTTTTGCATTTCTCAGCTTGAAATTGTGCAATCTGGTGCATACTGTAGCAAGTCTTTTAACTTGCACTTGAATGCAACATTTATGCTTCAAATTGGATTAGGTATAAATAAGGTTAGGCTAAATTACATTCCTAATTACATTCCACAGTAGAGCCAGGCTCTGATCAACAGGTGCAGCACATGAATGACCTTAGTATATTCATGTATGGAAATCAGATTATAATTCATGCTGTTATGCATATATATAGAGAAACAAAAACCTAGAAACAAGGCAAGTGGAGTCAGACTTCCATCACTGTTCTGCACAAATAAATCAATCAACCTTACCCTTTGACTATAGAAACAAGACAAAAATAATGCCACGTATTCAATCATGTTTGGTTCAATGAAATTAAGATATATATGTAAAACATACATATGGAAACAGGCCCTTCAGCCCACCAAGTCCACACTGACCAGCAATCTACCATACACCAGTTCTATCCTACACGGCAGGGACAGGAACATAGAAATATAGAAAATAGGTGCAGGAGTAGGCCATTCGGCCCTTTGAGCCTGCACCGCCATTCAATATGATCATGGCTGATCATCCAACTCAGTATCCCGTACCTGCCTTCTCTCCATACCCCATGATCCCTTTAGCCACAAGGGCTACACCTAACTCCCTCTTAACTATAGCCAATGAACTGGCCTTAACTACCTTCTGTGGCAGAGAATTCCACAGATTCACTACTCTCTGTGTGAAAAATGTTTTTTCTCATCTCGGTCCTAAAAGATTTACCCCTTATCCTTAAACTGTGACCCCTTGTTCTGGACTTCCCCAGCATTGGAACAATCTTCCTGCATCTAGCCTGTCCAACCCCTTAAGAATTTTGAAAGTTTCTATAAGATCCCCCCTCAATCTTCTAAATTCTAGCGAGTACAAGTCGAGTCTAGCCAGTCTTTCTTCATATGAAAGTCCTGACATCCCAGGAATCAGTCTGGTGAACCTTCTCTGTACTCCCTCTATGGCAAGAATGTATTTCCTCAGATTTGGAGACCAAAACTGTACACAATACTCCAGGTGTGGTCTCACCAAGACCCTGTACAACTGCAGTAGAACCTCCCTGCTCCGATACTCAAAGACAATTTACAGAAGCCAATTAACCTACAAACCTGCGCTTCTTTTGGATGTGGGAGAAACCGGAATATCCAGAGGAAACCTATGTGGTCATAGGGAGATGGAACAAACACTGTACAGAGAGCACCCGTAGTCAGGATCTAATCTGGGTCTGTGGTGCTGTAAGGCTGCAACACCACCGCTGTTCCACCGTGCCACCCCATTAAATTAATTTTTCTGTAATATATTTATGATGGTGTCACGTCAATAAAGATGAACACATGATTCTGATTTCTGCCCTTAGTTGGATAACACATATCTCCAGTCATTGCGTTTTATGGCTGGTTTTCAACCTCTTCAGTGTGAAGGTCTCTACCCGCAACATCACCTATTCTTTCTCTCCAGAGATGCCGCATGTCCTGCTGAGTTATTCTAGCTTTTAATGTCTATCTTCACTTTAAACCACCATCTGCAGTTCCTTCTTACACTCTTTGTTAAGCGAAACAGGTCCTATTCTCATAATATTATTCACCTAAACTGTCTTTTCTTCACCTCCGCTGCTGCAGAGAATACAATCCCAGTTATTAAATCTTTCTTCAAAGTGAAAAAAAATTCCAGCCCTGCCAACACGTTCATAAATCGCCCCTGGATCCTCTCCAGAGCAATTGCACCCTTTCTACAGTGTGTCACAGTCTTACAGCATGGAAACAGGCCCTTCATCTCAACTTGTCCATGCAGATCAAGATGCCCCATCTAAACTAGTCCCATTTTCCGCATTTGGCTCATATCACAAAGTGAGTGGAGACTTGGAGATGGCCGGGGAACATTTCCCTCTCTCCCCCCCCCCCCCTTGGGGATGTGGGCTGGCCCAGGTGCTCTGTATCCAGCTGAGGTCCAGGGGAGGTGAAGGACAGTGATCCGGGGGTCGGGCATCGGAGCAGGGCCTTAGCCCGAGATTCATCCCCGCGGCTCCGGAGATGGCACCGACGCCCCCACTCACCCGGACCGCTCCTGGCTCCATGGGGTGTGGACAGAGCGGCCGGAGGTGAGGGTGGGAGGTGTGAGCGGTGCCTCAGGGGGGGGTGGGGGTCAGTGCTGGAACCACCGCCATGTCTCACCTAACACACCATCTTCACGAGAATGTGAATGCGGGTGAGGCAGCATCTATGGAGCGGTAGACAAAAGTGCTAGATAATGCAGGAGTCTGAAGAAGGGTAAAACTCAGACATAGATGCTGCCTCACCCGCTGAGTTTCTCCAGCATTGTTGTCTACATTGCCATTTTAAATAGTGTGCGATGGGTTTAAGCCAATCAAATTGCTCGTTCTTTACGGGAAAATTATTCTCATTGGTGAGTGTGGAGGAGTGCGACTTTATTTATTCCTTTATATTTTAATTTTTTTTTTGAGCGTGAGAAATTCTGTCATCAACGTGAATGCGTGTCAGAAATGATGACCTATGTACTGTGTCCTTGATTACACTACGGATGTCAGTTGTTGCACTGTTTTGATTCCCTGGTATTACAGTTATTAATTTATTGATATTTTGATTATTATACATTGTCTTTGTGTTATTGCATTTACAGGCCTGTTAAGCAAGTAAGAAGTTAATTGTTCAGTTGTCAGGACATTAGTTTAGTTTTGAGATACAGAGTGGAAATGGACCCTTCGACCCACCCAGCCCACGCCACTCAATGATCAACCGCACACTAGTTCTATGTTATCCCAGTTTCACATCCTACACACTAGGGGAAATTTACAGAGGACAATTAACCTACGGATCTGCATCTCTTTGAGATGTGGGAGGAAACCGGAACAACCAGAGCAAAGCCACGTGGCCACAGAGAGAACGTACAAACTCCATACAGACGGAACCTGTTAGGATCAAACCCAGGTCTCGGCACTGTAAGGCAGCAACTGTACCATATTGCCACCTCTGTTTATTTTTGTAAATATATGGCAATTAAACACTCTTGACTCTCTTATCCAGGGAAAGATGCACTAGGATAAGCAGAAAGAAAGCGTTAACAAAAGGATACAAAGGATACAAAAGATATTGCAAACTGAGATCCCTTAGAGTGTAATGAGATGCCTGGATTGAGTGGGTGATTGTTACTGCCCACATTTCCATTACACTGTATAATGGCTTTCAGAAACTTCTGAAACATTTGGCCATCAATGAATAACTTTGAAGTGCAGTGGCTTCTGTTACAGGAGTAAACACACCAGTGTGTTTCATGGACAATATT
This sequence comes from Raja brachyura, assembly GCA_963514005.1. Next base: position 19,303,970 of record OY740796.1, on the reverse strand, counting down.
GCCCCATCCACAACCACTTCCATCTCCCACTGCCAAAGATAAATGATCAGTAAATTGCTTGGTGTTTGAGAGGGGTTGTTGGCCTGAACACTGAGATTGCTGCCCTTGAACAAACAGCTGAGGGGAATCCTCATCGCCCGGTTGATCAAGACTATGTGTTGGTGTCAGAAGTAGTGCTCTTTTTAGTTTAGTTTAGAAATGCAGTGTGGAAAGAGGCCCTTCGGACCACTGAGTCCATGCTGACCAGCGATTATCTGCACACAAGTTCGAAGTTATCTCCGTTTCGCATCCTTCGCAATTTAGAGAAACCAATTAACGTACAAACCTGCACAAGTTTGGAATGAGGGAGGAAACCAGGACACTGGTCCTGTGTTCAAAAGCGTGTTCAAAGTGTGGAAACAGGCCTTTCTGCCCACCAAGGCTGCACTGACCAGCGATCACCCCGTACACTATCATACACACTAGGACCATTTACAAGTTACTGAAGCCAATTAACCTACAAACCCGCACATACTTGGAGTGTGGGAGGAAACCAGAGAAAACCCACGCAGTCACAGGAAGAACGTGCAAACTCCGTACAGAGCCCCCGTAGTCAGGATCAAACCCGGGTCCCTGACGCTGTGAGGCAGTAGCTCTACCGCTGCACCACTGTGTTGCCCCTGCTTGTCTTAACATTGTAACTGCTGCCTCAGTAATGCACTGGGAAGATGGTCACAGTTTAGAAGACCATGGTGGCGCAGGGGTAGAGTTGCTGCCTTACAGCGCTTGAGTCCCAGGTTCGATCCTGACTACGGGTGCTGTCTGGATGGAGTTTGTACGTTCTCCCCATGACCGTGTGGGTTTCCTCCGAGATCTTCGGTTTCCTCCCACACTACAAAGACATACAGGTATGAGGGTTAATTGGCTTGGTGTATGTGTAAATTGTCCCTAGCGTGTGTAGGATAGTGGTGATGTGCGGGGATCGCTGGTCGGTGCACTCGGTGGGCCGAATGGCCTGTTTCCGCGATGTATCTCTAAGCTAAACTAAACCATGCTCTCCTCCCGATTCATTTGCATCATTCCTGACTTCTGACTTCACCATGTCCTGCAGTCACAAAGTGATAGAGCACAATAACAGGCCCTTCGGCCCACAAAGTGCATACTGACCTTTCCTATATATTCCCATTATTTGAATTAGAGTCATAGAGTCACACAGTGTGGAAACAGGCCCTTCGGCCCTACCTGCCCACACCGACCAATATGTCCCATCTACACTAGTCCCACCTGCCTGCGTTTAGCCCTTATCCCTCTCAACCTGTCCTGCTCATGTTCAGTACCTGTCTAAATGTTTCTTAAATGTTGCGATGACACCTGCCTCATCTACCTCCTCCGGAAGCTCGTTCCGAATACCCCCACCTTTTGTGTGAAAAATGTATCGCTCAGGTGTACCCAATAAACTCAACTAAAAATAAATTCTATACCAAACTAGGAAATGTTGGCAACCCTCACAAAGAGAAAATTAGCAGAACATTTTTGTTGAAAGCTCTGAAGTGACCAGTTCTTCATACATGGAGCCAAATAGTTCCAGAACATTCCGTTCATTTGTACTAAGTCACCAAAAGGGAAGCCTACACTGTGCCTGAAGTTATTAAATAAATCCAGCACAAAGATACATTTGCCGAGACGAAATGGCGCTAGGAATGAGTTAACGGCTGTGCCATCCTTGTGGAAAGTAAAGGGTTGTAAACAGCATCGAACATGTTGATAAACGAGGAAAGCAGTTGCAATACCGTTTTATTTTATTTTATTCTGGGATGCGCACACCACTGAAATGTATTCTCCTTCCTTAATTGACCCTGACTGGTAAAGGGTAGGAGCCAGCCACATTTGTGGGTCTGGAATACACTGGGCAGCACAGTGGTGCAGCGGTAGAGTTGCTGCCACACAGTGCCAGAGACCCGGGTTCGATCTTGACTAAGGAAGCTGTCTGTACGGGTTTACATTGTTCTCCCCGTGACTGCGTGGGTTTTCTCCAGGTGCTCCAGTTTCCTTCCACATTCCAAAGACGTGTGGGTTTGTAGGTTAAATGGCTTCTGTATTTGTCCTAGTGTGTAGGATAGTATGGGGTGTTAGTTGCCCGCTGGTCAGCGTGGACCCGGGAGGCCAAAGGGCCTGTTGCCAAGCTGTATCTCTAAAGTAAACATGTATACAGACCAGATGGGTAATGACGGCAGATGTCATTATCCTGAGGACATTAAGACCAGATGCATTTCACCACAATCCAGTAATTTCATAATTTCCATTCCATACTTATGTAATTACATAAAATGGAATTCTTCGACTCCCAATGTGGGATTTGAACACATGTCTCCGGATCGACATTGCAGGCCCGATCGACTACTGGGTTACCATAACCACAATGTGAAGTAAAGCTATTTTATTACCCCTAATAAACCAGTAACTGAGTCTTCAGATGTCGAGAAGTGTCTCGACCTGAAACGTCACATTATTTTTCTCCAGAGATGCTACCTGACCTGCTGAGTTCTTCAAGCTTTTTGTGTCTATCTAAGGAACTGTAGATGCTGGTTTACAAAACAAAACACTAAGTGCTGGAATAACTCAGCGGGTCAGGTAACATCTCTGGAGGACACGGATAGGTGTCAATTTGGGAAACGCAGTCTGTCCACATTCTCCAAAGATGCTACCTGACCGGCTGAGTTACTCCAGTTCTTCATGCATTTTTTGCAGTACAGATTTCTAGCAGTACAGAGCTATCTGGTACCACGGCTCTACATGTATCACATAATACACACAGTTTTCTGTCATGTTTGGCTATATACAAAATATTGGCCGTCATCTTCGAGGGAGGCACAATGGCACAACGGTAGAGTTGCTGCCTTACAGCACCACAATATTAGCTTGACATTAAAATTAGCAGAACGAGCAGGTTGAAAGTCATTGCAGAATATAATTTAGAGGCACTTTCTCGATGTCTACATTTTGCTTACTGGGATAATTTGGAACTTCTTCTAAAAGCTGCTAAGTGTGGAGACATTTATGCAGATGTTGCCAGGACTTGAGGGCCTGAACTACAAGGAGAGGTTGGGCAGGCTGGGACTTTGTTCCTGGGGGTGCAGGAGGATGAGGGGTGATCTTTTAGAGGCGTATAAAATCGTGAGGAGAATAGATAGGGTGAATGTATAGTTTTTTACCCAGAGTGGAGGAATCATGAACGACTGCCGCAGCGGTTGCCTCATCGAGCAAGAAACCTGGGTTCGATCTCGACCTCAGTGTGTTATGCTGCGTGTATGGAGTTTGTACGTTCTCCCCGTGACCGTGCGAGGTCCGGGTCCTCCGGTTTCCTCCCACATTCCAAAGATGTGCAGGTTTAGGCTAATTGGCTTGTGTAGGATAGAACTAGTGAATGGGGATCGCTGGCCGGCACCGAATCGGTGGGCTAAAGGGCCTGTTTTCACTCCATATCTCTAAACTAAACTAAACCAGAGGACAAAGGTTTAAGGTGAGATGGGGCAATTTAATACAAACCAGAGATGTTTGGTTTCACTCAGAGGGTGGTGGGTATATGGAACGAGCCGCCAGAGGAGACAGTTGCGGCAGTTACTATAACAACATTAAAAAGACACTTGAACACGTACATGGATGAGAAAAGCTTAGAGGGATATGGGCCAAACGTGGGCGTGTGGGACTATTTTAGATGGGGCATCTTGGATGGCATGGGCAAGTCGGGCCAAAGGGCCTGTTTCTGTGCTGTGTGACGATGACTCAAGTAATCTACATGGAAAGAGCAACAACTGAAACAGGACTCCGATTTTTGGAAGAGTAAAGAGGCACTGCCGTCAAAGAATGGATTTCATATCAACATTGCTACATTGCTCTGCCTAGATTTGGCAAGGCCTCCGGAGCGCAACGTTTAGCCAGCTCCATTATTGTAAACATCTTTGGGGTGAGAAATACAACTGCCATAACATTTATTTAAGGCAGCACAAGATTCAGCATGAAGGGTTTAACAATTGCGTGGATATTTTTACACATTTAAGTGGCGATGGGTATTCAGGGTCTTGGCTGCGCACTGTCCAATTCCAACACTGGTGTCAACAACCAAACAAATTAAATGCCCGTTTCCCTTCCGGTCTCTTTACCCTTCAGGAAGAAACCTAGTTCAAAATGTCTTCCTTTACAGTGGTTTTACTGTTGTGATTTTTTCCATCCATTTGTTTCTCTGTCCAAAAATACCAAAAGAAAAAATAGATAGGCTATTTATGGTCCACGCAGGCAGGCAGGCAGGCAGGCATAATTAATCCATTGTGTCCAAAAGGTAAGAGGTAGGGGCTGGATAAACATTCTATATGTTCTTACTATTTTGATGCCTGGAGCTTCCTGGTATTCTGGACCTATATTTATCTCACAATTAATAGGTTCCCTGGTTCTTGTGCAGGAAACAACTTCAGATGCTGGTTTAAATCGAAAGGTCGACACAAAATGCTGGAGTAACTCAGTGGGACAGGCAGGATCTCTGGAGGGAAGGAATGGGCGATGTTTTGGGTCGAGACTCTTCTTCAGACTGAAGAACAATCCATGGTTGTGAATGATTATGAACAACCCCCTGTTGCTGGTTTAGTTTAGTTTAGAGGTACCGTGTGGAAACAGGCCCTTCGGCCCACCAAGTGATCACCCGCACACTAGTTCCATGTTGCCCCACTTGTGAATCCTACCCACTAGGGGCAATTTACAGAAGTTAATTAACCTCCAAACTTCCACGTCTTTGGATTGTGGGAGGAAACCGGAGCACCCAGAGGAAACCCCTAAGATCACAGGGAGAATATGCAAACTCTGCACAGACAGCTTCTGAAATCAGGCTCGAACCCGGGTCTCTGGCACTGTGAGGCAGCAACTCTACCGCTGCGCCACCATGCCACCCCTGTTGTTGGAGTCATAATTGCCTACCCTGCCCACATTATAACTGTCAAAAGGTATTCAAATTTGGGTGGCATGGTCGTGCAGCGGTAGAGTCGCTGCCTTACAGCGCCAGAGACCAGCGATGTTTTGGGTCGAGACTTTTCTTTCGTCTGAAGAATGGTCCTGACTCAAAATGTTATCTTATCCAAGTTCTTCAGAGATGCTGCCTGACCCGTTGAGTTGCTCCAGCACTTAATGTCCTATTTATCAGCCATGATTTATTTGAAAATAGAACCAGCATGGACTGGATGGGCCCAATGGCTTCCTTCTATGTTTTAATAAAATACAAGACTTTGGGGGAGGTTTGAGGAGCTGAATCACTTCCACCCATTCCCAAGGCTGGAGAGAGCGATCCCAAAGTGGATCCAATCCTGATGTACTTCCCCCTCACTCAGTCATCAAACTGACTGAGGCTACAAGTGCAGTACCGGACTGTTATGCGATTTTAGACGGCATGATGACGCAGCGGTGAAGGTACTGCCTTACAGCGCCAGAGACAGAGACCCAGGTTCGATCCTGACTACGGGTACTGTCTATACAGAGTTTGTACGTTCTCCCTGTGACCTGCATGGGTTTCCTCCGAGATCTTCGGTTTCCTCCCACGCTCCAAAGACGTCCATGTTGGTAGGTTAATTGGCTTGGTGTAAATGTAAAATTGTCCCTAACGTATATAGGGTAGTGTTAACGTGCGGGGATCACTGATCAGTGCGGACTCGGTGGGCCAAAGGGCTTGTTTCCGAGCTGCATCTCTAAACCAACCTCATATAAAATATATTTTCAAAATTATAGACAATAAACAATAGGTGCAGGTGTAAGCTATTCGGCCCTTCGAGCCATGATCAATGTGATCATGACTGATCATCCCCAATCAGCACCCTGTTCCTGCCTTCTCCCTATATCCCTTGACCGCTATCTTTAGGAGACATATCTAGCTCTCTCTTGAAAGTATCCAGAGAACCGGCCTCCACCGCCCTCTGAGGCAGGCTCACAGACTTACAACTCTCTGTGTGAAAAAGTCTTTCCTCATCTCCGTTCTAAATGGCTTACCTCTTATTCTTAAACTGTGGCCCCTGGTTCTGGACTCCCCAGCATTGGGAGCATGTTTCCTGCCTCAAGCGTGTCCAAACCCTTAATAATCTTATATGTTTCAATAAGATACATTCTTGTAGAAGCTGGCAGCCCAAGTATCAATCAAAAGGAACCACACTTCTAACCCAGTTTCCAATTCCCTTCCCCCACCAGATTCCTCCTGATCTCAGTAAACTTTGATGTTATCTGAATGAATGTTAGTCGTGTGTCCCTCTGAACTTCCATGATAATAGATATTGTATTCCTGTCTCGGTTCCCTTACAAGTAATGTCTTGTCTAACAAAAATATTCATTTCAGGATCTTCATAGAACACAGAACAGTGTAGGCTAGGAATAGACCCTTCGGCCCACCATATCGATGCCGTATATGATACCAAATTAAACTATGTGCAGGAAGGAACTGCAGATAGACACAAAATGCTGGGATAATTTACAATTATACCAAGCCAATTAACCTACAAACCTTTGGAGTTTTTTGTGTGTGGAAGGAAACTCCATACAGACAGAAACCCGTAGTCTGGAACAAACCCGGATCTCTGATGCTGTAAGGCATCAATACCACTTCTATCCTGTCCAATAGATGGTCCAATTCCATACGGCCGTCGTAGAGTCCGTCCTCACCTTCTCCATCATGGACTGGTTTGGCTTAACCACCAAGCACAACATCCGGAGCTGCAGCGAATCATCCAATCAGCCTAGAAGGTTATTGGCTGCAACCTTCCCTCCATTGATGAACTGTATATTGCAAGGTTCCAAGAAGCGAGCAGGTAAGATCGTCTCTGACCCCTCTCACCCTGGCCACAAACTCTTTGAATCACTTCCCTCTGGAAGGCAACTCCGGACTGTCAAAGCTGCCACAACTAGACATAAATACAGCATTTTTCCACGAGCAGTAGCTCTACTCAATAACCAAAAATCTGTAGCCTCCTTTTGCTCTGGTATTTTATTTAATTGACATGTTTAATCGATAATGTTTTATTATTAATGTTTAATGTTTTATGTGTCATTCCTAACTGTCACTGTATGTCATGTTGCCAGTTACGGGTGGAGCACTAAGGCAAATTCCTTGTATGTGAATACTTGGCCAATAAACGTATTCATTCATTCACTGCGCCACCGTGCTGCCCTTAGTAACTAGTAACAAAGAACTGTAGATGCTTGTTTACACCAAAGATAGACACAAAATGCTGGGGTAACTTAACAGGTCAGGCAGCATCTCTGGAGAAATTTAATAGGTGATGTTTTGAGTCGAAACCTTTCTTCAGACTGAGAGTCAGAGGAGAGGGAAAACAGGAAGAGGGATGAAAAAGTACAGAACAAAGCAGAGCCGGCACCGGTGACCAAGGAACGATGGAGCCCACAATGATCCGTTGTTGGCTGTGGAAGAAGTGATAACAAAGGGATATATGGATGTGAGCAGTGGAACTGGCAGGAGGACTAGGGTGGGGAAGGGGTGGAGAGAGAGAGGGAATGTAAATTGCCCAAGTTTAACTAACCTTCTCTGCCTGAAGGCAACCCTGATCCCTCCATTCCCTGCATATCCATGTGCCTATCCAACAGTCTTCCAAACGCCACTATAACTGTCCCCACCACCATACACGGCAGCACGTTCCAGGCACCCACCACTCCCCGCACAGAAGAACTTGCCCTACACATATCCTTTAAATGTGTAGGCAGATGCTGGTTTATACCGAAGACAGACACAAAGTGCTGGAGAAACAGCGGGTCAGGCAGCCTCTCTGGAGAAAAAGATTGGTGACGTTTCGTGTCGTGACTCTCTGGGTTCCAACCCCAAAACGTCACCTATTCTTTTTCTCCAGTGATTCTGCCTGACCCATTGAGTTACTCCAGCACTTTGTGTACCATACATCCTTCAAATATTGCCCTTCTCAATTCAAAGCTATGTCCTCTAATACCGAACATCACCACCCTGGGGAAAAGGTTCTGATGGTCTTCTCTATCTATGCCTCTCATAATTTTATACACATCTACCAGGTCTCCCCTCAGCCTCTGACCCTCCAGAGAAAAGAGCCCTCTTTTTTTCACCCTCTCCAAATGGCCAATACCAACTAATGCAGTCAGCATTCTGGATTAGAAGGTATTAGCCCTGGAGAGGGTGGAAAAACTTGGGCACTTTTCTCTGGAGGGTCAGAGGGTGAGGGGAGACCTGGTAGAAATGTATAACATTGATACAGAAGATAAACACAAAATGCTGGAGTAACTCAGCAGATCAGGCAGCATATCTGAAGCAAAAAAAAAGTGACATTTCAGACTTTTCTAACCTTCTCCAAAGTTAGAGAAGGCCAGAACAAACCCCATCGAGTCTGCTCCGCCATTCGATTAGGGCTGATCTATATTTCCATCTCAACCCCATTCTCCTGCCTTCTCTCTGTAACCTTTGATAGACTTACTAATCAATAACCTATCAATCTGCCTTTTAAAAATACTCAATGACATGTCCTCCACCGCCGTCTGTGGCGATGAATTCCACAGATTCACCTCCCTCTGGCTAAATAACTTCCTCCTCATCTCCACTCTAAAGGTACGTCCTTTCATTCTGAGGCCGTGCACTCTGGTCCAAGACTCTCCACGTCCTCTCCACATTTACTCTATCTAGGCCTTTCATTTTTCGATAGGTTTAAATGAGATCCCCTTTCATCCTTCTAAACTCCAGCGAGTACAGGCCCAGATGCATCAAACGCTCCTCATACATTAACCCTCTCATCCCCGAGATCATGGAGGCCGATTAGGAAAAGGGGAGATGCAGCGCGACCTGGGTGTCATGGTACACCAGTCATTGAAAGTAGGCATGCAGGTGCAGCAGGCAGTGAAGAAAGCGAATGGTATGTTAGCTTTCATAGCAAAAGGATTTGAGTATAGAAGCAGGGAGGTTCTACTTCAGTTGTATAGGGTCTTGGTGAGACCACACCTGGAGTATTGCGTACAGTTCTGGTCTCCAAATCTGAGGAAGGACATTATTGCCATAGAGGGAGTGCAGAGAAGGTTCACCAGACTGATTCCTGGGATGTCAGGACTGTCTTATGAAGAAAGACTGAATAGACTCGGTTTATACTCTCTAGAATTTAGGAGATTGAGAGGGGATCTTATAGAAACTTACAAAATTCTTAAGGGGTTGGACAGGCTAGATGCAGGAAGATTGTTCCCGATGTTGGGAAGGTCCAGGACAAGGGGTCACAGCTTAAGGATTAGGGGGAAATCCTTTAGGACCGAGATGAGAAGGACTTTTTTCACACAGAGAGTGGTGGGTCTCTGGAACTCTCTGCCACAGAGGGTAGTTGAGGCCAGCTCATTGGCTATATTTAAGAGGGAGTTAGATGTGGCCCTTGTGGCTAAGGGGATCAGAGGGTATGGAGAGAAGGCAGGTATGGGATACTGAGTTGGATGATCAGCCATGATCATATTGAATGGCGGTGCAGGCTCGAAGGGCCGAATGGCCTACTCCTGCACCTAATTTCTATGTTTCTACGTATCATGCTTATAAACCTCCTTTGGAACCTCTCCAATGGCAGCACATCCCTTCCTCAGATATGGGGCCCAAAACTGCTCAGGATTACATCCCACCCCTCTTCCAGCTCACAACCACAATCAGTCTGAAGAAAGGGCCCTGCACAAAGCGTCATGTCCTCCAGAGGTGCTGCCTGACCTGCTGAGTTGCTCCAGCACTTTGTGTTGAATGTTGAATGCAATTATAGGTTCCCAAGGCTTGATTAAGAGGAACATTATTATACATCATAAAGCAGAACTAACTAGACTATAACATTGAGCTCTCACACACAGTTCAATTGGACTCATTACCTCATGCCTCAGTTATGATCCACACTGGCTCTCTGTCAAGTTTGTTACATTTGTTCCACGAGTTTAACCAGATCTGATTCACGCCACACAGCACTGGCTCTGCATCGCCCTGAAGTATAACCCTTCCAAGGCCCGCTCTGCGCTATTCCAAGTCCATGTGAAAGGTCCCTCCTTTCAGCTGCATCTACCACTGAACCAGGGGCGGCACTGTGGCGCAGCGGTAGAGTTGCTGCCTCACAGCGACAGAGACCCGGGTTCGATCCTGACTACGGGTGCTGTCTGTGGGCTTTCTCCAGGCCCTCCGGGTTTCCTCCCACACTTCAAAGACCTGCAGGCTTGTAGGTGGACTGGCTTCTGTCAATTGTAAGTTGGCCCTAGTGAGTAGGTTGGTGCTAGTGTACGGAGTGGTGGCAGATCAGCACGGACTCCGTGGGCCAAATTACTCTCCACATTACAGATGAAGCAATCTTTAGGAGCGGCATTGTTCTTAAAGCGAACAGAACTATACAATAAAGTAGCCAGCTTAGGCACACAGTTCATTCCTTCATGCCTCAGTTATGAGCTGTCTTGGCTTTCAGTCAAATTGGGCAGATTTGCTCTGTCAGTTTAACCACATATAATCAATACCGCAAGTGGTGCCTTTATATTGCGTCTATTAGCTTCTATACAAGACCATGAAGTGTGGGTTTGGAGTCGTATATGCCAAATCAGATAAGAATCGGGTAGAAAGCATTTTATCGGGACGCATCGCGGCACGGTTTGGGAACAGCTCCATCCAAAACCGCAAGAAATTGCAGAGAAAGTGGACACAGCCCTGAACATCACACAAACCAACCTGCCTTCATTTACAGTTAGCACTGCCTTGGCAAGGCCACCAGCAGAATCATGGACCAGTCTCACCCTGGTCATTCCTTCTTCTTCCGTCTCCAGGCAAGAGGTACAGAAGTGTGAAATTCCAGATTCAGGGACAATTTCTACCTAGCTGTTATCATGCAACTGAACCATCCTGTAGCCTACTAGAGAATGGTCCTGACCTCCAATCTACTGCATTAGAGATCCTTGGACTATCTTTAATCAGACTTTACTGGAATTTATCTTGCACTAAACGTAATTCCCTTTATCCTGTAATCATGTATTGTCCTTCCGCTGACTGGTTAGCACGCAACAAAAGCTTTTCACTGTACCTCGGTACACCTGACTATAAACTAAACTCAAACTCATATATAGTCTTTTGGCTGATGGGATAGCATGCAACAAAAAAGCACGGACTATCTTTGAGTGGAATTTACTGGACTTTATCTTGCACAAAATATTATTCCCCTTGATCCTTTATCTGTACATTGTGGATGGCACGCTTGGTATCATGTATAGTCTTTCTGTTGACTGGATAGCACGCGACCAAAAAGCTTTTCACTGTACCTCAGTACACGTGACATTAAACTAAACTAAACCAAACTAGACTAGACTGGACTAAACTATTTCCACTCCTGAAGCTTTGATTGAATTGCCTTGGTTGTATTTGGACAGTAGTCCATGTGGGGATGTAGTAGCACTGATGTTTAGCCCCATGGCCCCAGGTTTTAATGCCCCTCTGCTCCCCTATACCTGAACCCCACTCCTTTAATCAGCCTTCCAACAAATCTCCTGATGTACTTGTGAGGACCACATTAGAGCTGATTTAGAAATACAAGCCGTTGACACACGCACATTGTTGCATCAACCACCAGGTTAGGTGTAGTTAACCATAAATGAGGCCTGTGTGGTTAGAAACTCTAACCTAGTTAATTATCTAATTGAACTGCAATATGAACAAGAATCTACAGACATTAACTTGGTCAAAACACAAAATGCTGGAGGAACCTTGTGTTTTACAGGTCAACGCATTGGCACAGCAGGAGAGCCTTGCAACGCCAGCGACCCGGGTTCGGTCCTGACTACGGGGCACTGTCTGTTTGGAGTTTGTACGTTCTCCATGTGACAGTGTGAGTTTTCTCCAGGTGCCCCCCACACTCCAAAGACACTGGACCAGACTTTGGGGTTTTTATAATTGCCGCTAAAATCTGGCGACTCGTGCATGTGTGGTCAATGCAAAAATAATTTCACAGTGCAGTGCCCACGTGACAATAAGGCACCATTGAAGAACCATTGAAAAGGGTTTCAATAACCACCATGTCAGAGCAGAAGTAACTGAACCTTCCTCACGATATACTTTACAATTGAAAGTCTAATTGCATTTGGCAAGACTCCCGATCCAGGTCAAATTAAACCCTGCAAGATAATTGACTGTTTTACTGGTTAGTAATTTCCAATCTTTCGGCCTGGCTGCTTTGATCTTAGTACAAAGCTGGGGAAAATATATACATTTTTAAATCATTAGTGTTAAAGCTGGCACAGTCATTACTTTAATGACCAGGTTGCTGTAATACCTTTCCACACACAACATAAAACGCTTTGCGATGCTGCTTATGCCCTGGGTCCCAGGTGCTTCGGAGAACAGCTCTTCCTGAACTTTCAGGAATTCCTGCAAAACCATTCGGGAATTCGGAAGACATTTACTTATCCAGAAGCAATCCCTTCTGGTGGAGAAGGTTTAGCTTTCGCCGAGAACTGCAGATGCTGGAATCTTAAGCAATACCCAAAGGACATCAGTAACTCAGAGGATCAGGCAGCATCTGTGGAGGATAAACACAAAGTGCTGGAGTAACTCAGCGGGTCGGGCGGCATCTCTGCAGAAATAGGAATAGGTGACGTTTCAGTTCAGGACCCATCTTCAGATTGAAGTATGATCCCGACCTGAAATGTCACTAATTCGTTTTCTCCAGTGATGCTGCCTGACCCACGGAGTTACTCCAGCACATTGTGTCTATCTTTGGTATAAACCTGCATCTGCAGTTCTTTGTTGCTAGTTACTAGGGGTCGGCACAATGGCGCATCGGTGGAGTTGCTGCCTTACAGCGCCAGAGACCCGGGTTCGATCCTGACTATGGGGTGTTGTCTGTATGGAGTTTGCACGTTCTTCCCGTGACCTGCATGAGTATATTCCGGGTGCTCCGGTTTCCTCCCACACTCCAAAGACGCACAGGTTTGTAGATTAAATGTCTTGGTATAATTATAAGTTGTCCCTCGTGTGTATGGGACAGTGATAATGTGCGGGGATCGCTGGTCGGCACGGACTCGGTGGGCCGAAGGACCTGTTTCCATGCTGTATCTCTATACTAAACTAAACTAACCTGTGGAGGGGATGGCCCGGTGATGTTTCGGGTCGAGACAAAAAGTAGAGGGTGCGGCTGTAAGATCTTCAACGGAAGATTGAGGAGAACACAGGAACAGTTGAGCAATAGACTAAATCCATGCCTTTTAGAGGAAATTAAATATGGCAATAAGGCGCAAAGCCAAGTAGGGTCTACAAATAAGGTGAGGTGAAAATGCAGGGAGTTAAGAACAAAGGCCAGTGCAGGCCAGTGGGACTAATTGATTTCTTCCTTTGTCACAGAATGATTGCAAGAAAAGAAAACCAAACATAAATAAAAAGACTAAAAGAGAAAAAAAATCTATAGTTTCATGTAACCTTTGCATCCCCTCTCCCTCCATCCCTCCCCCACCGTAGTCGCCCTACTAGTTTCACTGTCGGCTTGCTTAGTTTCACCATTTGTATCTACTTGTTATCACAGCCAACAATGGACCATTGTGGGCTCCATATTTCCTTGATCATTGTTGCTGGCTTTGATTTGTTCTTTTCACACCTTTCATTCATTTGTTCTTTGTACCTTTTCAGACCTCGTTTCCCTCTCCCCTGACTCCTAGCTAGGGCTGCCAACTGTCGGGGCATCCCGTATATTGGGCTATATTAGTTTGTCCCATACGGGACCGCCCTTGTCCCGTATTTGACTGCTACTACTCGGGACTGTCAGGTCAGAGCGCCGCGTCCAGCCCCGCCTCACCCGTCCCAACGTGGTGCAGCCCATGGTGTGCAGCCGGAACGCCTCGCCCGTGGCCCCGTCGGTCGGCAGCCCGGCCAGCTGTCCGACCTTCGGGCCTTCGCTTACCGCCGCCACCACCACCACCCCTCCTTCTCATGGCCGACCATCAGTTCATGAGTTGGATGGGGTGCTGGATTTTGCGTGCAACAGAACACAAAGCCCAGCCGGCGGGCCAGCTGAGGAATTTTGGCCCGGGCGCTGGAATTTGCGCGTGACGTCACGCAGCCCGGGCCAAAACTCCTCAGCTGGCCTGCCGGCGTGGGCTTTGTGTGCAGTCAAGCACCCGGGCCAACTCATTATTCACCTTCTGTACTTTATGCCGTCGTGAGTTTGTCCCTTATTTTGACCTTTTGTCCCTTATTTGGGAATGAGAAAGTTGGCAACCCTACCCTCAGTCGACCCGAAACGTCACCTATTCCTTTTCTCCAGAGATGCTGCCTGACTCGCTGAGTTACTCCAGCATTTTCTGTCTACCTTTCTGTAAACCAGCATCTGCAGTTCCTTCCTACACAAAATACATGGATAGGTGACATTTTGGGTCAGGTGTCTTGATCCCGACCTGAAACGTCACCCATTTCTTCTATTCAGAGATGCCGCCTGTCCTGCTGAGTTACTCCAGCATTTTGTGTCTATCTTCGAAATCAACCAACATCTGCAGTTCTTTCCTACACACATCACCTGTCCATGTTCTCCACAGATGCTACCTGACTAACCGAGTTACTCCAGCACTTTGTGTCCTTTTTTTTTGCACACATTAGCATCTGCAGTTCCGTGTCTCCACTACATAAACGAGGATCTTTAAAGGAAAACCTTAAACCCATGGCCTAATGAGCACAAGTACCGGAGTGAGGTTCTCGCCTGATGACTGATGCAGATGTTGAAGATGTTGATGTGGCAAGGAATTGGACTGGGAATGCAAGCTGTGTGTGTGGGTGGCCAAATATTTACTCTGCTGTATTTATGTTACCAAAGCCAGACTTGCTGGAGGCTCAAGCTTCACAGGTACGACCTATCAAAAGGTCTATTTGCCTCCTTTACATCTTGCCCATTGGGATTTAATTATTCTTGTGACTTCCCCTATAGTCCTTCAAATATTCCCCATGGATAGGCCGCTGATGGCACATTCATTCATTCATTCAGTATTATTCATTCACAGAGGGGCAGCACGGTGGCGCAGCGGTAGAGTTGTTGCCTTCGGGCGCCAGAGTCCCGGGTTCAACCCTGACTATGGGTGTTGTCTGTACCGGGTTTAGCCCCTGTCCCACAATGCGATTTTACCCAAGAGCTCTCCAGAGTTTAAGAAAAAAATCAAACTCGTGGTAAGTACGTAGAATGTACGTAGCGGCTACCTCAGAGCTCGTGGATGTCTCGTAGCGGCTCGTAATGCTAACGGCGTACTCAGGAAACGCGGTAACTCGTGAAGTTTCTTTCAACACTGTGAAAAATGGCTAAGAGTAAAAAAAATACTCGTGATGAAGAACCACGAGTTTGATTTTTTTTAAACTCGGGAGAGCTCTTGGGTAAACTCGCATCGTGGGACAGGGGCTTTTGTACGTTCTCCCCGTGACCATGTGGGTTTTCCCCAGGTGCTCTGGTTTCCTCCCACATTCCAAAGACGTTCAGGTCTGTAGGTTAATTGGCTTTGGTAAAGATTGTAAATTGTCCCTAGCGTGTAGGATGGTGTTAGTATGTGGGGATCGCTGGTTCCCTGTTTACACGCTGCATCTCTAAATTAAACTATAACAGCTTCCCCCTTCTGTTCCTGCAAGACCACACAGTTACCTGCGGCTGCAACTGTGGCTTGATGGCTAGTGTATAGCTTCACTCCACACAAGGTACATCAATCATTCTGAAGGATAATTACCTGTTTCTTTAAACCCCACCAGCGGAAATGAGCTGTAACCAGTTACAATGCAGCAATCAGAGTGGGACATGTTTACTAGTGTGCCACGCAAAGGTCAAAGAAAGCACCAGGGTGCACACACTCTCAGAGACACAAAGACAAATAAATAGAATTTTCCTTCTCAACAGATCGACATCTTGTCTTTCATCGTATGGCTGCCTCTCCCCGGCACGGCGGCGCAGCGGCAGAGTTGTTTCTTTACAGCGCCAGAGTCCCGGGTTTGATCCTGACCATGGGTGCTGTCTGTACGGAATTTGTACATTCTCCCTGTGGGTTTACTCCTGGTGCCCCGGATTCCTCCCACACACCAAAGACGTGCAGGTTTGTGGCTTAATTGGCTTCTGTAAGGTGTACGGGGTGATCACTGGTCAGCGCGGTCTCGGTGGGCCGAAAGGCGTGTTTGCTCCCTGTATCAATAAAGCCTGACCTCTTCTGCCACGGTTTTACCTCAGTTGTTACTAAAGGGTAATGTGCTCCCTTAAGCCCACCATTCTAGATCGAGAGGTATGCGATCATAAACTTCTGATAGAGGCGTATAAACTGAACTGTCCCTTAGTGACACCCTTGTGCGGGAGATTTTCTGCTTCCGTCCCACCGATTACACGCTGACCAGCAATCACCTGTACACTAATTCCATGATATCCCACTTTAGCCAATTAATCTATAAATTTGCAGGTAGATGAAAATGCTGGAGGAACTCAGCGGGTGAGGCAGCATCTATGAAGAAAAGGAATAGGCGACGTTTCGGGTCGAGACCTTTCTGCAAACTGATGTCGGTGGGGAGGCGGGAAAAATAAAGGAAGAGGCCGAGACAGTAGGCTTGTGGGAGAGCTGAGAAGGGGAGGGGAAGGAGGGAGAAAGCAAGGACTACCTGAAATTAGAGAAGTCAATGTTCATACCCCTGGGGTGTAAACTACCCAAGCGAAATATGAGGTGCTGTTCCTCCAATTTACGCTGGGCCTAACTCTGGCAATGGAGGAGGCCCAGGACAGAAAGGTCAGATTCAGAATGGGAGGGGGAGTTGAAGTGCTGAGCCACCAGGAGATTAGGTTGGTTAGTGCGAACTGAGCGGAGGTGTTGGACGAAGCGATCGCCGAGCCTGCGCTTGGTCTCGCCGATGTAGAGAAGTTAAATATGTGGAATGGGAGAGGAAACCAGAGCACCCAGAGAAAACCCACATGGTCACAGGGAGAACCTGCAAACTCTATACAGGCAGCACCCGTAGTCAGGATCGAACCCGAGTCTCTTCCGCTGTAAGGCAGCAACTCTACCGCTGCGCCACCGTGCCGCCCATCATAGTTGGCCTTTTACCTGACCCAGTACCAAAGAAAGCCAGTCCAAAAGGAGCATAGTGGGCTGACAGAAAATACCTTTGGACCCTATAACTCCCTTCCTATGGATCTGGTGGAGCTGGGCACCCCCACAACATTCAATTACAATGCTAAATGAAGAGATGGTGAAGGCAGATCAGTCTGAAGAAGAGTCTCTTACCCAAAACATCAACTATCCATGTTCTGCAGAGATGCTGCCTGACCCGCTGGGTTACTCAAGCATTTTGTATCAGTCTGAAATGTCGCCTATCCATGCTTTCCAGACATGCTGCTTCACCTGCCATCACTTTGTGTCTTAATGTTTGTAAACCAGCATCTGCAGTTCCTTCCTACACAAGTACTTGCACGGATAAAGGGGACAAAAGTAGAGAATTAAAAATTGGATAGGCTTCTGAAACAGACAGCACTGACCTGATTGCCAAAATGGCCAGAATGATGTGTAGTTTTACTACACTAGGTGTGAGGAAAATATGTGGTCTCTGAATTAAGGCGACGGCACATTTATCGTGTCTTCAGTCTGAAAAAGGGTCTCGACCCGAAACGTCACCCATTCCTTCTCTCCAGTGATGCTGCCTGGCCTGCTTAGTTATGCCCCTGTCCCACTTAGGAAACCTGAACGGAAACCTCTGGAGACTTTGCGTCCCACCCAAGGTTTCCGTGCTGTTCCCAAAGGTTTCGTCAGTCTCCCTAATGGTCGAAAGTGGTTTCCGTTTTAAAAATCGGTAATTTTTTAGTCAAAGCCGGTTGCGATGCTAGTTGAAGGTGGTTGCCGGAGGGCAAAAACCTCCGGGAACCACACGGAAACCTTGGGTGGGGCGCAAATTCTCCAGAGGTTTCCGTTCAGGTTTCCTAAGTGGGATAGGAGCATTACTCCAGCTTTTTGTGTCTATCTTCAGTTTAAACCAGCATCTTCCGGCATATTTAAAGTGTTGGATAAAGAAAACTTCACACTGCTTCCAATTTGTGCAGCACCTGAGGGCAATTCCAAAATCCCCTGGATAGGCAGGTGTTTCCTAAATGGGAATTATCTTGAATTAGGGACTTCTCCTCAGATGCAGGCTTGTAATCCTTGGAATCCCATACCCTGGGGGGGTTCGGGATATATCAATTAAGACTGAGATGGATAGGTTGTTGGCAAACCAAAGGATATATCCTCATTTAACAGTCGAACAGAGATTCGAGCTTCTACTCCTGCAGGCTTTAGATAAAAACAAGTCAAAATGCTGCTTAGGCTGCTTAGCATGACAATGGAGTCGTGCAAAGAGGAGATAGTTTGGTCATTTCCATCTCAATAGGTTTGGTAACTGATTGTGACTGATTTAATGCACATTATTTATATCAAACCAGCTTCCAAAGTCACTTTCCTGAAATTCCCCTGGTTTTTTTTGGGGGGGGGGGGGGGGGAGTTAGTGGTTTCTCTTTCCCCTACTCTTTAAATTGTTTTTGTAACAGAATAAATTTAGTTTTTTTGGAGAATCAGCAGGGAAACAGGGACTTCAACCCACCAAGTCCGCAATGACCAACACTCACCCGTACACTCATTCTACCCTACACACTTGGGACAATTTCCCGAGGCCCAATTAACCCACAAACCTGTGTAGGGAGGAACTGCAGATACTGGTTTATACCAAAGATAGACACAAAACGCTGGAGTAATCAGCGGGTCAGGCAGCATCCCTAGAGAATAGGCAAAGGTGACATTTTGGGTCAGAAACCTTCTTGAGTCTAAAGAAGGGTTCTGACCTGAAACGTCACCTGTTCCTTTTTACCAGAGATGCTGCCTGACCCGGTGAGTTACTCCAGCATTTTGTGGAGTGTGGGAGCAAACTGGAGCACACAGAGAAAACCCACGTGGTCACAGGGAGAACGTACAAACTCTGTACAGGCAGCGCCATAGTCAGGATCGCATCCGGGTGTCTGGTGCTGTGAGGCAGCAGCTCTACCGCTACGCCACTGTGCCACCTTCATTTATTCTGCATGATGAGTAAATTAACTTTGCCACAGAATAGAGTGTGCCTCATATGCTTCAAGTTCACCAGCTGGTACAGTATTGTCAATAAATAGTCTGTAATTTTCAGAAAATTCTGAAGGGTGTAAACATCCGTGAAGAAGAAAACATTAGAAGCTTTCATTAACGGCATTATAACAGGGTGCTGAGAAAAATACACGGCATCTGTTCAACGGAACAAATAAATATAACCTTGATAAACCGGGGCCCCGCCTGGAGGACCCGCAGGACCCAGAGGCTTCCGGACCATGGCCCGTCGAGGGAAGCCCTCAGGCCCAGGGCCTGCTCATCCCCTGAAACAGCCACTGGAGACATCAGACCAAGGGCCTGTAGGGGGGTGAATCAGGGTTATACCTCCAGCACCTTCAAGGTCGGCAACAGGAGGTGCACCCGGAACACAAAGATGGTCGGGAGAGGAGAGGGACGTCGGTTCACGGGTCGATCCAGTCGAAGGCGACAGAGGAGGCCCTGCAGGAGCCTGGGGCTTGCCTGGATCAGGAACTGCTCCTGTAGACTGAGCGCTCGGAACAACCAGACATTGGACTTTGGAAATGGCGCCAAAAATGGCAGTTATGCAAAATAAAATTAATTGTGCGGTTGCAGGTGTGACAAATAAAGCTCCATTGAACCATTGATTCAGAAACAAAGAACTGCAGATGCAGGTTTATATCAAAGATAGACACAAAGTGCTGGAGTAACTCAGTGGGCCAGACTGCATCTCTGGAGAGCATGGATAGTTGATGTTTTGGGTCGGGATCTTTCTTCAGACTGTAAAGGGACTCACTAAGCCTGATAAACCTGATTCAACCAGATTGACAGAATACCAACATCTGAAGTTCCTGTTCAGCAGCCAATCTTCTATCTATGCCAATACAATACAACGACAATACAGTTTCCCACACAATCAGTTTTCATTTTCTACTAAACCTTTGTTGCAGCAACTTATCAAATGCTTCCTGGAAATCTGAGCATTAGACATTCACCAGTTCCCCTTTGTCTGCAGATGTTGCTTTTTCATAGATTGTTCAAACTTCAATTTCCTTTCACAAACCATGTTCACTTTGACTAATCACCTTGAATTTTTTCAAAGTGCTCTGTTCTCATGTCTTTAATAAAAGTTCCTAACATTTTTTCCTTTGACAGATGTTAAGCTCATATTTCCATACAATATTGAAAGAGACATTTTGGCCCATTAAGTCTATGCTAATATTCAGTACAGAGATACTGTGTGGAAACAGGCTTTTCAGCCCATCGAGTCCACGCCCACCATCGATCACCCATACACACTGATCCAAGATGACGCCCAAGCAGGCGACTCTTTATGTGATGGTCACGGACTTGGATCTGCAATCACACGCGACTCCGCTCTTTTAACCTCTACTCCGACAGCAGCATTTCTTATTTTAACTATGCTTCTTCACTGAAGGTTTATCATGCTACTCCCTTTATCCTGTATCTGTACACTGTGGATGGCTCGATTGTAATTGTGGGTTATCTATCTGCTGACTTGTCCTATCAGTGTACTTGTCTAAATGTTTTTAAGCAATGTGATAGTTCCTGCACATCTTTGGAATGTGGAAGAGAACCAGAGCACCCGGAGAAAACCTACGCGGTCACAGGGGGAACATACAAACTCCAGACAGACAGTGCCCGTAGTCAGGATCGAACATGGGTCTCAGGCGCTGTAAGGCAGCAGCTCTACCGCTGCGCCACTGTACCACCTAGATTCTTCAGAGCAATCCCATAAATTCCATTCCATTCTCCCCATTATTTCTCTGTAACCTATCCTCTCATATATTCCCATTAATATTCCCGGGATTCTCCCGTAAGCTACCTACATTAGCCAAAAAAAACGTAATGGCCAGGATATGAAAGGAAACTAGAGTTCCAGGGAAGAAACCCACCCGGCCTTAGTCAAAACTAGCAAACTCCTCATTGACAGCACAGAGGTCAGGATTTAATGGAAATGGGAGACAGCTCCACACTGATGCCTTTAGACTTTCGAGATATTGCATGGAAACAGGCCCTTCAGCCCATCGAGTCCTCTCCGATCACTCCCAACAATTTTTTTTGCAATTTTACCGAAGACCATTAACCAACAAACCTGCATGTCTTTAAAATTTGGGAGGAAACCAGAGCACCCAGAGAAAATCCACACAGTCATAGGGAGAATGCACAAACTCCATACTGATGGCATCCATAGTCAGGATCGGACCCGGAACTCTGGTGCTCTGGCTCGACCGCTGTGCCGCCCCACGCGGCTAGAGTGCGGCATGAATTCCCTGACGCATGGCCAGGGTGGTTCCCACAGACACACAGAAACGGCACAGTGGCGCAGCGGTAGAGTTGCTACCTTACAGCACTTGCAGCGCCAGAGACCCGGGTTCGATCCCGTCTAAGGATGGTATCTGTACGGAGTTTGTACGTTCTCCCGATGACCTGCGTGGGTTTTCTCCGAGATCTTCGGTTTCCTCCCACATTCCAAAGGCGTACAGGTTTGTCGGATAATTGGTTTGGTGTTTGTGTAAATTGTCCCTCGTGTGTGGAGGATAGTGTTAATGTGCAGGGATCGCTGGTCGGCGCGGACTCGGTGGGCCGAAGGGCCTGTTTCCGTGCTATATCTCTAAACTAAACTAAAGAAATGCACGCGACAGTGTACAGAGATGAACTCTGCAAGCTCGGACTAGAACCAAGTTAAGTGACAAGGTCAAATATTGTTTGACTAAAGATAATTATCTCAATAATTCACCAAGGCAACTCCTCCACCTGGGGCTGCAAAGTTTGAAAATCACTTTAGGTGAATGATTTCCATTTGTGTCATCTAACGCACATTCCAACAGTTGGAATCACTAGCTCTCTGAAGAAGCGTCTCGACTCGAAACGTCACCTATCCACGTTCTCCAGGGATGCCAATGGACCTGCGGAGGTACTCCAGCACTTTGTGTCTTTCCGAGTTACTGCTGTTTGTTTGACAAAGTGGTGGTACATTTTTCAACATTTATAACAAACCCCGGCAGACTTTATTAATTTGGAGAAAAATGTCTTTGGAACAACCAGCATTTCTTTTCCAACCATAATTGCATCGGAGATATTGTTGAACTGCCTTGTTGAACAGTTGCCTCAGATTAACCCATTAATTCTAAAGAAATTCCTTCTCATCTCCGTTCTGAAGCTATGCCCTTTTATTCTGAACCTGTGCTCTCTGGTTCTATACTCTCCCACTACTGGAAAGACCCTCCCCACATCTACTCGATGTAGCCCTTTCATTATATGTGAATCTACTTATACAATGCCAACCATGGAGTGTGAGAGAAGCTGATTTAACCATGCAATATGACTAGTTTAGAGATACAGTGTGGAAACAGGACCTTTGGCCCAACGAGTCCATGCCAACCAACGATCATCCGTGCACTAGTGTCTATACTACACACCAGGGACAATTCACCGAAGCTAATTAATCTACAAACCTGCACGTCTTTGGGATGTCGTAGGAAACCGGAGCACCCAGAGGAAACCCACACGGTCACAGGGAGAACGTACTAACTCCGTACAGACAGCACCCGTGGTCAGGATTGAACCTGGACGCGTCATACTCCCAATCGATGGGAATCACATTGACTGGGAGTGCACGTCATCAAACTGTGGAAACTTCAGTCAGCCTTCAGCAGAAAGTCGGAAGAACTTGTCCACTTAAAGAGTCCAACATCATCCAGCTATAGCACTACAATGGTCAGTGTGCCCCGTGTGTGCTCCCTGGTTGCATCAATCACGGACCCTGCTCCATATTAGAACAGGGAACGCCATCCACTCAAATCAAGAAGAGTAAAAGCAACATCACACTATAAACAAATCCACTAAATGCCTGTGTTATAACTGCGGGGCTCCTGAATCATTTCATATAAATCAGTCTTGGAATATAAACTCTGATTACAGGAGTTATTGAAACACAAACCAGATGGAGTTCATAGGGTTTGTGCTGTGTTGAGTTTATTTTAGTTTATTTTAGTTTGGAGATACAGTGTGGAAACAGCCCTTTGGCCCACTGAGTCCAGGCCGGTCATTGATCACACATTCGCACTAGTTCTAGCTTATCCCCCTTTCTCATTCACTCCCTGTCCACAAGAGGCAATTTTGGAGAATCCAATTAACCTACAAACCTGCATGTCTTTGGGATGTGGGAGGATACCGTCACGGTCACAAGGAGAACGTACAAACTCCACAGAGATGAGAGGTGCTGTAGATGAGGAGCAAGTGTGAAACAATTTCTCATCAGATTAATTCTAGTGTGAGTAGTTGTGGTCACTCCATTACAGGATGGATGTGGGGGCTTTGTTTGGGGGGGGGGGGGCAGGAGGGCAAAAGAGGTTTACCAGAATGCTGTCTCGATTATTGGGTATTAACTGTAAGAGGTTGAACAAACTTGGATTGACTTCTCCGGAGCATGAGATTGAGGAGATTCCTGATTTAAATTAAAAAATATATGCATAGATAGGCATAGATAGGGGATCCTGTTTCCTAGGTAGATGGGCTACAGATACAGGATAAAGGGAATAACGTTTAGTGGGCACAGTTAGAGTAAGAAATGTTGTTGTTGAAATAAAGATTTAAAAGAGTGGAGCATTAGTAATGAATGATAGTAGACCCACGTCAGACAGTCGCCTGGCCTGGGTGCCATCTTGGCTTTCTACATTTAATGGTGAGCCTGGTCTCGGTTGGCCGAAGGGCCTGTGTCTTTATAACATTGGTCTTTGGCTAGTCAGCTCCCCACAAAAGTAGGAGGTGTGTGAGCTACCAGCCGCCGACATTTTATAAGCTGGAATGAGATGTGTAGGAGCACAGGGGTGCTTGATGGAACACATGGCACGTGGCCGCATGGCAGTTCCACGCCAAGTCAGCAGACACACCAGTACAGTGTTTACATTTAATGGCATCCTGTGTAGCATTTCACGTGAAATGCTTGGAATAAGTCCCTCACCGCAACTCCTCATGAAATAAAGATCAACCTTCAAACTTGGTAAGTTCTCGTTCAATCTTACTATTTCATTTCGGAGTCACGTGAGTGACTTCGTGAAGAGCCCGCCGGCACGCATGCGCGACATATCGTCGCAACGCATTGCTGCCGACAGCTGGCGGTGGGGCGCGCTCCTCGCCAGCCCTTCAAAAGGAGCCGCTTAGGTAAGTTAAACTCACCTTAAGTTGGTTGGCCCTTGCTGTCGGTTTTGTCTTTCAGCAAGGGTGCGGATTGGAGTGTTCAGAATGTCTGGACGAAGAAGTCGTGGCCCGGCGCCCTCATCGTTTACACCTGGGGCCGGGAAGAAGGCGGGGAAGTCATTGCCGTCTGCTGCTGCAGGTCGGGACCCGCTGAGTCGCCACAGCTCCGAGGAGGAGTGCGTGGAGGAGGACGTCGGGGTGCCTCCTGAAAGGGTGGACCCTGCCACAAGTTCGCCTTTGGCGACAACGGGGAAGGGGTCTCGTGCTGCGGCCCGACCCCCCTCCGCTAGCCCTTCATTAAAAGGCAGCAGAGGCGCCCGTAAGCCTAACCCGGTTCGGGCCAAGGCTCCACCAGCCGCCATGGAGCAGTCTGGTGCAACGGCAGGGCATTCAAACCCATTGTTGTGCCCAATCCGGTGGTATATTTGCAAACTGACGCAAGCTCTCTAGGCTGGGGAGCTGCGGACAGCTCTTCTAGTTGTGGTGGCAGGTGGGATCCCCTTGAAGCTAGCATGTTGCTAAGACAAGGGATTAACTATTTGGAGCTGCTTGCAGCATTTCACGGACTACGGGCATATTGTGCTAATCTTAGTGGAACTCATGTCCGTCTCCAAATAGACAACACCACAGCGGTGGCATATTTAAACCATATGGGCGGTACCAGGTCAGTCTCTTGTGACAAATTGGCTAATACTATTTGGTGCTGGTGTATTGATCGTGATATTTGGATTTCAGCCACCTATCTGCCAGGTAGGCTTAATACTGTGGCAGACACCAGGTCACGTAAATTCAATGATAGTATTGAGTGGATGCTGCATCCTCAAATATTTGCCCAAATTACAGCCAAATTTGGCCAACCGGATATAGATCTTTTTGCATCCCGGTTGAACCATCAGGTACCAACATATGTTTCATGGGAACCAGACCCTGGGGCATTAGCGATTGATGCATTCTCGCTAGACTGGGGGAATTGGTTTTTCTATGCATTCCCCCCGTTTTGCCTCATCAGTCGGGTATTACAAAAAATCAAGATGGATTCTGCCAGAGGCATTCTTGTCATACCCGACTGGCCTACGCAGCCTTGGTATCCGGTGGTCTCTGACATGATTAGTCAACCTTGGGTCCCTCTAGCGGGTTGCCCACATTTGGTTTCTCACCCTGTTTCAGGGGAATTACACCCCTGCCATGCCTATCTAAAATTACTGGCTTGCAGGTTCTGACCAGGCCATGGATGCAGTATGGCCTCACCACCCGGACCATGAACACCATTGGAGCATCATGTCGAGAGTCAACCAGGCGGAGATTTCTCTCCCACATCACCAAGTGGGAAGCCTACTGCAGTCGCTCTCACATCGCCTATGATGATGTCTCCATAGCCGACGTCCTGGAATTCCTCGCGGGGTTGCACCACGATGAGCACTTGAGTTATAGTGCCATCAACAGCGCAAGGAGTGCGCTATCATTCTACCTCAACATCGAGGTAGGATCGAACAGGCTAGTGTCCAGACTGATGCGGGGAATATTCAATCTAAATCCGCCGACACCACGCTACAACATCACCTGGGATGTCAGGGATGTGCTTACCCTGCTCAGGTCGTGGTCACCCATGGAAGGGTTACAGCTGGACCGACTCACTATGAAATTGGTGATGTTACTAGCGCTGACTTCAGCACAGCGGGTTCAGACGCTCCACAAACTTCGTATTGATAGGATGGCGTCGACCCCTGGAGAAGTAGTCTTTTTCATCGATGAGCTACTCAAGCAGCATAGACCTGGGTGCACAGGGCTGCAGCTAAAGTTCCCGGCATACCCTGCAGATGCTCGGCTATGTTTAGCCACTCACATCCGTTACTACATCAAGGTGACGAGGAGCATCAGAGGAATGGAGTTGTACCTGCTTGTCACTCACAAAAGACCTCACCATCGAGTGACAGTCCAGACGATCTCCAGGTGGCTCCGGATCGTCCTGGATAAGGCAGGTATTGACACTAATGTGTTTAAATCCCACTCCACTAGGGCTGCATCTACGTCGGCGGCGAGGGTCATGGAGGTACCCATGGACCATATCCTCGCCACAGCAGGATGGGCGAATGAATCGGTGTTCCAGCGGTTCTATAATAAGCCTGTTGCTGCTCCCCTTCAATTCGCAGAGGCCGTGCTGAACGCCGGGTGTGAACGTGGGGATGTCCCTGATTAAAAGGGCGTTATTTGTTGTGTTATTAATAAATCTTCTTTTTGTTTCAGTATAACCTCGTTTCATCAACTTGTTTACTCCAATCCATCCTTGCTAGTGGTGTGTCTGCATGGACGTTGTCCAGGGCGTGTAATCACAGAAGCTTTGAAGTCTTCACGAAGTCACTCACGTGACTCCGAAATGAAATAGTAAGATTGAACGAGAACTTACCAAGTTTGAAGGTTGATCTTTATTTCATGAGGAGTTGCGGTGAGGGATTTCGTGCCCTCCGCTCCCAACCCTCGATCATCTTCAGCTGGTAATCAGAGTCTCTTTAAATCTTACTATGCCAAGTCATTTCTGTTGTTGTTTCTGTGATTCCACACCGCTGCTTTGAAGAATGTCGCGCATGCATGCCGGCGGGCTCTTCACGAAATCCCTCACCGCAACTCCTCATGAAATAAAGATCAACCTTCAAACTTGGTAAGTTCTCGTTCAATCTTACTATTCTGATGGGTTGGGGGGAGAAAGCTGAACCGCCTTTCACCACCAAATGCACAGGAACCTCAGCTTCACCCCAGTTCCAACGTCAACATCTTCAGGATTGCCGGCCAGCTGAATGTTACTCCTCTATGCCAGAACCTTGCAGGCAAATGGCCCAGGAGCCTGGCCTGAAAGATCTTTGGTGCACACATTCCCAGATGTTGCGGCCTATGTTTCTCGACGTCTACAGGGTATCAAGAGGCCAGTCTGCGAAATCGTAAAGTCAGTTCCTCTCCATCATTATCCTTCAAATTATCAATCGTAAGCCTTTCTCTTTGCCACCTCCTCCCCCCCCAGGGAAATCCCTACCCTCCCCACACGATATAAATATATTATATAAATATATATATATATATATACACACACGCACACACACATATATACATATATATCTATATATATATACATATACATACACACACACATATATATATATATACACATACACATATATACATATACAGATGCTGGTTTAAACTGAAGATAGACACAAAATGCTGGAGTAATTCAGCAGGACAAGCAGCATCTCTGGAGAGAAGGAATGGGTGACATTTCAGGTCCGAACCTTTCTTTAGACTCAAGAAGGGTTCTGACCCGAAATGTCACCTATTCCTTCTCTCCAGAGATGCTGCCTGTCCCTCTTTATGATATTGTTCCCAGAGTGCTTTGTTTACATATTCTGTTGTGCTGCTACAAGTAAGAATTTCATTGTTCTGTCTGGGACATGTGACAATAGAACACTCTTGACTCTTGACATACATACAAGGCAAACAGCCAAGAATTCACGGTCCACTCACAACATATGATGAGCGTTTGGGTCTGTAATCGCAGGAGTTTAGAAGGATGAGGTGGGATCTCATTGAAACTTACCGAATAGTAAAAGGCATGGATTGAGTTGATGTGGAGAGGATGTTTGGGAGAGATGGCACAACCTCAAAATTAAAGGACGTACCTTTGGAAAGGAGATGAGGAGAAAGTTCTTTAGACAGAGGGTACTGAATCTGTGGAATTCATTGCCACAGATAACTGTGGAGGCCGTCATTGGGTATTTTTAAAGCAGAGATTGATAGATTCTTGATTAGTACGGGTGTCAGGGGTTATGGGGAGTGGGCAGGAAAATGGCTTGAGAGAGGGAAACAGGAGCATCCGGCAGAAATCCACGTGGTCACAGGGAGAACATGCAAACTCCACACAAACAGCACTGGGGGGGGGGTCAGGATCCAACAAAGTTCTCTGGCACTGTGAGGTTATTCACTTGTAAAATCAAGAGTAGCCCATGACACAAAATGCTGCAACTGTTAAATAACTATAGGAGGTGCTCCAGCTGTATTGGCAGCTTCCAAGGGCAGCACAGTGGTGCAGAGGCAGAGTTGCTGCCTTACAGCGCCAGAGACCCAGGTTCAATCTGACTACAGGTGCTGTCTGTACAGAGCTTGTACATTCTCCCTGCTCGACCCGAAACGTCACCCATTCCTTCCCTCCAGAGATACTGCCTGTCCCGCTGAGTTACTCCGGCTTTTTGTGACTACCCCCCTGTGACTACATGGGTTTTCACTGGGTGCTCCGGTTTCCTCCCACACTCCAAGGACGTACAGGTTTGTAGGTTAATTGGCCTTGGGAAAATTGTGCCTAGTGTGTAGGATAGTGCTAGTGTACAGGGTGATCACTGGCAGGCACGGACTCAGTGGGCCGAAAGGCCTTCGTCCGATGCTGTATTTCTAAACCAAACTAAACATTACGGAGCAGGAGGGTTCACTTGTGCAAGCAAACAGAGTCACTCGTCTCAGGAACCATGTATTGCATTTAACTTGCTTGTCCTCACCAAGAATTTCCTTTATCTATGGATAATCCCTTCAGGTTGAACAGGTAACGCACCTAATCAATCAAGCATAGACACTACACAATCTATCAGATTAGCAGCTCCATAAAAACTCACTCCCTGCCCCGAGTGTACTTTGTGAATTTGTGTTTGAGAAATTCCAGTTCACTGAGGGATGATCAGCCTCTTATACCCATCAAGGGGCTGGAATGTGAACTGCCGGAAATTCTACAGCCCAACATAACAACACCACATGCTCTTGATAAAGAAGAATGCTTTAAAGGCCATGCCCTTTGGAAAAATAGTTTTAAAAAAAAATAAATTTGATAAAAGTATGCTTTACGGAATTCCAGCCATGTTTTCGACTTTAGTTATACAGCACAGAAATAGGCCTTTCAGCCCGCTGGGCCCATGCCCTCCACCAATCACTCCGTACACTAGCACCATTCTACACACTAGAGACAAAATTATATAGGTCGGAAGAGGAAGGAGGTCCAGCAACACGAATTTACAAAATTGGGTGGAAGACTGAAAAGCAGGTGAAGGTAAGGAAGTTAGGGGAAATGAATATGTGGCTGGGGAGTTGGTGCAGGGGACAGTGATTCAGATTTCTGGATCATTGGGATCTCTTCCGGGGCAGGGGTGACCTGTATAAAAGGGTTGCACCTAAGCTGGAGGGGGACCAACATCCTAGCGGGAAGGTTTGCTAATGCTGGACGGGTGGGTTTAAACTAGATTGGTGGGGGGGGGGGGGGTGTGGGAGAGGTTGGTGGACAGAATAGGCAGGTGAAAGGCGAAGACCGAGGAAGGAAGGTTGGTTTAAACTGCAAGTATTTTAATGCGAGGGGCTTGACGGGTAAGGCAGATGAGTTTAGGGCGTGGATAGGTACGAGCGACTGGGACGTTGAAGCCATGACTGAAACCTGGTTAAGTGACGGCCAGGTGTGGCTGCTCAATGTTCTGGGGTACAGGAGCTTCAGGAGAGACAGGGGTGAGGGAAAAAGAGGAGGGGGTGTTGCATTTTTGGTTAAGGAGGATGTCACTGCAGTGTTCAGTGGTGACATTACTGGACGGTTCATCTAGTGAGGCTATATAGGTGGAGCTGAGGAACAAGAAAGGGATGATCACCTTTAGGGGATGTACTACAGACCCCGGAATAGTCAACGGGAATTAGAAGAACAAATGTGCTGGGAGATTGCAGACAGTTGCAGGTCAAATAAGGTTGTTGTAGTAGGGGACTTTAACTTTCCCAATGGGAAAATCATAGTGTGAAGGGTTCAGATGGGGTGCAATTCCTCAAAAGTGTTCAGGAGAGTTTTCTTAAGCAGTATGTGGAGGCCCCCACACGTGAGACGGCAACGCTGGGTCTAGCATTGGGAAATTGGGACGGGCAAGTTAATGAAGTGTGTGTGGAGGGGCCATTTGGGACCAGTGACCACGGTTCGATTAGGTTTATGATAGTTATGGATAGGGACGGAGTGGGTCCACGTGTTAAAATGCTCAACTGGGGGTAAGGCCAACTTTGAGGGTGTGAGAGAAGGTCTCGCTCAAGTTGACTGGAGCAGGTTATTAGAGGGGAAAGGAACGTCAGCCAAGTGGGATGTTTTTAAAAGTGTACTGAAGAAAACTCAGAATGTGTGCGTACGCGTTAGAGTGAAGGGCAAAGCAGGCAAACGTCAGGAAGCTTGGCTGACGAGGGAAATTGAAGCAGTCAAAAACAAGAAGGATGCATGGGACAGCTGGGATTAAGTGCATCCCTGGAGGAGTTTCGGCAACTAAGGAGTAAACTAAAAAAGGAAATCAGAGGGCAAAAACAGGCCAGGAGATAGCTCTGGCGGGTAGCATTGAGGACAATCCCAAGATATTTTATAAATATATTAGGGGGGAAAGGGTAACTAGAGAGAGAGTGGGACCTCTAAGGAATCATATTGTGGAGCCACAGGGGATGGGCAAGGTCCTAAATGAGTATTTCTCCTCTGTATTTATTGAGGAGAAGGACAGTAGGATGGAGGAATTTGGAGCAGTCACTGGAAGTGTCTTGAGAGCAGTCAGGGTTACCGTCGAGGAAGTACTGTAGGTACTGTCGTGTTTGAAGGTAAACAATTCTCCAGGGCCAGATCAGATATATCCGAGGACATTGCGGGAAACTAGAGAGGAAATTGCGGGAGCCCTGGGTGAAATTTACTAGTCGTCCTTAAATACAGGAGAGGTGCCAGAGGATTGGAGGGTGGCAAATGTTGTGCCTCTTTTCAAGAAGGGCTGCAGGGAAAATGCTGGGAACTATAGGCCGGTGAGCTTAACATCTGCAGTTGGTAAGTTACTGGAGAGTATTCTGAGGGACAGGTTATACAGGCATTGGATGGGCAAGGGCTGATTAGGGACAGTCAGCATGGTTTTGTACGTGGGAGGTTGTGTCTCCAAATCTGATTGATTTTATTGAAGACGTGAGCAAAAAGGTTGATGAGGGCAGAGCTGTAGACGTTGTGTACATGGACTTCACAGTAAGGCGTTCGACAAGGTTCCGCATGGTAGGCTGCTCTGGAAGGTTAGATCGCATGGGATCCAAGGAGAGATAGCTGAATGGATAGCAAATTGGCTCCATGGAAGGAAACAGAGGGTGATGGTGGAAGGTTGCTTCTCGGACTGGAGGCCTGTGACTTGTGGTGTGCTGGGCCCATTACTCGATGATTTGAATGAGAACACAGGGCAAGAATAGCAAGTTTGCTGATGATACAAAAGTTAGTGGTTTTGCAGACAGCAAAGATGTTTGTGAACGATTGAAGCAGGATCTGGATCGATTGACCAGGTGAGCGGAGGAATGTTTGATGGAATTTAATACGGAAAAGTGTGAGGTGTTGCATTTTGGGACATCGAACAAGGGCAGGACCAACACGGTAAATGGCAGGCCTCTGGGTAAGGTTACAGAGCAGAGGGATCTAGGAGTACAGGTGCATGGTTCCTTGAAGGTCGAGTCGCAGGTAGATAAGGTGGTCAAAAAGGCTTTTGGCACTTTGGCTTTCATTGAGTATTGGGTATTGAGTATAGAAGTTGGGAAGTTATGTTGCAGTGTATAAAACGTAGGTGAGACCACATTTAGAATATTGTGTTCAATTCAGGGCATCATGTTATAGGAAAGATATTGTCAAGCTTGAAAGGGTTCCGAAAATACTTACAAGGATGTTGAGTAGGCTGGGTCTCTATTCCATGGAGCGCAGGAGGATGAGGGCTGATCTTATAGAGGTATACAAAATCATGAGAGGAATAGATCGGGTAGATGCATAGAGTCTTTTGCCCAGAGTAGGGGAATCGAGGACCAGAGGACATAGGTTCAAGGTGAAGGGGAAAAGATTTAATAGGAATCCGAGGGGTAACTTTTTCACACAGAGGGCGGTGGCTGTATGGAACAAGCTGCCAGAGGAGGGAGTTGAGGCTGGGATTATCCCATTGTTTAAGAACCAGTTAGACTGTCAACGTATGAGCAAAATCCAATAATACATAGCACTATCCGTATCTGGAAACAGTTGAAATTCGGTCTTAAATTGAGAAACATGTTTCTCTTTCTTCCTATTGCAA
This sequence comes from Raja brachyura, assembly GCA_963514005.1. Next base: position 19,271,568 of record OY740796.1, on the reverse strand, counting down.
ACAATCCTCGTTTAAACCGTCTACTTTAGATATGGTGTTTGTTCAATGGAAGAACCTGGAATCAATACTGTGGGAGGCCTCTATAAGAAGGGGACTCTCTTTTCTTTTCAAGAACTACAGGAGAAATATCACTTGAACGGCAACAATTTTTTTAGATACCTTCAAATCCGAGATTATGTGAAAAGATAACAGTTCCCACAGTGAAGATGTGGATCACAGAAATGACCGAGACACTACATTTAGGAAAAATAAGGCTTGTTTTGTCTGACAAATCAGACAAATTTTCCAAAATATGGTCTCCTTTCATTGAATTTCTTCAACAATAGAATGGTTGAACACAAATTCAAAACCGACGCTAAGGTCGGGTGAGCGGGCGTAGGAAAGGGTAGTGGGATATATCTCCACTTTTTTTTCATTTCTTTGTTAGTTCAGAGTTTTTTTCTTCTTTTCTTTCTCATATCTTTCTTCTTCCTTTACATTCTTTCCTTTTTACTTTTTCCCGATTCACTTATCAGTTTATAAAATGCTAAAAGCTGTACGAAAATTGTATAATTGTTATGTCAATTACTTTCTCCTTGTACAATTGCTTCTAATAAAATAAATATTTAAGAAATAGCTAGACAGGTACATGAATAGGACAAGTTTGGAGGGATATGGACCAAGCGCAGGCACGTGGGATGTATAGCTGGGACATTGTTGGCCGATGTGGGCGAGTTGGGCCGAAGGGCCTGTTTCCACACTGTATCACTCTATAACCATATAACATATAACCATATAACAATTACAGCACGGAAAAAAACAGGCCCTCTCGGCCCTTCCAGTCCATGCCGAACATTTATTTTCCCCTAGTCCCATCTACCTGCACTCAGACCATACCCCTCCATTCCCTTCCCGTCCATATACCTATCCACTTTACTTTTAAATGTTAAAATCGATCCTGCCTCCACCATTTCTGCTGGAAGCTCATTCTACACAGCCACCACTCTCTGAGTAAAGAAGTTCCCCCTCATGTTACCCCTAAACTTCTGTCCCTTAATTCTCATGTTATACCCTCTTGTTTGAATCTTCCCTACCCTCAATGGGAAAAGCTTATCCACGTCAACTCTGTCTATCCCTTTCATCATTTTAAATACCTCAATCAAGTCCCCCCTTAACCTTCTGCGCTCCAAAGAATAAAGGCCTAACTTGTTCAACCTTTCTCTGTAACTTAGTTGCTGGAACCCAGGCAACATTCTAGTAAATCTCCTCTGTACTCTCTCTATTTTGTTGACATCCTTCCTATAATTAGGCGACCAAAATTGTACACCATACTCCAGAATTGGTCTCACCAATGCCTTGTACAATTTAACATTACTTCCCTACTCCTATATTCAATGATCTGATTTATAAAGGCCAGCACACCAAAATCTTTCTTTACCACCCTATCTACATGCAATTCCATGACTTTATTTACAATTTTTACTGAAGCCAATTAACCTACAAACCTGTACGTCTTTTGAGTGTCGGACAAAACCAGAGCACCTGGAGAAAACTCATGGTGTCACTGGAAGAACATACCACTCCATACAGACAGCGCCCGTAGTCAGGATCGAACCCGGGTCTCTGGCACTGTAAGACAGCAACTCTACCACTACGCCACTGTGCCATCCCGACTTGCAGAGTTCGCTAAATGCCTCATCATACATGGACTGGTGTAATACAGCGTACAACAGCAGCGTAACAGGTTAAAATGTCCCAGGGTTTTTAATAGGGTTGGGATTGGAATGAACATTCCATAAGAGTTTGGCAAAGGTGAAGAAAGCAGTCAAAGGTGGGGTCAAATTGATGAGCTGAAGATGAGGGAGATCAAAAGATAAGGAAGAGTCAATGGACCCTGGAAAGAGTTGCATGAGGGTTTATAAGGATGTTGTCAGGACTTGAGGGGCTGAGCTATAGGGAAAGGTTTGGCAGGCTAGGACTTTATTCCTTGGAGCACAGGAGCCTGAGGATGATCTTATAGAAGTGCACAAAACGATGAAGGGAATAGATGGGTGAATGCAGACTCTTTTTCCCAGGGTGGGAGAATCAAGGAGCAGAGGACATAGGTTTAAGATGAGAGGGAAAAGATTTAATACGAACCTGAGGGACAACTTTTTCACTCAGAAGGTGATGGGTGTATGGAACGAGCTGCCAGAGGAGGTAGGGTACACAAAAAGCTGGAGAAACCCAGCGGGTGCAGCAGCATCTAAGGAGCGAAGGAGATAGGTGACGTTTCAGGTCGAGACCCTTCTTCAGACTGGAGGTAGTTGAGGCAGGTACTGTAACGGCATTTAAAAGTCTCTTGGAAAGGTGCATGGATAGGAAAGGTTTACCAAATGCGGGCAAATGGAACTAGCTTAGATGGGGCATCTTGGTCGGCATGGAAGAGTTGGGCCGAAGGGCCTGCTTCCATACTGTATGACTATGACTTACTGTCAAAGAAGAAAAAGATGTCTGCAAACTCCGGCATCTTTCCGGAAAGTGAAACAAGCAGCATTCCTTCTTTGTCCTTCTGTACAGTGTGACTAACATTCCTTCATGCACTAGGCATGGTGCTCAATGGGCCCTGTCAGACTTTGTAACGTATATCTTTCCACTTCAATCCGCACCAGTGCTAAAACAAAAGAACCTCTATTTCTATAGATCCCTTCACTCCCTTTAAACCCAGTGCAAAATACAGGATAAACAGCACAAAACTGGGCATTTGGCCCAATCAGTGCTTGGCTGTGATAGACACAAAGTGCTGGAGTGTTCAGCGGGTCAGGCAGCATCTATGGAGAAAACAGATGGGTGACGTTTTGGGTTAGGACCCTTCCTCAGAATGGGAGACATAAGGATCTGCTGGAATCGAGCAAAACGCAAAGTGCTGGAGTAACTCAGCAGGTCAGGCAACGTCTATAGTAGAAATGTGGAGGCGACGTTTCAGCTTGGGACCCTTCTGGGACTATGCGGCATAGAGTCGTACAGAATGGAAACTGGCTCTTCAGCCCAACCCACACTCCCAACCAAAATGTCCCATCCAAGTTCGTCCCATTTGCCGGTCTATCTATTCCTTCTACACAAGCTACCTGACCTGCTGGGTTACTCTAGTATTTGGTATATAGGTTCCACTCGAGTCTTCTGCCATCATTCCCATCCAAATCTATCAACATGAACTAACATGGGTGGCAGGGTGGCTCAGCGGTAGAATTGTCGCCTTACAGCACCAGAGATTCGATCCTGTCTACGGGTGTTCTCTGTACAGAGTTTGTACGTTCTCCCCACGACCGCGTGGGTTTTCTCCAGGTGATCCGGTTTCCTCCCGCACACTCCAAAGATATACAGGTTTTATAGGTTAATTGGCTTTGGTAATGATTGTAAATTGTCCTTAGTGTGTAGGATAGTGCTAATGTACAAAGATCGCTGGTCGGCATGAAGCCGGTGGGCCAAAGGGCCTGTTTCCGCGCCGTATCTCGAAACTAAACTAAAACTGAACTCTATTCCCTACCGCTCTATATGCTTCCCTTGGCTCTGTTTAAATGCCTCAACACAAATCACCTCAGTCTCTGAAGGAACAAGTTCCTCATTGTCAGCACTCTTTGGGTTAAGATGTTTTCTCTGAAATCATTGTTAGATTTCTTGGTGTTCATCGAATATGTCATTGAAAATGTCCAGTTTTAAAGACCTCACATGATATGTGTTCACGGATTTGCACTGTCCCTCAAAGAGCAATGCAATCTAAGAAGAGTTTTTAGTTTAATTTATAGATAAGCTAAACACTCCCTATAACTCCAGCCCGCAACGATCTAAACTAAACCAAATTAAACTAAATTAAACCTTGGCAGCATCCTGGTGAATCTCTTATGTAACATTTCCAACTTATTTACATCATTATCATAAATTATTTGTGGTTTTATCTGAAATTAATGTATCTAATTAAAAATACAAAGAAATAGAGACAAACTTGGTCATAACACCATGTAACCATTTAAAAATATAAACCCTTTCACTTCACAAGACCAAGCGCTCAGAAAAATAATTCTTTCACCCCGTTTGGTTTCTTATTTGGGCGGCACGGTGACGCAGCAGTAGAGTTGCTGCCTTACAGCGCCAGAGACCCGGGTTGGATCCTGACTATGAGTGCTGTCTGTACGGAGTTTGTACGTTCTCCCGTGACCACGTGGGGGCTTTGTCCGTATGCTCCGGTTTCCTCCCACATTCCAAAGACGTGCAGGTTTGTAGGTTAATTGGCTTCAGGAAGCTGTAAAATTGTCCCCAGCAGGATAGTGTTAGTGTACGGGGTGATCAGTGGTCGGCATGGACTAAGTGGGCTGAAGGGCCTGTTTCCATGCTCTATCTAAAAGGTAACGAATGTCCAACTGACCTCATTGTGTCTGACACCTTCAATTATGTGCCCTTGAAGAAGCAAGCCTCATTTAATATGGTGCAGCACACTTTGCAAAGCTTGAAGAGACACTGCCAACATTATGAACGAGAACACCATCCAACTCATAATGCCACAAGAGATACGTTAGTGTTAATAAAAGAGAACACAGATGGTAAAACTGTACAAGAACTTATGACACAACAGAGAAACATTTAAAGTGGTGAAAGAGACAGAAAGGCTCTATTCACAGTTTTCTATCTGTCCGCTCGGTATGTGATTCTATGTAATGCAAGAGTTACATTGCAAAAAAAACAGGCAATCTCTGGCTCGCTACCAATGTTATTTCAAACCGTTTGGAATTATGACTGACCTCCAATATGTTTTTTTTTCTTTGGAGGCAGTAGGGAAATTTGTGCTGTTGAACTGAGGAATGTCAGCATAAGAGAACAATAAACGTTTCCACGTATTGCATTTAATGGTGGTATCGAGCATTCTTTCAGCAGGTCATACATGTGTGAGTTGCATAACAAGCCCCTCCCAGTAGATACAGTCCTTCTTTAATGCTGAATATTCACCCATAACTCAACGTGCTGTCAAAACACAACTTTCTCTTTGGCACTCAAATCACTATTTATTCATCTGCACATTCTCTGTAACTGTAATGCTGCAGCGTTATATTTTCACTCTGATATTTTTCTCTTTGCACTAACCGTTGTACTTGGTTATGGCTCGATTGTACTCATGTGCAGCATTAACTGGAGTGCATGCCAACAAAGCGTGTCACTGTATTACAGCACAGGTTTGTAGGTAAATTGGCTTTGGTAAAAACTGTAAATTGGCCCTAGTGCATACGGTACTGTTAGCGTACAGTGTGATCACTGGTCAGCGTGAACTCGGTGGGCCGAAGGGCCTGTGTCCGTGCAATATCTCTAAAGTCTTCTAGTGAAGCGCCAACACTTGGGCATCACTATCCCGCACCTCAGCACATCTTAAAATGCTCAGCTGTCGAGGAAGTACCAAAGAAGGAGGTACAAGGAACTGCAGAAGTTAGAATCTTGTGAAAAACGCAATGTGCTGGAGGAACAAAGTGGGTCAGGCAGCCTCAGGGATCTTGAGCAAAGGCAAAGTGCCGGAGGGACACAATGGGTTGCCTGGCTCGCTGAGTTCCTCCAGTGCTTTGTCCTTTGCTCAAGAGCCAAAGACGTGTTGTCACAAACGTACCACATGAAAGACTTCTGGATATAAAAATCATTGCGGAACAATTAGCCAGCTAATGGATTGGCTTAAAATAGAAAGCAAGGACCATTTATGAACAATACCACATGAAAGTGTAAAACGTGTTGTTAATGCTAAAATATACGTATTAGTTTGGTTTAGTTCAGAGACACAGCGCAAAAACAGGTCATTTGGCCCATAAGTTCGTGCAAACCAGCGATCCCCATACATTAGCACGACCCCACACACTAGGGACCATTTACAGTTTTCATTGAAGCCAAATTAACCTACATGCCTGCACGTCTTTGGAGTGTTGGAGGAAACCGGAGCACCTGGAGAAAACCCACACCAAAAGGTCACAGGGGGAACGTGCAAACTCCGTACAGACAGCACCCGTGGTCAGGATTTTCCCCGGATCTGGCGCTGTAAGGCAGCAACTATACCGCTGCGCCATCGTGCTTCTTTTATAATGGAAAGTTTGAGAAATAAATTTTGGAAAGCGAGGTTGTTAAATTGAAAACAAATGTAAGAGCATCCTGAGGTACATGGCCAGAGATGATCCAACCACACTTGGAGCGCTCTGTCCTGTCTGGGGCACAGCTGATGCCCTTTGAAACAAAATGAGTGAACTCCAGTAATGAGAGACATACACTCTCTAGGAAAAAGCAATAAAGTGATCAAAATATTAATGGAGCAGATAAGGTCAAGTGGGAATATTGCTCCACGTCAAATGAAAAGCAGGAAATTAATTCAAATTTTGGCAAATTAAATTTGAAACTGTTATCGGGAAGCAAATAGTGATAAAATTGATTGGAAGCAATCCACTCGACAGGATGGATGAGTAAACATAGAAAAATAGAAAATAGGTGCAGGAGTAGGCCATTCGGCCCTTCGAGCCTGCACCGCCATTCAATATGATCATCCAACTCAGTATCCAGTACCTGCCTTCTCTCCATACCCCTTGATCCCTCTAGCCACAGGGGCCCACATCTAACTCCCTCTTAAATATAGCCAATGAACTGGCCTCAACTACCTTCTGTAGCAGAGAATTCCACAGACTCACCACTCTCTGTGTGAAAAATGTTTACCTCATCTCGGTCCTAAAAGATTTCCCCCTTATCCTTAAACTGTGACCCCTTGTCCTGGACTTCCCCAACATCGGGAACAATCTTCCTGCATCTAGCCTGTCCAACCCCTGAAGAATTTTGTAAGTTTCTCTAAGATCCCCCCTCAATCTTCTAAATTCTAGCGAGTACAAACCGAGTCTATCCAGTCTTTCTCCATATGAAAGTCCTGACATCCCAGAAATCAGTGTGGTCTAATCAGTCTGGTCTAATCAATCAGTAAAACTAAAGGCTGGCGCAAATACAGTGGATACAGCCCAGTGGCGCAGCTAACAACCTGGTTTTGATCCTGATCTCCAGTGCTATCTGTGTGTGGTTTGCACGATAAATCTCCCTGTGAAGGCGTGGATTGTCTCTGGTTCCTCTTGTTTCTCCCCTATGCTAAACACATGTGTAGGTTAATTGACCCAGTAAGTACCCCTAGTGTAGGTCAATGGCCAAAAGAATCAATGGGGAGTTAAAGGGCAAGTAAAGGGGAATGGTACATGGAAACGTAAACAGACTTTAAACACCAATCCAAGTCATAGAGTCGTACAGCGTGGAAACAGGCCCTTCGGCCCAAATTCCCCATGCCGACCAACATGCCCATCAACTCTAGACCCACCTGCCTGCATTTGAACCATATCCTTCAAAACCTATCCTATCCATGTACTTGTCCAAATGTTTATTATAATTATTTAAATTATTTTCATGTGTAAATTACTGACCTCAGAATTATTCACAGGCCTTTTACAAGAGATTTATAGCACTTTCACATATTAGGTTGTCTCTATAGACAATAGACAATAGGTGCGGGAGTAGACCATTCAGCCCTTTGAGCCAGCACTGCTATTCAATGTGATCATGGCTGATCATCCACAATCAGTACCCTGTTCCTGCCTTCTCCCCATATCCCTTGACTCCGCTATCTTTAAGAGCCCTATCAAGCTCTCTCTTGAAAGTATCCAGAGAACTGGTCTCCACCGCTCTCTGAGGCAGAGAATTCCACACTCACAACTCTCTGTGTGAAAAAGTGTTTCCTCATCTCTGTTCTAAATGGCTTACCCCTTATTCTTAAACTGTGGCCCCTGGTTCTGGATTCCCCCAACATCGGGAACATGTTTCCTGCCTCTAGTGTGTCCAAACCCTTAATGATCTTATATGCTTCAATAAGACCCCCTCTCATCCTTCTAAATTCCAGAGTGTACAAGCCCAGCCGCTCCATTCTCTCAGCAAATGACAGTCCCACCATCCCGGCAATTAACCTTGTGTACCTACGCTGCACTCCCTCAATAGCAAGAATGTCCTTCCTCAAATTATTGGACCAAAACTGCACACAATACTCCAGGTGTGGGCTCACTTGGGCCTTATACAATTGCAGAAGGACCACTTTGCTCCTATACTCAACTCCTCTTGTTATAAAGGCCAAAATGCAATTTGCTTTCTTCACTGCCTGCTGTACCCGCATGCTTACTTTCATTGACTGATGAACAAGGACCCCCAGATCCCGTTGTACTTCCCCTTTTCCCAACTTGACACGATTTAGATAATAATTTGCCTTCCTGTTTTTGCCACCAAAGTGGATAACCTCACATTTTACTTCGGAGTCACGTGAGTGACTACGTGAAGACCCCGCCAGCACGCATGTGCGACATATCGTCGTACGCATGCGGAAGCGACAGTCGGGAGGAGCGGGGCTCCTCCAGCGTAAGTTTAAAAAACTTACGAAAGGTAAGTCTCACCGGAGTGGTGAGCGTGGCGACTCAGTGCATACTTGTTTTTCAGGAATTCGACATGGAGTCGCGGAAATCGAAAAGAGCAGCGGCAAGAGCTGCTGCCATGGAGAGCAGCCAGCAGCGTGCCGCTTCTCCTGAGCTGCAGGTGTTACCCGCAGCTCCCGACTTTTCGCCTATGAGGGCCGCAGATACGCCGCGGTCGGGCGGTATATCCACCCGAAAGTCGGACGGGGCCGCCGACCCAGCTGGGTCCAGTCCCGAGGACACCCCGTTCGCTGATAGCGACGGGGGTCGTCTTGCCCGCATGGAGCGGATGGTGGAGCAATTGCTCCAGCGTGACCTGCTTTTGCAGGGGCAGAGTCACAGTGGGCCTCTTCGCAGGCCCACGGCAGGATCCTATCATGGACTGCCTAATGTCTCGCCCTCTTCGCAGGGGAGCATTGGGGGTCAGAACTGGGCTGACCCTGAAGAGGGGGAGTTGGCTGAACAACCAACAGTGTCAGGGGTGCAAGAAGAGTTACTGGATATGGTAAACAAGCATGCAGTTCCTTCTCAAAAAGGCCTACCTATCCACCCAAAGCTGGCAGCTAGTATCAATTATATGACTACAAACCAGCTTCAGGAGCAAGCCATCAATGTAACAGCTGATAAGTATCTTGCTCCTGAAAATTGTAACTCACTGACTGCGGTGAATAACCCTATATGGGGGAACATGAGCCCTACGATTAGAGGGCAAGAAGTCAAACTGCAGAGGATCCTGAAACTTTTGACCGCCGGGATTACGGCAGTGGCCAGAACTGCGGTGGGAATAGAGTTACCGGAAGAACTACAGGATGCTCTGGCCTTACTGTGTAACACACAGTACGAGATAAATAACTACAGGAAGAGCATTATCAAACCGGCACTTAACCCCAAGTTTGCGGGGTTATGCAGACCAGGTAACGCTCAACCACCAAATCTGCTGTTCGGGGATAACCTCCCCAAACAGGTGAAAGACCTGGACGAGGAGGCCAAGGCCATAGGCCTGATTAAGGTACCCAGTACCTCCAAACCTCACTACCAACAGCGGCAGCACCCCTACACACCCACCGGACAGCGATATCACAACAGACCGTCCGGTGGTCAAAGCTCGAAGGCCGGCCCACCTGCACAACGGTCTTTTTTAGGCCATGGCCCAGCCCGGCCTTCTTGGAAAATGCGCCACCCCTGCAACGCAGCAACTCAACAGAAGAAACAAGGGCAAAGACCGCAACACCGGCAATAACCTTGGAGGTAGGTGGGTCTGGCTCCCCCAGGAACATTGCTTGTCTAAATTCATCTTATGTGGGAGGCCGGTTGCACTTGTTTTATGAAGTATGGCGCACTTTTACCTCTGATCCTTACATACTCGGAAGTATTCAGGGCTATAAAATTGAATTCATTTACGAACTCCCTACCCCGGTCCAGCATTCGCCTGGCCGAAAGTTTATACTTTCACAAAAAGAAAGAACGGCAGGCCTTGCTGAACTATTAAGACTAATTAGTAAAGGGGTAATTGAGAAAACCACCAGAGAATCTCAGGAGTTCGTATCTAATATATTTACCAAAAATAAAAAAGATGGCGGGTGCCACATAATCATAGATCTGACTGAACTGAATACTTCTGTTCAGTATGTTCATTTCAAAATGGACACTTTTGACACAGCTAGACAGCTAATAGCTGATGGGTACTACATGGCATGCATTGACCTTAAAGATGCAAAATATTCAGTGCCAATACACAAGGATCATAGGAAATACCTTAAATTTATCTGGATGGGACAATTATGGCAATATAAAGCCTTACCCAATGGGTTATCATCAGCACCCAGGCTGTTCACCAAAATATTGAAACCAGCTTTGGCCTATCTAAGGAAACAAAACCATACTGTTATGGCCTACCTTGATGATATCCTCATTGTCGGGGAGAATTTGGAAACGGCTACATTGGCAGTTCTAGCCACAAAACATCTCTTTCAAAAGCTGGGGTTCATCATACATCCAGATAAATCAAAGTTGGAACCCTCTACTACCATGGATTACTTGGGGTTCACCATTGACTCGGTGCAAATGTCTATCACCTTACCACCGATCAAGGTGGTGGACTTGATAGAAGCTTGCAGGAGCCTTACTGGCATCAGGGATCCATCCATACGGCAGGTGGCCAGGGTAATTGGGAAGATAGTGGCTGCCTTTCCCGCAGCACAATTCGGACCACTACATTATCAAAACCTACAAAGAGCTAAAATTATAGCTCTCAAAAGTCATGCAGGCCATTTCGACAGGCCTATGAAGTTACCAGAAAAGGCAAGAATTGAATTAAATTGGTGGATGGGAAATGCTCAATTCTGTTCCAACCCATCAATATCATAAATCCCTCGGTCATCTTACAAACTGATGCCAGTGCCAAAGGTTGGGGAGCAACTAATACCACCACTAGTTGTGGAGGCAGATGGAGTGCACAAGAGCTAACCCTATTCGAAACATTGGGGATTAATTATTCAGAAATGCTGGGAGCATTTCATGGCCTTAGGGCATACTGCTCAGACATGCACCAAGTACATGTTAGATTACAAATTGACAACACCACAGTGGTGGCTTATATTAATCATATGGGTGGAATAAAGTCAATATCATGTGATGAATTGGCTAATAATATCTGGCACTGGTGTCTGCAAAGGGAAATTTGGATTTCAGCCACTTACCTTCCAGGTAAGCTAAACACAGTGGCAGACACCAGGTCACGCAAATTCAACGACAACATAGAATGGATGTTGGATCGGAAAGTGTTCACAGATATTGTAGAACGTTATGGGACACCAGATATCGACCTTTTTGCATCCAGATTAAATCACCAACTGCCAACATATGTTGCTTGGGAACCAAACCCAGGGGCAGTAGCAATGGACGCTTTCACGCTACATTGGGGGGATTTGTTCTGTTATGCTTTTCCCCCCTTCTGCCTCATCAGTCGGGTCTTGCAAAAAATCAGACAAGACTCCGCATCGGGTATTTTGGTTGTGCCCGACTGGCCTACCCAACCATGGTTCCCAGCGGTACAGAAGATGGCCACAGAACCTTGTATTCGGGTCAACAAACGACCTAGCCTATTAATACATCCCGTCACAGGGGAACACCACCCATGTCATGACCGCATGGACCTGTTGATTTGCAGATTCTGAAACGGCCACTTCTGGGATACGGACTCACCAACAGAACAATAGATACCATCTCAGCGTCATGCAGGGAGTCCACTAGGAAACAGTACCTGACCTACATCAGGAAGTGGGAAGTGTTCTGCTCTACAACAAACACAACCTACGAATCGGCTACCATCACGGAAGTTCTGGAATTCCTGGCTACCCTTCACTACGATGAAGGATTAAGCTACAGTGCCATTAATTGTGCCAGGAGTGCCCTATCAACCTATCTGGGCAAAGGGAGTGATCAACTAGGCATTGGATCACATCCATTAGTGTCTAAGCTAATGAGAGGAATATTTAATTCCAATCCCCCCCAGGCCCAGATACAGCCACACGTGGGATATCAGCATAGTATTGACTATGTTGCGAGGATGGACACCAAACTCGGGGCTCACCTTGGACAAACTCACCTACAAAATGGTAATGATTATGGCACTTGTCACGGCACAACGGGTCCAGTCCCTGCACAAGTTAAATCTGGATGCCATGACTATCTCCAATGGCAAAATCACTTTTCATATGCAGGGGCTGTTAAAACAAGATCGACCCGGATCGTCTGGACATACATTAGAGTTTCTAGCCTATCCAGCAGATACTCGACTCTGCATCGTCACTTTGATATCACGTTACATTTCAGTCACCAAGTCTCTCAGGGGCACGGAGAAAGCTTTGCTTATAAGCCACAAAAAGCCCCACCACAAAGTCACGGTGCAAACCATATCTAGATGGTTAAGGGTGGTACTGGATGCGGCGGGGGTGGACACTAATATTTTTAAATCTCACTCCACCAGGGCAGCATCCACTTCGGCGGCTAGGATGATGGAAGTACCCATGGACCACATCCTGGCCACAGCGGGTTGGAGCAATGAGAAGACGTTTCAATGCTTTTATAACAAACCCGTGGCCTCTCCTGACTCTTTTGCAGGAATAATTTTGAGTTCTGCTAAATAATTACCCTATATGGGATATATATTTTGTTTTGGTATGAATAAATACCTATTTTGTTTTTCAGCCAGTGTCATGTCTGAAATACGTTCATCCTCTTATCCCAGCATAGCAGTGTGTGAGCATGGGGTGTTCCAGGGCATGAAATCACAGAGCTTTGAAATCTTCACGTAGTCACTCACGTGACTCCGAAGTAAAATAGTAAGATTAAATGAGAACTTACCTGTTTGAAGTTTGATCTTTATTTTATGAGGAGTTACGATGAGGGATTACGTGCCCTCCACTCCCAAACCCTCTATTATAAAGATCAACTGGTATGAAAGTTCTCTCTTATCTTACTATATTAGTCTACGTTGCTGTCTGTGATTTCACACCACTGCTTTGAAGAATGTCGCGCATGCGTGCTGGCGGGGTCTTCACGTAATCCCTCATCGTAACTCCTCATAAAATAAAGATCAAACTTCAAACTGGTAAGTTCTCATTTAATCTTACTATTTATCTGCATTAAACTGCATCTGCCATCCATCTGCCCACTCCCCCAACCTGTCCAAGTTACCCTGCATTCTCGCAGCATCCTCCTCACAGTTCACACTGCCACCCAGCTTTGTGTCATCTATAAAAAATTGGCTAATGTTACTTTGAATCCCTTCATCTAATTCATTGATGTATATTGTAAATAGCTGCAGTCCCAGCACCAAGCCTTTGCGGTACCCCACTAGTCACTGCCTACCATTCTGAAAGGGACACGTTAATCCCTACTCTTTGTTTCCTGTCTGCCAACCAATTTTCTATCCATGTCAGCACTCTACCCCCAATACCATGTGCCCTCATTTTGCCCACTAATCTCCCCTGTGGGACCTTATCAAATGCTTTCTGAAAATCCAGGTACACTACATCCACTGGCTCCCTCTTGTCCATTTTCCTTGTTACATCCTCAAAAAATTCAAGAAGATTAGTCAAGCATGATTTCCCCTTCGTAAATCCATGCTGACTTGGACCGACCCTGTTACTGCTATCCAAATGTGCGGCTATTTCACCTTTTATGATTGACTCCAGCATCTTCCCCACCGCCAATGTCAGGCTAACTGGTCTATAATTCCCCGTTTTCTCTCTCCCGCCTTGCTTAAAAAGTGGCTTAAAAATTAGCTACCCTCTAATCCACAGGAACTGATCCTGAATCTATAGATCATTGAAAAATTAACACCAAAGCATCCACGATTTCTAGAGCCACTTCTTTAAGTACCCTGGGATGCAGACCATCAGGCCCTGGGGATTTATCAGCCTTCAGTCCCATCAGTCTATCCAACACCATTTCCTGACTAATGTGGATTTCCTTCAGTTCCTCCGCCACCCCAGATCCTCTTAGCACATCAGGAAGATTGTTTGTGTCCTCCTTAGTGAAGACGGATCCAAAGTACCTGTTCAACTCATCTGCTATTTCCTTGTTCCCCATAATAAATTCACCTTTTTCAGTCTTCAAGGGTTCACCTTTGGTCTTAACTATTTTTTCACTTCACATACATAAAGAAGCTTTTACTATCCTCCTTTATATTCTTGGTTAGCTTACCTTTGTACCTCATCTTTTCTCCCCGTATTGTCTTTTTAGTTATCTTCTGTTGCTCTTTAAAAATTACCCAATCCTCTTGCTTCCCGCTCATCTTTGCTATGTTGTACTTTTCTCTTTTATTTTTATACTGTCCCTGACGTCCCTTGTCAGCCACGGTCACCCCTTACTCCCCTTGGAATCTTTCTTCCTCTTTGGAATGAACTGATCCTGCACCTTCTGTATTATTCCCAGAAATACCTGCCATTGTTGTTCCACTGTCATCCCTGCTAGAGTATCTTTGCAGTCAACTTTGGCCAGCTCCTCCCTCAAAGCTCCATAGTCCCCTTTGTTCAACTGTAACACAGATACCTCCGATTTACCCTTCTCCATCTCACATTGTAGATTAAATCTTATCATATTCTGGTCACTACCTCCTCATGCCTCATTTACCTCGAGTTCCCTTATCAAATCCGGTTCATTACATAACACTAAATCCAGAATTGCCTTCTCCCTGGTAGGCTCCAGTACAACCTGCTCTACGAATCCATCACGAAGGCACTCCACAAACTCCCTTTCTTGGGGTCCAGTACCAACCTGATTTTCCCAGTCTACCTTCAGGTTGAAATCTCCCATAACAACCGTAGCATTACCTTTACAACATGCCAATTTTAACTCCTGATTCAACTTGCACCCTATATCTAGGCGACTGTTTGGGGGCCTGTAGGTAAGTCCCATTAGGGTCTTTTTACCCTAACAATTCCTGAGTTCTATCCATACTAAAATCATTTGGCAAAATCAGAGTGAACTTTTATCATGCTGATTCCATCTGATCGACCAACGAATGAAACAAGTGCACAAAGCTCACTTCAGAAAACCTCCTTGCCGAACTTCTAGACTTATATTTCTTATATTTCTTATATTTCTTGCATTCCTATACAACACTTTGACTTCGGTATTCACCTCCCCTCTCACACCGCTCACAATTGGCCCTGACCTACTCCCTTATCCCTTCTCGAACTTTCCTTCCCATTAATTCGGGAGTCTTTTGTAACATTTCCTATGCTCACTTCCCCTTTAACTCCATCTTTATACTACCAATTTTGCAATCCCTCCCCCCCCCACCACTATTTAGGTTAAAATCACACGTGTAGCCCTAGCAAACCTGCCTGCCACAACGTCAGTCCCCCTCCAGTTAAGGTGTAACCGCCCCTTTTGTACAGGTCACCCCTACCCCAAAAGAGATCCCAGTGGTCTATAAATCTAAATTCTTGCTCCCTGCACCAGCCCCTCAGCCACACATTAAGATCCCCTGTCTCCCTGTTCCTGTCCTCACCAACACGTGGTACTGGAAGCAATCCAGAGATAACCACCCTAGAAATCCTGCTTTTCAGTCTTCTTCCTAACTCTCTAAACTCACGTTGCAGAACCTCCTTCCTCTACTTCCCGACACTGTTTGTGCCCACGTGCACAACTACTGCCGGCTATTCACCATCCCTATCGAGGATGTTCTGAAGTCGGTTTGTGACATCTTGAACCCTGGCACCAGGGAGGCAACAGACCATCCTCGAGTCTCGCCTGCCGCCACAGAACATCCAGTCCGCATATCGGACAATGGTTTCACCCAACACTATGGCTCTGCCCAACGTTGGTCTCGCCGGTCGAGTCTCATCTCTAGGATTGTATCCACCGACGTGTCCGCCGCTCAGACTGGAAGCGTCGTCTCCACCAACAGCTCCCAAGAGGGCGTACCTGTTTTCATCAGGCACAGCCGCCTGGGTCTCCTGCGCTCCACGGTCACTCCCCTTTCTCTCGATCACACACCTTGGTTCATCCCGTATCTTCGGCGTGACAACCTCACTGTAGGTCTTGTCCAGGAAACTCTCATTATCCCCGATGGCCCTGAGGTCATCCAGCTGCTTCTCCAGTGCCCCAACACGATCCTTCAGGAGCTGAACCTGGACACACTTACCACAGTTCTAGCAGCCAGAGGCTCCATCGGTGTCCCTGGCCTCCCACGTCCTGCAAGCATGACTCATCGTACCCATCATGTGATCACCGCGTTCCGTCCTCTCCAGCTGTTGGCGTAGTCTCCTCTCTTCAGTCTCCTCGTTGAAGCCACTTCCCTCTGAAGGCTGCTCCCCTAATATGAGCAACCTTGCTTATATTAGCTAATAAATTGCCTAATTCGCCATTTTGCAAATCAAACTCCTCAGTTTAAAACTGCTTTTCCTCTCTGACTCACCCTCTTTCCCACGGGTTTCAGCCAATAATCTCTTCTCCCTGGTTCCGACTGATTGCTGCTTCTCGGAGCTCCATGTAAGGACTGGGCTACAACAGTACATTGGAAGCACATTTCCATGATATACGTCCACAGAGTGGAACAGCTTTACAGTGGCGCGACGGTAGAGTTGCAGCCTTGCAGCGCCAGAGATCCTGACCTCGGCTGCTCTGTCTGTGTGGGGTTTGCATGTTCTCCCTGTGACCACGTGGGTTTTCTCCGGGTGCTCCGGTTTCCTTTGACACTCTAAGGACGGACAGGTTTGTCAGTTAATTGGCTTTGGGAAATTTATAAATTGTCCCTCGTGTGTAGGATAGTGCTACAGCGTGGAGTCGATGGGCCAAAGGGCCTGTCTACACACTGTATATCTCAAATCTAAAAGCCAAATTCTAAACATGCCCAGAGCAGTGACAATAACCATATAATCTGCTTTGATGTTGGAGGTCAAAGGGTAAATATTCGCCAGGACATCAAAGGGTAAATATTGGCTTGACGTCATTCGCCTTTGTAATAGGTCAATGGCTTCACTTACATCCACCTGTAAGGGTATAATTAATTTTACACCCTCATTCACAGCATGGCACCTCCAACAGGATGAGATTTTTTTTTGCTTTCTAGTTTTTGATCTGGGACTTGAACCCATGAGTTTCCTGACTTGTTATCAATTGAGTAATGATTGAGCCAAAGCCGCCATTTAGGCGCCTCGTCATTTAACTTGCCTTTAGATAAATTCAGCCTATAGAGTCTACCCCACCATTCAATCATGCCTCATCTTCTCATCTACCTTTCCCTCTCAACCCCATTCTTCTGCTTCTCCCTGTAACCTTTGACCCCCCCCCCCCCCCCCCCCCTGCTAACCTGTCGATCTCCGCTTTAAAAATACCCAATGACTAGGCCTTTCACAGATTCACCAATGTTCCTAGACTATTCCATTTGTGGAAACATCCACTCCACATCCACTTTATCCAGGCCTTTTACTCTTCAGTAGGTTTCAAAGAGGCTCCCCTTCATCCTTCAAAACCCCAGCGAGTTCAATTCAATTCAACTTTAATGTCATCGCACAGATACAAGTATGGGTACAACAAAATGCAGTTTAGCGTCAGTTCGTAGTAATAGCAATATAGAAATAAATACAGATTGCAGACAATGTGGACGGAGAGACTGAAGAAATCTATCGGCGGGACTCCGAGTTCAGCAGTGTGATGGTGTTGTTGTAGAAGCTGTTTCTCATCCTACTAGTGCGGGACCTGAGGCTCCTGTACCGCCTCCATGATGGTAGGAGGGCAAACTGTCCATGGTTAGGGTGGGAGGGGTCTTTGATGATCTTCCCAGCCCGTCTCAGACACCGTTTTCGGTGGAGGGCAGCCATGGCAGGGAGCGGGGCACCGATGATGTACTGGGCGGTTTTCACCACCCGTTGTAGTGCCTTCCTATCTGCTACGGTGCAACTGCTGTACCATACCGTAAAGCAGGTGGTCAGGATGCTTTCGATGGTACAGCGGTAAAAGTTGGTCAGGATCTGGGGGGGGACAGGTGGGCTTTTTGAGCCTCAGAAAAGTTCAGGCCCAGAGCTGTGTAACATTCATCAGACGTTAATCCAATCATTCCCAGGATAATTCTCGTAAATCTCCTCTAGACCCTCTCCGATGTCAGCTTGTCCATCCTCAGAAACATAGAAAATAGGTGCAGGAGTAGGCCATTCGATCCTTTGAGCCAGCACCGCCGTTCATGTGACAGATATGTGACATATAGATATAGCTTTAGAGCCTTTGAGACTGGTGTCCTCAAATCAGTCACACGTAGTAAGAAAGGACTAGCTTTCTAGAATTTAAAGACCATACACAGGGATTGTAAAATCATCCAAAATTTCCACAGGCAGCAAAATTTTATTGAAAAATTAACCAGAAATCCAAAAGAAAGGAAGTAAAAAGATCATTTATGTATCTGTAGACAAAAATGCTGGAGAAACTCAGCGGGTGAGGCAGCATCCATGGATGCTGCCTGACCCGCTGAGTTTCTCCAGCATTTTTGTCTACCTTCGATTTTCCAGCATCTGCAGTTCCTTCTTAAACATTTATGCATCTGTGTGCAGTTCTGGAAGGATATTGGGAGAGGGTGCAGAAGAGGTCTACCAGAATGCTGCCTGGATTAGAGAGTAGTAGCGACAAGGAGAGGTTGGACTGTTGTCTCTCGAACGTCAGAAGCTGAGAGGCGGCCTGATAGAATCCTATCACATTTTGAGAGGCATGCATACGCAGGCAGTCGGAGCCTTTCCCCCCAGGGTGGAAATGTCAATGACTAACAGACAGAGCTTTAAGGTGAGAGGGGCAAAGTTTAAAAGGGATGTGCAGAGAGTGACAGATGCCTGGAACGTGCTGCCAGAGGTGGTGGTAGAAGCAGATAAGAAAGTTGACTTTGAGGTTGTTCCATAGGCGCATGGATATGGGGGCACATGCAGTCAGTGGGCAGTTTAACGGCACCATGTTCGGCACGGACATTGTGGGCCGAAGGGCCTGTTCCTGTGCCATACTGTTCTATTTTTTATCTTTGCCATTTAGAATCATAGTCATAGTTATACAATGTGGACACAGGTCCTTCGGCCCAACTTGCCCACGCCGATCAACATACCCCATCTACACTAGTCCTACCTGCCAGCGTTTGGCCCATAACCCTCTAAACCTGTCCTATCCATGTACCTGTCTAAACATTTCTCAAACGGTGCGATAGTACCTGCGTCAACCACCTCCTCCGACAGCTCGTTCCGTACACCCACCAAGCCTTGTGTGAAAAAGTTGCCCCTCAGTTTTCTCTTAAATATTTCCCCTCTCCCCTAAAACCCTAAACATGACATTTACAGAGGTTCTGTGAATTACAAAAAAAAGTTAAATTCTAACTGACCAGCACAAATAGTATAAGAATGTAAAATCTATAAAGTAATTGATTTTGAAAATCCTAACAGGATTGACAACAGTTTCAATGTTGCTATTTGTCAAGGATGCTACAACATCTTGAGGGTAGACACAAAATGCTGAAGTAACTCAGCAGGTGAGGCAGCATCTATGGAGAGAAGGAATTGGCAACGTTTCAGGTCGAGACAGTATCTTGAGGGCCCACTCCACACTGTCCCGCACTTTACGACAATGATCTCTGGAATAATTGGGTTAACATATGATTAGTATTGACGGCATCTGGGCCTGTACTCGCTGGAGTTTAAAAGCATGAAGGGGACCCCGTTGTAACTTACCGAATAGCGAAAGGCCGGGATAGAGTGGATGTGGGGAGGATGTTTCCACTCGTGGGAGAGTCTAGGAGCAGAGGTCATAGCCTCAGAATAAAAGGTCATACCTTTAGAAAGGAGATGGGGAGGAATTTCTTCAGTCAGAGGGTGGTGAACCTGTGGAATTAATTGTCACAGAGGTCTGTGGAGGCCGTGAATATGTAAGACAGAGATTGATATATTCTTGACCAGTATGGGTGTTAGGGGTTATGGGGAGAAGGCAGGAATATGGGGTTGAGAGGGAAAGATAGGTGAGCCATGATTGAATGCCTGCATAGAGCCGATGGGCTGTATTTTCCTGGGAATGATGGATATAAGTAAGGATGACTTTCATTATACAACACCTGTCATTGCTTCAAACATCTGAAAACATTTTACAAGCAATGAAATAGTTTTGTAGCTGAAGAAAACGTGCCCATAATTTGCGCACAGCAAAACCCCATGTACCGCAAGGTGATAATGACCTGACGAAAATCAAGAAAAGCTGCAAATGCCAGAAATATCCGCTAAATGCAGAAAACGCTCAGCAGGTCAGGCATCATTTGCGGGAAGAGAAAGCCTGGAAGAAATGAGCAAAACACAAAGTGCTGGAGAAACTCATTGTGTCAGGTAACATCAGTGGAACAAGAAACAATGAACATTTCAGGCCAGAGACTTTCTTATCTGATCATCTGTTTTAGATAAGCATAGATGGGAAGAACCTTGAGTAAAACACAAAGTGCTGGAGGAACTCAGCGGGTCAGGCAGTGCCTGTGGACGGAATATACAAACAACATTTTGGATCTGAGTTCCTCCAGCACTTTGTGTGTTCCTCATATCTCCATTTTGTTGGGAGAATTAGGGAAGCACAGTGGCACAGCGGTGGAGTTGCTGCCTTACAGCGCCAGGGCCTCGGGTTCAATCCTCACTATGGGTGCTGTCTGTATGGGGTTTGCACGTTCTCTCAGCTCCACACTGGAGGCCACAACAAGCTATTCTACACACATCTTTCACATGCATCTTTGGTCCCCTTACATTCTAACTCTGAGATGAGACTCTGCGTGTTCGTTCTACACGCAGCAAATATTCAACTCTCATGTGCCACGGTGAGGCTGCACATCCTGACTACATGGAGAAAAACATTTTCACCCAGAGAGTTGTGAATTTGTGGAATTCCCTGCCACAGAGGCCAGTGGAGGCCAAGTCACTGGATGGATTCAAGAGAGAGTTAGATAGAGCTCTAGGGGTTAGTGGAATCAAGGGATATGGGGAGAAGGCAGGCACGGGTTATTGATTGGGGACGACCAGCCATGATCACAATGAATGGCGGTGCTGGCTGGAAGGACCAGTTTCTATGTTTCTATGTTTAAAAAAAGATTTGTTTTAGTTCACAGACACAGCATGGAAAAAAGCCCTTCGACCCACCGAGTCGACGCTGACCATTGATCACCCATTACACTAGTTCTGTGTAGACACAAGGAACTGCAGATGCTGGTTTACAAAAAAAGAGACAAAGCGCCAGATAACTCAGGTAGCATTGCTGGAGAACATGGAAAGGTGACGTTTCAGGTTGGGCCTCAGTCTGAAGAAGGGTCCCGACCCGAAACGTCATTTATCAATGTCCTCCAGAGATGCTACCTGACCCGCTGACTTACTCCAGCACTTTGTGTCCTTTTCTCACACTAGTTCTATGCTATCCCACCCACAGTGGCAACTTAGAGGGCCAATTAATCTGCAAACCCATACTTCTTTGGGATGTGGGAAGGAAACCAGAGCACCAGAGGAAACCCGCACTGTCACAGGGAGAACATGCAAACTCCACACAGACGGCACCCAAGGTCAGGATGGAACCCGGGTTCCTGGTGCAGCAAGGCAGCGGCTCTGCCCGTTTTGCCGCCCTTGGTGTCGTGATACAATCACAACGATTCAGTCCAGAAGTTAGGCAAGGATGTTTTCTGAAGTGAGCTTGTTTCATTAGTTGGTAGAACATGTGGATTCAACATGATAAAAGTTCACTCTGATTTTTCTAAATGATTTCCACACGGGCTATAGCTGAAATACAGACTGCTGTGTGTGAGCAGTGGATGTCAGATTACTGGCGCTAGCATAAAGGATTAGCTAAGACTCCAGACGGCTTTTTACTATTAATCCATCAGGGAGAGTCCATTGTAAGGCAGTCCAAAGAAATGAGGCTAACTACTTGACAAGAGTTAGCTTGTGGCGCAGCTGGTAGAGCTGCTGCCTCGCAGCTCAAGAGAGCCAGTTTGATCCCGACCTCGCCTGCTGCCTGTGTGGAGTTTGCACGTTCTCCCTGTGGCTGCATGGGTTTCCTCCGGGTGCTCCAGTCTCGTCCCTCATCCAAAAGATGTGCGGGTTTGTACGTTAATTGGCCCTCTGTAAATTACCCCTTGTACAACCTTTCCTCTTTACGCTCCAGGTACATTTTAACCAGATCCATTGTCTTTCGGTCTTAGGGCAATCAATCACTGATCAGTAATTATTCCATTCATCTCACACGGAACTCCAGTAACACGTCTTTGAATAACAAAAGTAAAGGAGGAAAGATAAGGCCACGCCTGATGTGCCTTTCAAAAACCATGCCTCATCCCTTTTCCCTTCAGATTCCCAATTTTCCCGATCCCATAAACCTATCACTCTCAACCTGGGATATACTCAACTTCATTATCCACAGCCAACTGAGTTAGAGAAATCCAGACGTTTTCAACTCATCTAGTTTAGTTTGGTTCAGTTTACTATAGTTTAGTGTATTATTCTCACGTGTACCGAGGTACAGCAAAAATGTTTTTTTGTTGCGCGCTATCCAGTCGGCGAAAAGACTATACACGAGTTTATGAGTTCAGTTTATTGTCACGTGTACTGAGGTGCAGTAAAAATCTTTTGTTGTGTGCTAACCAGTCAGCGGGAAGACAATACACGATTACAATCGAGCCACCTACAGCGTACAGATAGAGGATAAAGGGAATGACGTGAATAATCTTTAGTGCAAAATAAAGTTCGGTAAAGTCCAATTAAAGAAAGTCCGAGGGTCTCCAATGAGGTAGATAGTAGGTCAGGACCACTCTCTGGTTGGCGATAGGATGGTTCAGTTGCCTGATAACAACTGGGAAGAAACTGCCCCTGAACCTGGAGGTCTGTTTTTTCTAACTTCTGTACCTCTTGTCAGATGGGAGTGTGGACCGAGATGTTAATATCCAGAAATTGTTGGGATTTGCTACGAACAAAATGTGTCAACGCCTGGGATGTGACATTGGACTTTGTCTCTGGAACCGGTGCGTTACAATGCTGAGAACTATACTCAGTACCTTCCCCTTAGTTCTATCTATTGCATTTGAGTTTGAACTGATTGTATCTATGTACAGTAAGGTGTATCTGAGGTAGACAAAAGTGCTGGAGAAACCCAGCGGGTGAGGCAGCATCTATGGAGCGAAGGAAATAGGCGACGTTTCGGCCCGAAACGTTGCCTATTTCCTTCGCTCCATAGAGGCTGCCTCACCCGCTGAGTTTCTCCAGCACTTTTGTCTACCTTCAATTTTACAGCATCTGCAGTTCCTTCTTAAGCAAATGGTGTATCTGAACGGTTTGGATAACATGCAAACAAAGCTTTTCACTGTACCTCGGTACGAGCGGCAATAATACACCTAAACCCGATCCCACCCCCTATCGAAGGGCCTGTTCCTGCGCTGTTCTCTATGACACAGATTAGACCTGACCCACCCCGATCATTCCTTCTTCTCCCCCGCTCCTGTCCGGCAGAAGATACAGAAGCTTGAAAGCCACCAGATTCAGGAACAACTTCCTCCCTTCTGTTATCAGGGTTTTCAATGGTCCTTTCGTAAGCTACGTACTGTCTGAGTCACCTCTACCCCATTGCAGTCAATGGAACTGATGTGCCACAGTGATGAGAACTACATGCTACACTCTGTATCTTCCCCTTTGCTCTACATATATTGAACTTGACATGAGTATGATATGATGTATTTACGTATGGTATAATCCGACCTGTTTGGATAGCATGCAAATCAGAGTTTTTCACTATGCCTCGGTACACGTGACACTAAAAACTTAAACGTAAACCTAATGTGGGTGGCGCAGTGGCAGAGCGGTAGAAATACAGCCTTAAAGCCCTGTCCCGCTGTACGAGTTCATTCAAGAGTTCTCCCCGAGTTTGCCCTGATTCGAACGCGGAGATTTACGGTAATGGCCAGTCGTCGGCACTCGGGGCTCTCGTGGACATTTTTCAACATGTTGAAAAATCTTCACGAGTCTTCACGAGCTTACCTGCCATTAGCGAGTCTTCCCGAGGACTTGCCGTTAGCGTTACGAGCCGCTAAGAGATGTCGACGTGCTTACCACGTGTTTGATTTTTTTTTTAACTCGGGAGAGCACTTGGAATGAACTCGTACCGTGGGACAGAGCCATTACAGCGTCAGAGACCCGGCTTCAATCTTGACCTTGGGTGCTCTCTGTACAGAGTTTGCACGTTCTCGCCTGTGACCTCGTGGGTTATCTCCAGGTGCTTCGGGTTCCTCTCGCACTCCAAAGGCGTGCAGATTTGTAGGTCAATTGGCTTTGGTAAATTGTTGCTGGTTTGTGGGACAGAACTTAGTGTACTGGTGATCGCTGGACGGCACAGTCTCGGTGGTGCCGAAGGGCCCGTTTGCACGCTGTATCTCTAAACTGTTGACAAACAGCAAGAGAAACTTAGCTCTCGCCCGACAAAACCAAACAGGGGCAATTCAAACTGAATATCTCAAGCCTCTGTAAGTTACAGCATAATTTGCCAGCAATACATATTATAGCGACTTAGAAATAGGCTCCGATTTCTGGTAACTCAATCCGAACAAAGTCAATTCCAAGTAACACATGCTGAATGCCTCTTCTGGGAGATAGAGATTCCTGAGTATCCATTTGGTAACATGCCCAACCCAAAAGACTGCAACAATCCATACAAAATAGAAGCGATTTCAGAGTCAACACCAAAGAAACGACACAGCCGTCTGGGTTTCATCCAAAGATGAACATAACGTCAGACCCTAGAAAGTCCTTGCATTTTGCTGGAAGAATCCAGCAAAGACGGAGAGAAACAAAATCTCTCCGGAGCCACTAAATGGGCAGCTGTTGCAGGCATTACTATTGGCAAAGGCATTAAACCTATTCAACAAATGAACAATTTTCAAATTCAGAGTGCAAGATTTGAAAGACTGCTTGGTGTGATCGCTACGAATGGATTTTATACACAAGAACCTGGGAAAATATTAGAGTCATAGAGTCATACTGTACGGAAACAGGCCGTTCGGCCCAACTTGCCCATGCCAACCAAGATGTCCCCTCTAAGCTAGTCTCATTTACAGTCAGAGTCATACAGCACAGAAACAGGCCCTTCAGCCCAACTTGCCAGTCCCACCTGCCCGCGTTTGGCCCCTATCTCTCCAAACCTTTTCCATTCACATACCTATCAAAGTGTCCCTTAAATGTTGTTCGAGTACCTGCCTCAACCACCACCTCCGGCAGCTCATCCATACACCCACTACCTCCTCTCTAACCTCAAACCCACGTCCGCTGGCTCCTGATTCCCCCACCCTGGGGAATCCTCCCCGCACAAGGCAAGGTTCCTGGTTCAGAGTTAAGATGGGAGGGTAAAGCTTTCATAGGAACCTGAGGGGCAGCTTTATACTCAGAGGGTGATGGGTGTATGGAACGATCTACCAGAGGACGTAGATGAGGTGAGGACTCTAGCAACATTTAAAAGACATTTAGACAGTTCCGTGGATAGGAAGGGTTTTGAGGGATATGGGGCCCACCAGTTTCATAGGGGCAGAATTAGGCCATTCAGCCTATTGAGTCGACTCTCTCATTCAATCATAGCTGATCTAACTTCCCCTCTCTACTCCATTCTCCTGCCTTCTCCCCATAACCCCTGACACCTTTAAGAACCTGTCAATCTGCACCTTAAAAATACACATCTAATTGGCCTCCAAAGCCTTCTGTGACAATTAGTTCCACAGATTCACCACCCTCTGACTAAAGAAATTCCTCCCCATTCTGAAGGTACATCCATTTATTCTAAGACTATGGTCCTGGATTCTCACACTAGTGGAAACATCCTCTCCGCATCCACTCTCCCCAGGCCTTTCACTATTCGGTAAGTTTCAATGAGGTACCCCGTCATCCTTATAAACTCCAGTGAGTACAGGCCCTGCGCTATCAAACGCTCATCATATGTTAACTCAATCATCCCCAGGATCATTCTCACAAATCTCCTCTGCATCCCCTCCCCCCCAATTCAGGAGCTTGTAGGAGGCCCGCCGCCGGCTACGGGAGTACGATCGTCCCGTCAACGGAAGGTCAGAGGCCCCCGACACTGGAGAACAAAGAAGGGAGAGATTTAACTTTTTTTCGCCTTCCATCACAATGAGGAATGTGGAGGAGTCACTGTGGTGGATGTTTATGTTAAAATGTATTTTGTGTGTTCTGTTGCTTTTTATTGGTATGACTTTATGGCAAATCAAATTCCTCATATGTTGCAAAACATACTTGGCTAATAAAATATGATTATTATGATCCTCTCCAAAACCAGCACATCCTTCCTCAGAAATGGGGCTGAAAACTGCTCACAACGTTTCCAAATGCGATCTGACCAGTGCCTTATAAAGCCTCAGCATTACATCCCTGTTTTTATATTCTAGTCCTCAAAAATAAATGCTAATATTGCATTTGCCTTTCTTACTACTGATTCAACTTGCAAATTAACTTTTTGGGAATCCTGCACCAGAACTCCCAAGTCCCTTTGCACCTCTGATGTTTGAATCCTTTACATAGAGATAGACTTTCATGAAGGTTACAAGAAAATGCAAGATTAAACCATGATGAGTCATAATTTAATCTAAGAGGTATGAATGTTATTTTAATAAACTAACCACCAGATTATGTTCACTGACAGTAGTAACTGATATAATGCTTGCTTACCTCAATAGTTTTTTTAGTTTTTAGTTTTAGACATACAGTGCAGAAACAGGCCCTTCGGCCCACCGAGTCTGCGCCAACCAGCAATCCTCACCCACTAATACTATCTTATACTCACAAGGGACAAATTACAATTACACCAAGCCACCAAACCTGCACGTTTTTGGAGTGAGGGAGGAAACCGGAGAACCCGGAGAAAGCCCACGCGGTCACAGGGAGAACATACAGACACCGTATACCCTTGTCAGGATTGAACCCGGGTCTCTTGTGCTGTGAGGCAGCAACTCTACCGCTGCGCCAGTCTACCACCCCTTTTGGACAGGTTGACGGATGGGAAAGGTTTAGAGGGATGTTATGGCCACTTGATTTAGACGGAGGTAGACGTTCGAGAAGGTTCCAAGATAATACGATTAAACAATGATCGGTCATAATTTTGCCCAAGAGATATGTTAACAAACTGACCACCAGGTTAGTCAGTAGTAACTTTGATACAATGCTTGCTTACCTCAATAATTAGACAATGAGTCAATCCTGGCTCCAGCTGGCATTACCATCAACTACCGGAGCCAAATTATTGGAGACCGGGACCAAAGTTGATGAAACACTGAATCAGCTTTCGATTGTGTATCAAATACTTGGGTGAGTAACTAATAATTTCTGCAGACCGAATTATCCCCTGTCAAATTCAAGAAACTAATAACTGTGTGTGTGTGTGTGTGTGTGTGTGTGTGTGTGTGTGTGTGTGTGTGTGTGTGTGTGTGTGTGTGTGTGTGTGTGTGTGTGTGTGTGTGTGTGTGTGTGTGTGTGTGTGTGTGTGTGTGTGTGTGTGTGTGTGTGGCTGGAAGCAGACAATGGAAAATTTCATCGCACTCAGAGAATAACAAAATGGTTTAATTTTAATGATTGTGTATTTTGGGACTATTATCACAACTGCATAGGTGATCGTAAATTTAATAGATTTGAGGTGCCAACATAAGTGCAAAAATATTTGACAAATCTTTTACATTGGGGGACACAAGGGCGGTGCAGTGGTGCAGCGGGTGGAGCTGCTGCCTCACAGAGACAGAAACCAGGGTTCAATCCTGACCTCGAGTTCTGTCCGTGTGTGGAGTCTGCACGTTCTCCCTGTGACTGCGTGGGGCTTCTTCGGTTTCCTCCCACATCCTAAAGACGGAAGAAGTGTCGGAAGACGTTTGTCTGAAGAGGAGTGCCAACCCGAAACGTTACCCATCCTTTTTCTCCAGAGATGCTGCCTGACCCACGGAGTTACTCCAGCACCCGGTGTCTTTCTAGGGTTGGTGGTTAATTGGCCTCTGCCTGTGGAGTGCAGGAAGCGGATGAGAAAGTGGGATAACACAGAACCAGTGTGAATGGGTAATCGAATGGGTCAGCATGGACTCGGTGGGCCGAAGGGTTTGTTTCCATGCTGCATCTCTAAACTAAACTGAGACAGGGAGAGTGAAAGGAGTTAGGTAAACACAAAATGCGACGAGTACTCAGCGGGTGCTCAGGGCATGTGCTGGACAACTATCCCTGGTCTTCACTGACATTTTCAATCTGTCACTGGCCCAGGGTGTCGTCCCCACCTGCCTCAAGACATCTACCATTGTGCCAGTGCCCAAACACTCAGCGACAGGGAGCCTCAACGACTACCGGCCAGTGGCACTCACCCCTGTCATCGCTAAGTGCTTTGAGCGGCTGATCCTGGCTCACCTCAAAGCCAGCCTCCCCCCCACATTGGACTCCCACCAATTCGCCTACCGGACAAACAGGTCTACAGAGGACGCCATATCGGCGGCCCTACACTCTGCCCTGACCCACCTGGACAGCAACAACACCTACATCAGGCTGCTGTTTATTGACTTCAGCTCCGCCTTTAACACTGTCATACCCGCTAGCTTGATCACCAAACTTAGCGGTCTTGGCATCCCCACCTCCCTCTGCAATTGGACACTGGATTTCCTCACCAACAGACCACAGTCTGTTAGGGTCAACAACCTCACCTCCTCCACTATAACACTGAACACCGGCGTGCCACAGGGCTGTGTGCTCAGCCCTCTCCTCTACTCCCTCTTCACGCATGACTGCATCCCCAAGTATGGCTCCAACGCCATTATAAAATTTGCCGATGACACCACGGTGGTAGGACTGATTAGTGATAATGACGAATCAGCCTACAGGGAGGAGGTCCAGCTCCTGGCCACCTGGTGTGCCAACAATAACCTCGTCCTCAACTCCCAGAAGACGAAGGAAATAATTGTTGACTTTCGGAAGAACAGAGGGGGCAGACACACCCCCATCCATATAAACGGGACTGAGGTGGAGAGGGTCTCCAACTACAAATTCCTCGGGGTACACATCTCGGAGGATCTGTCCTGGTCCCTCAACACCTCAAAGCTGATCAAAAAGGCACAGCAGCGCCTTTACTTTCTGAGGAGGCTCAAAAAAGCCCACCTGTCCCCCCGGATCCTGACGAACTTCTACCGCTGCACCATTGAAAGCATCCTGACCACCTGCTTTACGGTATGGTACAGCAGTTGCACCGTGGCAGACAGGAAGGCACTACAACGGGTGGTGAAAACCGCCCAGTACATCATCGGTGCCCCGCTCCCTGCCATGGATGCCCTCCACCGAAAACGGTGCCTGAAGCGGGCCGGGAAGATCATCAAGGACCCCTCACACCCTAACCATGGACTGTTTGCCCTCCTCCCATCAGGGAGGCGGTACAGGAGCCTCAGGTCCCGCACCAGTAGGACGAAGAACAGCTTCTTCAACTACACCATCCGACTGCTGAACTCGGAGCCCAGCTGATAGACTTGTCTGTACCCTGTATTTATTTATTTCCGTACTGCTACCACTGCACTCTGTATTTATTTTTTCATATCGCTATCACTAAGAATGACGCTAAACTGCATTTTGTTGTACCTATACTTGTATTTGTGCAATGACATTAAACTTGAATTGAATTGAATTGAATTGAATTGAATTGAATTGAATTGAATTGAATTGAATTGAATTGAATTGAGTAACTCAGCGGGAAAGGCAGCATCTCTGTAGAAAAAGGAATGGGTGGAGTTAGGTGGCAGGTAAGTTATTTTCATAGTCTGGTGTGTGCTTACAAAACCATTTTACCATCATATTTTTTTATAAAGTCTGCGATAAGGAGGCCATGGTGTGTGAAGCTGAACTCTTGTTGCCTTCTCAATCCTATGTCACACTTTACAGAAGGATTAAGAGTAGATTACAGGTTCCGCTCATGTAGGGCACTCATTTTAACTGGTACTTACACAGAAACAAAATGCTGTTTTTGAGGCAAGGCTGCAAGTTTGCCACACAATCAGTGTTTGTATTTATAGAGGATATTATTATGTTATTGAAATGTCCAATGTACTTCCATTGGTTTTATAGCAGTCTCCAACATTACAATGATCTTAATCTTAGGTGGTCTCTTGGTACCGAGAAATAACAAACCCCTGGAGAATTTAGCGGGTCAGGCAGCATTTGTGGAGGGAAATGGACAATCAGCCTTTTGGAATGTAGCCCTTCTTCGTAAGTTCACGTTCCAGAAGCAGTATTAGGCCATTCAGCCCATCAAGTCTTCTCTGCCTCTCAATCACGGCTGATCTATCTTTCCCTCTCAATTCCATTCTCCTGCCATCTCCCTTCTTCCTGTCACCCGTACTAATCTGTCAATCTCCGCCTTAGATATATCAATCAACTTGGCCTCTACAGCCATCTGTGGCAATGAATTCCACAGATTCACCACCCTCTGACTAAAGATACCTGTTAATACCTGTTAATACTTTTATTCGGAGACTATGGCCTCTGATCCTAGACTCTCCATATTTCTGTGGAAATATCCTCTCCACACTCACTCTACCATTTCACTATTCTTCAGTCTGACCCAAACGTTGTCTGTCCCAGTCTCTTTGTAAAGCACCGAGTCAAGTTCCAGAGGTGAGGTGGGAGTGACTGCTCATAATGATAAGGTGGCGTTGGTCTGTGCTTAGCCATGGCCACTGAGGGACAGATGCCTCTTCACCTGCTCAGTTCCTCCAGTACTATGCACTTTGATTATGATCACAGCATCTGCAGTTTCCATTGTCTCTGAAAACACACGTCTTTATCACCTGACAGCACGATGGCGCAGCAGTAGAGTTGTGCTTTGCAGCGCCAGAAACCCAGGTTCAACCTGACAAAGGATGCTGTCTGTACAGAGTTAATACATTCTCCATCTGACCACATGGGCTTACTTCAGCTGCTCTGATTTCCTCCCACACTCCAGAGGTGTGCAGGTTTGTAGGTTAATTGGCTTCTGTAAATTGTCCCTGGTGTGTAGGATAGAACTAGTGTAAGGGCTGATCGCTGGTCGGCATGGACCCATTGGGCCGAAGGGCCTGTTTCCACACTCTATCTCTAAACTAAATGACATGTTGTCACTGCCCAAACTACCTCCTCTGCCAGCTCGTTCCATATACCCATCACCCTCTGAGTAAAAGGTCGCCCCTCAAATTCCTATTAAATCGTTACCTGCGAGATAAACTAGTGTATGGGTGATCTCATTGTTCGCCATAAACACGTTTGGCCCAAGGTGTTTTCACGCTGCATCTCTAGTCTAGTTTAGTTTAGTTTAGAGATACAGTGCTGAAACAGGCCCACCGAGGCCGAGCCAACCAACGATCCCTGTACACTAGCACTATCCTACACACTGGGGGCAATTTACAATTTACAGAAGCCAAATTAACCTTCAAACCCGTACGTTTTTGGAGTGTGGAAGGAAACCGGAACACCAGGAGTAAACCCACGCGGTCACAGGGAGAACATACATACAGTGCCCGTAGTCAGGATCGAACCTGGGTCTCTGGTGCTGTAAGGCAGCAACTCTACCGCTGCGCCATCGTGCTACCTGACAAAGTCCAATGTCCTTAATAGGGTAGAGGGGAATCGGATGGTGCCCTGGCTTGCGGAAGGACCAATCAGAACCCTGACAACGGAGGGGAAGGAGCTGGTCGTGAGTCTGGGGGTGCGCACTTTCATCACGTTGGCTTGAAAATAAGCGTCATGGCAGCAAGCACGGTGGGTGGGAAGGGAGAAGGGAGAGGAGGCTGCTGAAAGGGAGGAATGCCCAAAGAAAAGGGGGAAGGTTGCTTGAGTAGGACAATCAGCAAACCGTGAACTGACACAGGCAGCTGACACACACATAGCCAGCGGCATTCAACAAGTCAATGCAAAGGGCAGTTGGGCTTAAACAAATGTCACAGTTCTGCTTGAAGTAGCTGTGAGTTCTAATCAGAAGTGAAAACCTGCTGACTTCTTCACTTTCCACGATTTGTTAATGTGGGAGAGAAAATAAATTGCAACATATTTCCCAAACACTGTTACATAATCACTTTTAGTAAACGTCCACTCTCCCTGTGCTCTGTTGTTGTTCTGTAGCTCTGTATTTCTGCAGAACTAGCAGCGCAGGGCAAGTTTTCTTTACACTGAGAGAGGTGGCTGCCTGGAATGGTGGTGGAGGTAGATACAATAGTGGCTTTGAAGACGCTTCTAGTCAGCACAGTGGCACAGCGGTAGAGTTGCTGCTTTACTGCGCCAGAGACCCCGGGCTCAATCCTGACTACGGGTGCTGTCTTTGCGCAGTTTGCACGTTCTCCCTGTGACCCCACGGGTTTTTCCCCGGTGCTCCGGTTTCCTCCCACACTCCAAGACGTGCAGGTTTTTAGGTTGCACAAAAGGCTGGAGAAACTCAGCGGGTGCAGCAGCATCTAATGAGCGAAGGAGATGGGCAACGAAGCCCTTCTTCAGACTGTAGGTTGATTGGCTAAATGGGGATAGCATAGAACTAGTGTACAGGTGATCTCAGGTCGGCGTGGACTGAAGTGGGCCGAACAGGCTGTTTCCATTCTGTATCTTTAAACTAAACTAAAGATTGACTCATGGATATGTAGGGAATGGAGGGATAATGATTGTGTGTAGGCAGAGGAGATTAGTTTAACTTGGCGTCATGTTCGGCACAGATATTTAGTTTCATTTGGAGATACATTCCTTACTGGTTCTATCAATGGCTATCTATTTAACATCAGCGACCCATGTTCCTTAATATCCTTCCCTTTTTTCGTACAGAAAAACAGGGAGATAAACCTTTTCAAAGTCATACAGCATGGAAACAGGCCCTTCTACCTATCTTCTTTGGCCGAAGTAGGATCCCGATCCAAAAAGTCTGAAGAAGGGTTTCAACCCGAAACGTTGCCTATTTCCTTCGCTCTGTAGATGTTGCCTCACCCGCTGAGTTTCTCCAGCACTTTTGTCTACTCCCGATCCAAGACATCACTTTCAGAGAATGTGAAACGTTACAATATTTACCACAGCCAATTAACCTACAAACTCACAGCGAGATCGTACAAACTCCGTACAGACGGCACCCGTAGTTGGCATTGAACCCGCCTGGGGCTCTGGCATTGTAAGGCAGCACCCTAATGTTCCTGGGGAGAAATTACTGGGGAGTACAATGACAAAGCCATTCTTTTAAGGTGGCATAATTCTGCATGGCTGTGGAATATGTCTGCGATTTAATAAGTCGACAGCACCAACTAGAGCTCCTGGTGGGTAAGACAGCCACAGTTCTGTCTCTCTGTTCCTCTGGCTCCCTTTCCACATGCCCAGCATTCTGCTTTAGTCTTGGTTGTAAACAATGTTCATTCTTCCAACAAGGCCCTATAGATTATCTACATCCCAGCTTGCCAAGGTACTCCGATGCCAAGCTGCCGGGTGTCCAGTAGATTACTTGGGTCTCGGCCCAGATCCATGCGAAACAGCAAAGCTAAGCCATGGCCACTAAGGAACGATTGCTTTGCAAACAAGCCTCCTGTGGAACAAAAGACCGTGTAAATGGGGCAGGATTCAGCTCTTTCCTTTCAAACGCCACAGCTGATACAGCAAAGGACAAAAGAAACCAGGGCCAGTTAACTCCTTCAGCCCACGATGTGACTCCCTGGGTATGAGCTTGGCTCCAGGCTCGAGTATAATGGAAGTGTGTTCCTTATTGCATATCCAGCTTGTTAACAGAAGGTCAGTTACCTCTTGAAACTGGCGCCAATGATAATCCAATGGTCATAGGCATTAACTCATGACAGGGCATAGTCATCAAATCAAGCATGTTTAACGGTCATAGTCATAGTCAGAGAGTCATACAGCATGGAAACAGGTCCTTCAGCCCAACTTGTCCGTGCTAACCAAGATGCCCCATCTAAACTAGTTCCGCTTGATCACATTTGATGCATATCCCTCTAAACCTTTCCTATCAGGAATCAAGAACCAGAGGACATAGGTTTAAGGTGAAGGGGGAATGATTTAATAGGAACCTGAGGGGAAACTTTTTCCACACAAAGGGTGGTGGGTGTATGAAACAAGCTAACAGAGGAGGCAGGGATTAACGCATATTTTAAGAAACAAATTGGCGGGTACATGGATAGGACAGGTTTGGAAGGATATGGGCCAAACACAGGCAAGTTGGACAAGTGTAGACCTTACATTTTGGTTGGAGTGGACAAGTTGGGCCAAAAGATATGTTTCCATGTCTAAAAGACTTAGACTCCATCCATGCACCTTTGGTGATCAACAGACAACAGAGATGGAAGTGGACTGAACTTTGGTGCCTTCCCTCACAGTGGGAAACTTTGATCCCGCTATGTGGGGATGTCTGTGTTGAAGACTATCGTGTTCTGAGCTCTTTTTTATTCGTATGGCTGCATGGTGACCCCACATTTCACTGTACCGATTGGTACATGCGACAAATAAATGTCTCTTTGTCTCTTGTCAGAAGCTGCTGGAGAACCACACTACCTGAGCCTCAGAACAGAGCTTGGCTTCAGTTTTTGTTGGGGAGTTTGGTAGACACAGCGATCTGAGTGGGAAGCAAAGGAAATAATAAATCATCTTTATAAAAGAAACGTTTCATTTTCTCCACCTCAAATTCAGCGAATAAGATGCTCTCACGGTGCAGGAATGTAATCTCACTGATCTCTGATTTATTCACACTGATTAATGCAACGTTGGTGCTCTGGAGCTGGGTGGCATGGCAGGCCGCTGGGTCTGCTGAATAACCACCAGGGGGTAATGACTTCATGTCTTAAATCATGTGGTTTTGGAGAAAAGTTGGACAGAGCATTCAAATATCAATTAGTGTTGAAGTCAGTGCACCCAC
Source organism: Raja brachyura (assembly GCA_963514005.1). The sequence goes on along the minus strand of OY740796.1, from coordinate 19,236,697 downwards.
TTATCACTGTTGTCGCATAAGATGCCAATGAGTCTGAACCTTAAGAGTGTAAACTCGAATCAATGTAGGTGACAGTTCTGAACTGTGGGTATAAACTTATGCAAGCACTAATCCCCTCCCCGTCCCACCACACACACACACACACACACACACACACACACACACACACACACACACACACAGACACACACACAGACACACACACAGACACACACACACACACACACACACGCGCACATACACACACACACACACATGCACACAAACAATTGCACACACAGACACATGCACATGCGCACACACACACAAATGCACACACACAGACACATGCGCGCGCGCGCACACACACACACACTTACACATTTACACACTTACACACACACACCCAACACACACACACACACACACACACACACACACACATATACACACACGCACATACACACACACACACGCACACGCACACGCACACACACAGGTGTTATCTGTGCAAAGGTTGTATGTTTTCCCTGTGGTTGCGTGGGTTTCTCCGGGTGCTCCATATTCCAAAGACGTGTGGGTTTGTAGATTAATTGACTTCTGCAAATTGCCCCTAGTGTGTAGGATGCAAAAGTGGATAACGTAGAAATAGTGTAGGGGTGCTCGATGGTCTACGCAGGCTTGGTGGACAAAGGATCTGTTTCCATGCTGCATCTCTGAACTAAATTAAACACGTGCATGTATACAAACACACACACACACACACACACAAAGCAGATACCAACACAAACACAGAGTCGTCGAGTCATACGGCACAGAAACAGGCCCTTCGGCCCAACTCGTGCATGCCGACCAAGATGCACAATCCATGCGACTACAACCTGCCCGCGTTTGACCCATATCTCTCGAAATATTTCCTATCCATGTACCTGTCCAGAGGTCTTTTAAATATTGTTATAGTACCTGCCAGCTTGTCCCATGTCTCCACCAACCTCTGTGTGAAAAAATTGCCCCTCATGTTGATATTAGAATTTTTTCCATGTTACATGGACATACATCACACACACAGATATTAACACATAGAAAGAAACACACACACACACACACACACGGAGCAGATATTAACATACATAAACACACAAGCAGACAGTAACACACACACACAAGCAGACATTGATACATACACTGAAAGAGATACATAGGCACACATACTTTAAGTTAACATGAGATGTTTTCTCTGCATTCTTTAATTGCTGTGGATAAAGAGTTGGGAAGCGGTATGCCAGCAATGGGATTGAATAGTTATTGAAGCGTGCCAAAGAATTTCATTCAACTTTTGTTATCAGGCAGGTCTTGCATTAGTAAATGCACACTTCTCATTACAAGATCTGAACAGCAGAGGAGAGAATGCACATTATCACACCTGACTCTCACCATATTGAAGGTGTTCAGAATGATTCATTAATCTACAAGACGCAATATGAATGTTTGATTGCCTATAAATGGTTGAATCAATCTTTTCAGGTAATCCATGGCACATAGAACATAGAACAGAACTGCACAGGACCAGGCCCTTCGGCCCACAATGCCCATCCTGAATATCATGCCTGGTTAAACTAATCTCCTCTGCCTGCACATGATCTCCTGTATATCCCTCCACTCCCTGCTTATCCACGTGTCCATCTAAAACCCTCTTAAACACCACTATTGTATCTGCCTTCACCACCATCGCTGGCACTACGTTCCAGGCACCCGCTCCTCTCTGTGTAAACACCTTGCCCCGCACATCTCCTTAAAACTTGCCCCTCTCACCTTAAAACTATGCCCTCTAGTCTTTGATATTTCCACATTGGTAAAAAAGACTCTGACTGTCTACCCTATCTACGCCTCTTGTAATTTTATATACGTCTACCAGGTGTTCCCTCGACCTCCGACGCTCCAGAGAGATCGATCCAAGTCTATCAAATCTCTCCTTATAGCTCTCATACCCTCCAATCCATGCAGCATTGTGGTAAACCTCATCTGCCCTCCCTCCAAAGTCTCCACAGCCTTCCTGCATTCCTTGCCTTCTCTTTCCCCAGCCAACACCCACCCGCCCCAATTGCACATAATAGTCACAGCACACTGTCACTTCTCACGCCCACTTCTATCCTTTGATGGTCCGTTATATATTAAAACATACCACGTTCAGCAAATGTTTAAACTGCTGCAAGGCAGATTTTTCTAAAAGGTTTTCCCAGGGTGGAAATGTCAAAGACCAGGCGACACTGTGGTGCAGCGGTTGTTGCTGCAGTGACCCGGGTTACATCCCACACTCCAAAGACACGCAGGTTAATTGACTTCTGTAAATTGTAAACTGTCCCTGGTGTGTAGGATGGTGCTAGTGTACGGGGTGATCGCTGGTCCGCAGGGACTCAGTGGGCCGAAGGGCCTGTTTCCACACTGCATCTCTAATGTAATAGTAATGTACTTTTAAGATGAAATAGGCGGTTTATAGGAGATGTGCGAGGAGAGAATGGTGGGCGCCTGGAACACACTGTCAGGGGTGGTGGTGGAGTGACAGAGGGAGAGAGGGGGAGAGTGAGGAAGAGAAAGACAGAGAGAGCGAGAGAGTGATAGAGAAAGTGAGAGAGTGAGATTGAAGGAAATAAAGAGACGGAGAGAGGCAGGGAGAGATTGACAGTGAGAGGGATAGTGAGAAAGAGAGACAAGGCGAGAGAGATTGAGAGAGAGATATAGAGAGATAAATAGAGTGATGGAGAAGGGTAGTCAGGGAGATAGAGTGTGAAATACAAGAACAAAAAGAAAGAAAATGTGGTAAAAATAGATGCACGGGGTGCAGACATGGAAAGAGTGATATATAGCAGGGGATACAGACATGTACAGGGGACTGACAGAGTGAGTGAGAGAGATTAAAAACATAGATGAGAACAAGAGACATAAATGCCCACAGATAATTACTAGGAAAGCAGGAGAGGAAGATTCAGATGCGGAAACAGATGAGACAAAAAGGGGGAAAAAGAGAGACAGAAACAGAGGTAAGAAGGAGACAGATAGGATGAGATGGAAAGAGAGAGGGAGAGAGGGAGAGAGGGAGAGAGGGAGAGAGGGAGAGAGGGAGAGAGGGAGAGAGGGAGAGAGGGAGAGAGCCGGATAGATGCAGACAAGCAAACAGATCAATATTGGATCATCAGAATGAAACGACTGCAGGCAAACAGCAAATTATTTCCAGTTTTCTGAACGCATGCAAAATTCCATCTTAAAATCCGTCTTACTCTAAGCAGCACCATCTCAACCCACATCTCCCCTCTTCTGCTAACACCTTTCTTACTTTCTAGCCCTCTCAGCTAAAGAACATTGGCCTCCCAAGCAACATCCCATCGCAGCAAGTGGGGCAACGTGACCAGAGTTAAATCCTAGCCTTGAGCTAAAAGCATTTGAGGTTAAAAGGAGCAAAGCACTTGCCCAAATCCCTTTTGAGCTCCATTTGTAGGGTGCCCCCCTCTGTTCCATGCATACCCATTGTCCCACCCTGCATTAATCTGCCAACTCTATACATAAATGACAGGGGTGATGGCTCGACAACCATTCTGCTTATAATTAATAAAGAACAACGTCCCAAATAAAGCCTCGCAACTAAAGTAAGTTCGACACGCAACAACAGGTGCATCCAGTGGCATGAACACTCACTGATCTATCGAACAGCTTCCCAGATCGGAGTCAGTGAACGTCAGGCACAACCTCCTTCCCGATTAATTCCAAACTGCGGGAGAGTGTGCAAGACTCTCAGTAATCACAGTCGAGGCCAAATTCCTCAGCGGCCCACCATCGGCAGTGTACAATGTGAGCCATTGTGTCTGTCCCGGTACTTTATGAAATTCCTTCTAGCTTTCGGGACAGGCAGATATGTCTGAAATGGAGGGACCAGCACTTAGCTGAACAAATTAGATTTAGATGTGTTATTGTCACGTGTACCAAGGTACAGAAGATGGGACTGTTCGGTCAACTTTCGTAACCTTATCGGCGCCAGATACGTGGCGACACTTGTGCGCTGCCTAGGTGAGGTTCTGCTGTATGATCTTACTGAGTTGTACGCAAAGTAAGTTTATTGGCCAAGTATTCACATACAAGGAATTTGCCTTGGTGCTCCGCCCACAAGTAACAACATGACATACAGTGACAGTTACGAATGACTCAGAAAACACTAAACATTAATAATAATAAAACATTAATGATAAGACACCAAAACAAAGCATTTCACTAGGTACACATGACAATAAAGTATTATTGAACGCTTTGTTTTGCATGCCGGCCTATCATCAGATAACATTATGCATTACTACAATCAAGTCAAACTCAAGTACAATAGGTGGGGCAAAGACGAGGATACAGAGTGCAGAATATAGTTGTCAGAGTTGTAGAGCACCAGTTTAGTTTTAGCATGGAAACAGGCCATTCAGCCCACTGAGGCCACGCCGACCATCAATCACACTTCACATCCGTTGTATATTATCCCACTTCCTCATCCAGATTTGTAGGTTAAGTGGCCGCTGCACCTGGTCCCTAATGTGTCGGGAGCGGATGAGGAGGTGGGATAACACAGAACTGGTGTGAACGGGTGATTGATGATCAGTGGGGACTCGATGGGCCAAAGGGCCTGTCTCCATGCTGGATCTCTAAACTAAACTCGAAACTAAACTAAGCCCGTACCTCACCTTACTTGTGCATGTGGCAATAAACTCAACTTGAACCTGAACCTGAAATGAAAGCATTAACTTATCACACCACTAAGCTCCAGTGATGGGACTGCTGACCTCCCCATGACCCACAGTGTTGGTACACAACTTGTCCCAGTCTCTCTGCCTCCCAGCCGAACAGGATGCTGTGCTGTTCTCTGTGATGGTCACTGAATCACAGCTCAGTGCCCTCCCTGCACTTTCTTATCCACTCTCTCAAGATGCACTGACTGGCCGTATATATGCACTTCGCAGGCAAGCCAGTAGAGAGGGCGAGCGAGAGAGTGCGAGAGAGAATGAAAGAGAGAGAGCAAGAGAGAGAGAGAGAGAGAGAGAGAAAAGAGAAAGAGAAAGAGAGAAAGAGAGCAAGAGAGAGCAAGTGAGAGTGAGAGAGAGTGTACGAGGGAGTGTGCAAGAGAGAGTGTGCAAGAGAGAGCGTGTGTGAGTGAGTGTTTGCGAGTGAGTATGTGCGCAAGTGAGTGTGTGCGAGAGAGTGTACAAGAGAGAGTGTGCGTGAGAGTATGTGTGCGAGTGAGTGTGCGTGCGAGAGTGTGCGCGAGAGAGTGTGTGTGCGAGAGAGTGTGTGTGCGAGAGAGTGTGTGTGCGAGAGAGGGAAACTTCCTTTCTACTGCAAAATGTCCACAGCGTGAAGGTCTACAGTCTGAAGAAAATGGCCCTTGTCCATTCCCTCCCCAGGTGCTGCCTGACCCACTGTTCCTCCAGCACCTCCAGTGTTTAGCTCCAGATTTCACTGTCTGCCATCTCTAGTGGCTTTGCTTGCTTCCTATGGTGCTTTTCAATGCAGTAACATAGCAATAAAATATCCTTGCAGTGTAGCTACACATGTAAAGCAGAGGACATGGCTGCCAACTGCACTCCTCCATCTCCCAGAAATAATAAACAGATGGTGATTGTGATATGTATTAGTGATGCTAATTAAAGGAGAATCGCTGGTTTGAACACCGGAAAAATTCCTCCAAAGGAAACAGTGGCATAGTTGCTGCCTTACAGCGCCAGAGACCCGGGTTCGATCCTGGCTACAGGTGCTGTCTGTACGGAGTTTGTACGTTCTCCCTGTGACTGCGTGGGTTTCCTCCAGCTACTCCGGTCTCCTCCCACAGGTTTGTAGGTTAATTGCCTTTTGGCAAAAATTGTAAATTGTCCTCAACGTGTAGGTTAGTGCTAGTGTATGGGGAGATCACTGGTCGGCATGGACTCGATGGGCAGAAGGGTCTCTTTCTGCACTCTATCTCTAAATTGGGGTGGAAGATTGCAACCTTCACGTGGTCCGCCCTGTTTCGACGAATGCAATCAACCTGGCGTGCACAATCAAATATGATCAAATAGAATAAGTTGTCCTACAACTTTAGGCTGTGCACGCCATACGCAAGAACACGATCTCTAAAATGTAAAATGCTATTGGTGCAACTCTCTGAAGAAGGGTCACGACCCAAAATGTCACCCTCATTCATTCCCTCCCCAAAAGCTACCTGACCCACTGATCAACACCAGCACAAGCTGGGATAAACTGGGGAGGACCTACACTCAACTACTGTAACAACAAGCAACTTACGTCAGGCAGACCATCCCCTGGTGCAATATTGTTCCCAATCCTCCATCCACTTGGTCAGTACATAACCACTGCATTCAAAGGCTATCAGGCAGAGAGAGGTGTTGTCAAATGATACAGTGGTAGGAACAAGGAACTGCAGATGCTGGTTTACACAAAAGGACAAAGTTCTGGAGTAACTCAGGGCAGCACGGTGGCGCAGAGGTAGAGTGGCTGCCTCAGAGCGCCAGAGACCCGGGTTCAATCCTGACCACGGGTGCTGTCTATACGGAGTTTGTATGCTCTCCCGGTGACCACGTGGGTTTTGTCCGGGTGCTCCGGTTTCCTCCCTCACTCCAAAGTGTACAGGTTTGAGGGTTGATTGGCTTTGGTGAAGATTGTAAATTGTCCCCAATGTGTAGGATAGTGCTGGTGTACGGGGATGGGGGGGGGGGGGGGGGGGTCGGTGTGGACACGGTGGGCCACAGGGCTTGTTTCCACGCTGTATCTCTAAACTAAACTAAGTCAGCGGGTCAGATAGTAATTCTGGAGAACATGGATAGGCGACATTTCAGGCCAGGACCCTTCTTCAGACTGATTGGATAATGGGTGGGGGAGGGTAAGAAAGCTGAAAGAGATGAGGAGATTTTGCAGAGGAGCCGTCAAAATGTAGAAACAAGGAACAGCTTTGTGAAGTAGTCAAGACTAAGTGAACATGCTCAAAGCTAAGCACGTTCTTAGGGCACATCATCCACAGTAGGAGCACTTGAACCATACTGTCTAGGTCAGAGTTTACAAGGCAATAATCATCTCTAATGTTCTAAATAAACTTTAAAGTTATTCTTTGTGATCAGTGCCTCGCTGGCGGTTTATTTACCGTTGACGGGGGAAGAAAGAGAGACAAGCAGAGGCAGAGACACAACATAAAATCCATTAATTCCAGGCATCATGCTAATTATATCACTATTCCTTAAAACAACTTGTCAGGCATTAGGCACTCCTTAAAGGGTCAATGTGCACGGAAAAGCATTTTTATGCAGAAAGTGATAAGCATCTGGAATTCACTGTTTGTGGGGAAAGTGAATCACTGCCTTCAACATGAAACTGGATGTGCACCTGAGGGGAAACTTACGAAAGAGCAGGTGAAGGGGATCGAATGGGTTGATTTGCGAGGGGGCTAGTCTGGACCTGACCGGCTGAAGGTTCTCCTTCTAGCTCTCCATGACAACAGGGTGACTCAGTGGCATCCCCGGCAGCTCATTCCATACTCCCACCACCCTTAGTGTGAAAAGGTTACCCCTCAGGTTCCTATTAAATCTTTCCCACCTCACCTTAAACCTACGACCTCTGGTTCTCGATTCTCCTATTCTGGGGAACAGACTCTGTACGTCTACCGCATCTATTCCTCTCATGATTTTGTACACCTCTATAAGTTCACACCTCATCCTCCTGCGCTCCAAGGATGGGTCCTGGTCTGCTCAACCTCTCCCTATATCTCAGACCCTCAAGTCCCGCAACATCCTCGTAAAAACATTATCCCAGTGAGGGATTGTTTCCTTTCCCAGGGTGGCACAGTGGCGCAGCTGGTAGAGCTGCTCCCTCATAATGTCAGAGACCCGGGTTCGATCCTGACCTCAGGTGCTGCCTCTGTGGAGTTTGCATGTTCTCCCTATGGCTTCCTCTCACACCCCAAAGACATGTGGGTTTGTGGGTTACTTGGCCTCTGTAAATTGCCCTTAGAGTGTAAGGAGTGTATGTGAAAGTGGGACAACATAGAACTGATGTGAATGGGTCAGCATGGACTCAGTGGACTGAATCGCCTATTTCAATGCTGTATTTTTCAATTAATTAATCAACTGAGCACCTCTGAACTGTTGCATAATGATATCAGAACGTTTAGTTTAGTTTAGAGCGACAGCATGGAAACAGGCCCTTCAGCCCACTGAGTCCATGCTGGCCAGCAATCACCCTGTATTCTTACACTATCCTACAGACTAGGGACAATTTACAATTTTTACCAAAGTCAAACAATCTACAAACCAGCACATTTTTGGAGTGTGGGAAAAAACCGGAGCACCCGGAGAAAACCCTTGCGGTCACAGAGAGAACACATAAACTCCGTACAGACAGCACCCGTAGTCAGGATCGAACCTGGGTCTCTGGCACTGTAAAGCAGCAACTCTACCATTGCGCTACTGTGCGTCCTAAGTTATTGTCAGTTAATTTTGATTGACTAATAATGACTCCGTCTGGGATAAAGACTAACTGCTTCCTGGCTTAAGTGACCAAGAAATAATGAAACATTTTGAAACCACTCCATGTTCTATTCTTAAAGTACAAACACTCCATTACTTTTTCAGACTGTTGACATACGAGGATAACATCATTGTGAGGGAATTACATTTAAGGGCCTATTAAAGGATTACATTACTTCATACGAATAAAGAGATTTCAGTAACTGTATTTGCAAATGCTTCACATTTTTCTATGTCCAACACAAAGAACAAATTATCTGTAGAAGCACTGTTGCCGTGCTGAGTAGATTGTGAAAGAATCAGTTAGCCCTTGTTCTATTTGATACTTGAACTGGTGCCTTGTTGGCTCAAGAAAGAAGTGGTGAATCGGATGGGCTGAGGGGAATTATTTTATCATGGGATCTTTCAGGTTAGTAATTCACTGGTGCGGCATTGTAGAGGATCGCAGCAATCGAGGGCAGGCAGGGGAAAAGTATCAAGGAGTGTAGGAAAGAACTGCAGATACTGGTTTACACCAACGGTTGACACAAAATAGTATAGGTTGCAGTTGTATAAGACGTTGGTGAGACTGCATTTAGAGCATTGTGTTCAGTTTTTGGCACCATGCTATGGGAAAAGTATTGTCAAGCTGGAAAAGATACAGTAAAGATTTACGAGGATGTTTCCAGGACTAGAGGGTGTGAGCTATAGGGAGAGGTTGAGTAGGCTGGGACTCTATTCCTTGGAGCACAGAAGGATGAGGGGTGATCTTATTGAGGTGCACACAATCATGAGAGGAATAGATCGGGTAGTCTCTTGCCCAGAGTAGGTGAATCGAGGACCAGAGGACATTGGTTTAAGATGAAGGGGAAAAGATTTAATAGGAATCTGAGGGGTAACCTTTTCACACAGAGGGTGGTGGGTGTTTGGAACAAGCTGCCAGAGGAGGTAGTTGAGGCTGGTACTATTCCAAAGTTTAAAAAACTGAGACAGGTACATGGATAGGACAGGTTTAGAGGGTTATTTACCAAACGCAGGCCAGTGGGACTAGTGTGGACGGGACATATTGGCGGTGTGGGAAACTTAGGCCCAAGGGCCTCTTCCCACACTGAAACACTCTATGGCTCTAAATTACTGGAGTAACCCAGCGGGTCAGGCAGCATCTCTGGAGAAAAGGATTGGGTGGCGTTTCGGATCAAGACCCTTCTTCAGACTAAAGGTCAACGGAGAGGGAAACTAGAGGTATGAAAAGGTACAGAACAAAACAGAGCTGGCAACGATGACCCAGGAAAGGTGGAGCCCACAATGGTCTATTGTTGGCTGTGGACGAGGTGATAACGAAGGGATATGAGCAATGATACCAGTGAGATGACCAGGGTGGGGGAGGGACGGAGAGAGAGGGAATGCAAGGGTTAATTGAAATGAGAGAAATCAATATTCATACCGCTGGGTTGTGAGCTGCCCAAGCGAAATATGAGGTGCTGATCTTCCAATGTGCGTGTGGCCTCACTCAGACAGTGGAAGAGGCCCAGGACAGAAAGGTCAGTGGGGGCATGGGAAGGGGAATTAAAACAAGGAGCTTGTTCATCCTCTCCATCCCATTTGCCCCAATGTGAGTTAGTCGATGATATCACCCGTGGCTGCTGGTGTCAACCATCTACCAGGCAGGTTGGTGTCTGCAGGGCAGCACGGTGGCGCAACGGTAGAATCACTGTCTTACAGCGTCAGAGACCCGGGTTCGATCCTGACTATGGGTGTTGTCTGTACAGAGTTTGTACGTTCTCCCTGTGACCGTGTGGGCTTTCCTCGGGTGCTCTGGTTTCCTCCCACATTCCAAAAGCATACAGGTTTGCAGGTTAATTGGCTTTAGTAAAGATTGGAAATTGTCCCTTGTGTGTAGGCTAGTGCTAGTGTGCGGGGTGATCGCTGGCCGGCGGGGACTCGGTGGGCTGAAGGGCCTGTTGTCCTGCTGTATCTCTAAACTAAACTAATCATCTGAGACGGGTACCAATAACAGAATTTAAAAGTCATTTGTACAGGTACGTGCGAGGAGAGAGATGACGGTTCATGGGATGACCGGAATGGAGGTGACATCTGCAACGGTCTTCATGGCCAGCTGGGACTGTAAACTGGTGCCAAAATGGCACCTCGTGCATGTAGACTCAGTGGGCTGTTCTGTACATTCTGTGCTAATCGGGGAATTGTAAGGTGATAGTCTTGCTGAGCTGTATGCCAAAAAAAGTATTTCACTGTGCCTTGGTACACGTGACCATAAAGTACCCATTGGATAGGAAAGGTTCCGAGGGATATGGGCCAAACATGGGACAATAGGACTTGATCATCTTGGTCATAAGATCATGAGCCATGAGAGCAGAATTTGGTCATTCGGCCCATCAATTCTACTCCACCATTCAAACATGGCTGATCTATCTTTCCATCTCAACCCCATTCTTCTATTTTCTCCGGGGTTCTGTCTGAAGAGGGGTCCCAACTTGAAACATCACCTATCCATGCCCTCCGGAGAAGCTGCCTGACCCGTCGAGTTGCTCCAGCAATTTCTGTCCATTCTTCACACTAGTTCTATGTATGTTATCCCTCTTTCTCATCCACTTTGTACACACAAGAGGCAATTTGCAGAGCCCAATTAACGTACAAACCCCCACGTCTTTGGGACCTGGGAGAAAACTGGGGCACCCCAGAGGAAACCCACACGGTCACAGGGAGAACATCGCCAGAGATGCTGCCTGGCCCGCTAAGTTACTCCAACATTTTTGGTCTGTCTTAAGTATAACGTCGCATTTGTCTCTATAAAATTCGCTCTGATATACTACCATCCAATTACCGTACCATGCCTCATGTACTGTATCATGGTAGCATACCGTACCATACTAAGTTTCATGAGTCTGAAGACTGACTCATCAAGCAGAGTATCCATGCCCTCCAGAGATGCTGCCTGGCTCGCTGAGTTACTCCACCACTTGGTATTCTACGCAAGATTCCAGTATCTGCAGTTCCTTGTATCTCTACCTAATGCTTTGTTTCCTTAGTTAAATGTGACTGTTGGGAACAATTAATTTTAGTTTAGTTTGGCGATATAGCGCGGAAACAGTCTCTTCGAGCCCATTGGGTCCGTGCCGACCAGCGATCCCCGCACATTAACACTATCCTACACGCACTGGGGATAATTTCTACATTTACCAAGCCAATTAACCTACAAACTTGTACGTCTTTGAAGTGTGGGAGGAAACCGAAGATCTCGGAGGAAACCCACGGAGATCACGAGGGGAATGTGCGAACACCATACAGACAGCACCCGTAGTCGGGATCGAACCCGGGTCTCCGGCGCTGCATTCGCTGTAAGGCAGCAACTCTGCTGCTGCGCCACTGTGGCCGACTTAATGAACTAAGTTATTTTTACAGGATGGTGTCTGATCTGTTAACAGTGCCCTGTGTGACTGTAAATAATAATCACAGAGAGAAGGATCATTGTATAAATATACCTGATGCCGGAAGTGCAACAACAAAAGAGCCTAGGATACAGTATTTAAAAGTTAGCTGTAATTTGTGGAAATTTAAATTTGACATTAGTCAAGTCGTCAATTTTATTTCTATAGCACATTTAAAAACAACTCTCGTTGACCAAAGTGCTTTACATCAGTGCAGGTACTAACGTGCTACATACAATGGTACACAGATCTAACAAAACATACATAAATACATACATTTATGCTCCCACAGAGGACCTCAAGAAACACTTGTGGGTAGAAAGAGGTTTTTTAAGTCTGGACTTAAAGGAGTCGATGGAGGGGGAAGTTATGATGGGAAGAGGGATGGTGTTCCACAGTTTAGGTGCTACAACTGCAAAAGCGCGGTCGCCCCTGAGCTTAAACCTGGACCGCGGGATTGTCAGTAACCCCAAGTCGGCCGGCCTGAGGGACCTGGAGGTAGAATGGTGGGTTAGCAGATTTTTGATATAGGTGGGGGCAAGCCCATTAAGGGTTTTGTATACATATAGGAGGAAGTTGAAGCTGATTCTGGGGTGGAAGGTTGCAACCTTCACGTGGTCCGCCCTGATGCCAGTGCATAGGGAGTTGCAGTAAGCAAGGCGATGGAGATACATACGTGGATGATTTTTTCAAAGTCGTCGAATTGGAGGAATGGTTTGATTTTAGCTATCGTGCGAAGCTGGAAGAAGCTAGCTTTTACCACAGCATTGACTTGTTTGTCAAATGCGGAGTCAAATATCATGCCAAGGTTTTTGACGTGAGGATTGAGTAAGGAGGTTAGGCTTCCAAGGCTGCCTATTATAGTTTTGAAGGAGTCCGAGGGGCCGAGTAGGATGACCTCATACTTGCTCTCGTTTAGTTGGAGGAAGTTCTGCGCCATCCAACACTTTATATCCTCGAGGCAGTGCATAAAGCTGAGTAGATTTGATCGGTTGTTGGGTTTCAGGGGGAGATAGAGCTGTGTATCATCAGCATAGCAGTGGAAATTAGCAGAGCTCGCTGGAATTTAGAAGATTGAGGGGGGATCTTCTAGAAACTTACAAAATTCTTAAGGGGTTGGACAAGCTAGATGCTGGAAGATTGTTCCCGATGTTGGGGGAGTCCAGAACAAGGGGTCACAGTCTAAGGATAAGGGAGAATTCCTTTAGGACCGAGATGAGGAAAACATTCTTTACACAGAGAGTGGTGGGTCTCTGGAAATCTCTGCCACAGAAGGTAGTTGAGGCCAGTTCATTGGCTATATTTAAGAGGGCGTTAGATGTGGCACTTGTGGCTAAAGGGATCAGGGGGTATGGAGAGAAGGCAGGTACAGGATACTGAGTTGGATGATCAGCCATGATCACATTGAATGGCGGTGCAGGCTCGAAGGGCCGAATGGCCTACTCCTGCACCTATGTTTCTATGAAAGAAATGCCGTGCCTTTGAATGACTTGGGCGAGGGAGAGCGTATACATAGAGAAGAGAATGGGGCCTAGGATGGAGACTTGTGGAACCCTGCAGCAAAGGCTAGCTGGGGAAGAGAAAGAGTTGCCTATGTTGGTAGAGAAACTCTTATCTTTGAGGTAGGAAACAAACCTGCTCAGGGCAGTGCCATCAACACAAACCCCGTACATTACTACAAAGGTTCAAGAAGCTTTCATGAGGTTGTGAAATTTGGCTCTTTTGTCGGACCAGCAAGAAACATCAAATGTATCCACCCAGAATTGTCCTCCTAGTTCCGTGATTTAACTTTCCCCTGCTTGTCCAATGTACCCCTCCCCAGTGGAATGTCCCAAATTGCTCCTCATTCTGGAGTAGTCCCTTGGGGTTGTTGAAGACTTGTTTCCACTGTACATCTGTCAGTCCCAAGTTTGCTGAAAAATTGGGGGTGAGATGAAGTACCTCAGCGGGAAAAATCGAAATGAAGTCGGATCCAAAATGGGAGATGGTTTGTGGTGGATCCACTGGTGGGATCTTCTTCTAGTGGTAGAGCCATTGCCTCACAGCGCCAGAGACGTAGGATCGATCTTGACCTCAGGTGCAGTCTGTGTGGAGTTGGAATGTTCTCCTGTGGGTTTCCTCCAATTGCTCCCGTTTTTGCCTAAATCCCAAAGACGAGCGGGTTGGTGGGTTAATTAGCCACTGGAAATTGTCCCTAGTGTGTAGGATGGTGCTAGTGTACGGGGTGATCGCTGGTCGGCACAGACTGTGAGGGTTCGAAGGGTGGTTGATGCTCAGCATGGAGACAGTGGAACGAGGAGCCCCTTTCAGTGCTGTATCATTCTCTCCCTCTCTATCTCTCTCCCTCTCTCTGTCTGTTACATTAAAGAGAAGCCTGAGATTATTAACTCATCTGGGGTGGAAGATTGCAACCTTCACGTGGTCCGCCCTGTTTCGACTAATGCAATCAACTCGACGTGCACGCCACACGAAAGAAGAAGATTAACTCATCTGAAAATTTGCCGCCTCCAACAGTCGATCAGCCTAGATATTCTTCCCAGGTCCTCAACTTCAGAGGGATGAACACAGCAGCTGAGAGACAGCTGCCCTCGTAAAGTAAGAGTTTAAAGAAAGATATATTTATCTCAAAAATTAAAGTGAGATCAGTGACAGTGAGTTTTTTCCCCCGGTCGTTCAAAGGTGCCTTCAAATCTTCAATTGCTTGTCTGCTGCGGGATAATGAATTGTTCTCCGCATTCTGCGGTGGGTCGTACGTTACTGTCTACAAACCACGCCAAGTTCCTTCTTCAGAAGCTGCCGCCAAGACCTATCTATTAAAGTGAGTTATCTCTCCCAAGCATTTATGAAAAGCCACAAACAGTAATATGCCAGAATTAATTTTGGCAAGAGTTGACAACACCAAGATGATATCCTTGTGCTTCCGTCCTTTCCTCTCCCAGGTTTTGTCTTATGCATTCATTCTCTTTATAATCCTCTCTCTACATGGGAGGCCTCCAGATTCTTGGGTCCTGCTGTTGCTGCAGGGGACTTCCTACCACTTCATGTTGTAAAGCACCAATCCCACATTATTCTGGTAAGGAATCGTTTCTTTTCTCAGCATGAATTACTGTGTTAACTATTCATATGCTACTGTTTTATTGTGGGGGGAAATTGATGAGGTGACTGGTGGAGCAGCACAGTAGCGCAACGGTAAAATTGCTGCCTCACCGCGCTAGGGACCTGGGTTCAATCCCGACTACAGGTGCTGCCGTACGGAGTTTGCACATTCTCCCTGTGACCATGTGGGTTTTCTCCAGGTGCTCCATTTTCGTCCCTCACTCCAAAGACATACAGGTTTGTAGGTTAATTGGCTTTGGTAGGTTTGATAAGGTCAAAATTGTCCATAGTGTGGGTGGGTTAGTGTACAGAGTGGTCATTGGATTGCGAGGGCTCGGTGGGCCGAAAAGCCTGTTTCCACGCTGTATCTCCAAAGTCTAAATAAAAGTCTAAAAAGACAAAGGAACAGTCGGTGGACCGGCTTCCTTATAGCACCAGAGAGCCAGGTTCAATCCTCGCTATGGGTGCTGTCGGCGTGGAGTCTGCACATTCTCCCGCTGACTATGTGGGTTTCCTCAGGGTGCTCTGGTTTCTCACCTCCCAAACACATGGTGGTTGGTAGATTGGCTCCTAGTGTATCGATGAGTGGTGGAATTGATAGGAAAGTGGCAAAAATAAAAAGGAGATTAATATAAAATTATTATAAATGGGTGGTTAATTAGCCTTTGGTGATACAGCATGGAAAAAGGCTCATCGGCCCACCGGGTCTGTGGCAACCAACTGTCACCCGTTCACGCCAGCTCCATGGTATCCCACCTTTGCATCCAACACACGAGATGACATTTACCGAAGCCAATTAACCTACAAACCCGCACGTCTTGGGAAAGTGGGAGGAAACCGGAGCACTGGGGGAAAACCCACGCAGTCACAGGGAGAACGTGCAAATTCCGTACAAACAGCACCCGTAGTCAGGATCGAACCCGGTTCTCTGGTGCTATGAGGCAGCAAGTCTACTGCTGTGCTACTGTGCTGCCCTGATAGTTGGTGTGGGCTTGGTGGACCAAAGGGTTTGTTTCTGTGCTGTATCGCTGTAGGTATGTATTCTATTTCTTGTATATATTTAAGTTCCGTCCCAACAAATGCCCTTAACTTAATGCATTCCTGGCCTGTTTTAACTGATATAATAATGGGGCATTTTAACTGGGAAGGTTAAAATCCCGCACTATTATATCATATTGCACCCACATCTATTACAAAGAATTTAGACAGGTACATGGATAGGAAAGGTTTAGAGGGATATGGACCATACGTGGGCAGGTGGGACTAGTGTAGTTGGGACATGTCGGTTGGCATAGGCAAGTCGGGCCGAGGTGTCTGGTTCCATGCTGTATGACTCTATTTTTATGAACAGCAACTTGGATTGGCTGGCAAAAGCCAGCATTTATTTGTTAAAGAGAATTAATGAGAAACTTGGCTCTCTTCATTCTTGGTTGGTTTTGCCACCCTTGACTGACTCACCTGCGTCTGGAATCAAGACTTGAAGATAGACACAAAGAGCCAGAGTAAGTCAGCGAGTCAGGCAGCATCTCCGGAGAAAAAGGAGGGTACATTTTCGGGTCACGATCTTTCTTCAGACACAAGTCTTGACATAAGTTGTATTAATTGTGTGATGTTACAGGGCAGCGCAGTGGTAGTGTTGCTGCCCAGAGACCCGGGTTTGATCCTGTCTAAGGATCCAGTCCATGGGTACAGAATTTATAGGCTGATTGCACGGCTGACACCTGACCCGTAATGTTGCCACTCAACGCCTTCTGGAGGACAAGCGGTGTACTGGAGGCAAGCACGAGTGTGTTGACTACTGTGGCTGCCAGTACAGCGCGACCGTCTTCGGTCCCCGGCAGCCACTGAACTGTCGGCGGAGCTTGTTGGTAAGCATTTTACCAGTTCTCCCGAAATATGGCAGGATGAACAAAAATGTGGAGAGCGGGAAGATGATCACGTGTGACAACACTAAATGTCCTACTTCGTGGTTTCATATTTAAATACCTGAAATTGCCAGAAAATAATGAGATGCCAAAAACATGGTTTTGCCCAGATTGTAGGCTCCTCCCAACATCACAAAGAAAAGTTCCCAAAAAGAAATGAACTGCAAGTGTTGTGCTGAACAGGTTTCTCATAAATACTCAATCTAGCATTTGTATACCACGTTAGCCTTGCACTGCATAAAACCACATAATAGCACGTTTTGTGGTCATTTTCACACATCAGTTTATTTATCAAACTCTAATATTTAAGTTTAATATTAAAGATTTTGATCTGTACAGAGTTAAGCATGAGTATGCTCCCTTTTGGCATAGAGTCTGTTATGTTTTAATTTAAAAATGTAACAACGGAATTTTAAAAAGAGATCCCAAAATAACTTGAATGCTCTCTTTAATTAAAGAAAAAAAGGTGCTTTCTTTGATTTCGGTGTGCTGTTTAAGAAAATATGGTGTTTTCTTTGAAGTATGCCTGTAAATCATACATGTATGTGTGCTTTTATTGAATTGGTAGATTAATGGTGCTTTCCTTGAAGTATAAGCTATATGCCAAAGATACTTCAAGTGTGTGCTGTTGAGGTAAAGTGTATTCGTTCAAGTATGTGAAAAAAAAAGACAAAGTCAATTGATATAAAAATAAGTGTGCTTTCTAAGAAAAATGGGAGAAAAAAATGCTTTATTTCAAGTGTGCTTGTTGATGTCAACATTGCCAAGGCAAATTGAGACGGGTTTTTTTCCCAGGCCTTGCAGTGAACTCATAAAAGAGACAAAGGAGACAAGACAAAATTGCACGAGGAAACATTTCAAATGAACATGAGTGGAATTTGAGTTTGTTATCATCTTAAAATTACAAAGTGTGCTTTTACTTCCGTGTTTGTGATTCAGTGATTTGCTAATTTCTTACAATTTCAATCATAGCAAATGCTGATGAGCCAAGTTACTCTTTTGTAAGTGTTGATTGTTTGTATATGTGCCCCATACGAAAGCACAACTATCTGCACTAAAGGCTGGAGAAACTCAGCGGGTGCAGCAGCATCTAAGAAGCGAAGGAGATAGGCGACGTTTCGGGTCGAGACCCTTCTTCAGATTGAAGAAGGGTCTCGACCCGAAACGTCGCCTATCTCCTTTGCTCCTTAGATTCTGCTGCACCCGCTGAGTTTCTCCAGCCTTTTGTGTACCCTCGATTCTCCAGCATCTACAGTTCCTTCTTTAACAAAGTATCTGCACCTACTGTGAGACTATGGATTCATTTAAGTTGAAAAGTGCACAACAGATCTTTGCAATTTAATTACATTTTGGGTACTTGAATTTCAGTTGGTTATCATGTGCTCCAGCGGTACAGCATGACTTAGAATTATGTCTTTTTGCCCAACAGCGCCAATCACACGCTCTACATGAATGTGTAAATGTGCAATTTCACGGGTTTTTTTCCACACCTAGCGCAGATAGTTGTGCTTTCCCTCTTGTAAATGCAGGAATTTCTGCTTCACAACCGTAAAATCCTGCATCTTTTATGTCAAAACCGCAATCAGCTAAAATGACATTTCCAGGGAGCAGGTGGCCAAAAAAGTTAGATGAAAGTGTGGTTGTTTTATCTGTGCCTCTTCCCCCCCCCCCCCCCCCCCCCCATGCAGCAGATACAAATGAAATTACTCCACATTCTTTTACTCCTATCAAATATTTGATGGTGCTATGGTGTTTATAGTTCGACCAAGTCTGTGCACGTGTCTCTAAACTCGAAGGTCTATTACAAAATACTTCGAAGCGATCTATAGTCACTGCCGCCCGCTCTCCAAATTGCATGGGCATGGTGTTTTTTACAGCACAAAAACTGACCATTTTGACGGTATTTTCCAGATAAGAAGGTATGTGTTGCGTGTGTGACGAATGTATGCTGGAGGCTTGCTTGTCCTCCAGTACGCTTGAGAGACTCCGTGGGTCACGCACTTCCTCCTTTTGACCTATACGTTCTCCCGGTGACCTGTGTAAGTTTACTCGAGAAGCTCCAGTTTCCTCCCACACTCCAAAGACGTACAGGTTTGTCAGCTAATGTTTGCTTAGGTGAAAAAATTGTACATTGTCACTAGTGTGTACGATAGTGCCAGTGTATCGGGTTCACTGGTCAGTGCGGACTCGGTGTTATATGAGAATTTTCCCGAACATAGTCTGTGACACATAGCACTGTGGCCATAGCACTATGTTTAAAGCCCATAGCGCTGTGGCCATAGCACTATGTTTAAACACCATAGCGCTGCAGCCGGTAACGTTATATTTAGAACCCATAGTGTTGCAGCCGACAGATCTTTGTTTAAATTCCCATGCGTTTAAACCTTTGCGCGCCAAGCCGGCAGCGCTGTGTGTATTAAGGGCCTTAATACACACCAAAAATCGGCAAGTGGGACAGGCCCTTAACCGTTACTCGCCAAGTCTGTAGCGCTGTGTATTGCTTTATGCGCCAGTCTGCGGCTGATAGCACTTTGTTCCCGGGTGGGGGGGGGGGGCTTGCTGGGATGCAGTCCCCTGCCATTGGTTATAGTTTAAATTTGGGAGCAGTGTTATTGGCCAGGACTTACTGACGGTTATTTCAACACCTGATTTCTTACCTGTATAAAGGCAGGCGCCAGTGAGTTGAGAGTGGGAGAGTGGGAGAGTGGGAGAGTGGGAGAGTGGGAGAGTGAGAGAGTGAGAGAGTGAGAGAGTGAGAGAGAGAGTGAGAGAGATGTGTTGCTGTAAAACGTGACCCCACGCATACCGAGGCAAGTATTGTTTTTGTTCTCTCTTGCCAATAAAACCGATTTGCAAATAACCGATAACCAGATGAGTGAGCCTTTTTCTGTTCTACTAGTCAGGTCCTTCAACCTGTTCCCTTGTAACACTCGATGGGCCTGTTTCCACGCTGTGTCTCTAAGCTAAACCTACAGGAAAATGGTGGTGAATGGCTATTTCTTAGACTGGAGTGAAATAAACAAAGATTGGTAACAGGATCATTGTCTTTCTTAATATGTACGTTTGGTTTGGACTTGGATTGCACAGGGCACGAGTTTCAAATCAGCAGATGACACAATCTTTGGAAGAGTGGTGAACTTTGAGGGGGAATGAACAACAAAGTCAAATCTATAACTATAAATATGCTACAAATGCTCATGGTCTTGGCTGGATCTAGTTCAGTGTCACGTGTGTACTGAAGTACAGTGAAAAGCTTATTTTGCGTGCTAACCTGTCAGCGGAAAGACTATACATGATTACAATCGAGCCACCCAGAGTGTACAGATGCACGATAAAGGAAGTAGCATTTAATGTGAGATAAAGTTCAGCAAAGTCCAATTAAATATAGTCTGGCGGTCTCCGCTGAGGTAGATGGTAGCTCAGGACCACTCTCTAGTTGTTGGTAGGATGGTTCAGTTGCCTACTAACAGCTGGGAAGAAACTGTCCGGACTGCAAACACATCCCGGACATAGAATACAAAGACTATTTGATTTTATTTTTGTTCCCGCACTACTTTAAACAATTCCACTCAGAATATCAGAGGGACGATGTGAGAGAGATTGTAGAATTACCAAGCTGATACGGCAACTCTAATCAGGTTGGAAATGTTACCCCACCAGTCTCAATTCCAGCTGCTCATATGAGCTTTTCATAAAGAAATTCTGGTTCTTTTCATCGCAAAAGTGCCGCTTCCTTTGATCTTGCCCAAAAACCTTTTTTTTGTTAACGACACACTGTAATTCCAAAGGTACCATTTTTTTTTCCTGCAAGGCAAGAATCCCGTGAGACCTGTTAATGAACAACAGGTCGAGGGATGCTGGAGACTTCACCTGGCAATGAAAGAAAGGAGCTGTACGAAGGTGGAGGTGGTGTGGGGGACTTGGGGTTTAAGAGGAGCCATGTGCTTCCTGGCTGGCTTTAATTTTCTTCCCCCCCCCACAATGTGCAACTTTGGTCGTGTGTAGGTTATCTTCATTAGGTCACTGGCTGACACAACAAAGAGGCCCTCAGCAAAGCTTGCCAACGCACATCACAGGCACCTCACACAAAGATCAGCGGATGACATTTGCGTGTGTGGGTTCCCTTTCAGGAACGAGATAAATTGCTTTTGACGTTGCATAGCCAGGTTGCTCAGTTCCATAACAAGCGCTCACACTTCATTGTTAGATCCTTCCGTCCAGTTGGAGAAGCTGCCCAAAGGCACATTCATCCTCTCCCCAGTGCAGACGCGAGCAGAAAGGTCTCAAGCTTGGTCTCTGCTTCGTGTTAATTTTCTTCACCTCGTGCTGCCTCTGGGCTAGAAGGCGAGGCAAAGATTGGATTCAGCTGGGTGGTGGTGGAGCAGAGCGGGGATGGGGAGAGAGGGCACATTCTCCAGTGTTGGTCAGTTAACCCTTCATGTGGGTGCGTCTGGCACTTTCAGTTGAGGCAAAACTGGGCACAAAGGAGCTGAACTTCCTTCACTCAAACCAGTGTGGGCAGCACAGTGGTGCAGTGTTCGAGTTGCTGCCTCACGGCAACAGAGGCCCAGATTTGATCCTGACTATGGGTGCAGGCTGCACGGAGTTGGCACGTTCTCCCTGTGACAGCGGGGATTTTCTCTTGGTGCTCAGTTTCGTTTCTTTATTTAGGGTCATGAAGTCACAGGTCATAGAGTTAAAGGCGCAGACTCAGTGGCAAGGAGCCTTTTTTCGCGCTGTAGCTCCAGAATCTAAAGGTCTAAA
The DNA here is from genome assembly GCA_963514005.1 of Raja brachyura. Next base: position 19,214,968 of record OY740796.1, on the reverse strand, counting down.
GATGCTGCCCGAACCATTGACTCCAGCATTTTGTGTCTATCCTTCAATTTAATTTACTGCCAAGAAATGTAATAAAGGTTCAAAGGTCTTTTATTGTCACGTGTACCAATTAGGCTACAGATTTGCCATACAGCCATACTAAAAAAGGCAACAAGACACACAACTACATAAAAGTTAACATAAACATCCACCACAGTGGATTCCCCACATTCCTCACTGTGATGGAAGGCAATAAAGTCTAATCATCTTCCCTCTTTATTCTCCCGCGGTCGGGGCAGTCGAACCATCCGCAGTCGGGGCGATCAAAGCTTCCGCAGCTGGCTATTGAAGCCCCCATGTCAGGGCGATCAAAGCTCCCGCGTCAGGACGATCAAAGCTCCCGCGTCAGGACGATCAAAGCTCCCGCGTCAGGACGATCAAAGCTCCCGCGTCAGGGCGATCAAAGTTCTCACGATCGGGGCGATCAAAGTTCCCATAATCGGTGCGATCATAGCTGCCGTGTCGGGGCAGTCGAAGCTCCTGCGGCTTGGAGCTCCCGAAGTCGGTCTCTAACCAGGGACCGCAAGATCTACGATGTTAATGTCCGCAGCCTCCCACGGTTGGAGTTCAGAGGACGATCCCTGACAGGGACGGCGAGCTCCATGATGTTAAGTCCAGCAGACTCCCGAGGTTGGGGCTCCCAAAGTCGATCTCCAGCAAGAGACTGCCAGCTCCACGATGTTAGGCCGCAGTGCGGATGGAGATACAATACGGAACTCTGTATCACTCCCTTTGTTCTATCTATTGTATTCGAGTTTGCCTGAGTGTAGTAAGTAATAATTTGATCTATTGGATAGTGCAAAACAAAGTTTAGTTTCGTTTCTTATTGTTGTGTTTACCAAGGTAGAGTGGAAAGTTTGTGTTTGTGTGCGCTATCCATTCAATGAAAAGACCATACATGAAAACAATCAAGCCGTCCACACTGCACAGATAAAGGGAATAATTTAGTGCACAGAAATAACGTTGAAGTCAGATAGTCAGATTCAAGGGCCTGTCCCACTTACGCGACCTTGGCTCGCAAATTACGCGACCTCATGGTCGCTTGACGCGTACGGGCACCATATAGCCGCACGGAACGGAAGCCGCTGGTCCCACTAAGAAGCGCGGAGGGGTATGGAGTTGTGCGGGGCTGGTCCTGACATCGTGCGGGTCTCCGAAATTCAGGCAGTGGCCGAAATCTTTGCGCGCCAACGGCCTGTCGGCACGCAGGCGCATTGCGGTCGTACGCAGCGTCTTGACGTCGTACAGAGCGTCTAGACAGCGTATGCCTAGTGCGAGGCATTGCGTGATGACGTCATCGCCTGGCGTGCCGTTGCGTGATGACGTCACTGCCCGACGCCGTGCGACGCCCAAATTCTGTTGGCCCGCCTCCTGGCCAGCTGATTGGTAAGCATGACGCAAATTACATCACGCGCGTACTTAGTGCAAACTTCGCGTGAACTCCGCTTCCGTTTGGTCGCGCCAAACGCACGCCATCGCATGCAAGTGGGACAGGACCTTAAAGGTCTCCAATGAGGAAGATGGTGAAGTCAGGAACCCACTCTAACTGATGACTGTTGCCTGATAACAGCTGGGAGGAATTTCCTGAATCTGGAGGTATGCTTTTCATTATACCTTACTAAACGTGACAATAATAATCCTAAACCTAAATCTAAAAAATTGTCTTTTGCAGCACACGAGGTGTGAAAAGTTAAACAAATGTTCTCGAGAGTTATCCGATGATAAACATGTGTCTCTGCCAGACTCGGCTGTGCGGGGGAACAAAAGGATGCTCCCTAAGGCTTTTAGCAACAGCACATCTACTCAAATTAGTGGAGTTGAGCGGCAATGAGACGTGGCTTGTGCAATTACATGATTAGCAAAAAGCCTTGTCAACCCCAATCACACAATAAGTCAACCACTTTTGCAAGTACATGATTACCAAGCCAGTTCTGTTACACAGAGCACATCACAGGCCTAGTCAATTACCGACACTCTTGTATAACAAGCCAACGTTTTGTACAATTGACACCCAAGGCGTACAAACAGCAAACCATATGTGACTCACTGAAGTCAGGTAATTGAAATACTTTTTTTTAATATAATAATGAGTTATGATAGATCTGCCAAGGGTGTACTAACACATCTGGAGAGGATCATCAGCGTGTGTGCTTCTACAAACAGGCGAAAGGGAAAGGGAGTTTGAGTGGCTACATGATAATCCTTTATTAATTCTGATACATTCAGGGTCAGCACAGTGGCTCAGTGGTAGAGATGCTGTCTTACAGTGCCAGAGGCCTGGGTTCAATCCTGACTATAGGTGCTGTTTGTACGGAGTTTACACGTTCTCCCTGTGACCATGTGGGTTTTCTCTGGGTGCTCCGGTTTCCACCCACACTCTGAATTATCATGGTGCTTTATTGGTCACATGTGCAACTACACAGTTAAATTATTTTACACATTTACACAATGCAGGCCCCGCTATATGTTAACTCCATTTCCAAAGTCTAAAGTCCAGTCTGCTGCCCACATGCTCTGTCTCCTGAAGCAGCTCCCGATCCAGGCAAGCTGCAGGTTTCTCCGTTGTCTTTGACCGGATCGGCCCACGGAACTAAGTCCATCTCCTCGAAGACGTACAGGTTTGTAGGTTAATTGGCTTTGGTAAAATTGTAATTTGTCCCTATTGTGTGGGATAGTGCGAGTGTACGGGGTGATCGCTGGTCAGTGCAGACTCGGTTGGCCGAAGGACCTGTTTCCGTGCTGTATTTAAGTCTAAAGTCTAAAGATTGGATTTATTCCATTTGAACGGTGATTATAATTCAAGAAATTTCCAATAAACTTAGAGTTGGCCTGAGACCATGAAGTTCATTATATAAATACAAGATTTTCCCCCAAATCATAGACAAATTTTTACCCCCAAACAGAATGACGGCTCCACTGAGCAGACCGAGTGCATGATCAGTGTACTAATCTGCCCTATGCATTTGCCAGGTCAAGCAATCCCGCTAGGATTTCAGTAAAGCGATTAACATTTTCTCACAGTAAACTCCACTTAACCTGTGAATTAATGAGCAAAGCACAACTCCACATTTCGTTTGACACTTCAAGGGAAAATGTAGTGGTCGGGACCGGGCTCATTTAAGGCACAAAATCATCACTGCACATTTACATGCTGCCTTTAATACAGTGGCACTCAGAGAACAGTACAGTACAGCACAGGCCCTTCGGCCCACAATGGTGGTGCCAAACTTGGTGCCAAGTTAAACTGATCGCCTCTGCCTGTTCATGATCCATTTCCCTCTATTCCCTGCACTTCCAATGTGCCTTTCTAAAAGCCGATTAAACACCACTATTGGATCTGCCTCCACCATCGCCCCTGGCAATGCATTCCAGGCCTCCGCCACTCTGTGCAAAAAGATATTTACCCCAAACATTTCCATTAAACCTTCCCCCTCTCACCTTATAGCTATGCCCTCTAGTGTTAGACATTTCCATCCTGGGAGAAAGGTTCTGTACGCTATTTATGCCTCTCATAATTTTTATATAGTTCTATCAAGTCTCCCCTGCACCTCTGACGTTCCAGAGAAAACATTATAAGTCTATCCAGCCCCTCCCAGCAGCTAAAACCGTCTAATCCAGGTAGCATTCAAGATAAACCTCCTCTGCATCCTCTCCAAAACCTCCACATCTTCCCTGTAAATGAACGACCAGAACTGAGCACAACACACTAAATGTGCTCCAACCAAAGTCCCATAAAGCTGCATCATGTCTTCTTGACACTTCTTCCTTGTAGTGCGGCACGGTGGCGCAGCGGTAGAGTTGCTGCCTCACAGCGCCGGAGATCCGGGTTTGATCCTGACCATGGGCCGCTGTCTGTATGGAGTTTGTACATTCTCCCCGTGACCACGTGGGTTTTCTCCAAGTGCACAAGTTTCCTCCCGCACTCCAAAGACGTACAGGTTTGTAAGCTAATTGGCTTGGTAAAATTGTAACGTTCCTAGTGTGTATAGGATAGTGTTAATGTGTGGGGATCGCTGGTCGGCGCGGACTTGGTGGGCCAAAGGGCCTGTGTCCGTGCTGCATCTCTAAACTAAACTAGACTCTTATATTCAATGCCCCTAGCAATGAAGGCAGACACACCGTATGCCTTCTTTACCACTCTATCCTCGTGTGTTGCCACTGGTATAAAAAACTTCATCCTGAGAGTCTTTGTGAAAACCGAGCAGGCGATGGGTAGGAGTTTCAGAGTCAGGGAGTTGATCAAAGCTCTTGTGTAGGATGGTTTAGCACAGGAACAGGCCCTTCAGCCCACAATGTCCGTGCTGAACACGATGGCAAAGTTAACAAATCTTAACTGCCCGTACACGATTTTACTTCGGAGTCACGTGAGTGACTACGTGAAGAAGACCCTGCCTGGCGCTGGAACGACATTACGTCGTCGCTGTCGGCAACGAAAGAGCTGCAGAGCGCAGCTCCACACAGCGGTAAGGAACCGGCCCGCAGGTAAGAAAGTTTTACAAAATTTTGGGCGAGGTTTCAGAACTCCGTAGCCTGGTGGGTAAACCAGGAGGAGTTAGAGGAAAAAATAAAATGGAGAAGGCCAAGAAACAGCGGGTAAAACGTGCGTCCCGGGGTGCAGAAGAGTCGGGACAGCAGTTTATTGCGGAACCGGTTCCGATACCGGCGGCCGTTGAAACACCCGTTAGTGAGGCTTTGATTGCTCCACAAACGGAAACTGTAGAGGAAATCCCAGTGCCTCAAAAAAGTAAAAGAAAAGCTGCAGGGCCTGGGATTTCAGAGGACTCTGATTCTGAAGGTCCAGAAAAGAAAGCCTTATGGCTCAGGATGGACCAAATGGAGAAAATGCTCCAGACTATAATCAACCAAGGGTCTACGAACCCAGAATATTCCCAGGCAGCCCCTGAGGGGGTTCCATATCGTGAATATGGTGCCAATTCGAATTGGGAATTCGAAACCCCAGTGCCTGGGTATGGACTGGAGGAAGTCTCCTTTGAACAAGTTTCAGGAGTACCAGGGCTGTATGAGACAGACCCTGCAAGTGGTGTTTGTGGTCCGGAGGACACACCACAATTCAAATATATGGATCCAGGTGTGCCTGATGTGGCACAAGATTTTGCTATACCTGGAGGAAGCGGTGAGGCCATGGAAGAAAACCTGGCGGCCAATATAAATTATATGGTCTCTCACCCGCTTCAAGATGCTGTTATGGTTGAGACAGCAGAAATATATAAAACACCTATCAATTGTGCCTCATTGAAGGTACCTACGGTGAATCCAGTTGTTTGGGCGCCTATGTCATCAATTATGCGGGCACAGGAAATTCGATTTCAAAGAGTCCTCAAGCTGATTTCAGCTGGCATTACTGCATTTGGCAGACAAGTGGAAGGTTGTGGAATGACCAAAGTGCAGAAACATATGTTGGCCTTATTTTGCAACTCATTTTTTGAGATTAATTGCATGAGGAAGATTGCCATTCGACCTCTGTTACATCCAAGATTTGCAGGATTGTGTAAACCAAGCAATGTTCAAACTCCTGGGTTTTTGTTCGGAGAGGATTTGTCTAAACAAATTAAAGAAATGGATGAAGACGCAAAAACTTTTGGTCGTATGAGACCCTTCAACTTTGGCCAGAGATGATCTGGCTATTCAAGGAAGAGATTTGATTTTGGAGCTGGTACAAGCCGAGGCAGGAGTATGATAAGGAGGAATTTCCAGCCAACACAGCCGAATGTACACCCATTCCTTGGGAAAAGGAGATCATCTCGTCCAGCTGGAGAGGTACATAAACATTATCCCATAAAAAAGGAATGCTGGGATGGGCCACAGATTGGCGGTAGACTCCAAATGTTTTATAAGGAATGGGACAATATTACAGTTGATCGTGTGGTATTAGACACTGTACAAGGATCTACCATTGATTTTGTGGAAGGTATGGTTCCATTGGGACAGTATGACCCTAGTCATCCTTTAAGGTTCTCCGAGTTTGAGGTTAATCAAATGGACAAAGAGATTAAGAGTTTGAGTAAAAAAGGAGTTATCGAGAGAACAGGAGAGGATCCACAACAAATTATATCAAACATTTTCCCCAGACTGAAGAAAGATGGGGGTTGTAGGATCATTTTAGATCTCACTTTTTTGAATACATTTGTCCAGTATAAACATTTTAAAATGGACACTTTCTACACTGCAATGCAGTTGGTATCAACAGGTTGTTATATGGCTACAATAGACTTGAAGGATGCATATTATTCGGTCTCAATTCGTCATGATTTTCGCAGGTATTTAAAGTTTAAATGGATGGGACAGCTGTGGCAATACAAAGCTTTGCCAAATGGATTAAGTTCAGCACCTAGATTGTTCATTAAATTGTTAAAACCAGCACTTGCACTGTTAAGGGCACAAAAACACATCGTTATGGCTTATCTAGATGACATTTTAATTGTCAATGCTAATCAGGAATTAGCTGGGGAATCAGTCTCAGCAACTATTAGCTTGTTGGAGAAGTTGGGGTTTCTGATCCATCCAACAAAGTCTAAGTTACAGCCGTCCCAAACCATTGAATATCTGGGGTTTCTGATTAACTCAGTCACCATGTTGGTAACTTTACCAATGAATAAGGAGTTAGATTTGACAAATGTATGTCAAAAATTGATTAACAAACCTTATCCTTCCATCCGAGAGGTTGCCAAGGGTATTGGTAAATTGGTAGCAGCATTTCCAGCAGTAGAATTTGGTCGTTTACATTACCAGAATCTTCAAAGGGCAAAAACTAAAGCACTAATTCAGCGAGCAGGCCATTTTGATAGGCCAATGCAATTGCCTAAGGAAGCTTTATCGGAATTACAATGGTGGATTGAGAATGTTCCACAAGCTGCTAAAAACATTTTAGTTCATCAGCCAGTCGTGGTATTACAAACTGACGCAAGTTCTCTCGGATGGGGGGCTACGGACAATGAGACCAGCTGTGGAGGCAGATGGGCTGTCCAAGAGGATTTATTGCTCCAAACATATGGTATTAATTATTTGGAGTTACTGGGAGCATTCTATGGATTAAAAGCTTATTGCTCTTCATTAAAGGATTTACATGTCCAAGTACAAATAGATAATACCACAGCTGTGGCATATATCAATCACATGGGTGGTGTCAGATCAATTCCATGTGATCATCTGGTAAACCAGATATGGCAATGGTGTATTACAAAAAATATTTGGCTTTCAGCTATTTATCTCCCAGGGAGAAACAATGTTGTGGCAGACAAAAGATCACGGATATTTAAAGACAATACAGAATGGATGTTAAATCCACAAATTTTCAAAAATATTGTCAGTCGGTATGGAGTACCGGACATTGATCTGTTTGCATCTAGATTGAATCACCAATTGCCGAAATACGTGTCTTGGGAACACGATCCGGGGGCAGTAGCGGTGGATGCTTTCTCGCTACACTGGGGGGATACGTTCTTTTATGCTTTTCCCCCATTCTGTCTCATTGGGCAATGTCTCAAGAAAATAGCGCAAGACGCTGCCAAAGGCATTTTGGTGGTGCCAAATTGGCCCACACAGTCATGGTTCTCATTGATGCTAGAAATGATTATTGAACCATGTATGGTTATTCCCAGTTGCGACAATCTGTTGACACAACCAGTAACAAAAGAAATTCATCCATTGCATGATCATATGAATTTGTCAATCTGCAGGTTCTGACCAGACCATTGCAAGAGTTTGAACTGTCGGACAGGACCATGGATGTTATAGATGCAGCTTGGAGGACTAGCACTAAAAAACAATATATGTCGTATATAAGAAAATGGGAAGCCTTTTGTACACAGTCAAAGATATCTTATCATTCTGCTAACATTTCAAATGTATTGGAGTTCCTTGCTGGGTTGCACTTTGATGAGCATTTGAGTTATAGTGCCATTAATTGTGCTCGGAGTGCATTGTCATCCTATTTAGGACAAATTTCGGATCGAGATTCAGTTGGGTCTCACCCATTAGCATCCCGATTCATGAAAGGTATTTTTAATAAAAATCCTCCCAAGCCCAGATATACAGAAATTTGGGATGTTAGCATTGTTCTCACTTTGCTTAAACAATGGACTCCAATTAATTCAATGTCTTTACAGAACTTAACATTCAAGGTGGTTATGTTAATGGCATTGGTATCAGCTCAAAGAGTACAGACTTTGCAATTGTTACGGTTGGATTGCATGCATGTGACTTCAGATAACATTGTGTTTTATGTCTATGACTTGATCAAACAAAGCAGACCAGGGAAAACTGGAATGAAGGTAATGTTTAAAGCATATCCTATTGATGAAACGTTGTGTGTAGTTAAGCATTTAACTCAATACATGGAGGTAACCAAAAGTCTCAGAGGTTCTGAGAAAGCGTTATTAATAACACACAAAAAACCACATACAAAAGTTTCAGTTCAAACCATTTCTAGATGGTTAAAACAGGTTTTGGGTCTAGCAGGAATAGACACTGATGTGTTTAAATCTCACTCCACTAGGGCAGCAGCTACGTCCGCGGCGAAGGTACAGGACGTACCACTCGATAAAATTTTAGAGGCCGCAGGGTGGTCTAGAGAAGAAACTTTTTCAAAGTTCTACAATAAACCTGTTGTCACGGTGCCAGGATTTGGACACGCAGTACTGGGTTCCCTTTGAATGCTTGCTTTGTTTATATTATCGATTTATATTATCGATTTATGTTACCATTTACATCATTTATCAATTGTTGTAATTTTCCCCTGCAATAGAGGGGTTCTTATTTTTAAAAAGTTGTTCTTTTTTATAATTAAAGGACTTATTACATAAAATATAACAATGTGTTAAAATATTTTTACTCACTACTGTTTTGACCAAACAGAGAGTCGTATGAAATGAGTTTACGACATGGAAAACACAGGGCTTTAAAATCTTCACGTAGTCACTCACGTGACTCCGAAGTAAAATAGTGAGATTAAACGAGAACTTACCTGTTCGAAGTTTGATCTTTATTTTATGAGGAGTTACGATGAGGGATTACGTGCCCTCCACTCCCAACCCTCATAATATAAATGATCATCTGGTAGTTCTAGTCTATTTTGAGCCTTACTATTTTACTCCGGCTATTTGGTTCTGTGTTTTTCATGCCGCTGCTTTGAAGTATGCCGTTCCAGCGCCAGGCGGGGTCTTCTTCACGTAATCCCTCATCGTAACTCCTCATAAAATAAAGATCAAACTTCGAACAGGTAAGTTCTCGTTTAATCTCACTATTAAACAATGATCCACCATCCAGTGAGACCAATTTTTAAAAATTTTCAAACAATTGAAATATATTTTGAATATATATATATATATATATATATATATATATATATATATATATATATATATATATATCCAGCATCTGTAGCTCCTTGTTTCAAAATTTTAAAAAATTGGCCTCACCAATTTTAAAAGGAATGGGTCGACTGAAGAAGGGTCTCAACCCGAAAAAAAAAATATATATATATATTTATATATATGTATATGTTTTGGGTCGAGACCCTTCTTCCGTCGACCCGAAACGTCACCCATTCCTTCAGCTCTCCAGAGATGCTGCCTGTCCCGCTGAGTTACTTCAGCATTTTGTGTCTATCTTCTGTGTAAACCAGCATCTGTAGTTCCTAGCTACACGTGGATAAGTGACAGTTCACCTTGGGGCCCTTCTTCAGAACAATTGTTTGGGTGGAGCAGATAGTTTGAAGAGAGGAGGGGCAGGGCAAACCCTGACGAGTGATAGGTGGATATCGGTGGGGGCTTTGGATAGACAGATGATTGGACAGAGGCCAATGGATGAAAAGATAAAAGGAATTGGGATAAGAATAGAAGTCGTGAATTGTGAACATAAGCACCAAGTGCCGGAGTAAATCAGCGGGTCTGGCAGCATCTCTGGAGAAAAAGGATGGGTGATGTTTCGGGTTGAGATTCTTCATCAAACTTAAGAGGTGCTGCCTAACCCGGTGAGCTACTCCAGCACTTTGTGTCTATCTTCAGTATAAACTAGCATCTGCAGTTCCTTTCTACACTCTTCTTCAGACTGTTCAGTGGGTCTTTTCAGACTTCTTCTGAATTGTGAAGTCAGATAAAGGAATGTGGGTGGAGGGAAGGGGAGTAATGCGTGCGAGACCAGGTGGAGCACAGAGAAGAGGGAAGGGGGGGGGATTGTAATTAATTCATTGTTATTCAATAAGAATCCAATGTTCTTACGATTAAGTTGTAAGCTCCCCAAGCGGAATTTGAGGTGGTGTTCCTCCAGTTTGCATGTGGCCTCACTCTGGCAGTGGAGGAGGCCCAGGACAGAAAGGTCAGTGTGGGAATGGGAAGAGGAGTTAAAATGGTTGGCAACCGGGAGAATCAGTTGGCCTTGGTGGACCAAGTGCCTCACTGTGCCTCATAATTATATAAACTTTGATTAGGTCTACCCTCGGTCTCTGACACTCCAGAGAAAACAATCCAATTTTGTCCAACCACTCCTTATGGGTAAAACACTCTAATCCAGGCAGCATGCCGGTGAACCTCTTCTGCACGCTCTCCAAAGCTACCCTGGAATGTGACAATACTAGGGGCAATTTACAGAGACCAATTAAGCTACAAACACGCACATCTTTTGGGATGTGGGAGGAAACTGGAGCACCTGAGGGAAACCCACGCAGTTACAGAGCGAGTATGCAAACACCACACAGGCAGCACCCGAGGACAGGATCGAGCCCGGATCTTTGGCGCTGCTCTACTAACTGCGCCATTGTGCTGCTGTATTTGCAAATTTGCGACAGCATTTCCATCACTGCAGCTGTAAAATAACTTCAAAAGCACATTAGACACACATTGTCAGCTGTAAAGTGGTTTAGAAGGTCTTTAAAACAAGCAGGAGGAATGCAAATGTTTCTTTACTGAGATACCACAAATACTTTATCTGCAGGGCTGAATAACAAACGCTGACTGCAGCAGCGGTGATGAAGTTTAACAGATAATGTTGAACGTAGGCACAGAAGGAAGTGTGGATGCTGATTTACAAAAAAATGACACAAAGTGCTGGAGTAACTCAGCCGGTCTGGAGAACGTGGAGAGATGACGGGCGGGTTTAGGGTCGGGACCCTTCGTCACAGTTATTGTAGTTGGGGGTGGGGGGGAGGGGAGGAAGCAGGAAGAGAGGTTCGAGCAGGACAAAGCCTGGTGAGTGATAGGTGGATACAGTCGAGGGGGTGGGGGGGGGGAGGAGGTTGATTGGCAGATGGTCGGACAAAGGCCAGAGATGAATGTTGAGCATAATCTTCTCACACACTATCCTGTTCAACTCCTGGATGGGCTCAGAACTCAGGATGTGCTTAGGAAATTCAGCTAATTCAACTCATTGGACACCTTTGAACCATCTTTAATCAAACTTTATCTTGCACTAAATGTCGTACCCTATATTCTTTATTAGTACATCAGGGACAGTATGATTATAATCATGTATAGTTCTTCATTTGACTGGATAGCACTCAACAAATCTTTTTTCTTGACTATTCTTGACTGCTCTTCCTCCCACCCTGCTTCCTGTAAGGACTCCATCCCCTATTCCCAATTCCTCCGTCTATGCCGCATCTGCTCCCATGATGAGGTGTTCCACACCCCAGGGCATCACAAATGTCCTCATTCTTCAGGGAATGGGGGTTCCCCTCCCCTACTATAGACTAGGCTCGCACCAGGGTCTCTTCCATACCCCGCAACACTGCGCTCTCTCTCTCTCTCTCCATCCCCCCACTCGCAACAAGGGCAGAGTCCCCCTGGTCCTCACCTTTCACCCCACCAGCCGGCACATACAACAAATAGTCCTCCGTCAGTTTCGCCACCTCCAACGTGACCCCACCACTCGCCATATCTTCCCATCTCCCCCCTTGTCTGCCTTCCGCAAAGACCGCTTCCTCCCTTGTCAATTCTTCCCTTCCCTCCCGCTGCACCCCTTCCCCGGGCACTTTCCCTTGCAACCGCAGGAAATGCTACACTTGTCGCTTTACCTCCCCCATTGACTCCATTCAAGGTCCCAAACAGTCGTTCCAGGTGTGACAGAGGTTCACCTGCATCTCCTCCAACCTCATCTACTGCATCCGCTGCTCTAGATGTCAGCTGATCTATATCGGTGAGACCAAGTGTAGGCTTGGCGATCGTTTTGCCGAACACCTCAGCCCGGTCCGCAATAACCAACCTGACCTCCCGGTGGCTCAGCGCTTCAACTCCCCCTCCCATTCCGTATCGGACCTCTCTGTCCTGGGCCTCCTCCATGGCCAGAGTGAGCAACACCGGAAATTGGAGGAACAGCACCTCATATTCCGCTTGGGGAGTTTGATTCCTGGTTGCATGAACATCGATGTCTCACAATTCTGTTAACCCTTGCTGTCCCCTCCCCTTCCTACCTCTCCCTCAGCCCTCAGGCTCCTCCTCCTTCTTTTTTCTTTCTTCTCCCCGCCTCCCCCCACCCCCTATCAGTCTGAAGAAGGGTTTCGGCCCAAAACGTTGCCTATTTCCTTCGCTCCATAGATGCTGCTGAGTTTCTCCAGCACTTTTGTGTACCATCGATTTTCCAGCATCTGCAGTTCCTTCTTAAACAAAAATCTTTTTTCACTGTACCTTGGTACATGTGGCAATAGTAAACGAAACTAAACTGAACACCTTCGCTCAGTCCGCTTTGGCGTATGCGATCTCCTGGTTAACAAACACGAACTCCCCTTCCCATTCCCATACTGATCTTTCTGTCCTGGGCCTCCTCCCTTGTCAGCGAGAGGCCAATTGTAACTTGGAGGAACAGCACGTCATATTTTGCTTGGGAATTCTGATTTCTCTAACTTCAAGTAACCCTTACAATCCCTCTCGCTTCGTCCCTCCACCCACCATTGTTATCGTACTGGTTTCACTGTCGTCCTGCTGAGTTTCTCCACAGACCCCGACAGTCCTTTCAGGTTAGGCAGAGGTTCACTTGCACCTCCTCCAACTTCATCTACTGTATCCGTTGTTCAAGTTGTGGACACTTCTACATCGGTGAGGCCAAATGCAGACTGTGCGATCATTTCGCTGAACACCTTCACTCAATCCGCCTGGACCTACCTGATCTCCCGGTTGCCAAACACTTTAATTCCCCTTCCCATTCCCACACAGACCTTCCTGATCTAGGTCTCCTCCATTGAGGCTAAACGCAAATTGGAGGAGCAGCTTACAGCCCAGTGGTATGAATATTGATTTCTTCAGGTAGCCCCGGCTTTGCCTCTCTCTCTTTCCCTGCCCCACCTAAGTCGCACGAGCTTTGCGTTTTCACCTAACAAACAGCTAACAATGGCCTGTTTTCTTTATCATCGTTACTTTTTTCCATATCTTTCATTCAATGTTATTTATCTCTCTACATCATCGCCTATATCTCTCATTTCCCTTATCCCTAACCAGTCTGAAGAAAGGTCTTGACCCGAAACGTCAGCCATTCCTTCTCTCCAGAGATGCTACTTGTCCCGCTGTGTCACTTTCATTGTATCGTATTACTCATTATCACCTTCCCCACAGTCAACAATGGACCATTGTGGGCTCCCCTTGATCATCATTGCTGGCTTTGATCTGTCTTTCTGCATATCTTTCATTCATTTGTTCTAAGTACCTTTACATCTATCGGTTCCCTCTGCCCTGACACTCAGTCGGAAGAAGGTTCTCAACCCGAAACGTCACCTATTCCTTTTCTCCAGAGATGCTGCCTGACCCTCTGAAAGACTCCAGCATTCTGTGTCTACAAACACACCGGCTTGTTGGCGATAGAAATGGAAATATGGTCCGGTCTCCAATGGTAACCAGCACCTCTCTCCCGGCTGTGAAATATGTGCACAGGAGCTGAGAGGACAAATGCAGGAAGCAAGCCAGGCCCAAATCTCCTCTCAAGGTAATAAATCCTTTTTAAATGTAGGGGGAGATAAGGAGCAACTCTTGAGGTAGTGGGAATGTGAAGATAGCAGCAGATACCTGGCTGCATGGCCCCGCTGGGCAGACAGGATTGATAGCTTGAATGCCTTTATCTCATTCCATCGATCTTGCTAATCTTATCTCCTACCAATTTAAACAGCGCTTCTTGCCAAGACTTGGATAGTTTCAACTTGTCAGGCACAATTGCCTTTGAGCTATTGGGAGGGATGGAATTAAAGTGTAATGTTTATTGCCAGATGTGAGTGGGGAGGAGATTCCATTCACACCACGAGCCCAATCCTCTTGTTAGGGTGATTCAGACCACTGGACCCTCTACCCCCAAACGAGGGTTAGCAATGGGTCAGCTGTGATTTAGCTGCAGCACACTGATAACAACTGGGAAGAAACTGCCCCTGAATCTGGAAGTGTGTGTTTTCAAACTTCTGTACCCCTTGCCTGATGGGAGAGGGGAGGGGAGGGAGTGCCCCGGATGAGACTGGTCCCCGATTATGATGGTGGCCTTGCTGAGGCAGCGTGAAATGTCAGTGAAGGGAGGTTGGTTTGCGTGACGGTCTGGGCTGCGTCCACACTGTCTATAATTCCTTGCTGTCTTGGACGGAGCTCGTCCCAAACCATGCTGTGATTTACAAGGGCGTAATCTAGCCTCTGAGAGTTACATATCAATGCATGCCGGGGGCGGCACGGTGGCGCAGTTGGTAGAGCTGCTGCCTCACAGCACCAGATACCCGGGCTCAATCCTGACGTCAAGTGCTGTCTGTATGGAGTTTGCATGTTCTTTCTGTAACCACGTACGTTTTCTCCGGGTGCCCCAGTTTCCTCCCACATCCCGAAGTCGTGCGGACTTGTAGATTACTTGGCTTCTGTGAATTGCTCCTTGTGTGTAGGGAGTGGATGAGAAAGTGGGAGAAAACAGAACTAGTGTGACAGGTTGATTGAAGGTCAGCATGGACTCAGTGGGCTGAAGGGCCTCTTTCCATGCCGTATCTTTCAATTACATTCGGAGTCCAGCATTGAATAGGGAACTGATCATTTGACAAACCAATCAGGTCAACATATGTGAAGTTAGCACAGAATAGGGAACTAATCAAATGATGATTGACCCTAATCACCCGATGGACAATGTGGAGTTAGCATCGCAGTGACCTCTCCCCGTAAGAGAGGTCAACGACTGCAGGTGAAAGCTTGCGTCTCTATGACCATCAGAAGCAAACAAACCATCAGCACAAAACCCTCCGGGACACCAACCTCATTTTACAACTGCCTGTATTGACTCCAGCCATACACAATTAGTAGCTTGCATTCCACTGAGTCCCAGGAAGGTTGCCAGAGTGTTAACCCGTTCAGTGTTGTCACCAGTTGAATGGCAGCCATACACAAGAAGCAAATTCAATATTGAGATTTCTCACCAAATCCCTCTAGGACTTGTCAACATTCTCCTTAAAGTAGAAGTCAGGCACATAATGCCGGAGCAACTCAGCGGGTCAGGCAGCACCTCTGGAGAGAAGGACTGGCCGCCCCGTCGGGTTGAGACCCTTCTTCAGACTCCTTAAAGTACATTAAGTTGTTTTTGAGTTGTGTATACAAGGGTTATAGATATGTGGCAGCACGATGGTGCAGCGGTAAAGTTGCTGCCTTACAGCTCTAGAGACCCAGGTTCGAACTTGACCAAAAGTGCTGTCTTTACTGAATTTGTACGCTCTCCCTGTGACCGCATGGATTTTCTCCGGGTGCTCTGGTTTTCTCCCACATCCCAAAGACGTGCGGGTTTGTAGGTTAATTGGCTTCTGTAAATTTGGTTGTGTGCTGTCCAGTCAGTGTAAAGACTATACATAATAGAGAATCAAGCCGTTCACAGTGTAGAGATACGATAAAGGGTCTAATGGTTGGTGCAAGATAAAATGCTGTAAAGTCCGATTAAAGATAGTTCGAAGATCTTCAGTGAGAGGGAATAAGGGAATCTTCGAACCTGTAAAATAATTTAGTGATCTGGGCTGATTAAAAGACAATGATCACAGTTGAGTAATTGATCATTAGAAACTAGTTGCAGACTGAGAGTTCAGAGAGTGCGAGTCTGTCGAGATCAACGGAAACACAAGTCAAGTCAGTTTTATTTTATAGCACATTTAAAAAACAACTCTCGTTGGCCAAAGTGCTTTACATTGGTGGAGGTACTAACATTATACAACAGTGGTTCATAGATTTAGTACATACATAAATACATACATATAGCCCTCCCTCAGTGGACGTCAAGAAAGGCTTGAGAGTAGAGATGAGTTTTAAGCTTCGACTTAAAGGAGTCGATGGAGGGGCAGTTCTGATGGGAAGAGGGATGCTGTTCCACAGTCTAGGAGCTGCAACCGCAAAGGCGCGGTCACCCCTGAGCTTATGCCTAGATTGCAGGATGGTCAGTAACCCCAAGTCGGCCGATCTGAGGGACCTGGAGGTGGTGTGGTGGGTGAGCAAGAGTAACTAGAAGATTGAAATCTAAATGATTGACCAGAGGATGTCGTAAACACGAAGAATGAAGGTGGGACCATTTATAGCCTCTAATAAACCCAACTGCTCTTATTTAAATGGCATGTATAAACAACATAATTTATGAAGGAGTTTAGTGCCAATAATAATGCAGATTCTCGTTATCAGCCGTGGTAATCAAAGACAATGGCATAAGAACAGAATGTAGAAACAAAGAACTGCAGATGCTGGTTTATACCAAAGATAGACACTAAGTGCTGGAGTAACTCACCGGGTCAGACAGCATCTCCGAAGAACATGGATAGGTGACATTTTGGGTCGGGAATCTTCTTCAGATTGGAAAAAGTCCCAAACCGCCACCTATCCATCTTCTCCAGAGATGCTGCCTGAACCACCGAGTTACTCCAGCATTTTTGTGGGGTTTTTTGTAAACCAGTGCCTACAGTTCCTTGCGTCTCTCTTGTATTTAATGCAGTTAACCTTGCAACATTAACATGAACATATTAATCCCACGCGCTGATTTTTCTTCATCGAATGAGATGAATTGTCGTGTGCTAATGAATGACGGATTAGTAAACTCTGATATCTGAGAAGATTTGTAAATCCTTGTCGACAAACCCATACCCACCCTCAATTAGGAGCTAATGGTTTTATTGTGTTTGCAGTAAGTATTGTTAGTATTGCTCCAGGTTACTGGTTAACGATCCATAGCAATGAAGACTATGTTGCCCAGCAGGTAAGGTTTAAACAAAGTGCAGCACATTCCAATCCCTCTACAACACTGACAGCTTCATTTAGAACCACACTGAAAAACATCTGCTTCAAAATGTTGACACAACTGAGTTTAAGGGCCTGTCCTACCAGCATCCGACTCCATGCGATGAGCGCGATCAAACTAGAAGCGGGGGCTGCGCGGAGGTCGGGTGATCCCTGTACAGGGCCGTTCCCACCAGCATGCGCCTGCATGCGGCAAGCACGACCAAACCAGCAGCGAGGGCCGCACGGAGGTCGGGTGAGTGGTGCAATGCGGCGCAAAGTGAGGCGAACTTGGAGCGAAGTCTTAAAGGTAAGTTCGCCAGGACAGAGAGGGGCACACAGAGAGGGGCACAGAGGCACACACAGAGAGGGCCACGGAGCCACACACATAGAGGGTCACGGAGGCACCTACAGAGAGGGTCACGGAGGCACGACGTCAAGACGGTGTATAATGCGTCGAGGGTACTGCGAGCCGACAAGCCGTTGCTGCGCGGAATTTTTGAACATAGTCGGTTTTTCGGAGCCCCGCGCGATGTCGGGCCGAACTCCGCACAATTCCGCACGGCTCCGGCGATCGAAGTGGGACCGGCCCCGCGACGCCGGACGGCTCAAGCGACCACGTTATGTCACGCTCATCGCATAGAGTTGCATGCTGGTGGGACAGGCCCTTAAGACATAGGACTGGAGTGACCATGATGCTCCCAAACCTTTCCCATCAGGGCCGATCCTTGATCTCAAGTCAAGTCAAGAGAGTTTATTGTCATGTGTCCCAGATAGGACAATGACATTCTTGCTTGCTGCAGCACAACAGAATATTATAGGCATAAATACAGAACAGATCCGTGTGTCTATATACCATAGACCATACATATACACATAAATAAACAGATAAAGTGCCATAGGCTGTTATACTTTATCTGTTTATTTATCTCAACTCCACTATTAATGAGGTTACAACAAACCGCAGATGCTGGTTTACAAATACTCACTGCTGTCGAGTGTGTCGAAAGGAACTGCAGACGCTGGTTTACACCGAAGAAAGACACAAAATGCTGGAGTAACTCAGCGGATCAGCCAGCATCTCGGAGAAGACATGCTTTGTGTCTGAAGTAGGTCTGAAGTAGGGTCTCGACCCGAAACGTCACCTATTCCATTTCTCCAGCGATGCTGCCTGCCCCGCTGAGGCACTCCAGTATTTTGTGTCTACTCACTGCGTTTGATGTCATGTATACAGTGAAAACATTTGTTTGCCTTTCTTACACAACCAAACAATGAGTTTTAAAGAACTCTTAAACGCTTGCAGTCTATGATTCTTTTAATTCTCTGTGGGTAGTTTTCCATTTGCATTGCCTGTGGCTGAAACTATCTAGGAGGGCTCCCTACACTGTCTCTTATGTACCAATAGATGGAAGAAACAATGCAAGACCAACAGATCCCCTGTCGCCAATAAAGACACAAAGTGCTGGAGTAACTCGGTGGGTCAGGCAGCACCTCCGGAGCAAAGGAAGAGGTGACGTTTCAGATCAGGACCCTACTTCAGACTCATTGTGGGTAAAGGAGGGGGGAAGAATGCTGATAGCTGGGAGGGCAGGGCAAACACAGGTTATAGCTGAATGCTGGTGAGGGGGTATTTGATAGGCAGCTGGTTGGAAAAGGGCCAGAGATGGAAAAAAACTGAAGTGGTGTGAAGAGTTCCGAATTGTGAAGTCAGAAGGAAGGAAGGAATGACACGGAGATGAATCATGCTGTCGAAACAAGGAGGTTCAGATGCTGGTTAATACACAATGGACACAAGTTGCTGGAGTAACTCAGCAGGCCAGGCAGCATCCCTGGAGAAGATCGATAGGTGATGTTTTGGGTCAGGACCCCGTTTCGTACTGATTGTTGGGGGGGGGGGGGGGGGGGGGAGCGAGGGGGAAAGAAAGATGGAAGAGAGGATGGGCAAAGCGTGGCAGGTAATCAGAGGAAGGAATGTGGGTGTAGGGGGGAGGATGGGAGTGAGTTGTGAGTCCAGGTGAGGCACAGGGGAGTGAGGGGGGGGAGGGGGGAGGGGAGAGGGGTTTGTTCATGAAACCTACAATTGAAGAATTGAATGTTCATAGCATGTTATAGTCATACAACGTAGAAGCAGGCCCTTCGGCCCGACGTGCTCACGCCGACCAACATGCCCCATCTAAATTAGTTCCGACTGCCTGCTTTTGGCCCATATTCCTCTAAACCTACCATATCCATGTGCCTGTCAAATACTTCTTAAACATTTCAACAGTACCTGCCTCAACTACCACTTATGGTAGGTAGACAAAAATGCTGGAGAAACTCAGCGGGTGAAGAAGAAGGGTCTCGACCCGAAACGTTGCCTATTTCCTTCGCTCCATTGATGCTGCCTCACTCACTGAGTTTCTCCAGCATTTTTGTCTACCTTCGATTTTCCAGCAACTGCAGTTCCTTCTTAAAGATTTTGTCTACCTCTTATGGTAGCTCGTTTCATACATCCACCTGCCTTTGTGTAAAAACAGTTACCCCACAGGTTCCCATTAAATCACCCCCCCCCCCCCCACACACACCTTCAACCTGTGTCATCTGGTTCCCAATACCCCTACTCCGAGCAAGAAATTCTGTGCATTTACTGGATCTATTGTCATGTCATGTTGTTACTTGTGGGCGGAGCACCAAGGCAAATTCCTTGTATGTGAATACTTGGCCAATAAACTTACTTACTTGTTAAAGAAGGAACTGCAGATGCTGGAGAATCGAGGGTACACAAAATGCTGGAGAAACTCAGCGGGTGCAGCAGCATCTAAGGAGCGAAGGAGAAAGGTGGCGTTTCGGGTCGAGACCCTTCCCCCTTTGTAAACTTACTTACTTATTCCTCTCATGATTTTGTGCTCATGATATTGTGTTTGAACATTTTACTCAAATGCTGTGTCCAGCTGTACCTCCCTGCTGTAACGATGCACATTAAAGTCTTGTGGTGTTGAGATGGTTTTGATGGCTACAAAGATGGTGAAATCTCTATTGTCATGAGGTTTTAACCTTGTTTATTTTAGATGTTTAATTACTTTATTAGAACAGCCTGCAATGTCAGCCCACTAGTGTCTGGTCACAAAGGTTGTCCAAACGCTCTTCATCACTATGCATTGCCTTGTAGTCACTCTCTTAAACAAACCCAAAGACACATTCAAACCAAAATAGCTTATTATGTAGAAACAAGAAACTGCAGATGCTGGTGTATTTTAAAAAAAGACCCAGAGTACTGGAGTAACACAGTGGGTCTGGCACCATCACTAGAGAACATGGATAGGTGACGTTGCGGGTCGAGAACCTTCTTCAGACTGATTATTATCCATTGTGTATTCTTACTCCAACAACTTGGGTTGAATTCCCTGGAATTTATAATGATAAGAGAAAACTTGATCAAAATTTAAAAGAAGAAAAGAGGAGACACAAGGAATTGCAGATGCTGGAATGTCGTGAAACAAAGTGCTGGAGTAACTCAGGAAGTCAAGCAGCATCTGTGGAAGGAATAGATGGGCGATACTTAGGGTCAGGACCTTTCTTATGACTGATCGAGAGGGGGTTTGGTATAAAGGTGGGGTTTGGGGGTGGAAGGGGAGGGGTGGGGAGTTGCTAGGAGCTTACCCAAAATTGGAGAATTCAATATTCATACCTTTGGGTTCATATGTTCACAAGTCATAGGATCGGAATTAGGTCATTCGGCCCTTCGAGTCATTCAATCATGGCTGATCTATCTTTCAGTCTCAGCTCCATTCTCCTGCCTTCTCCCCATAACCTTTGACACTCTTGCTAATCAAGAACCTATAAATCTGTGCTCTAAAAATACCCAATGACCTGGCCTCCACTACCTTCTGAAGCAATGAATTCCACAGATTCGCCACCATCTGACTAAATCAATTCCTCCCCATCTCCATTCTAAAAGTACATATTTTTATTCTGAGGCCTATTATGAGCTACCCTTTCAGTGACTTGCATTGAAGGTCAACTAGGCTTGTCTAAATATCAACATATTTTAGTCGTTTGTCCTGCTTTTCTAATGTTAAAGGCAAAAAAAAACACGTTCAATCTCATCTCTCATTGGCATCTTCTCAATCAAACTTGTCATGTCTTATTTTCGGAAATAAGGCACACACAGTGCGTACCTCATGAAGCTAATACTTCAGAAGGAAAAGAGCAAAACAATACTATTCCTTGGAGCGCAGGAGGATGAGGGATGATCTTATAGAGGTGTACAGAATCAGGAGAGGAATAAATCAGGTAGATGCACAAAGTCTCTTGCCCAGGGTTGGGTAATCAAGAAACAGGGGACTTGCGTTTATGGTTAAAAGGTGGGGGGGGGGGGAAATTTAATAGGAACCCGATAGGTTACCTTTTCCACATAAATGGGCTGTCGGAGGAGGTAGTTGAAGCAGGTACCATCGCAACACTTAGGAAACATTTAGATGGGCACATGGATAGGAGAGGAATATGGGCCAAATGCAGGCAGGTGGGACTAGTGTACATAGGACATGTTGGGCCGAAATACCTGTTTCTACGCTCCATGACTATGTCTCTTCCAACAATAACATGGTCAACCTTCAATAATCAATGCACTTTAGGGAGTGGTGGTCAGAGGGGTAAATGAGGCCGCGCTGAGATTCTTGGTGGGTCGGCTGCCAAGCATGATGTCTCTCATGTGGGTTCTCCGCTGTCATCCTTGTGCCAGTGCAGGGTCGTTACAGCCAAGCGTCCAGCTGAGAGGGCGGGTCGGTTCAGAGGGGATTCTGGAGTTCCCATCGAGGGGGTGGCGAGCGTCCACGCTGGGAAACCAGTTGTGCTTTGGAAAAAAATGTTTTAATTGTATGCCGTGTGCTGTGTTTTAAGCTCCTAAACAAGTGGCTGTTTTGTGGTTTGAGTGTCTGTAAGTAAGTAAGTTTATTGGCCAAGTATTCACATACAAGGAATTTGCCTTGGTGCTCCGCCAACAAGTAACAACATGACATACAGTGACAGTTACGGATGACTCACAAAACACTAAACATTAATAATAATAAAACATTAATGATAAAACACCAAGCATGTGAACCAACAAAATACCAGATCAAAGGGAGGCTACAGATGTTTGGCTGTTGAGTAGAGAAACTACTCGTGGATAAAAACTGTTTTTATGTCTGACTGAGGCAGACATAAAAACAGACTATGAATAAGACTTGGAATCAGCAACAAAAGGGATTGAGAGTGGGAGCAGGAAAGACGCTCTTCAATAGAGCATGTGTGTGAGGTCCAAATCACCGTCATTCAAGAGAGAATTTATCTTTAAGTCTTACTGAGCAAGCGAATCCTCTCAGCGTGGACATTCCTCTGTTATTATTCAAAGGATTGCTTCGAAATTGTGTACGCGTCCATGGAATGTGCAGACGCATCTTAAAGAAACAGGTCTATACATTTGCAGTCGAGGTTGTGCTTTCAATCTACTTGTTCCGTTCTTTCACTTTTCTTTCTATTCAATGCCCTTTGGTCAATGTTTCTTTCCGTGAAAGCTTCTCCAGGCCAAGGGAACAATAGACAATGTTTGCCCAAAGTCGTACACAATCACGTTTTTCCTTCTCCTCTCTCCCCTTAGAGTTGACAATTGAGCTGTCAGGCACGACCTTTCTGAAGGACTCAAATGCAAAGGCTCTGAGGAGATGACAGGCAACACAAGCCGAGTTACTTTCTATGCCACTCGACGTTTAGAGGCAGCTAGTTAACCTTTGCCCCACAACAGTCCCCTTCCCCCACTCTTCACTTTTCTCTTCATTTCCTCATCATTAAGATTATTGCTATTATAGTTAGATTGGTGCTGTATCACAGAGCCAGAGACCTGGGTTCGATCCTGACCCCGAGTGCTGTCTTTGTGTGGAGTTTGCACGTTCTACCTGTGACTGCGTGGGTTTCCTCCCACAAAACAGTTTCCCACCCTATCTCAGTGTACATGACAAAAAAAAACCAAGACAATAATCAATATCAATAAGATAAGAGCTCTAAAAGATAGCAGAGTCAAGGGGTATGGGGAGAAGGCAGGAATGGGGTACTGATCGTGAATGATCGGCCATGATCACGGTGAATGGTGGTGCTGGCGCAAAGATGGTGCTGGCTCTGAAACACTCCTGCACCTATTGTCTATTGTCATAATACTGGATTAATGGGATTGCACTGCGAGCTAACATAGACTCGATGGGCAATTTGGCCTCTTCCTATATCATGAGAAACTATTCAAAACAAAGTTATTAAGTGCATTCTGCTGTACCTTCCCTGCAAAGACTAGTTTATACAAGCTTTTATCTAAATGTAATCATAGTCCTTTTTCTGATAAAGATAAGATCTTCAAGAATATTGCGATACAAGCAGGAAGAACACTTTGATTGCTGAACTGCAAACATTTATTGTTGGTAACTTGCAAAGCTTAATTAGATTACAAAGCACCAACATCTAATGACTTGTAAGATAATTAACAGTGGGAACACAATCCAGCCTTGGCTGCACAAAGATATCTGACATCCCATAAAATGCATTTCACTTCACGCTGACATGAATTCTCTGATGGGTACAAACACGCAGCGCGCCACTCCTGAAGATCTGTTCTGTGTTAGGACCCATTCTGATCAAGCACAGGTCTTTGCAAAGTGCATACGTCAGTACTGTTATACTGCATTCCAACAAAGTGCAGTCACCTGCGGACGGAGGACCAAATATTCAGCTTCATTTCTTTAAAGATGAGTTCACTACAGTGTCAAATGTGGCAGAGTCACAGAGCGTGGAAACAGGCCCTTCGGCCCAGCTTGCCCATGCTGACCAACATGTCCAATCTACACTAACCCCACCTGCCTGTGTTTGGCCCATATCCTTCTAAACCTATCCTATCCACGTACCTGTCCAAATGCTTCAAACCTTGTGATAGCATCTGACTCAACAATCTCCTCTGGCAGCTCATTCCATAAACCTATCACCCTCTGAGTGAAAAGGTTGCCCCTCAGGTTCCTATTAAATCATTCCCCTCTCACCTTAAAACTATGTCCTCTGGTTCTTGATTTCCCTTGCTATACACCTCTATAAGATCACCCCTAAAACGGGGAATTATAGACCAGTTAGCCCGACGTCGGTGGTGGGGAGGATGGTTGAGTCGATTACTAAAGATGTTATAGCAGCACATTTGGAAAGCAGTGGCAGTGACAGTGACCAAAACTGAATACAATATTCTAAATGTGGCCTCGCTAACGTTTAATACATTGACCTCGCAACTTCTAAACTCAATACTCTGACTGATGAAGAGCTGAACCCTTCTTGACTACCCTATCGACATGTGATGCTACTTTCAAGGAACTATGTACCTGCACACCTTGATCCCTCTGCTCCACAACACTCCCCACACTCCTGCCATTCAGTGTCAATCCTGTCCCGGTGAGACCGACACAACACCTCACACTTCTCTGCATTAAACTCCATCAACCGTTCCTCAGCCCACCTGCCCAACCGATCAAGCTTCTGCAGCAATTTTTGACAATCATCTTCACCATCTACAAAATGCCATTTTAATGCCATTACAGTGACCATTCATTAGCCCGATCTGGAGGTACGTACTTTGGGGTTTTAGAAAACAGAACAGTGCAGTCCACAAAACCCTAACGTCTGTACCGAACATGATGCCAAGATAAGCCGTCTCATTTGCCTCCATATAGAGGGCCTGTCCCACTGCAGTGATCTAATTGGTGAGTTTAGAAGAGTTTGCCCTCAACTCATACTTGCAGCATGGTCGACACAAGGATCTGGGAGGTCTTTGTAACTCTCCTACATGCTCGAGAGCAGTCCACGCGTACTCGAGGCCTCAGCTAAGTCGCGGCATATTTTTCAACATTCTGAAAAATGTCCGCGAGTAAAAAAAGGTCGCCATGGAAAAAAAACAAGATTTCTTTACTCATAGGTTTAGTCGACGTGGTCCATAGTTGGTCGTGATGCTATTCGTAGGTAATCTAAGGCAATCAAAGGTAATCGAGGGTAGTCGAAGGTAAAGCTCGTTGCAAAAAAAAGGTAAATAAACCGCCCGGTAACGTTAAATGCCCACTAAACTTTATTAAAAGTTGCCTGGCTTCTTAAAAGTGTCTCCCTCCTTCTCTCCCCCTCACCCTCCTCGCTCTCTACAGGACATCGTAACTGTGGCAGCCGTCTTTTACCTTCCTGTTCATCGCGGGTGTGAATTTCAGAGAGCGCTCCCCCGCTCTCCCTAGCCCCCGCCTTTGCTTTTTCAAGCGATTGCCCTCGAGCTTGAAGGTCGAAGACAGTCGCATCAGTGGGACAGGTCCTTTTCCTTCCATTCCCTGCCTATCCAAGTTCCTATTGAAAGGCCTCATATGCCCAACACAAGAGGGGAGAAGAGGGAATTAAATTGGTCCTCTATTATATTGGTGGCTTTCCCAAGGCAGCGTGAAGATGGGGTGGGGGTGGGGGAAGAAAGAGGCTGGTTTGTGTGATGGACTGGGTTACAACTACAACCTTCTGCAATTTTTCGTCGTCAGGGAGAGTGCTGCTGCCAAACCGAGCTGTTTCGCATCCCAAAAGGATGCTGGAATATAGGGAATGAAAACCCACCCTTACTGGGAGACCACTCGTGCAACAGGAGAGGTGGTGATTAGCAAGCCTGTGCTCTAAGCTCCTGCAGATAGAACTGGACTCCACATAAACTTGAGCCAGTTGGACAGAGCGTTCTCTGTATTGGCTGCAAGACCTTGCTTAACTTCAAATCGACTTCTGTTATGAATTTGTTAATCCCCCTGTGAACCAGTGTTCTCTATTTGTCTGCGTTCCAGAGAATACCAAGATTGTATTCTTTCGAACGGCAGATGCTACGGGGTCGGAGTATAACGTTGTGAGAGGCATAGATAGGGTAGACAGTCAGAACCTATTTCCCAGGCTCCATTGCAAGCATGTTTAGTCTTTCCGCTGACTGGTTGCCACGCAACAAAAAAGCTTTTCACTGTACCTCGGTACACGTGACAATAAGCTAAACTAATGGGTTGAATTACTCAAAGTCTATAGGGCATAGCTTTAAGGCAAGAGGGGCAAAGTTTAAAGAAGATGTATTTTATTTTACGCAGAGGGTGGTGGGTGCTTGGAACGAGCTGCCATAGGTGGTGGTGTTGGAAGCAGATGTAATTGAGGCATTTAAGAAGCTTTTTGATATCATGTGGATATACAGGGAATGGAGGGATATGGCGCATGTGGAGCCAGAGATTAGTTTTGCTTGCCATCATGTTCGGTACAGACATTGTGGGCCGAAAGGCGTTTGCTGTACTGAACCTTTCTACGTTTCTATGTTTTACGTTCAGTTGTGATGAACACGGCCAAGGTTGATTGTTCTTGCTCATCCTTCCACCAGCTGGTTGTCAGCCTGAACACAGCACAGCACAGGAGCAGGCACTTCGACCCACAATGTCTGTGACAAACATGCTAAGACCAACTTTTATCTCCCTGCACATAATCCACATCTCTCCATTCCTTGCATAGCCATGTGCCTATCCAAAAAGTCTCTTAAATGCCACTATTGTATCGGCCTCCACTATCGCCCATGGCAACAGGTTTCTGGTGCTCACACCCCGTGTAGAAAATTTGCCCCGTACATATCCCGAGTCTAAAGAAGAGTCCAGACCTGAAATGTCACTTACACACGTTCTCCAGGGATGCTGTCTGACCCGCTGAGTTACGGCAACATTTTGTGTCTTTCCATGACATCTTCTTTAAACTTTAGTTTAGCTTGGAGACACAGTGCAGAAACTGGCCCTTTGGCCCACCAAGTCCGCATCGACCAGCGATCCCCGTACACTAGCACTATCCTACACACTAGGGACAATTTACAATCTTTACCAAAGCGAATTAACCTACAAACCAGTGCGTCTTTGGAGTGTGGGAGGTAACCCGAGCACCCGGGGAAAACCCACATGGTCACGGGGAGAATGTACAAAACCCTGTACCCGTAGTCAGGATTGAATCTGGGTTTCTGGAGCTATAAGGCAGCAGCTCTACCGCTGCACTGCTCAATGCCTCTCTCACCCTCAAGCTCTGCCCTCTAGTATTAAATGCAAGGAGTTGTCACCTTGGGAACATAATTGCACCCTAAGGAAGTGCCACGTGTTTAAAAATTGACTTATTTTGGCATACAAATATTTGGGTTCCATTCCGGCCCCACCTTCTCACAACCTCCCAAGGCACCAGTTGCAAAAAGACCTGGTGATCTCCCTGACGTTCTGGGTCAATAAGTAACCACTCAACCAACTGCACAAAAACAGATTATTTAGTCATAAGTCAGTTGTTCAATTGTCGAGGCTCCAATATACATTTTTTCCCCCATTAAACCCACTCCATTTCTCAGTCCCAAACATCCCAAAATATTTTGCCGCCAATGAAGAGATTTTGGAAGCGTGTCCCCTTCTATAATGTAAGGATTGAGGTCAATTATTTGTTTTCAATAAAAACAGGGTCTCGGACGCAGCTGAGAGATTGACAATGACTTGCTTTATAAATCAGAAAACACTGTTAATCCCTATATGGACAGGGTAGACCGGGAATGGATAGGGTAGACATTCTGAACCTATCGTCCAAGGGTGGAAATGTCAAAGACTTGAGGATATAGCTTTACGGGGAGAGGGGAGAAAAGATGTCAGGGGCAAGGTCACACACACACACGGATCATGAACAGGCAGAGGAGATTAGTTTATCTAGGCATCATGTTCAGCACCAAGTTTGTGGGCTGAAGGGCCTGTTTTATGTTCAGTGTTTTATATTTTATGATATTCTGCGCTAGGTTTTATGTTCCACTGTAAAAGATTATTGGATGGACAGAGGAATGGAATCTAGGATGTGTTCCAAGATTCCTTTTAAGAAATTTAACATCCCACTGAGTCCTGGGAATCTCTGGCCCATGAGCCAGACCTCAAAGTGGAGACAGACTTTTCCAAAATGGTATTGATGATCTCTGGTACCCCTTCCCTCGTCTGTGCCCCACCTGGACTCCCACCTACCCCCCTATCCCTCTCCCCCCCCCTCCCCAGCTTCACAATCCACAACTCTCGCACCTCTTAAAGCCTCACCCAGGCCACTCCCTCTTTTCCCGTCTCCCATCAGGTTCGAGGTACAGAAGTGTGAAACACCTCCAGATTCATGGACAGTTTCTTCCCATCTGTTATCAGGCTGGACCAACTGGACCATCCTATCACCAACTAGGGAGTCGCCCTGACCTACCATCGACCCCATTGGAGACCCTCAAACTATCTTTAATCGGACTTTATCTTGCACTAACATTATACCATTCACCCTGTATCGTTCAACTGCGGACGGCTTGATGGTAATCATGTATAGTCTTCTCACTGACTAGAGGGCGGGCAACATAACAACTTTTCACTCTACCTCACTACAAGTGACAATAAATAAACTAAAGTAAACAATTGGGCTGAGTTTCGCTGAAACACAACTCCCTGCCCTTCAGACAAATGAATCGTGCGAAAAGCTTTGGGTAAACACACAGGAAAGAGCCTCGGCCTCTGCTGCTGAGAAATCCTTGCTTCAGGCTCGAGTGAGCTCTGGTCAAAGTTATTTAAAGTTATATTGTCATATTTTCATCACAATATGAAACAGACAACACAATTCCATTATGTCCCAAGGTCCTAAATGTTGCATTTATTTTTTATGACAAATTAAATTCATGCAAGGATTTTTTCTTAGTTCTTCATCTACAGCTGCATTGACGTATTATTTCCCCACTGATACACATCTAAATTATTCCCCATTCCCGTTAAATGTCCTTTGATCTGGCCTATATACATTGTTAATATTCTGATCGAGATCATCAATCTTAAAGGCCACAAGTTCTGAATTAAACATTAAACGCTCTGTTTGTTAGTTTCCTCGTAGATATTCGTTTCATGACTCCCTCTGGAGCTCAGCCAGGCTTGGAGCAAAGCTAAATTGGAATACAAGATGTAGTGATGTTTCATTCTTATCTTGTACTGGCAAAAAAATCAGCTTTGAAACTGACCCATCACAGATTCCAGTTAGAAAATAAAACCTTGTATACAAAATAAAAATGCCTGTTCTATAGATAAAGACTTGTGACATTCAGAGCATCATTGAGACGAGGGTGGGAAAAGATGTTAATGGCATCTGGCAGTGGATGAAGTCAAGGAGTTTAAAATCTGATCACAGGAACTCTGAACCAATTTCTGGCTATTCCAGCCAGAGATCATTTTAACTGTTATCACAGTTCCTTCCTTAGCACTGTCCCACACAGAGTGCCAATTTGCTACAGCCTTCTGGGTTCTCCACTACAAATGCTTACAAGTATGCGGAGGAAATATATCCACCTGGGCTACTCACAACCTCGCTAGACACCCGGTTGCATTTTGCTCATCTCATGCACAAAATAAGTGAGTAGGTTTATTGGCCAAGTATTCACATACAAGGAATTTGCCTTGGTGCTCCACCCACAAGTAACAACATGACATATAGTGACAGTTACGACTGAAAATAGACAATAAACAATAGGTGCAGGAGTAGGCCATTCGGCCCTTCGAGCCAGCACCGCCATTCAATGTGATCATGGCTGATCATCCACAATCAGTACCCCGTTCCTGCCTGCTCGCCACATCCCCTGACTCCACTATCTTTAAGAGCTCTATCTAACTCTCTCTTGAAAGAATCCAGAGAATTGGCCTCCACTGAGGCAGAGAATTCAGGGGAGTTCAGATTCACAACTTTGGGTAAAAGCATCCAGAGAACCTGCCTCCATTGCCCACAGACTCACAACTCTCTGTGAGAAAAAGTGTTTCCTCGTCTCCGTTCTAAATGGCTTACACCTTATTCTTAAAATGTGGCCCCTGGTTCTGGACTCCCCCAACATCAGGAACATGTTTCCTGCCTCTAGCGTGTCCAGGCCCATAACAATCTTATATGTTTCAATGAGATCCCCTCTCATCCTTCTAAACTCCAGAGTGTACAAGCCAAGCTGCTCCATTGTCTCAGCATATGACAGTCCCGCCATCCCGGGAATTAACCTTGTAAACCTACGCTGCACTCCCTCAATAGCAAGAATGTCCTTCCTCAAATTAGGGGACCAGAACTGCACACAATACTCTAGGTGTGGTCTCGGTGTGGCTCTGTACAACTGCAGTCTTTTGCTCCTATATTCGATTCCTCTCGTTATCAAGGCTATAAAGAATGACTCAGAAAACACTAAACATTAATAATAATAAAACATTAATGATAAAATGGCATTGATCAAGCATGTGAACCAACAAAATACCAGATCAAAGGGAGGCTACAGATTTTTGGCTGTTGAGTAGAACGACTACTCGTAGATAAAGACTGTTTTTATGTCTGGCTGTGGCCAGACATAAGGAGTTGAGATTTCCACTGCTTTTATATTCTCCTGGTTTTCCCCACTCACCACTTCCCCCTCTTCCTTTCCTTTCCTCTCCTCTCCTCCCATTTTACCCTCTTCCCCCTCCCCTCTCCTCCCACCCCCTCTTTCATCCACCCCCATCATCTATCCTTTGGAGTCTGAAATTGGCTGCTCTTCACACCGCCACGGAAAGGGGCTTCAGCAATTAACCCTCTCCACCCACTCACCGCTTCTGATGATGAAATGGCTCTCACCCAAAGGTCAACCAGAGGAGATGACTTCACTCGCTGGCCTACAGTGAATAACTTTCAGAAAACAATGCCACTCATTTATCACTTCAGTTAACTTGCTTAAAAGGGCACATTTGTTGTCCTGTCCAAAACGAAAGGACACAAAGTGCAGGAGTAACTCAGCGGGTCAGGCAGCATCTCAGGAGAACATGGGTAGGTGACGTTTCAGGCTGGGAATCTTCTTCAGCTTTGGTTGTCCTGTTATGTTCAGTCTGGATCCAAAAACACTGCGCCAGATGCAAGAGTAAAACTCATTGCTGCCTCTCATACGGTTCATTAGTCATTGGAGCAGAAGTAATCCATTTGACCCATCAAGGTTACTGTCTAATTCAATCATACCTGATCTATCTTTCCCTCTCAACCCCATCTCCTGACTTCTCCCCGTAACCCCTGACACCCTTACTAATCAAGAATCTGTCAATCTCCTCCTTAGAAATACCCAATGACCGTCTGAGGCAACGAATTCCACAGATTCACCACCCTCTGACAAAGAAATTCCTCCTCATCTCTTTTCTTCCGTGGCTTGTGCCCTCTGTTCCTAGACTCTCCCACTAGTGGAAACATCCTCTCCATGTTCACTCTATCCAGGCCTTTCACTGTAGCATGGTGCCCAGAACTGAACACAATACTCTAAATGTGGCCTCGCCGTCTGCCAGATGGTAGCCCTCTTCTCACTGCTACTGTTGGGCAGGAGGTACAGAAGCCTGAATCCTCACACCACCAGGTTCAGGAACTGCTATTTTCCTACAACCATCAGGTTTTTGAACCGACCTGTATAATCCTAATCCTACCTCAGCAATGGAACACTATGGACCTCTTGCACAAACATGGATTTGCTTTCCAATTGTGTATTTTTGCACTGTCTTGTTTTTACACACAAGCTTTTTCTTTTCACTGTCTTGTAGGAGTTATGTTTTGGAGTGTGTGTTTGAGAGCATGTGATACTGCTGAAGGAAATGTCCCAGAGTCTCCCTTTCTGTTGCCTTGGGAACCGTATCATTTTAATCTGGTAGGTGGCACCTGAAGGATGGCAGTTGGTAGAGGCACTGCTTCTCAGTGCTAGAGACCCAGATTCGATCCTGACCTCTGCCGTTGTCCGTGAAGAGTTTGTACGTTCTCCCTGTGACAGCGCGAGTTTCCTCTGGGTGCACCGGTTTCCTCCCACATCCTAAAGATGTGCAGGTTTATAGGTTAATTGGTTCCTGTAAATTGACCCTAATGTGTTAGGAGTGGATGAGAAAATGGGACAACAGAACTAGTGTTGAACTCATGCCGACTATGTTCTGTTGTGCTGAAGCACAGCAGGAATTTCATTGTCCTATCTGGGACACATGACAATAAACTCTCTTGAATCTTGAATATGGTTGATTGATGGTTGACATGGATTTGAACAAGGAAGGAATTTAGGAGAAGGTTGATTGGGGGAAGGTATTCCATTCTTGATTAATGTTTATATGCGGAGCATCCTGGACAATACAGCTCACCCCCTCCATGACACACTGGTCAACCTGAGGAGCACCTTCAGCAACAGACTGGTTCCACCAAGATGCAGGCCAGAACGCCACAGGTGATCCTATTTCCCTGTGGCTATCAACTCCTCCCCCTTCTGTCATGGGGTAGACCGACCCCCCTCCCCCCTCCCCCCTCCCCCCTCCCCCCTCCCAATCATTGCACATCCCCCGTCTTTTCCCCTCATCACTTTAATTTTGCGTTTCATGGATTTTGTGTTTTATGACTGTTGGCAGATCAAGTTCCCTCCTGGGATAAATAATGTTCTATCATATCGTATATGTAAGACTTTGTGACTCAGTCACTAGATAGGCAACGTTTCGGGTCAGGTGCCTTCTTCAGACTCAAAGGTTCTCGAAGACCTTTGGATTGCATCAGGAATTAAAACAGGCTCGTTGCGAATCTCCCAGTGACCAGGGCTCCCAGGAATTACATATTCCGTTCCCACTCACACCCCTGACCTCTGAACGCTGTCCAAGAATTCTGCTGACCAAGCAGATTTTCACTAAGGTCGCAGCCCGGCATCGAATGATATCACCATGTTCCCCCCCGACAGTGAGAACACTGGCCCGACGGTCTGTACACAGAGATGCCCATTGTCCTAGGAGTCCACAACCAGCCACCCCACTCTGCCAAGACGGAATTGTTCTGCAATTACAGAATAAAAACAGGCGGGCATCTACAGCGAAAGAGATTCCGAACAAGGAGGGAATTGTTTTGGGGCTTTGGCACGGAAAGCCAACTCACAGAGAACGTTTGAAAGGAAATGAAACGAGTAGATGTTACTAACCTGAGGTGAACTTGCACTTTATGCGATAGGGCCGGTTTATGGAGGTGTTGTGATCGATTCTGCTCGAGTAGTCTGGCCATTTCCCCCTCAGAATGGAGACGCTGATGGAGGCTGGACCCTCGCCTGGTCAACCTGGCCCCGCAGGAGGCCTGCAATAGGGAGTTGGTACAATGCAGTCTCACCACTAGATACACCCGGACCCCTCTTCATGCAGTTACAACCTCATTTACCGCCCACCCCTCCATCACCCAGCACGTACATCATCCTCGCACCCCCCCACAACATATACACTCACCCACCCTCCCCCTCCCCTCATTCAGTCACGTTGTCCCACCACCCACCCCCATCCGATTACACCATGACCCCCCCATCTCCAATCGCCCAAAACACCGTCCTCCCTCCCTGCTCAGTTACACCACTCTCCCCCTGACACCCCCTCCCCCCGAGAATGTTACACTATTCTCTTCACCTTCCTCGCCCAGTTACAAAATTCCTCCTACCTCCACTCACTTGGTTACACCACTCCCTCCCTCCACTCCATGACACCAACTCTTCCCCACCCACACTTGCTCAGTTAACCCCCCCTCCCCCACTTACACCAACTCCTCTCTCCCCTCCCCATTGGACTATTAACACCAATCTTTAGTGAGTGAATTACTTCAACAAAGATGAATCCTTATCATGAAACTGTTTCTCTTTACACAGATGTTGTCTGACCTGCTGAATATTTTCAACCTTTCCTGCTGTTACTTCAGATTTCTAACATCTGGAGTTTGATGTTATTATTTCCATTTACCCTTGAATCTTTATCCAGTTTATTCAGAGCTCACTAAACAAACCACTCCGTGCTAATATCCTGACCCACAGTCCCAATACAAATAGCAAAGCCATTGCCATCCATTGAACTTTATCCCCTTCTCATTTAATTACTGGGAATGTCTCTCAGCTGCCTCTCTCCCCTCTGATCTGAGCACTTGTGCCAAAACTATTTGGCCTCCCTGCTGTGTGGATTAGAAGGCTGTGGAGGTCAAGTGAATGGATATTTTTAAGGCATTGATGGATAGATTCTTGTTTACTACGAGTGTCAAGGGTTATGGGGAGAAGGCAGGGTAAGTGAGTGGGGTTGAGAGGGTAAGATAGATCAGCCATGATTGAATGGCAGAGTAGTTTTGATGGGCCGAATGGCCAAATTCAGCTCCTAGCACATGGATTTATGACCTACTTCATTGAGGTCCAATAGTCATGTATTAAACCTTCCCACGCTCAATTTCCTTTTTATTACCAAACAATCACTGCCAGGCATCTAAGATTGACACAAAATGTTGGAGTAACTCAGCAGGACAGGCAGCATCTCTGGAGAAAAAGGATGGGTCTCGGTTCGGGTTGGGACGGGTCTGAAGAAGGGTCCCGATCCGAGACGGGTCTGAAGGAGGGTCCCGATCCAAAATGTTGCCCATCCTTTTTCTCCAGAGATGTTGCCTGACCCACTGATTTACACCAGCAATTTGTGTCTATTGTTTCTACACACTGCCAGGTATGTGTCACTCCACATATAAGGATCTCAACGTTTCTCAATCTGATGGCCACTCCCAATACTACGGATGAACCATCTGAAAACTTTGCAATCCAGTTAGGAATTTCAATCCAGGAACTTTGGGGAGAGTTACAAGTCCAAAATGCAATCCAATTAGTTTTATCCCACAAAGTTAATATCTCCCATGGGTCCACTTCTTCAAAGGCTAATCCAACTCTTTAAATGTTTCCATATTAGGTTGGATGTTGTACTCCACTTTTGTAATACAATACTGTGAACTATATTGTGCACTCTGTATCTTCCTCTTTGCTCTACCTATTTTATTTGGGTTTTGCACTGAATGTTATTCTTGCACTAAACGTAATTTCTTGCACTAAATGTCACAGCCTTTATCGTGTATCTGCACACGGTGGCCGGCTTGATTGTAATCATGTATAGTTTTCCCACTGACTGGTTAGCATGCAACAGAAGCTGTTAACTTTGTACACCTCGATACACGTGGCAATAAACTAAATGAGTTTGATTGTATTTAGGTATAGTATTTTCAGTAGTAGGTAAAGCTTTTTATTGTATCTCAGTACACGTGACATTAATAAACCGAAACCTAAGCCTGAGAAGTCCATTTAGTTCATCATGTCAGCCTTTACTTCGGGGTAATTTTCCATCCACTCGCTACACACTAGGGGTAATTTACAGAGGTCAATTAACCCAAAAACCCACACGTGGGAGGAAACCGGAGCACCCGTAGAAAACCCATGTGGTCACAGGTAGAAAGTGTAAACCACACAGACATGACCCAAAGTGAGGATTGAACCAGTGTCTCCAGCGCTGCGAGGCAGCAGCTCTACCAGATTCGATGTATTGATTTGCTGACCAGCAGCCGTAAGGTTTCACGGACTCTGAGGGTATCTTTGAGAATAAACGTGTTTCCTTGAGAAAATTATTTTTGACTTGTTGTAGCCAAATCAAGGTAAATAGTGAATGAGACTCAGAAGGTTGGGGGTTACACAAAAAGCTGGAGAAACTCAGCGGGTGCAGCAGCATCTAAGGAGCGAAGGAGATAGGCGACGTTTCGGGTCGAGACCCTTCTTCAGATTCTCCAACATCTGCAGTTCCTTCTTTAAAACAATGAGACTCAGAACTTGGGAATGGTCATGTTTCTGTTCTGCTATTGCACTTCTCAAGGTCCACCAGCAGAGTGTGGTGTTGGACAAAGGAACAATGCTCCTCCCACAGGTTTTGGAACAGGCACTCTGACCATAACTGGGATGAGAAATGTAATAATCTGGTGGACAATATGAAAGCTAAAAAACAGGTTGTGGAATAATATCATGACCCTGTAGAAATGTCTAGATGTTTTTTTGGTTGTTCTGTTTGGTATTAATTTTTTTTAGGAAATTAGTCCCATGCCTTGGGAACTGGAGGGGATGACTTGATTTGAGTTAAGTTTATTGTCACGTGTACGGAGGTACAATGAAAAACTTTTTTGCTGAGTGCTTACCAGTCAGCAGAAAGATAATACATGACTACAGTGTACAGAAACATGATAAAGGGAATAACGTTTAGTGCAGGATAACACCCAGTAAAAGTGCAATTAAAGACACATACAAAATGCTGACGTAACTCAGCGGGTCAGTCAGCATCTTTGGAGAAAAGGAATAGGTCGTGACCCTTCTGAAGGGTTGATCTGTTGAGTTAATCCAGCATTTTGTGTTTATTTTCGGTGTAAACCTGCATCTGTCGTTCCTTCGTACACACAAAGTCTGATTAAAGATAGTCCGAGGGTCTCCAATGAGGTAGGTAGGAGCTCAGGACTGCTCTCTAGTTGGTGAGTTTCAGTTTCAGTTCCTATCCATGTACCTGTCCAAATGTCTTTTGAATGCTGTGATAGTACCTGCCTCAATTACCTCCTCTGGCAACGTGTTCCAGCACCCTTTGTATGAAAAAGTTGCCCCTCATTGGTTCCCATCTAATCTTTCCCCACACCTTAAACCTATGGTTCTCGATTTTCCTGCTCTGGGTGAAAGGAACAAACTGTCCCTGAATCTGGAGTTATCAATACTATTTATGAAGTCATCATCACCACTGCGCGGTTATGTTGCAGGAATACTCTATGATCGCTTGGCCAGATGTTTTGTGGGCCAGTTACAACATCTTAAAAGTCAACTTGTGTATGATGTTTCTATAAAAATTGTAAACTAAAAATCTTGCATTTACACAGCATCCTTTTGTAAATTATAACTTTGAAAATGATTTTGAAGAGGGATTATAGTTAAAGACTCATGGATTCAATCAGCACAGAAACAGGCCATTCTGCCCAAATTGCCTGTGCTGACCAGGCTGCCCCATTTACGCTAGTCCCACCTGCCTGCGTTTGGCCCATATCGCTCTAAACCTTTTCTGTCCATGTCCCTGACCAGTCAGAGTTATGTAGCACAGTACCAGGCCCTTCGGCCCTACTCATCCATGCTGACCAAGTTGCCTTCCTGGGCTAGTCCCACTTGCCTGTATTTGGCCTATATCCCATTGAAGTCATTCTCTCTGTGCACCTGTCCAAATACCGTTTAAACATTGTAATTGTATCCACCTCCACAACTTCCTTTGGCAGTATGTTCCGTGAACCCACCGCTCTCCGTGTGAAAAACATGCCCCTCAGGTCCCCTTTAAAACATACCCGTCTCACCTTCAATCTGTGCCCTCGAGTTTTGGGTCAGGACCCTTCTTCAACTTGATTATACTCATTTGATCTGTATTTCATCTCTCTTGGCACCCAATAGAAATATATAAATCTAATAGAGGTATAGATAGAGGAGACAGTCAGAGCTTTGGCCAAGTAGAGGGCACAGTTTTAAGGTGAGAGGGACAACGTCCAGGGGTGGAGGTGGAGGCCGATATGATAGTGGCATTTAGGCGGCCTCTAGTTTTGTTTTAGTTTAGAGATACACCGTGGAAACAGGCTCTTCAGCCCACAGAATCCACCCTTAAACTAGATCTATCCTACAGACTAGGGGCAATTTACAGAACCAAATTAAGTTACAAACCTGTATTTCTTTGGAATGTGGGAAGAAACCAGAGCAACCGGAGAAAACCGACGTGGTCACAGGGAGAGCGTACAAACTCTGTACAGACAGCACGCATAGTCAGGAGTGAATCTGGGTCTCTGGCGCTGTGAGGCGGCAACTCTAGCACCGCGCCAATAAGCAGGGAATTGCAGGCAGATGAGTGTGTTTTGCCACGGTGTCGGGCACATATATCGTGGTTGCAACTTTTTATGTTCCATGAAGCCCCAAGATAAAAACTTGGTCAATGTGACAAAACACTCCAGTCACTGATGGGGTTTGGGAAACCTTGAGCCACCACAAAAGATGGGCTCCAAGGAGCCACACAACTGTGCCGGTTAGATACCCAAACTACAATACATTTGGTGAGTGAGAGTAGCGAGTATCCAAATAGTGACACAGATGCAAGTTACTCATCAAAGATAAACTCATAGGACCACAGTTTACACAGGAATAAAGTATCAGGCCAGTCATCTGATTTAGTTTAGTTTAGAGATGCAGCACGGAAGCAGGCCCTTCAGCCCATCGAGACTGTGCTGACCAGCGATCCGATACAGACGTGGATTATATGCAGGTAAATGAGGTTAGGTTATCTTGTCATCATGTTCAGCATAGACATTGTGGGCCAAAGAGCCTGCTCCTGTGCTATGTGCTACTGTACTATGTAGCACGTTCATCTTTTGGGGATGGCTCATAGTTTTAAGAACTCCATCCCCTGTCTCCATTCCTGCTTTTGACTTCTCCCAATTCAGGCTGTTTGGGGCAGTATGTATCTGGCATGTTGACTCCATATCCATCTCGGACAGCTATGTCTTCCCAAATAGACAATAGACAACAGACAATAGGTGCAGGAGTAGGCCATTCGGCCCTTCGGGTCGCCACCGCTATTCAATATGATCATGGCTGATCATCCACAATCAGTACCCCGTTCCTGCCTGCTCGCCACATCCCCTGACTCCGCTATCTTTAAGAGCTCTATCTAACTCTCTCTTGAAAGCATCCAGAGAATTGGCCTCCACTGAGGCAGAGAATTCCACAGATTCACAACTCTCTGGGTGAAAAAGTTTTTCCTCATCTCCGTTCGAAATGGCCTACTCCTAATTCTTAAACTGTGGCCCCTGGTTCTGGACTCCCCCAAAATCAGGAACATATTTCCTGCCTCTGGCGTGTCCAATCCCTTTATAATCTTATGTTTTTTATATGCTGATTATATGTTTCTGAATACTCCTGGTCCTGGTTTTAAAGAATTGTACTAGTCACACCACACACAGATGTAATGTAACTGGAGTGTTCACATCGAATGACCACAACACCAATTAAATAGCAGGCTGAGAACTCTTCTGATGATCTTGCACTTTCATTCCGCCAAGTTTACCTTGGATCTCATTCTTAAGAGGAAAGATGGCATTGAGCAATATTTTTTCTGCATAAACCAGCAATATTCAGCAAATTATAGGGTCAGCAGGAAAATAATGTTTCTTTTCACTTGGAGGTTTCTTCAGTTTAACCAAGTCTCTTCCAGAACCACCTACCACAATTCCCCTACCGACGGTAAAATACTTTGTGAATTCACCCTGTCAATTCCCCTCATGATTTTATACACTTCTAAAATATATCAGCCTCAGCCTCCTGCACACCAAGGAATAAAGTCGTAGCCTGCCCGACCTCTCCCTGTAGCTCAGGCCCTCAAGTCCTGGCAACATCCTGGAAATCTTCTCTGCACTTATTCCAGTTACATGACGGTCATCCTATATCTGTACATTTTAATGTACATATTGTATCTCGAAGGGTTGCACATACATTGTGATGTTGGCTAGTTTTTAATCTCTAAAGATTAAAATCCTTTCAGTTGTGCGTTCTATTCATGTGAACCCAGATTTCAAAAACAAAACCTGGATCCTGTAATTAATTTTGCCAATATATTTTAGACCAGTTGACAATAGAATGGAAACCATTACATGTTAATTTCGTGGCATTTCCAAGATGCCACCTTCCAATGTATGAAGCAACTGCTGTAATTAGTAATGCCAATATTGACTCATCTCCGAGCTAGACAGTTCCGGGACACAACCCGAAACGTTTCCTATCCATGTTCCAAAGGAGAAGCTGCCTGACCCGCTGAGTTACTCAGACGCTTTGTGTCTCGTTTAGTTACACTGCCAATGAAGCATCACCTCAAAATGTAATGTAGCACATTGATCCATGCAAATAGAACTCGATGCCAAGCTAGGCAATGGATTGCTTCTGCAACTGGGTTCAAATGTTCTGCATAATGGCCCCTACCCAAAACGTCCATCTGAGGAAGGTCTCAACATCAAAGGTCGCCTATCCGTGTTCTCTGAGATGCTGCCTTGGGGTGGGAGATTGCAACCTTCACGTGGTCCGCCCTGTTTCGACGAATGCAATCAACCCGGCGTGCACAATCAAATAAGATCAAATAGAATAAGTTGTCCGACAACTTTAGGCTGTGCACGCCACACGCAAGAACAAGATGAAGATGCTGCCTGACCCGCTGAGTTACTGCAGCACATTGTGTCTTTTTATATTCAGATATTCACAGACTGATTAGATTGTATTTCTCAAGTTCACACAAGTTCACAAAGAACAGGAGTGGAATTAGGTCATCGAGTCTACTCTGCAATTCAATCATGGCTGATCTCTGCCTCCTAATTCCATTTTCCTGCCGTTCTCCCCGTAACCCTTGACACCTGTTCTAATCAAGAATTTGTCGACCTTTGCCTTAAAAATATCCGTTCTCCAGCGTTGCTCCCTGACTCACTGAGTTACTCTAGCACTTTCTGCCTTTCCTTAGGAATGCATGCTCAGGCTAATGTACAGTCTGGGACAGAGGGTGGGGGGGGGGGGGGGGCAGATGTGGTGCAAATGGGTGATAAGGAACAGCCTCTAGACGGGGCAGTCAGAGGCTAGATGCACGGGACGTTGGTGTTGGCTATGTGCACCACTTCCTCACTGGGATGGTAAACTCACTGAAGTGTGGGAAGGATGTCTTGTCATGAATCACTGGCCATACCGTTATAATGCCTTTGCACATCTGGGGTGGCAGGTTTCCATGAGCGAGCAGGTTTGTAGGACTTGTATTGTGCTTGGGCAGCTTACAGCCAAGTGGTATGAAATTTGATTTCTCTAACTTCAAGTAACCCCGGCATTCCCTTTCTCTCTATCCCTCCCCCACCCAAGTCGCACCAGCTTCTTGTATTGACCCAACAAACAGCGAACAATGTATCATTACTATTTTGCATATCCTTCATCATTCTCCCTACATCATCGTCTATATCTCATGTTTCCCATTCCCCAGACTCGTCTGAAGAAGGCTCTTGAACTTACTTGAACTCCACCCACTCCTTCTCTCCAGAGAAGCTGCCTGTCATGCTGAGTTACTCCAGCTTTTTGTGTTTATCTTAGGTTAATGGGCTTCAGTAAAAATTGTAAATTGGTTTCGGTAAAGATTGTAAATTGCCCCTAGTGTGTAGGATAGTGTTAGTGTACGGGTTCTCGCTGGTCGGCGTGGACTCGGTAGACCAAAAGGCCCGTTTCCACACTGTATCTATAAAGTCAAGTAAAAAGGTTGAAGGTGGCCGGTTGAGGAAATGGACGGCAGTTCACGGGACGACTGGATGGAGGCGACGGCTGTAACAGGCCTTGAGAGCCATCTGCAGCTGGGACTTTGAAAATGCCACCAAAACCTGGCAGCTCTTGCATACTGACTCAGTGGGCTGTTTCTTTACATTCTGTACTTCACCAGGGTTTGTGCATATGTGTGGCAATAATCTTGCTGATCATATATGCAAAGAAAGCATCTCACTGTAGATTGGAACACGTGATGGTAAAGAAACCATTGATACTCCAATTCAATTACGGGAACGTCTCAAGTCTTAAAATTGAAAAGGCAGAACTGCACTCTCCATGTCTTAGGTTAGATTAGTTTAGAGATTCAGATCCACACCGACCAGCGCTAGCACTATCCTACATATGAGGGGCAATTTACAATCTTCACTGAAACCAATTAACCTACAAACCTGTACAGCGTTGGAGTGTGGGAGGAAGCCGTAGCACCTGGAGAAGACCCAGGGGGTCACGGGGCGAATGTACAAACTCCGTCAGGATGGAACCCGGGAGTCTGGCGTTGTAAGGCAGCAACTCTACCGCTGCACCACCAGCACATAGACAAGAGACCGGAACCTCCAGCCTCTACCCTTGTCTTGAGAAAGTGCAATGAACAAAATTCTTTCCTTCTTCAGAATTTTTTTTTCTTTTAAAGCTGCTTTCATCATGAAGACAAAACCCCAAGAAAAACAGTCAAAACTAGTGGCATGAAACAGCTCCTTTCAACAATGCCCAAGCCAAGCGGAGAGCAGATTTATTTTCTTAATTTATACATTACTTGTCCCCATCCCAATTTTCCACTTCATTTGAACATCATTTGAAGGTGATATTGGAAGCCTGCCCTCCAAATGGCTTTTGAAATAACTGTGGGCCATGTCGTTTTTTTGCTTTGCGCTGCCTGTCCACGTCTGTGCAACGTGGAATGGATTCTAATAATCTATCCATCTGGTCAGGGATAACTTTTTCACACAAGTGGCAGGAGATAGTTGATGCAGGGAGTAAGAAACATTTAGACAGGTACATGGACAGGACAGGTTTAGAGGGATATGGGCCACAGGGAGGCAGGTGGGACTAGTGTAGATGGGGCATGTTGGTCGGTGTGGGCAAGTTGGGCCGAAGAGCCTGTTTCCACGCTGTA
Organism: Raja brachyura; assembly: GCA_963514005.1. Next base: position 19,172,367 of record OY740796.1, on the reverse strand, counting down.
TGACTCAATGACTGCTGTAGGCCTCAGAAATAGTGGATGGTCAGATGCTCCCAAAAATCACATCCATTATTTTTCTTTTTTTAATTTTTTATATATATTTTTTTTTTCTTCCTTTTTTTTTCTCACATATAATCAAAATCATAATCAATATTATTTAATCACACTCTTTTGATTAAACATCTATTATCTCTTTACTCTTTACTCTTTTCACTCTAAAAAAAATAGAAGCTTATATATATATTACTTTGTAATACTCGTATAACTTTGGAAACATGTAAAATGTGTATTTGAAAAACTGTTATATTATTAGCAATATGTATGGCTTCTAATAAAAAAATTTTTTTTTTTAAATCACATCCATTATAACCTTCTGAACCTTCTGAATTTTGTAGTCGGCAGGGCAGTACACTGCATATCACCAACTTGTCCAATTTTACATTTCTATCAAGCTAATTAATCAAGCCAATTAACCGGTACGTCTTTGGAGTGTGGGAGGAAACCGAAGATCTCGGAGAAAACCCGTGCAGATCACGGGGAGAACGTACAAACTCCATACAGACAGCACCTGTAGTCGGGATCGAACCCGGGTCTCTGGCGCTGCATTTTGCTGTAAGACAGCAACTCTACCACTGTGCCACCGTGACTGCCCGACTGCCAGTACACTAACTGTAACATATTCAAGGACTTGCCACACCCAGTCATTCATTGTTTAGATGATTCAACGATACTTTATTGGCACATATACCTAGGAGGACAGTCAAATGCTTTATTTTGAATACAACCCAGTAATTTCAATTAACCACAAAGTTCGTGCTGTAACTCCAGGATTAGCACTCAATTCAGAAAACCAAGCTCAAAGCCAGAGTATATCCTAAGTATCTAACTGAATATATATACTTATGCTAAGGACAATAAACATCCGTATGCAAAAATCAGCGACCTACAAGTTAACGAGCTCTTTATAAGACGAATCATATAGATGCAAGTATATCATTGAGGTTATCAAGTGGTCACCTCCCTTCGCTGGTGTTTCGTTGAGTTAGGCCCACAACACCTCTGGAAGGCTCAACAGATGGTACTGGTGTCCCAGAACAACAAGAGTCACCACCATCTGGCGTCCACAAAGTTAGAACAGTGTAGCGAATGTTTCTATCTACTGTCTGCCACCGCAAGTTCTCAGCGGCCTCTCCCCTCCGAGTCCGTGCCCCCCTTTCGACTTGGTGGGCCTGAGGGCCTGTTTCCGCGCGGTATCTCTAAAGTCGGCACGGTGGCGTAGCGGTAGAGTTGCTGCCTTACAGCGCATGCAGCGCCGGAGACCCGGTTTCATTCCCGACTATATGTGCTGTGTGTACGGAGTTTGTACGTTCGCCCCGTGACCTGCGTGGGTTTTCTCTGAGATCTTCGGTTTCCTCCCACACTCCAAAGACGTACAAGTATGTAGGTTAAATGGCTTGGTGTATATATAAATTGTACCTAGTGTGTGTCGGATAGTGTTAATGTGCGGGCATCACTGGTCGGCACGGACTCTGTGGGCCGAAGTGCCTGTTTTCGCTAAACGACTCTAAACTAAACTAAATGCAATCTGCACTTTGTTCAAGGTACCTGAAACTCCTTGTGGCTCCATTAAAGAGAAGGTAAAGCGTGCTTTAAATTCTAATTCTTATTTCACTTTATAATCTGCTTTAATTAATTTACAGTAATTTTATGCAATATTAAACATTTATTTTATTCTTATTTTTTAAGTTTTTATAATGATGAGTATTGCTTTTAACTAAGTTGCATTTTCCAACTCACGTGACTGTGGTAGGTTCACTGATCCGGGAGAAATGAATCATAGCTTCGGAAAGCACAGAGTAAAGTAATGGATTGAGATTTAACAAGCTTAAGTGCAAGCTCACAAGTACAAAGTGAATGGTAAGGCTCTGGGAAGTATTGTCGAGCAAAGAGATCTAGGAATGCAGGTACATAGTTCCTTGAAAGAGGCATTCCTAGTGGATAGGGTTTGTCAAAAAAGCTTTTGGCACTTTGGCCATCATTCAAAGTATTGAGTGGAGAATGCAGTTCTGCAAGACATTGGTGCGGCCACATTTAGAGTATTGCTCAGTTTTGGGCACCATGTTATAGGAAAGATGTTGTCAAGCTAAAATGGGTACAGAGAAGATGTACGAGGATGTTGCCAGGACTCAAGGGCCTGAGCTATAGGGAGAGGTTGGGCAGGCTAAGTCTCTATTCCTTGGAGCGCAGGAGGATGAAGGGTGATCTTGTAGAAGTGTTCAAAATTATGAGAAGAATAGATCAGGTAAACGCACAAGATCTTTTGCCCAGAGTAGGGGAATCGAGAACCAGAGGGCAAAGTTTAAGTTGAGGGAGGAAGGATTTAATAGGAAACAGAAGTGACGTTTTTACACAAAAGGTGGTAGATATACGGAACGAGCTGCCAGAGGAGGTAGTTGAGGCAGGTACTATTGTAACGTTTAAGAAACATTTAAATAGGCAGATAGATAGGATAGGTTTAGAGGGATATGGGCCAAATGCAGGCAGGTGGGACTATTGCAGATGGTCCATGTGGACAAGTTGGGCCGATGGACCTGTTTCCACGCTGTATGACTCTGTGACTCTCAGCTTGAATGAAAATGGCCAAATTCTGGTTTAGGTTAGTGGTAACTCAGCTGGTTGTGAATTGGGAATACCCATTTGGAAAAAAGATAAGGTTAAGAAAACCTTTCCTGGACTGGTTCTTCCATGCCTGTTGATTGAAGAAAGGAATGAGAATGAGGGGAATATTGACCACAATATTTGGCCATTTTGTACCATCAATTGTGATGTAAGGTTGCCAATCTTGAACCACTTGTCTATGGAACTGATGTGCTACAATTCTGAGAACTATACCCTGTATCTCCCCATTTGCCCTATCTATTGTAGAAGAGATGAAGACACAAAGTACTGGAATAACTCAGCAGATCAGGCAGCATTTCAGAAGAACATGGATAGGTGACTGTTTCAGTTGGAGACCCCTCTTCAGACTAGTCTTGTTCAGATTAGAGATGGGTCTGAAAAAGAGTCCCGACCCAAAACGTCACCTATCCATGTTCTCTGAGAACTATTTTGTAAACCAGTATCTGTAGTTCCTTGTTTCTTGTACTTGAGTATGACTTGATTTTATTTATAAAGGGTATATGGCTAGCATGCAAAACAAGCCTTTTCACTGTATCTCAGTACTTGCGGCAATAATAAACCTAAACCTAAACCATTGTGTGCCCTCAAAAGTTTGCAATATTAACACACAGATCAAAAAGACACGCAAGTACTTTACTGTTCTTTGTTCTATGTGGTATTGATGGTATAGTTGTGAGCATTCCTGACTCTAACCACACTCTGTGTGAAAGAATTCCCCTTCAGATCCAACTCTTTCTCATCTTAAGCCTACACTCTCTCGTATAAGGCACCCTAACAATGGGGAATAGAATAGAATAAAATACCCTTGGGCAAGGAGTTAGAGAAAGGGGATTAAGAAATAGACCCTAGAAAAGAGAAAAAAGAAAAGAGAGAGAAAAAAAAAGCGGCAGTTACTATATCATATACATCACGCAAAAGGAACTTACCCACTCAATAGTTTTTCAGGGAATAGATTCTAAAGGGCCTGTCTCACTTGGGCGTAATTTGCGCGTCATTTATGCGACATAATTTACTCGTAACGACACATGACGTGCATTACGTGTGCATGGTGCGTGGTGCTGTAGGCAATGACGCGCGGTTGCGCGCGGAGCCCCAGGATTTTGGGATTCACAAAATATTCGCTCACCACCTGCGTGATGGGCAAATGACACCCAAATGGGACAGGCCCTTTACTGTCTACCACCTTTATAATTTGGAATACCTAAATCAAGTCAACCCAGCCTACCCTGTCAGAAGAATGGTCTTGATCTGGAACGTCACCCATCCATGTTCTCCAGGGATGTTGCCTGAGCCACTGAGTTACTCCAGCATTTTGTGCCCATCCTATCCAACCTCGCCTTATAACTAAAATACTCAAAGCAATTCTCACAAGAACCAATACTGCGTAACTTCATGTTAAGACCATGGCAGTCCTTTAATAAGCTAGGGAACGGTCCGATTCTCCTCTACCTCATTGCAGACATTGGACTTTGGTCTGTAGAACTGTTGGACTATATCTTACACTATATCACATATTATAATGCTGAGAAATATATGCTGCACTCTTCACGTTACCTGTTGTACTTGAATTTGGCTTGTGTTTATGTATGGTATTATCTAATTTGGTTCGATAGCCTGCATAACAAAGCGTTTCACTGTACCTCGGCTCACGTGACAATAACAAACCTAAACCTGAATGTTTGATCAAATCGGGGGGGATAAACTACAATTGGTGGAAGTCTGAAACAAAAACACAAAATATTGGAGATACTCAGTAGATCGGGCAGCAAGTGGAATGAGAAATTGTGCAAATCAAAGACCCTCCCCTTTCCGCGGATGCTGCCTGACTGATTTCCAACTCAAAAAATGTTCTATCCATGCCTCCTAACCGCGGATCAGACTGGACTTTGGAAGGGGTGCCTAAACTGAGTGACTCTTGCATGCAGTCTCAGTGGACTATTTCTGTACACTTGATCGGGGATTGTGCTGAGGTGAAGCAATACTTGACTCAACTGTATGCAACAAACAGAATTTCACCTTGTGTTTGCACATGTGACAATAGCGCATCATTGACCATTGAGTTTCTGAATTTGACCAGGGCGGTATTGTTTTTTTTTTGTTAAATTTTTTTATTAGTTAGAAGCAATTACATAATTTTAAAAAGGTGCGTGTTCATTGTTGACATAATAAAAATCATTTTGTTCTTTGTAGATATACATAATCAGTATTATTTATGTTAATCCTTGCTTAATAATTGTGCTTCTATATTTTTTTTTCCATTTTTTATAAAGGTAGAAAATAGTAGAAAAAGATTAAACAAAAAAAAAATATATATATATAAAAAGTTGGGAAAGAATGGAATATTCTACAGATTTTACATCGTTGGAGATGTATCCGCGTTTTATGAAATGTACTACTTCATCTATTCTTCGATTCTGGTTTCAGTCGGGTTCTCGTGCCGAACCAGTTTGCCCCTTCAAATATTCAATAAATGGGGACCATATTTATTTAAATAGTTCTTGTTTGTCCATTAAGACAAATCTTATTCTTTCCAAATATAGTGTCTCTGACATTTCTGTGGTCCACATTTTAATTGTGGGGGTTATAGAGCCTTTCTAAAATTTTAATATTAATTTTTTCCCAATTATTAAACTATAATCAATAAAAATTATTTGATTCGAAGTAATGAATTGATTTGGTTCCGTTATTCCTAATATTATTAATTTTGAGTCAGGACCCAGTTTGGTATTGACGACTTCTGAGATTATCTTAAAAATTTCCATCCAAAAATTATTAATTTTTATACAACTTACCAATGAGTGCAATAGGTTAGCCTCTAAGTGTTGACATTTATCACAAATAGGGGAAACACTTGGAAAAATTCTATTCAGTTTTGTTTTTGAATAATGCAGTCTATGTAATACTTTAAATTGTATTAAAGAATGTCTAGTGTTTAACGAACAGTCATGTATATGTTGTAAGCTATCATCCCAAATTTCTGGACTAATTGTTTGACTTAATTCATTTTCCCATGATTGCCTATATAAATCCGTCTTTGGAGCATCGCTATCTAATAAAATGCTATAAATATATGGTTTCAGTTTTTCTGTGTTCGGATGTTTATTCAAACATTCATCAAAAATTTCTATCTTTCTAAATCTATATTCATTTGTAATTGACTTAATAGTCTCGGATTTGTAAATATCTAAAGTAATCCTTCGATAGAAGCCCATAAATTTGTTGTAATTCCTGAAATGAGAGAAATGTATTTTTCCTATAGAGATCACCCATCTTTGTAATTCCATGGTTTTTCCATTGTAAAAAACCCTTATTCATCCATGAGGGTTTAAATGCTGCGTTGTTTACAATAGGAAGAGATAGTGGTATATAATCCAATTTTAATGTTTTCTTTATTTGTTTCCAAGTGCGTATTTCACTGCCTATTATAGGGTGGAAGCACTGCAGTTTGCTCAGAAGATTAAGCCTGCCTGATGACTGAACGTTATTTTCAAAATAAATGTCAACGAATAATGTAACTGTGTGAGGCTGGATGGTTTTAAGGCCCAGTTATACCCAAGGACAATCGAAACTGGAGATGGATGCTGAATAAGGCCTTTGCTACAGACATTATTAACATAATAACTAATAAATATTAATATTATTGCGCGGTGCCATTAATAATTATTACTAATTACTCACATTTGAATTACTTAGAATTAGCTAAATGGTTGGATTTAAAGTTAAATTTCACTTTTCTTCACTTTTTTTTCCCCTTTGGGAAGATTTTTTTTTCTCTTCTAATTCTTATTTTTAAAATATATTTGACTAATGGAATCTGAATATTTTGTAATCTATGATGTTTATTACCCCCCGGTAAAATATCGTTATGGAAATGTTATTTTTAAGAGAGTATGGAGCTAGTTAAGTTTTTTTTTACATCGACTACGGAAGTCGGTAGATGGCTAGCCATGTTAGTATGGCTATCACTAACTACACTACTAATAGATGTCGTTTTTTCTCCCTTTTTGCACACCACTAACCTTTTAATCTATCCTTTTTTAAATATAATACTTTATTATAACTTTAAGTTAGAATGGAATCATCAGCTTTATCAATGGAGATATATACGTAAGAAATATCAATGGGATTTAGGATTCATCTATTCGAGGTTCGGGAGTAAGGTGGGGCTTGTCGAGCTGAACCATCTGCTCTCTTATAGACCTCCCTAAACAAAAGATGCAAGACTTAAATATGAAGACAGGGGGTGAAGGTATAACATTTTGTAGCTGGAATGTTAACGGTATCAACCAACCAATTAAGAGAGGTAAAGTACTAGCACATTTAAAAGCACTTAAAACAGATGTAATTTTTCTCCAAGAAATTCATTTAAAAAAGGATGCAGAACATAGATTGAAAGCTAAATGGATTGATAAAGCATATTACTCTTCATTTACACACAAATCCAGAGGTGTTGCAATACTAATCCGTAAAGGGATACCTTTTAAACATATATCAACAATAACGGACAGTGATGGTAGATATATTATAATACGAGGTGAACTATATGCACAAAAATTGACTCTTATTAATGTTTATGGACCGAATTTTGATAGCCCTTTGTTTTTTAAGAAAATATTTAATACAATTCCGGAATTATCCCAACAAAATTTAATAATTGGAGGAGACTTAAATTGTACTTTAGATCCCTATTTAGATAGGTCATCAAGACAACGGAAAACAAAATCCCACTCCAGTGATTTATTAAATGCATATATAGATACTAGTAATATCAAAGATGTCTGGAGAATAGAAAACCCAACTGGAAGAGAATATTCATTTTATTCACCGGTACATAAAACATATTCAAGAATAGATTATTTTTTGGTGGATTCTAAGTTAATTCCATTTACATATAATTCAAAATACCATAATATTATAATTTCGGATCATGCCTCTTTAACATTTATGATTAAAATAAATGGAAGTACGGAGAAACAGGGACAATGGAGACTTAACTCACAGATTTTAAAGGATAAAGTATCCCAGGTACATCTTACTAAACATATTAATATGTTCTTTGAAACAAATGATAGTCCTGAAACTTCTCCTTCTTTACTACGGGAAACATTTAAAGCATTTACGCGGGGAGCCGTGATTTCTTCCCAAGCATTTTATAATAAAAAGAATCGGGAGATGCAACAGGTATTGGAGAGGGAAATTAAACAACTAGACATAGAGAATGCGACTACACCAACTACGATAAAACATAATAAAATTAAAGCTTTGAAATACAAATTAAATAAAATATATTCAGATCAAGTTGTTAAATTTTATCAATATACTAAACAATTACATTTTGAATTTGGAGATACACCTCAAAAACTATTGGCGCGTCAATTACGGAAACTAGACGGGAAAAAACAATACATAAGATTAAATCAGACAAAGGAGAATCATTAGTACAACCTAAGGATATTAACGAGAGATTTTTACAATACTATCAAAATCTTTAGTCTGCTAAAACCATAGACAACCAGACAGAGATAGAAGCATTTAAAAAAAAATGCAATCTTAAAGGGTTAGATTTGAAAGATAGAGAATTATTAGATGCGGAAATAACAGTAAAAGAAATTGAAGAGTCTATCAGATCATTAAAAAATGGTAAATCCTCTATTGATCAAGTCAAGAAAGAGTGTTTAATTGTCAGTACCATAAACAGAGCAATGAAATTCTTACTTGCAGCAGCACAACAGGCATGTAAACAGAGTACTTGTTCTTATAAATAACATAATAAACAAAACAAAAATCTATAAATTAAAACAATAATGGTAGAGCAGACAGCCCAAAGTCCTTAGTGCAACCAAAGAGGTTTGTAGTTGATAGTTTAATTAATGTTGTTTAGTGTTCAATAGACTTGCTTTTAGAGATACAGCGCAGAAACAGGCCCTTCGGCACATCGAGTCCACTCTGGTCAGTGATGGCCCCGTAAACTAGCATTGTCCTACACATTAGGGACAATTTACAATTTTACCGAAGCCAATTAACCAACAAACCTGTACATCGTTAGTGTGTGGGAGGAAACCAGAGCACCAGGAGATAACCCATGTAGTCACAGGGAGAATGAGCAAACACCGTACAGTCAGCACCCATTGGATCTCTGGCGCTGTAAGGCAGCAACTCTACCATTGCGCCACCATGCCGCTCTGTAGAGGCTGATGGTTGTTGGGAAGAAGCTGTTATTGAACCTGGAGGTGACTGTGAAAGTTTCTGTTTGTTCAAAAGGGAACATGAGATACAGTTATGAGAGCATAATTTGCAGGCCTGTGCAAAAATAGACTGGAATGGGACTGACGAGTCTACTCTAACAGTTATTGCCATAGTCTTGATGGACCGAATGGCCTACCCCCTTGCCATAAAACTTCTACTATTCTGTAAATTCTAAACATACTATAGATAGGACGGGTTTAGAGGGATAGGGGACAAACGCAGACAGGTGGGACTAGTGTAGATGGGGCATGTCGGTCGGATTGGGCAAGTTGGGTTGAAGAGCCTGTTTCCATGCTGTATGAGTCTATGACTCTATAATTCAATACATTGTAGACATTATGCTTCGTTTGCTTGTCGAATTAGCGAGTGTGTTTTTAAACGCCATCCATAAACTGTTGTTCTTTATGGGAGTTATCCAATAACAGCAAGATAGGGCAAGTTAGCAGATGCCTGACGCTACCTGGCAACAGGGGTGTAATAAAGCTGGTGGAATTTAGGAAGTATTAAAGCAATTATAGTGGAAGCCACTCCAGAAGCTTAGCCAAGGAACAAAAAGTTCTGCACTGCTGACTTGTGTTAGCCAAAGGCATTTATCTGTCCCTTGAGATACCACTCGAACTGAATGGTAATGCCCTGATCTTTCAGTGGGATTTGGCAGTGGTGCTGGTCTAACTGGAAGCTTCGAAGGAGGTAAAAAGTTCTTAATTCTCTTTAGACTTGGAACTTCTTTAACTGCTGTCCACTCTTTTCCATGGAAAATGCCTGAATCTGCAGTTTTAACCTCCGTGTGCCCGGAAAATGATGCATAGAATGGTTGCTGATCTGGTGTAGTATGGAGGGAGTTCGCCACTGACGGAGATACTGTAATGTGAGCAGTTTTGGGCACCATATCTGAGGAAGGATGCGCTGGCATTAAAGAGGGTCCAGGGAAGTTCACGAGAATGATCCCGTGAATGATCCTATGATGAGCGTTTGACAGCGCTGGGCTTGTACTTGCTGGAGTTTAGAAGGACCTCATTGAAGCTTACCGAATAGTGAAAGGCTTGGATAGAGTGGATATGGAGAGGATGTTTCCACTAGTGGGAAAGTTTAGGACTAGACGCCATAGCCTCAGAATAATTGGACATACCTTTAGAAAGGAGATGAGGAAGAATGTCTTTAGTCAGGGCAAGGTGAATCTGTATAATTTATTGCTACAGAAGGCTGTGGAGGCAATTGTATGTCAATGGATATCTTTAAGGCGGAGATTGACAGATTCTTGATTAGTATGGGTATCAGGGGTTATGGGAAGAAGGCAGTAGAATGGGATTGGGAGATAGATCAGCCATGATTGAATAGCAGCGTGGGTCAAATGCCCTAATTTGGCTCCTATAACTTATGTACATGGTGCCTTTAAACTGAAGCCTCAACTGATGAAAGACCACAAGGTATTCCTAGCAAGAGGAATAGAGGACTAGTGCCCAGATCAGAATTAATCTTTCAACCAACATCATCAGGATGGGTCTCTACCTGAAACGTCGCCCATCCCTTCTCTCCAGAGATGCTGCTTGTCCCGCTGAGTTACTCCAGCATTTTTTGTCTAACATCACCAGGAATGGTTTATCTGATCATTATCGTACAGCTGCTTCCTAGGTTCAAATTGACGACACTACAACAGTGACTGCACTTCATAGATGCTTCATTGCTATGAAGTGCTTTGGGACATTCTAATAGGAACATAAACAGTGACTTTAGACTTTAGACTTCAGAGATACAGCGCGGAAACAGGCCCGTCGGCCCACAAAGTCCGCGCTGACCAGCGATCACCCCGTATACTAACACTATCCTGCACACTAGGGACAGTTTACGGTTTTACCTAAGCTAATTAACCTACAAACCTGTATGTCTTTGGAGTGTGGGAGCACCCGGAGGAAATCGACACGGTCACAGAGAGAACGTACAAAATCTGGAGAAATTTCTACAAAATTGGCTTGGTATAAAAACGTAAATTGTCCCTAGTGTGTGTAGGAGAGTGTTAATATGTGGAGATCACTGGTCGGTGCGGACTCGGTGGGCTGAAGAGCCTGCTTCCATGCTGTATCTCTAAACTGAACTAAACTAAACTACCATCAATTTTCTGTTTCTATGTGAAACTTCCGGACGTAGCTCTTTTAATTTTGAATCGCTGGCGTTTCAGTTCTTGTTCCGAGCTTGAGCTAAGTCTACCACACAACTGGAATACCTCATTTGCATGAAAAAATAAAAATCATGATAGTTTTTGCGTGATTTGTGCAAATTCCAAGAATAATACTGGAAATTGGTAGCATAAACACGGAATTGTTTTTCTCCTCTGTGTTCCATCAGAGTCAGAATAACTATTATTGGTTTAATATGACCCTTGGTTCACTTCCAACTTGAAAGGTAGAGACTGTTTCTGCACAGCTAACGTTAACTTATATACAATAGACAATAAGTGCAGGAGTAAGCCATTTGGCCCTTTGAGCCAGCACCGCCATTCAATGTGATCATGGCTGATCATCCCCAATCAGTGCCCCGTTCCTGCCTTCTCCCCATATCCCCTGACTGCGCTATTTTTAAGCGCCCTCTCTAGCTCTCTCTTGAAAGCATCCAGAGAACCTGCCTCCACTGCCCTCTGAGGCACAGAATTCCACAGACTCACAACTCTCTGTGAGAAAAAATGTTTCCTCGTCACCGTTCTAAATGGCTTACTCCTTATTCTTAAACTGTAGCCCCTGGTTCTGGACTCCCCCAACATCGGGAACATGTTTCCTGCCTCTAGCGTGTCCAAGCCCTTAACAATCTTATATGTTTCAATGAGATTCCCTCTCATCCTTCTAAACTCCAGAGTATACAAACCCAGCTACTCCATTCTCTCAGCATATGACAGTCCCGCCATCCCGGGAATTAACCTTGTAAACCTACGCTGCACTCCCTCAATAGCAAGAATGTCCTTCCTCAAATTAGGGGACCAAAACTGCACACAATACTACAGGTGTAGTCTCACTAGGGCTCTATATAATTTCCCTGAATGCCTCCAGCAACGAAGGAAGCAAAAAATGTCACAATGTGCTGTGCTGTAGAAGAAAGCTTTCTCCAATGATTTCTTCAGATGTTCCATGCCTAATGTTGGCAATGTGCCATGCCATGGGGCAATCTTGTTTTATGCCTGTCCGTGTTACAGAGGATTGCCAATTGAGGAAATATTTCTGCAAAATGCCTATAGACATGCAATAAACCTCAGAGGCTGTAGCAAATACGTAATAACTTGATACAATTCAAACTCTTGATTCATTTCCTTAAATGGTTTAATATATTTTGAAATCAACAATTTCAGCTAACCACCATTTCAATCCATATTCCACATTTCCAGCATTCACAATATTTACCTCCAATAACTTGAGATGATGATCCTGCTTCGCTCATTTAGACCTTTGCCAAACTGATCTCACCTTAAAAGCGGAGATTGATAGTTTCTTGATTGGTAAGGGTGTCAGGGGTTCTGGGGAGAAGGCAGGGGAATGAGGTTGAAAGGGAGAGATGTTTCCCCTTCATCATCGGCAGATCATAATCCTGGACCTCTAAGAGCTAGCATGGACACGAAGGGCACAACTGGCCTCCATCTACATCATGAGGAAATATGAGAGAAACTGAATTGCCAATGGCTAAGAGTCAACCACAATGATGCCACTACAGGCCATGAAAGTTTAGACAGACGTCTTTCCTTGAAGCATTATCATGGCCATTCAATAGCTATGGTCAATGGTCCATTATTGTCACAGTAAAGTATTGCCAATACCTAAGCACAATCCCTGATTAGTACAAAGTCTATAGAAATAGCCCACTCAGAAAGCATGCAGGATTCGCCAAGTTTTGGCCCTATTTGCAAAGTCCAGTCCGGTCCGTGCATTCGGTCATCTGGTGAGGCGCCCGATTCAGGCAAGGCCCAGGCTGCTGCAGGGCCTCCAGTCGTTGCCTCCATCTGGATCATCCAGTGAACCGTCGCCCCCTCTCCTCGCGTATCCACCTATCACCCGGCCACCTTCAGCCTTCATGCCTCAGAGGCGCTTCTCCCAGCCGATCGTGAGCACGTGGAAGGTAAGACCCCGGTTAATTCTCTATCGCCCTTTGCTCTCATGTCCGCTGTCCAGTTTACGTTTGGAGGGGGCGGTAGTGTTGAACACCAAGCTGCAGTCTGAACAAAAAACTGGATCGCATCCACTGATCTATCGTGGTGGGGGCGGGGGGTGAATGGTGCTGGGTCCTGATCTTTGCCAAGGTAGGAGTTGACATGTATCATAACCAATCCCTCAAACCACTTCATTCCCTCAGGCGTCGGTGCGACCAGCCGGCAGACATTGAGGTATGTCACGGTACTGGTGATGCCTCCATGGAGCTGGATGGCCTTTTCCTACTTGTGTTCTTGTGCTGTGTAGCCGCAAGTGATAAATGCATGTGGAAAGATTCTTTGAATTCTGACACTTGACGTATTGTATATTGTATTTATAAAATAATTCTGTCCCAATGTAAAATTGAAAGACGTTAAATGTTGTAAAATGGTTCCAAATTGTGACCAATCCCATAAATTTTGTTCACAGTGTCCAAATATGGCTCAAGAGACTAATCAAACGCTGTGCACTACTGGATGTGGATTTTATGAGAATCCTAGGACAAATGGAATGTGTTCTGTCTGGTATAAGGAATACCTACAAAGACAATAAAATGGGGGTCGAATGAGTCCTATAGGTAAGATCGAGTGTGATTTTATTTTTTCAATTCCATGCCCTTTGTTTTTTATTCGGGCTCCCTCAATGAATGAATGAATGAATAAGTTTATTGGCCAAGTGTGTACACATACAAGGAATTTGCATTGGTGCTCCACTCGCAAGTAACAACACGATATACAGTAAAAAAATTAAGAATAAAACGTAAAACAATAAAACATTAAGAATAAAACATTACAGTTTTAATGTGAATTAAATAAAATACCAGAGCAAAAGGAGACAATAGACAATAGGTGCAGGAGTAGGCTACTCGGCCCTTCGAGCCAGCTCCGCCATTCAATGTGATCATGGCTGATCATCCCCAATCAGTACCCTGTTCCTGCCTTCTACCCATATTCCCTGACTCCGCTATCTTTAAGAGCCCAACCTAGCTCTGTCTTGAAAGTATCCAGAGAACTACAGACTTTTTGAGTAGAGCTACTGCTCGTGGAAAAAGAGCAATATTTATGTCTGGCTGTGGCAGCTTTGACAGTCCGGAGTCGCCTTCCAGAGGGAAGTGCTTCAAAGAGTTTGTGGCCAGGGTGAGAGGGGCCAGAGATGATTTTTACCCACTCGCTTCCTGGCCCTTTCAATGCACAGTTCGTCGATGGGAGGGCGAGGTTGCTGCCAACAACCATCTCAGCTGATTCACTGCAGCCTCCGGATGTCGTGCTTGGTGGCTGTGCCAAACCAAACCATGATAGAGAAGGTGAGAACAGACTCTACGATGGCAGTATAGAATTGGACCATCACTGCCTGTGGCAGATTGTGCTTCCTCAGCTGCCGCAGGAAGTACATCCTCTGTTGTGCCTTTTTGACTGTGGAGTCGATGGTGGCCTCCCATTTAAGGTCCCTGGAGATGATGGTTCCAAGGAACTTAAAAGACTCCACAGATGTAACTGGTGTTGTTGATGGGGAGCTCTCCTAAAGTCTACTATCAATTCCACTGTCTTGAGCATTGAGCTCCAGGTTGTTACGAAGACACCAGAACGCCATCTGTGTCATTTCCAGTCCATAGGCAGATTCCTCCCCATCCTGAATCAGTCCAATCAGGGTTGTGTTGGCCCCAAACTTGAGAATCTTGACAGAGGAATCAGTGGAGGTGCAGTCGTTGGTGTAGAGAGAGTAGAGGAGCGGTGCTCCCATGCTGAGGGTCTGCGGGTCCGAGATGTGCTTTCCCAGCGTCACATGCTGCTTCCTGTCTGTCAGGAAGCTGGTGATCCACTGACAGAGGGGTTTAGGCACAGTCAACTGGGAGAGTTTGGAGTTTAGTAGCTCTGGCACAATGGTGTTGAATGCAGAGCTAAAATCCACAAACAAAATCCTTGCATAGGACCCCTGGCGGCGTAGGTGCTGGAGGATGAAGTGCAGGCCTAGGTTGACTGCATCATCAACTGATCTATTGGCCCGACATGCAAACTACAGAGAGTCCAGCAGGGAGTTTGTGATATTTTTCAGCTTAGTCAGCACGTCTTTCAAGGGTCTTCATGACAACAGAGGTCAGTGCGACAGGCCTGTAGTCATTAAGACCAGTAATCCTTGCATTCTTGGGTACAGGGATGATAGCCTGGGCTTTGAAGAAGGCAGGGACAGTACAGGTTTGTAGGGACTGGTTGAAAATGTCCGTGTAGACCGGTGCCAGTTGTTCGGCACAGAGCTTGAGTGTGGAGAGGGAAACATTGTCCGATCCTGGAGATTTCTGGCTTTTTTGTCTTACGTAGAAACATAGAAAATAGGAGCAGGAGTAGGCCATTTGGCCCTTCGAGCCTGCACTGCCATTCAATATGATCATGGCTGATCATCCAACTCAGTATCCTGTACCTGCCTTCTCTCCATACCCCCTAATCCCCTTTGCCACAAGGGCCACATCTAACTCCCTCTTAAATATAGCCAATGAACTGGCCTCAACTACTTTCTGTGGCAGAGAATTCCACAGATTCACCACTCTTTGTGTGAATTTTTTTTTCTCATCTCCGTCCTAAAAGACTTCCCCCTTATCCTTAAACTGTGACCCCTTGTCCTGGACTTCCCCAACATCGGGAACAATCTTCCTGCATCTAGCCTGTCCAACCCCTTAAGAATTTTAAGTTTCTGTAAGATCCCCCCTCAATCTTCTAAATTCTAGCGAGTACAAGCCGAGTCTATCCAGTCTTTCTTCATATGAAAGTCCTGACATCCCAGGAATCAGCCTGGTGAATAGCCTCTCCACCCCTCCTCAATTTCTATGAGAAGTGTCCAGACTAATGTTGGGCAGCAAGGAGGGGGTGGGTAGTGGATGAGGGCCCAGTCTTTGCAGACTGGAGTCAGGCTGTGAGTAGGTGTGAAGTGGGTGACTGGGGAGGAGGGAGGGGAGGGGGTACCAGGGTTGTTTCTGTTTATCAAACCTGCAGTAGAACTCGTTCAGGTCGTTGGTCAAATGACAATTGTCCAAGGAGAATTCTTGCAAGCCCTCCCAAACTGAAGAAGAGTCAGTAGCTGAGAACTTGCTCCTCAACTTCTCAAAGTACCTTTCCTTGGCAGCTCTGATTCCTCTTCTCAGCTTGTAGTTGGCCTGCCTGTAGAGGTCTGCATCCCCGCTCCTGTAGGCCTTATCTTTAGACTGGCGGAGCTGTCTGAGTTCTGTTGTAAACCACGGCTTGTAGTCATTGTTGAACCTGATCTGGGTCCCAGTGAGAATGCAACTGTCCTCACAAAAGCTGACGTATGATGTCACAGTGTCTGTATACTCATAGAAGCAAAGAAACATATAAAATAGGTGCAGGAGGAGGCCATTCGGCCCTTTGAGCCAGCACCGCCATTCATTGTGATCATGGCTGATCGTCCCCAATCAATAACCCGTGCCTGCCTTCTCCCCATATCCCTTGGTCTCACTAGCCCCTAGAGCTCTATCTAACTCTCTCTTAAATCCATCCAGTGATTTGGCCTCCACTGCCCTCTGTGACAGGGAATTCCACAAATTCACAACACTCTGGGTGAAAAAGTTTTTTCTCACCTCAGTCGTAATTGGCCTCCCCTTTATTCTGAGACTGTGGCCCCTGGTTCTGGACTCACCCAACATTGGGAACATTGTCATTGAGGTTTGTGGTTGCTTCCCTGAACACATTCCAATCAGTGTAGTCAAAGCAAGACTGTAGGTTTTCAATGCCCTCGGCTGTCCACCTTTTCGTTGTTCTGACCACAGGCTTAGCAGATTTTAGTTTTAGCCTGTAGGTTGGAATAAGGTGAACTAAACAATGATCAGAGACCCAGAGCCGCCCGGGGAACAGAGCGATATGCATTCTTGATTGAAGTGTAACAGTGATCGAGTGTTCTCTCCCCTCTGGAGGGGCAGGTAACATGAACTCTGTACTTTGGAGGCTCTCGGCTGCAGTTAGCCTTGTTAAAGTCCCCAAAAACAATGACCATGGAGTCCGGGAAGTCACTCTCTACCCTCATTACCCGGTCAGCGAGTTGTGTTTGCACCTCACATACGCAGGCTTGTGGGGGGGATGTAAACTCCAGCAAGAGGTAAATTCCCTCGGAGAGTAAAAGGGTTTGTAGTTTATAAAGAAAGATTCTAGATTGGGAGAACAGAAGTTTGACAGTACCGTGATGTCGCTGCACCAGTCCTGGTTAGTATAGAAGCATATTCCACCGCCTCTTCATTTTCCTGCTGCCTCTGCTTCGCGATCCGCTCTATGTAGTTGAAAGCCAGCCCGTTGCAGCGCATTGTCCGGTGTCGACTCACACAGCCCGGCCTCGGTGAAACACAGGGCAGCGGCTCGAGAGAAGTCCTTGTTTGTCTGGTGTGCAGGAGTTGCAGTTCGTCCACTTTGTTGTTGAGAGAACGTAGCTTTGCAAGGAATATACTCGGGAGCGGTGCGCGTAATCCTCGTCGCCGGAGTCGGGTGAGTGCTCCAGAATGCTTCCCACGGGTCCTCCTCCGTCTCAAGACCTGAACACAGCCACAGCCACAGCCCCGCCGACGGGTATGTCCAAATAATCCAGCGAGTGAGAAAAATGTAGAAACCCGGAACGATGTTTGGAGGTGCCGTATGTCTGATGTTAATGAGTACCTCTCTCATGAAAGTGATCTTTGTGGGGTTTTCACAGACGACACAAACAAACAGACAAACACATACAAAACAGCAAGGAGCGGTACACCGTGGCAGCCACCGTCAGCGCCAGCCAGAAGCTCTCATGTCGTTGGTCAGCTGACGATTGTCCAAGGAGCTGGGAGGAGGGGGTTTCCCCTGGAAGCTCTACAGGCCTCATTCCGCCAATCCTTCCAGGCTATTTGACAAATTGTATTTAAATTCCACTGCAACCAAGGTGGCATCTGAATACACATGATTCGTTCAGAGGTCTGGATTACCATGTTCTCATTTATCCCTTGTGCCGCCACCGTACTCGTGCAACTAGAATTACCGATGGATCATAAAGCTACGAAGGACGGTAGAATCCGAGTTATCAGATGGACATCAGAACACAAAGTGCTGTGGGGGACAGTGGGTCGGGCAGCATCTCTGCAGGGAATGGACGGGTGATGTTATGGTCGGGATCCTTCTTCAGACCGATTGGAGTAGGGTGGAGAAAGCTGGAATAGAGAGGCGGAGGCAGGACAAAGCCCGACGAGTGATAGGTGGATACGTGACAGGGATTGGTTGGCAGATGAGTGAGGTCATCGACAAAGGCTAGAGGTGGAAAGGAGACAAGAGGGTGTCGGATAAGGGGAGAAGAGTAATGAAGTGTATCCACTTATCACTTGCCAGGATAGACACAAAAAGCTGGAGACACTCAGCAGGTCAGGCAGCATCTCCGTAGAGATGGAATGGGTGATGTTTCGGGTCAAGACCCTTCTTCACTTGCCAGGCTTTGTCCCACCTCCACCTCCTTTTTTCATCTATCTACACCCTACGCCTATGTCTGGAGAAGGGTCCCAATCTGAAACATGGTCGGTCCATTTTCCTCCGCAGATGCTGCCTGACCTGCAGAGTTCCTTCAGTACTATGAGATTTGCAGTTCCTTGCATCTCTATAACAAAGCTGTGTTTTCACTGTTTATTTGTTGAAATAGCTGGGTGCCAAGCGCAATGAATGTGAGTAGGAGTCTAAACGCGACTAATTTGTGCAAAGGTCAAGTCTACAAAACATTTATTGCAGACCCCAGATCCAAGAAATAATTCTGAATAAGGGTCTGAAGAAGGGTCTCAACCCGAAACGTCGCCTATCTCCCTCGCTCCTTAGATGCTGCTGCACCCGCTGAGTTTCTCCAGCTTTTTGTGTAACCAAGAAATAATTAAATCACTTTTCTTTTAGTCTTTGGACATTAGACTTTAGAGATACAGCGTGGAAAGAGGCCCTTCAGCCCACTGAGTCAATGGTGACCTCCAATCACCTACTCTAACACTATCCTAAAAACTAGAGCCAATTTATAATTTACCGAAACCAATTAACCTACAAACCTGCACGTCTTTGAATTGCGGGAGGCAACTGGAGCACCCGGAGAAAGCTGACGTGATCACAGGGAGAACGTACAAACTCCGTACAGACAGCCCCCGTGGTCAGGATCGACCCTGGGTGTAAGGCAGCAACTCTACCACTGCATCACATCCAGCCCCATTTGACTGTGTGGGAGTCAGGATATCAAATGGTATTTCATATGGAATGTCTTGCCGTGATTTAAAGATTTTGTCAAGATATAGGTTATAGTGGTATGTTTGATAAAATTAGTCTGCAAGTTCGTGCAAGCCATCCCGTCAGACCAGGATATAGGCACGTAACTCATGTCTAAACAGCAATTATTAATCTTATCTAACAAATAAATAACATGGATCCTTTATGGTGCAGTATTTCTGCTGGCATAATTCACATGTGCAATTAACAGTTGCTATATTTCCTATGTAATATTTAGTTATAAGCTATGTACATCCATACTAGCATTAGCAGCCATAAACATTAAATAATGACAGAGCTTTTAAGACTTGTAAATAAGTCGCTTCTTCTAAACCACCAACATTCACGCGAAAATAGTTTGATGTGATTAGAAATTGCACTAAATGCTGAACTTTAATGCAGGATTAATCAAGATATACTGAAATTGAAAGTGTATTAATGAGAATGACAAGATTCTAGCATCTGCAGGCTCTTGTATTCCCAAGAGTATTAATGGCATTTGGTGTGATGGAAGATTTTAATGGGTGCCTTGTCGGTGACCTAATATAATGCTTCACGAACAAGACGGCACAAAGGAATTAGAAATAATTTAAAATATATGCAATTGATATTTGCTTTGTGCATTTCTTATACTTTGCTCATTCGTCCTGTATTTGCTGGTGGGCTAAATTCCAAAGAGGTTGACAAGCTTTTTGCGTGGGAAGGGACTGCAGATGCTGGTTTAAACCGAAGACAGACACGAAAAGCTGAAGTAAATGGACGGGTCAGACTGAAGTAACTCCTGCAACTCTGGAGAAAAAGAATAGGTGAGGATCTGAAGAAGTGTCTCGACCCGAATCAGCACCACATATTCCTTCTTTCCGGAGAGGCTGTCTGACCCGCCGAGTTACTCCAGCTTTTTGTGTCTATCTTCAGTTGACACGATTGTTTACTGAAGTGCTCAGACTCTCTCATCAGTTTGGAATGTCCCTTTCTTTGGGTTATCTTAACCCCATCCTCGTTGATTGCAAGTTACTTTAATATCAGAACACTCTGAACTTTTGAAAAAGAAGTGAATCTTCCTGCATTGTGATTACAGATTATTGAATATAAGAGGGAGCATATTAACTCCATTCCCCACACCCCCCTCACCCAAGACAGGTTTCAACTATATACAGGGGGGGAGGGGGAAGAGCAACATGATTGTTTGCGATATCTTGCAACTGGTTGAGAGAGGAAACAGCAAAGTCATTGGCATCCATCGTAGTGATTCATTGTACAACCTGCCAAATGGGCTAATATAAGTGTGTGTCAGAAACATTCCCATCAGATTTAGTTTAATTTAGTTTAGAGATCCTGCGTTGAAGCAGGCCCTTCCACGAACTATGTTCTAGCATTTTGTGTCTATCTTTGGTATAAATCAGCATCAGCAGTTCATTTTATTACATTTAAATTAATCACATCTGTCTGCACATGATACATATCACTCTATTCCTTGCATGCCCCAGTGTCTATCCAACAGCCTCTTAAACACCACTAGCGTATCTCCCACATGGCTACCATTGCCATGCCGTTAGTCAGAGACTATCCGATTCAGTTCCTTGGTATTTCAAAACGCTCGACCGTGATAAGATTTCCTGTCATAGGATCAAAACTGAGGTTAACAGCGGCAAAAGACTTCCTTTTGAAAACAAAATTCCAATGTGATTATAATGGGAATGGCGGTGACGTGGTTTAGCTAATCCACAAGCAGAATTGCTGCAGGTGCTAGAGAAACTGATATATATAAGCAGAAAATGTTGGAAATGAACCATATATTCTAATACCTTCACGTGCCGCACCACTGACATTCCAAAGAGGCATTTCCTTCTGCAATTCTCTGTTCCACACTTCCATTTCCATCAGTCCCTACTCTTCTATTCACTGCACCGTTCGCCACAACCATGAGACTTGCCAATCCGCAACCCCCATCCCATTCCCATCCCATTTCCCACAACATAAACCACCCCCGCCCCACAATCACACGGATTCTTTTCCCTCCTTCCTACACTCCTCCTATACCCCCAAGTCCCCATTCCCGTTGTTCCCCCTCTTCTCGAGTTCCCTTCCACCCACATCCCTTCTTCAGCCATTCCTCTCCTCTCCTCACCCATCACACTTTTGTCTCCTTTTCACCTCATGCCTTTGTCACTTACTCTGCACCACCCAGTTGTCAATCAAACCATCCCCTCACCTGGATCCACTAATCACTTGCCAGGCTTTGTCGTGCCCCCCCCCCCCCCCGCCTCTCTTTACCAGCTTTCTCCACCCCCCCACCCCAATTCCAATAAGTCTGAAGAAAGGTCTCGACCCGAAACGTCACCCGTTCCTTCTCTGCAGAGATGCTGCCTGTCCCGCTGAGTTACTCCAGCATTTTGTGTCTATCTTGCTCCAACACTGTGTGTTGCTCAAGATTCTAACATCTGCAGTCTCTTGTGTCTCAGTGTTTCCAATTGCCATTACATTTAATTCTCCATCCACTCCCAGTTGAGCTCATTGTCATTTGGCTCTGACACTACACCAACTGAAGGAACAGCATCTCTTCTTCCAACTTGGCAGGCGACAGCATTCAAAAACATGCGCTGAATTCAAACATTGCCGTTAATCAGCCTTTCCAACCTTTGAATCTCATATTTCCAGTTTTGTTTACTTGTCTCTCTGGTAGTTCATATTTCATTCATTTCTTCCGATTTATAGCTCCCTCATATATGCATTCTCGGCAGCCAGTACCAACACCATGCCAACCCACCTCTCGTAGTCACCATCTTACCGCATCATAAGATCATAAGTGATAGGAGTAGAATTAGGCCATTCGGTCCATCAATTCTATGCCATTCAATCATGGCTGATCTATCTCTCCCTCCTAACCCATTCTTCCCTTCTCCCCATAACCTCTGACAACTGACATTCATTTCCTTTTACCACTGCAGCCACTTCATCCCCTCCCTCTCTTCCCCTCCATCTCCCTTCCTCTCTCCCCTCCCTTTCCCTCTTCCTCTCCCCCCCTCCCCCTCTCTAACCCCCACACCCTCCCCCCACTCCTTACACATTAGAGACATTTTACAGAGGGCCAGTTAACCCAAAAACCGGCACAGCTATGGGATGTGTGGGAGTAAACCAGACCACCCAGAGGAAATCTTTGCGGTCACAGGGAGAACGTGCAAACTCCACACGGACAGCACCCGAGGGCAGGATGGAACCCGGGTGACTGGCGCTGTGAGGCAGCAGCTGTGCCAATGTGTTGTCTCTAAGTGCTCCCGTGGTTCACAATGGTGACTCACCACCATCTCCTCAAGGGTAAGTAGTAATGGGCAACAAACACTGGCAATAGCCATCGTCCCATACAGATTTTAAAAAGCCTCCTTTAAACAAGATTTTGAGGACAAACCCGAGCTTTAAGAGTGAACATTTTTTTCTGGCAAGGCGTAGCCCTTTCGACATCACTAGCGCAGAGCTGGCAGTGATCCCTCTGCTGGATTTAATTCATCTTGTAGGTTTTGAGATACTGGCATGCATTTTAATGATGCATTCCAACCTCAGACTAATCCCCCTTCTGGTGTGGTTTCCGTAGTGGTCAGAGAGAATGTTGGTGGTGGTCAGGGCTGGGGGGGGGGGGGAGGAGGAGACCAATCCAGGGGTGCAGTGAGCGACCCATGAATGGGAACAAGGCAGAGGGTAAAGCCCCCATTTGAGCGCGAGGAGATGACTGTTCCATCAGCGTTCCAAAAGCACGGACGTAGGGACTTATTGGGGAAATTTGTTTTGCAAGATTTCAAAAGTGCCTGATACACATCTGGGAAGTCTCCGCTATTCAAGATCCAGTGCTATTTCACACAAGGCTTGAGGTTTTTTTTCTCTCTCTCTCTCTCTCTTTCACTGAGAGGGAGGGGAAGGAGTGAGAGGAAAAGAGAAAAGTCAAACAACTGGCAGCATACTTTGCAGTTACTATCAATACTGAGTCATTCTTAACAAGTTCCAACCATTAGGACCAAATGCCTCTACATAAATAGGAAGCAGGCTAATGCCAGGACTCAGTAAGGGCGTCGCACAGCACTGTTACGAAAAACAAAAACAAATGGGGTCTTCTTGGATCAAGCACCTTACACAGGAGTTCACAGTGGAAAAATGTTCTCTGAAGCCAAGGGAGCCACAATTAATTCTACAGTCACAGGTACGGCAGAAGTTACATTACTGTGGTTTAACGTTGAGCTGCTCAAGCTGTGATTTATGATCCAATGATCCATGGTTTACATTTCTTTGCATCCTAGGTTTAGGTTCATTATTGTCACGTGTACCAAGGTACAGCGAAAAGCTTTATTTTGCATGCTATCCAAACAGATAATGTTTTGGGCCGAAACACTTCTTTTGAAGAAGGGTTTCGGCCTGAAACGTTGCCTATTTCCTTCCCTCCATAGATGCTGCTGCACCCGCTGAGTTTCTCCAGTATTTTTGTGTGCCTTCGATTTTCCAGCATCTGCAGTTCCTTCTTAAACAGATCCAAACAGGTAAGATAGATTGTGTACAAGAAGGAATTGCAGATGCTGTTTTACACCGAAGATAGACACACGATGCTGCAATAACTCTGGAGAAAAGGAATGGGTGACGTTTCAGGTCGAGACCCTTCGTCAGACTGAGAGTGGCGGAGGGGGGAAATAGAGGTATGGGAAGATACAGAAAAAATTAGAGGATAGATCAAACAAAGATAGATTAGTATAGATGTGAAGGAAGCCTGATAGCAGAGTTATGGAGCTTTGAGATGATCAAACCAGGTCAGAACAAGAAGGTCTTTCTCTCTGAGGCAAAGTCTCTTTGTAAGAATGCTGTGCACTCGCAATGTTGTCTAACTGAAGAGCAGGTTTGTCTATTGACCACCCACCCACCTGAGGTTGAGCAGGCTGGGACGCTATTCCTTGGAGCGCAGGAGAATGAGGAGTGATCTCATAGAGGTGTACAAGGCCATGAGAGGAATAGATCGGGTAAACGCACAGAATCTTTTGCACAGATTAGGGGAATCTAGGTTTAAAGTGAGGGGTGGGGGAGGGAGATTTAATAGGAATCTGAGGGGCAACATTTTTACAAAACGGGTGGTGGATATATGAAATGATCTGCCAGTGGAGGTAGTTGAGGCAAGTACTGTCACAATGTTTAAAAATCATTTGGACAGGTACATGGATAGGGTAGGTTTAGAGGGATACGGGCCAAACGCAGGCAGGTGGGACTAGTTGGCTTGACATGAGCATGTAGGGTCAATGGGTCTGTTCCCGCAGTGTATGACTGCATGACTCAATGACCTCTGTCAACCATAAGTCTATTGTACAATGTGCATTATTCTACAATATGGATGAGGATTATACATTTACAATTCATCCCCCCCCCCCCCCCCCCCAAACTCCAATAGTTGGAAAGAAACTGCATTCAGACTCCCATACTTAGTTTTCCATTATCAACACTATTTAGCAACAGCGATAGAGTTGCTGCCTCACAGCACCAGAGCCCAGGTTCGGTCGCTGTCTGTACGGTGTTTTTACGTTCTCCCTGCGACAGCGTGGGTTTTCTCCAGTTTAATCCCACACTCCAAAGACATACTGCAAAGGTTTGAAGGTTAGTGGCTTCAGTAAAAGTTGGAAATTGTCCTTTGTGTGTGGGATGGTGCTGGTGTACGGGGTGATCGCTGGCCGGCCTGTTTCCTCGTTGTAGCTCCAAAGCAAATAAACTAAAGTCCACTCTTGCTACTTATTGAGCGAATGTTTTTCTTTCCCATTTTCAGTGGAGGCTACACCCAGTCATCTGGTTGATGTATCGCATCGTCCTGGCCGCATACAGCCTGACTTGGTGCATCTGCAGTGGTGTTCAGACCAACCACCTCAAGTGGTTCATCTTCCTCACCCACCTGACCTACATCTTGCTCACCACTTACTTCAACTTAGCGTTGGTCAATTTTATTTGCTACATGGCATTCAGACAAAAGAAGGAAGCACAGCACACCAAGGAAGTATCATTAACAGAGATCTCACTCTCTGGCCCAAGTAAGGAAGATTCCAAATTCTCAGTACTATTTTTAACATTTATTACATTGTGCTTTCACCCTGTTTTCTCTTGTTTAGCTTTTACTTACACTTGTCTTTGGTATAACTTCTTCAATGGCTATTCCTAATGAAACCAGTCTTTAGTCTTTAGAGATACAGCGTGGAAACAGGCCCTTCGGCCCACCGTGTCCGTGCCGAACAGCAATCACCCTGCACACTAAACGAGTAAACCCTTTACACTACTCGTAAACTAATGTACGAGTTCATTCCAAGAGCCCTCCCGATTTTGCCCTGATTCGGACTCGGAGATTTACGGCAACGGTCGCTCGGCGGTACTCGGGGCTCTCGTGGACATTTTTCAACATGTTGAAAAATCTTCACGAGTCTTCCCGAGCTTACCTGCCGTTAGTAAACTAAACTAAACTAATCCACTGATAGAGCTCCTGAGTTATCTTTCATCTACCCAAGATATATCAGGTAAGTACCATAAAACATAGAAAAGGAGAGCACAGTGACTATTCATAAGACATAGGAGCAGAATGAGGCCATTCAGCCCATTGAGTCTACTCCACCATTCATTCACATTTGATCTATCTTTCCCTCTCAACCCCATTCTCCTGTCTTCTCCCCATAACCTTTGACACAGTTTACCAATCAAGAACCTGTCAATCTCTGCTTTAAAAATACCCAAATCTGTGGGTATACACCTCCATCTGTGGCAACGAATTCCACAGATTCACCACCCTCTGGCAAAGAAATTCCTCCTTATCTCCTGTCTGAATGTATGTAACAGCACAGTTAAAACCACGTTTCAAACCATTCCTTTGTGCTTCTAGCTGCAGCCGTGGACCTGGAGGGTGGGAGCCCCAGTGTGATGAAGGCGAGGAAGGTTCAGAATACAGCCCCGTCCATGTTGCTGCCCAGCATCATTGTGCAGTGGGCTCTGCAGAACCTAACCTGCGTCACCAGCCTTTATGTCACCGTTGCGTTCTGGAGCTTGATCTACACCCCGGGTGGGACGGGGGCCGACGGCGTTAACATCAACATGCACGCGATGAACTCGGTGCTGGTGCTGCTGGAGTTGGGCATGACCGCCGCACCCATTCACCTGGCCCACTTCACCGGTGTCCTCCTCTACTGCATCGCCTTCATCCTCTTCACCCTGGTCTACTGGGCGATGGGAGGCACCAACCTCAAAGGGCAGACCTTCATCTACAGGTCACTGGACTACAGCGGCCAGCCTGGGGTTGCCGCCGGGACCATCATTGGAACCATCTGCGTCATCATGCCTCTCCTCCAGTTCTTGGTGTGGAATCTCCATATCTTAAAGCGCCACATGTCCTTCAGGATGGGAGCCGAGGACGGACACGTGCCACAATGTTAGCCTGGCTATAGGCTGGCCTCTTCTCCAAAATTGCAACATTGGGACCAAACCCAAAATGGGAAGAGCTAGGACCATACCAAGCATCAAAGTGTGGAGACACGAGGAAGTACAGATGCTGGAACTGTGAGCAGAACACAAAGTTCTGGCAGCATCTGGGGAGGGAATGTACGGACGCAATTTCTGGTTGGGATCCCTTCTTCAGGTTGGTTCAACGTGCAGAATAAAGCTCCAACCTTACTTTTTTGGGAGCACCCTCTTTTATTCAACATCATTAGGTTACCTGCTTTGCAACAGTGTCATCCCTCAACATGGTGAGAAAAGGCCGACCAAAAAAAGACACAGGTGGGACTAGTGTAGATGGGGAACGACACAAAGTGCTGGAGTAACACAGCGGGTGAGGCAGCACCTCTGGAAGACATGGAGAGGTGATGTCTTGGGTCAAGACCCTTCTTCATATTGATTATAGTAGGTGGGGGGGGGGGAGGAGGGGGGTAGTTGAGAACAGAGATGGGGCAGGACAAAGCCTGGCAAACGTTAGGGAGTACCATTGATAGACAAAATATGATGGAGTAACTCAGCGGGTCAGGCAGCATCCCTGGACAAAATGAATAAATTACCTTTCGGCTCGGGTTCATCAGACTGAGAATAAGGAAGATGGGTTCTAGAGGTATGAAAAGGTACAGAACAAATCAGAGCCAGTACCGATGACGAAGGAAAGGTGGAGTCCACAATGGTCCTTTGTTGGCTGTGGAAGAGGTGGTAACCATTGAACCATTGAGGTGTGTGGGTTAATTAGTTTCTGTAAATTGTAAAATTGTCCCTAGTGTGTGGGATAGTATTAGTGTACAAGGTGATTGCTGGTCGGACGGACTCTGTGGGCCGAATGGCCTGTTTCCGCACTGTATCTCTAAAGTGTAAAGGTAGATACAGGTGAGGAAGGGTTTTATTGGCAGATGGGTGGACAAAGGCCAGAGATGAAAAGTGGACAAAAGGTTATCTATTGGACAAAGACGGTTCCGTTTGTATGGCGAGGCCCACATAGCTCAAAGGCAAGAGGGCGGCAAACTGACTAATGGACAAAGTTGCTGCCTTACAGCGCCAGAGTCCCGGGTTCGATCCTGACTACAGGTAATATCTGTATGGAGTTTGTACATTCTCTCTGTGACCGCGTGAGTCTTGTCCGGGAGCTCATGTTTCCGCCCACAGTCCGCAAGTGTACTGGTTTGTAAGCTAATTGGTTGCTGTAAAATTGTAAATCGCATATCTTTGGATTTTGGGGGGAAACGGGCGCACCCGGAAAAAGCCCATGAGGTCACAATACAAACTCCGTACAGACAGCACCCGCAGTCAGGTTCGAACCCGGGTCTCTGGCATTGTAGGGCAGCAACTCTACCACTGCGCCACCCAAAAAAAATGTTAATTAATGCTATGGAGCGGGACGACTGCCAAGATATAATTCGCCCATCAAGATCGACACATGGTTGTATTATTGGAAGAAGATGTTGTTTAAGTCCTCTCTTACCTCACACACCGCCAGAAATGTTACCAAGGAGTTTGGTCAAAAGCAGAGACGTTGCCATTACATTCTGAAGATACATTAGCCGCAGACTGCCTCTACCACTGCAAGCTAATCTCACCCCGGGAACACACTACAACTAAATTACACGGGACCCAGCCGGCTCGGGAGGTCTGTGGGTTGGCAGACAAATATGTAAGGGGAAGCAAAATTATTTCCAAAGGAAAAAAATATACAAAAATTGTGGACTTTCCTTCAAAAGGTTTACCATAGCTTCGAAGAAGGGAACTCCCTCGGGTATTATGCTGCTCTCCACAAACAGAAATGAGCCATGCTCCCACTCGTTGCCTATCTCCTTCGCTCCTTAGATGCTGCTGCACCCGCTGAGTTTCTCCAGCCTTTTGTGTACCCATGCACCCACTCGATCCAGCTTTAATATCCCATAGGACCATGATCATAAGACATGAGTCATAGGACAACAATTTGCAAAGGACACCAACAGCAAGAAATTATATGGGTTCTGGCAGCGTTTTGTCGACACAAAAACACTGCATGCATATACATAAACACAAGGTGCTAGAATAACTCAGCAGGTCAGGCAGCATCTCTGGAGAAACAGGATGGGTGACTTTTTGGGTCGGGGGCCATTCTTCGGACTGATGGTAGAGGGGAGGGAACTGGTGGTAAGAAATGACCAGAACAAAGCAGGGCTGGCAACAGATGACCAAGGAAGGGTGGGGCCCATTATGGCCCATTGTTGGCGGGGGAAGAGATGGTAACGATGGGATGCATGGATGCAAACTGTGGAACTAGTAAGATGATTAGGTTGGGGGGGGGGTGGGGGGGGGGGGGGGGGGAGAGAGGGAACGCAAGGGTTAATCGAAATTAGAGAAATCAAAATTCATACCATTGGGTTGTAAGCTGCCCAAGCAAAATATGGAGGTGCTGTTCCTTCAATCTGCATCCAAGAAGAATCCCGACCCCAATACGCACTCATCCGTTTTCTCCAGAGATGCTGCCTAACCCGTTGAGTGACTCCAGCACTTTATGTCTATCTTCGGCATATACCAGCATCTGCAGTTCCTATCTGCACACTGCAAACATGTGCCTGGTTCTTTTTGTACATACAATAGCACGTTCACATATTCGGCCGTGTACTCAATCATGGTAACTCTCAAATATATCAAATGTCTGTCTCGAATCAATGTAAATTGTAAAGTATATTATCTTAACTGAATCCGGGTTATGTGCTTCCTAATAAATATACCATCCTCCAGTTGATGTGTTTTGTGAAGTATAGCAAGAGTTGGTTCACTAGGAACCCAGAATACACTGTGCATTGTGCTTATGATTGGCCACTCTCATGTCCCTCACAGAGATGATCAGTCAATGATAATATTAGAGGGGAGAGAGACCAACAAAATTCCATGAAAGGGAGCAAGCAATGGAATAACATTAAATGTTGTACACTGATTTCACTAAGAGGGTTTCTCGAAATATTGGAGAACTGATTTTACAAATGTAGAAACATGGAACTGCAGATGCTGGTTTGCACAAAGGGACACAAAGTGCTAGAGTAACTCCAGTAAACTGGAGGGCAGCACGGTGGCGCAGCGGTAGAGTTGCTGCCTTACTGCGCTTTCTGCGCCAGATACCTGGGTTCGATCCAGACTACGGGTGCTATCTGTATGGAATTTGTACATTCTCCCCGTGACCACGTGGGTTTTCTCCGAGATCTTCGGTTTCATGCCACATTCCAAAAATGTACAGGTTTGTAGGTTAATTGGCTTTCTACAGTATATAATGTGCGGGGATCGCTGGTCGGTGCGGACTCGACGGGCCAAAGGGCCTGTTTCCGCGCCGTATCTGTAAACTAAACTAAACTCTGCATATCAAGCAGCAACACGGGAGAACATGGATAGGAGACGTTTCGGGGTCGAGACCCTTCTTCAGAACCTTTGAAAAAACATAATTCAGGTTTCTTATTGTCACAAATGCTATCCTAACAGATCAGATAATACAAAGTTAAGTATAATAGGTAGAGGCCAGGCTGCAATGATTCAGGGCTGAGCCTCACCACCGCTTTCAAAAGAGGAAATGGACAACAAATGCTAGCCTGGCCCAATGACCCTACACTTCATGAAGAGACACACCAGTCTCAGTTTCATTTTAGTTTAGAGATTCAGCGCTGAAACAGGCGCTTCAGCTCACCGAATCCGCGGCGACCAGCGATCACCCCGTACACTAGCGCTATTATATACACTGGGAACAATATACAATTTTTAACCAGAGGAAACCGGAGCACCCAGAGAAAGCACACCCAGTCACAGGGAGCTCGTGCAAACTCCATGCAGCCAGCACCCAATGTCAGGATCGAACCCAGGTCTCTGGCTCAGCCACCGTGCTGCCTATCTTATGATTGAATAGTGAAACGGAATTCCCCTCCTAACCCCAATTCTCCCACTCACCAATTCTATAATCCCCCAGCAAGAGAGATGCTCTGTTCAGCAATTGGAAAGGAGTTATTTTTCGCTGGGAAGGCTGAAGGCTTTAGCAAAGCTCCTTAGTGCCAAGATTTCAGACAAGTGAGATTGGAAACATCTGGACTGGCTCAGATCAGGAATGACCATGGAAGTCTAATCTGCCGTACACAATAACGATCGACCTAAACATCTTATTGACAGGAAAAAATCCGGAAATAAATGGCGGAAAAAGGATCATTGCAAGGATCAAGGAAAGGAGATGAGGAGGTATTTCTTTAGTCAGAGGTGGTGAATCTGTGGAATTCATAGCCTCAGACGACTCTGTGGAGGCCACGTCAATGGATATTTTTTAAGGCGGAGATTGACAGATTTTTGATTAGTACAGGTGTTATGGGGAGAAGGCAGGAGAATGGGGTTGAGAGGGAAAGATAGATCAGCCATGATTGAATTGTGGAATAAACCTGACAGGCCGAATGGCCTAATACTGCCCCTATAACATGAACATATGAACACTCACATAGAGAAAGAACAGGTTACTTTTTTTTCATTACAGAAAACATAACCTAGCTTTTACAAATGCTGACTGTAATGCCCCTGATTATATTTCCACCAGTGGTAGACACGCGATTACTTTTTATTTTGCTTTTATTCCGCATGACTTGCTTCTTCTATATATCACGTGTGTAATATGAAAATCAAATTGAAATACTCTGTTTACATTAAACAGCATCAGAAAAAGACACAAAGTGCTGGAGAAACTCAATGAGGCAGGCAGCATCTCTGGCGAACATGGATGGGTGATCTTTTGGGTCGGGACCTTCTTCAGGTGTGTCTCCATTGAGCAGCATCAGCTGTTTTTCCATCCTTCACCCCACTCATCTTTCCTCCACCTGACTCATCTGCCAAGCAACCTGTACCCGCCTATCACTTGCCAGTTCTAGCCCCACCTCATCTCCTCCTGCCAGCTATCTCCCCTCAACTGAGTCTGAAGAAGGAACCTAACCCAAAACATCGGCTGTCCATGTCTTTCCGCCAGATGTTGCCTGACCTGTGGAGTTCCTCCAGCACTATGGTTTGTTCTCAAGTTTCCAACATCTGCAGTTCCTTGTGTCTCTATTGCAAGTATGTAATTTGAACCTCCAAGCCTACTTAGCCATGGGATCAGATACTGTGTAGGAAGGAACCACAGATGCTGGTTTAAACTGAAGATAGACACAAAAAGCTTGAGTAACTCAGCGGGTCAGATAGCATCTCTGACGAAAAGGAGTAGGTGAGGTTTTGGGACAAGACCCTTCTTCAGACTGATTTCACTATAATCTCATCTTCACATTCCCATCTACTCATGGCAAACCCTTTATCAAGAATCTATCTATCTTTCCTCTAAAAATATTCAAAGCTTCTGTTTGCCAATTCCATTGGGAAAGAGACTTTCAAAGATGCACGGCATGGTGAAATATATTTTGCTTCATATCTGTCTTGGATAGTTGATCCCACATTTTAAAACAGTGACCCTAATTCTTGATTGTTCCATCGAACCGGAGCACCTGGGAAGGTACAAACTCCGTGCAGACAGCATCCGTAGTCAGGATCGAACCCGGGTCTGTGGTGCTGTGAGGCAGCCACACTACTGTTGCACCACAGTGCCGCCCACTATTAAGCAACAGGTAATCTGGCTTTTCATTGCCACACTGTTTCAGGTCAAGACCCTTCTTCAGACTGAACAGACAAAGTCCATTACAGTGTATGTGAAGCAACACGAAACATTTCAAAGCAAAATGATAAGAATGTACACAATCCAGACTGTCCCACGGAGAATTTGGTGTTGATACATGCCCTGCACGCCAAGAATTTAAATTTCACCTCAAGAACTCTGCATCAATCACTCACGGGGAATTAAAATAGTTTGGCATTTTTTCCTATTTCTTGGCTGTTTTTACACAATTGATCAGAATGATACGACAAGAATCATCCATCACGTGGGCGGCACGGTGGCGCAGCTGTAGAGTTGCCACCTTGCAGCGCCAGCGACCCAGGCTCGATCTTGAATAAGGGTGCTGTAGGTATGGAGTTTGTATGTCCTCCACGTGACATGCGTGGGTTTTCTCCGAGTGCTTCATTTTCCTCTCGCACTCCACAGACATACAGGTTTGTAGGTTAATTGGCTTCGGTAAAAAATGTAAATTGGCCCTAGAGTGCTGTAGGGCTTCGCAGGTCAGCGCGGACTCGGTGGGCCGAAGGACCCGTTTCTCCGCTGCATCTCTGAACTAAACTAAGCCAAGAAGCCCCCTGTCAGGTATGGACGAGTCTCTCTACTCTGCAATTTTCTGTGAACGGCCATGGAATTATGTATCATGTACCGTAGAAAGCATTTTTCCGGTATGGTTGACAGCATGATTTGGGAACAGCTCCATATAAGACCGCAAGAAATTGTAGAGAGTTGTGGATGCAGCCCAGACCATCACACAAACCAACCTCCCGTCCATTGACTCCATCTACACCTCATGCTGCCTCGGCAAGGCCACCAGCTTAATCAAGGATGTCACACATACATGGAAACATAGAAAATAGGTGCAGGAGTAGGCCATTCAGCCCTTCGAGCCTGCACCGCCATTCAATATGATCATGGCTGATCTTCCAACTCAGTATCCTGTACCTGCCTTCTCTCCATATACCCCATGATCCCTTTAGCCACAAGGGCCACATCTAACTCCCTCTTAAATATAGCCAATGAACTGGCCTCAACTACCTTCTGTGGCAGAGAATTCCACAGATTCACCACTCTCTGTTGAAAAATAATTTTCTCATCTCGGTCCTAAAAGACTTCCCCCTTACCCTTAAACTGTGACCCCTTGTTCTGGACTTCCCCAACATCGGGAACAATCTTCCTGCATCTAGCCTGTCCAACCCCTTAAGAATTTTGTAAGTTGCTATAAGAACCCCCCTCAATCTTCTAAATTCTAGCGAGTACAAGCCAAGTCTATCCAGTCTTTCTTCATATGAAAGTCCTGACATCCCAGGAATCAGTCTGGTGAACCTTCTCTGTACTCCCACTATGGCAAGAATGTCTTTCCTCAGATTAGGAGACCAAAACTGTACGCAATACTCCAGGTGTGGTCTCACCAAGACCCTGTACAACTGCAGTAGTACCTCCCTGCTCTTATACTCAAATCCTTTTGCTATGA
Organism: Raja brachyura; assembly: GCA_963514005.1. Next base: position 19,138,422 of record OY740796.1, on the reverse strand, counting down.
ATGCTAACATACCATTCGCTTTCTTCACTGCCTGCTGCACCTGCATGCCTACTTTCAATGACTGGTGTACCACGAGACCCAGGTCTCGTTGCATCTCTCCTTTTCCTAATCGGCCACCATTCAGATACATCCAAATTTAGGGACAATTTCGTCCCAGCTGCTATCAGGCAACTGAACCATCCTATCAACAACTAGAGAGCGGTCCTGACCTTCCATCTACCTTATTGGAGACCCTCGGACGATCTTTAATGGGACTTTACTGGACTTCATCTTGATCTAAACATTATTACCTGTCTGGTCAGACAATAAAAGCATTTCACTGTACCTCAGTACAAGTGACAATAAACTAAACAACCGACTGGAGTCAAGAGGATTAAAAACTGTGATTAAAAACTCCAAGCAATCCATATTTCCATACAGAGAACCATGTTTCGAAAAGAATAAACAAAGGACACTATTCCTGTAATAGAGTCACAGGGTCATAGAGCATAGAAACAGGCCCTTCAGCCCCAATAGTTCATGCCAACCGAGAATCCCCATCTAACATAGTCCCATTTTCCCACATTTGGCCTAGATCCCTCTGAACCTTTCCAATCCATGTCATTTATCTTAGTGTTTTTTTGAGTAGAAACAAAGAACTACAGGATACAGGTTTACACAAAAGCGCTGGAGTAACTCAGCAGATCGGGCAGCACCTCTGGAGAATGTGGATAGGTGACACATGAATATCTCTCTCTCAGCTTTCCCCACGACCCCCCCCCCCCCCCCACCGTAAACCAGTCTGAAGAAGGGTCCTGACTTGAAACGTCACTTATCCATGTTCCCCAGAGATGCTGCCCGACCCACTGAGTTACACCAGCACTTTGTGAGCTCAAGTGTCTTTTAAGGGTGTTTAACTATACTTAGCCCAATTCTGAGCCTGCATTTCTCTCAGTTTAACACAGGCTTCATTGTGTGTGGAAGGAACACAGTATGAGGGGCAGAAATGGACTGAATGAGAACTGGTGGATCTAATGACATGGATATATTTTAAGGAGAGCACGTTTTATACACACAAGGGAGAAAGGAGTACAAAGATGTGTTGATAGTTTCAATGAAGGAGGTCAGGAGGCGGCACATGTGATTGTATGCGTTGGCAGGGAGTTACTGGGCCAAGTCATCTGTGGTTTAAGTAGTTTTGTGATTTGTACATTCTTTTCACTTTCCATGGTTTCTCCAGTTCAAAAATCAGTTGGCGATGAACAAATAAATTACATTTCATGGGACTTTGCGCAAGTTTCTGAAAGACATATCACACCTCTTTCTATTGTTCGGGTGAAACTCCAAACCAGATGTGTCAACTGCAGAATACAACATGGACTCTCCACCAAGGCAACCCTTGGATGTTCTCCAGGGAATAACGTTCAAAAAAATAATAAATTACTTAATAAAGAACAATAGAATTGAATGACTATTATCCAGCTGTTCTCCGAAACCCTGGGATTATTTCAAGAACAATTAGATGTGGTGAAACAATGAAGCCGTTGTAATCCATCTTTTCTTGGATGGATCATCAAGATTTGATAAACTTTCCTTATCCACTTCCTACTCCCTGATCTAATGTTTGTTTTAGTGTGGAGATACAATGTGGAAACAAGCCCTTCAGCCCAGCGAACATCAGAAGTGGCGTACCTCAAAATAGGTGCAATCCAAAGAAATTAGATCACTTACTTACCCTCCAAACTCAAGGGAGGTTCAGACCTATTGTTACACCCATGTATTTTCTTTGGTTGAGATAGCCTAACTCAATGTAGAACTAGAAACAGTCCTGACATCTCACTGGAATATAACACAACCCACTACACTTGAGACAATTTAAAGTCATAAATGGTGTCATAAATTATTCTTATTATATTCATCTCTTCCCATCTGGCATAAGTTTACAGCGAATCACAAATGGATAATTTGCTTTGAAGAGAAATGAATGCAACCTGCAGGTACTCTCACAATGTTTAAGAAACATTCAGGCAGATTCATGGATAGGGTAACTTTACTTTAGTTTATTATCACATGTACCAAGATACACTCGGGCCGATGGGGCTTGTCAGCCTGGGAAGGCAGTCCATCTAGGAGAGGGAAAACTCTGATTTAAAACCCCCACTGCCTTGTGGCCATATCCCGTCGTGGGAAAGGCTCCTGGAGTAAACTTCAAGAAAATCTAGTCGGAGCCCCTAGGCAGTTTGTCGTTGTCTAAAACCTCGCTCTGGCAGCTCCTGCGACGGCGCTGGTGCCAAACTGTAACGACCCTGCTGTTCCTTTGGATCGATCAGCGACGTGGAGAGGGGGGACGTGCTGCATGGGCAACAGCCTGTCCTCCATATGACATCGCCCAGGCTTGCATCCGACCACACATCACCTGCAAACTAGGATGCATCGCCCATGGTTAGTCATGACCGAAGGGGGCCTCCTACCAAGATACAGTGAAAAGCTTTTGTTGCGTGCTAACTAGTCAACGGAAAGACTATACATGATTACAATCGAACCACCCACAGTGTACAGATAAAGGGAATAACATGAATAACATTTGGTGCAAGATAAAATTCAGTAAAGCCCGATTAAAGATAGTCCGAGGGTTTCCAATAAGGTAGATAGTAGATCAGGACTGCTCTCTAGTTGTTGGTCGGATGGTTCAGTTGGCTGATAATAGTTGGAAAAATACTGTCCCTGAATCTGGTGGTGTGTGTTTTCACACCTCTGTACCTCTTGCCTGATGGGAGAAGGGAGAAGAGGGAGCAGCCAGGCTTAGACTCATCCTTGATTATGCTGAGAGATATACTGTGGGCTAAATGCGGGATTAGTGTAGGTGGGGCACATTGATTGGCATGGGCATGTTGGGCCGAAGGGCCTCTTTCTATGATTCTATGAGCTCTCTTCGGTGGTGTGAAGTCTTGCAACACCAAGTGTCACAGCCAAGTGTCTGAAGCCAGGAAGTTTAAGAACTGGCAATGGATAAGATGACTCTGATCTTTCCAGAATGGAAAGGCTTTCTTTTGTAATATTTTCCCATGCAAATAAGTCTTGCACTCTGGGGGTTAATATTCCATGTGCACCCTGGCAGAATAGAACCTCTGTCAGTCTCAGAAACACAGAGGTTTTGTTTTGTAACAATTCCCACCAGCAGCGCACAGTTGGAAATTGGCTTATTTGAGCTGAGAGGCCCGAGATGTAAGAATTGAAAGCAAAGGACATATTTCCCATTGGACTTGGTCCAGAATGCCTAGCCAAATCAGAAGGTTGATCATATCACAGTATTTGACACTTTCATGTTGGCTACTTTTACAGGTCACCATTAAGAACAAAACCAATGGGTGGAAACCCATTCCAGATTGAAAGGGGCCATTGGAAAACAGGCATCCCAAACTATCTCCTACGACCGGGCTTAAAATATTATTTTAATGAGACTACATGTTTTGGGTTTAAAAAAAAAATCTTTTTGAAGATTGATCTCTTGCCTGAGGGAAATCCGTCAACTGATAAGATGCAAACACTATACAGTGCGCGAGGTAATTGAATACAGTTGTGAGTTCTTGTGGCAAATCTTTGGGAGTATTTCATAGAGATAAGATTTTGTTATGTCTCAAGTAAAGGAATCTATAGTTTACTAGTTTACTAGACTAGGTAGGCCCCATTGGGACCCAGCATCCTTCCACACTAATATTCCACCTCTCCACCAATTCCAATATCGGTGGCCAGTGGGGGGGGGGGGGCTTTCTGGAGAGCTAGTATGGGTGTTGTGGGCTGAAGGAATGGTTTCCAGAGGGCTAGTATGGACATTGTGGGCCGAATGGAATTAGACAAATTCGATGGGAAAAATCCTCTTGTCCTGCGCAGCGGAGGGGGACTCTGAGTAAGATGGCCAAAAATCACAGCCGTAAGTGGCAGCGTTTTTTCTAAAATCAATATACAGAACAACAGGAAGTGGTCAAGATCAGACTTCTTGTAAAATAGATGGCACAGATGAGGCTATTTATTGTTTGCAATAGGCGGTGACTTTTAAATTGGGATAATGACTACTGATAGATTCTTTGTGGCTTATGAGGCAGCACAGTGGTGCAGCGGTAGAGATGCTGCCTTACAGTGCCAGAGACCTGGGTTCGATTCTCACTATAGGTGCTGTCTGTACGGAGTTTAGTACGTTCTCCCTGTGACCATGTGAGTTTTCTCTGGGTGCTCCGGTTTCCTTCCACACTAATAAATAAATACAGGCTTGTAGGTTAATTGGTTTCGGTAATTTGTGTGTAGGATAGTGCTAATGTGAGATCGCTGGTCAGTGTAGACTCGGGGTGGGAGATTGCAACCTTCACGTGGTCCGCCCTGTTTCAACGAATGCAATCAAACTGGTGTGCACAATCAAATAAGATCAAATAGAATAAGTTGTCCTACAACTTTAGGCTGTGCATGCCATACACAAGAAGATGAAGTGTAGACTCAGTGGGTTAAAGGGCCTGTTTCCATGCTATATCTCTTAAGACTAAAGTCTTATGAATGCATTGTCCTTTGTGCTCAATTTAGATCTTGCGAACATTTTTCTTGGCCAACAAACTCAAAGCCCTGTCCCACGGTGCGAGTTGACCCACGAGGGACCCCGAGTTTTCACTCGCGGTAATCACAAACAATTAACGTAGCGGGAACGTCGGAACTCGCGCGCGCAACTTAGCGACGGCGTGAAACTTGTTAACTCGTGAAAAAATTCAAACAGGTTTGAGGTTTTCCACGAGTCAAATTTACTGTTCAAGTTAAAAATGGAAACATTTAAACTCGTTGTAATAACGTAGTGGCCCGTGCGTTTTCCTTAGTGAGTCTACCGTGGGAACTCTTTAACTCAGCGGGACAGGCAGCATCTCTGGAGAGAAGGAATGGGTGACGGGATGACTTTTCCAAATGTCTCCAGCACCATGTGTTCACTTTTGTGATTGCCCATGGGGTTCACTGTCGAGGACTTCATAATGCAGAGAGCATTATAAACAGTGGAGCGATTAACCCTGGAAATGGGGGAGACTTCTCTCTGAGTTGGACCCGGGAAACTGAACCTGAACAGAACACAATCTGTAGTTTCACTGAATGCTTTAAAATAACTTTAAGTTATAGATTATGGACAATTTTAAGTTGAGTATGGACAAATCCAACGGACCACACTACATTAATCTTGAATAGATAACTTTGAATTTGTGATATTAAAAAAAAGGAACCAACATCTACAGTGCCTTGTGTCTTGGCAATTCATGATTCTCCACGCTGGGCAGAGAATGGGATTTGTAAGCGGCTAACTTCATTCTAAAACTTGGAATGTCACATTGGCGGCGCAGCAGCAGAGTTGCTGCCTCACAGCGCCAGAGACCCGAGTTCAATCCTGACGACTGGTGCTGTCCGTACGGAGTTTGCACGTTCTCCCAGTGACACGTAGATTTTTTCCGGGTGCTCCAGTTTCCTCCCACATTCCAAAAACGTGCAGGTTTGTATGGTAATTGTTGTCTGTAAATTGCCCCGCAGTGTGTAGGATGGAACTAGTGTCCGGGTGATTGTGGTCAGCATGGGCTCGGTGGGCTGAAGGGCCTGTTTCCACACTGTATCGAAACTAAACTAAAGGCCCTGAAGAAGAGTCCCAACCCGAAACGTCAACTATCCATTTTCTCCAGAGATGCTGGCTGACCCGTTGAGTTATTCCAACACTTTGTGACCTTTTGTGATAAGTTAATGCTTCAACCCTTTCTCGAGGAATGTGAATTAGGGGAAGCAGTAGGAAATATGGTGCTTGGCATTTAAAATAAATAGATTAGTCAGTATAGTAATTATTAAGTCAAAGTTACAGTTATGTAAGTTCAACCGCGGTAGAAGTGAGGGGAGGGGTGGGGTAATCAGGGGAACAAATGTATAATTAGCCGATCTGCAAAATGAGCAGAACGACTGGACGAGGGTTTGTTTGATGCCCACCACAAATTGCTGAGTAACTTGGCGGGTCAGGCAGCAACTCTGGAGAGAAGGAATAGGTGACTTTTCGGGTCGAGATCCTTCTTCAGAAGACGAGCCCTTATCCAAAACGTCACCTATCCACGTTCTCCAGAGATGTTACCTGGCCCGCGTTGTTACTCCAGCTTGTTGCGTCTGCCTTCCGTATAAAGCCTTGGGATCGTTGCCCTTTGTGCTGGCGTGGAGGGCGAGGGGGGTATTGTGCTGTTTGATCGCCCCCTGCTATCCCAGGGACAGGGAGACACAGCGGCTTTTGAGACTGGTGGGCAATCATTACCAAAGTGGCTGCCCACACAGTCAGTACACCTCTCCGACACTTGTCTCACGCACTAAGATCAACCCACAGAGAATGATCCCAGCCTGACCCACGACCCTTGTCACCCCAGACAGATTAATGACGCCCGCGGGTAAATTAAGTTTACCCTTGGTTTAGATGGTCATGAAATCCTAACGGATGCGTTTGGTCTAATTTTAAAGCTGTCAGAAGATGCAGGGGCAGGAGGCAGGCAGGGGGTCAAAAACAGGCATCGCCATCTCACACCTTGAACAACCCGGCTATTTCAACTGGAGTGCTGGAGTGCAGATGATTCACCCACTATCTAGAGGCAGGTCCTACTTTTCTAAGTGAATACACGGACCTGCAAATGCTGGCCACCTCTCAGACTCAGACACTCCAAAGAAAACATTCCAAGCCTATCCCGCCTCTCTCTATAGTTCAAGCCCACACGGTTTCAGTCAAATACCGCAAGTTCGTCAGCCGTACAATCTGGCTGTCCATGGCTGGAATCAACTCGTATGAATCAATGTTTCTTAAATGTTTCGATAGTGCCTGCTTCAACTATTTCCTTCGGCAGCTCGTTCCATACACCCACCACTCTTTGTGTGAAAAAGTTCCTATTAAATCTTTCCCGCCTCATCTTAAACCTATATCCAATAGTTCTCAATTCCCCTACTCTGGGCAGGAGACTCTGTGCGTATACCCGATCCATTTCTCTCATGACTTTGTACACCTCTGTAAGATCACCCCTCATCCTCTTGCTCTTGAAAGAAAAGATTCCTAGGCTGCTTAACCTCCCTTTAGCTCAGGCCTTCGATTCAAGACATCTTTCTTCCCCGTTACATCTCATTTTATAAATATCATCACCTTCACAGCTAACTTTCTTAAACTATCTGTAAACAATCTCTTGGATGAGTTTTGAAAAGTGGCAATTTTTGATTTGTTTAGTTTAGTTTAGTTGCCACGGGATACAGTGAAAAGCTATTTTGGTGCATGCTTTCCAGTCAATGGAAAGACTATACAGGATTACAATAGAGCCGTCCACAGTCTAGAGACACAGGATAAATGCAATAACGTTTAGTGCAAGGTAAAGTGGCGGAACAGTGACGCAGTGGGTAGAGTGGCTGCCTTACAGCGCCAGAGATCCGGGTTCAATTCAGACTCAGTTGGCCGAAGGGCCTGCTTCCATACTGTATCTCGAAAAACTAAAACGAAAAACTAAAACTACTAAAGTCGCAACAAAGATAGTCCGAGGGTCTCCAATGACAAATGGGTTCCCAATTGCCATTGGTTTTCAAACTATTCACTGGGCCTAAAACAAAATATTGCAGATGCTAGAAATCGGAAATATAAGGAAATTGCTGGATCTACCAAACAGCTTCTGTGGAGAAACAGTTAATAAGTCAGATCGATGACTTTTCATTGGAACAGAATCTGTGCGGCACGGTGGTGCAGCGGTAGAGTTGCTGCCTCACAGCGCCAGAGACCCGGGTTTGATCCTGACTACGGGTGCTGCCTGCATGGAGCTTGCACGTTCTCCCCAGGGCCATGTAGGTTTTATCCGGGTGCTCCGGTTTCCTCCCGCACTCCAAAGACATACGGGTTTGTAGATTAATTGCCGTGGTAAAAACTGTAAAATTGTCCCTAGTGTGTAGGATAGTGTTAGTGTGCGGGAACCGCTGGTCGGCACGGATTCGGTGGGCCAAAGGGCCTGCTTCCACGCTGTATCTCAAAACTAAACTCAACTATACCGTTAAAGTTAAAATAAATCCCGACATCTGGCTGGTGATTTTTTTTGTCAAGATACCAAGAATAAATTACCATCAGTTTCCCATTTACTGACAGCGAGTCTGCTGACGGATTGGTGGAATACATTTCAAAGTGAGTTTCATAAAATGACTAACCGAATAGTCACATTTCCCCTTCACCATTCTAATTTGGGATGTCTAAATTACCAGTTTTCTAATTTAGGATGTTCTGGATGTTTAGATATTATTTTGTTTTAGTTTGATTTAGTTTAATTTATTATTGCCACATGTACAAAGGTACAGTGAAAAGCTTTTTTTGTTGCGTGCTATTCAGTCAGCAAAAAGAATAGTTGAGTTTAGTTCATTGTCGCATGTACCGAGATACAGTGAAAGCTGTTGTTGCGTGCTAACCAGTCAACGGAAGCTTATGCGTGATTGCAATCGGACTGTCCACAGTGTACAGATACTGATGAAGGGAATAATGTTGAGTACAAGATAAAGTCCAATAAAATCTGATTAAAGATTGCCCGAGGTAGATGGTAGGTCACGACCGCTCTCTGGTTGGTGAGAGGGTGATGCAAGTTTTGTTAACGTGTGTAATCTTAACACCAATTACAGGAAACCATATTTTCCAAACTCTCAACAAGTTAGTAGCTCACCTTTAGTCTGTGCATATTACTGTCTTCTGCAGAGAGCCCTGGTGTCACAATTTCAGGTGCTAATTATTTATAGACCACAAAGACATAAGGAACTGCAGATGCTGGAGACTGGCGTAGAACACAAAGGAACTGCAGATGCTGATTTAAACCAGAGATAGAGACAAAATGCTGGAGTAACTCAGTGTGTTCAGCGGGTCAGGTAGTATCTCTAGACAAAAGGAATAGGTGACGTTTCAGGTTGAGACCCTTCTTCAGACTGAGTGTCAGGGGAGAAAGAAACTAGATATGAAAATGTTACAGCGTGCGTTATCTTTAGGTGCTCCGGTTTCCTCCCACATTCTCAAGACATGCAGGTTTGTAGGTTAATTAGCTTCTGTAAATTGTCCCTAGGGTTCAGTTTAGTTTATTGTCACTTGCACCGAGGTACAGTGATAAGCTTTTTTGTTGCATACTGACCAGTCAGTGGAAAGACTATACCTGATTCCAATCGAGCTGTCCACAGTATACAGAGACATATAATTTTATTTATTTATTTAGCTTATCAATATTTTTGTTAGAAGCAGTGTACAGTAGTGTAAGCCGCGGCATATGACAAAATACATTTATTGTACATCTGCCATTTTAATTTTGACAAAAATGAAATGGAAAAAGAGAGAAAGAGCAACAAAAAGAGAAAGTGAAAGAGATAGTAAATGTGTAAAAATAGAACCCCTAAACTAGCAAATAGTGTAGTCACAAAGTGAGTATGTAAAAACTTAAAAAAGAAAATAAAAAGACAAAAACAAAAAATAATTTAAAAAAAGACCAAAAAGTGTTGAATACTTGCTTTGTTTCTCACCACACCCATCACCCTGTCCGTAAATCGGTTTAACTCCAAAGTTGTGTTGCACCATACTATCCTTGTAATGTATCAATTAAAAGGAGACCATACAGATCCATATTCAAGGGAATACAATTTAGTATAGAGCTAGTGTATTGGTGATTGTTGGTCAACGTGGCCTCGGTGGGCCGAAGGGCCTGTTTCCAAGCTGTATCTCTAAGCAAAACTAAAGTACTACTTCCCCATAAATGTTGGAGTAATTGCCCGAATAATGCTCAGAAATCTAGTACGCCGTTGCGTGTATCAACGTGGTGGAGGTGTAGATGGCGATAAAGAGATAGAACATGGACACAAGCCCTATGGCCCACCAGCTCCATGCTGACCATCACGCAGCCATTTATACTAATCCTATACTGATCTAATCACATTTTAATTTATCCATATTGTTATTAATTCTTCCCATAGTCTACCACTCCCTGCAACTTTACAGCCGTCAATTAACCTACCAACCTGCAAGAGGAAAACTGGAGGAAACCTACCTGGTCACAGGAAGAACATGTAAACTCCACCTAGACAGCAGCCAAGGTCAGGATTGAACCCGGGGCTCTGGAGCTGTGGAGCAGCGGCAGAGCTACCATCTGCCTCATTAGAGACCCTCGGACTATCTTTAATCAGACTTTACTGGACTTTATCTTGCACAAAATGCTATTTGCTTTATCCTGTATTTGTACACTGTGAATGGCTCGATCATGATCGTGCATATTCTTTACGTTGACTGGTTAGCACGCAACAAAAGCTTTTAAATGTACCGCGATACACGTGACAATAAACCAAACTAAACCCTTTACACTACTCTGTCCTGCAACAGATGCACAGTGACAAACAAAGTCAATCACTTCAAAGAATGCCTGCTTGTAATAATTGTAATAATTGTAATAATATTGTAATAATTTTAGTTATAATAGAGAGAGTCTCAGACATGTATTCATCAATGTAGTCATCTTTAATCTTTCTGGCCCTCCTAACCGGAGTGTCTATGTGGAGTTTACGGCTTGGTTCGGCAACTTGAGCGCCCTGGCGAGGAAAAGACTACAAAAAGTAGGAAGCACTGCCCAGTCCATCATCGGCTCTGACCTACCTTCCATCGAGAGGATTTATCGCAGTCGCTGCCTCAAAAAGGCTGGCAGTATCATCAAAGACCCACACCATCTTGGCCGCACACTCATCTCCCCGCTGCCTTCAGGTAGAAGGTACAGGAGCCTGAAGACTGCAATGACCAGGTTCAGGAATAGCTACTACCCTACAACCATCAGGCTATTAAACCTGGTTCGGACAAAACTCTGAACATTAATAACCCATTATCTGTTATTTGCACTTTATCAGTTTATTTATTCATGTGTATATATATTTATATAATGGTATATGGACACACCGATCTGTTCTGTACTACTCACCATCATGGAGCTGGCTGAGTTTGGAGCGTGGAGAGCAGTGGTGGCGTGCTGCTGCTGCGGCCCGACCTCGGAGTTTTGGAGGCTCCAGCTACAGGCCGGTGGACGGTAACACCGGGAACTCGCGGGTTCCTGGTGGGAGACCGCTCTTCGGAGCTCCCGCGTCGGAAACTTCTGACCTGGAGCGGGGCCTTACATTGCCCGGCGCGGCTTTAATGGCCGCGGGACTTGCTGGCGCCCGCCGGGACTCCAACATCAAGACCCAGAGCACGGCTTTGCATCGCCCGGTGTGGCCTGAATGGCCGCGGGACTTATTTACCATCGCCCGCCGGGGGCTTTGACTCTGACATTGGGAGGAGAATGGGGGTGCAAGGGAAAGATAAGACTTTGCCTTCCATCACAGTGAGGAGGAACTTCACTGTGATGGATGTTTGTAAATTGTGTTGTGTCTTGGTTTTTTCTTGTTTGTATGACTGCAGAAACTAAATTTTGTTTGCACCTCAATGAGGTTCAAATGACAATAAACGGTATTGTATTGTATTGTATGCCTGCTATGTTCTGTTGTGCTGAAGCAAAGCAAGAATGTCATTGTCCTGTCATGAACACATGACAATAAACTCACTTGAACTTAACCCCCCCTGCTGGTAACTTTTAATAAGACAACAGCTAGAACTCTAGATGTTGGGTTACAAATACAAACATAGTCAGACAGCACGGAAACAAGCCTGCGGCCCAATTACCCAAGCCGACCAAGATGTCGCACCACAGTTAGCCCATATCTCTCTAAACCTTTCCTATACATGTACCTGCCCAAAATGTATTTTAAATGGTATAAATATCTGTCTCAACTACTTGCTCTGGCAGCTCATTCTATATACCCTCCATCCTTTGTGTAACAAAAAAGTTGCACCACAGGTTTCTCTCAGACCTTTCCCCACGCATCTTAAACCTATGTCCCCTGGTTTTTGATTTCCCTACTCTGGGCAAGAGATTGTGTGCATTTACCCTATCTATTCCCCTCACATCCTCCTGCGCTCTGAGGAAGGCATAGCCTGCCCAATCTCTCCCTATAACTCAACTCTTCATATCCGGGCCACATCTTTATAAATCTTCCCTTCCGTCTTTCAAGTTTAAGCTTCGGTCAATATGTTATCCAGAGTCAAGTCACGTGGAGCAACCGTGGCAGAATAATTAATGTCTGTAGCAGTTCGATGCTGAGGAATGGTTGTGGTTACTTTTGTGCAGTTTGATTCGTGAACCACATGTTTGATGGGAGGAAACCGTTCTTGAAACTGAAGGTAATGACCCACGGGCTCCAATACGTTCATCCCAATGGTGGCAGTGAGAAGAGAGCGTGCTCAGGGTGATATGGGTCTTTGATTGTAAAGCTGCCTGTATGGAGTGTGGGAGGAAACCGGAGCATGTAGAGAAAACTCACGCGGTCACAGGGAGAACGTATAAACTCCATACAGTTAGCACCCGTAGTCAGGATCGAACCCGGTCTCTGACGCTGCAAGGCAGCAGCTCTACCATTGCACCACCTTAATATCTGTGCAAACATCTTTTAAATGTTGTTATAATATTCAGCACCTCCTGCAGATCCCTTCAATGGTGGGGAGTCAGTATTCGTGATGGACCGGGCAGTGTCCACCACAATATGTTTTGTCTATCTTTTCAAGGCCACATCCCTGCAATGCAATGTTGCTGGAGTAATGTCAAATACATTGCACAACGGGGGACCTGTATGCTGTCAGTCCTGAGTTCTATATATGTAGGCTCAATGCATGCTTGATGCATTCAAGTCTTATTCCCTCTGAAGTGTGATATAAAGTCTGGTGGCTCAGTGGCGCTGCTGGTAGAGCCGCCACCTCACATCCCCAGAGACCCAGGTTCAATCATGACACCAGGTACTGTCTGTGTGGAGTTTGCGTGTTCTTTATGTGACTGCGTGGTATTCCAGTCTCCTTCCACCTCCCAAGGGTGTGTGCGTTGATAGATTAATCAGCCACTGTAAATTGCCCTTGTGTGAATGTGAGTGATAGAAGTGGGAGTGTGCAGGAAGTTGATGAGAAATTAGGAAAAATAATGAAATGGGATTAACATAGAAACAAGGAACTCTAGATGTTGGGTTACAAAAAAGACAGAAAGTGCTGGAGTAACTCAATGGGTCAGGCAGCATCTCTGGAGGACATGGATAGGTGGTGTTTCGGCTCAGGACCCTTCTTCAGACATGACGTTTTGGGTCGGAACAATTCTTCAGTCTCAGAGTCTAGAAAAGGGTCAAGACCTGAAATGTCTCCTATCCATGTCCTCCAGAGATGCTGCCTCACCAGCACTTTGAGTCTTTTTTGTAAACCGGCATCTACAGTTCCTTGTTTTATATTAATCCCATCTCTTTATTCACTTTGTGACTTTTTGGGGGATAAATGTAGGATGAGTGTAGTCGGGTGTTTGATGGATCCATGGACTCAGTGGACAGAAGGGTTTGGTTCTGTACTGTACCCATCCACATCTCTATGGCAACACAGTGGCACAGCGGTGGAGTTGCTGCCTGACCAGTGTACCAGTGATCATTGGTCAACGTGCACTCGGTGGGCCAAAGGGCCTGTTTCCATACTGTATCCCTAAACTAAGCAAATGGGATCTTGACTTCAGCTCCATTACTTTATAGATAAAGTTCAGGATCTACAGAAATGAAGTTCTCGGCTGGTGTTAATTGTTCTGGGGAGTTGGAGGATTTAGCGCAGTGAGTCACAGTGCCCTGGAAGATCTCCCAGGCAGAAAGTGAGACGGAAACTCAGCTAACAGCTATGTGCAACTCACTTACACTAATAAATCCCATGGATTTTGGCTGTTTACTGCTTTGCTTATTCAATTAAGAAATGGGCACTAACCCCAAACCTTAGAGCAGAGTAAATTTACGAAGCTGTCTTTAATTAACTAGCATCAGTTGCATATGGAAGATAACCATAAAAGTAAAAACATTGCACAAGGCGGACAAATTTTCCATTTAGCAAGTGTCATTTATGTTGAAGACAAGTCCACATTTGCCTGCACACCCTGTAACTACCACCCGGGGCAGCACGGTGGTGCAGCGGTAGTGTTACTGCCTTACGCTCCAGAGACCAAGGTTCGATCCTGACCACGGGTGCTGTCTGTACGTTCTCCCTGTGACTGCGTGGGTTTTCTCCGGGTGCTCCGGTCAACTCCCACATTCCAAAGATGTGCAGGTTTGTAGGTAAATTGGCTTTGGTTTAAAAAAAAATTGTTAGTTGTTTCTGGTGATCTAATGTGTAGTATAGCATTAGTGTACGGGAATGAGCGCTGGCCGGCGTGGACTCGGTGAGTCGAAGGGCTTATTTCTGCGCTGTATCTTTAAAATCTAAAGTAAAATCTTCTGCACTGTCCAATTTGGGTGGCAAATATTGTCAGCAAGAATCGATCTGCTGAAGAAACTGTGTAATCTCCGTTCCGTCATCTATATTTTTTTCCCTCAAACTGAGCGATAAGCTTTTGGGATTCCTTGCCCCAGAAGGGCTGTGATGGCTCGGGCATCAAAAGCTTTCAAAATCAAGATCACAATATTTCTGGATGTTAAAGAATTAAAGGATTTGGGAATTGGGCAGGAGAATGGTGTTGAGTTAGAAGATTAACCGCGATCTTGTTAAATGGCTGAGTGAACTCAAGAGGCCAAGTAACTGATTCTTGCTATTGTTTTTATGTTCTTATGGTCTAAATATCCTGAAACTGGTTTGTACCACAATTCACTAATGCAAGAATTGCTTAACGTTGAAGCAAAAACTGTTATGCAACGAAGGTTCCAAATATGTGTCAACTTTGTCTTCCATTTTATCACACACCCTTTGAGGTATGTCACTCATCTTGTAAAGTTAGAATTTTATTTTTTATTTAAATTGTAAAATGACGGAAAGGTTTCACTCAACACTCATGTCTATGCCAACTCTCCAAAAGTTATCCAGTTATCAGTTTAGTTTACAAAATTTGGGGGAGGGGCAGACAGAGAGAGGGAATGCTAAGGTTACTTAAAATTTCAGAAATCAATATTCATACCGCTGGGTTGTAAACTGCGCAAGCAACCTACGAGCTGTTGTTTCTCCAACCAGCGTCTATCACTTCCTCTCTCTGACAGCAGTTCTGCAACACCCTCTCTCAATGTTTACCCTCTGTGATTTCCTCTACTCTTCAGCTCTACGTAGCCTCCAGCTCTTCACTACCCCCACCCTCCCCAATCCCCAACTTTAAGTGTGAAGAAGGGTCCCGACCCGAAACATCACCCATGCCTTTTCTCCAGAGATGCCGCCTGACACGCTGAGTTACTCCAGCACTTCATGTTTCTTTTTTTTTTAGATTTAGATACAGCTCAGAAACAGGCCCTTCAGCCCACCGAGTCCGTGCTGACCAGCGATCCCCGCACATTAACACTATCCTACTCACACTTGGAACAATTTACACTTATTCCAAGCCATTTAACCTACAAACCTGCACGTCTTTGGAATGTGGGCGGAAACCGAAGATCTCGGAGAAAACCCACGCAGGTCATGGGGGAGAATGTACAAACTCCGTACAGACAGCACCCATAGTCGGGATCGAACCCGGGTCTCCGGCGCTGCAATCGCTGTAAAGCAGCAACTCTGCAGCTGTGCCGCCCTATCTATCTTTGGTATAAACCAGCGTCTGCGGTTCTTTGTTGATAAATGTCACCAATTTTGTTATGCTAGATATCTCACTGTCTCGAAAATATTAGTTACAGAGTAATTTCTAGTTTAAAGCAGGCACTTGTATTTGAGGAACCAACAATTATTTTAATATAATAAAGACTTCCCCAAATCTAAAAAGATGAAATGAAACTACCAACATTTACTAGCAACATTGATTAGCATTAGGTGTCCGGGTGTACGTAGAATTTCCCGACACTTGTTTGTTCAAGTTTTCCGATAAACTTATTTTAAAACGCTGCAACTGAGAGTTAGCCAAGAGCTGGGCTGGAACAGAGAGGGTGGAATGGTTGGGGAAAAGGGTGACCTAGGCAACTAATGGAAATACCAAACATATGGCAGACCAGGCTGTTGGATTCATCTGTTCACCTCTAAGAGGACATAGCTTTAAGGTGAGAGGGGCAAAGTTTAAAGGAAATGTGTGGGGCTAATTATCTTTACGCAGAGGGTGGAGGGAGCCTGATACTTGCTGCCACGGGTGGCGGTGCAAGCAGATTTAATAGTGGTGTTTAAGAGGCTTTTTAGATAGGCACATGGATATGGAGGGATATGGATGGCATCAAGTTGGGGTGATACTGTGGCGCAGCAGTAGTGTTGCTGCCCTAAAGCACCAGAGACCCGGGTTCCATCCTGACTACGGGTGCTGCCTGTACCGAGTTATACGTTATCCCTGCGAGCGCGTGGGTTTCCCCGGGTGTTCCGGTTTCCTCCCACTCTCCAAACTCATCCAGGTTTATAGTTTAATTGCCTTTGGTAAATATTGTAAATTGCCCCTGGTGTGTCGGATAGTGCTAGTGTATGGGGATCGCTGGTCGGCGTGGACTTGATGGTCCAAAGGGCCTGTTCCGCACAATATCTCTAAATTAAAAATAATGTTCAGCACAGACATTGTGGGCCGAAGGGCCTGTTCCTGCACTGCACTGCTCTATGATCTTCATTGCATTAACACTGGATAGTCAGAGGCAGTTGCTGTCTGAGCTATGTCATGTTTACGTGCAGCAGGACTTTCGATGGTCAACTCGCCCACTCTTGTAACCATGAGTCTGAAGTGAGAATGGGTTCTGAGGAAGCAGGTTAAACACGCATTCATTCTCACATCTCCCAAAATTAAATATTGGCGGAAAGGGGAAGTACAAACCAGCAGCAGAGGCAGTCAAAAGCAGACTTGACCAGACAAATTAACCTTTAGGGTCACACAGTGTGGAAACAGGCCTGGGTACATGTGACAATAACGTATCATGGAATCATTGAATGACTGGGTGTGACAGGTCCTTGGTTATGTTACAGTTGGTGTACTGGACATAGTTGAGGTTATTTTTGGGAGCATCTGACCATGCACTCCACTGCTGAGGCCAGGAGCAGTCATTGAGTCAATCAGCGTGGAAACAGGCCCTTCGGCCTAACTTGCCCACACCAACCAACATGCCCCATCTACACTAGTCCCACCTGCCTGCATTTAGCCCATATCCCTCTAAATCTATCCTATCCTACCCATGTACCTGTCTAATGTTTCTTAAACGTCACGATTATACCGATATTCACCAGGAGCATTTTTTCCTGTGTTTGGCCTGATGCTGTGAGATATCATGGAATTCAGGCTTGATTCCTCATTTAGTGGAGTTTGAATCAGTCACCGGCCACATCCTAATTTATGCAACAATCAGCACACAATGTAGTGGAGATACACAATGACAGCAATAGCACTGGAGAATAAAAGGCCTGTCTCACGGTGCAAGTTGACACACGAGTGACCCCGAGTTTTCACTTGAGGTAATCACGTACAATTAACGTAGCAGGAATGTCGTAACTCGCGCGCGCAACTTAGCGACTCGTGGCGCTAACGGCAGGTACCCGTGAAACCTGTTAACTTATGAACAAATTCAAACATGTTTGAGGTTTTCCACGAGTCAAATTTACTGTTCAAGTAAAAAATTGAAACATTTAAGCTCGTTGTAATAACGTAGTGGCCCGTGCATTTACCTTAGTGACTCGTGAGTCTACCGTGGGCACTTTTTGACTCAGCGGGACAGGCAGCATCTCTGGAGAGAAGGAATGGGTGACGGGATGACATTTCCAAATTTCTGCTGCATCTTTGTGCTCCATCTCAGATGGCAAAGCTGCAACTTTAAACTGGCATATGACAATCTTAACTCTTCACATTTTACAGGGCTGGATGCGAAATCAGTGATATTCTCGGCCATTCTCCGTCACATATTGAGAGAGGGACGGGGAGCAGGGAAGCATGGTGGATGTCTAAAGGATGTAACCCAGGGCACTGTCCCACACATAGACCATCAACTGGAGCCCAGGGACTGCTCAGAACAGATAAGTCCGCCCTCTTTAACCTGACTCCCCTCCTCGTCCATTCTGCTGGAGCCCTTCCTCGAATCCCACTGGGAACAGTTGGGCATCCCAGTTGAAAGGTGCAGCAGTACAGAGCGGTGTCCAGGGCATTTGGTGCCATCTCTCTGACACACACAGGTAGACAAGAAAGCGTCAGGGGCACGGGGGTGGTGGTGATGGGCAGACACGGACTGTGGGAAAGTCCCTGTGTGGAGGCTGATCCTGTCTTGATTTAGATTGTGCTGATTGGAATTATTACTGTCACTCTCTGTATTACCCTATTGATTTCACATTGTTTGTTACACCAAGGTTTGGAAAACTCACAATGTGTTCTGTGCTTCCTGTGATTGTGATTGAACTGTAACATTGCAGTTTCATCAGCTCAATAAACGAGCATCAAAACAAAAAGGATCTTGATGTGAATGACTTTGTGTGTATGTCTCCCCGTGACCTGCGTGGGTTTTCTCCGAGATCTTCGGCTTCCTCCCACACTCCAAAGATGTTCAGGTTTGCAGGTTAATTGGCTTGTAAAAGTTGTCCCTAGTGTGGGTAGGATGGTGTTAATGTGCAGGGATCGTTGGTCGACCCTGTGGGCTAAAGGGCCTGTTTCCGCGCTGTATTCTCTAAAGTATTTAAATAGACAAGGCAGGGAAAGGATAAGGACCTAATTTGAGCAAATGCGATTAGTGCAGATGGGTAAAAAGGATGTGATGGGATGGTTCTGTGCTGTTTGACTCTGTAATTCTATTATCAGGCAATGACAATCTCCAACAAAAGAGATTGGTAACACTTTTCGAACACCATTCACTGACAGTCCCGGGTCCAATGATATGGGCTCCACCACGGTTGCGAGTCTCTCCCTGCTGCAGCCTTCTTCCACCTTCTCAGCTACCGGCCAAACACCATCCTCGGCCAGTTCCACTGAGGTCATCTTCTTGGGCCGTGCTTTGTCAGGGACCTCCCCCTCGACCTTCCTGCCATGAGGCCAGCTTACAGGATCTGAGGCACACGCATATGTCTCCACTATAAGGTGGCGACCCTCAGAGAAGTCCCAGCCTCACAAACAACTCAACACAATAAATAATGTAAAGCAGCCTGGGGCAAGATGGTTTGCCCATGATTTAAATTTTAAACGTCATCCCGTCACCCATTCCTTCTCTCCAGAGATGCTGCCTGCCCGCTGAGTGACCATACTGAAGGAATTCCCACGTATATGAAGCAGACAGAAACGCGAGTTCTACACGGCTCTGCCCGACTTTTGAGAATGGATTCGGTGGTTTGTACCCACTCCCCCTCCCTGCCCACCCACCCACCCACCCACCAAGCCAGCCAGCCGGACCCCTCCATATTACAGCGCCGGAAGCGACATTTCCAAGAGAATGGGGCAGAGAGCTGGGGCAGCGCTGGGATGGGAGCAGGGCAGATGAGGCGCACCAAAGGAACAAACAAGTTGATGGCTGCAAGGGGCAGGCGGCAGAGGTCTTGTGCCCCAGCGAGGTAGACCGCTCTTCCCCCTGCTAATGCACACACAGAAAGAGAGAGATGAGAGCAGAGAATGATCCCAGCCTAGCTCTGGCACTGGACGATGCGCATTTTCCCTTTGTAGGTCATATCAATAGACACTGAATTCTATTTTTAACTCAAAGCCGCAGGATGGAGATGTCTTCTTTAACACTGTCGCTTCACCGCCACCTCCTCCTTGCTGCACAATGGCAGCGCGTGCGGGGCCGAGATCATGCCTAGTTTCTTTAAGTTCTGAAATTGAATAACTTTCAACACTGAATCAGAATATATTTACTGTATGAGACGCTGTCCAGTTCCTCTATTTGATACTTTCAAGAGTAACCCGGGAGAGGAACTTGGTAACTGGGGAGAGGAACTTGGAACATCGCATAAACGGCAAACTTAGTCATACCCGTGGGAACTCGGTTACACTCTTGTTCATAAACTTGGAGTCTCGTACACAACCACGAGTCTTTCACTCGGGGTACCTCGTGGGTCAACTCGCACCGTGAGACAGGCCTTTAAGACACAAAGTGCTGGAGTAACTCAGCAGGTCAGGTAGTACCTCTGGAGAACATAGGTGGGTAATGTTTCGGGTCGGTTCCCTTATTCAGACTGCTTATTTCACCAACAGCTATGGAAAGTGATTAGAATGAAGCCAAAAAATCAATGGTTGTATATTTGTGGGAATATTCAGAACGCAAGGGAAGGCTGTGCAATGCTCTCTACAAAACTATAGAGAGGACTGAAGGTGACTGGTGGAATTTTACACAATCACAAAGTGGATGAATAAGCCAGGCAAGTTTAGTTTAGAGAAACAGCATGAGAACAGACTCTTCGGCCCACCAAGTTCAATCATGATTTCATCAGACTAGTGAATCTTGTTTATCATGGTCTGAGAGTCCTTCAGGTGCCTTTTAGCAAACTCCAAGCGGGCTGTCATGTGCCTTTGGCCTGAATGCCAAGCATCACGTCTGGAGGAAACCAGGCACCGCTCCTCACCTGGCCAATACCATACCTACGGTGAAGCATGGTGGTGGCAGCAATCATGCTGTGGGGATGTTTTTCAGCGGCAGGAACTGGGAGACAAGTCAGGATCGAGGGAAAGATGAACAGAGCAAAGTACAGAGAGATCCCTGATGAAAACCTGCTCCAGAACGTTCTGGACTTTGGACTGGGGCGGAGGTTCATCTTTCAACAGGACAATGACCCTAAGCACACAGCCAAGACAATGCAGGAGTGGCTTTGTGACAAGTCTGTGAATGTCCTTCAGTGGCCCAGCCAGAGCCCGGACTTGAACCCGATCGAACATCTCTGGAGGGACCCAATAATAGCTGTGCATCGACGCTCCCAATCCAACCTGACAGAGTTTGAGAGGATCTGCAGAGAAGAATTGGAGAAATTACCCAAATACAGGTGTGCCAAGCTTGTATCGTCATGCCCAAGAAGACTTGAGGCTGTAATCGCTGCCAAAGGTGCCTCAACAAAGTACTGAGTAAAAGGTCTGAATACTTATGTAAATGTGATAATTCAGTTATTTCTTTTTAATAATTTTGCAAAAATTTCTGAACACCTGTTTTCGCTCTGTTATTATGGGGTATTGTGTGTAGATTGATGATTAAAAAAAAAGAATTTAATCCATTTTAGAATAAGGCTGTAACATAACTAAATGTGGAAAAGAGAAGGGGTCTGAATACTTTCTGAATGCACTGTATATAATGCCTGTTTTCTTCTCATCAATGAGTAGAAACAGCAGCACATGAAACAGCTTATTTACCGATAAGATTGGATTCATAGGAAGATTTGTTTTTAAAATCCACTATTCTATTAAGAACTTGCTACCTTGGGAAGCAAGGCATGGATACAGCACAGATTCAAGCAGAAACTAGCAAAGTACGTGAAGGAGAAACAACTAGCAGGATATTTTGGAGGAATAGGTGACGTTTCAGGTCGGAACCCTTCTTCACAGGAGCTTACACACTGGGGAAGTATGATGGGGGGAAATGGCCAAATAGGAAACTAAAGGACGTTAGTGCCGCAGTAGATGTGTCATGGTGTTTAATTTAGCTTGGTTTAAACATACAGCATGGAAACAGGGCTTTGGGCCCACCCAGTCCGCGCCGACCAGAGATCAACCCTCACACTAACACTATCCTACATACTACTGCGTACAGAGCGAATAGATCTACAGAGGACGCTGTAGCCACAGCTCTCCATGCTGCACTGTCCCACCTGGAGCAGCGGGGAAGCTATGTGCGAATGCTCTTTGTGGACTATAGCTCTGCTTTTAATACTATCCTTCCCCACAAACTGGTGGACAAACTGGGGGACTTGGGACTTCCACACTCCACCTGCATGTGGATAAATAGCTTCCTGTCGGGTCGCAGCCAGAGAGTCAGAATGGGCCATCACACATCCACGGCCCTCAGCCTCAGTACCGGCTCTCCACAGGGCTACGTGCTGAGCCCCCTGCTCTACACCACCTACACATATGATTGCACCCCCACCCACCACAGCAACACCATTGTCAAATTTGCGGATGACACTACGGTGGTGGGACTCATCTCCGGGGGGGAAGAGTACGCCTATCGGGATGAGGCGGAACAGCTGACAGTGTGGTGTGGAGAAAATAACTTGCTCCTCAACACCTTAAAGACCAAGGAGATAATAATAGACTTCAGGAAGAACAAAACAGACATGGTCCCACTAATCATCAGAGGGGACTGTGTAGAGAGGGTGGCGGATTTCCGCTTCCTGGGAATCCATATTGAGGAGGACTGACGTGGAGCATGAACACCTCTGTGCTGCTGAAAAAGGTCCAGCAGAGACTGCACTTCCTGAGGGTGCTCAGGAAGAATAACATCACTCAGAGACTGCTGCTGTCCTTTTATCGGTGTTCCATTGAGAGCATCCTAACATACTGTGTGGTACACCAGCTGCACAGCGGCTCAGAGGAAAGCGCTCCAGAGGGCCATTGACAACGCCCAGAGGATTGTCGGCTGCCCTCTCCTGACCTTGGAGGACTTACACAGTTCCCGCTGCATCAAAAAAATCCCAGAATATTATAAAGGACATTTCCCACCCCGGACACTTCCTGTTTGAACTGTTGCCGTCAGGCAGACGGTGCAGATCTACAAGGACAAGGACAAACAGACTTAAAAACAGTTTTTACCCCACTGCTATAAAGGCACTAAATGTAGCCGCCAAGGAACGCGGGGACTAAGGGACTGTGGTTGGTACACTGTGAATTAGACAGAAGGATGTAGGGTTGGGTGTTTATGCGTGCTATTTGCGTATTTATTTTAGTTGTTTATCTTTTTTTTAAATATTTTATCTTGTATGTATCGTTAGGTTTTAGAAATGTTTAAATGGTGCACTGACTGGCTGACATTTTTAAATTTCGTTGTACATGGTTCATGTTACAATGACAATAAAGAAACTATTCTATTCTATTCTAAAGTATTCTATTCTATTCAGGCACGTGCCGTCAGGGTAGGCAAGGTAGGCACTGCCTATCCTGACTAAAATTATAACATAGCAATAACTAAATATAAATAATAAAGGCATGGGAGAATGATGCCATGAGAGACCGATCTCTTAGGTAGGCATAATTCTCCGTGCCTTTCATGCGCAGCGCTTGTTACACGGGAAGTTCTGTGTGGCCCACGTGCCGTCAGCGCTGCCTGAAGCCGTCAGTTTCAAGCGGGGATGAAGGCAGCAGAAATTCTGCCTTTGCTGTACTGCGCATGCACAGCGCAAGTTTCTTGGCGGGGTTTCCAAAGATGGTTTGTCAATATTTTAAGTGTATGTTAGGTAACAAAGAGAGAAGAATGGAGTTTGTGTACCAATAATGTGGTAAGTACATGTTGTGTTTATGTTTTTAAATACTGTATTTCCCGGGGTGTGGGGGTGGGGGGAGAGCTCCTTTCACAGCGTTTGGGGAGTCTGGCTCGGGGTAAAGTTGCGGGGAGGGCACGAATGTTATGAATGAGGGGATTGGGATAATGCCACTTGCGACGCTCCTTGCACGAAGGCGTGCAATGCCACCGCATTGAGGACGGGGGGGGGGGAGGAGAAGTAGCTCAGGTGGCTGAGCGGCCGCCAGGCCGGACAGCGGAACCAGCCGCCACCTTAGCTCCTTCTGCAGTCCTCGCTCACTTCTGGCAGCTCTCCGTCTTAAAAACCTCTCTCCTGCCGCTCGCTGGCCTCACTCATGTCCTTAAATTCCGTCAGCGCGATTGAGGTTACTCGGCTGTGGGAATTTAAGGATTTGCAGGAAGCCGCTGACATGAGCTAAGTCGGCGAACGGCAGGTGACAGGTGTTCCAACGGAGAGTACTGCCAAAGGTGAGCGGGCTGGCAGAAGGCGCTGAAGTGGCGGCCAGTTCTGCTGTCGGGTCCCGGTGGCCGCTCGTAGCTCCCCGAGCTGCTTCTATCCCCAGCTACAGTGCGTGCCTTCGCGCCCGGAGAGCTGCGGCAGCGGTGAGTGAGTTACTGGCAGTATCACCGACACCCTCCTTCTCAACACTCGTGCCCTCCCCACAACTTTACCCCTGGCACAGACTCTCCATGCACTGTGAAAGGAACTGTTCCACCCAATTGGTCTAGAACTAGGATGCCCAGGAAGGGCAAATTGAAATGTCACTGTTTTTAATGTATTTATTTATTTAACGGGGAGAACAATCTGCGCATGCGCGGTTTAATTTGATTTTAAAGCGGACTGAGTGCCCACCCTGAGTAATTACTCACGGCACGTGCCTGATTCTATTCTAGGGAAATTTAACCAAAGCTAATTAACCCTCAAACTGGTACATCTTTGGAACGTGGGAGAAAACCGGATCACCCAGAGAAAATCCACACAGGTCACGGGGAGAACGTACAATCTCCCTACAGACAGCACCCATAGTCAGGATCAAACCCGGGTCTCTGGTTGTGCCAATTAAAATAAATATTTGGGATTTTAAACTAAACGAGGGCAATAAAACTGATCAGGGAGAATTGACGTTTATTGCAATGGGAGGGAGAGTGGCTTTCTAAATAACAGAGAACATAAGGTTAAATTAACTATGGGGAAAGTCAAAGATGAAAGGCCACAGAGACATTGATCAAACATGACTTCTTTCAAAAATGTAAAATCAACAAGTAACCATTGTGTGGTGTGAATATAACAATTCCATGGGTGCTGTGAATCTTTGAAACACTTTGGGTTCTCTCAGAATGTTTCTCAGTGCACACTGTTAAAGACTTGAATAAACCGACTTGTTCGAGAACTCACTACTGCTCTCCGCGATGTTTTAATTTGTGTCTGTTCCTATCTGAGATGGGCCTCAGGTGAAGCCAGATTCAGGTTACAGGTGAAACAAGAAAATCCCTCTTGCAGGCATGTACAGTGCCCTCCATAATGTTTGGGACAAAGACCCATCATTTATTTATTTGCCTCTGTACTCCACAATTTGAAATTTGTAATAAAAAAATCACATGTGGTTAAAGTGCACATTGTCAGATTTTATTAAAGGCCAATTTTATACATTTTGGTTTCACCATGTAGAAATGACGGCTGTGTTTATACATAGTCCTCCCCTTTTCAGGGCACCATAATGTTTGGGACACATGGCTTCACAGGCGTTTGTAATTGCTCAGGTGTGTTTAAATGCCTCCTTAATGCAGGTACAAGAGAGCTCTCAGCACCTAGTCTCCTCCAGTCTTTCCATCACCTTTGGAAACTTTTATTGCTGTTTATCAACATGAGGACCAAAGTTGTGCCAATGAAAGTCAAAGAAGCCATTATGAGACTGAGAATCAAGAATAAAACTGTTAGAGACATCAGCCAAATCTTAGGCTTACCAACATTAACTGTTTAGAACATCATTAAGAAGTAAGAGGGCACTGGTGTGCTTACTAATCGCAAGGGGACTGGCAGGCCAAGGAAGACCGCCACTGCAAAAGACAGAAGAATTCTCTCTATATTATCCCCAAACACCTGTCCGACAGATCAGAAACACGCTTCATGAGTCAGGTGTGGGTTTGTCAATGACCACTGTCCGGAGAAGACTTCATGAACAGAAATACAAAGGCCACACTGCAAGATGCAAACCACTGGTTAGCTGCAAAAATAGGATGGCCTGGTTATAGTTTGCCAAGAAGCACTTAAAAGAGCAACCACAGTTATGGAAAAAGGTCTTGTGGACAGATCAGACGAAGATTGACTTGGGTCAGAGTGATGGCAAGAGCAAAGTATGGAGGAGAGAAGGAACGTGTTGACGTGGATAAGGAGTTGACGTGGATAAGCTTTTCCCATTGAGGGTAGGGAAGATTCAAACAAGAGGGCATGACATGAAAATTAAGGGACAGAAGTTTAGGTGTAACATGAGGGGGAACTTCTTTACTCAGAGAGTGGTGGCTGTGTGGAATGATCTTCCAGCAGAAGTGGTGGAGGCAGGATCGATTGTAACATTTAAAAATAAAGTGGATAGGTATATGGACGGGAAGGGAATTGAGGGGTATGGTCTGAGTGCAGGTAGATGGGACTAGGGGAAAATAAATGGTCGGCACGGACTGGAAGGTCCGAGAAGGCCTGTTTCCGTGCTGTAATTGTTATATGGTTATTTTAACTGCCCAAGATCCAAAGTATGTGGGCTCATCTGTGAAACACGGTGGTGGGGGTGTTATGGCCTGGGCATGTATGGCTGCTGAAGGTACTGGCTCACTTATCTTCATTGATGATGCAACTGCTGATGGTAGTAGCATGATGAATTCTGAAATGTATAGACACATCCTTTCTGCTCAATTTCAAACAAATGCCTCGAAACTCATTGGCCGACGGTTCATTCTACAGCAAGACAATGATCCCAAACATACTGCTAAAGCAACAAAGGAGTTTTTCAAAGCTAAAAAATTGGCAATTCTTGAGTGGCCAAGTCAATCACCCGATCCGAGCATGCCTTTTATATGCTGAAGAGAAAACTGAAGGATACTAGCCCCCAAAACAAGAATAAGCTAAAGATGGCTGCAATACAGGCCTGGCAGAACATCACCAGAGAAGACACCCAGCAACTGGTGATGTCCATGATTCGCAGACTTCAAGCAGTCATTGCATGCAAAGGACATGCAACAAAATACTAAACATTTTCATTTACATGATATTCTGTGTCCCAAACATTATGGTGCCCTGAAATGAAATATGTATAAACATTGCTGCAATTTCTACATGGTAAAACCAAATGGATAAAAATGGCCTTTATAAAAATCTGACAACGTGAACTTTAACCACATGATTTTTTCAATTACAAATCTCAAATTGTGGGGTACCGAGCCAAATAAATAAATGATGTGTCTTTGTCCCAAACAATGTGGAGGGCACTGTATCAGACTACCTGTGAGCAATGTTTCAGAGGATCAGCCAACCTCAAAAAGGAACTGCTCCGAGCAGCGGTTTGGCTGTGACAATAATGCATTGGCGTGACTCTACAGAAAACGGAGGAGAAATGAAACTAGAGAGAGACTGACGAGCATTCGTGCTTAGTTCCACAAAGCCTCAAGTTGAGCAGACTCAAGCTGAACAACAACCTTGTCAATACCTGTGGATTAATCTTGGAGAGCATTAAGGATTGACAATTCTGCATTTGCAAAAACCACACGTAAAATGGTAAGTAAACCGAAAATTTCATCATGATTGTAGATCTTTACCAGCATGATTGGAGATCTTTTCCAAGAAGCGTAGCGCTCCAAAAGACATGAGCCAAAATACCTTTCCATTTACAGCACTAGATTGCTCACACATCCAGCTCCACCACTGGGCCCTTGATAATAATTCCAGGGCATTCCAGGACAGTTTAAGAATAAAGGGTAGGCCATTTAGAATGGAGACGAGGAAAAACTTTTTCGCCCAGAGAGTTGAGAATCTGTGGAATTCTCCGCCTCAGAAGGCAGTGGAGGACAATTCTCTGGGTGCTTTCAAGACAGAGTTAGATAGAGCTCTTAAAGATAGTAGAGTCAAGGGATATGGGGAGAAGGCAGGAACGGGATACTGATTGTGGATGTTCAGCCATGATCACAGTGAATGACGGTGCCTGCTCGAAGGGCCGAATGGCCTACTCCTGCACCTATTGTCAATTGTCTATTGTTAATTGGCTTTGGTTAAAATAAATTGTAAGTTGTTCCGGGTGTGTAAGATAGTACTAGTGTATGGGGTGATCGCCGGTCAGTGTGGACTCAATGGGCCGAAGAGCCTGTTTCCGCACTGTATCTTTAAAGTCTTAAAGTCTAAAGTCTTAAAGGTACATGGACACAAAGTTGAGAGAGCTATGTGTCAAATGCAGGGAAGATGCTGACTAGTTCAGGAAGATACTTGGGTCAGATTGGGGGAGAGTTGGGCATTAGGCAATATTTCCATGCTGTATGCCTCTAGATTAACAAGCTCCCACAAGCAGTCTGCATATTCATGCTGTCCACCTCCTCTGCTGGAAAATTTAATTTGCATTCCCACTTGTTAACTGCAATTCTAGTTTAGGTTAGAGACTGTACAGAAAGAGGACCTTCGGCCCACCAAGTCCACGCTGACTAGCAATCTCCATACACTAGTACTATGCTACACATGAGAAACAATTTGCAATTTTTACCAAAGCCAATTAACCTACCACCCTGTAAATCTTTGAAGTGTGGGAGGAAACGTCACAGAAAAAGTACACAGAAAACATACAAACTCCATACAGACGGCACCTGTAGTCAGGATCGAACCTGGGTCTCTAGCGCTGTAAGGCAGCAACTCTACCGCTGCACCACTATACCGCCTCAATATGCTTGTATCTAATTTTCCTAGCTGTCGTGTTTGGATTTGAACTCTTGACTCGGGGTCAATGGTCTGGAACTCTGCTGCTAATCTTGTTATTTAACCACAATGCTACACCTTCCTTCCTTTGTACCTACCGAGTGTTTAAAATTGATGCTTCAAGCCACCATGTTATTATGAATAGAGGGATCTAAATCAACTAGACTTTTCCCATTATCTAACTCCATCCTTGCCAAACCGAATAAGTCCCATTATTCTCCTCAATTCATAACCTCCCTTTCTCCCCAGTCACTTAATCTGTGTAGGCCTTTTGAAGCCTCCACGGTCTTTTTGAGATAAATGAAAGAAGGGATGTGGGTAGTTGTTTATGTCCTTGTGGATGGCTGGAGAGAAATATGGAGAGGGGAAAAAGCCCAAGGGATGATTGAGGATGGCGAGGGGAAAAAATAATCGCCTCTACCACTTCCTCTGGCAACTCATTCCCTACACTCACTATTGGGTAATCGGTGGAGTCAGTGGGCCAAAGGGCCTGTGTCCATTTAGTACAACTACATTGAACACTACACTGAACTAAATGCTGAACTACCCCCCCCCCCCCCCCCCCCCCCCCCCCCACACACACACACACACATTTTAAATCTATGTCCATTAGGTTTAGATTCCTCTACCCTGGAAAAGAGACTGGTAATTCACCTCATCTCTGCCCCTCATGATTTTTGAAACCTCTACCATCACCCCCCTCAGCCTCCTTTGCTGCATGAAGACTGTCCTAGTCTCTCCCATCTCTCCTCATCACTCAAGCCCCCCGGTCCCAGACGCAGTCGTACAACACGGAAACAGACCCTTCAGCTCAACGCTCATCCCGTACAAGATGCCCCATCTCCACTAGTCCCACCTGCCTACATTTGGGCCATATCCCTATAAACCTCTAAGGACGTACCTGTCCGAATGTTTTTCAAATATTATAGTACCCGTCAACTACCTTCTCTGCCAGGTCGTTCCATACACCCACCACCCACAATGTCAAAAGGTTGCCCTTTGGGTTTCTATTAAATCTTTCCCTTCTTACCTTAAACCTACAATATGTCCTCTGGTTCTTGAGTCTTCTACTCTGTGTTAAAGATTCTGTGCATCTACTCTTGTGAATCTTTTCTTCATCCTCAACATCTTACAAGACAGCTCTACTCCCTGCGTTGCAATTGGGCTGCTTCACTCATTTCCCAGTGACATAGTGACTGGGAAATCTTTAGGTCATGAAAGATATTGGCAAAAATATATATTTTCATTATCAGAGAACTGAATTTAAAATGCTCCCAGAACCTATTCCCTCTCACATTTTCCTCAGCTCCCATCAAAGTGAAATATTTATTTAAAAGGAAAAGGATAAATCGTAGAATCCCTGCAGCATGGAAGGAGTACATTCGGCCCATCGACCTCCTGTAGGTTCGGTGCAAGCATAAACCATTCACTCCCATTGTCTGGCTTTCTCCACAGCCATTCAAAGCTTCTCTCTCAAACATCTATCCATTTCCCTTTTCAAAAGTCAAAGCGTTCAAAGACGTTTCCTTAATTATGGCCTGATAATGGCAAAAAAACGTATACTTAAATTTTGGAAAAATGCATCTACCCCAACTCTTAAAATGTGGATCACAAGCATGTCCGAGGCTACATCTTGAAGATATGAGACTCGTCTTAGCAGGAAAATCAGAGCAATTTTCAAAGATATGGTCTCCTTTCATTGATTCACTACAAGGATAGTATGGTGCAACACAACTTCGGAATTAAACAGATTTACGGACTGGGTGATGGGTGTGGTGAGAAACAAAGCAAGTATATCAACACATTTTGGTCTTTTTTTTAAATTATTTTTCGTTTTTGTCTTCTTATTCTTTTTTAAGTTTTTACTTATTCACTCTTTGACTACACTCTTTGGTAGTTTAGGGGTTGACACATTCACTATTTCTTTCGCTTTCTCTCTTTTTCTATTTATTTTAAATATATATATTTTTATTAGAAGTCATGTACAGTAGTATAAACCAAGAATAACATAATACATTTCATGTACAACTTCTTGGTTTAAAATTTATTAATAAAAAAATAGCAGAAGCAAGAAAAAGAGAGAGAAAGTTAGGTGAAGTAGTGATATTGATAGTTCGTGAAAAAGTAGAACGAGAAAGCCCATAAAGATGTAAAGCACGAGAAAGAGAAAACAAATAAAATAAAAAGAAGGTATAAAGAAAATAAAAGGGATGTACCTACTTCGTATCTTCACACACCCCTCACCCGGTTCTGAAACAGTTTATGTTGCACCATGTGCTTGTAATATGTCAATAAAGGGAGACCAGATCTTTAAGAATTGGTCTGATTTGCCTGCTAGGCCGAATCTTATATCTTTGAGGTGTAACATTTCAGACATGTTTGAAATCCACATTTTAAGCGTTCGTGTGGGTGCATTTTTCCAGAGTTTTACTATACGTTTTTTTGCCGTTATCAAGCCATAGTTAAGGAAACTCTTTTGGAACGAAGTCAGTTCAAAGCCGACATCCATTGTTTCAAAGATAATCAGTTCTGCGTTGGGGTTCAATTTTATTTTAAATGATTTTGTGAAAATTTCAAAAATGTAATTCCAAAATTTATGGAGTTTTATGCAGGAGACAAAGGAGTGTGCTATGGTTGCATCTTGAGATAAGCATTTATCACAGATGGGAGAAACAGTTGGAAAAAAAATATTCAGTTTAGTTTTCGAGTAATATAATCTATGTAAAATTTTAAATTGAATTAAGGTTTGTCTTACATTGATCGAGCATTTATGTACATATAGCAAATATTTATCCCATCTGTCTTTCGAGATTTTTATAGACAGTTCTTGTTCCCAATCTCTTCTAATTGTGCCAGATGATGGTATTTCTATATTTAGAATGATATTATACAAATATGATATTAAATTAATTGAATCCGCCTTTCTGTTCATGGCTTCGTCTAATAGATCTGAAGTCAAAGTTTGTTATTCTTGTGTATGTTTTTTCAAGTAATCACGGATTTGAAGGTATTTAAAGTATTGATTACTTTTCAGGTTGTATTTGAGTTGTAGTTGTTGGAATGATAAAAAGGCTTCCCATTTCATACATATCTCCAAACATTTTAATTCCTATTCTTTCCCAATGGGCAAACGTTTTATCAATAATAGACGGATTAAACAACGGATTATTAACTATAGGAGAGAGAAGCGAGAGATTTCTTAATTTCAGTTCATTTTATTTGTTTCCAAATTCGTATTGTACTATGAATAATTGGATTTTTCTTGTATGTTGTATTATTCCGTTTTATCGGTGAGAGAAGGATCGCTCCTGTATTAAAAAGGAGCACAATCCTCTCTCTATTTCTTTTTTGTTAAAAATTTAAAAGAAATAAAAAAAATTTAAAAAGTCAAAACTGAATCTACATCAACCACCCTCAGAGTGTGAATTTGAGATTAAGCATAACGTAGACACAAGGAACTGCAGATACTGGTTTACAAAAAAAGACAAAGTGCTGGAGTAACTCAGCTGGATAAAGGCTTTAGTCTGAAGAAGGAACCCGACCAGAAACGTCACCTACCCATTCTCTCCAGAGATGCTGCCTGACCCACTGAGTTACTCCAGCACTTTGCATCTTTTATAGATTAAGCATACCCACTTTGTGATAAAGTTATTTTGTCACTTCACTTGGTGGTGCCCTGTGATCCTCCATCTAGACTCATTTTGTCCTGACCCCAAATGTCAACTAACCATGTTCCCCTGAGATGCTGCCTTAACCGCTGAGTTTCCGCAGAACTTCTATCTCTTTTCATGTAAACCAGCATTTGCACTTCCTGTGCCTCCATTGTCTAGAAGATCGATAATTGCTATGAAATATGATAATATTTCAATTTTTCTTTGTAATAGGCTGCTTGGAAGAGATGCATGGGAGAAACGATCATTTTACTTGCCCATTTCATTCACCACCCTGCCTGGTGTGACTTTCCAGCCTTTCTGCCTTGCGATGCCTACAGAACCTCCAAACAGATAGACTGCAGCTCCAGGCATTTAACCTCGGTGCCAATTATTGAGTCAGAAAATGCCACCACCTTCCTGCTGAATGATAATTCTCTACAAGAAGTCAATGACCAAGCGTTCTCTGGTCTGCCAAACCTTCAGGTGATTAACTTGAGCATGAACTGCAGGCCTGGGAAACTCCGCTTGCCAGGTCAGGTCTGTAAACTGATCATCGGGTCCAGAGCCTTCCTTCACCTTCGCAAGTTAAAAATAGTTGACCTAACTGGAAATAGTTTAACCTATATCCCACAGTTGCCCGCAAACCTTATCAGCTTGAACCTGGCACTCAACAACATCATCGACTTGCAATTTACAAATGTCACCAATCTAGTTAACCTGAAATGTCTCAACCTTAGTAAGAATTGTTTTTATCAAAATCCATGCAATGCCTTGTTTACCTTCAATGACGCCTTTATGAACATGCCACACCTGATGTCACTAGACCTGAGTTTTAATAGTATAATGGGCGTGCCTAGAGGACTTCCAAGATCCTTGAAAACACTGGTGCTATCTGAGAATAAGATTTCACAAATTTCCTCAGAGGATTTTAAGAACCTCGTTCATTTGGAATATCTTTCCCTGGCATGGAACTGCCAAAGGTGTGATCATGCTGCCCAGCCCTGCTTTCCCTGCAAAAACAACACATCGATTGAGTTGTCTCCCGATTCCTTTCTTCATCTGAGGGAACTGAAGACTTTGGTGCTCAGGGGCAACTCCCTTAGGCACTTGGATGACATCTTGTTCCAGTCACTGGGAGGCATAACATCCTTGGACCTATCCGACAACTTTCTCGCCCTCGCCATTCAAAATGCCACATTTTTCGCAAATCTGACCCACCTGCAAGATCTCAACCTAATGTACAATTACAAACCGTTGCACATCTTCAAACACCTTGTCTTGCCTCCTTCTCTGGAGAACGTTAGGTCTTTGAGAACGTTTCAGATTGATGGTTTCTTCTTTAACACCTTGGATAAAAAAACCATCGGGCCATTGCTCAGAATGCCCAACATTACGTCGGTAAATTTCCGAATGAATTTCATCACAAAAACTGACCTTAAACTCTTTGAGAATATGACGTCGTTGACCTATATAGGGCTCTCGGAAAACAAATTGTCATTTTCATTGCAGAACTCCTGCCCCCCTCTGTCTGACAGTGGTGAGGTTAATAAAGACCTGGTTGCCACCAGCTATCGAGCGTACCGGATCCCAGAAAGAAGAGGTGACGACAAGAACGTCGAGGGAACCAAGGCCAAAGGCGCGTCTTCCTTCTTTTCCTACAAGAGTTGCTCTTCTTTTGGGAAAGTCTTTGACTTGTCATACAACAATATAGCAGATATAAAACCAGACAATTTTGACGGACTGGAGAACATCCACTGTCTTTTACTGAATTGCAATTACTTGACACAGGCACTGAATGGCAAACAGTTCGACCGACTGAAGAACCTAAAGTATCTGAACCTTGCTTACAATAGAATAGATTTCTACTTTAAGGAGGCATTTTCAGAGATACGGACACTCGAAGTTCTGGACCTCAGTTCCAATAGTTACACTTTTGAAATGAAAGGCATGGGCCATAGGTTAGAATTCATCGGACACTTGCCCTCCATAAGGTGGTTGAATTTGGCACACAACAAAATCGCAAAACGGGTCACAAGTGAGCTGAACAGTAGCACTTTGAATGTGCTGAACTTTCGGGGAAACTACTTGAGCGTGATGTGGGAGGGTGGGACTAATACCTACTGGAATTTTTTCCACAACCTTACGAACTTAACCATCCTGGATATCTCAATGAATATGCTGAAGACTGTACCTCCAGAAGCAATGGTTCGATTTCCAAAGAGTTTGAAAGAGCTTTACATTGATGACAATCAAATTGACTTTTTCAACTGGGATAACCTATCAGAACTAAGAAACCTTGAAATTCTGGACTTGAGTCAAAACTTGCTTCGCGGTTTGCCCACAAAAGCATGTAACTTTCCGGAAACATTCTCCAAGCTTGTCTTGCGGAGCAACAAAATATCTCAACTTCCCAGCAACTTTTTCTCCCAGGCCCAAGCCTTGCGTTACCTTGATTTGAGTCATAATAAAATCAAAGCATTATACGTAAATAGTTTTCCCTCGGAACTCTTGCAAGGGCTGAGCGTGCTGGCTCTGGCCGACAATCCCTTCAGCTGCACCTGTGATGCTGACTGGCTTCTCCATTTCATCAAAGATACGAGTATTTTCCTGGCTGATCTTACCACCGCTTGGAAGTGCGAGTTTCCAGAATCACAAGAAGGCAAGAGCGTTCTTTTGACGGACCCGCTGTCTTGCCAGAAAATCCATGGAAGCATAGGCTTTGTGGTCTCGTTTGTGCTGACTCTAACACTCACTGCCCTGCCAATATTGCACAAGCTGTTTGGTTGGGATTTCTGGTACACTTTCCACGTGTGCGTCGCCAAGTTAAAAGGCGGTAGTTTCATCCCCTCAGAGAAGCTGCAATATGACGCCTTTATAGTCTTCGACACCAATCACAACGCTGTGGCTGGCTGGGTCTACCACGAGCTCGTGGTGAACCTTGAAAAGAAAGGACAGCACAAGTTCAACCTTTGCCTGGAGGAGAGAGATTGGACTCCTGGAAAGTCATCAATAGAGAACTTGTACGATGCCATCTACCAAAGTAGGAAAACCATCTTCATCCTGACCAACGCTTGCTTTGCAAGTGGGCAGTTGAGACAAGCCTTCTTCATCGCACATCAGCGGCTGTTGGACGACAAGGTGGACGTCATAGTCCTGGTCCTTCTGGATCAGTCTTTGCGAAAGTCAAAGTACCTTCAGTTGCGCAAGAGACTGTGCAAGGCCTCGGTCTTAAGTTGGCCCCACAACCCTCACGCAGAACGGCATTTCTGGCTTAAGTTGCAGAAGGTCCTGACCAGAGACAACAGGTTGCAATATGATCCGAATTTCAGCGAGAGCTTCTTACCCTTCGAGTACAACTTGCAGAGCATCTTGTGGCACAAACATTGAGTCATAGTGTCATACAGCATGGAAGCAGCCCCTTCGGCCCACCTTGCTCACACCGACCAACATAACCCATCCACCCTAGTCTCACCTGCCTGCGTTTGGTACATATCCCACTAAACGCTTCCTGTCCATATACCTGCCCAAATACCTCAACTACCTCCTCTGGCAGCTCGCTCCATATACCCACCATCCTCTGTGTGTAAAAGGTGCCCCTCGGGCTCCTTTCCCCTCTCACCAATGCTGCTTTATTGTCATATGTGCGGGGGGCAAACACACAGATAAATTATTTTCTTACAGTATTAAACCTTTGTCCTCTTATTCCCCTACCCTGGATGAAAGGCTCTGTGAATTCCCCCTATCTATTCCTCTCAGTATTAACAGAAGAGTTAACCTGAGTAATTCCAAATATTCTGAAACTAATATTCCAAATATTCTGAATCAGGTTAATAAACCCTCCTCACCTTTCTGTGCACTCAGCATGGCAAGGTTTAGTTTAAGTTAGAGATTAGTTTAGAGATACATTGTAGAAACAGGCCCTTCACCCCACAACTCAACTAACTTCAGCAACGGAAGCATCCTATCAACTAGAGAGGATCGTTGGAGACCCTCGGACTATCACTAATTGGACACTACTGGACGTTATCTTGGACTATACGCGATTCCATTTGTCCTGTATCTGTGCACTGTGGACAACACAGTTGTGATCATCCACAGTTTTTCCGCTAACTGTTCAGCACGCAACAGAAAGCTTTTCACTGTACCTCAGGACAGGTGGCAATAATAAACTAAACTAAATGAGAAAACAGAACAGCAAAATATTTTTAAAACAGTGATAGTTTGGGAGAGGTTAATGTACAAATATGTAGCAAGAAGATTCCAAAACTGACAAGTCACGTTATCCATGTTCTCCAGCGATGCTACTTGACCAGTTACGCCCTTGTCCCACTTAGGATACCTGAACGGAAACCTCTGGAGACTTTGCGCCCCACCCAAGGTTTCCGTGCAGTTCCCGGAGGTTCCCGGAGGTTTTTGTCTGTCTCCCTAATGGTCGAAAGTGGTTTCCGCTCTTTCGAAGCCGGTTGCGATGCTAGTTGAAGGTGGTTGCCGCAGGTTGCAGGTAGTGGAAGGTAAGACCTCCCTGGTGGAATAAAACTGGGTGAAAAAAAGGTCTTACCGTCCACTACCTGCAACCTCCGGCAACCACCTTCAACTAGCATCGCAACCGGCTTCGACTAAAAAATTACCGATTTTTAAACGGCAACCTATTTTTAATCGCGGCCGGTTTTGAATTGTTTGACATAATCGCCGGAACATAGAAGAAGCGGAAACCACTTTCGACCATTAGGGAGACTGACAAAAACCTCCGGGAACCGCATGGAAACCTTGGGTGGGGCGCAAAGTCTCCAGAGGTTTCCGTTCAGGTTTCCTAAGAGGGACAGGGGCATTACTCCACCATTCTGTGTCATTCTGTACACTGTGGACAGTTCAAATGTAATCATGTATTGTCTGTCCGCTGACTGGACAGCACGCAACAAAAAGCTTTTCACTGTACCTCGTTGCACACGACAACTAAACTAAATCCATGCTGACTATCGATCACCCCCTTCAGACTAGTTCTACGCTATCCCACTTTCACATCTACCCTCTAAACACGAGGGACATTTATTGGTCCATAATTCATTTCCCTGTCAACCCATCTTGCCAAACTTCATATATTTGTTTAATCATGAGCAATCAGCATTGCTGGAAATGCAGGAGTTTCCTGTCAAACTCTCAGTGACCGCCAAACCAAGCTAACATTGTGGGTCTGGAGCCACATGGAAGCCATACCAAACCAGGCAAAGACATTGGATTTCCTTGACCGAAGCCCATTAGTGAAATATAGATTTAAAGAATGGTCTACCAGCTAGAAAGCCCGCTTTAAAAATAATTAATTCCTACCTACCATGTTTGGAGTTGAACTCTTGACTCGGGATCAATGGTCTGGAACTCTGGCTGCTAATCTTGTAACTTAACCACAATGCTATACTTTCCTTGCTTAAATATGTAGCCCACTTCATACGAATCAATGGTTCTATTAATAACTTCCTCTGAAGCCCCAATGGCTGCACAGATCCTTCATGAAAATTAGGAAATATTTTTATAGAGTCATAGAGTTAATGGTTCAATGGTGCCTTGTTGTCACATGTGTGTCAGAGTCATACAGCATGGAAACAGGCTCTTCAGCCCAACTCTTCTATGCTGACCATGATGCTCCATCTACACTAGTTCTGCATGCCTGCATTTGGCTCGTATCCCTCTCAACCTTTCCTGTCCATGTACCTGTCCAACACCTTTTGCTCGATGTATAATCACGGCAAGAAAACCAGAAGAGAATAAATGGAAGATTGCAAAGGAGATTGGGAGTGAAGGCATTTTTGGAAGTACACTGTTCAAAATGCAATAGATTTTAAATTATTTGTGTTCATTTTGAATTGTAAAGTTAAAATTAAATTTCTGGAATTATCAGTTTGCAATGTTTCAATTTCCTAAGATGTACAGAGTTCTTGGCAATAAAACTGACAATCTATTGAAATGTAGTGGCTGGTAGTAGTGTAAAAGCAACACTAATTGCAACTCAGACACAAAGTGTTGGAGTAACTCAGCAGGTCAGACAGCATCACTGGAGAACATGGATAGGTGATGATTTGGGTAGAGACCCTTCTTCAGACTACTAAACATCACCTATCCATGTTCTCCAGAGATGTTGCCTAACCTGCTGAGTTACTCCAGCACTTTGTGTCCCTACTAGAATATGCACCTATGTCATCTATTTGGGTCTGAAGAAGGGTCTCGACCCAAAACGTCACCTATTCCGTATCTCCAGAGATGTTGCCTGACCAGCTGATTTATTCCAGCATTGTGTGTCTATCTTCAGAGTGAACCAGAATCTGCAGTTCCTACTTATACAACCAGAATACACAAAACAACATAATACAATAATACTTTATTAGCCAAGTATGTTTTGCAACATACGAGGAATTTAATTTGTCAAGTCAGTCATAAAAATAAAAAGCAACGGAACACACAAAATACATTTAAACATAAACATCCACCACAGTGACTCCTCCACATTCCCCACTGTGATGGAAGGCGAAAAAAAAATTCAATCGTTTCTTTGTTCTCCCGCGGTCGGGGGGCCTCGAGCCCTCCGTTGACGGGACGATCTTGACTCCCGTAACTGGCGGCATTTGCTGCGTCGGGGCGATCGGGGGGTGGGGGGGGATGTCAGCTCCCTGTGCTGGGCGATCTGACCCCGGGTTCGAGGCTTGTCAAACCTTCTGTGTCGTTGGAGCTCCCGACTCGACCTCTCCCCAGACTGCGAGATCTCGATGGTAAAGTCCGCAGGCCGCGGCTAGAGCGATCCCAGGCAAGGGATCAGCTCCGATGTTAAGTCCACGCCCCATGGTGGGGGTCAAAGTCAGTCCGAGCAGGCCTCCAGCTCCACGATGTTAGGCCGCAGAGTGACTGGAGATACGACCCCGAAAACAATCACATCTCCGGCAGGGTAAGAGATTGAAAAAAAAAGTTTCGCCCAACCCCCTCCTCCTCCCCCTACATATAACAAACCGGAGAACATTTACACAAACTTTTAAAACACACTAAAAATAACAAAAAAAAAAGAAAAAAGACAGATGGTTGGCGGTGCTGCCAATCGTGCAACGCTCCTGGTATGCAGTTCCTTATTTCTAAAACTGTGTCAACAGGCAGTGTTCTCCACTCACTCAGCCAGAACAACCCCAGAAGAGATTTGAATGAGAAAGCTTTGGTTTGCAGTGGTATACAGTCGGTAGTAGAGTTGATGCCCCAAAGATCCAGGTGTCCTGAAACAATCCTGGTTTCCTGGTGCAGTCTATGCGGATCTATTTTCTGTGTAGTTTATTTTATTGTCAGATTACCCATGTAGAGTGAAAAGCCTTTATGTTGCGTGCTATCCAGTCAGTTATTCCCTTTATCCTGTGCTCTCTGGATGGCTTGACTGTAATTATGTATAGTCATAATTATAATCAAGGTAAAGGGAATAACATTTTGTGCAAGATAAAGTCCAGTAAAGTCCGACTGAAGAGAGTCCATGAGTCTCCAATAAGGTAGATGGTAGGTCAGAACCGCTTTCTAGTTGGTGATAGGATGGTTCAGTTGGCAGATCATACTGGGCAGAAACTGTCCCTGAATCTGGAGGTGTGCGTTGTCACACTTCTGTACCTCCAGCCTGATGGGAGAGGGGAGGAGAGGGAGTGACTGGGTCCTTGATTATGCCGGTGACCTTGGTTCTTCGTCCTCTGTGGCTAAATCTGTGAAGCGAGATTGGAACCCACCACAGAACTCAGTCCTACCCACTGCAATTCAGATCACAGTACAACCATGAAAACAAATCGGTAGCAAAATATACACTTTATTTTGGTTGTGGATAAAGAGCCCAAAAGGCAAAATGAATACACACTACTAATTCAAATCAATTTTCCCCTCCCTCCCCCAAAAGATATTGCATTCACAACATATCAAACAAGTAAAGCTGTACATGATTTATTTGTTTAAACAAAAATAATCAGATACATATATCAGTGCCTGATTTACATCTTGAAGCAATTGAACTTGGAGCCACTATGCACCATGCATACACTTTGTGCCAGTGTAGGTAGGTCATGTAGAACATGTACTGGCCCAAAACTATTACGGGATTAAAAATCCATCTCAATCATCTTTGATGTCCTTTTCAGAACATTCCAGATGTCTTGCAGTCAAAATAAGTTATTTTAAATGTCTTCACTGCTGTAACGTAGTGAATATGTAGTGATGAAATCTTTCACGGGATAGCTCCCCCCACCAAACAGCATTGCAATATTGGCCGTTAATGCTCCATGTCGTGCTACAAGCTTGCCAAGAGGTCCCTAAAGAAGGACTGGGTAGATTTAGTACATGTATTCTGCACATTCCATACTCCAACAGGGAGCGAGATACGGAATGTTCTGGAGACCGGTCAATGGCAAATCTGGTTTCCTGGAATCAATACTGGTTCAGCTCGGTAATATATTAAACTGAAGTGCTGTGCACAAAGTATTTACACCAGCCCTATCTGGTGCATCATTCCTTTGATAAGCCAAGGGGGTTGTTTTTTTTCCTACTATATTTTTTATCATTAATGATTTGTATGAATAATAATTGTATAATTATCGATAGATGTATATAGAATTATGAGAGTTGACGCACAGTCTATTGCCCAGTGTATGGGAATCTAGAATCAGATGGCATCGATTATAGGTGAAGGGGGATCGATTTTATAGGAATCTGAGGGATAACGTTTTCTCGCAAAGGGCAGTGGGTGTATGGAACAAGCTGACGGAGGAGGTTGTTGAGGCAGGGATTAACTCAAAAGTTTCCCAGTAAATCACCGCGCCCCCCCCCCCCCCCCTCTCCCCGCCCTCCCCACCTCCTCCCGCCCCTCCACCACCTAAAAACCTATGTCCTCTGGTTCTCAATTCCCCTATTCTGGGCAATGCATCATCCTATAATGCACAATTCAATCACATTATATCTAATCTATCTGTTTTTTTCATCCAGAACGTTAATAGGACACATCATTGCACAATTATAAAAATATCACTCATTGGCACTTAAAGGGAGCCTCAGAAACAGGGTACCTTGTGTACAGGAATAAGACACAAATAATCAACTTACATATGTAGCAGCTTGTATTCCATAAGAAACTATTCACTCCATCCAATTACATGAAAATACACAACATTGCAAAAAATAAATCTATTTATAAAGATTATTTTTCTTAATAATATACATGTGTTACAAAAGATATATTGATGAGCAGAACGTTAGTCATCAATCTATAAAGTATCTGATTTTGCAAATATCTGAAATATCAGAGGAAGATAGGAACTGGAGTTCAGCTGCAAGTTTATGAACGTTGCTTCAACATTGTTTGCACAATATCATTCAGTCGAGTCCTTTGAAAAGGGACGGCCCTGCACACACCGTCGCCCACAGGGAGACCGAGGGTCTTACCATCCCGCGCCCTCAAGGTCGGCTATGGGAGGTTCCCCCGGGGCACGAAGGCTGAAGATGGCAAAGCGAGGAGAGGGACTACAGTTCGGGGGGCGATCCCGATGGAGACGGCGGCTGCAACGGGTTTTATGGCCACCCGTAGCTGGGACTGTGAAAATGGCGCCAAAACATGACAACTCTTGCATATGGACTCAGTTATACTTACATATGGTAATAATCTCACTGACCTGTATGCAAAAAAAAAAATCACTGTCTTTGTGGGACCCTTCTTCAACCTGATTGTAATAGGAGGTAAAAAGCTGAATGACAAAGCCTGGAAGTGATGGGTTTATTATTGTGGTCATATAACAGAGTCGTCAGCCCAACTCAACTATGCTGCGGATGCCCCATCCATGCTACCCCTATTTGCCTGTGTTTGCCCCATATCCATCTAAACTTTTCCTATCCACATACATGCCCACATACATCTTTTAAATGTTGTTATAGTACCTCCCTGAACCACATCCTCCTCTGGCAGCTCGTTCCATATACCCACCACCCTCTGTGAATGTTGCCCCTCAGTTTCCTATTAAATCCTTCCCCTCTAACCTTAAACCTCTGGTTCTTGATTCACTTACACGGGATAAAAGACTCTGCACATTGCACTAGTCCCACCTGCCCGTGTGTGGACCATTACCCTCGAAATCTGTCCTGTCCAAATGTCTTTAAATGTTGTTGTAACATCTGCCTCATCCAGCAACTCGTTCCATCCACCCACCACCCTCAGAGTGAAAAAATAGGTGGACACACAGGTGAGGGGGCGGGTTCATTATATATGTCTGTAACGCTGTCTCATGTCAGAATCTTCTTGGTTTCATCTTAATAAGACTTGGACTCAGTTTAGACTTCTGTCCCTACACTTCTTCCACCGGTAGGTGCGTGCCGTCACCCTGAAGCGATGGAAGTGATGCACTCCAGTTACCAAGATAAGACACCTTGTACAAGCAAACTTTACCAGCTGCACTTTTCACAGAAGACGAGGGAGGGCCAGGAATTCACAGGAGCTGGAGGAAGCTGTTATCAGGCAACAGAAGCATCCTACCACAACCAGAGAGCAGTGCTGAACGGCTATCTACCTCATTGGTGACCCTCAGACTATCTTTGATCAGACTTTACCTTGCACTAAATGTTATCTCTTATCCTTATCATGTAAATCTATATACACTGTAATGGCTGAAAAAAAATCCAACAGACATACATTTAAAATTATTTGACCCAATTCATTGAAAAATATATATATTTTGTTTAATTTCAAGTATTTCTTTGTTACCCCCAAAAAATGAAATACTGAACTTTGTGGTCATTGAAGCATTTCTAACACAAGACCAGAGATTGTACTATGCTTCCTGATGCTCTGCAATTACAGACAGTCTTTACAAATGACTTTCTTTCCACTGTGTTATCCCACTTCCTTTCCAATCTTACCTTATTTAAGAGCTCTAGATCCCACAGCCCAGGGCAATGGAGTCGGCCTTAATCTTAAAAT
Source organism: Raja brachyura (assembly GCA_963514005.1). The sequence continues at coordinate 19,095,437 of OY740796.1, read as the reverse complement.
GGCAGACCCAGCACCAATGATTGTCATTAGGTGCTGGCCTAGCCCAGGTGCAAACACCAGGTCATGCACCAATGACATCATCACAGGCTGGACCATCCCAGGAGCAAACAATGATGTAATCAAAGGTAAAGTGGCAGATCAATAAAGAACGTCAGAAATATCACGTGGGTATCATCCGCATGTTATCGAGTGGTTAGGGTGTGGTTCAGTCTGAAGAAGGGCCCTGGCCCGAAACATCACCCATCCATGCTCTCCAGAGACACTGTCTGATCCACTGTTACTCCAGCACATTGTGCCTTTTTTAATCAAGTGAAATAATTGAGTCAAACATTTTAAAGAGTATCCAATGTACCAGTGGATACCAAGCGAGGTTTAGTTTAGTTTAGAGATACAGCATGTTAACCACCAAGTCCACTCCGCCCATCGATCACCCATTCTCACTAGTTCTGTGTTATCCCACTTTCACATCCACTCTCTACAAACTTGGGGCAATTTTACAGCGGTCGATTAGCCTCCAAACTCACACGTCTTGGGATGTGGGAGGAAACTGGAGAACCCAAAGGAAACCAACGTGGTCACTGGGAGAACGAGCCGATTCCATCCAGGCTGAGCCCGAACCCGGGTCTCTGGCGCAGTGAGGCAGCAGCTCTACCAGCTGCACCACTGTGATGCCCCCTATTTCAGTCGGTAATGGGAGAGGCTGGATGGGCTGATTTACTTATACCATTCTTGACTTTTGTTCATGTTGTTATAATGCTGGCTGTTGGCAATATAAAACCACAGGCCCCACAGCCGCCAACCCTGTGGTGTGGTACGTCACTGCTGCTGTTCACCGTAGGTAAACCACCGCTATATAAATAGACACTTCTTCCGCGCATGTCACTTATGTTTGCTGCCAAAGTCACGATGCATTGGAAAACACAGTGCTGTCTAACTTCAAATCGCAGCGCAGATAAGATACAGGAGGAGACTGTTCCAGCCATCAGATCATCACACTGTTTTTGTTGTCCGAAGAAGGGTCCTGACCCGAAACGTCGTCCATCCTTTTCCCTCCACAGACGCTGCCTGACCCACTGAGTAACTCCAGCACTTTGTTTACGGTCTCAAAGTATTTTGCTCGCCGGTTCTTGCTTTGAGAAGTTCTTTTGCAAACAATGTCATTTTTGTTTTGTTGCAATGGAACATTTTTTCATCATCATTTATTATCCATCCCTGATTGTTAAGGGCCATCTGTGAGTCCAATATATGAGATACAAGGACCTACAGATGCTGGTTTACCAAAACAAAGGACACAACGTGTAGGAGTAACTCAGTGGGCCAGGCAGCATCACTGGAGAACATAGATAGTTGACATTTTGGGTCTGGACCTTTTTTCAGGCCTTCAACAAGACTCCACCTGAAGAAGGGTCCCAACCCAAAACGTCACCTCTCCGTGTTCTACAGAGATGCTGCCTGCCTGACTGAGTTGCTCAGCATTTTGAGTCCAATGAACCCACATATTCTAAAATATATAGATTCCAAATACTTCTGTGGACCCCAGAGTCAGAGCGTCAGGTATAAGTTGGATAAAATACAAATTTAAGATAACCATGAAGGGAAATAAAGACTGGGAAGACCCATATCTGAAGGACAGCAGTGAGCTATGACAGGATTTTAAAATATTCCAGCACTTTCGTTACTACTGATTTATTTAATTACTCACCGTTGAAATCACTAACTACCATGTGGTTCTCTGAATGATATCCCAGTGGGCGGCACAGTGGCATAACGGTGGAGTTGCTGCCTTACAGCGCCAGAGACCCGGGTTCAATCCTGACTACGGGTGCTGTCTGTACAGAGTTTCTATGTTCTCCCTGTGACCTGCGTGGGTTTTCTCCGGGAGCTCCGGTTTCCTCGTACACTCCAAAGACATACAGGTTTGTAGGTTAATTGGCTTGGTTATAAATGTAAATTGTCCCTAGTGTATGTAGGATAGTGTTAATATGCGGGGATCGCTGGTCGGCATGGACACGGTGGGCCGAAGGGCCTGTTTCCGCGCTGTATGTCTAAACTAAACTAAACAATGGGCTGAAGAGCCTCCCTGTACAGCATAGACAATGAACGATTCTAATTCTCCTCAAGATACCTGCCCCAGTGTAGAGGCCGCATGTGTTTACCAGTTCACAGCTTAAGCGCTTGTAAGCTGGTACCGAGAGGATGAACTGCATCTCTATAGCAACCCGTCCAGGATATCCCAGAGTCCATAACATCCCAAGAAACCCTCTTTGAACTATTGTCACTCGTGAATAATGAAATGCAGGGGCCAATTTGTGCACACCATACTCCCATAAACAGCAAAGTGATGATCCCAGATAATATCGATTACGGGACAAAGACCTGGCTCAGGGTAACGGGACGGAAGTGTCTGAAGAAGGGTCCCAACTTGAAATGTCACCCATCCTTCTGTTCCATAGATGCTGCCTGAGGTGCTGAGTTACTCCAGCACTTTGTGCCTATCTTTGATACTGGATCTACAATAATGATGGGACAAAGTACAGGAAACAGATCGAGAGCCTCTGGGGCGCTGCACAGTGGCGCTGCGGTAGAGTTGCTGCCTCACAGCGCCAAACACCCGGGTTCGATCCTGACCACGGGTGCTGTCTGTACGGACTTTGCACGTTCTCCCTGTGACTGCGTGGGTTTCCTCCAGGTGCACTGGTTTCCTCCAACACTCCAAAGACGTGCAGGTTTGTAGATTAATTGGTTTTAATAAAATTGTAAATGGTCCCGAGTGTGCAGGATAGCACTAGTGTATGAGGTGATCGCTGGTCGGCGCGGAATCGGTGGGCCAAAGGGCCTGTTTCCGCATCGTTTCTCTGAAGTCTAAAGCCTAAACGCTACTCCAGAACTTTGTGTCTTCCTTTGGTATAAACCAGCATCTGCAGTTCTTTGCTCCTACCTGTCCATCTTCCACTTTGGAGTGCAAGCGGTGCTCAAGTTAACAAGTAACCTTGAGGTCGGCACTTCCAACAGCATGGCGCTGCCTTGCACTAACAGATGCTTTTATACTTCCTCTGATCACTGGGGCAGGGCCCGTACTTGAACCCACAACCTTCCACCTCAGCGTAGGATTACTGCAGCTGAGCCTCAGTTGTCAGTGAAGCGTCACAACCACACTGCGCACTGTAATTGGCCCTACCTGTGCATATTATTGGCAGCGTCAACACCGGTTGGCCAATATGTTGGCCACTCCCCTCCCTCCCCCTTGGTTAACTTGGGCTGAACCAGCAAGGGTTCAGGCGCATCGTTCAATCCGCAGAAGTTCAGGTTGAGGAGATCCTTCCTTCTCACTCCACCGCAGAGTTCCAACAACCCTCCTTGACGAAGAACAGGGAGACTGCCCTCCACGCCAGTCCTCAAACTGACGACGTTTGTGCAAAGGGTCCGATCCCGTCTCCTCCTTCCACGCTGGCACCGCGTCAACCTCCGGATCCAGTTCTTGACGAGAGGACATCAGGTGTGACGGCTGCTCCATCAACTTCAAATTCAGCCAAACTCACTCAAGGCTTCTGGAGGGCGGGCGACGAGAGGACGGGCGTGGATAGTCCATCCATACTGGCGATGGGGATGTGGATCTGGGTGTTCCCTGCTGACGGAAACTGAAAGAGAGAACTATGATTAACTTGGCACAAGAGAAGGTCATTGAGCTCATCAAACCTATCCCACCTTCAGTGGAATCAAGGCTGACCAAACACCCCCCCCTCCTCTTCACTCTTTCATGTGCACCACCCACATGCACAACCATTTTTCCCACTATGCCACCTACTTCTCCCCCCCCCCCCCCACCGACCCCTTCCACCTGTATCCCTCCCTCTGTCTTTACATTTCACTCCCCTCTTTACCCGACACCCTTCTGCCTCCTTTTCATTTCTAACCTGAGTTCACCCATCTGCCCCTAACGCCCCCCCCCCCCCCCCCCCTCCACCTGTACCCACCTATCACTCAGTATAGAAAGAAAGAACTGTAGATGCTGGTTTACACCGGGGATAGACACAAAGCACTGGAGAAACTTAGCAGGTCAGGCAGTGTCTCTGGAAAAAAAAGGATGCCTGATGTTTTAGGTTGGGACACTTCTTCAGACAGTTCTGGTCGGGATCTTCTTCAAAATGCATCACTTGCCAGGCTTTGTCCTGCTCAGTACTTGTCTTGTCCAGCTTTCTCCCCCCATCCACTACATTCAGTTTGGAGAAGGGTCCTGACCCAAAACATCACCTATCAATCAAGTCACTAGGCTGGAACCAATTAACCTGCAAACCCGCACTTCTTTGCAATGTGGGAGGGAACTGGGGCGCCTGAAGAAAAGCCACGGGGCTATAGGGAGAATGTACAAACTCCGTACAGGCAGCACCCGAGGTCAGGATCGAACCTGGGTCTCTGGCACTGCAAGGCAACAACTCTACCGTTGTGCCACTGTGCCGCCATTCTGATTTTTCCAATCGTGACCTTAGGACCAGACCAGTCGGGCCCTCCAGCCTGCATCTACTTAAAATACTTAATTTCCCTGATTCCTTGAAAATCAGTCCCCATTTTGGACACAATCCACATCCCTCAGGTGTAAAGAATTCAAAAATGTACAGTTCATCTTGTTACAATAATTTGTTCTCATCTCAAGTGATAATCAACCAAATGATAATCATGGAACATATTCCCTTGGATCTCCAGTCTAATAAACCATCTGCCCTCTTAGAGTCATAGAGTATTACAGCATGGAAACAGGCCCTTCGGCCCAACTTGTCCACGCCGACCAACATCTCCACTAGTCCCACCTGCACACATTTGACCCATTTACCTCTCAATCTTCCCTGTCCATGTACCTGTCCAAATGCCATTTAAATGTTGTTATAGAACCAACAATGCTCTTGTGGCATCTCATCCTGCATTTGCCCGCGTGGCATCTACTCTATTCACATCTACCCTCCTAGTATCTCAACCTCTTTGGATCTCAGTTTCTCTGGATCTGTCCTATCAACCAAGCGGAACCAGTATGAATAAGCATGGACACCATTTCTCTGGCCTTCCACCAAACTCATGCTAGAGTGCCTCCGAAAATCCCCAGCAAACCATTCACTGCTGAAGAAGGGTCTCGACCCAAAACGTCACCTATTTATTTTCCCAGAGTTGCCACCTGACCTGCAGAGTTGCTCCAGCATTTTATGTCTATCTTCGGTGTAATCCAGTATGATTTAAACCAGCATCTGCAGTACTTCCCTACACATTTTGGCTGCTCCACTGCGAAATCTCCTCAAGGTATGTCTGCTTTGAAGAGGTTTTCCTCCCCTCTCTGACGAGAGATTTGTACCATCCTCTCTCACTGCTCCCCATCTGTGATTCCTCCTGCTCTCCGACTCTACGGCCACGTTTTAACCCGGACCCGCTACCACAAATGTGCCACGTTTGTTTTCTCAGCACTTGCCTGTGCCTCCATCTTTATTTTAAAAAGGAAGAAAGATCCCGGGCCCGAAACTTCACCCATTCCTTCTCTCCAGAAATGCTGCCTGCCCCGCCGAGTTATTTTGAGTCTATCTACATTTCCTTCCTGCAGATTTGGTCTGCTCCACTGTGAAATCTCCTCAGTGGAGTCTGAAGAAGGGTCCCGACCCGAAACATCACCCATTCCTTCTGTCCAGAGATGCTGCTGGACCCTCTGAGTTACTCCAGCTTTTTGTGTCTAGCTCCCCCCAATCAGTCTGCCGTTGCCTCTTACCTGAAACGAGAGTTTCGCTGGGCTCATTGGAGCTATTGGGCTAAGAGTACTCCAGAAGTGGATGGCTGACGGCAAGGTATTTGGTGTCAGTATTATCGGAGTCTGCAGTAAAAGAAAAGGGTTAAGGTAAGATTTAAAGGGACAGTCACCAATGTTGGAACCCGTGTTTTCATGAAACCCTAAAGATGGGTCCCCACCCGAAATGTCACCTGTCTATTCCCACCAGCGACACTGCCTGACCCGCTGAGTTTTGTGTTTCATGCTCCTTGTGTTTCATTCCTTCATCAAACACCCCTGGCTCAGATACGTTGAATGACAGAGGTTTTTATTTCTTTATAAAGTGCCATCCCAAAAAAAAGAACTCTACTCCAGATTTGGAAAAAAATTAGTTATGGTTTAAACCAAAGATAGATACAAAATGCTGGAGTAGCTCAGCAGGTCAGGCAGCATCTCTGGAGAAAATGAGTAGGTGACATTTTGGATTGAGATCCTTCATCACATTTTTGTCTTTAGTCTAGTCTAGTCTAATCTAGCCTAGTTGAGTTTAGAGATACAGCATGCAAACAGGCTCCTCAGCCCGCCAAGTCCATGCCAACCATTGATCATCTCTTTACACTGGTACTACATATCACACTTTTGTATTACGCATTAGGAGCAATTTTTACAAAGGCCAATTAACCTGCAAGCCCACATGTTATTGGGATGGGAGAGGAAACCGGAGCACCTTGAGCAAGCCCATGCGGTCACAGAGAATGTGCAAACTGCATTCAGACAGCACCTGAAGTCAGGATCGAACCCGGGTCTCCGGTGCTGTGAGATAGCAGCTGTACCAGCTGCGCCACTGTGCAGTCCTTGTGACACTTACATATCCCAAGTCCTCGTACACCATGAAGGATCCGAACCGACTCCAGGAGAAACATCTCCCTTGTGAAATTTGGAGGAAATTCACTTTTAAGGATTCACCCTCCAATAAAATGGCAGGCATTAATAGTGGGAAGCTGTTACTTAAATAGTGGCAAAAAAAACCCCACCATCTTTAATGATTCCTTGATAATCTTTAACTGACTGTGTACATTTTCATAGAGTAGCTTTATCTCCATCTTGTGGCAAAAATAATAATTACAGTTAAAGAGACGTGCTGATTTTTTACCTTGACATAATTTAATGCAATTGCAGTTTACCAAATGGAGGTAAGTCACGTGACTTTACTAAAAATAAACACAAAGTGCTGGAGTAACTCAGCGTCTCTGGAGAACATGCATAGGTGACGTTTTGGGTTGGGTCCCTTCTGCAGACAGATTGCAGTGGAGGGGCAGGGGAGGGGGGGGGGGGGTGAAAACTGGAAGCAAGGAAATAAATAGGATAAATCGGGGCTGGCAACAGGTAACCTCAGGCAGGGAGGTCCCTGACAGGCCAATTGTTGGCTGGAGATAGAGTAAGTGCAAGTGGGATACATCCTTGCGTCTCTTGCCGGCACGGATTTCTCCTAATTTTTTTTCAACTTCCAGTTCCCTCCCCCCACTACAATCAGTCTGAAGAAGGGTCCTGACCCAAAAGGCCACCTATCCATTTTCTCCAGAGATGCTGCCTGACCTGCTGGGTAACTCCAGCACTCTGTGTCTACCTTCGGTATAAACCAGCACCTGCAGTTCCTTTATAATATGTTTATTTTACCTTGCTGATGACACTGGTTAAATTATTTAGCGAGTCCCATTCCAAGGCACTGTAATATTTTCCTATTCACGAGTGGCACAGCTGGTAGAGTTGCTGCCTCACAGCGCGAGAGACCCAGGTCCGATCCTGACCCCAGGTGTGCCAGTGTGGAGGTTGCATGGTCTCCCCGTGACTGCGTGGGTTTTCGCTGGGTGCTCTCTACCAGTTGTGCCACTGTGCCACCGTTCCTGCTTATGGAAAGTGTGATTTATACCAGAGACCACCAGAATGCCGGCATAAAATGCCGATTATCTTAACGTTAGCTTCAATCTGCTCGAGCCACTCAACGTACAACGTACCTGAACGTGTTGAGTGATCAGAGTCGGCGTGACCGCACTTGTGGCAGGGAAGACCACCGTGTTCAGAAGACCAGGGTTGCTCTTATCCGGAGGAGGACTATTCTGGGCCGTGAGGAGTGTGGCTGGAAGCTCCAGGTCCTTGGGCTTCTTGGGTTTGGGTGGCTGAAGGTTGCTGCTCTTATCCGCCTGGTCCAGACTAGGGCTCGGTGGCCGAGATAAATCGTCAACAACTGGGATGGGATCCACGATGATGCAGTCCAATTCTTCCATCTCCTCCGTCTTCACTTTGGGATCTCCCTGGCGGGAAAGGTCGCCAGAGGTCTCCATAGGAGAGTCGTCGTCAGCCCGAGTCTGAGGTTCCTCCTCTTGCTCATTCATCTCGGGCTCCTCGGCAAGACGCCCGAGAGGATGGACTTTGGTCTCCTGCTCCATGTTGTTGGCGAGGTCGTTGGCCTCCCTGGGCCGAAGGCTGCCACTCTGCAGCGACTGGATGGTGAAGGTGGAGTAGAGACCCGAGCGCATGTACTCGTTCCTCGAGGAGATCCTGGTGGTGGCCTTCAGCTGCCGCTGCAAGGACAGGCCCTTGTCCCTGGCCTTGCCCATCGCCCACTCGCCCTCGCCGCCATCGTACCTGTCTGACTCCATCGCCAGGCTGTCCGGAAACGACACAAACTTGTACACAAACTTCTGCCCATTTACTTTCTTGATGATGTTCTGGAAAACAAACAGAAAATATCTTGTGTTACACAAGAAGCTGGAGAAACTCAGCGGGTGCAGCAGCATCCCAGGAGCGAAGGAGATAGGCGACGCTTCGGGTCGAGACCCTTCTTCAGAAAATACCTTGTCATGGAATAGAATGGAACTCAATTCCAAGCAAAGATTAAAACAAGTTTCAGAGTTTAGTTTAGTTTATGGTTTACTTTATGGTTTGATTTATAAGGGGTTGGACAGGCTAGATGCAGGAAGATTGTTCCCGATGTTGGGGAACTCCAGAACAAGGGGTCCCAGTTTAAAGATAAGGGGGAAGTCTTTTAGGACCGAGAAGAGAAAAACATTTTTCACACAGAGAGTGGTGAATCTGTGGAATTCTCTGCCACAGAAGGTAGTTGAGGCCAGTTCATTGGCTATATTTAAGAGGGAGTTAGATGCGGCACTTGTGGCTAAAGGGATCAGGGGGTGTGGAGAGAAGGCAGGTACAGGATACTGAGTTGGATGATCAGCCATGATCACATTGAATGGCGGTGCAGGCTCGAAGGGTCGAATGGCCTACTCCTGCACCTATTTTCTATGTTTCTATGTTTCTATAACTTAGTTTAGTTTAGATTAGTTTAGCACGGTTTAGTTTAGTTTATGGTTTCATTTATAGTCTAGTTCATAGTTTAGTGTCTACTTTAGTTTATGTTATATAGCATGGAAGCAGGCCCTTTGGCACATCGAGTCCATCCTGACCATCTATCACGTGGTGGTGGGTATATAGATTGAGCTGCCAGAAGAAAGAGTAGAGATAATAGTACGTTTACAATGTCTAAAATACATTTTTTCCCAAAAATAAGCTATTTAGAATTAAAAATGTACAAACAAAAACTGCACAAAAACTCTTCATACATTCTCAGTGTCTATATATTCGACAGTGTTGAGTTCAGTAGTGTTTGCACTGAGGGGCAGTGAAAAGCTTTTCTTGCGTACTATCCAGTCAAAGAACAGACTACATGATTACAATCAACCATCCACAGTGTATAGATAAAGGATAATGGATGCAACATTTAGGACAGCAAGGGAACAGGCCCTTCAGCCCACAATGCCTGTGCTGAACAGTGCGACATCATGGTGCACCAGTAGAGTAGCTGCCTCACAGCGCCAGAGACCTGGCTTCGGTCCCAACCTCGGGTGCTGGCTGTAAGGAGTTTGCATGTTCTCCCTGTGACTGCGTGGGTTTTCTGCGGGTGCTCCGGTTTCCTCCCACATTCAAAAGATGTGCAGGCTTGCAGCATAATTAGCTTCTATAAATCCCTAGGGTGTAGGATAGAACTAGTGTACGGTTCATCGTTGGTCAGCGCTGACTCGGTGGGCCGAAGGGCCTGTTTCCATGCGTTATCTCTAAGCTAAACTAATAAAAATGTCTAGACAAACTCTTATCTAACTGCACATAATTCATATCATTCCATTCCCTGCACGTATCCGGCACTCTTTCGTATATCTGTTGCATACCCTACTCCCGCACACCTCCTTTAAACTTTGCCCATCTCATCTTCACGGATGCCCTCTATTATTTGATATTTGCATGCTGGGAAAAAAGATTCTGACTGTCTACCCCATCTGTGCCTCTCATAATTTTATACACTTTTATCAGATCTCCCCTCAACCTAATCCTACCATGGCAACGGAGCACTGGTAGGATTCGGTTGGACAAGTTTCCTAAGTGCGTATTTCTGAAATACTGCCTTGATTTTTTGCAGTCTTTTTTTATCACCATCATGTATAATTTATTTTCATATAATTTATGAATAATTTCCATATAATTTATGAATCATTTCCATATAATTTATGAATCATTTCCATATAATTTATGAAAAGTTTTTGTGTAAATTCTATATAACTTACATGTCATTTATATATACCATGGTAATTTGTACAGATGTGTGATTTGTATATAATTTGTTTTGTGGTGTGTATAATCCATGTATAACCCATGTTTTGATGTTGTTCGAGTCTATGTGCCAGTGATGCTGCTGCGAGCAAGATTATCATTGTACCTGTAACTCACCGTATATGACAATAAAGACACATGGACTTGAGCCTTCTGATTTCTCACTAGGGGCTCTCCTGGTCTTTCAGGGACGACACAGACAGACAGACAGACAGACAATACCTCAGCCCAAGATAGAGACAAAATCCCCCCCCCTTTTTTCTCTCCATATTTACACTGGTACCTCTTTGGAGTAACTCGGCGGGTCAGGCAGCATCTCTGGAGAAAAGGAATAGGTGACGTTTCGGGTCTGAACCCTTTTTCAAATACTTCAGACTGCAATCTGAAGAAGGGTTCCGACCCGAAACGTCACCTTTTCCTTTTCTCCAGACATGCTGCCTGACCCGCCGAGTTACTCCAACATTTTGTGTCTGACTGTCTGTCCTTGGTATAAACCAGCATCTGCAGTTCCGCCCTACAAAACGCTTCAGCCCATCTCCCCCTCAACTTCACACCAGCAGATGTCACTGTTTGATGTCGAACTTTGCTATTCTCTGTATCTCTCGTTTTCTCCTGCATAATAACCTCACAGATGTCCGTGTTATTCCTGGCTTCCTGCACGTTCTCAGATTTAATCACCCAGCCATTAGCAGCTCAATGCTTACTCTTAATTCACTCTAACTCCCATTCACCCTTCACCTTTCACAGCATCATGAAGCAGTCCCTCCAATACAAAATCCTCTTTCCCCATTTTCATGGCCCCCTCCCAATTCCCCATCACTAATCTCCACCAACACTACATCATCTCGGCTGTCTCCCAAATCGGGCCTCTGGAATATCTTTTAATTGTCCCAACATAGGCAGACGGGCCTTCAGCTGTTAAGACTCTTGCAGCTTCAGATTTCTACTCACGCTCCTTTCTTTCCCACCCCCCCCCCCCCTCACCCCCTTCTCCCTCTTCCCACCCACCTCTTTCCTCTCTTCTCCCTTTTTTCTCCCCCACTCCGCTTCCCATCGCCCTCTCTTACCTCCCATCACACCTACTCCCTCTTCTCACTCCCTTCTTTCCTTCGTCCTCCTTCCCCCCCCTCTTCTAACCCGTCTCTCTTTCCTCCATCCCCCCCCCCCTTCTTTCTCCACCCCCACTCCTCTCCAACAATGGAGAGAGATCCTCTTCAACCTTTCCTGAATTAATCTGTCGCTGGCCCTGATTTGTTCTGCCCATTCCTTCTCTCCAGAGATGCTGCCTGTCCCGCCGAGTTACTCCAGCATTTCGTGTCTACCTTCGATTTAAACCAGCATCTGCAATTCTTTCCTACACCTGATTTGTTCTAGTCTTTCGTTGCCTCTGGTTGCCCCCCCCCCCCCATCATACACGTTATGGGTATCAAGGTACATTAGACTACTGGTCTACTTGAAGGGGCAAACTGGTTCGGCATGAGAACCCGACTGAAACCAGAATCAAAGAACAGATGAAGTAGTACATTTCATAAAACACGGATATATCTCCAACGATGCAAAATCTGTAGAATATTCCATTCTTTCCCAACTTTTTATATATATATTTTTTTGTTTAATCTTTCTTTACTATTTTCTATCTTTATAAAAAATGGAAAAAAATATAGAAGCACAATTATTATGCAATCATTAATATAAATAATAATGATTATGTATATCTACAAAGAACAAAATGATTTTTATTATGTCAACAATGAACACGTACCTTCTTATTATGTAATTGCTTCTAATTAATAAAAAAAATTAATTAAAACAATTTTTTTTTAAAAAGACTACTGGTCTTTGTAATAAGTGTCATTTCTTCACGGATGAGGTGGGTCAGACATCTTAAATTGAGGTAGGTCAGACATCTTAAAACTCCATTAGAACCAAGTTTCTTTCAAATGGACAATACTGAATTTACCTGTGACAATTCTTTGCATTATTTTCAGTCTGATGAAGGGTCCTGGCCTGAAACGTCATCTATTCCTTTTCTCCAGAGATGCTGACTGACCCGCTGAGTTATTTGTGTCAAAACTGCACTAAGCCCGCGTTGACCGTGTCTGTATTACATGCCGACGACTCTCACCTTTTCGTAGTAGTATCTAAGAGCTCGACTCAGCTTGTCGTAGTTCATGTTGGTTTTGTTCTTGCGCATGCCCCACAGTCGCGCCACCTCCTCCGCGTTGCGTAGCTTGAACTCCCCATCCTTGGACGTCCAGCAGATGAGATCGTTCTTGTTCTCGTCCAAGAGCTGCCGCAGGAATTGCCACAGAGTTATCGAGTTGTCCATCGCTGGGCTGCAGTGATCAAACACAAAAAACAATCATTGATATCAGTTTCCATTCAAGGCAGAGTGCCACTCGAAACAAAAATTACATTTGCAAGTTCCAAAATCTGGTTCAAGTTGGTTGTTCATAAGTCTTCAGAGCAGATTCGGACCATTCGGCCCATCAAGTCTGCACTCAATCATGGCTGATCTATCTTTCCTTCTCAACCCCATTCTCCTGCTTTCTTGCCATAACCCCTGACACCAGTACTAATCAAGAATCTCTCAACCTGCACCTTAAAAAATCCATTGACTTGGCCTCCACAGCCTTCTGTGTCAATGAATTCCACAGATTCACCACCCTGTGACTAAAGAAAGGCCCCATTTCCACTCTGTATCTCTAGACTAAACTGTATGTTGTGGAGATCCAGGCACCACAATCTCAAAATAAAGGGTCAGTTATTTGTGAATGAGTTTGGAAGGAATTTCTTCATCCAGAGGGTTTAGTTTAGTTTAATTTAGAGATTAAGTATGGAAACGGGCCCTTTCGGCCCAACGTGTCCACGTCGACCATCGATCACCCATTCGCACTGGTTCTACTAATTCCACTTTCGCATCCACTCCTTAGACACTGGGGAAATTTTACAGAGGCCAATTAGCCTATAAACCTGGGGACGTGCAAACTTCACACAGACAGCACCCGAGGGCAGGATTGAATTTGAGTCTCTGATGCTGTGGGGCAGTAACTCTACCGCTGCTCCACTGTGCCACCACAGTCATAGAAAACATCAACTACACATCTACCCTGGCAAGTCCGATGAGAGCTTCGGGCTTTCCAATGAAATCATCTTCCGGAGGTTGATGCTACGCAGAGGATTCACGCTATGGGCTGAAACAACACACCACTACCTCTTCGAAGCACCTGGGATAGGCGCAAAGCGCTGGAGTAACTCAGCAGTCAGGCAGCATCTCTGGAGAGAACAGATGGGTGACGTTCGTGCAGGACCCTTCTTCAGACACTCCTCTCCTCCAGAGTCTGAAGAAGGGTCCCAGCTCCAAACGTCACCTATCCGTTTTCTCCAGAGATGCTGCCTGACCCGCTGCGTTGTCACAGTCTAGGGGGCGCCGTCCTGTATGGTGTGGCTGTCCAGCCTGCAGCTGTTTGTTTTTCACTCCTTTCTTTATTTTAAAATGTGAGTTAAAGTGAGTGAGTTAAAATGTTTTGTTTTTAGAGTTCTATTCTTTTTTTATGTGGGGGAAGGGGGGGGGGGGGGAGAAGGGGGAAACTATTTTTCCTGGTCCCTACCAGGTCGGTGAGGCAGCTTTTCTCCGGGCTGCACTTTCGACCCGTCCTTGCAGCCTACCAGCGGGCCTGGAGCGGCGTTTCCTGAGGAGACCGGCCAGAACCTCGGCTTTGGCAGTGGCGCAGCGCTGGAGCGCCATCGCGGGGCGGAGCGGGCAATTCCTTGCCTGAGTCGCCGCGCTAGAGCTCCGGTGAGCTGAGACCGCGGAGGAAAACATCGCGGAGCTGCGGGTCTGTGGAGCGGCCAGCTGCAGACGGCAGCGCTGACTTCAACATCGGGAGCCAGTGGGGGAACTCCATCCAGCGCGGCCTGTTGGCTTCGGAAGCCGCGGACTCCGGTAAGGAAGCGGCCGTTCCAGGTGCCCCAAGCCGCTGAGAGGATTCTCCCGACCTTTACTCTAGCACTTTTGTGTCTATTTTTGGGGTCAACTAGCATCCGCTGTTCCTTTCAACTCACCTCACCTCAAAGTACCTTCTCAGCTGAGGGAGGTTGAACAGCAGAGGTACAAGGTACCAGCAAAAAAAAAGATGGAATATATTAAAACACACGTCAGATAAAATAATAGTTTTTCAGTGATCCAATGCACTAGAGCACTATGGCAATGTGCGTCAAGCATCATTGAGTGGGTGACACCTTTGGCTCTTGAGTCAATGGATTGTAGGCTCGACTCCCACTAAGGCTTGATGCAGCTTCACAAAGTGATGTAACACAACATAGCAAGGGCTTTGAATGACGTACAGAGTCCTCAGACATCCCACATGTAGATGGTTAGCATCTGGAAATCCAACAAATGTTGACTGGGTTTTGAAATCTGCGTGGCACGCAGCATTGAAGATCGTCCCTGTGCTTGGTAGAGCCCCACAAACTCCAATTAGCCCCACAAACCCGCCCATATCATGTACAAACTGCAGGCAGACATCCCAACATTGTTTTGAGGGTCTATAGCACCATGGAGGGGGCAGGGCTAAGGGAGCCCTACAGTGGGGAGCGTGTCGTACAGTGGGGGGAAGTGTCGTACTCATGGAAGGAAGTGCTGAGGGAGTGCATACAGTCGGAGGGGAGTGTAGAGAGAGTGTCTTGTGAAGTGTCCTCAGGCCCTTAGAATAGGCCCCTTGATGACAGCTCCCCCGACAATGCCCCCTTGACGACAGGTCCCCATGACGATTACAACGGGTCCCTTGACGACGATCCCCTTAACGACAGGCCCATGGCAACAAGTCCAAGATAAGGAACGCATTGACAACAGGCCCCACAAAACAAGCCCCTTGACGACGGGTCCCCTCGACAACAGGTCCCCAACAACGAATCCCACAGTCCTATTCCGTTAGATCATGGTGATCTACACTGAAACATCATCTAAATGGCTTTTGGTGGTGATCTTTCAAATCCCAATCCAACAAGAGCCCAGTTATAAACATTTTCAACTGATACCTCCTGCCTTAGCAACATTTTTTTAACAAAAGTGAATCTCGGATTTCCATAAAAATGTGTGAAGGATGCTTTCTCTTTGACAGACCACCTCTTGTCCTATGATTGGGACCCACTTATTCTGGATGGTCCCATGAGGTGATAAGGTTTTAGTCTATCGGGCCAATGCCTTTGATAGACCCCACAGGCGACAGGGCCTACAAAGAAGCCAGCGCGGAGCAAGGTCAGAGTACCGAGGTCGGAGTCCCTGGAGGTCGGGCCGAGGTGGACGGGCCGTGTGAACAAAGAAGAGACCAACATTAGTCCCTTCTGATTTCTGAAGAAGGGCCCCGACGTTTAATATCAGACAGGCCCGCAGTGGGTGATGGAGGACACGCCGCCGTGAGCAAAGGGGGACTTAGCGTGGGTGGGAGGGGCTGCCGAGAACGATGCGGGACCCGGAGTGGAGGGACCACCAAGAGAACAAGACCTAGCGTGGGGGCCGTCACTGAGAACAAAGAGCGACCATTGGGACTACATCGAATACTTTGTGACTGTCGGCACCCCATACGTGGCGACGATTTGCATACATGTTTACGGTGCAAAACAACGTATTTTACCGTGACATATCACATATGACAATAAAGTATCAATCAATCAATCATGTTATACTCCAACCAGATCAGCGCTCTACCAAGCACAGGGACGATCAGTTAGTGCAAATCTTCATTGTTTAATTAGTTTAGCCCCTATCATTCTGGTTAGACCTCTCCCTCCCAACATCTGCTTCCCAATGCAAAATGACCAATATTTAAATTATTCCTAAAAACAAAATAATGTAGTCATTCTCACAACACAGTGCTGGGAACTTGCTGTATACAAATTAAATCCTGACATTACAACAGAGTTTACTGCAGACACAAGTTAACCGTAGATGCTGGTTTACCAAAAAAGATAAAAAGTGCTGGAGTAACAGAGTGGTCATGCAGTATCTCTGGAAGACATGGATAAGCAACGTTTAGGGTCGGGACTCCTCTCCAGACTCATTGAATTGATTGATTTAAAGACAGCATGGAAACAGGCTCTTTGACCCACCGAGTCCTTGCCGTCCATCGATCACCCATTCAGACTATTCTATCCCTCTTTCACATTCCACACCCTCTACACCAGGGGCAATTTACAGAGGGCCAATTAACCTACAAACCCGCACACGTCTTTGGGATGTGGGAGGAAACCGGAGCACCAGGAGGAAACCCACGCAGCCACAGGCAGTCACTTCGTACAGACAGCACGCGAGGTGAGGATCGAACCCGGGTCTCTGGCGCTGCTCGGCAGCAGCCCTACCAGATGTGCCACCGTGCCACCCGGACTGCCAGAGTATTTCGCTGGCCTTACAGGGTGCGATTGTGAGGTTCTGTAAGAACCGTGAACAATACCGTATAAAATCCAAGTCTTTCTTTTAATTCTCTCCATCTTACCTTCTTACCATGGACAACCACCACTCCGACCTACTGGAGGGCAAATCTATCGAACCTTCTGTGGCTGGACCCAGTGTGGAACAGGAGGGGGCTCACAACTGCTCTGGCAGCTCCCTCTACACTCCCTCTCTGGTCCTTTCTGTGCGGACAGGAAGCAAGGCTAAGGTCCCCTTGTCGAGTGGGGAGAAGCTATCCGAGGCCTGTGTCTAGCAGACGCTGCTGCGGTAAATGTGGGCTGCTAATTTCTGAAGGCCTTGGAAATAAGAGCAGTGTGATTTCCTTTGCCCGAGTCTGCATCACAAACCATCAGCCAGCGAGTGACGCGCAAAACTGCACAAAAGCAGTACAAATAAAGCGTTATTAACTACTCCTACAGCAGGATGTCCTTGATGTGAAGTGGCTTTTTTTAATAACACCTTTATCCTGGCATTGTTCAAAAGACCGTTCCTTCAATGGCTGTTGCTTTGGCTGTCCATGAAAGTAGATATTTTGCCATTTGTATTAATGCAGTACCGGGCCTCAGTTCTCCGGGTACCTCGGTATTTATTTATGTCGTATATCCCCCCCCGTAAACCAACAACACTCACTGTCTGAGCGAGGGTTGCTGTAAATCAGGCGCTACACTTGCACAAAAGAAAACTATAGGTGCTTGTCATTATACACCTTAAATGTTGTGCGAGTCCCTGCCTCCACTCAGACACAACATCCCAACCCCATCCTGTAGTCCCAGTGACGCAGCTGGTAGAGCCGCTGCTGACAGTGCCAGAGACCCGGGTTCGATCCCGACCTCGGGTGCTGTCTGTGTGGAGTTTGCACTTTCTCCCTGTGACGCGTGGGTTTCCTCTGGGTGCTCTGGTTTCCCCCCCACCCCCAAAGACGTGCGGGTTTGTAGGTCAACTGAATTGGATGCAAAAGTGGGATAACATGGAGCTAGTGTGAACGGGTGATCGATGGTCAACTTGGAGACGGTGGCCGAAGGGCCTGTTTCCATGCTGTATACTTCAATCAATCAATGGATCAACCCCAATCCTAAGGTACAGCCGAGGAGGTTGGTTAGCAACGAGGGCAGAAATACCAATTGCCGCTTGGGAATTGAAGGTGAAAGGAATGTTGGCCTGGGTCCACTCTCTTCACTGTGTGGGGGAATTTTGTAACTCGACCAACTAAGTATAAATGATTCCAACAATACAGAAACTGCCACAAAGCGGGAGCCAGGATAGAATGACACGGCCAACTCCTATTTCAAAGGTAGGGCTTGTGCAACTGTAGTTTCTGATATACTTGCCATGGATTGCACAGGGTTGGCAAGGCCTGTACTTGCTGCCCTGGAAGTAAGTGTTCACTCTACTATTTCAGAGACGACCACATCTGGGCCAGCACAGTGGTATCGTGGTAGAGTTGCTGCCTTACAGCGGCAGAGACCCGGGTTCGATCCTGCTCTCGGGTGCTGTCTGTGCGGAGTTTGCACCTTCTCCCCGTGACTGCGATCAGGGCGATACAGGTGGCCATCCAACCCTTAAAGTCCATGCAGCCTCTTTAGTTTGTTTAGTTTAGAGATACAGTATGGAAACAGGCCCTTTGGCTTTCGTAAAATGTACAATTTTACCAAAGCCAATAAAGCTAAAAACCTGTACTTTGGAGTGTGAGAGGAAACCAGAGCACCCGTAAAAAAACCCCACACAGTTCACAGGGAGAACATGCAAACTCCATACAGACAGCACCTGTAGTCAGTATTTTACCCGGGTCTCTGCCGCTGTGAAACAGCGCTCTACCACTGCACCACCGTGCAACTCTCTCCTGATAGCCCTGTCCCACGGTACGAGTTCATTCCAAGAGCTCTCCCGAGTTAAAAACAAAAATCAAACTCGTGGTAAGCACGGAGAATGAACGTAGCGGGTACGTCGGAGCTCGGGGACATCTCTTACCGCTAACGGCAGGTACTCGGGAAGACTCGCTAACGGCAGGTAAGCACGGGAAGACTCGTGAAGATTTTTCCACATGATGAAAAATGTCCACGAGAGCCCCAAGTGCCGACGAGCGGCCATTACCGTAAATCTCCGAGATCGAATCAGGGCAAACTCGGGAGAACTTTTGGAATGAACTCGTACCGTGGGACAGGGGTTTAAGGAAGCAATCCTGTCAGTGTCACTCCCCCTCCACCTGCTGGAATAATTTCAGGTTAACTAGTTGAGTTACAGAAATCCCCCCAGAGAGAGAGAGAGAGAGAGAGAGAGAGAGAGAGAGAGAGAGAGAGTGTGTGTGTGTGTGTGTGTGTGTGTGTGTGTGTGTGTGTGTGTGTGTGTGTGTGTGTGTGTGTGTGTGTGTGTGTGTGTGTGTGTGTGTGTTCTGTGTGTGTGTGTGTGTGTGTATGTGTGCACTGTGTGTGTGTGTGTGAGTCCCCTGTGTGTATGTGTGTGTGAGTGTATGTGTGTGCCCTGTGTGTGTGTGTGTGTGTGTGTGTGTGCGCGCGCGCGCGTGCATATTGTGGCTGTGAGTGTGCATGCAGACCCTTACCTACTGCTGCCTTGGATCCTTAAGCAATTGCACTGAGAGCTTAACTCTGCTCAGACGCCACAGTGACTGATTATGTTGAGCCCCACATGTGCACCTGGAGTTCTGTTGCTCGAAGCAGATGATATTCCACGGCGAGCCTGTGAGCCAAACAATGTAGCAATGGGTTTCTCATATTCACATGCTTGGGATTGAAGCTATGCACTCTGCCAAGATCTGGAAATCCCCAGAAAGTCCCCACCTCGCCTTATGTAGTCAACTGTTAACCTTCTGCACCACACCAAGTCACATTTGTACATTGTGATTCATTTGTAAACAGTACATTCATCCCAAGAAGAGTGAAATCTCGAAACACTTTGACAACTCTGTGGTCACTTTCCTCGGATCGGACTTGACTGGCTTTATCTTGTACTAAATATTACTCACGTTATCATGTATCTGTACACTGTGCACAGCTCGAGTCTAATCATCTATTGTCTTTACGTTGACTGGTTAGCCTGCACCAAAAGCTTTTCACGGTGCCTTGGTACACGTGACAATAAACTAAACGCAAACTTTATGCTTTTTGAGCGATACAGCGCCGAAACAGGCCCTTCGGCCCACCGAGTCCATGCTGGCCAGCGATCATCCTGTACACTAGCACAATCCTACACACTAGGGACAATTTACAGCAGTTAATCACCCTACAAATCTGTACGTCTTTGGAGTGTGGGGGCACCCGGAGAAAACCCACGCTGTCATGGGGAGAACGTACAAACTCCGTGCAGACAGCACCCAGAGTCAGGATGGAACCCGGGCAAACTCTGGCGCTGTAAGGCAACAATGCTACCTCTGCCCCACCCGTGCCGCCCATCTTTCCCTTCACTCTACCTATTGTAGTTGAGCATGGCTTGATCGTATTTATACGTAGTATTATCTGGTTTGAATGAATAGCGGCAAAACAAAGTTTATCACTGTAGCTTAGAACACGTTACAATAATAAACCGAAACTGCTGGATAACGGAGAGTGTAGCAGGTGGGGGAAAAGCGTGGACAGCAGCTGAGCCACAGTGCTGCCTTGAGACCTAGGTAAAGGAAGGAACTGCAGATGCTGGTATCAACCAAAGATAGGCACAAAAAGTTGTGGTAATTCAGCAGGTCCGGCAGCATCTCTGGAGAAAAGGAATATCTGACATTTCAGGTCTGAGGAAAGGTCTTGACCCAAAACGTCACCTATTTCTTTTCTCCAGAGATGCTGCCTGACCCGCTGAGTTACTCCAACTTTTTGTGTCTGTGAGTCTGGCAATGGAGAAAAGAGTTCGTTATCGACCAGAAACTTGAACCTAAGATTGAAACACATCTTATTCCACCACACTTTAGCAGGGGTATCAGAATGACAAGGTCAGAGGCATATCTCAGCCACATGTAATGAGCTAACTTTAACACAAACTCTGCGGTTATCAATAGCCAAGGAGTATTCCATCGCTGCTATCTGGCCACAATAGCCATATCTCTACTAACGTGCTGCTATCATTTAAGGGAAATACTGTCTTGAGGAGATAACTCATTTGGTAGCTCCACTTTCAAACTGAAAGTTGTAGGTTCAAGTCGGATATTGTCATCTGTAGCAATGATCTGGATGAGAACATACATGGCAAGATTAGCAAGTTTGCTGATGATACAAATGTGGGTGTTTTTTGCAGATAGCGAATGTAGACAAAAGTGCTGGAGAAACTCAGCGGGTGCAGCAGCATCTATGGAGCGAAGGAAATAGGCAACGTTTCGGGCCGAAACCCTTCTTCAGACTGATATGGGGTGGGGGGGGGGGGGGGGGGGGGGAGAGGAGAAAGGAGAAAGGGAGAGGAGCCCGAGGGCTGAGGGAGAGCTGAGAAGGAGAGGAGACAGCAAGGGCTACCGGAAATTAGAGGTCAATGTTTATGCCGCTAGGGTGCAGACTGCCCAAGCGGAATATGAGGTGCAGCTCCTCCAATTTCCGGTGGTGCTCACTCTGGCCATGGAGGAGGCCCAGGACAGAAAGGCTGGATTCAGAATGGGAGGGGGGAGTTGAAGTGCTGAGCCACAGGGAGATCAGGTTGGTTAATGCGGACCGAGCGGAGGTGTTCAGCGAAATGATCGTCAAGCCTACGCTTGGTCTCACCGATGTAGATCAGCTGACATCTAGAGCAGCGAATGCAATAGATGAGATTAGAGGAGATGCAGGTGAACCTCATGCAGATAGTGAAAATGGTTGTGAAAAATTGCAGCAGGATCTTGATGGATTGGCCAGGTGGGCTGAGGAATGGTTGATGGAATTTAATACAGAGAAATGTGAGGTGTTGCATTTAGGGAGGTCCAATATGGGCAGGACCTACACAGTGAATGGGAGGGCTCTGGGGAGTGTTGTAGAGCAGAGGGATCTAGGAGTCCAGGTGCATGGTTCCTTGAAGGTGGAGTCACAGGTAGATAGGGTGGTCAAAAAGGTTTTTGGCACTTTGGTCTTCATCAGTCAGTATTGAGTATAGAAGTTGGGAGGTTGCAGTTGTATAAGGTAGACACAAAATGGTGGAGTAACCCAGCGGGCCAAGTAGCATCTCTGGATGGAAGAAATGGGTGACGTTCTGGGTGGGGACAATTCTTCAGACTGAGAGTCAGGGGAGAGGGAGACACATAGATAAGGAAGGGTAAAGTGTGTGAAAATAACTTCAAAAAAGATGATGATCAAGGAAAATGTAGAAATGTAAATGTAAAACATGCTGCCAGAGGAAGTAGTAGAGGTGTGTTAATACGACATTTAAGACATTTGGACAGGTACATGAAGTGGAACGATTTAGAGGGAGATGGGCCAGGTGCAGGCAGGCGGGACTAGCTCGGTTGGACAACTTGGTCGGTTGCCATGGGCGAGTTAGGCCAAAGGGCCTGTTTCCATGCTGTCTCGCTCGATGACTCTAAAGTGGTCATAGCTTTCAGGTTGCCACTGCTTTAAGAAAATGAGGGAGAAAACAAACAGGAAACTAAAAGGTCAGTTAACTTGACATTGGCAGCGGGGAAAATGCTCGAGACTATTATAAAGATTGAGATAACAGAGCACTCAGAAAATGTCATCAGGGTTACGCAAATCCTAGAGAGGAAATTGCATCTGATGAACTCACTCGGGGATGTTACTGATAGATAAGGGGAAGCGATGCATGTCGGGTACTTGCACATTCAGAAAGCCTTTGCTCAAACCCCACACAAAGTTTAAAGTGCATGGATTTGCCATTGGTGTACAGGCTTGCAATTGAAAAATGATTGACAGAGAGGAAGCAGAGAGTTGGAATAATCTTTTTTACAAGAGGGGCAAGCAGTGACAAGCAGGATTCTGCAGAGTGTAGGAAGGAACCACAGATGCTGGTTTACACTGAAGATAGGCACAAAATGCTGGAGTAAGTCAGTGGGATAGGCTGCTTCTCTGGAGAGAAAGAATGAGTTATGCTTCGGGTTGAGACCCTTCTTCAGACAAAGTTGAGGCAGGTACCAACTACTACAGCATTTAAAAGACATTTGGACGGGTACTTGGATAGGAGAGGTTTAGAAGGCCAAACGCGAGTAATTGGGTGTAATTTAGATCGGCATGGTCGGCATGGAGGAGATGGGCTGAAGAGCCTGTTTTGGTATTGTATGACTGTGACACTAAATGAGCATACAAAGATTCTACTGGAATTACAGCAGTGTCTGTGGAAGGCTTGCTATTTATTTCCTCCACAGAGGGCAGCACAGTGGCACAGCGGTAGAGTTGCTGCCTTCCAGCACCAGGGACCCAGGTTCGATCCTGACTACAGGTGCTGGCTGTACAGAATTTTACATTTTCACTGTGACCATGTGAATATTCTCCGGGCGCTCCGGTTTCCTCCCACATTCTAAAGCCGTACAGGTTTGTAGTTAACTGCCTTTGGTAAAATCGTTAAATAGTCCCTAGTGTGTAGGATAGTGCTAGTATGCGGGGAGATCGCTGGTCAGCGCGGACTCGGTGGGCAGAAGAGCCTGTTTCTGCGCGGTACCTCTGAAGTCTAAAGCACCTGTCCCACTGAGGCGACCTCCACCGCAAGTTCTGGCGACCTTGCCCGCAACCTCCACCGCAAGTTCTGGCGACCTTGCCCGCGACCCATAGTCACGGGAAGGTCGCCACAAGGTCATAGGAGGTCTTCGTCACTCTCCTTCATGGGCGAGAGTGGTCTCCGCCTAGTCGAGGCTTCAGCTAGGTCGTGGCATATTTTTCAAGATGATAAAAAGTGATCGTGACTGAAAATAGGTCGCCGTGGGAAAAGTCGATACTTTTTTAGTCGTAGGTCTAGTCGAAGCCGGCTGTAGTAAGTCGTGATCACCGTAGGTGGTCGAAGGTAATAGCTCCGGGGTGGAAAAAAGGTCAGTAGAAAAAAAAGTAATTTAAACAGCAGCACGTCACCTCTTTCACTCCAAGGCATGTTCATTCATAGCTGGAGAGTTTTTTGGAGAGGAGACGTGGTTTAGAGATGGCACCAAAAAGGCAGCAGCGCAGGGGGAGGGCATAACCCTAAAAAAAACCTGCCATGCAGGTGTTGCCCACCCAGGAGGAGGAGTGGCAGGAGGTGATAGTGCAGGAGGAGGTAGCCCTGCATGAGAGACCCTTGGAGGAGGGGACCAGGGTGGTAGTATATGTCCTCACCACCACCCCATCCTTCATTGCCTCATTTAAAGGCAGCAAAGCAGCCCTTTCTCCTGTGTCTGACACAGCATCAGAGGCAGATGCCCCATTGGTGGTGAGGGAGGGCTGGAGGAAGGTTGTGCCCTACACCTTCACCAGGCAGCAGGTGGGGGACCTTGAGGAATGGGTCCAGCAGAATGCCATCCTGTACGAAAAGTAAAATGAGGGGTACAGGGACAGGGACAAGAATGGCATGCTTGCTATCCACTGCCCCACATGTGTGCTTAAAGTTCCATCTTTTGTCAAAGCCCAGCGCCACTCTCTTCCAGTCATCTGGTGTACTGGGACAGTCCATCAAATCATCTCCATTCACCCATTGAAACCTCTTCTTGTGCTTCCTCTTCACCCTTGCTCTTCCCCTTCTGCCTTTCTTAAAAGGCTGCTGAAGCAAAAAGGGCTACCGCAAACAGCAGTAGTTGTATTTTTACTAACATCCTCCAAACTAGTTCCTTCCTTGCTTGCATGGTTCAGAATGATTTTTTTTTTAAACCTGGGAGGCATTTTTTAGTAAGAAAAAAATGTAGGCATGACATCATTTTATCAGGTGATCATTTGAGCTGTAGACACTCGTCACTGGTCGTTGTTGGTTTTCAGTGTGGTCCTCTGAGGTGGAAGGGGGTCGTGCTCATTCACGGACCAATTTGCCAGAGACCATCCTCGAGTAAAACGTACATGGTCGAAGCCAGTCTTCAACATAGTCGAAGGAGGTCGAAGGAAGTCTTCTTCATAGTCGAGGGAGGTCTTCAACATAGTCATAGGAGGTTGTACACATAGTCGAGGAAGGTCGTAGAAGGTCATAGGAGGTCACCTTTTTAGTCGCTTAAGGTCGCCAGAACTCGCGGTGGATGGTCTCCCAAGTGGGACAGGCCCTTAAAGAAGCTGCCTCACCCGCTGAGTTACTCCTGCACCTTGTTTTCTTTTTTCTTTTTCTGCTCTATTGGCAGCACAGAGCGATCAGAGGAAAGACTGAACACTAGTTCGATTTGCGACAGGTAGGAATGGAGTGACTTAATCACGGCAAAAATGGGAAAGGACAGAGTCTTACGCCAATAATAACAGATTGAGCCAGCGACATTGCAGCATTCGCAAGTTCAGACAATAACAACAATGTATAATCTGCGTAGCTGCTTCCACAGAATAACTTTGTTCAAGGTCGCTCACTGCCGAATGAACCACAAACCTGCAGCACAACAATTCTGAACAGCTTCCAGAATACAAAGCTCAGAGTTACATAGAAACATAGACAATAGGTACAGGAGTAGGCCATTCTGTCCTTTGAACCAGCACCGCCATTCAATATGATCAAGGCTGATCATCCAGAATCAGTACCCCTTTCCTGCTTTCTCCCCATATCCCTTGATTTTGTTAGCCCTAAGAGCTCTTTCCGGCTCTCTCTTGAAAACATCCAGTGAATCGGCCTCCACTGCCTTCTGTGGCAGAGAATTCCGCAGATTC
Organism: Raja brachyura; assembly: GCA_963514005.1. The sequence goes on along the minus strand of OY740796.1, from coordinate 19,069,876 downwards.
ACAACTCTCCGGGTAAAAAAGTTTTTCCGCATCTCAGTCCTAAATGGCCAACCCCTTAATTCTTAAACATGTGACCAATGGTTCTGGATTCCCCCAACATTTTTCCTGCATCTAGCCTGTCCAATCCCTTAAGAATTTTATATGTTTCTATAAGATCCCCTCTCATCTTTCTAAATTCCAGTGAATATAAGCCCAGTCGATCCATTCTCTTCTTTAGTGAGTTGGGATGTAGCCCAGTCCATCACACAAACCAGCCTCCCTACCATCGACTCCACCTACACTTCACACTGCCTCAGGAAAGCAGCCAACATAATCACTGACCTTTTTCCTATAGCTCCTCGCCCTATAGCTTAGGCCCTCGAGTCCTGGCAACATCCTCGTAAATCTTCTAAATTAACCTTTCCAGCTTAATGCCACAGCTTTATTCTGGAGGGCACCAGACTTCACACTGCCCACCTCACATCACTATGAAAATATAACAGGTCCAATTGAGAAAGCTGGTGTCAAAGGAAAACAGCTGGGTATCAGCTTCTCACACCTAACATGCTGCTCACATGCGGCGTCTCACACACACACACACACACTAACCACCCCCCTTGATATTAAATTAATATTATTAATTCGTTCCTTTTACCCCATCCCCTGCCCTATCAACTCACGCATACCCCCCAACTCTCAGGCGCAGCTAGAGAGGGAGAGGGAGGGGAGCAGAGAGAGAGAGAGAGGGCAGAAAGAGAGAGGGAGGGGGGCAGAGAGAGAGCGAGGGCAGAGAGAGGGAGGACAGAGAGAGGGAGGGCAGAGAGAGGGAGGGCACCCGACCCGAGGAGCCGACCTGAGGACCTGACCCGAGGACCCGTCAGCTCAGTCCCACCCCCTCAACGAGGGCAGAGGGGGGGGGGGGACATGGACTCAGCGCGCGGGGCGGCCGGCGAGCGGGGCGGACAGTCTTGAATAACAGGGGGGAGGAGGGAGAGGTCGGGGGGGGGTGACGTAATTCGCAGCGCGAGGAAGAAGGGCACGCAAACCCATTGTGACGTCATCAACGAAAGACAGTTGTTTTTAAATTCAAAGTTTTGTCAGATTTTTTGAACATTTTCAATAATAACTCGAGAAATAAAGCATGACATTTCAGATAAGGCGAATTCGGACTCCACGGGAAAAAATCTCTACCGGAATATGTAAAAATGTTACCGTTAGCGCGTTGTTTTTTCGCGAAGATGTGATTATATACAAACAAACAAACACACACTACATAAACACACATCCTAGATCAGACTTTTAAGTATATAGATAAGAGGAATAGTTAGGGAAAATGCACAGAGATTTAAAAAAAACATTAAAACACTGGGTTTAACAAATGGCAAGCTGTTCCGGGGGAGGGTAAGAGGATGAATTACTTGGATACAACACCCAAGGGCTACTTCCTGAGAGGAATAGATCGGGTAAATGCAGTCTCTTGCCCAGAGTAGGGGAATCGAGAACCAGAGGACATAGGTTAAAGGTGAGGGGGGAAGATTTAATAGGAAACTGAGGTGTAACCTTTTTATACAAAGGGTGGTGGGTGTACGAAACGGACTGATGGAGGAGGCAGTTGAGGCAGGTACTATCACAACGTTTAAGAGACATTTGGACAGGTAAATGGATAGGACAGGTCTAGAGGGATATGGGCCAAACGCAGGCAGGAGGGACTAATATAGATGGGACATGTTGGCTGGAGTGGTCAAGTTGGGCTGAAGAGCTTGTTTCCATGTTTTATGACTCTACTAGTTGATCGGTGCCGGGATCCGTCTGGGGAAGGCAAGGGCAGATAGTCAACTCCTCAGTCTTTACGCCTAGACAAAATAAGAATGGACAGGATGGGAGCACAGTAAGTGAATAACCTGATCCAAATATTCGGCATAACTGTATTACCACAGTCATAGGTTCATGTTTATGTTCATGTGTTCTAGGAGCAGAATCAGGCCATTCAGCCCATCAAGTCTACTCCGTCATTCAATCATGGCTGATCTATCTTTCCCTCTCAACCCCATTCTCCTGCCTTCTCCCCACAACCCCTGACATTCTTACTAATCAAGAATCTATCTATCTCTGCCTTAAAAATACCCGATGTCCTAGCCTCCACAACCTTCTGTGGCAATGAATTCCAAAGATTCACCACCTTCTGACTAAATAAATTCCTCCTCATCGCTTTTCCAAAGGTACGTCCTTTTATTCTGAGGCTGTGCCCTCTGGTCCTAGACTCTCCCACTAGTGGAAACATCCACTCTATCCATTATGCTACTGTCTCCTTTATCACTGGGTCATCAGCTTAAACATGTGTTACTTGTCTTTACATTGCCTGCTTGTATGGCACGTAGTATGGTTTAGGTAGGACTGATAAAGTTCAGGACATGACGTAGAACATGAGAAGGAAATCAGAATGCGCCTGAAACCAACTTTTATCAATGCTATCTTAACCTCGATGAAAGTTTACATCCTCATAACAAAGACAGAACCTCCCATAAACGTAAACAGATAGAGATTCAGGATTATTTGTGTCTAGATGCTCTCGTGCAGGACACGATTTCTCCAAAACTCTGCGATGATAAACATAGGATGTGGGAGCAGGAAAATCCTTACAAAGGTTAATGCTCAGGTATCGTGTATCTGTATACTCGATTGTAATCATGTATAGTCTTTCCGCTGGCTGGATAGCATGCAATAAAAAGGCTTTTCACTGTATTTTAGTGCGCGTGCCAGTAAGACAGTGGCACAGCAGTAGAGTTGCTGCCAGAGCGCCAGAGACATGGTTCGATTCTGACCTCAGGTGCTGTCTGTACGCAGTTTGTACGTTCTCCCTGTGACCGTGTGGATTTCCTCCGGGTGCTCCGGTTTCCTCCCACACTCCAGACGTGCAGGTTTGTAGGTTAATTGCCTTCTGTAAATTGTACATTATCCCTAGTGCTGGACAGTACTAGTGCACGGGGTGATAGCCGGTCGCTGTGGACTCGGTGGGCCGAATGGCCTGTTCCCGCGCTGTATCTCCGAACACTGAAAGCCTAAAAATTATGAATATTCCCTTGATCCTGTATCTGTGGATGGCTTGATTGAAATCATGTATAGTGTCTCCACTGACTGGATAGCATGAAACAAAAGCTTTTCACTGTACCTCAGTACACGTGACAATAATAAACTAACCTAACCTAACTAACCAAATTTTCCTTCACGTTATGGTATATGTAGGTTGCCCAATTCAGCTGTGGTGAGGTTCAGCTTGTGCATTGCGTGTCACACTAGCTTAGCCCACTCTACGTCAGAAATTAGATGCGCAATTGCTGCCGGCATCTTCCAAGTATATTGTAGGAAAAATTGTAATCAATTTCCATGAGTCAGGAGACAACTGCCGAGTCACAACTTGTCGATCTGAGCAAGAATACATCTGCAGTTGGAATCTCGGTGAAGCATCACTAAATGGCCTCGATTTGAACTCTTCAACTCCTTAACAACTTTTGGTTTCCAGGCAGTCTGAAGAAGACTCTCGACCAGAAGCATCATTGAAATGTCCCCCACTCCTTCTCTCCAAAGATGCTGTCAGTCCCGCTGAGTTACTCCAGCTTTTTATATCTATCTTCTATTTCACTTATGTTTAGCATTGGTTTAGAGATACAGCGAGAAATCAGGTCTGTCGGCCCACCTAGTCCATGCCGACCATTTATCACCAGTTCACACTTGTTCTATAGATGGACACAAAGTACTGGAGTAACTCAACGGGTCAGGCAGCATCTCTGGAGAACATGGATAGGTGATGTTTTGAGATGGGACCCTTCTTCTGCCAGGACACTTCTGCTTGTAGGTTTTCGGGAGCTGGTAGATTCTGCACACGAGTTCTATGTTATCTCACATTCACATTCGCGCACGGCGCACTGGGGGCTTTTTTTTTGACAGAGGCCAATTAACCTACAACCCGATACGTCTTTGGGATGTGGGAGGAAACCGGAGCACCCGGAGAAAACCCACACACAGACAGCACCCGAGGTCAGGATCCAACCTGGGTCTCTGGTGCTGTGATGCATCGCCTCTACCTGCTTCACCACTGGCCTCAACTTCAAAGGAAACTGTGTGCTTCCACAACTGGGATGGTTTTCCATTCCTACATCCCACATCCATAACTGAGGGAGGATTGGACAGGATTAGGTTGCAATCCAGCATCTGCAGTTCTTTCCTACACTTCCTAGATTCATATTTGTCGAACAATCGAGCACTGCTCATATTAACTGAAGCGTGGACTGGACGTGGGAAATGGCGCCAAAAACTGTGTACAACTGCCAAACGGGGGCAGTATGGTGATACTCTACGGGGCTGGTTATAAGAAAATAATTTCACTGTGTGTTTGCACTTTGCGCATGTGACAACACGTGGCAACTCAAGGCACCATTGGCTCTAACGTCGTGTGGCAACTAGAGGAGAACAGAGGGTGAAAGAAAGATGCCTTTGCCATCAGCAAAGTTGCCTTGCGTGCATGGTTGGTCTTCCTCTGAAGACGAGAACCTTTGCTGTCTTTCCACAGTCCCTCGTCAGACGGACACGTCAGCATCACGCTCACTAAACCGCGAATGAGGTAAAGGTAGGATGTGGTCTCCTGCCTCGGAAAAACGATAGCGACCATCTCCTTGCAGTGCGACCACAAACTCCACTCGGGGGCAGGCGGGGCTAGAGAGGGTCGGAAACAAAGGGCAACTCTAGCCCGGCTGCGCCTTTGAAGTGCACACTCCTGCCGCTGCAGCGTTTGCAGACTGAATGGGCTTGTGGAGCTATGCAGCTGCACTCCCTGCATGCTCGCTCCGCTTAACGCAACTTCTGATCTCTGTTCAAAATATCTGCGTAAAAATAGAGCTGTTCCACTTTGCAAAGGCCGCAACAAAGGAAATATTACTTGAAAACAGAAAAGACTCATGAGGGGAATAGATCGGGGTAAACGCACAGTATCTTTTACCCAGAGTAAGGGAATCGAGAACCAGAGGACATAGGTTTAAGCTGAGTGGGAAAAGATTCAATAGGAACCTGACAGGTAACTTTTTTTTTTTAACACTAAAATGTTTAAAACTGTATAGGGTGTATAGAACGAACCGCCGTAGGAGATATTTGAGGCAGGTACTATCACAATATTTAAGAAACATTTAGACAGGTACATGGATTAAGTTTAGTGTAGAAATACAGCGCGGAAACAGGCCCTTTCCTTGAAGTGTGAGAGGACATGGAAGCCTACGAGGTCGCGGGGAGAACGTACAAACTCTGAATAGACAGCCACCGTATTCAGGATGGAACCCAGGTCTCTACCGCTATGCCACCGTGCTGCCCAAGAAGGGCTCATCCGGGATTTGAACCTAGGACCTCCCGCACCCAAAGCGAGAATCAAACCCCTAGACAAACGAGCCGATAAGCGGTAATGAGTGGATAGGACAGGTTTAGAGGGATATGGGCCGAAAGACAGGCAGGTGGAACGAGTGTAGATGGGGAATATTGGTTGGCGTGGGCAAGTTGGGCTGAAGGGCCTGTTTCCACGATCTATGATTATGTTTCTACTCAGCAGGTCAAGCAGCATCTGCAGAAAGAGAAAGAGTTAATGTCTCAAGTCAAAATAAATCTTCGTCCGGGCTGAAGTATTAACTGCTTCTTTTTCCACAGATGCCGCCGGCCTTGAGAACAAAGACTACAGCAAAGGTACAGGCCCTTCGGCCCACGATGCCTGCAGGAGCCCTACATGCTTAGGCTAGTTACTGTTAGCATATTATTTTGTCTAAATATTTCAAGCAGTATTATTTTGAACACTAGGGGGTGGGCATTTGATACATAGATGGGTGTGACATCGATCATAGAGGGAGAGGGGCTGACCAGATCAGACCAGTCACGGGAGTTGGAGAAAAAACTGTTCTTACCAGACAGTAAGAACGGAAAGGTAAAATTTGCATAAGAATAAAGAGGATCTAGTATGTTCATTTTTTCGTTTGTAAGACTACTTGTAAGAACCTGGAAATAATGACTGGAAGATGCGTTTTCTGTTGTCTGAGTAAGATCACTCCCCACGCCCGTGTAGGAACGGCAACGGAAAGTTGGGCATTTGACAAGCATGAAATTGCCATTACAATGTCCGCGCTGGACATAACGGCAAGTTAAACTAATCCCCTCTGCCTGCAAGTGATCCATACCCCTCCAATCCATGTGCCTATCTGAAAACCTCGAATGCCATTATTGTATCTACCTCCACTCGCACCCCTGGCAGTGTGTTCCAGGCATTCACCCTCTTTGTAAAACAAAACTTGCCCTGCACACCTCCTTTGAACTTTGCCCCTCCCACCTTAAATCTACCCCCCCTGGTCTTTGACACTTCAAGCCTGGGGGAAATGGCTCTGACTGTCTACCTTATCTATGCCTCTCATAATTTTACACACCTATTAGATCTTTCCTCAAACTCAGATATTCCAGAGAAAACAATCCAAGTTTCTCCAACCTCTCCTTGTAGCTACTACCCTCCACATCCAGGCAACGTTCTGGCAAACGTTACTGAGTGGTTTGCACATTTTTTTGCCTTTATTTCAGATTTCCAATCTGCAGATTTTGTTTTGCTTTTCAACATATTAATTATTCCGTTTCTGATGAAATGTCTCTGACGAGAAATGTTGACTCTGTTTCTCGTCCCAAACAAGCTGCCTGGCCTGCCGAGAACTTGAATAGTTCTGTCCTATTGTGCAGCATTGGGACATCAAGGACTCACAAAAGATACAAGGCATAAACATATTGTGGGCAGCACAGTGGCGCAGCGATAGAGCTGCTGCCTCACAACGCCAGAGACTCGGGTTCGATCGTGACAATGGGTGCTGTCTGTGCGGAGTTTGTACGTTCTCCCCGTGACCACGCGGGCTTTCTCCGGGTGCAACGGTTTCCTCCCACATTCCAAAGACCAAATATCAGACTGATTCCTGGGATGTCGGGACTTTCATATGAAGAAAGACTGGATAGACTCGGCTTGTACTCACTGGAATTTAGAAGATTGAGGGGGGATCTTATAGAAACTTACAAAATTCTTAAGGGGTTGGACAAGCTAGATGCAGGAAGATTGTTCCCAATGTTGGGGGAGTCCAGAACAAGGGGTCACAGTCTAAGGATGAAGGGGATTTCCTTTAGGACCGAGATGAGGAAAACATTCTTTACACAGAGAGTGGTGAGTCTCTGAAATTCTCTGCCACAGAAGGTCATTGGGGCCAGTTCATTGGTTATATTCAAGAGGGAGTTAGATGTGGCCCTTGTGGCTAAAAGGATCAGGGGGTATGGAGAGAAGGCAGGTACGGGATACTGAGTTGGATGATCAGTCATGATCATATTGAATGGCGGTGCTGGCTCGAAGGGCCGAATGGCCTACTCCTGCACCTATTTTTCTATGTTTTCTATGTAAAGACGTGCACGTTTGTAGGTTAATGGGCTTCTTTAAATTGCCCCCTAGTGTGTAGGATGTGAAGGTGGGATACTATTGAACTAGTGTATGGGTGAGCGATGATTAGCTGGGACTCGGTGGTCCGAAGGTCCTGTTTCCGTGCTACATGAACTCCAGACTGAACTAAATGTTATCCAAATGATGACAGGTGGCAGAGTGTTGCGATGCAGAGGGATTTCAATGGAGCAATGGTCCTTTATTGTTACGGATGCACTGCAGTGAAATTCTTGCAACAGATTTGAAAAAGGTATGTTTATGTAACAAATAATAAGGTAAGCTGACAGAATGTTATGACTTTTTTGGGAAAAGGGATTTGAATACAAAAGAAGAATGGTTGTACCTCATTTAGATTGGACACTGGTAAAACGACCTCAGGATTTATGGTTTCCTTTCAGTACATGAGTTGGAGGGAGATCAGAGGACATTCCATTAGACTGATTCCTGGAATGGGCAGGATATCACTTGAGGGGAGAGTGGACAAACTGGGCAAGAAGCCCCCCCCCCCCTGTAACTTAGACGAGCAAGAGAGGATTTGATTGAAACATTTGGTGATAAGGATAGCACGGTCGCCTAGCGGTAGAGCTGCTGCCTTACAGCACCAAAGACCCGGATTCGATCCTGACTACGGGTGCTGTCTGCATGGCGTTTGTACCTTCTCCCCGGGAGCAAGTTGGTTTTCTCCAAGATCTTTGGTTCCCTCCCACACTCCAATGGCGTACAGGTTAATTGGCTTGGTATGAAAATGTAAAATTGGCCCTAGCGTGTGTAGGGTAGCGTTAATGTGTGGGAGTCACTGGTCTGTGCAGACTAGGCGGGCCGAAGGGCCTATTTCTGCGCTGTATCCCTAAACTAAATATCAGTTGGATGTGGAGAGGGTAGATGTGGTGATGGTGTCTCCTCTTGTTAGATAATCAAAGTGGAGGCACTGTTTATAAACTGGACAGGGATGAAGCAATTCATTTCTCTCAGAGGTCCGTGAGGCTTTGGAACTGTCTGCTTCGAAAGGAGCGTAGAAGGGGAGGCGTTGAATAATTTTAAGGCAGGAACAAAGGGATGCTTGATGATCATGGAGGTGAAAAGTCACTGCAAAGGGTAGGCACAATGTGGAGCTGAAGTTACAATTATAAAAAAGGACGCGACGTACTGGATTAACTCAGCGGGTCAGGCAACATCCCTGGAGAACATGGGTAGGTGACGTTTCAGGTCGGGACCTTTCTTCAGACTTCTTGTTTCTTGGTTCCTTGGTCCTCCAAAATATTCCAAATGGAATTTAAACTGGAGGTGGTGGAGTTACTTATGAAGTTACTATAAGTTCGATTAAGCTTTAGACTTTAGAGATACAGCGCAGAAACAGGTCCATCGCCCCAGAGAGTCTGCGCCGACCAGCAATCACCCTGTACACTGGCATCCTCCTACACATTAGGAACAATTTACAATTTTACCAAGGCCAATTAACCTACAAGCCTGCACCTCTTTGGGGTGTGGCAGGAAACTGGAGCACCCGGAGGAAACCCACGCGGTCACAGGGAGAACGTACAAACTCCATAAAGGTAGCGCCCATAGTCAGGATCGAACCCAGGTCTTTGGCGCTGTGAGGCAGCAACTCTACCGCTGCACCACTAGGCCGCACTCTTATTTCGCAAGACTCTCGAAGCTCTTATTCAGGTTTGAGGGGTAAGTTGAGCTACTATCTACCTCACTGGAGACCCTGAGACTATCTTTAATCGGTCTTCACTAGACTTTATCTTGCACTGAACACTATTCCCCCTATCATGTATCTGCACACTGTGGTTGAGTCGATGGTGATCAAGTATAGCCTTTCCACTGGCTGGTTAGCACAGCAGAAACATTTCACTGTACCTCTGTACACGTGACAATAAACTAAATTAAACTAAACTAAACTAAACGGCCTACTTAGTAAGTCTAAACTTCCTCACTGAAACAGCAATTGAAAATATGAAATGGAAGCACAAGATTCAATCTACTCACCACGCTGATGAGGTTTAGGTTTATTATTGTCATGTGCACCGAGGTACAGTGAAAAGCTGTATTTGTGCATGCTGTCCAATCAAATCAGATAATACTATACATAAATACAATCCAGCCAAACTCAAGCACAATAGGGTAAGTACAGAGTGAAAGGAAAGATACAGAGTGCAGAATATAGTTCTCAGCACTGTAATGCAACAGTTCCAGAAACAAAATCCAATGGCCTTATCACCACCATTGTTTAGGAGATGATACTGCGCTGATCAATGTTCTGCACATCTTGAGTCCTTGTCCCTGGTTACGAGTCCGTCCTGCCAGATTTTGTTTCTCCCCGGTTCAGGGAAAGACTGAAAACTTCCGTCGAGGAGTGTTTCCTTTCAAAGAAGACATTGTCGTATCTGACTGCAGCTTTTACAAGGCAACTGACCCATTTTTCAGCATTGTGTCAACACACTGAACAGAAACAAAGGCTATCTGGGATAAGCTCGCTGAAAGATCACCACCCATCCAGTAACGTCACGCCCTCAATGCTGCAATGGATCTTTATTTGTCACATCTGCAACTGCACAGTGCAATCTTTCTGCATATATTACACGTGCTGGCCCTGCCATTTTTTTCCACCATTATTCAGTCCAAAACCCGGTCGCCCCGCCCGTTTGATGTACTGGAGCAGTTCCCGCGAACCGACGTCCCTCTCCTCTCCTCTCCTCGCCCGGCCATCATAGTGTCCCGGGGGCACCTCCTGCAGCCGACCATGAAGGCACCGGAGGCCCCACCGCAAACTGCGAACCTACATGTTTTTTTGTGCCAAGTCCTACTTCCCTCAAAATTCTGCTGTTGGGAAATAAAGACAGATTAGCCTTGTCTCTGGGACTATACGTCAGATCGTCAGCTGGGCTTCCCGCAAATGTCATCAGCCTTTGGCTGATGTTCAATAATTGAGAATGTTGTTCTTTTTTTTAAAATCAGGTCAAGTTTGCCTTACACTGACTAACTGGGCAAGAGCAAGGATCAGTAAATGGCCGGACAGACAAACCGTTCACTGCAGCTCACACATAGAAAGAAAAGTCAATTGTACTGAAAAACCAATAGGTTTTGTTCTAATCTTCTACACAGCGCCGCCTTTATTTGAGAACAAAACAAGGATGGGTAAAAAGACCTGAATTGGTTTCTTGCCACAACAAAGACTAACAGCTGTCCCATAAATCACAGCATCAACCCTCCACACCCAACCCATTCACTCCAATCACTTCCATTCCATCAGCATTTCAGAAGGAGACCTCTACACAGAGGAATGGGGTTGATGTTATTAAACTGGAAAGATAGCAGAAAGGATTAAGCTGTCAGAGACGATTCACCAGGGTGGTGCCAGGACTCGAGGGCCTGGGCTATACGGAAGGGTTGAGCAGGCTAGGACTCTATTCATTGTAGCGCAGGAGGATAAGAGGTGATCATATAGAGAGGTCCAAAATCACCAGAGGAATAGATCGAGGAGACGCACAGAGTCTCTTGACCAAAGTAGAGGAATCGAGAACCAGAGGACATAGGTTTAGGTGAGGGGGGAAAGATTTAATAGGAACATGAGGGGTAACTTTTTCACACAAAGGGCGGTGGGTGTATTGAACGAGCTGCCGGAGGAGGTAGTTCAGGCAGATACCATTGCAACGTTTAAAAAACATTTAGACAGGTACATGGATAGGGTAGGTTTAGAGGGATATGGGCCAAATGCAGGCAGGTAGGACTAGTGTAGATGGGACATGTTTGGCAGTGTGGGCAAGTTGGGCCGAAGGGCCTGTTTCCATGCTGTGTGACTCTTTGAGGAATGTCAAGTCAAGTCAAGTCACTTTTATTTCTATAGCACATTTAAAAAACAACTCTCATTGGCCAAAGTGCGTTCCATTGGTGGAGGTACTAACGTTATACAACAGTGGTTCATAGATTAAATACAAACAACACTACATGCGTATAGCCCTCGCTCAGACGACGTCAAGAAAGTCTTGGGAGTAGAGATGAGTTTTAAGTCTCGACTTAAAGGAGTCGATGGAGGGGGCAGTTCTGATGGGAAGAGGGATGCTGTTCCACAGTCTAGGAGCTGCAACCGCAAAGGCGCGGTCGCCCCTGAGCTTATGCCTAGACCGTGGGATGTTCAGTAACCCCAAGTCGGCCGATCTGTGGGACCTGGAGGTGGTGTGGTGGGTAAGCAGACTTTTAATGTAGGTGGGGGCAAGCCCGTTAAGGGCTTTGTGTAGACATAAAGGAGGATCTTGAAATGTATTCGGAACTGCACAGGGAGCCAGTGGAGAGAGGCCAGGATCGGGGTGATGTGGTCCCTTTTTCGGGTGCCCGTCAGGAGTCTCGCTGCGGTGTTTTGGACCAGTTGCAGGCGGGACGGGGAAGATTGGCTGATGCCAGTGTAGAGGGAGTTGCAGTAATCGAGGCGGGAGGAGATAAATGCGTGGGGGAGATGATCTTTTTGAGTGTCGGCACAATTACCAGGAGGGGAGGATAAACCAGTGCATTCCTGGAATGTCCTTCCAGGGTAAGAAATTGATTGAAAGATACAGCATTGGAACAGTTCCTTTGGCCCACCGAGTCCACGCCAACCATCCATCTGTTCACACTAGTTCTGTTATTCCACTTTCTCATCCACTCTCTACACAAGGGGCAAGATACTGAGAAAGTATACGAGACACACAAGAACACCAGGCAGGTTCCAATTAAATCTTTCCCCTCTCACTCTAAATCTATGGCCTCTGGTTCTTGGTTTTCCCACTCTGGAAATCAACCCTATCCTTCCCTCAGAATCTTACAGCGTAGAAACAGGCCTTTGTGCCCACCATCCAGGCCAACCAGTGATCAGCCCGTACGCTAGCACTATCCTTAACAATTAACTTTTTTTTAAACCAAAGCTAATTATGCTACTTACCTGTACATCTTTAGAGTGTGGTAGGAAATCGGAGCACCCGGAGAAATCCCACATGGTCACAGTACAAACAGACAGTGCCCATAGTCAGGATCGAACCTGGGTCTCCGGCGCCGTGAGGCAGCAACTCTACCGCTGCGCCACCGTGCCGCCCATCTTGGAATCTTTAGTAAATAAAAGCCGAAAATGTTTCGACAAAAAATAACTCATAATTTGATTCTCAGTGCTCTTTTATTAAAATAACAGCAGAAAAATCAGCTGGACCATCGCAAAAATAGAGATCTATTTTTACCTGAGTAGTTTGTGTAATAGATGGATAAAAAAATGTGACCAATTAGTAAGAACAAGAACACGAGTGTGGGTTGAGGTCTGTGACTAAAATGGAGAATGGAATAATTTGAGAGGTTTCCAAGCTAACACACTAGGTTCATCGGGTAATAATGAAACAATACGACCTGTCCCGAGAGAGAAGTCACAAATGCAAAACACAAACTGCCAAAGGAACTCAGCCGGTCAGACAACATGTTAATTGGCCTCTAGCGAGTAGGGAGTGGATGCAAAAGTGGGATAACATAGAACTAGTGCGAACGGGTAATCGATGGTCGGCATAGACTCGGTGGGCCGCAGGGCCTGTTTCCATGCTGTATCTTTCAATCAAACACTATGTGAAGGAAATGTACCCACGGTGTTTCGGGTTCTTCTTGCGTATGGCGTGCACAGCCTAAAGTTGTAGGACAACTTGTTTTTTTGATCTTATTTGATTGTGCAGGACGGGTTGATTGCATTCGTCAAAACTGGGCGGACCACGTGAAGGTTGTAATCTTCCACCCTGTGTTTCGGGTTGGGCTCCTTCTTCTTCAGACCATCGTCCCTTCACTGATGTTGCCTGACCCGCTGTGTTTAGCGTTTAGAGATACCACATGCAACCAAGCCCTTCAGCCCACCAAGCCCACGCCAACCATCGATCACCCCGTACACTAGTCCTATGTAATCCCACTTTTGCATCCACTATGGGCCAGTTTACAGAAGCCAATTAACCAACAAACCTGCACGTCTTTGGTGTGTGGGACGAAACCGGAGCACCCGGAGAAAACCCACGCGGTCACGGGGAGAACGTACAAACTCAGCGCAGGCAGCACCCGAGGTCAGGATCGAACCTGGGCCTCTGGCGCTGTGAGGCAGCAACTCTACCACTGCGCCACCGTGCCACCTTTCTGTGAGGAGTTTGTACTGTGACCACATGGATTTCCTCACACATCACAAAAATGTGAAGATTGGTCGATTAGTTAGCTACAGTACATACCTGTGTGTGTGGAAAAATCTTGAGGGTGCAGGGTTGCAGTTGAGGGCAGTGCGAGGAGAATACCCTCTATTAACCATTACATCATCACTACAGTTGCCTGGCCCCAAACACCTCCAGTTAACTCCCAGAACATCACCCACCCCGATAACATTTTGATCTTTATCTTCACATGAATCAGTGTTATTCTTTTTATATACCATCGTGCCTTGAAGCATTTAACTGCATTAAACGATGCTGTGGAAATTAATTGAATCTGCAGAATAAGTTAACTTGCACAGAGTATTTAGAACATGGGATAAGTTGAATTCTTATTTGTGCAATACATGACTTTCCAACCCACAAAGGCAAAAAAAAACTTGGACGTAGATTGCATGCACCAATATAATTGCTTTCTGAACTCATTATTTTCTCCTGGGGTTCAGATACTTATCTCGCAAAAGCCGGAACATGAGATTCCTTAGAGTTTCCCAATATTTGATGGAATTTTCCACAAACTCAACTCCATTCCCACTTCATTGGGATTAAAAGCAGCTGTTGTGTTCTGAGTATTACTGTGGAGGGATATTATTGGGCGTTTTTAAAGTGGAGATTGATAGGTTCTTGTTTAGTAAGGGCGTCAAAGGTTATGGGGAGAAGAGAGGAGAATGGGGTTGAGAGGGTAAAATAGATCAGCCATGATCGAATGACAGACCAAACTCGATGGGCCGAATGGACTAATCTCTTCCTATGTCTTATGGACTTTAATGCACAGCACTAGTGCATGGTTAACATTGTGGAGCTTGCGGTCCCTGGTTAGGGGCCGACTTCGGGAGCTTCAGGCCGCAGGAGCATCGACCGCCCCGACACGGGAGCTTTGATCACCGGCTATGGGAGCTTTGATCACCCCAACTGCAGATGGTTAGACTCCCCCGACCGTGAAAGAAAAAGGAGGAAAGAAGACTTTATCAGAGTGGGGAATGTGGAGGAGCAGCTGTGGTGGATGTTTATGTCAAATTTTGTGTAGTTGTGTGTCTTGTTGCTTTATTGATATGACTGTTTGGCAAACCAAATCCCTTGTATGTTGCTTAACATACTGCTAATAAATTATGATTATGATTATTATGATTATGAGACTCAGTGGCCGAAGGACCTGTTTCCACGCTATATCACCAAAGTCTAAAACCACTGCCTCACAGCACCAGAGACCCAGGTTCGATCCCGACCTCGGGTGCCGACTGTGTGGAGTTTGCACGTTGTCCCCGTGGCCACACGGGTTTCCTCTGGGTGCTCCGGATGTGGATCACATGGATGCGATATTCTTTGAATATTGAACTTAAAGCATGCTTGGGGCAAGACACCAAATTAAACTTCCCAGCAGGCTATAATCTGCTAAAACATGCACACGTCTCCTGCCCAATTTCTGGGTTTGTAACTTATGCTTTTCTATAAAACGAACGGCAGAACAAAATGTGGCAAAAACCAAAGGCAAAATGGCCTGCTTCTGGGCCCAAGGTAAATATGGAAGCCATCATTCACATTAATAAGTAACAGCATTAGCCATTAACACTCGATCCAACATTAACAGACCTGTGTGCTGCATACAGCATCGCCCATTCCTCTTTGACCCATATGTAAACACTGGCAACATTCACAGAGTCTTTCCGGCCCCGAAACTGGCGAGCCTTTCATTTCAAAACAGTGGAAAATTCATCAAAATGTCGGGAACAAATATTTCCGGAAGACTGCCCCTCAAGAAAAAGAAAATACGGTGCCTTTGCCTCCCCCACTTGAAATATGTCCGTCTCCTCAAGCTGTGGTATGTTTTACATAACCTCACATTTTTCTAGAATAGTCCGTGGCAAGCCCGTATATCTCGAGCATTTCAATATCATCAATAGTTTCAGACACAGAACCTTTCACAAGGCAAGAACTGAGCAACTGAAAAATATTCTATTCCTCCACTCTCGTATCTTGTACTGAAAATTCACCAAAATATATACAACACCAGTCAAAGATGTCTTTCATGGAATTGCAGAGGTTGTGTGCGGATCAGAGTTCAGAATGCATGGAGTTACAGTCGATTTTTAATTCATATTTAGGTGATTTAACTGTTTAGTTTTTGTTTTAGAGATACAGTGTAGAAACAGGCCCTTCAGCCCACTGAGTCCATGCTGACCAACGATCACCCATACACTAAGTATATTCTACACACTAGGGGCAATTTACAGAAGCCAACTTACCTACCAACCTGTACAGAAAGGAACTATAGATGCTGGTATACCGAAAATAGAGACAAGGTTCTGGATATATTCAGCGGATCATGCAGCATCTCTGGAGAAAAATGATGGGTGACGTTTCGGGTGACCCTTCTTCAGACTGAGAGTGTGAAGAACCCTACAAACATGTACGTCTTTGGAGTGTGGGAGAAAACCGGAGCACCCGGAAGAAACCCACGCAGAAGAAACCCACATTATTCAGTAATATCACCATAATGACAGTATGTCAACGTGGTACCAGACAATTATCTGATAAGGAAGCCCCTTCTGCAGTTGGACGCCAGTGACTTAGACAAATATAGAGGGGTGTTAGATTGCATCAAATCAAATTATAAAACTTCACACCTCTTACCAGCGTGTCAGAGCTGACCAGCCATCACCCCTTACACGAGCACTATCCTGCACACTAGCCACAGGGACAAACTACAAACTCCATACAGACAGCACCCGCAGTCAGGATCGAACCCGGGTCTCCAGCGCTGCAACTAACGCTGCGCTACCGTGCTTTGCTATTCAACATCTAAATTGCTTGAGATGACCCGCTTCCTGAACCCCCTTAGAGGCAGTACGTTCATGCTTTCAGTCACCGTCCGGGTGAACAGGCCCCGCTTGGAAAAAGACACAAAGTGCTGGAGTAACTGAGCAGGTCTGGCAGCATATCTGGAGAACATGGATAGGTGGCGTTTCGGGTGGGGACCCTTCTTCAGAATCTGACGTCAGCTGTCCACTTTCTCCAGAGATGCTGCCTGACCCACTTTGTGTCCCTTTGTATAAACCAGCATCTGCAGTTCCTTGCTTCTACCTCACCATTCCTTTCTCAGTCTCCGGCCTTGATCTGTGATCCATCTCAAAAGGTCCATCACGGGTGCCGATCTCCCCACCATTGAAGGAATCTACAGGAATTGCAGCCACTAGAAGGCAGCTTATACCCTCATAGACCCACACCACCCTGGTCATTCACATCTCACTGCTACCATTGGAGAAACGGTGCTGGAGTCCAAAAACATATTGAGGTTCAAGAACAGCTTCTTCCCATCAACTATCATGCTCTTGAACCACCCTGCATAAACCTAACCCTCACCCTACCTCAGCCCTGAACCACTATAGACTTTGCACTACCTTGTTTGCTCTTGATTTCTGCGCTATCATGAACCAACGTTTACTTCAGACTTTTGAGATGCGTCATGGAAACAGGCCCTTCGGCCCACTGAGTCCAAAGGCGGCCAGCGATAACCCCATACACCAACACTATCCTACACACTAGGGACAATGTTACATTCAACAGTAGATAATTAATCTACAAACCCGCATGTCTTTGGCGTGTGGGAGGAAACCGGAGCACCCGGGGAAAACCCACGCAGTAACAGGGAGAACGTGCAAACTCCGTACAGACAGCACCCGTGGTCAGGGTCGAACCGGGTCCCTGGCTCAGTAAGCCATTGTATATTTAATTGTCGTTTAGTGCTGCAAGTAATTTGCATGCAAAGCTGCAGAATGAAATAATGTAATTGTTCTGGTTCACAACCCTTGCATTTGACAAATAAACACTCCCCAATTTGGAACCGTGCAACTTTCAGCATATCATATCAACCTCCAAATATTTTAAATATCTTGAGTTCTTTTCCTTCTACTATCTTTTCAGGAAACAAGTTCAAAATGTATTCCTGCTCCACAGGTCTGTCAGTGTAGGGAGGAGCTGCAGATTCTGGTTAATACCAAAGGTAGACACAATATGCTGGAGTAACTCAGAGGGTCAAACAGCATCTCTGGAGAAAAGGTATACGGTTTTGGGTCGAGACCGTTCTTCAGACTGGTCTTCTTGTTGATGTCAATCAGTAATTGATTAATTGAAACATGCAGCATGGAATCAGGCCCTTCAGCCCACCGGGTCCACTCCGACCATTGATCACACATTCACACTAGTTCTATGTTACCCCACTTTCTCACTCACTCCCTACACACCAAGGGCAATTTGACAGAGACCAATTAACTTACAAACCCGCTCGACCTTTTGATGTAGAGCACCCAGAGAAAAGCTAAGGGAGAACGTGCAAACTCCACAAAGACAGCCTCGGGGATCAGGATCGAACCTGGGTCTCAGGCGCTGTGAGGCAGTGACTCTACCAGCTATGTCACTGTGCCACCCTAATGGATGATGCCAGCAGCTATCATGAGTTCTGAGGCATCACATCCTGGGTGTTGGAGAAGCCAAGCCTGCAGAGCGAGGTATAGGAACAATCGTAGTGAGACCCAACGATGAAGGATGTACGGGTCCACCACTGATTTTCCGGCACCCTTGGTTCCACAGCCTTGCCACATTATCTGTTTTGCTGGACCTACAGAGGTCACGTACTTGTGGGCCTAGATACCGGTCCGCAAACTCAGCCTCGGAAATCGGCTATGGGAACAGATCTACCAGCTCTGGCCGGGCCGGAGATCCAGAGCCCCGGCCACAGCTGGCAAATTCAACCCACCGATCGGCAGTGGAAGTCCCGATGAGGTCGAGCTCGGCCACCTCAGCCGGCCAAGGTACCACATTTTCAGGGTGACTTCCAGAGGGGGTTACGTACGCTCTCATAATTTTGTCCAGATTAAAGGAGGTACCAGATTACCATTTGGCGGCAAATCGGTGGCACCTGTAGTATGGAAGGCCAGCACAGACTAATGCAAATGGGTGAAGCTCCTGCTTCTCAAAGAGGAGCCGAGGGTAGGTGCAGGACAGAAACTTGAGCAGAGCACTCGTGGTTGGCACAGTATCTTCTTGACCCTCTGTGTTAGATCTTTCACACATAGCCAGACTCTCAATCACAGGGTACACAAAATAGCTGGAGTAACTCAGCGGGTCAGACAGCATCTCTGGAGAAAAGGAATAGGTGGCATTTTGGGATGAGACCCTTTTTCAGAATCACAGGTGGCCACAGTGAAGATGAGATGGTCAGTCATAATCATGGAGTCATACAGTATGGAAACAGGCCCTTCGGCCCAACTTGCCCACACTGACCAACATGTCCCATCTACACGAGCCCCTCCTGCCTGCGCTTGGCCCGTATCCCTCTAAACCTGTCCTATCGATGAACCTGTCCAAATGTTTCTTAAACAGTCATCTCCACCATTAGTGCGTGTTGGCCAAAACAGTTAGGAAAGAGATGCAGTGGTGTTTATCAGATTTACCCCAAGCAACTATGTACTCTACGGATTCCATGCACTCCGCGCTCTGCGTCTTGTTCCTAGGCACACATGCCGAGACAAACGACGATATATTGGTGGAAGATCATCGACTCAGGAAATACAATGTTTTGCTCTGCCCAAACATGGTGGCTTTCTGGTGCACGTAGTTTAATTTAGTTAAGTTTAAAGATGCAGCATGGAAACAGGACCCTTGGTCCACCGCGTCCACGCCGACCATCGATCATCCATGTCTACGTTATCCTACTTTCCCATCCGCCCCCCATGCACTAGGGGCAAGTTACCGAGGCCAATTAACCTACAAACCCGCACGTTACTCTTCTGGTAGATACAAAGAACTGCAGATGCCGGTTTACAAGAAAAGACGCAAAGTGCTGGAGTAACTCAGCAGGTTAGACGCCATCTCTGGAGAACATGGATAGGTGATGTTTTGGGTCCGGCCCATTTTTCAGACTTGGCACATTCCTCAATGCAGGGGTACGTGCTGAGGGACTCATTGAAACCTGGAGCAACCACGGCAAAGGCCCGCAGCCCAATCGCTCCCCGTGGATCGGGGACACCCCTGGAAAGCCCGGCTCACCATCCCAGAAAGGAGGGAGCCAGACGGAGGGACAGTAAATAGTTTGGCTGCGGGAGAGAGTGCACAGTCTCGACGGGGGAGTGGGCCGCTGGAGGCCCTGCAACAGCCTGGGGCTCGGCTGGACCGGGCGCCATTCCAAGAGACCTGGCACGCGGACCGGACACGGCCTACAGCAGTGGACCAGCAGCGGAGGACACCACAGCTACGCTTGGCCAGGCTGACCCTGCAACATCGCCATGACAACGGGCCTTCATGGTCAGGTCAAGAACCCTGCACTTACAACAATTGTGGACTTGAAAATGTGGCCAAAAGCTGATGACTCTGTATTCTGTCTCAGTGTACTACTGCTATACACTTGTACTGTATCTGACATGCTTATTTAAGGGGTTTCTAAGTGCTTATGTATAGTGATACTTGTACTGAATTGTATACAACAATTAATTTCACTGACACCACTGTTGTGGGATGAATCACAGACAGTGACGAGTCAGAGGACAGAAGTGAGATCGACCGATTGACCAAATGGTGCCAGCACAACAACCTGGCTCTCAAAAACAGCAAAACCAAGGAACTGATTGTGGACTTTGGAAGGAGTAGGATAGGGACTCGCAAGCCTGTTTATAGCAACGGGACAATGGTGGAAAGGGTCAAGAACTTCAAATTCCTGGGCATGCATATTTCCGAAGACCTTTCCTGGTCCCAGCACACTGATGCAATTATAAAGAAAGCGCCTCTACTTCCTGAGAAGATTAAAGAGAGACGGTTTGTCAAAGAGGACTCTCGCGAACTTCTACAGGTGCACAGTGGGGAGCATGCTGACTGGTTGCATCGTGGCTTGGTTCGGCAACTTGAGCGTCCAGGAGCGGGAAAGACTACAAAAAGTAGTAAACGCTGCCCAGTCCATCATCGGCTCTGACGTCCCCACCATCGAAGGGATCTATCACAGTCGCTGCCTCAAAAAGGCTGGTAGCATCATCAAGGACCCACACCATCCTGGCCACACACTCATCTCTCCGCTGCCATCAGCTAGAAGGTACAGGAGCCTGAAATCTGGTACATCAAGGTTCAGGAACAGCTTCTTCCCCACAGGCATCAGGCTGTTAAACTCACCATCAAACAAACTCTGAACTATATCAGCCTATTGCACTTGATCTGTTTATTTATGTGTATATGGTCTATGCTATATAGAAACACTGATCTGTTCTGTATTTATGCTTCAATACCCTGTCGTGCTGCAGCAAGCAAGAATTTCATTGTCCTATCTGGGACACATGACAATAAACTCTCTTGACTTGAATATGACGCCAAGTTTAACTGATCTTCACTGTCTGTACTTGACCCGTATCCCTTCATTCCCTACATCTGCCTATCTAAAAACCTCTTAAAAATCCCTATTATATCTACAGTACACCACCCCCGGCAGCACAGTCTGGTACGCACCACTCTCTGATAAAGAAATACTTCCCCCACACATCTCCTCTAAATTTTGCACCTTTCACCTTAACGCTACACAGTCTAATTTCTGACATTTCCGCCCTGGGAAAAGAATGATGGCTATCCGACCTATGCCTCCCATTTTATACACTACTTATTCAGGTCTCCCCTCAACCTCCGACATTCCAGAGCAACCAATGCAATTGTTCTTCTGCTTATAATTATCCAGGCAGCGGGCTGGTAGACCTCTTCTCCAAAGCCTCTGCATCTTTTCTGTAAGGGGCAGAACTGCACGCAATACTCCAAATCAGTCCTAATCTAAGATTCATAAAGTGGCAACATGACTTTCTGAATCTTATACAAATGCCCCGAACGATGATTTGGGTTGTCACTTTAAGGGACTAACTTCTGTACTGCCTTGGGCTGCTCTTCCCAACTGCCCCATTCAAAGCTATAGCCTTAACAGCACATAATCAGGCCCTTCGGCCCACCAGCTTCATGCCGACCGTCGATCACCCGTTCACACCAGTTCTTTTATCCCACTTTCTCATCCACTCTCTACGCACTCGGGGCAATTTACATAATCAGGCCAATCAACCTACAAACCTGCACGTGTCTGGGGTGTGGGAGGAGACCGGAGCACCCGGAGAAAATCCATGCGGTCACAGGGAGAATGTGCAAACTCCACACAGAAAGCATCCGCAGTCAGGAACAAATCCGGGTCTCAGGAGCTGTGAGGCAGCTGCTCTCATTTTTGTATTTCAGGCCCTTGGGAGTAGACAACAAGAGCCAAGATAAGGTGTATGGATCGCTGGTTTTGAGAGATAGTTGCAGGTAGAAAGCCTCATGATTTTGCCACAAAAGACACAAAGTACTGGAATAACTCAGCGGGTCAGGCAGCATTTCTGGAGAACATGACAATAGGCAATAGACAATAGACAATAAGTGCAGGGGTAAGCCATTTGGCCCGTCGAGCCAGCACCGCCATTCAATGTGATCATGGCTGATCATCCCCAATCAGTACTCCATTCCTGCCTTCTCCTCATATCCCCTGACTCCGCTATTTTTAAGAGCCCTATCTAGCTCTCCCTTGAAAGCATCCATAGAACCTGCCTCCACCGCCCTCTGAGGCAGAGAATTCCACACACTCACCACTCTCTGTGAGAAAAAGTGTTTCCTTGTCTCTGTTCTAAATGGCTTACTCCTTATTCTTAAACTGTGGCCCCTGGTTCTGGATGTTGATGTTTCGGGTCTGAAGAAGGATCCCAAACCGAAACGTCACCTATCCACGTTCCCCAGAGATGTTGCCTGGCCATCTTACTCCTGGACTTTGTGTCTTGTTTTTTTGTAAACCAGCTCCTGCTGTTCCCTGTACTTGCATCTTAGTGTTTTGGCTACTTTTCAGACTTCTTGCCTCTGAATCAAATGGTTCAAGACCCACCCAAAGAGTAACATGTAAAAATCTAAATTCTAAAACCACATTATGTAATCTATTCTAAAATCACATGGATATTTCTCGAAGGAACCCCTCTATTCTCTGTCACGGTGGTTTAAAAAAACCACAAACTATTTTAAAAAAGGGTAGGGAGATAGCCTGTTGGTAACCCTATTAGCCATTGGGCAGAGACAAAAATGCTGGAGAAACTCAGCCGGTTCAGCAGCATCTATGGAGCGAAGGAAATAGGCAACGTTTCAGGCTGAAACCCTTCTTCAGACATTGGGCATGTTGGACGGCATGGGCAGGTTGGGCCGAAGGGCCTGTTTCCACGCTGTATGACTCTCGGGAGACTTGATTCCCGCCTAATATTAAAACAAAATCATTCCGTGCATGTTTTTTTTAACTTTCCACTACCCTTTCCACTAAAGCTTGCAACTCGCAAATTGGCTGTGGCGTTGCGTATGTTACAACATTAACCGCATTCCTGAAGTTTCTGGTAAGTCTGAGAACAGCAGGGCCGAGCAGAGAGAAAAATGAAAGGCAGAAACATTAAAGTATTTCTAAATTGGAGGGTGAAGGGAAGAAGCTTCCGGATGGTATATGCGTCCAGAGCCTCTCTACCCCCCATCCTTTCATTAAAACCTGTGACCTCCTCTCAGACTGAGCGAGGAGGGGGGTTTGTAGCCGTCCTCGCCCCCCCGTGTATATGAGAGGATGGCACTGAGTGACAGAACCATGAAGGTGTCCCAGACCCCACGCCGGCTCGCACGTAAACACACCACCACACATCCAAAGACATGCCAAAAACGACGGGATGAATTTCAAGGGCAAGCGGGCGGGGAAAGACACGCCAAAGACGGAAACGTTGAGAAAACAACTCCAGCTTCTGTCTCCCCTTCCCTGTCACGTTAAAGGTTAAGTGGGAGACAAGAACACGGGCACTTGATATACAATATACAATATAGAAATATATATTTGCCACAACTTCGGTGCACTTTTACCCCAAGCGGGCAAACACAACACAACTTCCAAAAGATACAGACAGTGCAGTTAATTAAAACATAAATTCCTGCTGATATTTAAGGCTCTAAATCTGGGGTCGAAATACCAACGCAATTCTTTCGCAATAGTCACTAGATTTGCACGCATAAAGTTGCCCGGCGTCTAGAAGGATACAGTAAGTGTTAGTCATGTTACAGTACAAATGTTACAGTGTGTCTGTTACCTCTGCTAGTGCAGGCGGTTAGAGATCCTTCTCTCTCTCTCTCTCTCTTGGCTACGGTAGTATAACTGACAGCCAGCCAGCAGTGGTGCAGATTTCCCCCCTCTCCACCTCATCCGCAAACAGCCTTTTTCTTTTCTTTTTTTTGCTTCGGCAACCAGCCTTGAAGGGGAGGAGGATGGTGAAGGAAAGTTGGCGAGAGGCGACTTCAGCACATGGCGTTAGCCAGCCACGCCGGAGCTCCCCCCGTCTCGGTTGCACCGCTCCGCCCTCTCCTCGCTTATCATTCCTAACGAGTGAGCTGTTGCCAGCGACACACTCCCACCCTACGCCCCCAAGCAAAGCTCACAACATCACAAAAATCGGTGTCAATCATTTCTAAGAGGGGCAAATATTTAAAGAAATGCACACAAATCCCCACTAGATACACTGTCACAAGCATTCATGTTCACCCCAGCAAAGAGATTTTCTAAAGTGTGATTTCCAAAGTTAGTTTGAGCGCCATTCTCAGGAACTTTGGATGTGTTTTTTTTAACGCAAAGTTTGTTATTCCTTGTGTGTATGTGTGTGTGTGCGAGCGGAAGTTGACACAATCATAAATTACATTTTACACGTTATTTACGTAACAGGGTGGGGGCGGATCTTGAAGTTATTGCTTGCCCCTTAATACACCGTGCCCTTGCTTTTTCAGATTATGGTTGGAATATGTGCTGCAGAGGTTCTGAGTAAATTGAGTTAAAAGTTCTTCGGGACAGAGGGAGGGGGAAGGGAACTATTAATTTCCTGTCCAAATACTGTACAAGATTGAGACAAACTCGCTGCGGTACTGAAATCAGACGCAAAATGCTGGAGTAACTCAGCGGGACAGGCAGCATCTCTGGATAGAAGGAATGGGTGAGGTTTCGGGTCATCCGTTTCTTCTCTCCAGGAATGCTGCCTGTCCCGCTGAATTACTCCAGCATTTTGCGTCTATCTTCGGTGTAAACCAGCGTCTGCAGTTCCTTTTTACACATTACCGATTTTGCCTGATTTTGGATTAATAAGGGTGTGAAAAGGTTACGGGGAGAAGGCAGGAGAATGGGGTTGAGAGGGTTAAATAGATCAGCCGCAATTGAATGACGGAGTGAACTCGATGGGCCGAATAGCCTAATTCTGCTCCTATGACATATGACCTTATGAAATGATTTGAAAGATTTGAACGCCCAAGAAAGAAGGGGATTCCAGAGCATGGTGTACACTACCTGGTCCATAACGGATTATTTATTTAATGTATTTATTGCATTTATTTATAATCTTTATTGTATTTGTTGAAGCGATCGTACTTGTATTGTGCTTATCATATTTATTGGATTGATATCTCTATTTGCGTTT
Source organism: Raja brachyura (assembly GCA_963514005.1). The sequence goes on along the minus strand of OY740796.1, from coordinate 19,044,707 downwards.
ATTGGCTTGATATTTGCATTGGATGGATAATCCTTCCATGCTTAGAATTTGATGCCACTATTGATGGAAGCTCGTCATAGTCCTGATGCGGCTTTAAGCCAAAAGTCAAAGTATCCTTTATTGTCATTCAGACCGTTCGGTCTGAACGCAATTTCGTTGCCTTGCAGTCATACATATAATAATAAAACAAAACACACAATAAACACAAATTTAACATCCACCACAGTGAATTCACCAAACACCTCCTCACTGTGATGGAAGGCAAAAGTCTTAAAGTCTTTGTCTCTTCCCTCCTTGTTCTCCCTCTGCACTGAGGCGATCCAGGCCTCCGATGTTGTCGTCCACTGGGCCCGCGGCCGAGCCTCCGAAGTCGGGCCGCCACCGTCAGAACACAGTCCAGGTTTTACTGCAGCACGGCAGCCCTATGGACCGGGATGTTCGGCGACTTCTGCAGCAGTTTGAAGAAAGTGAGCCACCGGCAGAGCTAGCACAGTCCTGGGCTGCGTTGAGAGAGGGGACAGTGGTAGCAATGAAAGAGGGGCAGGAGAGTGGGAGCAGCCTATGTCAGAGGCGTCTATTCTCCACTCCTCCTTATTTGTCGTCAACAGAGGGTTCTCTAAAAACGGCCTCCCAGTAGCATGTGCAGCTACTGCCATTTTACATCACTCTCTATGTCATTATATCTCTATCTGTCTTTATCTCTCTCGATAGACACAAAAATGATGGAGTAACTCAGCGGGACAGGCAGCATCTCTGGAGAGAAGGAATGGGTGACATTTCGGGTCGAGACCCTTCTTCAGGTTCCACTGTTGTACGATGACCATCTTTCACCTGTCACCCCTGTGCAGAATTTTTTTTGGGGGTTTGGGGGATGCAGATATCACAGCCCTGCTTCCCTTGCAGACAGATAGACAGGCAGACAGACAGATAAGTAAAATGTAAAATAAAATGACAGAGAGAGAAATACAATGACAGATCGAGAGAGTGAGATAAAATGCGATTGACAGAGAAACTGATGGTCTCAACACGAAACGTCACTCATTCCTTCTCTCCAGAGATGCTGCCTGTCCCGCTGAGTTACTCCAACTTTTTGTGTCTATCTAGAGAGATAAAGACAGATAGAGATATAATGACATAGAGAGTGATGTAAAATGGCAGATTGATAGATAGAGAGAGATGATGTTCTAAGTTCTAATTCTTCCTCACTACAGAGCTCATTGATCTGTGTACAGGCCTCCAGTGCAGAGCCAGTTCCGCACATCCCTTGGTGTCCAGGTTCCATCGACCATGACAACCAGGTCCACTTCCCCCATCTACATCTCCACCCTCATCCATCCTCACAGCTGTTGGAGCTGCTCTGCGTTGAGGAATCTTTGGGTAAGTCTTTGTCTGGGACTTGTGCCTCGAACGTACAGTCGTGGGTGACCCTTAGCTCCAGACCCATCTCCTTCCCGGGGTCAAAGGAAAACCTCTGCTGGGTGATGACCTCCCCCCCCCCCCCCCCCCCCAAGGGTTATAGGGAGAGGAACCAAAGAAACATTACCCCGTCAAGAAACTACGGAGAGAAATTGGAGGGAAATATGGGCCGATTGTTGGGTTGGATATGGGGCGGCACAGTGGCGCGGCAGTGGAGTTGCTGCCCCACAGCGCCAGAGACCTAGGCTTGATCCTGACCAGGGGTGCTGTCTGTGCGGAGCTTTTACCTTCTCCCGCGTGGGATTTCACTGGATGCTCCAATTTCCTCCCACATCCCGAAGACAAGCGGGTTTGTAGGTCAATTGGCTTCTGTAAATTGCCTCTAGTGTGTAGGACAGAACTAGGGTACGGGTGGTCGCTGGATCGCATGGACTTGGTGGGCCTGTTTCCACTCTGTATCTCTAAAACACAAATACAGCTGCTTCATCCCTTGGCATGGCATGTGTCTGGTGCTTCAGGGCTGTATTGGGTCATCTGTTCTGAGCTCCATGCCACTTGCCATTAAACTGAGACTTGGTCCTCAATGGGAGGTGGCTCCTTTGCCACCAGAATGGGGGCTGTCCAACCAAACAGCTAAAACCTGAAAGCAAAACCCCGCAGATGCTGGAGATCTGAAACAAAGTAGAATATGCTGAAAACACTCAGCAAGTAAGAGGGCACCTGCGGGGAGAGGAACAGTTGACGTTTCACGTTGATGGCCTTTCATCAGAAGGAATAACCCTATCGGGCGTAAAGATCAAATGACGTTGCTCCACGATTTCCGCCAGTCTCAAACCTTATTCGATTTGACAAAATACCCCGGAAATTCCAGTCACGGATGTCCTTTTCATCAAGATTGAGAGAGGATAGAGTGAAGGAAAATTATAAGTGAGTGTACAGACGGAGAACGAGAGTGTGAAACCACAGTGTGATAAAATAGAGTCAGACTAATACAGAGAAGAGCAAGGCGGGTGGCAAACAGCCAGTGAATATCAACCAGTGCGGGTTTTTCCTGACATTTACTTCATTCAACTAACCACGCAATTATAACAACATTGCATCTGCCTTAAATAACATCTGTAGATCATTAACCCGTTTACATGATTAGTTTCATTTCAACTTTGTTTTTCTCCCTGGTATCAGTATTTACCATTTCTATCAATTTAACTAATTTCCTGCACTGGTATTCTTCGCAGTCTCTCTCTATTTATTTATGTATTGTTAACATTGTCCTAGAAATTGGGCCCATTAGTGCCTATTTTTAAGCGCAAATACTACATAAAAGTGTTGTTAGGTGGTGCCAGCAATCATTATCTAATGGCGTCATCTTTCGGGAAATTGGTCTGTGCGCTGAGAAGCCACTACACCGCTGAAAAATCTTTTTTAAAGAGACACTGAGACAGGTACATGGATAGGATTGGGTTTAGAGGGATATGGACCAAACACAGGCAGGTGGCACTAGTGTAGATGGGGCTGGTTGGTCGGCACGGGCAGGTTGGGCTGAATGGCATGTTTCTGTGCTCTATGCCTCTATGAGGTGAGACCGGTGTAGATGGGGCATCTTGGTCAGCATGGATGTGTTGGGCCGAAGGGCCTGTTTCCATGCTGTAAAACTAAAAACAATAACCACAATTTGGGCGATTTGACGGGGCAGCCAATGGTACAGCGGTAGAGTTGCTGCCTTACAGCACCTAGGACCTGCGCTCAATTCTGGCCTCGGGTGCTGTCTGTAGGGAGTTTGCACATTCTCTGTGTGACTGCGTGGGTTTTCTCCGGGTGCTTTGGTTTCCTCCCGCAGTCCAAAGATGTGCAGCCGTACAGGTAATTGGCTTCAGTAAAACAAAATTGTAAATTGTTCCTAGGGTGTACGATTAGTGCTAGTGTATGGGGTGGTCGCTGGTCAGCGCGGTCTCGGTGTGCCGAATGGCGTATTTCAGCCCCGTAACATTAAGTCTAATGTTGCCATGCACCGTACATGTACATGTCCACGTAGCCAATGTAGGGCAAAGAAATCCAATTTATAAGCAAATGTGATTTGCTTCCACTGAACCTACTTGTAAAAAAAACCTAGCAGGCTTTACTAGCATTGTGCAACTAAGTCCCTGCGCTTACATTATCTAGGAGCTCAAATACTCTTGTATTTGTTGAGCAGTTAAAGGTTCATAATAACAAATCAATACGATTTTAAAACTTCTCTTTGGCTCAGATATATTTGAGGTTACCTGGCATCACCAAATCAGTTAATGACAAACGGATATTGCTTAAAGCAAATGTATTGCTGATATATCTTGTGGTTTATTGTCAGGAAAATACAGGGCGAATTGACATTCGCCGCTGCCCCAATTTTTTCTCTATGACGTTGACTGATTAATCAAAATGGCCTTTCTCATTATCGGTATCTGCGTAGCATTGATAGAACAAAGAATATTACAGCACAGGAAAAGGCTCCTCAGCCCACAAAGTCCATGTTGAACCTGATGCCAAGTTAAACTAATCCCTTCTGCCTGCATGTGATCCATATCCCTCCATTCCCTGCATACCCATGTGGCTATTGAAAAGCCTCTTAAACACGACTGGCATATCTGCTTCCACAACCACCCCTAGCAGATTTTTCCATCCTGGGATAAAGATCCCAGAGAAAGCAATACAAGTCTGTCCAACCTCTCCCTGTAGCTATTACTCCCTAAAGGGCCTGTCCCACTGTACGAGCTAATGCAAGAGCTCTCCAGAGTTTAAAAAAAAATCTAACTCGTGGTAAGTAAGTAGAATGTATGTAGCGGATACGTCGGAGCTCGGGACATCTCTTAGCGGCTCGTAACGCTAACGGCAGGTACTCGGGAAACGCGGTAAGCTCGTGAAGTTTTTTCAACATGTTGAAAAATGTCCACGAGAGCCCCGAGTACCTACAAGCGGCTATTACCATAATTCTCCGAGTTCAAATCAGGGGAAACTCGGGAGAACTCTTGAATTAGCTCGTACAGTGGGACAGCCCCATAACCCAGGCATTATTCTGGTAAACCCCGTGTGCACCTTTTCCAAAGCCTCCACATCCTTCCTGCAATGGGGCAACCAGAACTGCCTGCAATACTCCAAATGCAGCCTAGCCAAAGTCAGATAAAGCTGCGTCGGAAGTGTCAGGCGTGGCCAGAACTTGGATGAGTGAAATTATAAACTTTGTTTCGGACTCAAAGTCCAGACCAGGGACATTACATAAAAATACATTGCATATTAAAAACATCATAAAATACATATAATATCTTAGTATATCACTTATAAAAGCATCATCAATAATATATTTTAAAAAACAATACATGAATTAAAATCCAGAATAAAAAAGAATGATCAATGTCCTACAACGAGACAGTGATACCAGTGTCTCCACAACTGGGATCATAGCGTGTAGTGCTGAACTTTATGTTTGACAAGGCCACAATAATTACATTTTTAGAATCATTTATCCTGCAAATGAATTTATACATATGATTTCTTAGGATAGCTTCTAAAGTACTGACTCCTGCAGCCACAAACATGTTACTAGCACTACACCATCTAGGTTTCCTTAGCAATGTTCTCATGGCATCATTATATAGAAATGTTACAATTTTTTGAGATTTTAAAAATCAAGTCTGCAATTTATCCCATCAGATAAAGCATAAAAAGAAGTTTAATTTGACACCTAATTCACTTTCATATCTCCAGTATTAACAAAGTTATGACCATTTTCATACTCGGAAATTAGCATCTTGTTCCTCATTGCCTTTCAATTGACTTAACTCAAAAGCTGTGATCTGGAACAGTTAAAAGCCCATAACTTTCTTTAAAATTAAGAGAACTCAATGACATTTTCAGTTATTATAAATTTAAGCATTCTGAAACAAATATGAAACAATCTTACTTGGATGACCTAAAATTAAAGCATATAATTAGTTAGTTATCTAATTGTAGCTAATTACAAAATTCAATGAGTAGATCTAAATATCTATCCATTTCTTAAGAAAAGATAAACTTTTTTTAAATTGCCTGTGTCCAAATAACATTCACACAATAATCCACTATATAACATAATTTTTAAATCTCATTTTCATGAATTTATAGGCCAAATGGAAGGAATTTAGTGTTTAATGCCTGTAAATTAATGGCCATTTAAATCAACTAGCGAGTGGGTTTTAGTGGAATGCGGTGGATTAGAACGTTGCAGTTTACGGTGAAGTCGGTATGAAAAATACTGTTGGTTCATACATTTTTTTGTCCCCTTTTCGCAACATGAAAACATGATTAAAGCCTCCCTAAAAACCAAGTTTTTATGTAAAAATAAACTGTGTAGCTTCTTTTATCGCCTACCTTAGGTCCGTTCTGCTGTCACCATTCAGAGCTTTAGAAGATGATTTTTAAACTACTCTAGTTAATAAATAATCTAGCGTAGTTTAAAAATACCTTTACAAATGAAATGTCGGAGCAATTTCTCTTTAGCGACGAAATCGCCCGACATGGAGTGATTTGGACCGCCTAGAAAAAATTGGCATTTTAAACCCGCCCCCCTCTGAAAGGCGCCAAAGTCGCGCACACGGGGAGCGGCAGAACTGCAGCGCTGCTCAAGGTATGTATTGTAACATACCTACATTATAGGCCGCCTTTAGTCTCTGCAAACTTGTCTTTCCGTAGTTAGACCACAGGTGCGCAGTATAAAGTGGTGTGCAATATGCTCTAAACAGCGACATCTTCACCACATCTGGACACGCACCAAACTTACGCAAGAGAATATTTGCAAAGCTATAGAGAGATTAAAGAGCTAAAAGGTTTGGTGAAGGGATTTAGGAAGATGCAAAAGGAGAAATAAGAGGATTGCCCGAGGGCAATATGAGAAGAAGGAGCTTAAAAAATGAGCAAGGATACAAATAGAGATGAAAGGTTAATGGGCCTGTCCCACTTAGGCGATTTTTCAGCGGACTTCCGGCGACTGTCAAGTTGCCGGCAATGACCTGAAAAACCCGGAGCTGGAACGGCAACTGTCAGAGCGGAACACACACAAACACATCGCACAGGCGGGGATCAGGGCAAGCGGGGGGAGTGCTGTCTAAAAAATTCCCATGGTGCAAAGCCAAGGTGATACAGACACACACTGCAATGAACAGGAAGGTTGGCGTTGTAATTAAGACGGCTAAAGCACAGTGTACAGTAAGTCCTTTAAAATAGGGGGGAGAGGGGGGAGAAGGAGGGGGGAGGGGGAGAGACAACTTTTAAGAAGCCAGAGATACACCGCTGTGAAGCTCGGCGGACATTTAACATTACCGGTCGGCTCAGAAAACTACTGCTTACCTTTTTTTTCCCAATGAGCCAATGAAATTCACCGGTCAGCACCGGCTCCAACCTACGATAACCTCCGAGAACCTTGCTTCCCACCTGCAGCTTGAGAATTCTCGCTAATCTCCATGGCGACTTCATTCTGGTCGCCGCTAATTTTTCAACATGTTGAAAGATTCTCGGCAACCATAATGAGGCCGCGACTAGCTCCCAAAATGTGGGAACTCCTCACGACCATGAAGGTGACTCCCCGGCGCGAACATGTGGCGAACATGTGACGACTGCAAAGTCTCCTGCAGTCGCCTAAAAAGTTGCCTAAGTGGGACAGGCCCATTAGGGTCAGAGGAGCAGACACAAGATGCATCACAAACGGTCATTCTGAAACTCCAATTTGGGTTTTAGATTAGAGATACAGCATGGAAACTGGTCCTTTGGCCCACCAGGTCCACACTGACAATTGAACACCAATTCACAGTAGTTCTATGTTAACTCAATTTCTCATCCACTAGGGAGCAATTTACAAAGGTCCATTAACCTACAAATCCACACATCTTTGTGATGTGGGAGGAAACCAGAGCACCCGGAATAAATCCACATGGTCATAGAGAGGACATTCAAACTCCACACAGACAGCACCCGAGGTCAGGATCGAACCTTGGACTCTTGCGCTGTGAGCCAGCAGCTCTACCAGTAGTGCCACTGTGCCACCCCTGTGTATGTGCTTGGTTACTATTCGGAAACATTCATTCTGGTGGTGAATTGAACATAGAACATAGAAAAACGCAGCACATGAACAGGCCCTTTGGCCCACAATATCTGTGCCGAACGTGATGCCAAGCTATAATAATCTCATCTGCCTGCACATGGTCCATACCCTTTAATTCTTTGCACATCCATGAAGAACAGGGAGAAGACAAGAGGAGAGAACCCAAAGTTAAAGAGGGATTGGATGTAAAATGGGCCACTGAATCACTGCCAAAGGAAGTCAAGATCTAACCTGAGTCCGGAAAGGAGAGTGGAACTGTAGAGAAGGGCAACAAACCAACAATAAAATACCTTAGACCATGAGTGACTGAACTTATACATTTGCAGAGATTTGCATTAACAATGCAAGGAAGATATAGAACATAGAACAGTACAGACACAAAGTGCTGGAGTAACTCAGTGAGACAAGCAGCATCTCTGGAGCGCATGGACAGATTGAATTGAATTGAATACATTTCATTAGCCAAGTGTGTATACCTTGGTGTTTTGCTCGCAAGGATAACAACACGATATACGGTAGACAATTAAAAATAAAACATTATAATTTAAACATGTGAAGAATGAAATAAAACACCAGAGCACAAGGAGGCTACAGGTTTTTGGTTATTGAGTAGGGCTACTGCTTGTGGAAAAAAGCTGTTTTTATGTCTGGCTGTGGCGGCTTTGACAGTCCGGAGTCGCCTTCCAGAGGGAATGATTCAAAGAGTTTGTGGCCAGGGTGAGAGGGGTCAGAGATGATCTTACTCGCTCACTTCCTGGCCTTTGCAGTGCACAGTTCGTCAATGAGGGGAAGGTTGCAGCCAATAACCTTCTTAGCTGATCGGACGATGCGCTGCAGCCTCCGGATGTCGTGCTTGGTGGCTGAACCAAACCAAACCATGATGGAGAAGGACAGACTCTATATAAAACTGGACCATCATTGCCTGGGCAGATTGTGTTTTCTCAGCTGCCGCAGGAAGTATATCCTCTGTTGGACCTTTTTGACCGTGGAGTCGATGGTGGCCCCCCATTTAAGGTCCTTGGAGATGATGGTTCCACGGAACTGAAATGACTCCACAGTTGTGACTGGTGGTGTTGATGGTGAGTGGGGGGAGAGGAGGGGGAGATCTCCTAAAGTTTACAATCAATTCCACCGTCTTAAGAGCATTGAGCTCCAGGTTGTTACGATGGCACCAGGACGCCAGCTGTGACACTTCCTGTCTGTATGCAGATTCCTCCCCATCCTGGATCAGTCCAATCAGGGTTGTGTCGTCCGCAAACTTGAGAAGCTTGACAGAGGTGTCTGTGGAGGTGCAGTCATTGGTATAGAGGGAGTAAAGGAGAGGAGAGAGGACGCAAGCCTTGAGGTGCTCCTATGCTGAGGGTCAGCGGGTGCGAGATGTGCTTCCCCAGCCTCACATGCTTCAGGAAGCTGGTGATCCACTGACAGAGGAGTTCAGGCACAGTCAACTGGGAGAGTTTGGAGTGTATTAGCTCTGGCACAATGGTGTTGAATGCAGCACTAAAATCCACAAACAAATTCCTTGCATAGGTCCCCTGGCGGTCTAGGTGCTGGTGGATGCAGGCCCAGGTTGACTGCGTCATCCACTGATCTATTGGCCCAGTATGCAAGCTGCAGAGGGTCCAGCAGGGGGTTTGTGATATCTTTCAGGTGGGTCAGCACGTCTTTCAAGGGTCTTCATGACCACAAAGGTCAGTGCGACAGGCCTGTAGTCATTAAGACCAGTAATCCTTGCCTTTTTGTGTACAGGAACAATAGTGGAGACTTTGAAGCATGCAGGGACAGTGCAGGTTTGCAGGGACTGATTGAAAATGTCTGTGTAGACTGGTGCCGGTTGTTCAGCACAGACTTTGAAGGTAGAGGGGGAAACATTTTACCGTCCTGGAGATTTCCAGAGATGGCATTTGAGATTGGGACCGATCTCCAGACTGATTCAATGTTGATGGAAGCTGTGGATCCAGCAGAGAATAAGGGAGTGTTGAGATAGAGACAAAGTGCTGGCATAACTCAGCGGGTCAGGCAACGTCTCTGGAGAGAAAGGATGGTTGATGTTTCGAGTCGGAACCCTTCAGAGTCCATTGCAGGTCTGGGTGAGTGCGGACTGGAGCTGCATTTGGGTCTTCAGTCTAAAGAAGGATCCTGAACTGAAACATCACCTGTCCATGTTCTCCAGGGGTACTGCCTGACCCGCTGAGTTATTCCAGCACTTTGTGCCTTTTTTTTTTGAAAACCGGCATCTGCAGTTCCTTGTCTCTACATGGAACAGTGCAGCACAGGAACAGGCCACTCGGCCCACAAGGTCTGTGGCGAAGATTATGAAAGTCGACGTGAAATTCTACAGTTTGGTTAAATGATGTCCGCGACTTGTTACATTAAATGTATTTTTTTATTGCTTCTTGACACATTTCATGCTCAACGCTCTGATTCTTTCTGAAAATTGAAGCATAATGCATCTTTACCTTAATGGCCATATTTTACAGGTAATTGGGGAAAACTAAGTAGCTGTCTGCATCACTGCGCGTGAATAATGGCTGAGAGACTATTTTTTATCCTTTCACATCTTGATCTTCGCAGAATGATGTGTCCTTTCGGCACTCCAAATCTAGTGTTGCATATGTTGCTATAGTGAACGAAATATTCTTACACTTGTGTCAGCCACTAGCAGCAGTAAGAGCTGCTGAATGAAGCAGAATGTGTATTATCCTGACACAAACACTGCAAAAACATGCGCCTTATTTCAACTTTGCAAATCACTCCTGTTCCAGCCAATTTACAGACGGCCATTTAACCTACATACCCGCACGTCATTGGGATGTGGGAGGAAACCGGAGCAGCTGGAGAGAACACACGCGGTCCCAGGGAGAACGTAGAAACTCCACACACAAATGGCATCTGAGTTCAGGATTGAACTTGGGTCTCTGGCACTGTAAGCTCTACGAACTGTGCCTCCCAAGGTCTATGTATTGTGCACGCAAGCTAAAATCCTACCACCCATTATTCAATAATATTACCATAATGACAGTACGTCAACAAGTTGTACCAGATAGTTATCTGATAAGGAAGCCTCTTCTGTCCTTGGACGGGGGGGGGGGGGGGGGGGGTTGACTTAGACAAATATAGAGGCGTGGGTTACACAAAAAGCTGGAGAAACTCAGCGGGTGCAGCAGCATCTAAGGGGCGAAGGAGATAGGCGACGTTTCGGGTCGAGACCCTTCTTCAGAATATAGAGGCGTGTTAGCTTGCATCAAATCAAATGATAAAACTTCACACCTCCTACCGGCATGCCATGGCCGACCAGCAATCACCCCTTACACTGGCACTATCCTGCACACTAGCTACAGGGAGAAAGTATAAACTCTGTACAGGCAGCACCTGCAGTCAAAATCCAATTCCAGTAGATAGACACGAAATGCTGGAGTAACTCAGCGGGTCAAGTAGCATCTCTGGTGAAAAGGGTCTCGACCTGAAACATCACCTATTCCCATTCTCCAGAGCTGCTGCCTGGCCTGGCCTGCTGAGTTACTCCAGCATTTCGTGTCTATCATCGGTGTAAACCAGCATCAGCAGTTCCTTCCTTTAGAATTTCCAGGGTCATTTAATTTCTTGAATTTAAGTTCCGCAGCTGTCAGGGTGGATTTGAACCCACGTCTTCCGAACAATGGATCAGCTCTCGGTCATGGGTCCAGTCACTTAATCCACAGAGCCACCATTTGTGTCAGTCATCTTCTGTCAGCTCTAATAATCGGGTGTCAGGCTGACTCGGGCTGTTTCAATGAGATGACTGACTTGAAGCAATGAATCTCGCAGCAGCTATTTTGTTTAGTAGTCACTTTGCAGTGATTGCTGGAGTTGCTTTCTTCAGCACATAGAAGCCGAGATGGAGTTTCTTATTGTGCGTCTGATTGGGGTCAGTTATTAGCGGGAGAACAAGGTGAATTATCAACCCCCACTTTTTCTGATGTACATTTGTTTGACGCGAGCTGACTTTAAATGCAGCACACCTATTGAGTGCCGATTAAGGTAAAATGAGAGGACTAAAAAAGATGCAGATGCTGGAAACAATTGCAGAAATTGCTGGGAGTGCACAGAGCTCTCAACTGCTGAAAAGAACAAAGAGGTGAAACTAGGAGACACAAGGAACTGCAGATGTTGGAAGCTGGAGTAAAAGTGCAAAGTGCTGGAAGAATAGCGGGTTCAGCTGCACTTCTGGAGAACATGGATAGGTGGCGTTTCGGGTCGGGACCCTTCTTCAGTGATTGTAGTAGAGGGGAGGGGAGCAAGCTGGAAAACAGAGTGGGACAATGCCTGGCACTGGCACTAATGGAGGCCATTCCGCCCATTGATTCTGTGGTATAACCTGGTACAACACTCTTGTTGGTCCCAATATCTCCCACAGGTATTCGCTCTTATGCCAATCCAATTAGCTGTGAATGGTTTATGCACAAGGACACAGGTTCCTCCATCCGGTGCACCTGTCGAACTGTGCCATTTAATTCTATTCTTCCTGCCAACCAATATCACTTCACATTTCTCTGCATTAAATTCAGTCTGCCGTTTCTTTCCTCATTCTGCGAGCCAATTTCTCCTTGATATCTATGACTTTTGAGCAGCTGGGTGGCACAGTGGTAGAGTCGCTGCCTCACGGCACTGGAGACCCGGCTTCCATCCCGACTGCGGGTGCTGTCTGTACGGAGTTTGTACGTTCTCCCCGTGACCGCGTGGGATTTCTCCGGGTGCTCCAGTTTCCCCCCACACTGCAAAGACGTGCAGGTTTGTAGGTTAATTGGCCTCTATAAATTGTCCTGAGTGTACGAGTGATCGCTGGTCTCCGTGGGCTCGGCGGGGCGAAGGGCCTGTTTCCACGCTGTATCTCCAAACTACCTTATGCTAAACTTCAGCTTAATGCAATACTGTACCCATGAATCTAGTCTCGGTATGAGGTCAGCTAGCTAAAATCAACTGTTTTAAAGCCTCATGTTTATCGCAGTACATCTAGACCCTAATGAGTTTGCAATGCGTAACTTTATGGACATTTTGATATGAAAACAGTTTCATAGCAGGCAATTCCTATCAGCACATCTTGATTAGATTACAAAGAAAATATTACATAAATTAGTCCAATCAATTAACACATCATTTCAATCATTTAACTGCAATCAAAAACTAGCACGTCAATCATATTTTAGCTCCTTCAAAGTGGTTCCCTGGCAGATATTTACTGCTCTAGATTTTTACTTTAGACATACAGCGCGGTAAAGGGCCTTTAGGCTCACCGAGTCCACCAGCTGACCAGTGAGCGGCAATATTGCCTGACCCCCCTCCCCCCTCCCCCTCCCCCCCAGTCCCCAGTTGCTCCAGCACTTTGTGTTTTGCTCGAGATTCCAGCATCACCAGTTCAGTTTAGTTTAGTTTAGTGTCACGTGTACCGAGTTGAAAGCTTTTGTTGCGTGCTGACCAGCCAGTGGATAGACAATACATGATTACAATCGAGTCATTGAACCAGGTAGATGTTATGTCAGGACCGCTCTCTAGTTGTTGATAGGATGGTTCACTTGCCTGCAGCTGGGAAGAAACTGTCCCTGAATCTGGAGGTGTGCGTTTTCACACTTCTGTACCTCTTGCCTGATGGGAGAGGGGAGGAGAGAGTGTTCAGGGTGAGACTGTCTTTGATTATTGGTGGCCTTGCCGAGGCAGCTTTAAATGTAACCTAGACTAAGTGGGATCCGTTGGGCCCCAGTCACGCGTAAGGCCTGGTCCCCCAAAGCAACCCAATCCCCAACGCAATATTCCACCACTCACCCATAGCCCCTAGCTGTGCAGGCGCGGCTCATTTCCCCTCATCCCCCAACACTCCCTCCCCCTCCTCTTCATGTGTGGGAGGGGAGGCCAGGTGGGGTGGGGAGGACGGGAGGGATGGGGGGTGTGTGGCAAGGGAGGAGGTGGGGGTGGGAGGGGAGGAGGGGGTGTGTGCGTGGGTGGGGGAGTGTAGGAAGGGGGAGAGGGTGGTGTGGGGGGGATGGGGTGAGTGGGGGTGGGATGGGGTTGTGGGGGGAGGGGTTGTGGGGGGGGGGTTGTGGGGGGAGAGGGGTAGTGTGGGGGGAGGGATATTGTGTGGGGCTCTCGGGCTGGGCGTCTCGTGGGCTGGGCTCGCTCACTCACGGCTTCTGGACTCTCTCACTCACGGACTCTGGACTCAGCCCTGCCTCCGGGTCTTTAATCTCCTCACCCTGGTGATTGACAGCGGGTGCCGGAAGGGGCGTTACCTTCATGGTGACTGACAGACGAGAAGTTCTGATCTCACAATTTTATAAAACCTTCATAACGTTTGTAATATTCCACCGATCGGAACAAAACTTGGTGCGCTTGGAGCAGAGGAGAACGGTGAGTAAGGTGGCGAAAAATCTTAGCGATATAGGGTACCGTTTTTGTCCAAATTTAAAAACAATGCAAACCAGAAGATGACAAGATGAGAGTTTTAGTAATAGTATAGAAGAAGAAAAGATAGATAGATAGATAGATAGATAGATAGATAGATAGATAGATAGATAGATAGATAGATAGATAGATAGATAGATAGATAGATAGATAGATAGATAGATAGATAGATAGATAGAGATGGACTAAATGGAAGGGAGGTTGGTGTGTGTGATGGTCTGGGCTGCATCCACAATTCACTGCAATTTCTTGTGGTTGAGGATGGAGCTTTAATTATGTTTCTATAGAAGTTGGTGAGAGTTGTTGGGGACATGCCAAGCATCCCAAACCTTCTAAAGAAGCAGAGGCGTTGGTCTGCTTTCTTGGCCAATGCTTCGATATGGGAGTCCAAAATAAGTTGCTGGAGATGTTCACGCCTAGAAACATGAAGCTTTCAACCTTAAGTCTCTATTATAATTATCCATCCTGACAACATAATGAGTATGAAACTCAGTCTTTGACTTTTCAGTGTCCACTAGGTCAATCACAAATTATTTTCTTCCCAAAGATATGTTTATGTAACGTAACCAGGGGTGAATATCAGATCCTCTGGTCTCTTTCAGTGAGCTGAAGACAGGACAGGATGTTGCTTTAATTTAGAAGCTCAGACCTCTTGATAGGAACTGTAGCAGACAAAATCTCCCGAGTCCAATAAAAAATATAGAACGTAGAACAACACAGCACAGGAAGGGGCCCTATGGCCCACAATGTATGTATCAAACATGATGCAAAGTTGAACTGGTCTTATCTGCCTGTACATGATCCATATCCCACTATTCCATGAACTTCCATGCGTCATTGTAAACATTTCTTAAATGTCACTATCGTATCTGCCTCCACCACCACCCCAGGCAATGCGTTCCAGGCCCCCACCACTCGATGCCTTAAAATATTTATGTCTACAACAATGTTTTGATTTATTGAAAGTTACAGCATGGAAACAGGCCCTTCGGCCCACCGAGTCCATGTCGACCGCTCATCGCCCATTCACATTAGTTTTACTTTAACCCACTTCCTACACACTACGGGGCAATTTTAAGGAGGAGCAATCACCTATAAACCCCCTTGTCTTTGGAATGTGGGAGGAAACCGGAGCACCCAGAGAAAACCCACGCAGTAACGGGGAGAACTTGCAAACTCCACACACAGAAGGCACCCGAGGTCAGGATTGAACCGGTGTCTCTGGTGCTGTGAGGCAGCAGCTCTACCAGCTGTGCCACCATGCCTTGTGCTGAGGGCACATCACATAAAACTAATTGTGAGCAATTTTAAATTTTAATCCAGTGATTACATATATCAGTGCAGTCTTGAGGGTTGATTGAAGTGGAAATTGCCCCGTCTTCTACATGTTGCCAAATACTATGAGAACTCTCAGGCTGACTGATATCCTGGATACAGAGCTGAGGGAGTGCTTCATTGCCCAATATCCTACCTGGTGAATCATTGAATTAACCTGCCTGCCTGGATCAATGTTAATGCTCCAATGGCATTATTCCAAAAAGATGTAAAGTTCTCACAAGCCAACATTCCTCCCCACCCCCTAACGGAAATGCTAATCACAGAGGGTGGCGGATATATGGCAGCCTCTTCAGAGACCCACACCAGCCTGGCCACACGTTCACTTCACTCCTGCCACGGGGAAGAAGGTACAGGAACCTGAAAACTGTAACATCCAGGTTCAGGAACAGCTTCTTCCCTACAGCCATCAGTGTATTAAACCCTACAAATAGGCTCCAAACTGTATAGACAGGGGCATTGTTTTTTACTTTGATCTATTATTGTTCATTTATTTGTCTGTTTGAACATTTACTGTATGTATGTATGTATGTATGTATATATACCTGTATGTATGTATGTTTGTGTGTATGTATGTATATAAAATGGGACAATTACATTTTTAGCTTCTTGTTATATATGTCAGTCAGCCAGTGGCACCTAGGAATAGACTGGGTGACAACCAAGAATAGTTTGGTGACTACAGGAGAGACAGTTGACGGCACGGAAAGACGGCACCCGGGAAAGGCTGGGTTAGCACCCCAGTCTGTGTCGTTCGTGAGAAAGACACCCAACAAAGCTACGGAAAGGCCTAATGAACCATCGTGGCCTAAACATCCATCAGGCGAGAATGAAATGCTCGGAGAAGGAGAAAGAGGTGCAGCGCACAGGCCTTGAACCTGGTGAGACGCAGGAGGAGCCCGGCCGGGAGTCACCCCACAGAGCCCAGTCCCTCCATGCACTAGAGTCTCCCAACCCCTGCAGAGTGGTTACCAAGATGGCTGATCCGTGGGCGGTTGCTGCTGGGACGCAAGTCGGGGCCTGATCAACCCCGGCTGGGTCGCCTGGGCGAGGGTGTCTGATGTTGTGAGACCCGAAACACCCGATGACCCCAGGTCACATGACTGAGGATGCGTCCCAGCGCATCTAGAAGATGTATATTTTTCACATTGTAATATATAATATATTGAACTTTTTTTGTTTGCTCTGGGTTTTACAGAATACTCTGGTCACATCCCTGCTGTGCTGCTACAAAAACTGGTTTGGGTCATATGCCAATAAAATATTCTTGATGGAACGAGTTGCCAGAGGAGGTTGTGAGGCAGGTGCGATAACAACATTTAAAGAAACATCAGGACAGGTGCGTGGATAAGAAAGGTTTAGGGATATCGGGCCAAATGCAGCCAGTGGGACTAGTGTAGATGGGGCATGTTGGTCAGCATGGGCAAGTTGGGCTGAAGGGCCTATTTCTCTACTATATGACCCTATGACTAAGATTCAGTCAAACAATCATTTCACCGAAAAAAGACACAAGGTGTTGGAGTGATTCAGAGGGTCAGGCAGCTTCCCTGGAGAACATGAATAGGTGATGTTTTGGGTCGGGACCCTTGGACATCTTTTTAAGGGCTGTTTCTAGCACAGAGTGATAGATGCCTACCCAACAGCCACGGTGCAACACACAATTCAGGGACTTGTTGAGGCACTTTGACTTAAGGTTAAGGAGAGCTATCGATTCTGTTCTAGAAAGGACAGGGCACTCTACCAACCGCAACCTCCCACACAAAAGCACAAAGACATTTCTGTTTGAACAAGTACATAATCATAGATTCAAATCACCAGATCACTGCTCAAGATTGGGCAAGTCACTACAGCTCTAAATCCCCGACTCAAAAGCATCTCCAGGAAAGAAAACGTAAGCTGGAAAATGGACTTTATGCAATCAAGATCCTGTAGTAACAATGTTTCATTGGGTAACTGTGGAATGGGTCCAGGATTTTTGATGTAATTGTGCTCAGATGAAGGAGCTTCCAGAGTTCAAATGCAGCAACGAATAAGTACAGCACAACACACACAATTGGGCCAGTGTTTCTACAGGAACGATAATCTCCTCCATATCCAGGAAGTGAATAATTCTCAGCAACAGCTGGTGTGTGCACTGACCTCTGTCCCTCTCTCCTCTCCTCCCCTCCCTCTCTCTCTCCCTTTTTCTTTTCTTCTCATTCCTTCTCCCTCCCCTCCCTTCTCCCTCTCTGTCCTTCCCTTTCCCTCTTCTCCCCTTTCACTCTCCCTCCCCCTAACCCCTCTCTCTCTCTGTACTATTCTCTGCATTCAATTCACATCGCTCCCTTATTTCACAACCACAATTGATTATGACTTATTGTGGCTGCACGAGGGGCGAGGCAGTTTGAGAAATGCCCTCCAGAACAAATACCTAATGTCTCCTCTTTCCCTGCAACTCTGCCCCAAAACTTGGCTCGATAAATTGTGCAGGAGCAAACATTTTCACATTATGTTCTGTCCTTATTACGTGTTACGTATCGAGCTCTGAAACTTGAGAGACACACATTAAGTGCAGAACAAGTGAAGGCCATAGTTTAAAACATGTTTTAACCCTCCCAAGGAAATGTAAGGAAATTTGACATCAAAGTTATTAGAGTCGTTGTTATGGAGTCAGAGGGTGTGGAAATAGGCCCTTCGGCCCAACTTGCCCACGCTGACCAATATGCCCCATCTACACTAGTCCCACCTGCCTGCATTTGGCCCATATCCCTGTAAACATAAGGTAGACACAAAATGCTGGAGTAGCTCAGCGGGTCAGGCAGCATCCCTGGAGAGAAGGAATAGGAGACTTTTTAGGGTCGAGACCCTTCTTCAGACTGATGTCAGGGGAGAGGGCGGGACAAAGACAGAATGTAGGCGGAGACAGTAAGACTAGTGGAAGAACTGGGAAGGGGAAAGGGATGGAGAGAGAAAGCAAGGGCCATCTGAAGTTAGAGAAGTCAATGTTCATATCGCTGGGGTGTAAACTACCCAAACTACCCTGTAAACATATCGTATCCATGCACTTGACCAAATGTTTTTTAAATGTTGTGATAATACCTGCTGCAACTACCTCCTCCGGCTGCTTGTTCCATACACACTCCACCCCAGTGTAAAAAAGTTGCCCCTTAGATTCCTATTAAATCTTTCCCTCCTCACCTGAAACCTATATTTCTCTCATGATCTTATACAACCCTATAAGATCTCCCCTCGTCCTCCTGTGCTCCAAGGAATAAAGTCCTAGCCTGCTCATCCTCTCCCTAAGCTCAGGCCCTTGAGTCTTGGTAACATCACAATACATGGAGGCCATTCAGCCCACAATGCCCATACTAGAGATGGATTGTTGACCTAGATATAAATCTAATTGAGTGGCAGGAATCTGAGACAAAGAATCATAGTTCAGGTACTCCTGATAATGAGCCAGGATGGTGACCTGTGGTCCCACCAGTATCAGAGTTGGCATCATCACCAGTCAACAAGCTTATTAAGTAATAGAAATGATGGGAAAGCAAGCACCCTACTTTACCAATGACTGAAATATAGTTTGTATTGGGGGGAATAGACACAAAGTACTGCAGTAACTCACCGGGCCAGTCAGCATCTTCTCTGGAGAGAATGGATAGGTGACATTTCTGGTCGGGACCCTTCTTCAGACCCGATTTCTGAATTTTCTGACCCGTTAGACTTTTCCAACCATGTTCTCCAGAGAGGTTGCCTGACCCACTGAGTTACTCCAACACATTGCGTCTTTCACTGTAAATCAACATTGCGACAAGTGGCAGAATCTGGGGGAAGTTGATGGGAATGTAGGAAGAACACAGGGGAGATAAGTTGGGGAATGGGATTTTTCTGTGTGCTAGTAGATGACAGGATGGACCAAATGGATTTCTTCAGGACCATAAGGAAATATGTAATATATGGGAAAGAACATGATTTAAACATGATGTGTTTCGCTTGTAAGTGTGTGCCCCTCCAGGTTCGGAACATCGATGAATAGAACTGTGTTTGCATTATTTCTTAATTAATTTCTTCATTATAATGAGACATTGGGATTCTCTTTTGTAAATCATCACCTGCATCTATTTATGGAACGAGCTGCCGTAGTTGAGGCAGGTACTATCGCAATGTTTAAGAAACATTTCGACAGGTACAAAGATAGGACAGGTTTAGAGGGATATGAGCCAAACGCCGGCAGGTGGGATCACCTCAGGGGCCATCCAAAGGATAGAACCAGACAGCTGTTCAAATTGATGCGACCCACTCCGTCGGGATTTCACTGTCGCCAACCCAAAATCTCCGATCTGAACTGTTAGATCTTCATGTAGAAAAATATTATTGGAACATGGGACATGTAGGTCGGTGTGGGCAAATTGGGCCAAGGGGCCTGTTTCCACACTGTATGACTCTATTACAGTGAACACAGCAAAGAGTCTTCAACGGAGGTGCAACAGTCTGTTGGGAATGAAGAGGGGACGTGGGTGAATCCATACTCAATGCAAGTCTGAGAGTAGGTTTGAGGAGATGAAGCATGAGAATTTGAATGGATGAACTTAAAGACGGTGGAAGAAGTGATTTACTTCTTTACCCCTTACTTCCAGTCTGAGGAAAGGGTCCTGATCCGAAATGTCACCCATCCTTTTTCTCTCGAGATGTTGCCTGACCCGCTGAGTTACACCAGCACTTTGTGTCTATCTTTGAGTTACGTTAAGGGATTTGGAGGAGGACGGGTGAAACTTAGAAGCTGCCCGAAGGACAATGAAGGAAAAACATAAGGTGTAGTGAGTGAATTACAGAGTGGGAGATGAGCTGGAGAAATTAAGTCACAAAGTGCTGGCGTAACTCAACAGGTCAGACAGCATCTCTGGAGAACATGGATAAGTGATGTTTGGGGCCATCGAGAAGGGTCTCAACTTGAAACATCACCCATCCATATTCTCAATAGCTGCCTGACCTGCTGAGTTACAATAGCACTTTGTGTCCTTTCGTGTATTAACCAACATCTGCAGTTCCTTGTTTCTGCAAATATTAGGTGTCATTTGGATTAGTAATGGGAGGCTTTGAGATGGGTAGCTTCAAGGAAGGGTGAGATCAAAATAGGTAGTCGGAAGGAACTACAGGTGCAGCAGGCAGTGAAGAAAGATAATGGCATGTTGGCAATAGCGAGAGGATTTGAGTATAGGAGCAAGGAGGCCCGACTGCAGTTGTACATGGCCCTGGTGAGACCGCACTTGGGGTATTGTGTGCAGTTTTGGTCTCCTAATTTGAGGATGGACATTCTTGCTATTGAAGGAGTGCAGCTTGGGTTCACCAGGTTAATTCTCAGGATGGCGGGACTGTCATATGACGAAAGAATGGATCGACTGGGCTTATATTCACCGGAATTTAGACAAATGAGAGGGGATCTTATAGAAACATATACAATTCTTAAGGGATTGGACAGGCTAGATGCAGGAAAAATGTTCCTCATGTTGGGGGAGTCCAGAACCAGGGGTCAGTTTAAGAATAAGGCATAGGGCATTTAGGACTGAAATGAGGGGGGGAAAAAAAAATCAGCCGGAGAGTTGTAAATCTGTGGAATTCTCTGCCACAGTGGAGGCCAATTTACTGGATGTATTCAAAAGAGTGTTAGATATAGTTCTTAGGGCTAACGGAATCAAGGGATATGGGGAGAAAGCAGGAACAGGGTACTGATTCTGGATGATCAGCCATGATCATATTGAATGGCGGTTTTGGCTAAAAGTGTCGATCGGCCTACTCCTGCACCGATGCAAAAACCTTTGCATTATTTCTTCTGAACTAAGGCTGTCAGAAAGTAGCATCAAGAATATTCAGTACGTTTGGAAGAATAAATAGGACAGAAAAGATACGTCACTGAAATACATTGAGAATGTGAAACCTATCAACAAATATATTCATTATAAATTACACAGAAATGTATGTGAAAATTAAGCTAACATTCAACAGTTTTACCCAGCTCGTCTAAAATGTGATAATTATCCTAAGGAAACCATGTTATGAAAACCGTGAAGGAACCTTGTGTGTTAGCCAAATATAGTCCATGGAAGGAACTGCTGCCTCACAGCTCCAGCGATCCGGGTTCGATTCCGACGTTGTCCGTGCAGAGTTTGTACGTTCTTACCTCTGACTGCATAGGTTTCACCTCGAGTGCTCTGGTTTCCTCCTGCATGCCAAAATTGTGTAGATCAGGGGGTAGTGTATAGAACTAGTGTATGGCTGATCACTGGTCGGCGCAGATATGATGGGCCAAAGGGCCTGTTTCCACCCTGTATCACTAAACTAAACATAACAAAACTATGAAGGAAAGGTTAGTGATCTTACTAGATGGCTGATGAATGGCACAGATGTTGTGGGCTGAAGGGCCTGTTTCTGTACTCGACTAACTCCATGACTCTGTTTAACCCCCTAGACCACTTTTAACCTTCCAATTTAATTAGTATGGGTTTTCTCCAGTTTCCTCCCATATCCCAAAGACGTTTGTAGGTTAATTGTCCTTCTGTAAAGTGTCCTTAGTGTGCAGGGAGTGGATGAGAAGGTGGAATAATATAGAACTAGTGTGAACGGGTGATCGATGCAATCATTCTCAAAATTCAACAAACAGATCTGTGAGAAAACCACTACCGAAAAAAATAAATCACACTGGCTTTATTTAAAAGTTCTCTTCCCACTAGTCTCAGCTCAAAGTTTAACTTGTGAAGTGTTTATTAACCAAAGGAGCCTGGATCTGTGAAGCCAATATTTAAACTAGGAAAAAGTTCAAAAGGACATCTCTCAGAGTTTAATAATTGTTTAATAAACCTTTCCTTTGACCTTGTATTTGGCTTGCGTTGCCCTCGGATTTACCTGCATGCATTATTGGGAAGCTGCCAAGTGTGAAGTTGACGGGGTTGCAATGTTCATTTATTTTAAATTCAGGGTGAAAAATCAATGGCACTTGAAAGGAAGGTATTCAAATTATTAGCTAGCCACTCAAAGCGGCAGATGAATGAGCTTATGATTAATTCATATGGCAACTAACAAATACAAACTCATTTCACTGAATTTAGTCTAGTTTAGGGATACAGCATGGAAATAGGCCCTTCAGCCCAGGCCGACCAGCACTTACCCATACACTATTTCTATCCGACACACTTTACAATTTGCAGGGGACAATTTACAATTTTACCAAAGCCAATTCACCTACTAAACCTGTACATCTTTGGAATGTGGGAGGAAACCGGAGCACCTGGAAAAAAACCCACGGGATCACAGGGAGAATGTATAAACGCCATACAGACAGCAGCCGTAGTCAGGATCGAACCAGTCTCTGGCGCTGTAAGGCAGCAACTCTACCGCTGCGAGGTGAAAACAAAGGGATACGAACACCCTCCCACACCCTAGTTGTCCATCACTGTTCGTATCCATTCGTTATCACCTCTTCCACAACCAACAATGGACCATTGTGGGCTCCACCTTTCCTGAGTCATCGGTGCCGGCTCAGATTTGTTCTGAAACATTTCATTTCGTTTAGAGATACAGTGCGGAAACGGGCCTCACGGGCCACCGGGTCCACACTGGGCAACGGTCCCCGCACATAATACTATTCTACACACTAAGGACAATTTACAATTTCATAACAAAGCCAAGTAGCCTACAAGCCTGCATGTCTTTGGAGTGTGGGAGGAAACCGGAGCACCCCGGGAAAACCTACACAGGTCACATTCAAACTCCATACACCCGTCATCAGGATTGAACCCGGGTGTCTGGCGCTGTAAGGCATAACTCTACCTCTGCGCCACCATGTCGATAGTCATACTGCTAGTTTCCTTCTCCCCAGACTCTCTGAAGAAGGGTTTCAGCCCTTCCTTTCCTCCGAAAATGCTGCCTGACCCACTGATTTACTCCAGCATTGTGTGTCTGTATTGCACTATGTTCTATGAACATGAATCGGTAGAACATGAATCGGTTCTATGAGTTTGTACTAGGATTGGGGTTGATTAAACTGAAGAGTAATGGGGATATGCTATTTGTAAGGCAGGAAAGATGTGATCCTTACCTGTCCAATTCATATGGTTGAGTTCGAACACTTCTGAAACTCACACGTAAACAATAAATGCTAGTCTTGCCAACAATGTCCCACTCTATAAATTATTTATAAAAATGCACTAGCATTATAGTATGCACAATTGTGTATTTATCTTTAATGGAACTTTGATTGCACTGTCAAAAAGGTTACTAAATCTGCACACTTTATTTCACAGTGCCAGAGACCCAGGTTCAATCCTGACCTCGGATGCTGCTGACTGTGTGGAGTTTACACGATCTCCCTGTGACCGTGTGGGTTTCCCTCCCACATCACCAAGACCGGCGGCCTTTGTGAATTGCCCCGGTGGATGCGGAAGTGGGGTGACATAGAATGGATGATCAGTTTAGCTTTGGTTAGTTTATCATCATATGTAGCGAGGTACAGTGAAAAGCTGTAAAGTGCAGGGGTGAGCATTGGTCGGCATGGACTCAGTGGGCTGAAGAGCCCGTTTACAGGCTGCAACCTTCAATCAATCAAAACAACGTCATTGGGAATTTCAGTGACAGCCAATATGACTTAATCTGCAGAAGCTAATTTGAAAGTCAATAGATTTGAAGGACCAGACAGCTCTGGAATGCAGGAGGGCATGCATGGTCTCTCATTTTCAATGGTTTTCAGAGTCAATTACCTAGGCCTGTGATCATCAATATTTTTTCGACCACTGTGAAAGCCACATTAACGACTGAATTAGCTCATTAATGACTGCTGCACAGTACAGTGCTCTCTCTTATATTATCACCTTTAATTTGTCATTCAGTGAATTTTGCTTAATACAATGGTTGCCTTTCTCTTAATCTATCACTCTTTCCCTATCACTACACACTCTCTGCCTCATTTTACTTCGGAGTCACGTGAGTGACTACGTGAAGACCCAGCCAGCACGCATGCGCGACATATCGTCGTTCGCATGCGGAAGCGACAGTCGGGAGGAGCGGGGCTCCTCCAGCGGAACGGTAAGACTCACCGGAGTGGTGAGCACGGCGAGAGTAGCGGCTAGCGCTGCTGCTATAGAGAGCAGCCAGCAGCGTGCCGTTTTTTCTCCGAGCTGCAGGTGCGACCTGCAGCTCCCGAATTCCGCCCGGGAGGGCTGCTGGTTCGCCACGGACAGGCGGTAAAACCACCCGTTTTTTCTGCGAGCTGCAGGTGCTACCTGCAGCTCCCGAATCCCGCCCGGGAGGGCTGCTGGTTCACCACGGACAGACGGTAAAACCACCCGTTTTTTCTGCGAGCTGCAGGTGCTACCTGCAGCTCCTGAATTCCGCCCGAGAGGGCTGCTGGTTCGCCACGGACAGGCGGTAAATCCACCCGTTTTTTCTCCGAGCTGCAGGTGCTACCTACAGCTCCCGACTTCCGCCCGGGAGGGCCGCTGGTTCGCCACGGACAGGCGGTAAATCCACCCGGAAGCCGATCGGGACTGCCGACTCAGCTGGGTCCAGTCCCGAGGACACCCCGTTCGCTGTTAGCGACGGAGGTCGTCTTACCCGCATGGAGCGGATGGTGGAGCAATTGCTCCAGCGTGACCTGCTTTTGCAGGGGCAGGGTCACGGTGGGCCTCTTCGCAGGCCCACGGCAGGATCCTATTATGGACTGCCTAAATGTCTCACCCTCTTCGCAGGGGAGCATTGGGGGTCAGAACTGGGCTGACCCTGAAGAGGGGGAGTTGGCTGAACAAACCAACAGTGTCAGGGGTGCAGTGAAGAGTTTCTGGATATGGTAAGTAACATGCAGTTCCTTCTAAAAAAGGTTACCTATCCACCCTAAGCTGGCAGCTAGTTCAATTATATGACTACAAACCAGCTTCAGGAGCAAGCCATCAATGCTACAGCTGATAAGTATCTTGCTCCTGATAATTGTAACTCGCTGATTGTTCCCGCGGGGAATACCCTATTTGGGGGATCATGAGCCCCACGATTAGAGGGCAGGAGCCAAACTTCAGAGGATCCTGAAGCTTTTGACCACCGGAATTCGGCAGTGCCAGTACTGCGGTGGGTATAGAACTACCGGTAGAAACAGGATGCTCTGGCCTTACTGTGAACACAGTTTGAGATAATAACTACAGGAAGAGCAACTCAACCCCAAATTGCGGGGTTATGCAAACCAGGTACGCTCAACCACCAAATCTGCTGTGCGGAGCTCCCCAAATAGGTGAAAGACCTGGACAAAGAGCTACCAACAGCAACAGCACCCCTACACACCCACCGGACAGAGATATCACTACAGATCGTCCGGTGGTGAAAGCTCGAAGGCCGGCCCACCTGCACAACAGCCTTTTTAGGCCATGGCCCAGCCCGGCTTTCTTGGAAAATGCGCCACCCCTACAACGCAGCAACTCAACAGAAGAAATAACGGTGGTATTGGACCACTACGCCGGCAACACCTTGGAGGTAGGTGGGTCTGCCTCCCCCAGGAACATCATATGTCTAAAATTCATCTTGTGGGGGAGGCCGGTTGCACTTTTACCTCTGATCCTTACATACTCGGAAGTATTCAGGGCTATAAAATTGAATTCATCTACGAACTCCCTACCCCGGTCCAGCATACGCCTAGCCGAAAGTTTATACTTTCACAAAGAAAGAACGGCGGGCCATGCTGAACTATTAAGACTAATTAGCAAAGGGATAATTGAGAGAATCACAGGAGTTCGTATCTGATATATTTACCAAAAATAAAAAGATGGCGGATGCCGCATAATCATAGACCTGACCGAACTGAATACTTCTGTTCAGTATGTTCATTTCAAAATGGACACTTTCGACAAGCAGATAGCTAATAGCTATGGGTACTACATGGCATGCATTGACCTCAAAGATGCATACTATTCAGTACCAATACACAAGGATCATAGGAAATACCTTAAATTTATCTGGATGGGACAATTATGGCAATATATAGCCTTACCCAATGGGTTATCATCAGCACCCAGGCTGTTCACCAAATTATTGGAACCAGCTTTGGCCTATTTAAGGAAACAAAATCATACTGTTATGGCCTATCTTGATGATATCCTCATTGTCGGGGAGAATTTGGAAACGGCTACATTGGCAGTTCTAGCCAAAAAACA
This sequence comes from Raja brachyura, assembly GCA_963514005.1. The sequence continues at coordinate 19,018,253 of OY740796.1, read as the reverse complement.
TCTCTTTCAAAAGCTGGGGTTCATCATACATCCAGATAAATCAAAGTTGGAACCCTCTACTACCATGGATTACTTGGGGTTCACCATTGACTCGGTGCAAATGTCTACCACCTTACCACCGAACAAGGTGGTGGACTTGATAGAAGCTTGCAGAAGCCTTACTGACATCAGGGATCCAGCCATACGGTAGGTGGCCATGGTAATTGGGAAGATAGTGGCTGCTTTTCCCGCAGCGCAATTCGGACCACTACATTATCAAAACCTACAAAGAGCTAAAATTATAGCTCTCAAAAGTCATACCATTTTGACAGGCCTATGAAGTTATTAGAAAAGGCAAGAGTTGAATTAAATTGGTGGATGGGAAATGCTCAATTCTGTTCCAAATCCATCACTATCATAAATCCCTCGGTTACATTACAGACTGATGCCAGTGTTAAAGGTGGGGAGCAGCTAATACCACCACTGTTTGTGGTGGCAGATGGAATGCACAAGATTTAACCCTGTTGGGAGCACTAGGGTTTAATTATCTAGAAATACTGGAAGCATTCATGGACCCCGGGGCCTACTGCTTAGATATGCACCAGTTGCATGTATGGTTACAAATTATAATACCACAGTGGTGGCCTATATTAATCTTTTGTGTGGAATAAAATCGATATCATGTGATTAATTGCCTTTTTACAACTGGCACTGGTGTCTGGATAGAGAGATTTGGATCTCAGCCACTTACCTTTCAGGTAAACTAAATACGGTGGCGAACACCAGGTCACGCAATTCAACGACAACATTGAATGGATGTTGGATCGGGACCGGGGCCAGCAGCGATGGATGTTTCTCGCTGCATTGGGGGGATTGTTTGCTATGCATTTCCCCCCTTCTGCCTCATCAGTCGGGTCTTACAAAAATTTAATAGACTCCGCAACGGGTATTTCGGGTTTCCCGACTGGCCTACCCAACCATGGTCCCCAACAGTACAAAGATGGCCGCAGAACACTGCTTTCGGATCCCCAAACGGCCGGGCCTGTTGGCACACCCTGTGACGGGTAAGTCATCCGTGCCATGATCGCATTAACCTATTGATGCTGTTTCTGAACAGGCCATTTCTGGACTTCGGATACTCCGACAGGATGATCAATGTCATCACTTCGTCGTGCAGGGAATCCACCAGGGACAGCACTGACATATGTCAGCAGATGGGAGTGTTTTCTTCTTCAGAACAAACACTTCATATGACTCGGCCACCATCACTGGATTGCAGGAGTTCTAGCCACCCTTCATTCCATGAAGGTTTGAGCTACAGTGCCATTAAATTTGCAGGAGTGCCCTACCTACCAACCTGGACCGAGGGGGTGATCACCAGCGTATAGGATCACACCCTCTGGTATCAATCTGATAAGGGGTATTAATTCTCTTTCCCCTAGGCCAGATACACCCATACATGGGACTTAGGCATAGAATTTACTATGCTTCGAGAATGGACACCAATATCGGGGCTCTCTCTGGATACTACATATAATATGGTTATGTTTATGGCACTTGTAACAGCACAACGGGTCCAGTCTTATATAGCTAAGGCTGCATCCACGTCAGCGGCTAGGATGATGGGAGTTCCTATGGACCACATCCTTGCTACAGCGGGTTGGAGCAGTGAACGGACTTTTCAGCGCTTCTTTTATAAACCCGTGGCCGCTCCGGAGACGTTTGCAGGGGAATATGTTAAGTTTCTGTTACATGATTTACCCAATGTGGGGCATATCATTTTAGGTATGATTAAATACCTTCTTTGTTTTTCAGCCAGTGTTATGTCTGAATTACGTTCATCCTCTTATCCCAGCATAGCGGTGTGTGAGCGTGGAGCTTCCAGGGCATGAAATCACAGAGCTTTGAAATCTTCACGTAGTCACTCACGTGACTCCGAAGTAAAATAGTAAGATTAAACGAGAACTTACCAGTTTGAAGTTTGATCTTTATTTTATGAGGAGTTACGATGAGGGATTACGTGCCCTCCGCTCCCAACCCTCTACTATAAAGATCACCTGGTATGAAAGTTCTCTCTTATCTTACTATATTAGTCATTGTGACTGTCTGTGATTTCACACCACTGCTTTGAAGAATGTCGCGCATGCGTGCTGGCGGGGTCTTCACGTAATCCCTCATCGTAACTCCTCATAAAATAAAGATAAAATAAAATAAAGTCGTGAACTTCAAACTGGTAAGTTCTCGTTTAATCTTACTATTTTATTTTCTCCCTTATTTCCTGCCCGCTCTCATTCTCTGCTTGTTAAAGAAGGAACTGCAGATGCTGGAGAATCGAGGGTTACACAAAAAGCTGGAGAAACTCAGCGGGTGCAGCAGCATCTAAGGAGCGAAGGAGATAGGCGACGTTTCGGGTCGAGACCCTTCTTCAGACTCCTTTTCGTAGGGAGGAGGAGAACTTCTTCAAAGTAGGCATACCTTGAGGAGATATCGCAGTGGAGTAGACAAATTGTTAAAGAAGGAACTGCAGATGCTGGAGAATCGAGGGTTACACAAAAAGCTGGAGAAACTCAGCGGGTGCAGCAGCATCTAAGGAGCGAAGGAGATAGGCGACGTTTCGGGTCGAGACCCTTCTTCAGACTGTCTGAAGAAGGGTCTCGACCCGAAACGTCGCCTATCTCCTTCGCTCCTTAGATGCTGCTGCACCCGCTGAGTTTCTCCAGCTTTTTGTGTAACCCTCATTCTCTGCTTGTTTGGGTTCTCTTCCAGCCACTCCTCCCAATCTCTTTCCTTCCCACTCACATTGGCTTTATCTTCTGTTTCCCTCCATTAATCTTTTAGATTAGAGCTACAATGGGACCAGGCCCTTCAGCCCACACTGACCACCTATTTGCACTAGTTCCACGTTATTCCACTCCCTGTACACTTGGGGCAATTTACAGAAGCCTATTAATCTACAAACCCGCACGTATTTGTGATGTGGGAGGAAACCAGAGTACCTGGAGGAAACCCACGTGGTCACAGGGAGAACGTGCACAAAGGCAGCACCAGAGGTCGTGATCAATCTCATGCCTCTGGTGCTGTGAGGCAGCAGCTGACCGTCCATCACCCCGTACACTAGCACTCTCCTACACAATAGGGACAATTTACACTTTTTTTTACCAAAGCCAATGAACCTACAACGCTGGAATGTGGGAGGAAACCATAGCACCTGGAGAAAACCCACATGGTCACAAGGAGAATGTACAAACTCTGTTCCGACAGCACTGGTAGTCAGGATTGAACCTGGGTCTCTGGCGCTGTGAGGCAGCAACTATTCCATTGCGCCACTGTGCTACCCAAGTAGAGGAACACTTGCGAGAATGCCGAAGATTTTAAAAATGGGTGAAGTACAACCAAGGAATTGATATTAAGATAAAACGCGAGACTAAATCATGCGGAAATTTTAGAAGCTTCAAGATTATAGAAACTGCCGAGGTTAACAACAGTAAACGAGGGCTACTTCGAGTCAAAGACAGGATAGTTATTCCGGTGAAGATAAAAATGGCAGAAACATTAAAGACATGATTTTTGCCTGTCACAGTAGAAGACAAAAAACACTTTAGAAACTGCAAGGAACCAAAGAACCATTCAGAATGCAGAACTTTAAATTAAGATTCATAAATATTACAATGAATAAAATTTAACCTTGATGAATCAGTTAGAGAAATGCTGGGACCTTATACGCTAAAGATAAATTCCCAATCTACCCAGAGGTGGCCCTTGCAGTTTTTTTAAAATCAACATTTTCTCTCTAACACTATATTGCTGCACTCTTGTTTGCTTTCTCTGCTTGCACTACCTGATGTACTCACATATGGTTTAATTGTACTTGTGCAAGGTATGATTTGCCGAGATAGCACGCAAGATAAAGTTCTTCACTGTTTCTTGATATGGGTGACAAAAATAAATGAATAGTTAAAGCACTCGGAGCAATCTTAGTTTAGTTTAGTTTATTGTCACATGGACCGAGGTACAATGAAAAACATTTCTGTTGCGCGATATTCAGTCAGTGGACCTGGGTCTCTGACGCAACTTTACCTCTGCGCCACGGTGTCGCTCAACAGATACGATCCAAAATAACATTTAACACCCAAACTTTTTAAACATTTTAATTTCCAATATATAGTGGATCACATTGGAGCAATGAAAACAAACAATAAAATGGTTAAAAAATATAATCCCCTCCCCCCTCAAAACCTTTATTACATATGCATCAACGGTTACTATTCCCTCATCCAGGAGCTGGCTAGTCAGCCAGTAACCTGGAGATTACAAATTGAGAGACATTATTTTATCAAGAATAAAATGGGAAGACAGGACTACACTTGCATCACACTTGGGAGTTAGATCACAAATCTTGAAATCATGGAGATAAAAAAAAACCTCACTCCACCACAAACAGTTGGCACAAATTCTTCCCACCCCCACCCCCACCCAACCCATTCACAATTTTACGCCATGTCCCCCTCCCTTCACAAACGTGGGGGTCACCACTGTATGGAACTCGCAGTCTGAATTAGTTTGAGCTCTCGTGTTAAAAAGCTTTAAATGATCAAAGAGTTACGATAGAAAAGGAAGGAAGGTTTGATGGTTAAGTCAGTGTCAGCTCTTCCCCGACATGATTCCATTAAAGTTCACGGTTACTCCCATCGGCTGAAGAAACGCGGCGGCTTTAGGTCAGAGTCTCGCCCTTCGTCACCTGTGGAACAAGTCAACAAACGCCCATCGTTAAAACGGCCAACGTTAGATCGTGATCACTACCTGTAACTGGATCATCCTCCTCCCAATGGCTCTCTCTCTACAATGGATAGGAAAGGTTTAGAAGGATATGGACCAAAACGCATGCAGGTGCGACTAGTGTCAATCTTGGTCGGCGTGGTCTAGTTGGGCTGAAGTCGATGGACTTTACGCAGAAATGCCACAAAGAACAATCTTCTAACCTTGAGGATGGTACAAGTAAAATGGATGAAGGGTGCCTGTGGTTGTGGTGTATCTAGGCTTTCAGAAAGCCTTTGATAAGGTCCCACATGGGAGACTGGTGACTAAAATTAGAGCACATGGCATTGGGGGTAGCGTGTTGACATGGATAGAAAATTGGTTGGCAGACAGGAAGCAAAGAGCAGGAGTGAACGGGTCCTTTTCAAAATGGCAGGCAGTGGCGAGTGGAGTGCCGCAAGGCTCAGTGTTGGGGCCGCAACTGTTTACCATATAAATATAAATGATTTGGAAGAGGGAATTAGGAGCAACACTAGCAAGTTTGCGGATGACACAAAGCTGGGTGGCAGTGTGAACTGTGAAGAGGATGTTGGGAGGTTGCAGGGTGACCTGGACAGGTTGAGTGAGTGGGCAGATGCGTGGCAGATGCAGTATAATATAGATAAATGTGAGGTTATCCACTTTGGAGGCAAAAACAAGCGGGCAGATTATTATCTCAATGGGGTTAAGTTAGGCAAGGGGGAGGTGCAGCGAGACCTGGGTGTCCTTGTACACCAGTCACTGCAAGTTGGCGTGCAGGTACAGCAGTCAGTGAAGAAAGCTAATGGAATGTTGACCTTCATAACAAGAGGATTTCAGAATAGGAGTAAAGAGGTTCTTCTGCAGTTGTATAGGGCTCTGGTGAGACCACATCTGGAGTATTGTGTCCAGTTTTGGTCTCCTAATTCGAGGAAGGATTGAGGCAGTGCAGCGTAGGTTCACGAGATTGATCCCTTGGATGGCGGGACTGCCATATGAGGAAAGATTGAAAAGACTAGGCTTGTACTCACTGGAGTTTAGAAGGACGAGGGGGGAATCTTATAGAAACATATACAATTATAAAAGGACTGGACAAGCTAGATGCAGGAAAAATGTTCCCAATGTTGGACGAGTCCAGAATTAGGGGCCAGTCTTAGAATAAAGGGGAAGCCATTTAAGACTGAGGTGAGAAAAAACGTTTTCACAAAGAGTTGTGAATTTGTGGAATTCCCTGCCATAGAGGGCAGTGGAGCCCAAGTCACTGGATGGATTTAAGAGAGAGTTAGATAGAGCTCTAGGGGCTAGTGGAATGAAGGGATATGGGGAGAAGGCAGGCACGGGTTATTGATTGGAGACGAGCAGCCATGATCACAATGAATGGCGGTGATAGCTCGAAGGTCCGAATGGTCTCCTCCTGCACCTATTTTCAATGTTTCTATTACAACAGGTAGAAGCTGCACAGGCAGAATTAACACCTGCGCATTTCCAAGTTTAGAATATACGTCACATTATCTCATGCAAAACAACGATAACAATGGACTGCTAAAATTAATTGATACTTTCAATACAACATGCAACCAGCAGGGCTGCAACCCAAAGTGTTTAATCCTTAGCCTTTTCTTAACTAATATTTGAGAGTTTGGCCACTTTCCCTCCGATTCTCTCATGATCAAGGGCTAATTTCTTCCCAACTATTAAGGGCGATGCGGTCGGGTATTTACTATCAGTGACGCTGGAGGGAATGTGTTCGCTTCTGGGATTTAATGCAAACCAGGGGTTTAAATGGTGGTTGTGAAGCAAGGTTGGTTGTTAATAGCAGGTAATGTCTTGCAGCATTTAACCATCCCAGAGAGCAACGGGTTAAGCCCCTGTCCCACAATGCAAGTTTACCCAAGAGCTGTCCCGGGTTACAAAAAAAAAATCAAACTCGTGGAAACTCATCATGAGTATTTTTTTACTCTTGGAAATTTTTCACATTGTTGAAAAAACTTCACGAGTTTCCGCGTTTCCCCGAGTACCTGCTGTTAGCATTACGAGCCGCTACGAGACATCCACGAGCTCCGACGTAGCCGCTACGTACTTACCACAAGTTCGATTTTTAAAAAAAATTTGGGAGAGCTCTTGGGTAAACTGGCATCGTGGGACAGGGCCTTTACAGACAATGAAAATGGCAAATTCCTCATGATGTGGGAGCTGTGTATTAGTGAGGGTCAGATTGCGACAGTGGAGTAGTTCAGGTAACATGCAGTCCTTATCCCCAGCAATATGTCAGATTGAGACATATTGCTGGGGATAAGGACAGCATGTTACCTGAACCGTTTGATGCAGGTACAGGACCCATTTCTGTCCCAGGAATGAGGACGCATTGCATTACTAGAAAATGATCAGTGTCATTATTGTCCCTAACTCAGACCTATCATGTATTAAGAAATGTGAATTTAATAAGTTTTGTAGTCACTTTTACTTTCCTGCAAATTTTGCAAGAGGAAGTTTTTATTGTGTATCTCAGATTGTTTTTGGCAGTGATGTGTGAATTCTGCAAGGACATATTTCCATTAGGAAAACTGCCACAACATGGAGTGTAGACCTAAAAAAGCTGGAGTAACTCAACGGATCAGGCAGCACCTCTGGAGATGCTGCCTGACTCGCTGAGATACTCCTGCTTTTTGTGTCTATCTTTGGTTTAAACCAACATCTGCAGTTCCTTCCTACACATAACATGGAGGGTGGTGGTATGGAATGCACTACCGGTGGAGGTATTTGAGGCAGGGACTATCGCAACATTTAAGCAGCAATTAGACAGGTACATGGATTTAGAGGGACATGGGCCACTCGCAGGCAAGTAGGATTTGTGTAGATAAGACATGTTGGTTGGTGTGGGCAAGTGGGGCCAAAGGGCCTGTTTCCACACTGTATGACTTTATGGCGGCCACCTATACTGAATATTTCTCCAAAATGTCACTTTTCTCGTGGTGTCAGCAAATAAGAGGAAAAAAATGATGGAGTATTACAGAGGGGAAAACATATACAAGTTATTTGGAAAATAATATCTCCCTTAAAAATGCATTGTCCAAGGTCCTTAACATCTACAGGAGTGTCAGGCAGCATCTGTAGTGGCGGAATGAGAATGTCAACGTTGACCATGCTGATGCAATGTTTTGACCCAAAATGTTGACAATTCAATTCCCCCTCCACAGATGCTGCACGATCCGCTGAGTTCCTCCATCAGAGAGTTTAATGCGTCAAAGTCATATGTTTTGGCGTGGTTGGCCAAAAACAAGACAGAGTTGGCATGTATGTTATGATGATGGTGGATTGAAGAAATATCCATCATCATTTTTGCTAAACATGTTCAGCAGCTCCATTGGTTCACTGAGCTCTACATTTTCAAGAACTTTGAAACTTGAAGGGTACAAGATAGCATTGGAAACCTGGCGACTCTTTGTTAAGTTTGGAGATACAGAATGGAAAGAGTCCGCATCGACCAGCGATCACCCATACACGACTTCTAGCCCACACACTAGGGTCAATTTACAGAAGCCAATTAACCGACAAACCTGCACGTCTTTGGAATGTGGGAGGAAACCGGAGCCCCGGGAAAACCTACACGGTCACGGGAGAACGTGCAAACTCCCGCCACCAGCACCACGACAGCAGCCGTCATCATGATCAAACCCGGGTCTCTGACACTGTAAGGCAGCAACTCTACCGCTGCGCCACTGTGTGCGGCCTCAGTTTAATCTACTCTTCCTACTCCTGTATTCAACTATGATCGCGCCAGTGTACGGTAAGACTTAACAAAACTGGACGCGAAAAATGAATTTCACTGTAGCTAGGTACATGTGACAATAAGGACCATTGATCCATTGAATGCATGTCAGCTGCTTTGTACAGATCTTCTTCTTCTTGCGTAAGGCGTGCACAGCCTAAAGTTGTAGGACAACTTGTTTTATTTGATCTTAAGAGTGAGGAACATCACACAGTTCCCGGTGAGTTATGTGCGGCAGAAGGTCCCGGCGAGCCAAGGCAGTATTGATGGCAGGCCTGGTTAATCTGCCGCAGAACCTGGACAGGGAAGTCGCCGAGCCCGGCCCCTACTCGCACCGAGGATCAGGAACCGGAGAGGAGGTGGAGAGGGTCACCGACGGCAGCAGACGCTGGACACGGGACGGTGGGAAGAACCATGGGTCTTCCCTTCCGCGCCTTCAAGGTTGGCTGCAGGAGGGGCCCCCTGGGGCACAAAGGTTGAAGATGGCTGAGCGAGGAGAGGGACGATGGTTCGCAGGACGACTGGATGGAGGCGTCGGCTGCAATGAGTCTTTACGGCGACTCTTGCATATAGACTCAGTGGGCAGCTTCTGTGCATTGTGTGCTCAACGGGTGTTGTAATTATGCATGGCAATAATCTCACTAATCTGTATGCAAAAAAGCATCTCACTGCACCTTGGTACACATGACAATAAAGAAGCTATTGAACCATTGTTTTGTCTCAAATAAACCTTCTGCCAGACAACCGGACCACTCTTACCCTGGCTTCAATGTATTCAATCCTTCGTTCTAGAGCCGTCAGCTTTTCGTTCAGTGTGGCTAGCCGTGAACGGCAAGACATATCTGCAAAAGATAAAAATACTGTAAATCACTTTACCGTTCTGTGACATGCACAAGGTTTTTCCTTTGTCGACTCCAGGCTGCAAATTAACATCAAGAGTACGCCCACATTCTTTTAACACAGAGCGCTGGAGCAACTCAGCAGGTAAGGCATCACCTCTGGTGGACATAGATTGGTGACGTTTCAGGTGGGGATGCTTCTTCAGTCTGTAGAAGGCTCCCGACTCGAAACCTCATCATGCATTCCCTCCACAGATGCTTATGTGTAGGAAGGAACTGCTGTTGCTGGTTTAAATCGAAAATAGACACAAAAAATTGGAGTAACTCAGCGGGACAGGCAGCATCTCTGGACAGAAGGAATGGGTGACGTTTCGGGGCGAGACCCTTCTTCAGAAGACCCGAAACGTCACCCATTTCTTCTCTCCAGAGATGCTGCCTGTCCTGCTGATATACTCCAGCTTTTAATGTCTATCTTCCCTCCACAGATGCTGCTGACTGTGTGTTACTCCAGCAAATTGTGTTTCGCTCAAGATCCCAACATAGGTCGTTGCTTTAGTTTAGAGATACAGCACAGAAACAGGCCCTTCAGCCCATCGAGTCCACGTCAATCATCAATCACCCATTCACACTAATTCGATGTTACCCCAATTTCTCATCCACACCCCCGACAAACAAGGGGCAATTCACGAAGGGCTTAATAACCTACAAACCCGCACGTGGGAGGAAACTGCAGCACCGTAACACTCCACACAGACAGTACCCAAAGTCAGGATCGAACCCGTGTCTCTGGCACTGATACAGCAGCTCTGCCAGCTATGGTTGAGGGGCCACAGTGGTTTCTACAACACACAGTGAATGCTCCCAACTAGACTTTAAGATTGTTCCCTTGTTCCTTTTATGTTCACTCGGGATGGCAGATGGGATCGGGGTTAAATATCCCTTTAGTGAGGTAGCTCTTTCTATGGTTAAAATAGAACTCTGCAGGTTTTCGTGCAATTATTAAATCCACATGTCAAGAGCTGTAGCAGCATGATATTTCGATCACATTATAAAACCGTAGCTCCAGGCCATTGAATGTGGAATGTTACTTATTTGAACACAAAAGCGGGACAGCATGGAGACCCACCCTTCGGCCCAACAACGTCCACAATGCATTCTCCATGACTGCATGGGTTTTCAACGGTTTCCTGCCACATCCCAAAGACGTGCAGGTCCATAGGCTAATTGCCCCTCTGTAAGTTACTCCCAGTGCGTGAGGAGTGGATGAGGATTGGATGAGTGGGGAGATGTTTTCAAGAGGGAGTTACATTTAGCTCTTAGGGCTAAAGGAATCAAGGGATATGGGGGAAAAAGCAGGAATGGGGTACTGATTTTAGATGATCAGCCATGATCACATTGAATGGCGGTAGTGCTGGCTTGAAGGGACGAATGACCTACTCCTGCACCTATTTTTCTGTTTCTATGGGGTTTTTTCTCTGCTTCTTTGAAAGTGGGATAACATAGAACTAGTGTGAACGGGTGATCGATGGCCGGCATGAACTAGGTGGGCCGAAGGGCCTGTTTCCATGCTGTATCATTCATTCAATCATGCACAGCACAACTCCGTCGACCAAATTCATGAATATGGTAAGAAAGCATAATTTGAAAACAAAAGTGCTAGAGCTGCTGCCTCACAGCGCCAGAGAGCTGGAGATTGTACGTTTTCCCTGTGGGTTATCCCGGACATGCCAAAGAAGTACAGGTTTGTAGGTTCATTGGTTTCCGTAAATTGGTCCCAGAGTGTAAAGACCTCGTGTACGGGTGATCACTGGTTGGCGTGGATTTGGTGGGCCGAAGGGCCTGTTTCCACGCTGTATCTCGAAACTAAACGGCATGCCACAAGAGAATTTAGCTCAATTCTACCACACTGCCCAGTTAGTGTCTGAACCAACAACTTTAACAACAAAACGGAAGTTAAATAAGGGATAGGTTCATTATCCGATGCAAAATACAAAGTGCTGGAAATGGACAGACAATGTTTCGTCTATCCTTCTTGAGAGTCTTCTTCAGACTGATTGGAGGGGTGGGAGTGGGATGGAGGTAGGGGGAGCATGTTGGAAAAGCTAGATGGGGGCAGGACAAATCCTATCAAATGCTGCACAAAGTGCTGGGGTAACTCAGCAGCTCAGGCAGCATCTCTGGAGAACTTGGATAGGTGACCTTTCGAGTCGGGACCCTTCTTCAGACTGCCAGCAAGTGGATACAGGGGGTTGATTGGCAAATGAGTGGAGTAAGTGACAAAGGCTGGAGGTGAAAAGGAGGCAAAAGGGTGCCAGATAAGGAGAGGAAGGGTAAGATTTAACACTGGAGGGAGGGATGTAGGTGGAAGGGGACAGGGGAGGGGAAAGAGGGGGGATAAAAAGACAACGGATGACTTGGGGTTGGGAGATGAACATACAGAGGAGAATGGAGTGTGGGGGTGGTGGGAAAAAAGGGAGTTCTTTAGACCAGGAGTACACCAATGAATTTGGATTTCTTTTTGCCTCGTTTTGGAAGGGACTGATTGCCTGCAGCTATGGTACATTTTTGGCTCAGATTTGTCAGCATTGCAATCACTTCATCTTGCCTTCTTCACGAAAGCACATGAACCACTAACCTCGCCCTTTACGTGATAATCCTCATTTGTCTTTTAATCATCTGAACCAAACATGCTGTTCAAAGTTTTACCAAAAGCCGATATAGGCAGAAACCCGTGTGCAGCCAATTCTCACCCATCCGTCTATGGAATGGAGCCTCTCCTGTCAGCTACATCCATCACCACTTCCACACCCCTGCAATCCCCAGTTCTCGCCTCACATCCACTAATGACTTTTAAAAGTCATCATTGTGATTCCAGCCTTCTAATCTTTCCCCGCGTCCCCCACCCCACTCCACCAAAGTCCGGAAATTCCCTTTTTAAAACTTACCCTTTCTTTGTCATAGATTCATACAGCGTGGAAACGGGCCCTTTGGCCCAACTTGCCCACACCGACCAACATGTCCCATCTGCACCAGTCCCACCTGCCGCCGTTAGGCACTTATCCCTCCAAACCTGACCTATAATGTACCTATCTAAATGTTTGTTAAATGTTGTAAGAGCACCTCTGCTAACTACCTCCTCTGGCAGCTTGCCCCATATACCCAACACCCTTTTTGTAAAAAGGCTGCCACGCAGGTTCTTATTAAATCTTTCCCCCCTCACCTTAAACTTCTGAACTCTGGTTTTTAATTCCCCTACTCTGGGTTAAAGAATCTGTGGATTTACCCAATCTATTCCCCTCAAGATCTTGTGCGCCTCTCTCAGATCACCCCTCATCCTCCGGCACTCTAAGGAATAAAGTCCTAACCCGCCCAACCTCACCCTATAGCACAAGCTCTCAAGTCCTGGCAACATCCTCGTAAACCGTCTCTGCATCCTTTGCAGCTTAACAAGATCTTTCATACAACAGGGTGACCAAAACTTTAAAACAATACTCTAAATGTGGTCTCACCAATGCCTTGTACAACTGTATCACAACCTCACATCTTATATACTCTGGCTGACATTGTCTGTAAGACATGTTAACATTTATCTTTTGGCTTAGTCACCTGTTTAAGCATTCCACATGTAAACACAAAATGTAGAAAGAAGGAACTGCAGATGCTGGTTTACCAAGGAAAAACAAAGTGCTGGAGTAATTTAGTGGGCAAGTCAGTATCTCTGGAAAACATGGATAGGTGACGTTTCGGGTCAGGACCCTTCTTCAGATCAATTGTATTGGGGAGGGGAAAGCTGAAAGAGAGGGGTTGGGTGCACAAGAGTGATATTTGGATACAGGTAAGGAAGGGTGGGGTAGGGTTATGGGCAGATGGGTGGAGTAAGTGACAAAGGTGAGATTAAATGGAGATAAGAGGGTGTTAGATTTTGAAGAGAGGAGTGAAATGTAAAGCCAGAGAGAGGGATACAGATGGAAGTGGATGCATAGAAACATAGAAAATAGGTCAGGAGGAGGCCATTCGGCCCTTCGAGCCAGCACAGCCATTCATTGTGATCTTGGCTGAACGTCCGCTATCAATAAGCCGTGCCTGCCTTCTCCCCATATCCCTTAACTCCACTAACCCCTAGAGCTCTATCCAACTCTCTCTTAAATCCATCCAGTGATTTGGCCTCCACTGCCCTCTGAGCAGGGAATTCCATAAATTCACAACTCTCTGGGTAAAAAAGTTTTTTCTCACCTCAGTCTTAAATGACCTCCCCTTTATTCTAAGACTGTGGGCCCTGGTTCTGGACTCACCCAACATTGGGAACATTTTTCCTGCATCTAGCTTGTCCAGTCCTTTTATAATTGTATATGTTTCTATAAGATTCCCCCTCATCCTTCTAAACTCCAGTGAATACAAGCCTAGTCTTTTCAATCTTTCCTCATATGACTGATCTCTGGGATGACGGGACTATCTCGTGAACCTACACTGCACTGCCTCAATCCTTCCTCGAATTAGGAGACCAAAACTGGACACAATACTCCAGATGTGGTCTCACCAGAGCCCTATACTACTGCAGAAGAACCTCTTTACTCCTGTACTGAAATCCTCTTGTTATGAAGCCAACATTCTATTAGCTTTCTTCACTGCCTGCTGTACCTGCACGCCAACTTTCAGTGACTGGTGTACAAGGACACCCAGGTCTCGCTGTACCTCCCCCTTACCTAACCCCATCGAGATAATAATCTGCCCCCTTGTTTTTGCCGCCAAAGTGGATAACCTCACACTTATCTATATTATATTGCATCTGTCACACATCTGCCCACTCACTCAACCTGTCCAGGTCCCTCTGCAACCTCCTAACATCCTAAAAATCCTTACTTGTCACATCCTCAAAATGAAGGGGGGAGTGGGGGGGAAAGAGGTATTGGCAGATGCGATAAAGGCCCGAGATGAACATGCTTTGTACGGTGTCAGGGGTTATGGGGAGAAGCTAGGAGTATGGGGTTGAGAGGGAAAGATAGATCAGCCATGATTGAATTTATGAACAGGAGACACAATTGTAGAATTCACTCTTCCAGCATTTTCAAGTGTCAATTTTGGTTTGACAAGGTCCTTGTCCAGTGTGATGTTATCCAAATGGAACTTCTTGATGTGAATTTACTTACAAAGTAAAAAATTGCTCACTCCTTGTATATACAGTATTAGCACAAGCTGCAAACGTTAAGATTACCAGCAACTCAAAAAAAACGTTTTTTCTATTAACCAACCCACCCCCCCACACAGAAACTGTGATGAACTGGAAACTTCTGGAAACAGATGTTCTATGCTGCAATTAATAGCACAGATCTAGTTCAAGCGAGCAGCACTCCCTCCCTTTGCAGCTGCCAATGTTTAAGGGCTGGACATGTGCAATATGTTTACGACAGGAAGCATTAGTTTTCAGCACAAAGACAGGCAGAAATCTGAATAGTTCTCCCGCCCAAATAAAAATGGGTGAAATACTTCTCCGAGCAGTAACTCAGAGGGCTGCGGAGGCCATGTCAGTGGATATTTTTAAGGCATAGCTAGACAAGTTCTTGATTAGAACGGGAGTCGAGGATTATGGGGAGAAGGCAGGAATTGATCCCGAGACACAAATTCCATAAGACTGTCATAGGAGCAGAATTAGGCCATTCGGCCCGTCAAGTCTGCTCCGTGATTCAATCATGGCCGATCTATCTTTCCCTCCACCCCATTCCCCTGGCTTCTCCGCATACACTTTGAATTAGAGTGCTTAAGATGGCAACCAAGGCAGGCGACTCACCGCGTGCTGGTCCCATAAGTGATTCTGCAATCATTCATCACAATCACTCCATTCCCTCCCTTTATCCTGTCTTTATACTGTGGACAGCTTGATCGCAAGTCTTTCCGCTGACTGGATAGCACGCAACAAAAAAACTTTTCACTCTATAACTCGGTACAAGTAACAATAAACTGAACTGATCAAGAATTTACCAATCTTTGCTTTAAAAATACTCAACGACTTGGCCTCTAACGCTGTCTGCGGTTATAAATTCCACAGATTCACTATCCTCTGGCTAAAGAAAATCCTTTTCATCTCCATTCTAAAGGTTCGTCCTTCTATTCCAAGTCTGTGCCCTCTCACTACTGAAAACAGCCTCTCCAAATCCACTCTCTCTAGGCCTTTCATTAGTCGGTAAGTTTCAATGAGATCTCCCCTCATCCTTTTAAACTCGGGTTTGATTTCTATCTCCCCGCAACACCGCCGGGGAATTAAATTCAAGTAATTAAATGAAACCAGAATTTTATAAGAGTTTGTTGAAGTAATCTGTCAGGCAGTGGTTAAATTAGCACAAGAACAATTCTGCGACCTGGAATAATGAGCCAAAGGCCAAAGTTCAAATATTACTATGACAACTGTGGAATTTAAATTCAGCTAACAATCGAGTTGCAAAGGCCAAATTTCCAGTCAAAGTAAAAACACTATTGTGTTCGAGTGATCAGCATACAAATCACTGAACTGTTACAAAAACAGTTGGTTTTTGGTTAAGGGAGGACACCTGCTATTCATATCCTGTGTGTGGCCATGTAAGAGGGATGCACCAAAAGTGATTCACTCATAAATGCCCACTGAACACCACTCAGTTTAAGGGCAATTAGGGATGAGTGATAAATGTTCACCTTCTCAGCAACATCTGCATGTGGAAAAAAAACAAATTACAAAACAAAAAGCAAGCGCAGAACTATTGTTTAGTTTAGAAACAAGGAACTGCAGGGTGATGGTCTACAAAAAACATATACAATCTGCTGGAGTAACTCGGCGGGTCAGGCAGCATCTCTGGAGAACGTGGATAGGTGATGTCCTTTTCTGTAAACCAGCAGCTGCGGTTCCTTGTTTCTGTGTCCCACCCCTACCTCTCTTCCAGCTTTCTCCCCCTTACTACAATCAGCCTGAAGCAGGGTCCTGACCCAAAAAATCACCTGTCCACAGTGAGTGACTCCAGCGTTGAGTCTTTTTTTAATTAACTGATATAGTCAAGTACATTTTTTTTTTTTTTTTAAAGCATTCCCTGTACCAGTGGATACCAAACTAGGTTTAGTTTAGTTTAGAGATACAGCATGGAAACAGACCCTTCACACCACCATGTCCATGGTGACCATTGATATCCCGTTCACACTTCATCTTCTTGGTGCACAGCCTAGAGTTGTAGGACAACTTGTTCTATTTGATCTTCCGTTTGCGCACGTCGAGTTGATTGCATTAGTCGAAACAGGGCGGTCCACATGAAGGTCGCAATCTTCCACCCCTCCCGTTCACACGAGTTCTATGTTATCCCACTTTTTCATCCACTCCCTACATGCATGGGGCAATTTACTGAAGCCAATTAACCTACAAATAAAAGCCTATTTTAGTTGTGGGAGAAAACTAGTCCTACACTTTTGTACTTAAGCATGATTATGCCTAGTCATAATAGAGATTTTACTGAATTTCATTGTACCCAAGTACTGGTATAGATGGGACATGTTGGTCGGTGTGGGAAAGTTGGGCCGAAGTGCCTGTTTCCGCGCAGTATGACCCTATAACTCCAAGTATAGTAAAGTAGCATTGAACACGATGCACCGGAAGAAATCCACGCTGTCTCAGGGAGAGGAATGATGTTAAAAATCATCTTGGTCCACTGACGGGTGGCGCCAGCAATGGCTGCCTCGCCAACAGTCTGTCTGTCCCTTCCTTCTTTGTTTGTATGTGTTAAATGTATGTTTTTAGTGTTCTTTAGCTTGTTTTATGTGGGGGGTGCAGGAGAGTTGGGGGAAATCGTTCTAATTCCTTACCTCGACGGAGATGTGATTATTTTTCGTATCGTATCTCCCTCCGCACTGCAGCCTAACAACGAGGAGCCTTTGCTGGAGAACGACGAGAGCTCCACCGCGGGAACCTGTGGACTTAACATCACCGAGCTCGCATTCCCTGGGGCTCCAACTGTGGGAGACTGCAGACTTTAACATCGCGGAACTTGCGGTCGCTAGTTAGAGACCGACTTCGGTAAATCCAAGCTGCAGGAGCTTTGACCGACCCGACTACTTCAGACCTACTACATGGTTCGCTCTCGAGTGCCTCCTCAGTTCAGGGGCAATTAACGATGGATCATATGGCCTTACAGTGCTAGAGACCCGGGTTTGATCCCGACCACAGGTGCCGTCTGTACGGAATTTGTACATTCCCCTTGCGACAGCGTGGGTTTTCTCCGGGTGCTCCGGTTTCCTCCTACACTGCAAAGACATGCGATTTTGTAGGTTAAATGGCATCACCAAATTGTCCCTAGTGTGTAGGATAGAACATTGTATGGGTGATCGCTGGTCTGCATGGACTCAGTCGGCTGAAGTGCCTGCTTCCGCACGGTATCTGTAAACTAAACTAATTGCTGAAATTCCCAGAGACTCCTTTATACCATGTATGAATACAAAATGGTTGAGGTGGTGAATTGCTGATAAAATGTTGCCAGTTAGCCCTTGGTTTGCTTTATAATGGAGCGACTAGGAATATTTTCCTTTAAAACTAAACCTTTGATGCAGTGAGTATGCAAATGAGAAGCAAAACCAAGGAGGATTTCAGCTGGAATTGCCAATGTTTACAAAGTTATGCAGTCTTCCAGCAAAGGCAAGGCAACAGCCCTGTCTTGGCAACATGCCAGAACTCCTACATTTAACTATCAATTGATTCTCACCAGGAAACACTTACAGGTCCATAACAAGGACAGTGGCTGCTGCCTTGGTATTTAATTCTGGAAATGAGGACAGAGGTCCCATATTGTGGGAATGGCAACTAACCCAAGGCCTTCCCCGCTGAATTCCAAAACCCTAAGCATTCCCCACGGTGGTACACACACAACTGCGCTAATATTGTAGAGGTGGCACAGAGGCAGAGTTGCTGCTTTACAGTGTCAGAGACCCAGGTTCGATCCTGCCCACGGGTGCTGTCTGTGGGGAGTTTGCATATTCTTCCTGTGACCACGTGGGTTTTTCCCCGGGTGCTCCGGTTTCCTCCAACATTCCAAAGGTGTGCAGGTTTGTAGGTTAATTGGCTTCTGTAAATTGTCCCATGTGTACGGGGATCGCTGATCAGCGCGGACTCGGTGGGCCGAAGTGCCTGTTTCTACGCTGTATCCTTAAACGACACTAAAAACTAAAACTAAACTAATTAGCATGGGGTTGGGAGGTAGACGAAAAAAGCTGAACCAAACACAAAACAGTAGCACATTCAATGAGCCTTCTGTGATCACAAACTACACCACGGAAACACATCACTCTGTTGTAGAAACAAGGAACTTCAGATGCTGGTTTTGCCAAGGAATGACACAAAACGCTGGAGTAACTCTGTGGGTCAGGCAGCATCTCGGAACAACATGGATTGGTGCTGCTTCAGGTCGGGACCCTTGTTTAGACTCACAAGATGCCGGTGTAATGTTGGAGTCTGAAGAAGGGTCCCGACCCAAAAAGCTACCTGTCCATTTTCTCCAGAGATGCTGCCTGACCTGCTGAGTTACTCCAGCACTTTGTGCCTTACCTCGTTATTCTGTTTACTGAGTGCATTCTTACATCCCATCAGCTTCCACCCCACTCCTACCTTTTCCCCTTCTAAAATGAGATGTCTTATTTTCATCTCTGGCCTTTGTCCACCCATCTGCCATACACCCTCCCTCCCCCTTCCCCCCCCCCCCCCCCCCCATCACTTGCCTGTCTTTGCCCCACCCCTACCATTCTTCCACCTTTCTGCCCCCCCCCTACTCCAATCAGTCTTTAAAAGGGCCCCAATTGAAAACATTACCTAGAGAACATGGGTAGGTGATGTTTCAAGTAGGGACCCTTCTTCAGACACTTGCCGCTCCTTCGTCTGAAGAAATGGTCCTATAGACAATAACAATAGGTGCAGGAGTAGGCCATTTGGCCCTTTGAGCCAGTCCTGACCCGAAACGTCACCGAGCCATATTCTCCAGAGATGCTACCAGACCCAGAGGCACTCCAGCACTTTGTGTCCTTTTCTATACACCAGCATTTGCAGTTCTTTGTTTCTACACCAAAACATCACTTATCCATATTCTCCAGAGAAACAAGGAACTGCAGATGCTGGTTTTCAGAACAGGACATCACATATCCATGTTCTTCAGAAATGCTGCCTGACCCGCCGAGTTACTCCAGCACTTTGTGTTTTTTGCTGAGAAACCTGTTAATGTGCACAGGTTTGGTTGAGAGGACAGCAAGGTCTGATAAATTAAACTGTATTTATTTTTATGCAGGAAGCCTGGTAGGCAAGATATAGACTCGGGGCATGGTTAGGTACTTGGGACTGGGATTACACAGCCATAACTGAACCAGAGCTGAGCGAGGGGCAGGGCTGGTAGCTCAATGTTCCGGGGAACAGATACTACAGGCATGGTAAAATTGCAGACAGGAGAGGGGGAAAGGCGAACTTTTGATTAGGGAGGACAGAGTCACAGAGACACACTGCGTGAAAACAGGCCTGTCAGCCTAACATGTCCACGACAACCAACATGCCCCATCTACACTATTCCCACCTGCCCGCGTTTGGCCCTCTATCTCTCTAAACCGGTCACATCTATGTACCTGTCCAAATGTTCATCACAGCCGTTCTCAGAGGATTTCTTGTGGGATTGTAGAGTGAGGTTATATGGTGCAACAGAAATTAAAAGGGGATGCTCACATTGATGGGGTTGTATTATAGGCAGCAAGAACAGAGTGGATGTTGAGAGGATGCTGCCAGTAGTGGGAGAGTCTTGGGCCAGAGGCCACAGCCTCAGAAAAAAAGGACATACCTTTAGGAAGGAGATCGGGGTGAATTTCTTTAGCCAGAGGTTGGCGAATCTGTGAAATTCATTGCCACAGACAGCTTTGGAGACCGTCATTTGGTATTTTTAAAGTGGAGATTAGTAAAAGCATCAGTTTTTAATGCAGGAAACCTGAGAGGCAAAAACATTCTTGATTAGTGAAAGCATCAGTTTTGGGGAAAATGCAGGAGAATGAGTTGAGAGGGAAAAGTAGATCAGCCATGATCGAATGGTGGAGCAGATTTGATGGGCCGAATGGCCTAATTATGCTCCTATTTCTTATGGTCATAATTAGAGAAGCAAATGTGTAGGGGGATTGCAGGTGATAGCTGTAAGAATAACAGGATTGTAACATTAGATAATTTTAAATTTGCTCACATTGACTGGGAATCGCACAGTGCAAGGATCGGAAGGGATGGAATTTCGTAAGCGAGTCCAGGAACATTTTCTTACACAATGTATATTGAGCCCTGCTAGAGAGGGCACAACATGATGACACGAACTGCACACAATATTCAGAATGTGGCCTAATAACTTTCCCTTCATTCTCACCTCCATCCTTTCCCATTAAGTCCCCCAGATTCTACCACTTACCTAACTAGTAACAAATTACAGTGGTCAATTAGCATGTACATCTTTGGGATGTGGGAGGAAACCAGAGCATCATGAGGAAACAGGAAGAACATGCAAACATCACCCTAGGTCAGGATCGAACCCGTATCTCTGGCGCCGTGAGGCAACAACTCTACCAGTTGCACCACTGTGCCACCATACCCTGAGCAAACCTCACAACACTTGTAATATTTGAGTAAGTAACACCACATAAGCAACCACTGCTGTTAAGACCTCTTAGAAACCACCACACCGTTGACAATCAGGCTTGAGGTAAGTGGCATCTACTGAAGAGAAAAAATCTCAACAGCTGTTTCAGAGAACAACACCCAAAAATACATGTGTCCGAAGGAAAACAGTCTCGACCCAAAACGTAACATACCCCTTTTCTCCAGAAACTGCCTGACCCGCTGAGTTACTCCAACTTTTTGTGTCCACCCAAAAATACACGGTGTGGAAATAAGGAACTGCAGAGTAACTCCACGGGTCAGGCAGCATCTCTGGAGAAGGGATATCCCAGTCTGAAGAAGGGCCCCGACCAGAAACGTCACCTCTCCGTGTTCTCCAGAGATGTGGACGGACCTGCTGAGTTACTCCAGCATTTTGTGTCTTTCCTACCCAGAAATACTCGTTCCTCTTGCTGCCATTCAGTTATGTAATTAGTATCTCTTTTCATCAACGGCTGCGAATTAAAAGCAGTATTTTTCTCTGTCAAGGTAAATGCAGGCACAAGCCAACATCCAACATTAACGGAACCAGGCCACAAGCCGCGGACTGGCTTTCAGACACACGCTGAAGTGCGAGTGAATGGGAAAAGGAAGCTCTCCTCTTAACGCCCCAACTGGTTAGTCGCTGCTCAATGCCGCCGCTTACCAAATGAATTGAGGAAATCGGCGATCTTCTTAATACTGCTGGTGATAACCTCAATGTACTCCCTGTTAGCCCAGTCCTGGTGGATTTCCCTCTGCACCGGATCGCCCTGCCCCGCCATGTCTCCACTACAAGCCGAGGTGAACCGAGCCCACCCGTGTCCACGGCACCGATTGGCTTCGAGCCGCCCGTTTCAGGGCGTTTTACAGTCTGATTGGCCCCACTAACACGGAAAGAGGGATTGAGCAAAGATTATTGGCTAGGAAGGCAGTGGATGAGACGAACGTTTTCATTGATTGAAGCCAGTGCAAGTGCTCGGACTTGGGCGAGGAAAATATTTGGTCTGAAAAAGGGTCTCGACCCGAAACGTCACCCATTCCTTTTCTCCAGAGATGCTGTCTGACCCACCGAGTCACTCCTGCATTTTCTATCGATCTTCGGTATAAACCAGCATCTGCAGTTCCTTTCTGCACTGAAATATTTGGTTGATTGACTGATGAACATCGAACACAACAGCAGGGGAACGGGCCCTTCGGCCCATAATAATAATAATAATTTCTCAATCGGTTGCATTAAACAAGAAAATAATTAGGTTAGCGAGATTAAAGTAATGATTGTAGGCGAGAACAATGCAATTGGTTATGATGAAGTAGGCAACTAACTACAAATGCTGGTTTATATATTAAACAAAAAATACATTGCGTGATATTTAGAATCAGAGTAATGCAGCATGGAAACAGGCCCTTCGGCCCAACTTGCCCATGCCATCCAAGGTGCCCCATCCACACTAATCCCACCTGCCGGCATTTGGCCCATATCCCTTTAAATCTTTGATATTTATTGCCCAACCCTAATTGTATATAGTCACCCTCCGACCCGGAACGTCACTTATTCCCTTTTCTCCAGAGATGCTACTCGATTCACTCCGCTGAGCTATTCCAGCATTTTGTTTATCTTTAAGGACATAACCTTGTTTTAAATTTCCAAATGTAAACTTTACTCAGAATATAAAAATATATATACCAAACAGAAAACTGTGCAAAGACTTATTACGTCATCGGTGTCTAAAGGGTGTAAGCGTCATACTGGAATGGCTGCAATTTCTTCGGAAAGGCGCTCCCACGGGGGATGTTACATTCACGACAGAAGTTACTGGGTTAAAAGAAAAGGGCGGGCGCCATAACTGATTTGGTCTCAGTTCATTCATAAACAAAGCTGTAGTAACGCAGTCTCATTCCGATTGGTTACACCCTCCAGCAACCATTAAATGTTGGAACGTTGAAGTATTAACGTTCGGGAACGTGCTATAGCCGTCCATTGTGACGTCATTATCAATGTATCGAATTGTTACAACATGTCAAAAACTGCTACACTTATATTCCAGGTAGCTAAGCAACACTATACATTTATATACCGACTCAACTCAACGGAGGAATTAGAGAGGTCTCAAAAATACTTCGTATTTAGTCTTATTTCCTATCGTACCGATTACTTTATCAGTGACGGGCAAGTATATTAACTTAAATTTGGTATTTTAGGCAATGACAAGAAAACTGGTCACACAGAATAATGCTCTGATCTGAAAATTATCAACCTGAATTATTGGCTCCTGTTTCTTTATCTCCACAGACGCTGACTGATTTGACAAATATTCTGGTATTTTCATGTATACGGGCTCTAGGAGTGAAATTAAGCCATTTGGTCCATCAAGTCTACTCTGCCATTCAATCATGGCTGATCTACCTTTTCCTCTCAACCCCATTCTCCTGCCTTCACCCTATCACCCCTGACACCCAAGCTACACAAGCAGAATACGAGGTGCCAAACGCAGGCAGCTGGGACTAGTGTAGATGGGGGATGTTGGTTGTTGGGGGCAAGTCGGGCCAAAGAGCCTGTTTCCACGCTGTGTAACTCTGAGACCATCTGGGGAACACTAGTCCCACTTGCTCATGCTTGGCCTATAACCATCTAAACCTATCCTATCCATGTACCAATCAAAATTATCTTAAATATTATGATAATACCGCCTCAACGACATCCCCCGGCAGCTCGTTCCATATACCCAACATCGTTTGTGCAAAAAGTTTACCCCTCAGGTTCCTATTTAATCTTTCCCCCCTTACCTTAAACCTATGTCCTCTGGTCACTCATTATAATCACTCATTGTGCTTCATTCATATGCACATATTTCCGATGGCATTGAAAGATCACCGGGTTAATTCCCTCTCTGGTGGTTCACCCGACTGGCTCAGAATTACCAGCATTCCCTTTTTCCTTTATCTCCATTGGTTACAGAGATAGACAGCATGG
This sequence comes from Raja brachyura, assembly GCA_963514005.1. The sequence continues at coordinate 18,994,275 of OY740796.1, read as the reverse complement.
AAAGAGACCCTTTGGCCAAACTCATCTATGCCAAATATGATGCTCCTCCCAAGTTGGTCCCATTTAATCATATTTGGCCCATATCCCTTTTTCCTATCTTTAGACTTTACTTTCGAGATACAGTGCAGAAACAGGCCCTTCGGCCACCGAGTTCATGCTGTCCATCAATCACCCGTACAGACCAGTTCTGTATCCACATTTCTAATCCACTCCCCACACACTTGGGTTACCAATTTACAGAGGCCAATCACCCTACTCTGACTTTGACAGTTAGAAGCTCTCAGTGGTGGTATCGTCCTTGCACCTTCTCCATAATTTGTTTTTTCATAACCACCAAGAAGTAAATAAGTAACCCCTTCGGTCCCTCTCACTTTAAACCTATGTTCACTGGGTCTTGATTCCCCATGCATTGGGTAGGAGTTCTGTGAATTCAACCTATTTATTCCTCTTAATTTTATACTCCTCTATAAGTTCAGCTCTCAGCCTCCGGCACTGCTAGCAATACTGTTCCAGCCTACCCGACCGCTCCCTATAACTCAGGCTCTCGAGTCCTGGCAACATCCTCATAAAGTGGCTGGTAAGAACAGGCAATGATGATTTTCTAAATTAACAGGATTTTGGTCAGGCCGCATTTGGAGTATTGTGTGCAGTTCTGGTCACCCCATTACAGTAAGGAGTTGGGAGCTTTGGAGAGGGTGCAGAAGAGATTTAGCAGAATGCTGCCTGGATTAGAATATATTAGTTAAAAGGAAAAGTTGGATTGTTTTTCCTAGGGTGGCAGAGGCTGGGGGCAGACCTAATAGTCGTACTATATATAAAATTATGAGAGGTGTGGATAGGGTAGACAGTCAGAACCTTTATCCACAGGGTAGAAATGCCCAAAACATGGGGGCATAGCTTTAAGGTGAGAGGGGCAGTTTAACGATGTGTGGAGACCATTTCCCTCCACAGATATTGCCTGAACCGTTAAGTTCCTCCAACACTTAGTTTTGCTCAATTCTATTCTCCCACAAATTCCGTTCTACCACTTTATTTTCTCCCACAGGTTCCTCCAGCATTTTGTTTTATTATGTCATGCGATTGATTTTCTATTGAGCTACAAATGGGCATATCTAATTATTTTTAATGTAGAATTTATATCAAATAAAAAATACTTTTAGTGCAACTTTTCTTTTCAAATTGTTAAAGAGAGTTGATGACTGACCATTGTCTCCCTCTTTAAGATCCAGTCTCAGTACAGTTCTCATTTGAAGATGACTGCTTATCAGCTGTGGGATCTATGGTCTCCCTTCGATGAAAGCTTCCAGTTGGTTGGATACAGTTCGCCTGCTTCTGGGAAACTGGATGGAGCAGTTGCGATTCAGGTGGCCTCGCCGTCAGACCAGGAGGTGGCCCTCTACCTGCAAGACAACGTCATAACCAATGATTGGAACCTCTTGGGCCTGCTAGCGGACGCGGGAAACATCAGTCCTGATATGTTGTGTTACTCGTGTGAAAACGAGCAGAATGCCACCACGGTCGTGTATAAACCCGAACCCGTCAAACTCAGCTCCGTGGATTCGGTGTTTGGATCACCCATCACCACCGGTGCACCAAAACTGGCGCGGGGCTTCCAAGCTTCTGAAGGATCAGCCTTTACTGAGATCGTCAATGTTGGTTCCCCAACACCCACTGTAACCACACAATATAAAATTAATGTAATTGTGATGATTTACAGGCAATTCCTAAGGGTTGTCACCTTGATTTATACAGCCTATCAGAAGTGCTTTTACGTCTTACAGCGTCCAATTTGATGCTGGCTTCCCTAGCGTATATTAAAGTTAACAACAACATTTGTTTTTATTTCCAAAGTTTCTCACTTCTGATCCCATCAGTTAGAGAAAAGAAAACACTGGCGTTTCACCACAGCTGTATCTTTCTTTATAGGTATGAGTTCATGTGACATAATCTTTCTGACAATGGGGTCTCCACACTGAAGACCCACAGTGGGCATGCATGGTTTAATGCAAGTTAACTATTATTGCTGTTTTTGCTCAGGGAAAAACTTGGTTGCAGTGATCATATGAAAAAAAATATATACATTCTTGAGCTCCAGGTGACCTAAAACAAGCTCACATGTTTCTTCTAGTCCCATCTTTGCTCAAGACAAACCCAACTGGCATAAAATTCTATGAATTATGATGTGATAAAAATTATGTTTAAGAGGCAATATTTTCAGAATAATAAAAATAAAACAAAGTTTTGTTACTTACACTTCCGAGCATTTTTGGATTTTAAAACATTATCTCATGATATTGAGGTTCATCCACAATTGAAAGGAAAGCATTAACTTTCTGTTTCCGTCACACTGTTTTTCTCCACTGTGCAGTCACTGGGTTTGAAAGGGTGTCATGTAATGTCATGCAGAGAGAAGATGCTGCATTATGCTTTTCAACTATTCAAAGCCTGCCTTCCACACAGAAAGAAAGAAACTGTAAATGGGAATTTCATGTCCTTTCCCCTTCACAGTTCACAATGCAACAAAGTGCAAAGGGCTGTGCACCAACAGAGTAGCTTTGATAATAGAGACAGTGAGACTACAGATGCTGGAATCTTGAGCTAAAAAAACCCGCAAAGTGCTGGAGGAATTCAGTGGGTCAGGCAGCATCTGTGAAGGGAAACGATCAGATGCATCACGGGTCGGGAAGATCAGTCTGGAGAAGGGTCTCAACCCAAAGCATTGTCTGTAGTTTTGATGCAGATGAGTTACGGGTAAATAGAATGTGCATCCATACATATGCCCTTATTATGGATAATACAACTTAATTTTGGAGGAATACTAAGCATTGGTCCACTCGTAAGTTTAGCAGATTCCTTCATCTGTTCTGGAAGTTCTGTAATCAAGCTCCTTCTTAAAGCATTCGTTGCTTTCTTTTAGCGTTTCAGTGAAAATGGAGAACCTAGTTTAGCTGGGTCAGTTTCAAGCCAACATCTTATAAGAGAGAAGGCACATGCAAAGGCATATCTACACTGCAAGCCCCAGGCGATGGACAGATCAATCCCAAATACTTCCTACACTGTATTATACATGTTACTGCTTCCTGGTTGCAATGGTTAGCAATTAAACAAATTTAGGGAATATACTGGAACATCTTTTCAAGCAAAAACATGTATTCCCAATTATATATTTAAATTACACAACAAATAGGAAATTCACTAAAAGTCAATTTTTAATTTTAATTTTAATACAGTGTATAACTTGTTAACAACAGTTTACAATTATAACGCTCATAATAAACAAACTGTGTTGAGCAGCATAGAAGGGATTCTAATAGTAATTCTTTATTTACATTTATTTAAATGATGAAAAATTTCAGCAAAATTGGACCGTTATTTACCATCCATGAACAATCAGAACCAGTCCCAAAATCAACCTTCTATTCATGTGAAGCATAGCTCCAATATTTCAACTGAATCCATTATTTAACGAAAAAATATTGCCTCCCCTTCTAAATATCACCCTTGTAATATGTCAGTCTACCTGATATAATATCTGATCACCAATTAAATAAATGTTGTAATGTTAACCCTAAACATAAATTAGTCACAGTGCCCAATATTAGAATGGCATAATGAGGTTTCACCAAAGATTGCCATTGAAGCTCTTCTTTAGTCTGCTAATAAATGTAATTTCATCTTTATCCTGCAATTTTTGCTAAGACTATTGCTATGAAAATCTGAAATACTGAAATTAGATTTATTTCAATTTGAAAATGTAGCCGATACATACAGATAAGTGAAATTTGAAGGTTAAGAAACGGAAGAAATTTATGGCTGGTTTGTTTAAATGATGAACAAAACAAAATTATGGGGTATATATTGTACTCCGTTTCTATCAAAGCCACCTGGTAAATTAAACCATTGCAACGTGGTACTCTATGAAGACGACACAAAACCCCCCCATTAATTATGTAGTTAATAAATATCAAGTCAAGGAACAGAAAATCTTCAGAAATAGTTCCGATCCAACAAACTACAAATGTTTAAAAATCCCTGTTCAAGTATTGGCCATTTAGTCTAGAGATACAGCGCAAAAAAGGCCCTTTGGTCCACCAAGTCCACGCCAACTAGCGGGCCCTGCACACTTGCACTACCCTACACACACTAGGGACAATTTACAATTTTTACCAAACTAATTAACATGCAATCCTGTATGCCGTTTGATAAATACCAAGGTTTAAATTCCAAGGTATGTTATTTAAGTCTCAAAGTGCCAAATCTTTTTGATTATTCACAGTTCGAAACCAATAAGCAGTGAGCAATGTACGGCAAGACATGACCTACATCTCTGCATGCCCAAAATGCTGGTTGATTACCAATTAATTCTTGAAATGCTTTAATGCATCTAAAAGAACCGAGTTCATTAAAGATGATACTTTAAATACAAAGCAATTCCAAAGATTGTATCAGATTATCCTGACCTTCCTACACACAATCCACAGCAGGGCAGGATACCTGCACCTCGACAAAACTAGCAATTGATAGATGACTTTCATTGATCAGATATGTCTTTGCTTTCAACTGGCTCTTCCTTTGTGGCAATGCCACTTCGGTCTTGTCCACGATATCAGAGCCAAGAAACCAAAATGGAGAACAGTGGACTGCCTTAGACGATGTGCCACAGAGCAGTGCACAGGCACTCTGTTCCCTGTCACAGCATATCTGTATTTCAATTTAAATTCAAATTTCAATCAGGAAATTGGGAGTTCAAATACCAATCAACGTGGTACATTTAAGGCGTACTAATAAGAACAAGGATATGGAATATCAATGGACTGCGATGAATAATCAACAACAAAAGAAGAGGCTGAAGATAAATGTGTATTTATATAAAATGAACAGCAAGTTAAACTAATGGTTTTGTTCTTTCACTTCCTGCTCCAAACTCAACTTGACATTCACTCCAGATGTCTGCCCCCATTATTGTTCACACCATTAGCTGACTTCATAACTCTCACATTCCCACATAATTTGTGCCCCAAATCCACCGATTTCATCCTGGTGCACGGGAGTGACTCCCAGCCTACAATCCTGGTCTCCATCCAGTAGCCTCAGCAAAAATCAAGGCTTTCCAGGATGGGTCCTAAAGATCAGCTTGTCAAAACATAAGAAGGTGGTGGTATTGGAATTCCTAAAAATCCCCACAAACACCTCTGGGCTATCGTCGGCAGCTGTGAATGCAACACGAGGTGAACCCCAGGTAGAAATTTGACGTGTTCTTTAAAGTGTATTGATAATGCTTCATTTGTTGGTCTTCCATCGATGTCCTGGATAAGTCATTCATGTGGCTGCTTCAGGGAACATAAAGAGTATATAGGGTGGGACTGGACGCCAGTTGTGAGACAAACACTGTAGAATTGGTAAGATTCCTTTTCGGAAGAGCCATGGACATTCCAATTGTTTTCTTGATTTTTATTCCCCCTCAGTAACAGCCTAGAAATGACCAGATTAATAGAATTAACATCACATTTCCATTTATGGAATTGGTGTTTCCAAAGATCTAGGTTGATGATCTGATATCAGAATGCGTTTACAAAATTCCTCATCAGGTTATTTCAACCCATCCTCCACACCATTCATAATGAAGAGTGAGGAACGTACCTGCTTCGTCACCAAAACCGTTTAAGGCGTGGAACCACTTATTCAATGAGCAGAAATGAAAATCATAGCCCCATATTGTAATTTATGACCCAGTGCCCACACTGCAGAGTACTCAAGGGAAATAAAGAGCTTTGGAGCAATCTGAAATGGATACGAATTGGACTGCAGATGCTAATTTATACCAAAGATAGTCACAAAATGCTGGAGTAACTCACTGGGTCAGGCAGCATCTCTGGATAAAATGAAGGATTCGGTTCCGACCTGAGACATCATCTATCCATTTTTTCCCCAGAGATGCTGCCTGGCCCGCATTGTTACTCCAGCATTTGGTGTCTATCTCAGGATATGAAAGGAACTCTATAAATGCAAAACTGTCAATTTCTATTTAAACCTAAAGTTAAAATATATGAATAAGCAGATCCAACTTTATTCTAACTGGAATCATATAATTTATTGGGCTACTGGATAGCATTTTCAGAATTAAATTGTTATGCACAGTGGCACAGCTGGTAGTGCCGCTGCCTCACAGCATCAGCGACCCGGGGTGATGCAGACCCTGGGTGCTGTCTGTGTGGAGTTTGCACGTTCTCCCTGTGGCCACGTGGGTTTCTTCTAGGTGTTTTAGTTTAGAGGTGCGCCGGTTTCCTCCCACATCCCAAAGATGTTCCGGTTTGTAGATTAATTGACCCCCAATAAATTGCCTCTAGTGTGCAGGGAGTTGATGCAAAAGTGGGATAACATAGAACTAGTGTGAACGTGTGATCAATGGTCAGCGTGGACCTTTTGGGCCGAAGGGCCTGTTTCCATGCCGTATCTTTTAATGAATCAATCAAAAACTATAAAGTCAGATATTTAAGAACTCTGATCTCCTGTCTCATCATGGAGAGATTATGCATTATGGCCAATCACATCAACATTACTCAGGAGGTACATTCTTCCCAGTCTATCATTAATTCTGATTCCCTTAGGTGCACAGATTTTATTAAAGTGTTTTAAGTGATTAAGTGTTTTAAAGTTATTAAGTGTTTTTATTAAAATTCTTGTGAGTATGCCTTTAAACCCACATAACTGAATAGTCATGCTATTAAAGCCTAAAGAGGAATGATACACAATGATTAAACTATGCAGCATCAGTTGAAGTTAAACTCTTTATCGTATGTTGGGATGGGGCTCGGCCATAGATGAGGTCAGGTCTCAAAATCCCAATTTTTAAGACAAACCCTTTGGCCTAAAGATTTGCCAAGGTATTACGAAACAACGAGAAGTCAGACAAGATATAGCCTGGTTGATTGAATTAATGCCACATAGAGCAATCAGTAAACATCTGCAATTGCTTTGTGTCTCAGCATGAATATTGTTAATAAAGACCTAGTCGCTGTCGGAGTCTTCGTCATCCCTTGTAGCTTTCCTTGTGTCGGATTCACATTCATCATTCTCTTCCTCCTCTACCTCCTGCAAGAAAACAAACAAATTGTACAGCGTTCTCCGTTTCCTCTGCAGATACGATGATAATTCATGATTCCCACTTCGAGCTCTATTCTCTCCCCAGTTACTCTCTGTCCCTTAATATACTCTCTGTGTACTCCCTTAGTATTACTTCCTACATGTAATCTCTTTGGATTCTCCAAAATGTTCTCTCCTGATGTCCTAACATACACTCCTGCCTCCAGGGATACACTTGATTCCAGATGACTCTATCTGAACCATGCTCTTATTTCCGACCATACCTCTCGTCATGCAGGGTTACCTATTCCTGCAGCCTTGTTCTTCACTCCAGCAGGAACATGAAGATCTTGAACTCTCCTTAACTCACTTTTAAAATCCCACCACTTGCCCGATGTTCCATTGTCTGCAAACAACCTACTCCAATCAACCGTTACAGGCTCCTGTCTATTACCGCCAAAATTCAATTTGAAACTTTAACTTCTGCAACAGTTTGGACTTTTTCCGTAACTATTTTAAAATGAATAGAACGATGGCTGTTTGCCCCAAAGTCCTTCCCCACTGATGCCACAGTCACTTACCCTGCCATACTTCCCAAGAATAAGTCAAGCTTTTGCCCTCTTCCTTTGAGGGCCCTCTATATATCACCTGTGGAAACCTTCCTGAACAAGTTGAACAAATTCCACCCCTTCTAAGCACTATGGCAGTCCCAGTCTGCATTTGATAAATTAAAATCCCCCAATTATTGCAACCCTATTATCCTTGCAGCTCTGCACAATCTCCTTGCATATTTGTTCCTCTAATTCTCATTGACAATTTGTAGGGCCTGTGGTATAATTCCAGCATGGCAAGTTATTTCTTCGCTCCACCCATTAAAACTCACTGAATGATTCCTCAGTAACTTCATCTCTGACTATTGCTGTGATATTCTCCCGCATCATAAATGCAGCTTCCCTTTCTTTGGTTCTGTCAATTCTATCCGACAAGAATCACTTGCAGCCTGTCTATTTTACTTATCCAGGCCCCGAGTTCATCCACTTTGCCTGTCAGGCCTCTAGCATCGACATGAATGCAATTTAATCCAACAAATGAATGCAATTTAATGCTCCTGCCTGTCTTGTCAACTGAACTTGCTGTCGTTGACTTCTGTAGCAAATTCCAGTGTCTGCATCACTGCTGCTTTAGATCCCATGCCACTTCCAATCTAGATTAACCCCTTAGCTAAGAACACTAACAAATCTGCCCACCAGGATATTGGTTACTCTCCCTTCAGCCGAGTTTCACGGTATCACCTTCCTTGAGCTTGGTTACCTTCTTGACACCTTGTTGTTGATATCTGAAGCTTCAGATTAGAATGCAACTTTCTAACCCAGGCCCAAGCATTAGAAACCTATTCCACAGATTTAAACAACCTTATTATCTTGCTGAAGAAGGAACTGCAGATGCTGGAAAATCAACGGTAGACAAAAATGCTGGAGAAAGTCAGCGGGTGAGGCAGCATCTATGGAGCGAAGGAAATAGGCAATGTTTCGGGTCTGAAGAAGGGTTTTCACCCGAAACATTGCCTATTTCTTTCGCTCCATAGATGCTGCCTCACCCGCTGAGTTTCTCCAGCATTTTTGTCTACCTTATTATCTTGCTTATTGTTATCCATTGAAATAAATGCATTTTTAAAATAAGCTGATAACAACATCCAAGGATTAATTGATCATCTCATCAGCTGGTCCAATATTATGTCTTAAAGAGGCATTTACTTTGTAATGGTCACTGTGTCAATACAAACACACTCCCAGAGCTTACCTCTTCCATATCGTCGTCAGGTAACTGTGATTCTTCATCACCTCCACTCTCCTCCTGGGACTGCTGGGTTAAAATCTCTTCTCCCTGTTCAAAAAAAGGAGTCAACTCCGTGAAGACACACAGAACTGCAGTTGCTGGTTTACTGGAAAAAAACCACAAAATGCTGGAGGAACTCAATGGGTCAGGTCCGGGAGGAATGGTTAGGCGATGTTCCGGGTCAGGACCCTTTTTCAGAATTATTGGTGTGGGCAGGTTGGGCTGAAGGGCCTGTATGACTCTACATGGTGGGAAATAGCAAATGTGAATCCTACTCATCAGCAACAAAACAGCAACTTTCTAACCTAGAGGCAAGCAAGGTCAAATGTAAGAGACAGAATAAGCACATGACAATTTAACAGAATATACTATTTTGACAAACTTACAAATAAATCTACTAACAAATGTATATATTTATATAGTAAAAAACTCTAACAAATGTATATATTTATTTATATATAATCACCTGCAGGTCTCTGTTTTTGAGGTTTCCTAGCCAGAATGCCTCTTGGCATTTGTTGATGGTCAACATTGCTTTAACTCGATATACAAATAATTCCAACAGCTTCTTCAACAGTGGGACATGATTGGTCAGATTAGTATCCTGGTTGATCTACAAATTAACCGTAGGGGAGAGAAAGGCAATTTTAAATTACAACAAAATTCATGCTCTGCAGATATTAAGTTTGGCGGCGCCAAAACGTGGTGACACATGTGGACTGACTAGGCATGGTCAGTTCTATGATTTTACCGGGTTTGTATGCAAAACAGAGCATTTCACTGTGAGATATTAGTAATTAAAATATTATAATCATATAATTATTATAATTATATATGGGCTTTAAGAATGGCAAGGACATTGTGGGCTGTACAGTTCTATGACTATGGAACTCAAACAACGCAAAATGCATTATGATTTAGTCTTCATCGACATTATGTAAAATCGGTTCAGATACGGATACTGATACATTTCCCCACATGTTCCTCATTCATGTCACTTAAATGATCTTAGGGATCATGAATTAGTTTAGTATAGAGATACAGCACGGAAACAGGCCCTTCGGCCCACCGGGTTGAACAATGATAACCCTACACTAACAATATCCCACACACGAGGGACAATTTACAATTTTGACTGAAGCCAATGAACTTACAAACCTGCACGTCTTTGGAATGTGAGAGGAGACTGGAGTACCCACGCAGTCACAGGGAGAACGTACAAATTCTGTACATACAGCACCCATAGTCAGGATTGAAACCGGGTCTCTGACGCTGTAAGGCAGTAGCTCTACAGCTGTGCCACCCCAATTACTTATTGTAACTGCTTATTGTAATTAAATTGATTAAACCAATACAAAGTTGAATAAAATTAGAAGCAGAGTTTGCGTCTCAATCTAGTTTCTCTTACAATAAATTTGAACTTGGATCAAGAAAGCTGGCTGAAACCAATTGCTTGCAACTTGACCACCTTATATAATACAGTGATACCTTGCTGTGTCCACACATATGGTGCAACTGACGGGTGCTCAGCTGTAGAGTTTTCAGCAAACTATGAACATCATCCTACAAGGCAAAAAAAAGGACATCTCAGGGCACAGATATAAATTATAGGAGAAAATAATATATATCATTCTAAAATTGTAAAATAAAATAGCTTTGTAAAAGTGAATTTAAAACATAATTTCTGGCTTCTTCCCCCTCAACCAACTATATGTAACATTTAGAAGCTTAATAGAGTTCTCCATTGATCATTATCAAATGTTCTCGAGTAACACAATGAGCAGGGATATCATCATTTCAGTGAGGCACCTGTGTGTGCGTCATAACTTTAATCGACCTTGACAAAAGAGGTCTGAAAGAAATGTGGGCAATGATTCAGTGCAGGCACTAAAGGCAGGTCGTGATCTTAAGCAGGCAACCATTGAAATGGTATCACCAGAGGTTTGGTAGAAAATTGCTTGAAGAAAGTCTGAAGAAATAGCAGAGGGAAATGAATATTGTAAAACATAATTTAGAAAGATTCGACTGTGCCTTGCATTTCTCCAGTCCATTTTAAAGGCCTGTAGACTATAATCAAAATAAACGTATGAAATCCCTTTTCATGGAATGATCTTCAGTATTTTGCAAACTTTGTATGTTTAAATGAATTGCCATACCAGAATGCCACTCAATCTGAACAGACAATTATGGCAGGAAGTGCGTACAGTTGTGAGGCATCTGTACTGTTGAAGACGCTAACTGCAGGAGATACTATATCAAGATCTGATCATCCCTCTCGACTGGGACTATTTCAAAGAGAAATTAGGAGCTCTATCCCTCAAGTACCTTGGACAATACTGATCACTTAATCTTGGTGCTGGTTGTGAGACCTAGCCTTGAATAACTGTGTGCTTTAGACTGTAGAGATACAGCATGAAAACAAGCTCTTCGGCCCACTAAGTCTGGGCTAACCAACGATCACGCTGTACACTAGCACTAACCTACATACTAGGGACACTTTACATCAATTAACCTACAAACCTGCATGTCTTTGAGGTGTGGGAAGAAACCGAAACACTCAGAGTAAACTGACGTGGTCACAGCGAGAACGTACAAACCCCATACAGACAGCACCCATAGTCGGGATCAAACCCAGGTCTCTGGCGCTGTGAGGCTTGCTATACAGGACGTAATTAGTTAAACAGCACTTTGGGAAAGAATTTGCGCAAACGTAGGTCTTTCCCCCGGTTCATTGGACTATTAATTCACCACTTGCAGATTTCCATCAATTATCATTTCTTACTTTAGAGTTGCAGCGCGGAAACAGGATTTTCGGCCCACCAAGTCTGCCCTGACCAGAGATCCCTGTACACTAGCACTATCCTCCACACAAGGGACAATTCACAATTTTTTTTTAAAACCAAAGCCAAATTAGCCTACAAACCTGTACCCGTTTGGAGTGTGCGAGGAAAACGGCTTGCGGGGAAAAGCCACGCAGGTTTGATTCACGTTATTATTATTATTCTATTCATAATCTTTGCAGGCTCCTCATATTAATCTCATAAATATCAGCTTTCATTTACAATATCTGTGCCCCTTGATTAAATTAGTTTTGTTTGCCATTACTACAAAGTTGAATTCATTGTGGGAAATTCATACCCGGTGCTTCTTGAAGCTGTAGTCAAGGAGTGGCATGCCTTGCTTCAGAAAAGATTCAATGAAAAGGCGTCCATGCTGCATCACAAAATATAAACATTAGAAAACTGCACCAATTCCATCAAAGAAATTGATTCCATCAAAACTATACAGTTTATGCAGTCAAATAATTTATTTTTATTTTGTCTGAGGTACCCTGATTAAAGTGTATTTCAATATGATACGCTATAAGTGTTAGTTTAAGTCTCTCTATAATGTCTGAGGCTTTATAAGGCATTGGTCAGACCGCATTTGGAGTATTGCGAGCTGTTTCGGACCCTATATCTGAGGAAGGGTGTGCTGACATTGGCGAGGGTCCAGAGGAAGTTCAGAAATAGGCTCTTTAGCTCACCACATCCATGCTGAACTTATTGCCCATCCATGCTAATCCCATTTACCCACATTAGATTCATATCCTCTTTTATCTATTAAAGTGCCTGTCTAGATGTTTTTTAGTAGTAATTGTGTATGAACTCACACCTCCATTAGCATCACATTCCAGATATCAACCATTCTCGGTGTGAAAACAAAATTTCCCCGCTAATTCCTTTAAAACTGTTTCACCTCACTTTAAACTTAAGCCCTCTTGTTTTGATATGACTGCCATGGATACATGATTCTGACAATCTAGACTGAGGCTCCTGAACACTACAAAATGTGCAAGGTCTAATTTAACGTGACTAAGCTTGAAGGGTAAATTAAAGACTTCAGAAATTTCCAAGCTCTTTTCTTATAGCAAATTCAAAAGCCTAGCTGACATTACTGTAAAGTTTAGAAACAAGTTGTCTCAGAATTTTCAGCAGAACACTGTCAGTGGTCCATGGTGGTGGTGGTGGAGAGAGGGTGGAATTGATGGGAAAGTTGGAAGAATAAAATGAAATTATTGTATGAATTGTCCATGATGGTGTCAATGGTTTCCATTCTGCAAGGACAACCCTAATCCTACCTCACCAAAAAACACCAGAGATCACCTCATGCACTTCCATGGACTTTTTTCTTTCTAACAGTGTTTTGCAATAATGTTTTATTTATCTTTTCCTAACATGCATGTAACGTTTTGTGTTTATGTGCCGGTGATATTGCTGCAAGAGTTTAATTGTACCTCACTGTACTGTGCATATGCCAATAAACATGACTAGATTATATGACTCTTTGTAGATAGCTTGTGAAAAATAGTTATTTTGTTTGCTCACTTCAAAAAACCACATGCAACAAATTCATGCACTGCATGATGCATTTTGTGATATTTCAATGTTGCAATAAGGCAACATGGTCCGGCTCTTCCCTCTCCCTCCTCCCCCTCTCCAGTTCTCCCACAAGTCCTACTGTCTCCGTCTACTTCCTTTCTTTTTCTCGCCCCCCCTCCCCTCCGACATCAGTCTTAAAAAGGGTCTCGACCCGAACCGTAGCTAATTTCTCCTCTCCATAGATGCTGCTTCACCCGCTGAGTTTCTCCAGCATTTTATGTCTGCCTTTGATGTTTCCAACATCTGCAGTTCTTTCTTAAACAAAACTTAATGTTGATTACCTTAAGGCAAACACCCAGTACTGGCCTGCTGTCGAACACCTGTGAGATTAAAATTAATAAATTAATATACAAATAGATTTGCTGAAAGCATGACCAATGCAAACAGATACAAATGGGGATTTACAGTAAGGAACTACACAAACAATAACAGTTAAGCAAACCATTGAAGAATTAGCATATAATATTGAATTCTTACAGTGCCGTCCATAATGTTTGGAACAAAGACCCATCACTTATTTATTTGCCTCTGTACTCCACAATTTGAGATTTGTAATCAAAAAAAACTTGTGGTTAAAGTGGACATTGTCAGATTTTATTAAAGGCCATTTTCATACATTTTGGTTTCACCATGTAGAAATTGCAGCTGTGTTTATACATAGTTCGCCCCCATTTCAGGGCACCATAATATATGGGACACATGGCTTCACATGTGTTTGTAATTGCTCAGGTGTGTTTAAATGCCTCCTTAATGCAGGTATAAGAGCTCTCAGCACCTAGTCTTTCCTCCAGTCTTTCCATCACCTTTGGAAACTTTTATTGCTGTTTATCAACATGAGGACCAAAATTGTGCCAATGAAAGTCAAAGAAACCATTATGAGACTGAGAAATGAATACAACTGTTAGAGACATCAGCCAAACTTTTGGCTTAAAAGAGCATCCACAGTTCTGGAAAAAGGTCTTGTGGACAGATGAGATGAAGATTAACTTATATCAGAGTGATGGCAAGAGCAAAGTATGGAGGAGAGAAGGAACTGCCCAAGATCCAAAGCATATCACCTCTTCTGTGAAACACGGTGGCTGGGGTCTTATGGCCTGCACATGTATGGCTGCTGAAGGCACTGGCTCACTTATCTTCATTGATGATACAACTGCTGATGGTAGTAACATAATTAATTCTGAAGTCTATAGACACATCCTATCTGCTCAAGTTCAAACAAATGCCTCAAAACTCAATGGCCGGCGGTTCATTCTACAGCAAGACAATGATCCCAAACATACTGCTAAAGCAACAAAGGAGTTTTTCAAAGCTAAAAAATGGTAAATTCTTGAGTGGCCAAGTCAATCACCTGATCTGAACCCAATTGAGCATGACTTTTATATGCTGAAGAGAAAACTGAAGGGGACTAGCCCTCAAAACAAGATTAAGCTAAAGATGGCTGCAATACAGGCCTGGCAGAGCATCACCAGAGAAGACACCCAGCAACTGGTGATGTCCACGAATTGCAGACGTCAAGCAGTCATTGCATGCAAAGGATATGCACCAAACTACTAAACATGACTACTTTCATTTACATGAAATTGCTGTGTCCCAAACATTGTGGTGCACTGGAATGGAGGGACTATGTATAAACACTGCTGTGATTTTTACATGGTGAAATCAAAATTTATAAAAATTGCCTTTTTTAAAATCTGACAATGTGCACTTTTTAACCACGTGATTTTTTATATTACAAATCTCAAATTGTGGAGTACAGAGGCAAATAAATAAGTGATGGGTTTTTGCCCCAAACAGGGCACTGTAATTCTCCACTCCCTAAGGATCTTTGCTTCACTTGGTAACACGGGAAACTGAGTGCACGGGAAACCAGGAGGAAAAATATATCCCAAGTCTGCCTTGCATACGACTTCGCAACCACATCATAGTCATACCTGAATGGACTCACAACTACCTGGTGCCTCAGCCAGATAATTTGTGACATAAACACCGCACCCAAATGCAATAGGTCATAAAGGTACAGAAATCTTGTCTACAAACAGCAAATGTCAAGTGGTGACACAAGTGGCCATAGATGTTGGAATCTTGAGCAAAAAAAAACAACCTGCTGGATGATCTCAGTGGGTCAGATAGTATTTGTGGAGGAAAAGCGACAACCGATGCTTTGGTTTGAGACTCTTCCTTTGGCCTAAAATGTTCATGTCAACCATTTATTTTTAATCTGATATTGATAGAATTTTGTTAACCGCAGTGGATCATTTCCCCAGCTGCTGGTGGTGTTAGAATTCATCTTACAGGCTAGTGAACGAGATACCTGAATCAGACACATAGAGGCCTGGACTAATGATCCAGTAAAGTAAATTCAAACACTACCAACAGCTGGAAAAATGATCAAATTAACCAAATGTTGTTAATTAAATAATAGTGGAATTAAAAAATCTGTAAAAATCTGAACAAAGCTATTGTCATAAAAATTAATTTAGTTTACTATTGTCTATTATAAGGGATTCTGGGAAGTGTGACCGTACTAGTGATCCTCATATCTTATTAATGAATAAAAACAAACATTAAGGGAGAGAGGGAAGAATGCTCATGTTGAATGGTAGAACAAGCTTAGTTAGGGAACATCTTTTCCTATCATTAGAACAGAAATAAAAATTACATATCCGTACGAGGAAAGAAATCTATTTACCTTTACAAGATTTACCAGGATATGAAAATCTCGCACCGCTAGATTCCAACGCAGCAGCTTCTCTATCTGCACCTGAGACCAAAACGGAGTCAGTTAAAGTAGAAAGGGTTTAACAAGGCATAAATTGAAACAGTCACATTTGCTATTATGTTTATGCTTCATAACAGATTCACAAAGCTGTTTGATAATGGTTTGATAATTCCTCAAAGGCCAATGTCTAATTGGTGTTGAGCGATTCATTTTTAGACACACAGCTTGGAAACAGTCCCTTCTGCGCACCGAATCATTGCCAACCATCGATCTTCCATACACTAGTTCTATCGACACACTAGAGGCAATTTACAGAGGCCAATTAGCCTACAAACCTGCACATCTTTAGATTATGGAAGGAAACCAGAGCGCCAGGAGAAAACCCATGCGGTCACAGGGAGAATGTGCAAACCCAGTAAAGACAGCACCCATGGTCAGGATCGAACCCGGATCTCTGACGCTGTAAGGCAGCAGCTTAACCGCTGTACCGTGCCGCCCGGTGACAACAGTCAAAATGGTACTAACATGCTTCTCACCCTGAGTATCAACCAAAAGCGTGGTTAGCATTCAGTGCCACACACCAATTCTCAACTGACTGAATGCCCAGTCAACCTTACACATACTAAGTTTCCGTTATTCATTCAAGGGGTTGGGCTTTCCTGGCTGAGGCAGCATTTAATTGGCCAGTGCTGGTGAAGAAACTAATACATTTCCAAGTCAGCATGGTGTGAGACTCAGAGGGCAATTTCTTCATGGCGGTGTTCCCACATTTTTGCTGTCTTTGTCCATTAGTTGGTAGAGCTGTTGTCCATAGAGTCTTTATGAGTTGCTGCACTGCATCCTGATGATGGTACACACTGCTGCTGCTGTGCATTGGTGGTGGTGTGAGTGAATGATTGTGGATGAGTTGCCCATCAAGTGGGCTCCATCTTCTTCTTGCGTATGGCGTGCACAGCCCAAAGTTGTAGGACAACTTGTTCCATTTGATCTTATTTGATTGTGCACGTCAGTTTGATTGCATTAGTCGAAATAGGGTGGACTGGTTGCAAAGGTTGCACCCCATCAAGTGGGCTGATACAACCTTTACAGCGTCGAGTTTCTTGAGTGTTGTTGAAGCCACGCTCCGCCAGGCAAGTGAAAAATAGTCAATAACACTCCTGACGTGAAAATTGCAGGTGGTAGACAGGCATTGGGGAGAGAATTAGTCAGTGCAAGAATCCTAGCCTCTGACCTGGTCTTGTATCCACGTTGTTATGTGGCTGTTCCAGTTCTGTTTCTTTAAAATACACTGCAATTGCATAGGAAAGAACTGCAGATGCTGGCTAAATTCAAAGGTAGACACAAAAATGCTGGAGTAACTAAGCAGGACAGGCAACATCTCTGGAGCGAAGGAATTGGTGACATTTTGGGTTGAGACCCTTCTTCAGGTTCAAACTGCAACTGGATGTTATTTTGTTTGAACTTGACTATTTTGCTTCCAGTGTGAGTTTTCATGAAGTGCTGCAATGGCTAAATTTAAAAAGGCAATAGTGAAAGATTTACATTACCTCAGCTGAATCAGACTGTGTACCAGACGGAATTTCCTTTACTGATGAATCCAATTCCCTCATCATCACCCGATAGAAGACCAGAAAAGTTTGCCTGCACAGAATTCAAGCAGTTTATCTCACTGTTTTATTCCCCACCTAATCTGCGTGCATTTTCTTTCACATGAATAACTAAAATGGGTGAAAAATGAACAGAATGTCACAGTATCCTCTTCATGACATGCAAAAATACTACTAAGGGAATGACGACACATGGAACTTCAGCTGCTGGTTAACAAAAAACCCCACAAATGCTGGAATAACCCATCAGGTTAGGCAATATCTCTGGAGACTATGGATAGGTTGGGACCCTTCTTCGGACTGATTGTGGTTGGTGGTGGTGCGGGGGGAGGGGGTAGCTGGAAGAAAGGCTGAGGCAGGACAAAGTCTGACGGGTGGAATCAGGCGATGGGGGGGGGGGGGGGGAGGGGGGGGGAGTGCTTTGACAGGCAGATGGTTGGAGAAAATATGTCACATAAGGATAGAAGAGATGTGAACTGTGAAGGAATGCAGGTGGAAGGGAATAGGAGGAGAGAATTCAGGAAGGGGAGAAATAGGTGAGAATCCAGATGGGGCCCAGGGAAGAGAGGGGAAAAAACGGAGAGAGGGGTTTATTGGAGAATTCAATATTCATAAAGTTACGCTGTAACCTAGCCAAATGGACTGAGGTGCTGTTCCTCTAGTTTGCATGTAGCCTCACTCTGGTGATGGAGGAGGCCCAGGACAGAAAGGTCAATATGCGAATGGGTATAGGAGTTAAAATAGTTAGCAAGCAGGAGATCTAGCAGGCCTTGGCGCACTGAGCACGTGCTCGCTAAGATGGTCGCCTGGTTTACGCTTGCCTCACCAACGTAAAGGAGGCCACATGGGGAAGATGCAAAAGAAGCGGTTAGAGGAGGTGCATGTGGACCTTTGTCATACCCGGACGGACTGCTGGGGTCCCTGCATGGAATGGCTTTGGGAAGATGTAGTTTTCAAAAGTTATCACTGGACCATGAATGGAAGCAAATATACTTTTTACCCTTTAACATACTTAAAAGTTTGAGTAGTCCATCATACCTTCCAGCTGAGATCAGGCAAGTCAGTGCCGGCTGTTTTGTGAGGTGCAATTACAATGGTAACAACAGCAAAGTGTTGAATTCTGTAATTCTAACTCCAAGAAAACATAATTCTATTCAAACCTGGTTAGTGTTGGAAAGGTCCGCGAATTGCCCTCTTTGGTTGAGTTCAGTAGTTCAGGAACGCCCACACCAGCAATTTCCTCCACAGATTTCAACACGTCGTCTGTATGTTTCAAATAAATACTGCCAACACGGAAAATAAAACAAAAGTTGGCAATGTCCATTCAGTGTTCTTCTGCTTTTCTGGTTTACTGAGCATAACAACATTTCTGGAGATACATCATGGAAACAGGCCTTTCGGCCCACCGAGTCCATGCTGACCACCGATCATCCGTTCACACTAGTTCTATCTATCCCACTTTCTAACCCACTCCCGACACATTTAGGTTCTCTCAAGCAGCACTGGTGTGGCACAGTGGTAGAGTTGCTGTCTTACAACGCCAGACACACGGGTTCGATCGTGACTATGGGCGCTGTCTGCATGGAATTTGCACGCTCTCCCCGTGACTGCGTGACTTTTCTCTGAGATCTTCAGTTTCCTCCCACACGCCAAAGATATACTGGTTCGTAGGCTTGGTATAAATGTAAATTGTCCCTGGTGTGTGTAGAATAGTGTTAGTGTGCGGGGATCACAGGTCGGTGCTCGGTGGGCCAAAGGGCCTGTTTCCGCGCTGTATCTCTAAACTAAACTGCAGTTTCCTCCCACATTCCAAAGACCTACAGGCTTGTAGGTTAATTGGCGTCGGTAAGAATTGTAAATTGAGCCTAGTGTGTAGGGTAATGCCAATGTACAGGGATAGTTATGCAGTGCGGATTCGGTGGGCCATAGGGTCTGTTTCCGCGCTGTATCTCTAAACTAAACTAAACCAACATGTCTTTAGAATATGGGAAGAAACCGGAGCATCCGGAGGAAACCCACATTGTGACAGGGAGAATGTGCAAACTCGAGGTCAGTATCGAACCCGGGTCTCTGTGAATCAGCTCTACCAGCTGTACCACTGTGCTGCCCTTTAAAAAATATATATATATTCTATATTTATTACCAAGGTATCACAAAGCCGATTAACCTACACACTGAGGATAATTTAACAGAAGCCAATTAACCTACAAATATGCATGTCTTTGGAATGTGAGAGGAAACCAGAGCTCCCAGTAAAAATCCACACAGTCACAGGGAGAACGTACAAACACCCTACAGACTGCACCTGTAGTCAGGTTTGAACCCGTGTCTCCAGCGCTGCAATGTAGCAACTCTACCGTTGTGCCACTGTGCTGATTTCAGAAAGCATCTGATTAACAAATGTCGGGTTTTTTTTGAGAAGTCTGCTAATCTTACCTGATCTGACCCTTACGTGACTCCTGTCCCGTTTCAATGTGGTAAATTCTCAAGTGCTCTATTGATGAGCCTAGCAAGCTGCTTAGTTGAGGGACGAATTAAGAATGGGTTTAAAATGATGGTCTTGTCAGTAATGCTCATCTATATCAAGGGGAATGGGAGAAAACTGTACCACAAACTTTAACAGTTTCAATGGGGTCCCAGAAGACTTTACATTGCTCAGATCCTGGTGTACACTAGAGGTTAATTTTCTGATGTAAAATAAGAATTCTGCTGCAGGACCAATCTGATTCTCGATAAATGCAGGAGTGGAGAGAACCCATATAACGTTGCAAGCTGGTATAGACTGCATTTCATCACATTTAAACTACATTGATATAGATAGCAAACACAGACTGAGAGTCAATCTTATTCCAGCCGATTAATCGGATTAGTATGTGCACCTACCATAGGAGTGTGTCCAGAGCTTCGTTATACTTGTTGCCCTTCTCTTTTTCTCCAGTCGGCAAAATCCATGACTGGCACAAGAAGCCCCGTGCTATCGTTGCTGCGTGGAGAACATTGAGAGTAATCGGCTGCCATTAAAATTCTAATAAAATCCTTGCTATATATATATTTTGTATAAATTTCAACCACATAAAATATCTAATCTGTTGTAAATGATCAACATATTTCCAAGTCTTTCCCAATATGTTTAATATATAAGGTTATGTAGAAAAAATTGAGTGTATATTTTGTTGTTGTATTGTTGTGATCAATGTGCCTGTAAAGCTGCAGCAAGCAAGAATGTCATGGTTCCTGTCCCATATGACAATTAAATACTCTTGACCTGGAATGGATCTTTACCTCTGTCTTTCTCCACAGATGTTGCAGGGTCTGCTGTATACTTTAAGCATCTTCTTGTATTTATTTATAGTAAACTGCCCTTCCGTGGCATGGTGCCAAAAAATGACCCCCATGACGGGAATTAACCGTGCAAAAGGCACTATTATAGATGCAGACCACTTACATTGCAAAGACCACACAAACTTCACCGCATGGTGAATGAGCAAGTCAACAGAAACAGCTGTGAAGAAAAAGCTCCCTTACTTAAAAAAAAGTCACTTCCTTATCCGTATGGACAACCAAATTCAAAGCATGTTGGCAACAGATCAAAGGATATTCACGATTAGTGCTTGTTCCTCCTTTATTAGCCTTCAACAATTTTGCCCTTTCCCAGCCCCCAACACAAACTGTAAACTTGGCAGCAAAGATAGGAGCGTCAAGACCAACCTATTTTCTCCTTGCACTGGCCGTCTGAAGATCTAGATGATATGACAATCAGCAGCTGGGTAAGAGTCACTGCAGAGGCACAGCTGGGAATCGTGCTCTGGAAATTCTGCAGATAGCGGAAAGTCTGCCTGGAGAGATGAAGATAATATTTTTATAAGCTACACAGGACTCGTTTTCCCGAGCAAACTAATGAAAGTCAAATTTATTTGATTTGTCTCCTCAAAAAAACTTGAAATATTGAAACTTTATTTTCCAAGTTAGAGAACTGCTCTGGTGGCGTTAAATAGAAGGGAAGAGAAATTCGGTATTCTCGAACACACATCCTTACAGCAGATGGCCAAAGCACGAGAAGAGAATATCAGAGAACTTGCTGGCCAACTTCATAAACAAATGCCAATTAACAGTATTAGGACGAGAATGGATTTCCTTTTCGAAAATATATTAACCATCAGGGTTTAAATTGTGCTCAATCAATAACATTTCCACTGATACTAGCTTTTCATTTTCAGACGTTTTGCTTTAAAGAAATTAACCCACACTCTCAAATTGCCCATGTGAATTAAATGGTTTCTATGCATCATCAATTAACGTGAATATATCTTAATAAAATAAAGTTTTGGAATAAATAATGGGCAATAAAGAGGAACTAGTCAACAATAAGATGAAGAATTATTTGAAATTCAGCAATGGAATCGTGATTGGTTAATTAGATAGACTGAAGGTCCACTCGTAGAACAGAGAACAGGATGGCACAGAAACAAACCCTTTAATTGCACCATTCACAATGCCACTCTAACTAATTTCATCCACCTCCACATGGTCCATCGCTGTCTTGCCCCACCTATTCATGTGTCTGCCAATATGCCTTTCAAACACTACTATTGTATCTGCTTTCACCACCTCTCTTGCAGCACATTCCAAGAACAGACCATTCAGTGTAGAACACTTGCCACACCCATCTCCCTTAATCTTCCGCCTTGGACTTTAAAGCTATGACGTGTAGGAAGGAACGGCAGATGCTGGTTTATACCGAGGATGGACACAAAATTCTGGAGTAACTCAGTGGGACAGGCAGCATCTCTGGATGGAAGGAAGGGTGACTTTTCAGGTCGAGACCCTTCTTCAGACTGTCAGGGGACAGGGAGACACAGCTGAATGTCCTAATTCTGGTCCTAGAATTTATGAATTATAACCAGGTGTCTTGGAGAATGTTGCTCCTCCTCATTTATCTCCACTATTCACGGCTATTGAGGGAGTGCAACGTAGGTTCACGAGGTTAATTCCCGGGATGGCAGGACTGTCATTTTTTGATAGAAAGAAGTGGCTGGGCTTGTGTATTCTGGAATTTAGAAGGATGAGAGGGAATATTATTGAAACATATAAGATTATTAAGGACACGCTAGAGGCAGGAAACATGTTCCTGATGTTGGAGGAGTCCAGAACCAGGGAACACAGTTTAAGAATAAGGGGTAAGCCATTTAAAACGGAGATAAGGAAAAACTTTTTCACACAGAGGGTTGTGAATCTATGGAATTCTCTGCCTCAGAAGGCAGCGGAGGCCAATTCTCTGGATGCTTTCAAGAGAGAGTTAGATAGAGCTCTTAAAGATAGTGGAGTCAGGGGATATGGGGAGAAGGCAGGAACGGGATACAGATTGTGGATGAACAGCCATGATCACAGTGAATGGCGGTGCTAGCTCAAAGGGCCAAATAGCTTTCTTTGGCCCTTTGAGCTATCTTTCCTAGTCTCTCCTCTATTTGTGATAAATGTAAGAATCTTGAAGCAAATTTAATACATAGTTTGGTAACGTGTCCACGGTTGAATTATTATTGGATTGAAATTTTTAAAGTTATTTCGGAAGTTCTTAAGGTTGAACTCGACCCAGACCCAAAATTAATAATATTCGGAATCCCGGAGCCAAATTTGGTACTCACAGTTAATCAAAGAAATTTTTTTGATTACTGTTTAATAATAGGGAAAAAAATGATACTTAAATTTTGGAAGGGAACATTATCCCCAACAATTAAAATGTGGAAAGCAGAGATGTTGGAGACGTTGAATTTGGAAAGAATTAGATTTGTCCTTTTGGACAGGTATAATTCTTTTGAATCGATATGGTCTCCATATATACAGTATTTAGAGAAGTAGCTATTCTTGGAATCACGGCTCGACGGACACCCTACGGATCCGATGCGAATAACTTACTTATATTTGATATTATTGTGCATTTATTAGAGATATTTCTGAATGAAATAGTATTTCGTATAATGACTTTCGTTTTTGTTTATATATATGTAATATTTTTGTTTTTCAAATTTTCTTTTTTTTTTCTTTTTTTTTACGGTTGAAGTATGTGGGAAGAATTTTTTATTCCTTTTTATTTACTCTTTTTTCTTTTCTCTTTTATATATCCTTTTCTTTATTTCCAAAAAATAGAAGATATTAAGTATTGATATGTTATTTGTAGTAATATTGAATTAAGGCGTTAGTTTATAAAGTAAGCTTTACATTGTAAACGGTTTACTTCAAATAAAAAAATATTACACAAATAGCTTACTCCTGCACCTATCGTCTACTGGCTCCTTTAAATACCCATTTAATAACAGCTCTCCTCCCAAGTCTGTAACACATTTTACAGATAGGCCTCTAAGAAGCACCCTAAAACATGTTTTCTGTGATTTCTGTTGTTTCAACTGCACATAGTCATAGAATTATACCGTGTGGAAACAGGCCCTTCGGCACAACTTACCCACACCAGCCAACCTGTCCCAGCTACACTAGTCCCAACTCCCTCCATACTTGTCTTATCCATGTACTTGTCTAACTGTTTCTTAAACGTTGGAATAATCCCAGCCTCAACTACCTCCTCCTACAGCTTGTTCCATACATGCACCACCCTTTGTGTGAAAAAGTTACTCCTCAGATTCCTATTGAATCTTTTCCCCTTCACCTTGAACTTATGTCCTCGATTCCCCTACTCTGGGCAAGAGATTCTGTGCATCAACCCATTCTATTCCTCTCATGATTTTATACATCTCAATAAGATCACCCTTCATCCCCCTGCGCTCTAAGGAATAGAGGCCCAGCCTACTCAACCTCTCCCTATAGTTCAGACCCTCTAGTCCTGGTAACATCCTCGTAAATCTTCTCTGAACCCTTTCAAGCTTGACAATATCTTTCCTATAACATGGTGCCCAGAACTGAACACAATACTCAGAACTGAACACAATCACATGTTACTGTTATTTTACATATAAAATGATGAACAAGAAGAATAAGAATAAGTAGGAGAGTCTAGGACCAGAGGGCATAACCTCATAATAAAAGGACACACCCTTAGAAAGGAGATGAGGACGACTCTATTTAGTCGGAGGGTGTGAACCTGTGAAATTAATTGCCACTGACAGCTGTGGAGGCCTAGCCAACGGATATTTCTACGGTCGAGATTGATAGATTCGCATGTGTGTCAGGGATTATGGGGAGAAGGCAGGAAAATGGGGTTGCAGAGATAGATAGATAAGCCATGATTGAATGGTAGAATAGACGGTGGGCTGAATGGCCTCATTCTAGTCCTAGAACTTATGAATTATGACCGGGTGTCATGGAGAATGGAGACACTATTCCCATTTCAAACCATTTGTCCGACTTGTTTTCATTGGAGTTTTGAAAGTAAGAAATGCTTCCTATTACCTGAAGAGCTCTTCCATTCCCAATTCACCATCTCCTGCTTTGAGTCTGTTTGCCAGAACATCGAGAGCTGATTTTAGTAGTTTACGATTTTCATTCTGGGCAAATCCACACCTGGATGTTTAAAACAAAAGCACCAACTCCGTTAAATTACCGCTCAATTTTACTCCGAACTCCAATCCAGTGTGAAAGAAGTTATCTTATCATCAGCTAATTTTGATGACCTAATTAGCGGCACCGTTTATAAGGGTGTTGCCTTGCAGCGCCAGAGAGCCGGGTTTGATACTGACCTCAGTCGCTGTCTGTGTGGAGTTTGTACGTTCTCCCTGTAACCACCTAGGTTTTCTCCGGGAGCTCCGGTTTCCTCCCACATTCCAAAGATGTGCAGGTTTGTAGGTTAATTGGCTTCGGTAAGAATTGTAAATTGTCCCTACTGCATAGGATTGTGCTAACGTACAGGGTGATCGC
Source organism: Raja brachyura (assembly GCA_963514005.1). The sequence continues at coordinate 18,968,746 of OY740796.1, read as the reverse complement.
TGGTAGGCACATAATCGGTGGGCAGATGGGCCTGTTTCCACGCTGTATCTCTAAACTAAACCCGATTTAACAGACAACTGCTATTGTTAGCTTGAATTTTATTAAATACTTCTGAAAAAGTCATTGATTTCACTCTCAAAATAATTCCTTTCAATTTGCTTTAAATAACCTTGAACTGTAGCAGACTTTGTACCCACCAAGCAAAGAGGGTGTTCAAGATCTGAAGTAGTAGCTGATAGCATGCAGCCATCCGCTGAGACTCTTTTACATCTGATCCCAGTACGTCCACCACACCATTGTTCTCAGCCATCGACGCCTGCACATCAAATTATAATAGAATAAAAGGTTGACCTTTGCAAACAGGCACCTCTAAATAAAATCAAATCAATTTTTAAAATCAGTTAATATGTTCACTGAAGCTTCAGCAAGATGAATTTAATTTCAGGTAGCATTTACCTGTTCACATGGGGGAGGAGTCACAAGGAATTGCAGATGCTGGATTCACGAGTAAAGCACAAAGTGCTGGAGTGACTCAATGGGTCAGACAGCATCTGTGGATGGAATGGATAGGGGGATATTTCAGGTCGGGACCCTTCTTCAGACTGATTCAATCTGAAGAAGAGTTCCGACCTGGAACATCGCCTACCCATACCCTCCACAGATGCTGACTGACCCGCTGGGTTCCTCCAGCGGTTTGTCATTTCATCCAATGGGGAAGGACATGATTTTGTGATCCGTAACCAAGTAAGTTTCTAATTTTAGTTTTACCTTTACTTGGTTCTTCCTTCAGCACATACATATTTTCTCATCCATCATTAAGGGCAAGGAGAGAGGAAATATACAGTTTAAAGGACATTCTTTAAATACCCACACCACTCATGACAATAATTCATGCTAGGATTGAGCTGTGTAGTGTATACGATGGTAACCGAGTACTAAAATGGTATGATTTGTGTCATGTGTTATATTCTATATCTTATCAGTCTCGTGAATATGTGTGAGTATGCGCAGTGTACTTTAGACCCACAACGTGTACTGAAAACCTGTGCTTGTTTCTATCTACATGCTGAAGCCGTAATATCTTACAAGGTCAGACAGTGTTTGTCAGATATTTGACCACAAGAAACTCATATGAAGCCTCATCTTGTCTCATCCTAAAATCCAGGTATGTTTACTAGACCACAATGAAGAAGACAACCTGTCTGATCTTGCCCTGCTTGCAGACATAGAGCTTAACTGCAATGCTGGTGAGGTCATCAAGCCAAGACCAGGTCATTCAACATGAAGCAAAACACAAAACAAAGTGATGGGAGTAACATTGTGTAACAAAGTGGGCAGTCAGGCAGCATCTGTGGAAGGAATGGATAGGCAATGTTTTTGGTCAGGAGGACCCTTGTTCAGATATCCTGAAACGTCACCTGTCCATTACCCCCACAGATGCTGCCTGAACTGCTGAGTTATTCCATCACTTTGTGTTTCGCTCAAGATTCCAGCATCTACAGTTCCCAGTGTCTCCAACTCAGAGTGAAAGTTATTAACCTACACGTTTAAAGTACCACACTGCCAGGTGTAAATACCCAAATATCTTTCAATGGAATTTGCCTCAGTTCCAATCGAAGGTTTCACTTTTTTTCTCCCACAGTATTCTTCCTTGAAGTCTCTCACACAGATCCCCACACAAGGATATGCTGCAGTTCTCACCAGAGATTTCCTTAACGAGCTACTGTAATCTACACAAGAACAATATATAGCAACCAACCGTTCAATATTCTATCCTTTCCTTTGGGGATTCCTCCACTCAGTACTTAACCACACCTCTCAATTCCCTCCCCCCACCTCCTATCGACACACAACCACCCCACTCTTCTTATCCTTCTCTCCACACACCTACTCACTCCAACTTTTAAAAAAAATGGGCAGCCCAGTGGCCCAGCTGGTAAAGCCGCTGCCCCACAGGGCCAGAGACCGGGTTCGATCCTGGGGTGGTGTGGAGTTTGCACATCCGCCCTGTGATTGCGCTGGGTTTTTCCGGTTTGCTTCCCCATCCCAAAGACATTCAGGTTTGCTATAAATTGCTTCCAGTGTGTAGGGAGTGGATATGAAAGTTGAATAACATAGAACTAGAGTGATTGGATGATCGATGGTCTGGTGGGCCAGAGGGCTTATTTCCATGCGGTGTGTTTTAATGAATTAGACTCAGCTGGGACTCAAAAACATTCACGTGATATAATCAGTGCAATATACCAAAATCATGTCCTTTCATATTAAACCTCTGTTTTTTGGTTGAAGAGAAATCTTTTTTCTAATCATGGATAAACAGCATGACCTAGAAAGAATCGTAACTCGTCGCCCTTCAGTTAACAGGCTGAATTCTAACCTCATTGCACAACCTCGGGTAATCATTCATTTCCGCAGATGCCAGACTTTACCTGAAAGAAATTGTGAGCATTTTCCAGATGGTTACACAGGGGATTGAGCAATTTTAGAGTAAACTGAGCAAGTTGCTGGGGAGTCATTTGGCGCAAATGCGAAAATCCAACATCTCGATCTCCCTTAACCTGCGTGAAGAGCAGAAAATAAAAAAGTAATTTTGATATCAGAGGATCATGAAGTGTTGGTAAAGCACAGGATATTCAGCCCATTATATCTCGACCGAATATCCAACAAGCCAATGCTCTAGTACCACCCAATCTGTGGCCTTGCAGACTTCTATCATTTACAATTATCCCCTCTCTTGAAGGTAACAGTGGTCATGACCCTCGCCACATCTGTAGGCAGTACATTTCAGATTCTGACCTTATGTTGTGTAATTATTCCCTTTCAATCATTTCCCTTTATCATGTACTCATGACGTCTAATCCTCAACCATTCTACCAAAGAGTACAAGCTTCCAACATAGGCCTCAACACCTTATATACTTCTATCAAGCCCATAGCAAACCGTTCTAGTTGCTCTGGTGTTTTCTTGCAAATGTAGTCCCTTATTCCGTGACCACTCTTTCACACACCTTCTCCAATACCTTGTAAAAACAAGGAACTTCAGATGCTTTTATATACCAATGATAGATACAAGGTGCTGGAATAGCTCAAGAGTGTTTTATTGTCAATATGGCCCAGATAGAAAAATGAAATTCTTATTTGCAGCAGCACAACAGAATATGTAAACATAGTACACTGTAAACAATATAATAACGAGAGAGAAAACAAGAAGTTCAGTGTGTGTATATATATACACACATATATAGATCATATATACACACACACACAAAAACTCAACGGGTCAGGCAGCAACTCTAGAGAAAAAAGATGGGTGACATTTCAGGTCGGGACCCTACTTCACTGTAAAGAAGGGTCCCGACCAAAAATGTTACCCATCCTTTTTCTCCAGAGATGCTGTCTGACCGGCTGAATTACTCCAGCTCCTTGTATCTATTATTCTCTAACTCCTTTACGTCTTTACTATAATGTGGCGACCAGAACTGAACACAATTCTACCAGTGGGGTTGAACCAACGTCATTGGTGTTGTGATATAAGAAGCACGATGACCAATTTGTTGTCAGCAAAGTCAAGAATAATAACCGAGATAATAACCGGATGCTGCCGGTTTGAGGAAGAAGCATCAATAAGACCCAGATTGTGTGCTCTTCTTCGACATGGCGCTGTACAGTTCTTCCAATTAACCTCTTGATTTAACAAGCTGAAAGTTGGCACATCTGGCATAGAAGAAATCCATCATAACTGCTCAATAACATCAGATAAGATGTTTGTGCCCAGACCTCTAGATTGCCAAGTGAGGCACACAACTATGCACCTTCCATTTTTATAAACAAGCTTTCACATACGGAATTAGATCAGAGAAACAAGGACCTGCAGATGCCGATTAATACATAAAAGGAGACAAAGGCTTAGTTTAGTCTAGAGATACAGTGTGGAAACAGTCCCTCCGGCCCACGGAGTCGACGCCGACCAGCGATCACCACATACTAACACTATCCGACACACTGGGCACAATTTACAATTTTACCAAACTAATTAGAAACAAATTAACTTAGAGTGTGGGAGGAAACCAGAGCACCTGGACAAAACCCACGCAGGTCACGGGGAGAATGTACAAACTCCTTACAGACAGCACCTGCAGTCAGGATTGAACCCGGGTCTCTGACGTTGTAAGACAGCAACTCTGCCCCTGTGCCACCGTGCCGCTTTTCATACCTCTAGTTTCCCTCTCCTATGACTCTCTGAAGAAGGGTCTCGACCCGAAAAGTCACCTATTGGACGGGTGACGTTTCAGGTTGAGACCCTTCAGATGAAAAATTGGACTGAAATATTTGAATAGATTGGAGTTATTTTTGTTCAAGAGATTTTTTTTTCCCCAAGTTCAAAGAAGAGAAAAAGCATAAATAAACATTAATTAATGTCCATATTCAAGGATTATGTGAATATGTTCAGAATATTCAAATACGTGATAATATGCAGAATACTGCTGGTGCCAAGACACCACGCAGCTTTGATTTTTCCATACATGTCCCAATCTCAATAGCACTTCTGATTATATCTAGTTCTTCCTTGGTATATTAACAGAGAATTGCTGACAACTTGTGACCAGACTACTGCGTCATTAGAATTGGCTGCCTTCTGCTTTTGGCCTGCCTAAATAAGCAATTTCCCTTCCTCATCTCTCTCAGCAGCAGCCAGAGTAAAATGAGGAACACATCACATGGGAAATATTAAGGGAGGAATTCATGTTCTCTCACAGTCATATGACATGAAGCACAGCTAACTCCTGTGGCACTGAGCCATCTCTGATTGTTTTGTTTTCAAGAGAGAGTTAGATTTAGCTCTTGGGGCTAAAGGAATCAAGGGATATGGGGGGAAAAGCAGGAACAGGGTTCTGATTTTAGATGATCAGTCATGATCATTTGAATGGTGGTGCTGGCTCAAAGGGCAAAATGGCCTACTCCTGCACCTATTTTTCTATGTTTCTATGTTTCAAACAGAGATTCTGATGAAATTTGAACACTAGTTCTGATGAAACAACAAACAAGCCACCAGAGCATTACAGCCTTTCCCATGTATTAAATAAAAATAGAACTAGATACATTTGGAAAAGATTGAGTAGCTTGTCACCAAGGGTACAGACCACTGATCTTATAGAGGTGTACAATATCGTGAGAGGAATAAATCTGGTAAACAGAGTCTTTTGCCCAGAGTAGGGGAATCAAGAAACAGAGGACATAGGTTTAAGGTGAGAGGGGAAAGATTTAACAGGAACCCGAGGGGTAACTTTTTTTTACATAAAGGGTGGTGCGTGTATGGACGATCTGTCGGAAGAGGTAGTTGAGGCAGGTAATATCACAACGTTTAAGAAACAATTAGACAGGTAAATGGATAGGATAGGCTTAGAAGATTATGGGCCACAGGCAGATTGGACGAGTGTCAATGGGGCATGTTGTTCGGTATGGGCAAGGTGGGCCGCAGGGCCTGCTTCCACCCCGAATCACTCTATGACACTGCTCACGTACTATAAAATACTTTTAATTTTGTGCTCTCTTAAAGTTTACAACATCACGTTTCATTATTGTCTCCACAATCAAATTGCTGAACATTTCCGAATAAAAACATCCTGAGATTTTGTTTCAGTTTCAATATTAATAACACATTTATTTAGTTTCATTTAAAGTGCCAAAGCAATACAATAATACACCAGAAAGGGACAGTGGCGCAGCAGTGGAGTTGTTGTTTTACAGCGCCAGAGACCCGGAACTGATCCTGACTACGAGTGCTGTCTATGTGGAGTTTGTACATTCTGGCTGTGACTGCATGGGTTTCCTCCCACATTCCAAAGACGTATGGGTTTGTAGGTTAATTGGCTGCTGTAAATGTCACCTAATGTGTAGGATGCAAGAGTGGGATAACATTGAAATATGCGGGTCCGATGGTTGGCATGGACTCTGTTGAGGGGCCTGTTCCCACGCTATATCTCTAAGTAATGAGCATTATCAGAAATAAACATTTTACCATGCCAACAAGGAAATAACAGGGCAGGAATCCAAGACTTAAAGAAAGAAAGCTAGATGGAGAAGGTAGATCTTTGGAGAGGGATTTGCAAACATGTTAAGAGCGGCAATTGCAGAACTGAGGGCCTTGGTGGTGAAAGGCACAATCAACCTTGTTGAGAAGCGTCTGAGGTTTTTTGAAAGGTTAGATCACCGGAGTGCAAGGGTCTCACAGAATTAGGGTGGAAGAAGAATACAGAGATAGGGCTGGGAGAGGCCATGAGGCCATTTACAATCTAGGGTGAGAACTTCATGCCAAGATGTTGCCTAATGTAAGGCAATACGTCAGCAAGGACAGGGTGACATGAAAGTAAGATCAAATGGTAGAATTTTGGTTGGATCAAGTTTTACAAGAATGAGAGAGTCCAGTTGCGTATGTTGGAATAGAGAGAACTAGATGGCTGCTATCTCACAGCGCCAGAGGTTGGGGTGCTGTCTATGTGGAGTTTGCATGCTCTCCCTCTGACTGCACACGTTTCCTCCGGATTCTCCTTTTTCCTCCCACATCTCAAAGACATGCAGGTTTGTGGGTTAATTGGCCCCTGTAAATCGCCCCTAGTATGTAGGGAGTGCATGCGTAAGTGGCGAGGTCGGTATGGCAGTCGATGATGGTGCCGACTGATGGACGAGGACGGACACGTGGAAGTGAGGAACTGGCACGGGGGGGGGGGGGGGGGGGGGGGGAGAATTTGTAACTTCGTAAGCGCCATTCATGGACAACTTTTGACATACCTTGGGTATGCAAGCAAAGAATTTCACTGTGACTTGTCACGTGTGACAATAAAGTATTCAATTCAAGTGGGATAACATTGAACTGATACCAAATAGTGATCAATTGTTGGCATGGACTGAGTGGGTATAAGGGTCTGTTTCAATGGTGTATCTTTCAATCAATTGTTCAATAATTATGAAAAAGAATAAGCGTTTCAGCAACGGATGAACATATGTACCTTCAGGAATAGAATTTTCTTGGTAACATTTGCTACCAACATGTAATCCAGTTTACGAGATAGATCTTCCAGAAGAAACACGAGCTCTGCTGACCCCAGCTGCACAACCTCGGTGACCTGCAGGGCAAGAAAATCCTGAACACAGGAAGTCACCTTCGAGATAAAAAACACTGGAGAATCTCTGTAGGTCGGGCAGCATCCGTGGAAAGAGAAATTAAGTCCAAGACCATGGAAGGGTCCAGAAGTGTCAACTATTGCTCCTTCCAAAGATTCTTCTTGACCTGCTGAGTTTTACCAGCATATTCTATTATATTTTATTTCTGATTCCCAGCACCATTTATTTTCGATTTTTCACATACAATTCAGGACGGGATCTGACTTTTAGGTGTAAAATCAAACCATTTGATTTCATGGTTTGATTTTTGATTGCCTAATGTAAGGCAATACGTCAGGAAGGACAAATCAATCAAAAATCAACCCACATTGGAACATCTAGTTGCTACTTTACAACAATACATATTTACAGTAAACCCTTGTTTTAACGCACCTCTATATAACTGATTTTGGTTGTATAGCATGCGGTCCTACCGACAGTTGCTGACGCCACTTCCGGCTCACAAGATGCACCAGTGGCCCCCTCTTCATCAGCTGCTGCACGGTCTGGTTGATGCAGCTGTTGCTGTGGCTCACAGTGTAACCTAGTTGACAGAACTTTCTTCAGGCCGCTGCCACCAACAGGACGCGCTCGGTCACTGTGGGGCTCCCTCCCCTCTGACCAGCTGCCGCTTCTTCCTGTCGGCCACTCCCTCATCCTCCTCCTTCTCTGGAGTCACCGACATACTCCACCTTGGACGATGTCGGTGACTGCCGGCGAACAGGAGGAAGGAGCGATGGAGGAGTGATTGGGGAGCGGACAAAGCGATGGCCGACAGGAAGAAGCTACAGCTGGTGAGAGGGGAGGAGCCCCACAGTGACCAAGCGTGTCCTGTAGGTGGCAGCGGCCTGAAGAAAGCGCTGCCAGGCAGGTGCTACAACGCGAGCCCCAACGTCAGCCGCATCAACCAGACCATGCGGCAGGTCTTGAAGAAGGCTCACTGGTGCAGACCCGCCGCATTGGCGCTAGTTTTAAGGTGAAACAACACAAAGTGCTGGAGCAACTCAGCAGTCTGAAGAAGGGTCCCGACTCCAAACGTCACCTATCCATGTTCACCAGAGATGCTGCCTGACCTGCTGAGTTACTCCAGCACTTTGTGTCCTTTTGTGCACTAACCAGCATCTGCAGTTCTTTGTTTATTCCACATACAATGATAATATCTGACTATGTTATAGCGGGCAATCAGCAACAAGGAACACCATTCCCCCCCCCCCCATGATCCGTTATAACAAGGGTTTACTGTATTCTGTTAAAGCAGTAGTGCTATGCTGCAAATTTATGTATATCAATTGATTATTATAAATAAAGTGTTTTTGCTATGCAAAAGTATATTGTTAGTATCACAAGTAATGAAATAAAATGGATACATTTTTAAAACCGTTTGATGAATTGGCAAGGTAGCTTTTCTGTTGTGTGCTATCTGTACACTGACCTTAGTATGTAGCTCAGAATCCAGCTGGGACTTGGTTACCAGACCCGATTGCAGTGCAAAAAAAACATTTATATCCAGTTCCCTAAAGTAAGCTCTATAATTGGCCAAGTTAACGAAAACCTTTCCTTCTTCGTTGTTCTCCTGCAAAATACAACATGGAATGCCACTTAGGTACTCACAGGTATCAAGATCATTGTTCATTCACTGTTTTTCATTGTTTGTAGTACAATCACCAAGTATTATTAAAAGTCTACAAAGCGTTGACTTGGCAATGGGGCGGCACAGTGGTGCAGCGGGTAGAGCTGCTTCCTCATAGCGCCAAAGACTCGGGTTCGATCGTGACCTCGGGTGCTGCCTACGTGGAGTTTTTACACTCTCAATGTTAGCCTTCCTTAATGAGTTATTGAAGGAAAACGAGAGGAACAAAGACAATGCATGCATGTTAGCATGGGACCAGTGACATTTAGCCAAGTTTGCCTTCAGGTCTAAACACTTGTCCATCTTAACCATACCTTCCCTTGAGTATTCCCGGTTGGCATCTGACTTTCTTCTGCAGGCTCTTCAGTCTGGGTGCTGTCAGTGGAGGAGTTCTTGCTGCCTTCTGATTTCTGCTTTCTCTTGCCCTTCAGATCTTGAAGGAAAAGTTGCAAATTAGAAACAAAACATGAACATTTTTCAGATTCTGAATTTGATGGATTCTTCGAATTGTAAGTAAAATAAAAAAGGTCCTCATATCGTCTCTTACTTTGATGTAAATATTGATATCACCCTGCTGACACACTCGCCTAAAGTTCACCTTTGAATCAAGACAGCATAGGCCCGGCCATTCAACTGGGATGGAGAAACTAAGAGCAAAGTCATTTTCTCTCCACCAATATTTGCACATACATTTTATTCCACTGGAACTATCGAACAGTTGTAAGTATTAAGTACTCCGGATGATATTCCTCTTCCTAACATCATCTCAGCTGAGATCAGGGAGCCATCCAAGAGAGGACCCGGCGGCGGGCGACCAAGGACGGGCCTGTGGTGGGTGCTGGAGGACGAACCGCCAAGAGAACAAAGAAAGACCATTGGGACTACATTGAACGCGTTGTAATTATGTCGGCGCCCTATACGTGGCAACTCTTTGCATACTTTGTGCATCTCAAACAAAACAAAGAATTTCACCTACATGTCACAAGAAAGTAATATAGCATCATTCTTTCATCACCCATTAGTGATTTATTTGGATCCTCAAAGTACACAGCTCAGATGGGCAAATTAGTAACGCAAAGGATGATTTTACTTCGGAGTCACGTGAGTGATTCCGTGAAGAAGGCCCGCCAGGCCTTATGCATACCAGTACGTCAGCCGCATTGGCGCAAGCACCAGTCTGGCAGGACAGAGCTCCTGCCGGTGGTAAGTTAAACTTAAAAGGTAAGTTTGGTTTTTTACTTACCAGGGGTTTTTAAGGCAGGAGCCTCTTTTTACAGCGTTTTTTCCTGCAGCCCGACAAGTTGCCGGTTATGGACTGTTGGGAAATTCCAGTCCGACCGCAAATGCGGATAAACCGGCAAAATTGATCGGGTTGCGAGATAAGGAGCCGCTAACAGTGCAGTTAGCGGCTCCCCAGCCTGCAGGGATGCCGTAAAAACGGCAAGAAATTTAAGTAGAGTCGCTGACAGGGGGGTCAGTGGCTCACAGACGTTGGTCCCCAGTCAAGAAATTACTGGGACTCGTTCAGCCCTATTTGGATTCAGGTGAGTCGGGCTATAGAGGGTTTCTCCTTATAATAAAAAGTATGTATTTTATAGTGGTTTTTCTTTAAGTAAAAGCTAAAGGCAAAGTAAAAAGTTATTGTTATGTGTTCTGACAATGTTATAATTGTTTAAGCACAGGTTGCTAAGAATTATTTTTTACCCTTCACAGGTAAAGCTGCACACTAAATGTTGATGTAGTGAGCTTACACAGCAATAGTGTGGGCCTATGGGACAGGCCGCGCCAGCAGCGCCTGACAGGGCTGCTTCATATATGAAAGTGCCGGCCTATGGGAGAGCCGTGCCAGCAGCACCTGATACAGGGCCGTTTCATTTGTGATATTACCGGCCTATGGGAGAGCCGTGCCAGCAGCGCCTGATGCAGGGCTGTTTCATGTCAAAAAATCGCCGGCCTTTATGAAAGGCGGTGCCAGCAACGCCTGGGACAGGGTTGCTCAAATTCACACATATCTGCTCGCCACGGAGTCGGGAGATGATTCTCCACCGGGGCTAGAGAGCAAGGGCCACGGAGTCTGGGGATGAATTCCTCACCGGGGCTGGATAGTGCGTTGAAACGGCTATCCTAAATACAGCAACTGTTGTATACAGTGCTACAAAGGTCTCCCTCTCGGAGGCAGAGACCAAGATGGGTCAGTATCCTGCTGACACTGAGTCTCAGAGTATGGCCGTGGGGCATACCCAAAGGGATGAAAGGCACGTGTCAGAGGTACCTATCCTGACAATAAAGTTGCCATCCCAGTAGAATATTCCATTGGGTTAAGGCCAATGGGTTCGTATCAGTATTTGTATCCTACGGCCTGCGGCAGCGCCGGTTAGGGTTGCCTACGAATCACCCTCTGAGGAGGGAAGAGCAAAAGATCAAGATGACTCTGGGCTCTAAAAATGTCAATAGAACATACTCAAGCACATACGTGCCGGCAGTGAACAATGCCAACAGGGAGATGTGAGAGCCAGCCGCTGAATCGGTTATTCAGGTACGTCTATTCTACAGGGGAAGAAGCCTGGCAGACGAATTAATTTGGCCAACGACGGGCAAAAGTCATCGTTCAGAATGCACCCCAGGCGCTCATCGGCAGTTGCGGCTCACTGGAGCTGGGGGCAGCATGATAGCTCAGAAATTTCATGCACCTTCCAATCATGCTCAACTAAATGGGTCTAGCACTTCCAAAATTTGTGTAGTGCACCGTTCACAAGTTGTAATATTTACATTTGTTTTCACAACACACAAAGGGTAAAAATATTTGGTTGAGGAACAGCCGGAGCATTCCAAGTAAGTTTGGAAATTGGGCAAAAGTTTTCATGCAATAAGGCAGGATTGGCATGTTATTATGAAGAATGGAGAGTATTATTAACCTTGTCTCCGCCTTGTGGCAAGAGATTGGGGTTATAGCAATCTGTTACAAAACTGAGTTATTTTCATTAAGAGTAATTGGCAATATAGCAGCTGTGTTGCAGCTGAGCAAATCAAGGAACTGATGCTGTGTAAGTAGCAATTAGATCGTTACTAACAACCTTGTGCTATTGTCAGCTGAGGGTACTTCAGCCACAATGATGAAATAACAGTATTCAACATTGCTGAACATGACAATAACTCATTGAACTTGAAACTCGCTACAGTAGTGTGGTCGGTTGAATTCAGTTATTATGAACAGATGTTTAGAACTCTTAAGATGCGAAGTTCCAAATACCATCACCTACTCAAAGGTAGTGGAGATTGCATGAGTTACCAATTCTTCAGTTGTTGGTATCAACTAAATATGTACACTAAATGCACACATGAGTAAGGGGTTTTGAGCGAATATACATATTCTACATGCTCAAATTCAAGTTGCTATTCTATGATGGTGACATATGTTAGTCACATGATAATCAAGGGAAAAATATCCTGTAATTAATCTCCTTGCCACTGGTGTATCATCCAGTTCAGATAGATGATAACACAGAATAAGTGTTGGATCTCGAAGTATGATGAAAGCATGGTTCAATACCATCGAATATTCATCATGTTAATGCATGTTTTTCACTCATTGCAAAAAATATCTGGAGCAACAGTGCGGAGAAATACTTTCTCGCTTCAACAGGAGGAATGGTCTTTATGTCGTCCTCATTTTTTGCCCTATTAGCCGGGTCTTAAAACCTCGCTTGGGTTCGTACCGTCGGACTGGCCAAGCGTCCATGTTGCCTGCTTCATCAGGCATTATGGCACAACAGTATACGGTTATGCCAAAAAACAAGAACTTGCTGTTTTAAACTGTGGTTCAGGAGACCGGCTTTTGCACAGTAAAACAATTATTGACCTACACATTTTGAATGGATTGACATTTTCCTCAGGTTGTCACATTAAGCCATGAAGGTGCTCACTGCAGTGTGCAGGGGTAGCACCCACAAAAAAAACCCAGTACATTCCTATTGAGGGGATCAGAAGTGTTTTGTTAAATGTTAATGTTACATTTAATACAGTACAGATTACTGACATTTCCAGCTCATTTTAAATGGTATTGACAATAATTCAGTTATAGAGACACTACAGCTGCAACATAAGGGAACTACGCTCTCGGGTCCAACCCAGATATCGAGTAGTTAAAAGATCTTGACACAAGTTCGCCCACTACTTGGTGTAATGTGTGTGATAAGTAATGTATAATAAGTAATGGTGTAATAAGTAATGTGTGAACATTACTTCACCAAGGGGTTCCAGCTACATCCTTAGTTATGACTTATATCAGCACAACGACAGCAAACATTGCAAACGTTGTGGCTAGATAGGATGGAATTGGCTGCAGGTGCCATTACATTTACATTCTGGTCTACACAACCAGATGTAGACTAGGGGTAGCATGATTGAAGATCATTTTGAACACCCCACAGTCTCACTTCTATATCAACGTCAGCGTATCATTTAGATAGTGTGTTTACATCTCATTCCACTAGGGCAGCAGCTACGTCGGCGGCCAAGGCGAGGGACGTGCCCTTCGACCATATTTCGGCGGCAGCCGCATGGGCAAATGAGCTGATGTTACAGAATTTTTATCATCGGCCGATTGTCAATCCAGGACTGTTTCCCTATGCCATTTTAAGTATTTAAATTTAAGGGGTACTGCCGTTTGTTTACATTGTTAAATAAACCCTATTTCTACATTGAATGCAATGTTACTACTAATGCATTTATTTCTCTTTCGAGTTCATCAATGCAGTGGGATGTCGAGATTTGTAATCTGCGGCATGAAATCACAAAGCTTTGAACTCTTCACGGAATCACTCACGTGACTCCGAAGTAAAATAGTAAGATTAAACGAAAACTTACCAGTTTGAAGTTTGATCTTGATTTTATGAGGAGTTACGTTGGTGATTACGTGCCCACCACGTCCAACCCTCTCTCATAAAGGATCATATGGTAGTTCTCGAGTCACTGATCTTACTATGTACTTTGGTGTTGTTTATTTGTGATTTAACCCTGGCGGGCCTTCTTCACGTAATCACCAACGTAATTCCCCATAAAATCAAGATCAAACTTCAAACTGGTAAGTTCTCGTTTAATCTTGCTATTCCCCTTTATTGGCAATTAAGATTAAAAGATGACTGCAAATTACCTCTGCTATCCATACATGCCTTTGTCATAAGAGAGGGGAAAGAACAGATGGTTTTAATTGGAAATACCGTGGTACAGATCACCAACCATACCAGGCACGTGCCGTGAGTAATTACTCAGGGCAGGCACTCAGTCGGCTTTAAAAAAAATGTAACCGCGCATGCGCAGATTGTTCTCTCCGTAAAAATAAAAAAATTAAAATAAAAGCAGTAACAATTCAATTTGCCCAAGGCTTCCAAGTCTCCTTTATTCTTAATTACTGAATGGGTGTGGGGGTGAAGATTGATGGCAGGTGGAGAGATGGTGGGAAAAACGGGAGTACAGGGAATAGTTGAATCAGTTGTCATCTAATTGAATGACAACACTTGTTCAAGGGTCCAATTGGGGGGAGAGTTCCTTTCACAGCGTGTGGAGAGTCTGTGCCAGCGGTAAAGTTGCGGGGAGACCAGGAGTGTTGAGAAGGAGGGGGTCGGGGATAATGGCAGTAACTCACTCACTGCTACCGCCGCTCTCCGGGCGCGAAGCCACGCACTGTAGCCACGGATAGAAGCAGCTCGGGGAGCTGAGAGCAGCCGCCGGGACCCGACAGCAGAACTGGCCGCCACTTCAGCGTCTTCTGTCGGCCCGCTCATCTCTGGCAGTGCTCTCCGTCTGAACACCTCTCACCTGCCACTCGCCGACTTCGCTCACGTCAGCGGCTTCCTGCAAATCCTTAAATTCCCACAGCCGAGTAACCTCAATCACGCTGTTGGAATTTACGGATTTGCAGGACATGAGTGAGGCCAGCGAGCGGCAGGAGAGAGGTTTTTAGACAGAGAGCTGCCAGAGGTGAGCGGGGGCCGGCAGAAGGCGCTGAGGTGGCGGCCGGTTCCGCTGTCATGCCGCTCACAGTCACCCGAGCTGCTTCGCCCCCCGTTAAAGGAGGGTCACAAGCAGCATTATCCCGATCCCCTCCCTCACAACATTCGTGCCCTCCCCGCAACTTTACCCCGGGCCAGACTCCCCAAACGCTGTGAAAGGAGCTCTCCCCCCCATACCCACACCCCGGGAAATACGATATTCAAAAACATCACCAACAAATGTACTTACCACATCAGCGATCGATCTCTTAAATAGGCATAATTCTCCCATGCCTTTACTATTTATATTTAGTTATTACCATGTTATAATTTTAGTCAGGGTAGGCAGTGCCTACCTTGCCTACCCTGAAGGCACGTGCCTGAACCATACCGTTGGCTACCGATGGGAGGTGACCTTAAGAAAAATAAGGGCCAAAAAAAGGGTCCCGATTCAAAAGGTCACCTGTACATTCCCTCCAGGCTACTTGACCCACAGTTATTTGTGTTTTACTCAGAATTCCAGCATCTGTAGTTCCTTGTGTCTCCAAGTAAAGGAGATTACTTAGCTCATCATGTATGTGTAGACTTTAGATCAATTTTCATAGCCTATTCCAAAACTACCAAATGGTTTACGTTTTGGAGCATCAATCACCTTTATTTCTTTTCTTCGCTGCTGCTGCAGGAACAAAGGTTGGAGGAACCTCTGTGATCTCCGAGTCAAAGTTTGCCAGTGGAGGAACATATCCAGGAGTCGCTGAAATATTAAAAGTGTAAGTTGGAAGGTTGTAAGTGAACACAATAGATAGCAAAATATAACTACTAAAATTAAACACAGAAATATATATATATATGGAACAAGCTGCCACTGAAAGTGGTTGTGGCATGTACAATAACATTTAAAAAGACATTTGGATACATAGAAGAAAGGTTTGGAGTGATACGAGACAAACCGACAAGTTTAGTTTAGTTTAGAGATACAGCGCGGAAACAGCCCCACTAATGGGACTAGCTTAGATGGACATAGGTATGGGGCAAATGGGACCAGCTTAGATGAACATCATGAGTTGGGCCAAAGAGACCAGTTCCCATATCTCATCAGCTGGATTTCCCACTCTTCACCTCCTCCAAATTGGAAAACATATTTGAATGTGCTCAAGATGTTGTTCAGTCAGTCGGTCGATTGAAAGATATAACTTGGCCGACCATCTATCGCCCATTCGCATTGGTTCTATCTAATCCTATTTTTGCATCCACTCCCTACACATTAGGGACAATTTACAGAGGGCAATTAACGTACAACCCCGCACGTCACCTAGATGTGGGAGTAATCCTGAAGGTAATCCATACGGTCACGGAGAGAACTTGCAAACTCCACACCCGAGTTCAGGATTGAACCGGGGTCTCTGGTGCTGTGTTTTTTATGGTGGGATTATATCGACAGCAAAGCCTCCCGGACAATGGAAGCCACACAACCACAAAAGTCAAGTGCGACAGGGAACCAGCACAAGTTTGTATTAATGTAAAGACCATCTCAACTATAATTTAGGCCATGACCTTCACTTTCACCTTACATATGCTGCTACAGACAGCAATCAGGGAACTAATGCAAAATCCCCACACAAAATGTAGCCGTGGCAATACATGTCACAAAATGGCCAAGCTGTAAACCCCATGAAAGCATAATGCAAAGCAAACCTGTTATACACTTCTCAAGTAGTCCCTGCAGCTGAGTGATGTTTTGTAATCGGAGGAGTACCTTTCCCTTCATCTCAATGTCCTGCAGTTTACAGAATCCATTCACTACCTGGAAAACAGATCAAATGAATCACTCCTGACAACTCCACAGAGATTATACTCATTAACTAGACTGGAAAAGTCTTGTCTATTTTGATTTGTAATTCAATTAGTGAGGTTAGCAATTACACAGTGAGCCTTCAGAACTCTGAAGCAACTGCCCATTCTGTTGTAGACTTGTACCAGATCAGCTTGCAGGTAATATTACCTCTCTGAACCAATTGATGGCATGAAACAGCAAAGAACAAAGCAGCTCCCGTTCTTGCTTGGACAGTGATTCCACCTTCTCCACAAGCTCCAAGTTGGTCAGATGAAGTGGACAACCTGCAAGGAGACAATTAGTTCAGTAAATTCAAATGCCCCAACAATCAAGAATTTTACATTGATCTGTTTTTTTTTTTGCCTAACGTGCTTATAATATTAAGACACACAGGATCATAAAGTAAGGTTCACTTAGTAATAAAAAAGTGCAGACACAAAATGCTGGAGTAACTCAAAGGGACAGGCAGCATCTCTGGAGAGAAGGAATGGTGATGTTTTGGGTCGAGACCCTTCTTCAGACTGATTGTAGAGGGGGGACTGAAAGCAAGAATTACACTATCCCCAGCCAACAATCAGTCTATCAGGGAAGGGTACACAAAATGCTGGAGAAACTCAGCGGGTGCAGCAGCATCTATGGAGCGAAGGAGATAGGCAACGTTTCGGGCCGATCTATCAGGGAACCTCCCTGCATGAGGTTATCTGTTGCCAGCCCTGATTCGTCAGGTTCAATCAGCATTGTGCTACACTATTTTAAAACTAATTACCACATTTTCTTTACCTCTTAACATGTTATAATTTGTATCAGTGTGGAAATAATTCATGATCATTATTTTGTAACTCTGCATTGATAATATGCATTGCACTATATTACGACATAGGTTGTGTAAGTGCATAGCAATTTGCTACAAAGTACATCACGTAACAGATTATGGACGAGTGACAATCATTTCCCTCAACTTGTAATCAAGAAGTCTACACTAATAATCTATAGATTCAGCTACCAAGCCCAGCTCACAAGTTTCCCCTAACAAACACATGAGGCACCGAGGCTAAAATTATTTTACCGACCAGTCAAGCAATAAATCCACACAAAATGTTCATTGATTTTACAGAAAACTCTGCCACAATCTTATTATATTGTCTGTTAGACCAGCTTACTGTATAGGAGCAGTAGGGAGCAGCTACGAGTGCTCATTTTTGACCCTGAACTCAGGCACAAGGCATCAGGTTAAAAACAGGTATGGAAACCTCTGACTGATTGCCACCTATTGCCTTATCTTGGTTAATGGATCAGCACTCATCCACTTTGAACGCAACTTTTAAAAAGCACCGTGGCACGAAGTGGATGAAGTCTGTTATTTCTGAATAATATTCTGAATATTTATTTCTGAATATCTCTCATCAAGGGCAGGATAAATTAGCTCTAGAAACATTGACCGTGTTGAAAACAAAACTGAATTATTTATAACAATATCAAAACTCATCCCAGTTCTGGTGATTTTAAAATCAGGACGCCTAAATTGTCCTAACTAATCACAAGGGTCTTGACATGAAACATCACCTATCCATTCTCTCTATTGATGCTGCCTAACCCGCCTCGTTCCTCACAGCAGATGGACACAAAGTGTTGGAGTAACTTAGCGGGTCAGGCAGCATCTCTGGAGAAAAAGGATGGGTGACGTTGTGGGTCGGAACCCTTCTTCAGACTGCTTATGATTAAAAAGACAGGCTGTGAGTAAAAAGAATCAGAAGCAATGGCATTGAATCACCAGAGTTACAATAGTGGGCTATCTGAGAGTTAATTGACGTTATATACTAGGCAATCCCTTTCTATTCTTCGAGAACAACTCTGATCACTTAAGTTGACTTTATTCTTGATGACAAACATTTAAGACCCCGGGCCATCTTGTGCTTCTTCCAGATCATGGGCAAGTCTTAAAGGACTGGGTATTTAATAATTTATAGGAACATAATTAGGCCATTCGCCCCAGTCAACTCTGCCGTTCAACCAAGGCTGATCTATCTTTCCATCTTGGCCTCATTCCCCTGACACTTTAATCACGAATATGTCAATCTCCGCCTTAAAAACATGCATTGACAGGCTCCACAGCCGTCTGTGGCAATGAATTTCACCGATTCAACACCCTCTGACTAAATAAATTCCTCATCTCCTTTTGGTGGGCAACAGTCATACCTTCAGACAAGCTGTTCCAGTACACCTACAGAACCAATATATATATATATATATATATATATAGATAGATATAGATATAGATATAGATATAGATATAGATATAGATATAGATATAGATATAGATATAGATATAGATATAGATATAGATATAGATATAGATATAGATATAGATATAGATATAGATATAGATATAGATATAGATATAGATATATATATATATGTATATATATATCCAAAAGGAGGGATTGCACTATCTGACCGTGTATTCAACAGATTCACATGCCCGTTCACATTCGACATTAGTTGGAGTCATCATCACAGCACTTACATACACCAAGGCTCATTTTCAATTGAAAAACTCTCCATGTTGTGTAACGCTGTTGTGCAAAATCAAGTAAATTTAGAGCAGTACAGAACGGCAATCACAAGGTCTTATGCTGCTGCTGCAGAATGACTGTTTCCATTAAATCTCCAAGACCAATGCTCACCACATCCTTGTTCCACCATTACCAACAAGCTGTTGACCAACATTCACACCTTCTGCTCTAATCTCCAGCCTATGTTCCGACTATCTGCCCGTCAAACCACCCCTCTCGTCTGTGTCCAACTATTACCTGCCAGGCCCTAAAGCTCAGGCCCTTGAGTCCTGGCAACAGCTTCGTAAACCTTCTCTGCACCGTTTCCAGCTTGACAACATCTTTCCTTTAACACGGTACCCAAAACTGAACGCAATACTGCAACTTGACCTCCCAACTTCTGTACTCAATATTCTGACTGATAAAGGCCAATGAGCCAAAATACTTTTTGACAACCCTACCAACCTGCAATGTCACTTTCAAGAAACTATTTACTTGCACTCCTAGATTCCTCTGCCCTCTATCCAGGAGAAACCAGAAAGAAACACAAATTCAGAAATAAATCTCTTATATAATGGTTAGAACTTGAAACTCGTCACCACAAGTAGCTGAGGCAAGTAAAACAGAATTATTGGTGTAGATCGATTCATCAGGAATAGCGAGGATGATATGATCATGTTGTTGTATAAACACAATTGGTGCAAAAACAAGGAAATGTGTCTATACCACTGGCGCTATGGTGTTCCTTCCTCAGAAGTCCAAGGAAATTTGGTATGTCTCAATGACTTTTACCAATTTCCACAGATGCACCACAGAAAATATCTTATTCGGGTGCATTACATCTTTGTAATGGCAACTGCTCTGCTCAGAAATGCTGCCTTATCTGTTGAGTGTTTCTACCACTTCCTGTTTTATTTCAGATTTCCACCATCTGCAGTGCTTACCTCTTGCTGCTAATGACATTCTTTTCCTTCTACCTAATTTAAGATTACTGAGATGAGTTGTGTCATCTCGGAGATCAGCTAACTTTATGTGGGGGTGTTTTTGTATTGCGTCTAGGGCTCTGTTTTGCTCAATGTACTCTGTTCTTTCATGATGCAGCTGTCGAAAACAGTTTTATCCCCAAAACAGTTAAATTTAGTAGACGTGGTTTTGGGTTCCAATTAATATGCCGAGTTGTTTCAGTAGTTTCCATCCCTCAAATGAATAGGTGTGAAACAGCTGTTAAAAATAGAAATGGCCAAACAAAAGCAGTCTGACAACAAAGTTTAAATCACAACAGCCTGCAGGTTTTATGACATGGGAACTTCCTTTACCTGGCTTATAATTTCCATCCAGAACTAAATTTTGCTACACTAACTGCACAATTATCTTGTTGCATTGACTTTAGATTTGAGTGATACAGCTTGGAAACAGGCTCTTTGGCCCACCATGTGCACACTGACCAGTCACCAAGTTATCTGAAGATCAGCTCTATCGAGTGCAAGGACTACAGAAGAGGCTTGAGACGGATCATCCATTTGGCATTCGCAACGGGAGATTGTTGCATTGTCCTTTGCATTTGTGCTGGGCTCCATCATTATTCAAAGTGGAGCTGTTCAAGGGATCTCACGCTGGTGGTTGATCTGTTGTGCACCACAATGTACGAGTGGTCTTGATAGCCTTGTGGAGGTTAGATACAATAAAATAGAACTGAGGAGCAGGTGTGAGCCTCTTGGTCTCTCAAGCCTGCTCTGCCGTTTGCAGGTTTGCTATTTGCTCGTCGCACAACCCGTCCAAGCCTGGGACTACTTTCTCAGAACTACTTCCAATTCTTTAACATTCTTTGCTAAACAAGGACAATGCTCTGTATGATACTCCAGCTGATCCATAACAAACATAACATCCCCCAAGCTTTCCTGATTATTTGCAGCATCCACATGTTAGCCTTTGCGAATTGTATACTTGGAGACCCAGAACCCTCTACGTATCAAACCTCTGCAGTCTCTCGAGGCTAAGCTAATACACCTTTTTTTGGGTTTCCTACGAAAAAAGGCAATAACCCACAATAGATGTGTGGTTTGTGTTTGATTAATTATTTGTTCAAAAGATGTGTAAAGTGCTGGCAATGCAAAAAAGCAATCATATTGATGGAGTCTGGAGCCACGCAGATAAGGACAGCAGATGAATATTGGATAGGAATGGCAGATTTCCTTCTCCAAAGCACATTTGTAAACCCAGTGGATTTTTTTTATCATAACCTCTTTGCTTTGTGATACTAATTCAAAATTTGATTACTTGAATTTATTATTTACCACAGCTCATGTCTCCTCTTCAGAGTTCCCAAACTTTGGCTGCTAAATTACTAATGTAAGCACTATGCTTGACTGTGCCTTTAAGATGCTGGTTCTGCTGTTTAGCATGTAAGCAGCTTCTCCAAACTGATAACCTTCTAGACGCACCTGGTGCCCCACATAGGTTGATATTTTGAGTTCTAAAAGCTCATTTTGTGACAGCTCTATGAATTTGATTGTTAGTCTCACCCAATTAATTCAAAATTGCTAAGCCAATTCAAGATATATCAGGGATAGATACAAAAGACCTGGATAACTCAGTGGATCAGGCAGCATCTCTGGAGAAAAAGGACGGGTGACATTTCAGGTCAGGATGGGTTTTTTTTTTTAAACTGCAAAAGTACAGAAAATTAAAAGTCAATAAAATTAAACTTTTACAATACAATTTTATATTGACAAATAATGGATTACTGCTCATGCCAAGCAGTACAAATGGAATCAGTATTATCAAGTTGCAGTAATTAATTTCCCCACTAGAGAGCTACCTGTATCACAATGAAGTTCCATCAAACTTCACCAAAAACAAATATTTTTAAACTGGTGAGAAGATAGGACTTTGATTTGGCCACATCTGGAGGATTGCCTGCAGTTCTGGTCGCCCCATTACAGGAAAGATGTGCAAGCTTTCAAGAGAGTGCAGAGGATGTTTAAGGGCCTGTCCCACTTTCCCGAGTTATTCACGAATTCTGAGTTTTGCACGAATTCTCCCGAGTTTTCAAACTCGCAGAATGTTCGTTACGAGTCTGTAGGAGGCCGTAGGTGTCCGTAGATATATCGTAACGGCTCGTTATGCCAGCCATAGGTACTCGGGGCATCAGGTAAGTCGGGACGTTTTTTTCAGCATGATGAACAATGTCCACGAGTAAGAAAATAGCTCCGAGTACCTACAGCTGGCATAATGAGCCATAAATGTGTAGGAAGGAACCACAGGTGGTAGTTTATACCGAAGATAGACACAAAATACTGGAGTAACTCAGCGGGTCAGCCATCATCTTTGGAGAAAAGAAATTGGTGACGTTTTGGATCAGAACCCTTCTTCAGACTGTAAAATAGAAAAGGCCAGAACAAAACAAGAATGCAATTGCTACTTGAAATTAGAGAAACTAATGTTCAAACCACTGGGAATGGGAGCGTGGAAACCAGGGTCCCGGCAAGTGAATAGGGAGCTTGGGAAACATTACCTGGTGAGCCAGATGCCAAATGATTGAGATTTCCAAATAGTTAAATAGTTAAATACTAGATTTTCATTTTTACTGTACATGTAAATATACTTACAATTAGTTACAATTTGTTTTCATGTATACTGAAGCAGATTCATTGCAATATTAGTGGAAGTATCACCTGTTAAGAAAATCGCCTGCTTCTTGGGAAACAAACCTCAGCTGAAGTCAAAGGCTAATTATCTTCTCAAAAATTACCTTATCCCTCTCAAACTCAACAGTGTTAAGCACCTCAGTACCCACCTAACAAGGCGTCAATCTCCTCCAAATTTCCATCGTGTTGCACCTCTTCGCATAGTCGCAGCAGACGGAAAAAGGAAGCAAGACTCACGGGAGAAACGCATCTAAAACGTAACAAATAAATACCGTTTTGACCTTTGCTTTCTTTAAAACATGAAACAAGTCACATCAATGCTGTTCACTGTTTTACAGGAGCTAACTGCTGATTCTTACTTCTTGGCCCCCTGTTTGCTGGGTTTTCCGTCAATGCTTGCATTAGCCAAACTGTTGGACAGCAGCGGCAGTAGGTTGATAACAATCCCACCTTCACTCTCTTCTTCATCCAGATTAAACATGCACTTCAGTGGCAGCAGATATTTACTGAAAGAATCAAAATATGTGTTAAGTACAGCATCTGGAACTGCACAATGCGACACATTGAGTATTAAAGGGACCCAGCATGGGGGGGGGGGGGGGGGGGGGGGGGAAGGAGGTCGCCAAGAGAACAAAGAGGGACCATTGGGACTACACAACATTGTAACTTTGTCGGCGCTCTATACGTGGCGACTCTTTGCATACCTTGTGTGCAAAACAAAGGATTTCACTGTGACGTCACATATGATAATAAAGTATCTGTCGTTCATTCAAATAACTTTCACATATTCCTATCAAACCCTGATAAAACTGTCTGAGGAAACCTCTACAAAGCTAATTTGGGCAGTTTTAATCTTTCTAATGGGAAGGTCCATGGTCCAAAGGTGACAATTATTCAGCATGGTGCAAAGAAGCCACTTGGCATGGGTGCAGTAAGTGAAACAATGCCATGCCCAACCCATCCTCAAGTTGGACTCGTGTGAGATATATGATTATTTCATGGCCATGTTCATCATTATCACCTTCCCCAACCCAATGACCATAAATACACAAACATATCTCATAGGTGAGAGAGAAACATAATTGAACTGCTTAATTTACCCATTGAAATAACTCTTTCCTCCAATACTATTTTTCTTCCTTGATCCAAAATATAGTTTATGCATGACGATTGAGATGTTATTGTTGGCATTGTTGACATCCAACACTATAATAATTAGCAACTTATTTTTTGTGATGATAGTGGTGAAATGGCTTATTTTCCATGCTTTTTATCTAACCAGGCCAGGTTTCCAACCAGCCATAACTTGTGTTAATTTAATAATTTGCCCTTGCAAAATGCTGCCATTCACAGAATTGACTTCTATCTTGAGTAATGTTTTTTTTGTGGATTAACAGTTTAAATATTTTAGAGATGCTTTTAGATAGGCTTCTGTATTAAACCAATTTGGTACTTTTGTAAAATCTGAAAATTTGTTCTGGGGACTGAATATGTATTTCCATTGTTCCCAGATAATAAATGGTGCGCAAACAGATAGAATGCAACTTTCATGATACAGTGCCCTCCATAATGTTTGGGACAAAGACCCAACATTTATTTGATTCTGTACTCCGCAATTTGAGATTTGTAATAGAAAATAATCACATGTGGTTAAAGTGCACATTGTCAGATTTTAATAAGGGCCATTTTTACACATTTTGGTATCACCATGTAGAAATTCCAGCAGTGTTTATACATAGTCCCTCCATTACAGGGCATCATAATGTTTGGGACACAGCAATGTCACGTAAATTACAGTAGTCACGTTTAGTATTTTGTTACATATCCTCTGTATGGAATGACTGCTTGCATTGTGTGACTCATGGGTGTCTTCTCTGGTGATGCTCTGCCAGGCCTGTATTGCAGCTATCTTTAGCTTATGCTTGTTTTGGGGGCTAGTCCCCTTCAATTTTCTCTTCAGCATATAAAAGGCATGCTCAATCCAGTTCAGATCGGGTGATTGACTTGACCATTCAAGAATTGACCATTTTTTAATCATTGAAAAACTCCTTTGTTGCTTTAGCAGTATGTTTGGGATCATTGTTTTGTTGTAGAATGAACCGCCGGCCAATGAGGTTTAAGACATTTGTTTGAACTTGAGCAGATAGGATGTGTCTTTACACTTCAGAATTCATCATGCTACTACCATCAGCAGTTGTATCATCAATGAAGATAAGTGAGCCAGTACCTTCAGCAGCCATACATGCCCAGGCTATAACAACCCCACCACTGTGTTTTACAGATGAGGTGGTATGCTTTGGATCTTGGGCAGTTCCTTCTCTCCTCCATACTTTGCTCTTGCCATGGTTACTCTTTTAAGTACTTCTTGGCAAACTGTAACCTTGCCATCCTATTTTTGCAGCAAACCAATGGTTTGCATCTTGCAGTGTAGCCTCTGAATTTCTATTCATGAAGTCTTCTGCCGACAGTGCTCATTGATAAATCCACACCTGAAGATTGTTTCTGATCTGTTGGACAGGTGCTTGGGGAGGTTTTCTTTATTATAGAGAGAATTCTGTCATCAGCTGTGGAGGTCTTCCTTGGCCTGCCAGTCCCTTTGCGATTAGCAAACTCACCAGTGCTCTCTTTCTTCTTAATGATGTTCCAAACAGTTGATTTTTGTAAGCCCAAGGTTTGGTAGATGTCACTAACAGTTTTATTCGTGTTTCTCAGTCTCATAATGGCTTCATTGACACAACTTTGGTCCTCATGTTGCTAAACAGCAATAAAAGTTTTCATGGTCGGACCAGAGGAAAGACTAGGTGCTGAGAGCTCTCCTATACCTGCATGAAGGAGGCAATTAAACACACCTGATCAATTTCAAACGCCTGTGAAGCCATGTGTCCCAAACATTATGGTGCCCTGAAAAGGGGGGACTATGTATAAACACAGCTGTAATTTCTACATGGTGAAACCAAAATGTATAAAAATGGCCTTTAATAAAATCTTACAATGTGCACTTTAACCACATGTGATTTTTTTCTATTGCAAATCTCAAATTGTGGAGTACAGAGGCAAATAAATAAATGATGGGTCTTTGTCCCAAACATTATGGAGGGCACTGTATGTGATAAGCAAAAATTCACAACTTACTTAGCGATGTCTGGTATTAGATCAACAACAAAGTCTTCTTGAAAGTCATCAAGTACGCTCCTTCCAATCAATTCCTAGACCATGAACAAAAGGAGGAAGGTGCTTACTATAAGATTGAAGTAATCCAAACAGCCATTTTATAACCATTGCGTGTACTGTATCTACCATATTTAATAAATTTGCCAATTTTCCGTGATTATATATTTACAAGATTCCAAGTTTATTCAAACTCAAAACTACCTTACCCATCTTCAAAACGACGTTGAAAAACTGCAATAAAATACTCTGAAGGACATTTTTTTTTAATTTAGTTTGTTTATTGTCACGTGAACCAAGGTCCAGTGAAAAGGTTTTTGTTGCATGCTAACCAGTCAGTGGAAAGACTATACAAGATTACAATCAAGCCGTCCATAGTGTACAGATACAGAATAAAGGGAATAACGTTCAGTGCAAGATAAAGTCCAGTAAAATCCGATTGAAGATCGTCTGAGGGTCTCCAATGCGGAAAATAGTAGTGAATAAATTCTGTTTTATAATTTTGTGCTAATAGAGATGTGAAATATACGTATAAAATGTGAAAAGTGGGAAATGAGAGGCAAATGGAAACATTTGCCAGAAACAAAATGCAGAAAGCAAAGCACCCATATTTCTCTAGAATTCAGTTTGCCAAATATTGAAACGTTACCAACAGATCTTTTGATGATCAAGCAGAAAGTTTGAAAAGAACATATGCAAGTAGTTAAATAGTGGACGAATATAGACTATTAGTTAAATACAAATAAAGTTTCAGTTTACCTGCACTTGGGGATCCAGGTTTCCTTTCTGAACCAAGTTAGCCATCTCATCATAATAGAGAGCAGCAGCCTCTGGAGAATGTTCACTGCAGGAACGCACCAGTTCAAGCAGAGCTGTCGCCTAACATACAGATTGTTTCAGAAATATAACATTGAAGAGTAACAGCACAGGACAGGCCCTTCAGCCCACATTGTCTGCACCAAATATGACGCTAATCTAAACTACTCCCATCTGTACTAACGAGATAGGAAGTAAAAGCAAAAATCAGAAGATCATACCTGTCTGAACGATTCCTTGCTCATGGCTGGTACATCTGATGAACACGTATAAACTTTACTTCTGGAAAAGAGGCACGAATTTAGATAGTGTTTGGTTTGAAATTAGCCTTAAATGATATCTTACTAGTGTCACAGTCATAGTGTGGTACAGTGTGGAAACAGGCCCTTCGGCCCAACTTGCCCACACCAGCCAGCTACATTAGTCAAACCTGCCTGCATTTGATCCATATCCCTTCAAACCTGTCCTGTCCAGGTGTCTGTCTAACGGTTTCTTAAACATTGAGATTGTCCCATTCTCAGCTACCGCATGTGGCAGCTTGTTCCATGTACCCATCACCCTTTGTGTGAAAAAGTTACCCCTCAGATTCCCTTTAAATCTTTTCCCCTTCACCTTGAACCTATGTCCTCTGGTCCTAGATTCCCCTACGCTGGGCACAATACTCTGTGTATCTACCAGATCTATTCCTCTCATGATTTTATACACCTCTATAAGATCACCGAGCCCAACCGGCCAACATGTCCCATCTACACTAGTCTGATTAATGACACTGCCACCTCCACATCAATGCAGTTAGGTACAGTGAACACCAAAACCATAGATGTTCTAAGTATTATCTGCAGGAGAAAAAAAGGACTAAAAGTGCTGAAGTACTTCAGTGTTTCAGGCAGCAACCCTGGAGAACATGGATAGGTGGCGTTTCAGGTAAGGTCTGTTCTGCACCTGAACCGACACATCACCTATCATGTTCACCAGGGATGCTGCCTGACCCACTGAGTTATTCCAGCACTGTGGGGTTTTTTTTGCAAAAGCAGCATCTGCAATTCCTCGTTTCTACTTTCGCTACTATTTACAGGATTAATTTGTAACAATTTGCCATGAATGATGTCAATGATATGAATGGTGTCCCCTTTGTCACTGTGCCAAAAAACGTTTAGAAACTGCACGTTACTTGCAGAATTTCATCCTTTAACTTGGATATGGAAGCACCGACATGGAGTACAAAGGGTTCACGACGTAAAACATCCGCTGAGATACTCCAGCACTTTGTGTACCACTGACTATAGGTAATTATAGGTCAGCAGGATTGGATAGGGAATTAAAGTAGCCTCCCTTTATTATACTGTCACAGTGAGGCCCAACACAATCTTGAAGAACATCTTTCCTCTGGTCATGTTGCAGCCTTCTGGACTCAATATAAAATTCTACAACTTCAGATTTCTCAGTCTATATTAGTCATAGAGACATACAGTGTGGAAACAGGCCCTTTGGCCCAACTTGCCCACACCGACCAGCATGTCCCATCTATATGAGTCCCATTTGCCTGCATTTCGCCCATATCCCTCTAATCTGTCCTATCCATGTATGTGTCTATGGGCTTCTGAAAAGTTGCGATAGCACCTGCCTCAACTCCCTCCTCCGGCAGCTCGTTCCAGACACCCACAACCGTTTGTGCGGAAAAAATATTCACCCATCTCGATACATGTTCAGTATGTGTTTTGTTTCCTCCATTTGTTTTCTTCTATTTCCCTCTGTGGAAAGTGAGCATAGACCAAGCCAGACCTGCTGGGCATGTCCTCCTTTTCTGCAATTCACAACTTCCACAGTCTCTCCAATTGCTCCCAATCAATCTCTCAATGATCAGATACCTTGTTTACGGTATTTCCCCATGGTCACCCCAGTTTTACACTATCAGAAACATCCCCCTGCAACACCCTCACTCTAGCTTTACAGGCTTCTGTTGTCTCCTTTTCAGTTTTAGAGATACAGTGCAGAAACAGGCCCTTTGGCCCACCGAGTCCATGCCGACCAGCGATCACACTATCCTACACGTTGGGGACAATTTACAATTTTAACAAAGTCAAGTAACCTTCAAACCTGTACAACCTTGGAGTGTGAGAGAAAACCGGAACAGCCAGAGAAAACCCACATGGTCACAAGGAGAAGGTACAAACTCAGCGCAGACAGCAACTGTGGTCAGAAGCGAATCCGGGCCTCTGGCGCTGTAAGGCAGCAACTCTACCTCTGCGCCATGGTGCCGCCTTGAGAAGGGTCCTCCACCTGTAAATTAAGCGTGGTTTCTCTCCCCATAGGCGTTGCCTGATCTGCTTTTATCCACCTTTTTTAATTTTTATTTTTATTTCCAGCATCTGTAGTTTTTGTTTTGATTGTCACCTACTAATCAAGTTTGACGTTGGTGACAAAGAAACACTACCTATTCATTTCCAGGCTTGAAAGTGCCCATCGCTGCACAGACATGGTCTTATCAAAAGGTAACCTTTTTTTCTCTTGACATCTTTGCTAAAAGTTGATCAGAGCGATTTAACAATAGATGATATGTAAAGTATAATACCTGTCACAAGCCATGGATCCCACCATCATGACTGCCCCGATGATCCCGATGCGCTTGTATTTGGATACAGTACTGGACAGTTGTTTCCTGATAATAATGTGCATGTCATCCTGTGAAATGCGTCAAGGCAGAGGTTAGCAACCCTTCAATTTAATACACATCATTACTCTTGACCTAGTTCTTGAAAGCAGAGAGAATACTTGTAGCGAATGTACACAAGTTTTAATGAGATAAAATTCCAGAACAACTAAAGCACATGCATAGGAAACATTTAATAGTCTTTCCCTCACCTGAATATGGCTGCCCTCCAGTCCTCGACTGAAAGCCAATGTGCTGAGAATGAAAAACAGCTTCCTAATTTGTTGAGGAGACAGGTTGTCCATATAATCCAAAATACCCTGCAAAATAAAAATATCCCTTAGTGTGACGGAAGTATTACCATCATGGACAAATCAAAGCTCGGTTAAGTTATCAGTCATAGTCACAGCAAAATACAGCATGGAAGCAGTCTAGGGACCGGGTCTAGGCAGACTTTCATTCTGCCATTTACATTAATCCTACATTCATCTAACCTTCCCATCAATTTCAAAGTGCGGGACAATTTTTTTTTTTACAGGTGGGTGCCCGGAATTTGCTGCCATTGGAAGCAGATACCATAGTGGCACTTAAGAGGCTTTAAAATAGACTGCGAATGGAGAGATATTGATCGTGTGCAGGCAGAAGAGATTAATTTATCTTGGCATCATGAAAATGTTTGGCTGAAGGCCAAGCACTGTGCTGTGCTTTTCTATGTTCCACATTCCCCCCGATCATACTACTCACGTACACACAAGGGGCAATTCTAAGTGGCCAACTAACCTACAAACCCGCACGTCTTTGTGATGTGGGAGGAAACCAAAGCACTCAAAAGAATCACAGTAACACAGAGAACGTGCAAACTCCATATAGTCAGGATTGAACCAAGATCAGTGGTGCTTTATGGTAGCAGCTACACTAGCTGCACTACTGTGCCGCAAAGAAATGAAGGCTGTCGACATTTCTGTGTATGGAAATGAAGCTATTTATTCCTGACTGGTTTCAGAACTTCCTAAATAATTAGAATATTAAATCATTCTAAAATGCCATCTGCCAAACCTGCTGCTCTCAGCATTGTGGGAGATTATCAACAGCTAGTTCCCCTGTTATTGTGCTGATATCTGTCTGAGTGGTAAGCAAACACTAAGGAAGTTATTAGTTTGGTGCAGGAAATAACTGGGTTAAGTGGCAGTACAATTCCAAGTAGAATCTTTTAAATAAAAGATTTTGCAATTTTTAAACTTTGCCCTTCGGCCCACCGAGTCCGCGCCAACCAGAGATCATCCCGCACACCACCACTATCCTACACACAACAGACAATTTACAATTTTGCCAAAGCCAACTAACCTACAAACCTGCACGTCTTTGGAGTGTGGGAGGAAACTGGATCATCCAGGGAAATCCCACACGGAGCGTACAAACTCCACACAGACAGCATCCGTCGTCAGGATAGAACCCGGATCTTTGGCGGTGTAAGGCAGCAATTCTACTGCTGCATCACTGTGCCGCCCCCATTGAAAGAGTAATTTTCTAATTACTCTTATTTTGCCACTTCAAAGACCACCCTAGCCGTGCTCTTATTTCATTCTACCATCGGAAGAAGGTAGAGGAGTCCGAAAAATGTGA
Organism: Raja brachyura; assembly: GCA_963514005.1. The sequence continues at coordinate 18,937,676 of OY740796.1, read as the reverse complement.
TATGAGGTTCAAGAATACCTTCTTCCTAACAACCATCAGGCTCTTGAATACTACACAACACCAACCTATGAACTTGGTTGCATTAAAGACTTTGAACTTTTTTGCACGAGTATTGGGGTTATTAGTTAATTGAATTTTTATTTATTATTTATGTGTGTTATATTACAGGCCTTAAATGCTGGCACAATTTGTTCCATTGTTGGTGCCTATGACAATAAAACTCTCTTGACTGAAAAGTTCTCCAACAGTAATGGGATTTCAATTCATTCTTCCAAGTCTTCCATTAAGTACCATCTGCAGGAGGCTTACACCCAAAGAAAAAAAAGACAGGACAATTCACCTTAATTAGGGTATCGGTATGGATGGATGGAGAAAAGACAATAACATTTGCAGTCATTCAGCACCTCAGAGTGCAGTGGTTCTTCAGCACTGCACCAAAGTGTCAGGTTAAATTGTGTCATCGTATCCCAAAGATGGTCCTTTGACCCCCAGAAGCAAAGGGGCTATTTTTTTATTAAACATGGCGGTTTGTTACACCAAATGGCTTGCTAAGTCATTTTAGAGAGCATTTAAGTCAATCACTGCCTGGGTTTCAAGTTACATGTAGGCCAGATCAGGTGAAGTCAGCACATGAATGAATCGGATGGGTTTTGATGGTTCAATAGTACTCTATTTGTCATATATGCAATTGCAGTTAAATTCTTTTTGCAAATATTACACATGCAGGCGCCGCCATTTATGACCAAGTAGTTTTGTGGTAATTAATGTAAAGACAAGTTCTTATTTCTTAAAGTAGCAGATTATTGACAAAATTTAAATTCTACAGATATGGAAAGATAAAATAATTGAGCCAGAAGTTGGCAGAAAGAGCAACATTTAAGAAAACATAAGGTTATATACATTGGCTGTAAAAGCAAATCATTATTTAAATGGAATGAAATCACAATGTGTTGTGTTGTAAAGGGATCCAAGGTCTAAATAAAGAGCAAGAAGTCAGCATAGCAGAACAGCTAGTAATTAGAAAGGGTTCTTCTTATTGTCCACATCACAAGATTAGAAATTGTTCAGCCACAGCAGAACACACTTCTCGGCATCTGTAGACAATGGCGCCTTGCGCTTCTTGTGCTAGGTGGTGGAAAGATTGCTGGAAACGGGGACGCAACATGAACACTCTCTCCTTCACCCCATTAGAAAGGCTGCACGAATATTGGTATTTATTGAAAGAGGTTCAAAGCATAAAAGAAGGGAGGTTTTGATACAGCTGTACAGGAGGCCTGGTAAGACCACATCTGGGGTACAATGTAGGGTGTCGATTCCAATATTAAGAAAGGATATACAGGAAGCAGAAAAAGTTCATTGTTCCTTCCTGGGATGAAGGGGCGGGGTGTGGGAGGAGGAGGGAAGTGTGGGGGGGGGGGAAAGGAGGGATGTGGGGGGATTGCGTGTGAGGGAGGGATGTGTGGGCGGGGTGTGGGGGGAAAGGAGGATGTGGGAGGGGAAGAGGGGGGTTTGGGGAGGGGTTCCGTGTGGGGGGGGTGTGGGCGGGGTGTAGGAGGGAGGATATGGGAGGGGGAGATGGGGGGGTTGTGGAGAGGAGAGTTGCGTGTGGGGGAGAGGGGTATGTGTTGGGGGGTGTGTGGGCAGGTTGTGGGGGGGAGGGGGGTGTGTGGGCGGGGGAGAGAGAGCTCGGAGAAAAGATGGCGGTTGTGGGGGATATCATGGGGGAAGGGGGCTTGAGACAGCGAGGGGGACCAGAGGGGAAGGGGCTGGAGTTGGCGGTGCGTTTGGGACTCACAGCGGGTGCTGGTCGCTGGACGTTCTCCTCTACCGGGATCAGATTTTCCGCTTTCCGTTTGGCGACATCTCCCGCGCCGGGCCGCTTCCAAACCCTCCGAAAATTATATCCGGTTGGAAACCTCCGCCGGCCATCCTCAGCTCCAGTAAAGACGTAGGAAGGGGCGGGCTGGCCCAAGGAGTGACAGGAGAAGAGACCAATCCGCGCGGCACTGACTGGCAGGAGATGAGATTGATCTGCACATGCGCGTTTTTGAGATTTTTAAACCTCGCTAACTTTTACTATAGACCACTGATCAGAACGAAACTAGGTGCACTCGCAGCACAGGAGAATGGTGAGGGAGCTGGCAACAAAGTCATAGCGCTATTGCGTACCGTTTTTGCGCAAATAGAAAGACCGCGCAACCCGGAAGAGCATAAGATTAGAGTTTTAGTTATGTATAGATAAGACTCTCAGATGGATTGACAGGGTAGCATATGATAGAGGATTTCATTTAGTGGGCATAGCTTTACAATAACGAGCTATCATTTAAGACAATGATGAAGAAGAATTTCTTCACTTAAAGAATCGTGATTCATTGAATTTCTCTGACGTCGAACTATGGGGACAGAGTCGTTGAATGCAGGAGAATGACTGATGTTTTCATTATATGAAAGGCAGGGGTCTAGGAGATTGCAGGAAAGGTTTGTTGAGGCCAAGACTGGATTAATCATGATCTGATTGAATGGTGGAGGAAGTACAAAGAAAATGAGGCACACCAAAATAAAAACGGATCTTACCAAAGATCCTCAGGAATTAAATGTAAGACATTGGGGCAAGGATGGTAGTTAAAAACGAAATCCTGAAGTCTGCTGAATGGCTCCAGTAAAGCTGTTCCTAATGAACGTTTAGTTTCGAGTACAGCAAGAGTACAGTACTTTTATAGAGGCCAATTAACCTACAAACCTGCATGTCTTCAGGATGTGGGATAAAACCAGAGCAACCGGAGGAAACCCACACAGTCACAGTAAGAGCATACAGACAGCACCCAAGGTTAGGATAGAACCTGGGTCTCTGGTGCTGTGTGCCAGCAGCTCCACCAGCTCATGTTCCATCATTCTGTGCCATCTCATGCTAAAATACTGAGCATGGAATGCTTCTCCATCCAGATGACATTCTTAGATACCTTAAATGTTTCTCTTGCAAGTAAATTACAAAAAGTAAAGCTCAAAGTTCTTTCCACTCACCTTCACAAAGACAGCATAGATGGCCATAGCAGATGAGCTCTGGGAGACCAGGTCTGTGAGTACATCGAGTGAGATATCCACCTCAGCTGTGAAACCACTACAAACATGTGTCACCAGTGCACCAACAACCTCCTGCACAGAGGGACAAATGATCACACCGATTACATACCCCGGTTTGATTTAAATGCTAATGAGCATATAAACACATTTGAAATAAAACATTTAAAAATGAAAGATCTTTAGGTCAGACAGCTATAATGTACAAGCAATCTTTTCATTAATCTTTTCACCGAGTTTGACTCGTGTAATGTATGCCTTGAAACAGACAAAACAAGGTATGTTTGGAAAAGACTCAGTGCTGGAGTAAATCAAAGGGTTAGCCAGCATATGTGGAGATCATGGATGACAGGTGACGTTTCAGGTTGGGACCCTTCTTCAGACTATGGGGTGTTAAGAATTTGTTGGAAAATAATTTACTTATCATGTTTAAAATTATCTGATATATACAGCTGATATTACTTCTCATGCATGCTTGTAATTTTATTTCCAACCCCTACCCTGTCCTCTGCTCATAACTTCCACTAACAGAGATACTCCAGCGATAATGCAAAGACCTATAATCCAAAAACAAATTACTACTGATAATGTCGATCTAAAATGGAAACAGGAATTACTAGAAACAGTCAGCACCTTAGGCAGCATCTGCTGAAAGAGAAACAGTATTTCCAGGTACTTTTTTTGTTGTTTTTCTTCCACAGGTACCTATTGTGGGAGGAAAATCCAGAAAAATGTGAGGTGATTAACTCTGGGAGGCCAAACTCTGATAGGGAATATATAGAGTAAATGGCAAGGATATTTGGATAGAAAGAGAATTTGGGGCACGTTCAGAGCTCACTGAAAGTAGTGATGCAGGTGGCACAGTGGATGGCACAATGGCACAGCAGTAGAGCTTCTGCCTTACAGCTCCAAAGACCCGGGTTTGATCTTAACTACGGGTGTTGTGTGTACGGAGTTTGTACATTTTCCTTGTGACCACGTAGGGTGCTCGGTTTCCGGGTGCTCGGTTTCCTCCCCCACTCCAGACGTACAAGTTTGTCTTTGGTGAAATTGTAAATTGTCGTTAGAATGTAGGATAGTGTTAGTGTGTGGGATGATCACTGGTCAGCATTGGTTAACAATGAAGAATTGGGACATCATGTTGCAGCTGTAAAAAAAACATTGGCTCGACTGCACTTAAGAGTATTATGCACAATTCTGGTTGCGACACTGCAGGAAGGATGTGTTAGCAATAGTGCAATAGAGATTCACTAGGATGTTGAAACTTAGAAACAAAGAACTGCTGGTTTATACCAAAGACAGGCACAAAGTGCTGGAGTGACTCAGCAGGACAGGCTACATCGCCGGAAAAATAAAGGTGACGTTTCGTGTTGAGCCTGAAGAAAGGTCCCGACCCAAAAAGTCACCTATCCCTTTTCTATAGAGATGCTGCCTGTCCTGTTGTGTTACTCCAGCACTGTGCTATCTTCACCAGCATGTTGCCTGGAATGGAGGGCTGAAGTTATAAGAAGAGATTGGGTAGACTGGGTTTATTCTCACAGGAACAGAGGAGGCTGAGTGGTGACCTTGTGGACGTTTGCACAAATTGAGGAGAATGAATTGGAAATATAGTCACAATCTTTCTCCCAGGGTAGGGGAGTCCAAAACTAGATTTAAGGTGACAGATCTGAGCAGCAAACCTTTCCACACAGAAGATGGTGGTTTCTGGCTTGAGCCGTCAGAGCAGGCAGTGGAGGCAGATGCTATTACAGTGTGCAAAACGCATTTGGACAAGTACTTGGATAGGAAAGGAATATAAAGATATAGATCTAATGTAGTCAAATGGGATTAGCAGAGATAGGAACCACAGCCAGCATGTTCAAGGTGGACTATAAAGTCCAGTGTGTTTCTCTGAAGCTTATACCTCGCTTGCAAAGGGCCATACACAGAGACACTTGCAATCATGGGTAGCTGATTACAGCAGAGAGAATAACACAGAATAGTAAAATCTAACTAACTACAAAGCTGAGTAGTCCTTCAAAATCATCTGGAACACACGTCTTGGTTTCAATCAACTACAAAAGGGAAGATGCACCATGGCAACTTAAAAATCAGCACTGCTCAATGTTCTGTTTGTGGCAAGATATCACCAAACCGGTATGATTAAACATGTCACACTATCATGGCAAACTGTCTTCATAGGGTGAATGTTAACAGAGTCAGAGTGGAACTACAGCCTCTGCTGGAAATGCACGATCACAAGGGTGCCCCATGATGGTGTTGTATTGTGGCAAACAAGCAGATCTGGTCACAACCACATGTAACCTAACCTTCTGAATTTTGTAGTCGGCAGGGCAGTACTCTGCATATCGCCAACTTGGACAATTTTACATTTTTATCAAGCCAATTAATCAAGCCAATTGGCCTACAAACCTGTACATCTTTGGAGTGTGGGAGGAAACCGAAGATCTCAGAGAAAATCGACGCAGATCACGGGGGAGAACGTACAAGTCCCATACAGACAGCACCCATAGTCGGGATCGAACCCGGGTCTCTGGCGCTGCATTTTGCTGTAAGGCAGCAACTCTACCGCTGTGCCGCCGTGACTGCCTGTATCCACCGTCACTTGTCAGGCTTTGTCCCACTACCACTTCTCTTCCAGCTTTCTCCCACAACTACAATCAGTCTGAAGAAAGGTCCCGACTCGAAACGTCCCACTCATGCCCTCCAGAGATGCTGCCTGACTCACTGAATTGCTCCAGCTTTTTGTATCTTTTTCTGGATACCAGCACCTGCTGTTCCTTGCGTATCTATAACCTTCAGTTTAACAACCTCCACGTGGAGATGGACACTGCCGAAGGGATTCTGACCCGAAACGATAACTGTTTCTTTCCACAGATGCTGCCTGACTGAAAGTTTCTAGTATTTTTATTTTCAGATTTACTGCACCTGCAGTTTTATTGTTTAGCAGTCTACACTGGAAGATCGGTAGATGAACTGCCAATGTTTTCATTTCCCTGCACGTCAGTGCAACAGTCCTGAATCTGCAGCGTTGACCTCCCACAGCGCTCTGTGTCCAAGCAGAACTCCCAAACCTTGCATCGGCAGAAACTCTTTGCCGCTGGCCAACTAGGCAATGCTGACATGAATTAGCACAACAGGACTGGAATAACTTGAACAGTCGGTGATCTCCGGCTCTGGAAGGATCAGGGAAGTTTAGTGTCTCCACCTCAGCTTAACTAACGAGGGACATAACATCTTGCTAACATAATCCATTTATATTTGGTTATTTTCTTTTGAATACTGATGTAAAACAATACTTTCCCGGTTTAAATTACATAGCACTCCCTTTCCCTCTCCACCGAACCACCAGACTGACTAACTTCCCGTTGCTGCACGGCTTTGCTTTGAATGTCAATGTCACAGGGTGTCATGTGAGGCAAGGAAAGAAAAGGAGAGAAATGGGCGGCACGGTGGCGCAGCTGCTGCCTTACAGCGCCAGAGACCCGGGTTCAATCCTGGCAATGGGTGCTGTCTGTACGGAGTTTGTACATTCCCCCCGTGAGCAACGTATGTTTTCTCTGAGAACTTGTTTCCTCCCACATTCCAAAGACGTACAGGTTTGTAGGTTAATTGGCTTAGTATAAATGTAAAAATTGGCCCTAGTGCAGGATAGTGTTAATGTGCAGGGATCGCCAGTCATGTGGACTCGGTGGGCCGAGAGGCCTGTTTCTGTGCTTTATCTCTAAACTAAAGAAATGTGAAGCCAGAAGGACAGAAGGAAGGATATAGGTGGAAGGGGACAAGAAGGAGAACAAAAGGAAGAAGAGATTTGAGTTTCTCCAGCCGTTTGTATTTTGCTCAAGGTTGCAGCATCTGCAGATTCTTGTGTCTCCATTTAAATGTGTCTCTTACCTGCTGGCAATAGGAATCAAACATCATAAAGGCATATTTATACATCTGACTTCCAAACGAGACCACACTGATATCTGGGGATCTCAACAGGGTCTGAGCCAAGGACAGAACAGATGGAAAGTATTCACGGACAACCTAGAATCAAACAATAGAATGTTTAGAGAAAGGCAAAACCATTTCTTTCTGTAACAATAGTACGATTCACAATGCTAAACACGATACACTTAATAAATCTTTTCTACTGTAAAAATGAATACAAAAAAGGCAATATTTGCATCATAGCAGAACTTGGATGTTTATACATTATCCAATTATGTATGTGGAATTTTATTTATTAACTAAGTCAAGATAATCAGCAAACAACATGTTGTGGAAAACAAAAAAAAAACTGCATAGAAACATAGAAAATAGGTGCAGGAGGAGGCCCTTCGGCCCTTTGAGCCAGCACCGCCATTCATTGTGAACATGGCTGATAGTCCCCTATCAATAACCCGTGCCTGCCTTCTCCCCATATGCCTTGCAGATGCTGGAATTTAATACAAAATACTGAAATGCTGGAAGAACAGCCAGTTGGGCTGCATCTGTGGAAAGGGAAACAGTTAATCTTTTGGTTTAGTGGATTAGTCACCATTCCACGGAATTTGGCACGGAGGGGATGAGCGTTTGCAGTTTTCAAAGCAGAAGCGGGGGGGGGGGGAGGAAAAACGAGGTGTAAGACAAAATTCTTGTATATAGTGGCAACTGGTATGCATAAACATCAGAGGCAATCACCGTAGGGGCGGCACAGTGGCAGAGTTGCTGCTTTACAGCGCCGGAGACCCGGGTTCGATCCCAACTACGGGCGCTGTCTGTACGGAGTTTGTACGTTATCCCTTTGATCTTGTGGGTTTTCGGAGATCTTCAGTTTCCTCTCACACTCCAAAGACATACAGATATGTAGTTTAATTGGCTTGGTGTATGTGTAAATTGTCCCAAGTGTGTGTAAGATACTGTTAATGTGCTGGGATGACTGGTCGGCGCAGACTCGGTGGGCCGAAGGGCCTCTTTCCGTGCTGTTTCTCTAAACTAAACCAAATCAGTGTAACTGAGAGAAATACATGAGGGACAGGGAGTGAGAGAGGAAGCGAGAGAGACAGGGAGGGCAAGGGCAAGGGAGGAGGCGAGAGAGCGCAGAAGATCAGGATATTTCCAAGGGCAAAGAATATAACTGAATTTATGAAGGAGTGATTATTCATTGACAGCACCACATGGGCCCTGAAACCTAATTAAATTTGCAGAACATATTTCAGTTTATGAACAACAGGTGTTGTAAAAAATTGATTTAATAAAACGGCATTTGCAGGCACATTATATAAGAGTTGAAAATGGGGCCTGGCTTATATAATGGAGAGAAGGGCCCCGACCCAAAATATCACTGTGTCTGAAGAAGGGTCCACATCCAAAGCATCGCCTATAAATGTCCTTCAGAGGTGCTGCCTAACCGACTGCGTTTTGTAATTTTCCTTTACACAAAATGGAATTCATAGTGGATTTCAGATTTAAAGACAGAGATATAAGACTCCTTCAGATAAGTGAAGATACAAACCAGAGCATGACTCCTGAATGCAACCTGCAGAAGTTGATCCCTGATCTGGTCGAGACGAATCTTGCTGCGCAGCAGTTTCTCTACTTGCTTCTTGCTAATGCTCGCACCAGCTGAGTGGAGGATTAGGAGAACTAGCAAATCTATTACCTTCAGGTGGAAATCAAAAGGTTACAAAGTATTGGCAAGTCCTTAACATTAACAGCAAAAGAATGAGATCATTTTACATTCCCTCCACCAAACACGTGTATACTTGATTGTAATCATGTATAGACTATGAATGGATAGCACGCAACAAAAACCTTTCAATGTACCTCGGTAGGTACAGTGAAAGGTTTTGTTGCGTGCTATCCAGTCATAGTCTATACATGATTATAATCAAGCCATACAGTGTACAGAGAAAGGATAAAGGCTACAATATTTAGTGGACGATAAAGTCCAAAAAAATCCAGTTAAAGATAGTTCAAAGGTCTCCAATGTGTTGGATTTAGGTCAGGACCACACTCTAGCTGGTGAGAGGACGGCTCAGTTGCCTGATAACAGCTGGGAAGAAACTGTCCCTGAATGCATTTTCAAACTTTTCTACCTCTTGCCTAATGGAGGAGGGGAGAAGAGGGACTGGGGCGAAACTGGTTCTTGACTATGCTGTGTAGAAAGGAACTGCAGATGCTGGTATATACCAACCATAGACACAAAGTGCTGGAGTAACTCAGCGGTCAGGCAACATCTCTGGAGAAAAAGGGATTGGTTGTTCTTTCCCATCCATTCTGCTGAGTTACTCCAGCACTTTGTGTCTATTCTTAATTATGCTGGTCTCCAGAGTTTGCAGATGTAGCAACGCTTGTCAGGAGAAGAAAAAAGATTTAAAGTTTTCATCAAAAGGGTGGTAGATTCAGACTGAAAATTTGCAAAGCAATGGAAAAATGGGAAATCATTCACTTCTGCCACCTTTGCACCATGCCCGGAGTACTTACCACAGACAGCTGTGGAGGCCAAGTCAAGTGATATTTTTAAGGCGGAGATTGACAGATTCTTGATTAGGAAAGTTGTCAGGGGTTGTGGGGAGAAGGCAGAAAAGGTTTGAGTGGGAAAGATAGATCAGCCATGATTCGAAGGGCCGGATGGTCTAATTCTGCTCCTATAACTTATGAAATGCCCAGACCGTTGAGACTCACCCACGTTCTGGAAGCACAAGGTTGCTTGGGGTCTTAAATATTTGTCATCAAGAGCAAGGTTAACTTGAGTGATTAGAGTCGTACTCAAAATATGGAAAGGGTTTCCCTAATATATTCCCTGGGTCTCTGGAATTGTGAGGCAGCAGCTCTACCATCTACATCACTGTGCAGCCCTTAACAGTTAGCACATTCAGTCTCTCAAAAGATCTTTCCTCTTTCACTTCTTTGGCCCAATATACTAAAATACAGAACAAAATACAGAGATATTTATGGAAATTAGTTACCTTGTGCTCAGCAGCAGAATCTACACTTTCAATCGCCTGCAAGTAGATGGTAACAGAAATCAGTCTCAGACTTTACATTTTCTGGTAACAATGTTCACAAGCACATTATGTTGGCTGACAGTAACGTCACTAAAACAAATAATCTGGACAACATCACACTGCAGTGTCAGACGTTCCTTTGCTCACATTGGCTGGGCTCACTTCCTACATTCCAATAATTTATTTTCAAATGTCCTACATTGGATATGGGTTGCTTTGGTTCATCTACAGTTCAAAACAGAAGCCTTGCAAGGCTTTTTCATTAATCAGGTTTTCTGCAGCTTGATAGATAAAATCAAGGGTGATTGAAGTTCTTTATTACAATACTCATCAGTGGCATGTACCTGATTTAACTTTGGTGTTAGGCAAAGTTAACTGATCCCAGTGGAGTATCGGGTGCAACACTCCACCTAACCTCAGAGGCAAGAACTAACCACCCCCAAATTCCCCAAATGAATCATTTTGAGAAAATACCTGCACGTGCTACTGGGAGCAAGATTGAGCTTGGCTATATGTCCCTCCATTTTTTCAATACCAAAGATTTGGTCTCAAGTGTAAAGAAGGTCATTTACCCAAAAGTCTAAAGGGGGACTGACACCCTTGTCAGGAGGATGGAAGCCGACTAGAAACTGTAGCATTTAAAATAAAGATCTCTATTTATACCTAATTTTAACCAGATTTCCAATATCATTAAGCAATATATTTATAACAGTTCTCCGATTGAACAATTAACAAATGAAGACAAGTGCTAAAATGTAGTTCAGAAATAAATGTATTTATGTATATATCAAAATAAAGCTGTTTCATGTTGACTTTTTAAAGTTATCCTTCTAAACTGCAGTTGAACATACATTATCCACCAGTTTCCATAACAAAGACTCAACTTCTCACTATTTGATGATGCAAAGCAAATACAAATCCATCTGGTTGTATGTGCCTGCAGTGAGGTGGATCTCTGGAGTTCTCTACCCTGGAGGGTGTGTGAAGGTGAGATCACTGGAGGTATCTGACATGGAGGCAGATAAATAAGATCAGGAAATAGATGGAAATAAGAAACTGGCAGAGAAGAGGAATTAATACCTGGAGCAGACCATCAATGATCATATTGAATGACAGGACAGGCTTGAAGGGAAAGTTAGGGGTTATCTAGTGACTTTCGAAACATGGAACAACCGTTAAAAAAAAAGATATATTGTAGATACATGGAACTGCAGATGCTGAGATCTTGAGCAAAACATAAAGTGCTGTCGTAACCTAGCGGGACAGGCAGCATCAACAGAGGGAATGGACAGGTGATGTTTCGAGTCAGGACCCTTTTTCGATATTTAGTTTAGTTTAGAGATACAGCACAGAAGCAGGCCCCTCGACCCACCGAGTCTGCACCAACCAGCAATTCCCACATAATAACACTGTCCTATACGCACTAGGTACAATTTGTACATTTTTACAAAGCCAATTAACTTACAGACCTATACGTCTTTGGTGTGGGAGGAAACTGAAGATCTCGGAGAAAACCCACGCGGTCATGGGGAGAACGTACAAACATCGTACAGACAAGCACCCACAGTCGAGATCAAACCCAGGTCTCTGGCGCTGTAATCGCTGCAAGGCAGAAACTCTACCACTGCACCAACGTACCACCCTCAGATATATTTGAAGTTTAACGAGAAAGAAGCATAGCCTATCTTATGCATTTAGGGCACTGCTTTATTCAAAAGGTGTATGTCTAGGGCAGTTAGCAACAGCAATGACATGAATTACAAGGGATTGTGTTTTATTTTGAGGCTGGGATGATAAATAGCAGGATTCATCTAGTGTGATAGAAAGATCCATTTACATTATAAAATCCACTGAAAATTGATGTGCAGTTATATCAATATGTTTTCCATGAATAACTTAACCAAATAATTTGGGATTACTTATATCTTGACGTGTTCCCTGTGACAATGGACTTTTGAGGCAGGCAAAATAGAGAGGAAAGTGACAAGGTCACCAAGTTAAGAGCTCAAAGGTACAGAAAATGAAACAAAATCAGCATAATGTGGAAACAGGCCAGTCAGCCCAACTTGCCCATGCTGACCAACATGTCCCATCTATACCAGTCCCACTTGCCTGCGTTTGGCCTAAACCCCTCTAAACCTGTCCTCTCATGTACTGCACCCGTCTAATTGCTTCTTAAACTTTGCAATAGTCCCTGCCTCAACTACCTCCTCCGGCAGCTCGTTCCTTACACCCACCATTCTTTGGATGAAAAAGTTACCCCTCAGGTTCCTATAATATATTTTCCCTCACCTTAAACCCATGTCCTCTGGTTCCCAATTCCCTCACACTGGGCAAGAGACTCTGTGCGTCCATCCTATCTATTCCTCTCATGATTTTATACACCTCTATCATCCCTCAACCTCCTGCACTCAAGGGAATAGAGTCCCAGCCTGCTCAACTTCTCCTTAAAGCTCAGGCCCTCGAGTCCTGGAAACATCCTTGTAAATCTTCACTACAGCCTTTCCAACTTAACAACATCTTTGCTATAACATGGTGCCCAGAACAAAACACAATATCTAAATGTGGCCTCACCAACGTCTTCTATAACAGCAACATGACCTCCCAACGTTTATACTCAATACTCTGACTAATGAAGGCCAATGTGCCAAAAGTATTTTTCACCACCCAATCTACCTGTGGCACCAACTGCAAGGAACTATGTACCTGCACTCCTGGATCCCTCTGCTCTGCAACACTTCCCAGAGCTGCACCATTCACTGTGTAGGTCCTTCCTATGTTAGACTCTCCAAAATGCAGCACCTCACATTTTTCTGTATTAAATTCCATCAACCATTCCTCAACCCACCCTGCCAACCGATCAAGATCCTGGGTTTGGTCAGTTCATTTCACCGTCAATTATCTTGTGTGCATACTTGTAGCTGTGAACCATGGACGAATAGTTAACAATAGTTACAGCTCTTGGTATTGGCCGTGATCCAACATGGTTGGCCTGCACAAGACAAGCAGCATTCACGTAGTTCGCAGACATCAACAAAGAGTCAAAGCGAAATAACTGTACAACAGACTATTGCATTTCACTACACCAACCCGTTTAATTTTGGCCTTAAAATTATTTCCTATGTTATATGTGACGGATAAGATCACCTTAATCCAAGCTTCAGCTGTTACTTTTTGAAACCGGACAGCAGCTTTGATAACATCAAACATAATCGCAACACAGTCATTACTGCCGTTCTCCCGACTCACTGAAGTCCTAAAGACAAAATCAGAACATTAATCAGCATGTGTTATCACCCATTAAAAACTATATTAACATTCTCTCTCAAGTGAACAGAAGCAACTCGTAGTCAGAGCGTGGAAAGCAGCCATTTGGACCACCATGTCCAGATGACGGGTGGCACGGTGACGCAGTGGTAGAGTTGCTGCCTTGCAGGTCAGAGACCAGAGTTCGATCCTGACTACGAGTGCTGTCTGTACGGAGTTTGTACAGTGACTGCGTGGGTTTTCTCCTGATGCTCCGGTTTCCTCTCACATTCCAAAGATGTACAGGTTTGTAAGTTAATTTGGTTATGATAAAAATTGTAAATTGTCCCCAGTGTGTAGGATAGTGCTGGTGTACAGGGATCACTGGTCGTTGCAGACTCGGTGGGCCAAAGGACCGGTTTCCGTGCTGCATCTCAAAAAAAAGACAGTGGGCCCCCATCTGTAGGTTTCCATGCTCAGGCAATTCAGATGCTTAACACTTCTTAAATGGAGTCAGTGACTTTGCTTTTACTACTTTCAGGAAGAGTATTCCAGAATACTCACCACCCTTAGGGTGGACAAGGTCCCCCTCAGATTCTCTCCAAACCTCATGAGATCCCTGATGATTCGGCGTCAAAATTCTGCTCTAACTCCATTTACAGGTTTGCAGATGGCAACGCCACAGTCGGCCGGATCTCAAATGACGTCAAGATGGAGTGCAGGAAGTATATAGAGAAATTAGTTGCTTGGTTTCAAGTCAACAAAATCCCCCTCAATGTCTGCAACAGGAGCTGCTTTTTGACTTCAGGAAGCGGGTTAGAGTACATGCCCCAGTCTGTATCAAGTGGATATGAACGAAAGCTTCAATTTTCTAGGCGTAAACATCACCTGCAATGTCTTGGTAGTACACCAACACAAGTTCACGTTATAGGAGTAGAATTAGGCCATTCAGCCCATCGAGTCTACTCTGCCATGCAATCATGGCTGATCTCTCCTCCTAATCCCATTTTCCTGGCTACTCCCCGTAACCCTCGACACCCATTTTAATCAAGAATTTGTCTATCTCTGCCATAAAAATATCCACTGACTTGGCCGCCACAGCCCTCTGACTAAAGAAGTTCCTCCTCACCTCCTTTCTAAAAGAGCGCCCTTTAATTCTGAGGGTGTGCCCTCTGGTCCTAGACTCTCCCACCAGTGGAAACATACTTTCCACATCCACTCTATCAAGGCCTTTCATTATTCTGTAAGTTTCAATAAGGCCCCCCCTCAACCTTCTAAACTCCAGCAAGTAGAGGCCCAGTGCTGTCAACACCTCTATTTCCTCCTAGACAAAGTAAGTTCACCATGTCTCCAACAACTGTTACTGATTTCTACAGATGCACAATAGAAAATATATTATCTGGATGTATCTCAGCTTTGTATAGAATCTGCTCCAGCCAAGGCAGCAAAAACTTGCAGGGAGTTGTGGATACTGCCCAGTCCATCAAATGAACCACTCACTGCAGCCTCTCCCCTCCACCCCCACCAAATCGACTCAATTTATATCATACTGCCTCAGGAATGCAGCAAACATAATCAAGGACCACTCAGACCCCATGCATCTTCTCTTGTCCTCTCTCGCATCAGGTTGAACCAACATCCAAATCATTAATATAAATCAAAATAACAGTTCCTCTAACCTCTGGGAACTCCACTGTTTACCATACTCTAGTCTGATAAACAACCACACATCACTTGTCATAAACAAAGGACTGCAGATGCTGGTTTATACCAAAGATAGACAAAATGTTGGAGTAACTCAGCGGGTCATGCAACATCTCTGATGGTCCGAAGATGGTCTGAAGAAGGGTCCCGATCCAAAATGTCACCTATCAATTTTGTCCAGAGATGCTGCCGGACCCAGAGGTACTCCAGCAATTTGTGTCTATCTTTTATACATCACTTGTTTCTGCTTTTTGTGATATCACTCACAATTCTTTTTTTTTTAATTTGCCCATAAAATTACCAAATTGTGAAAAGACCAGCTGAATGAGTGACGTTTCGGGTCAAGACCCTTCTTCAGACTGATGTCAGGAAAGTGGGTGGTACAGAGATAAAATGTAGTCGGAGACAGTAAGACTGGTGGGAGAACTGGGAAGGGGAGGGGATGGAGAAAGAAGGAAAGCACGGGCTATTTGAAGTTAGAGAAGTCTTGTAATGGCAGAATGTCAGACCCATTACAAGAAACTGGCTTCCAGCAGACACACTCAGACTTAGACAATGGTTAGACATAGTACAGGAAATATTTGTCATGGAAAAAATGACATATTCTCTAAGAGTGAAAAGACGAGTTTAACAGAAAATGGGGAAAATGGATTAGGTATAGAAATAAAGAAATCAACACTGTATAATTTTATTGACAATAATGTAAGTTATTGGAAAATGTTTTAATAAGAAAATAGTTCTGTATACTGCATCATTAATTGTAAACTGAACCCCCTGCTACACTGTTGTACGTTTCACTGCATTGTTGTGTGTTTTGTTGTTATATTTGTGTTTTATGTGTGTATACATCAAAGCAATAAAGACTAAATTGAAAAAGTCAATGTTCATAGCACTGGGGTGTAAGCTACTCAAGCAAAATATGAGGTGCTGTTCCTCCAATTTGCACTGGGCCTCACTCTGACAATGGCGGAGGCCCAGGACAGAAAAGTCAGATTGGGAATGGAAAGGAGAGTTAAAGTTCTGAGTAACCGGGAGATCAGGTAGGTTTAGGGGGACAGATAAGAGGTGTTCCGCGAAACGATTGTCGAGCCTGTATGTACTTGGTCTTGCTGATGTACAGGAGTTGACACCTGGAACAGCCGATACAGTAGATGAGGTTGGAGGGGGTGCAAGTGAACCTCTGCCTCACCTGAAATGACTGTTGTGGGTCCTTGGAAGGAGTTGAGGCTGGACGTAAAGGGACAGGTGGTGCATCTCTTGCGGTTGCAGGGGAAAGTACCTGGGAAGGGGGTGGTTTGGGTGAGAAGGGACGAGTTGACCAGGAAGTTGCGGAGGGAACGGCCTCTGCTGAAAGCTGAAAGGGGTGGAGATGGGAAGATGAGGCAAGTAGTGGGATCACGTCGGAGGTGGCAAAAATGTTGGAGTACTATATGCGGTTTACGACGGCTGATGGGATGGAAGGTGAGGACAAGGGGGACTCTGTCCTTGTTACGAATGGTGGGGAGGGGGAGGGGGAGCAAGCGTGGAGCTGCAGGACATCGAGGTGAGAACCTCATCTATAATGAGAAAAGGGGAACCCCCATTCCCGAAAGAAAGAGGACATCTTTGATGACCTGGTATGGAAAATCTCATCCTGGGCGCAGATGCGGCGTAGAGGGAGGAACTGGGACTAGGGTCTTTACAGGAAGGAAGGTGGGAAGAAATGGTCTAGATAGCTATGGGAGTCAGTGGGTTTGTAATAGATGTCAGTCGATAGTCTGTCTCCTGTGATAGAGACGGTGAGATTTAGCAACAGTAGAGAGATGTCGGAGATGGTCCAAGTGAATTTCAAATTTTTTTTTTTTAAAAAGCTAATTTCCTAGTGACCTTCTAATATCATGGATATCAATTTTGCCAACCAGCTGTTTACATTGGACTTTAACAATTACATTCTGAAATTCCAAGTAGGCAAAACTTACTGCATTTTCTTCATCAATCTTCAGTTACCTTATTAAAAAAATGTAATCATGAGGCAAAGATAGAAACAAAATGCTGGAGTAATGCAGTGGGCCAGGCAGGACCACTGGAAAAAAATTAATAGGCGGCATTTCGTCATGACCCTTCTTCAAACAGAAAGTAGAGGGGGGGGGGGGGGGGGAACGGAGGGGGTGGGGGGGTGGGGGGGGGGGGGGGGGAACGAGATAAATTAGGTGTCACAAAAGGCCAGAACAAATAGGGATGACAAAAGATGACCAGAATTGGGCCTGTAATGGCCCATTGTTAGCTGGGGAAGTGTGATAGCAAGAGGGATACAAGGATCCAGCAAACCACTGGGCAAACCACGCTTGATTTTAACACGTTTATGCTCACTCATCTTTATTGCTTCAAATTTCTCCAAAATCCTTATTAAAAAATTTTCTGATTATTGTCTCTAAAACTTTTCCCTCAATGGATTGGCTTGGAGCTGATGGGCATATCCTAACAGGGCATCACATTGACCATTTTCCAGCCCACTGGATCTCTCCTTGGACAGGAGGATCACAGCTAGCTTTTCTACAATTTCCACCCTGACAAACTAGGATCATCCCATTTAGAGCTTTCTAGTCCATCAATATTTACCCCGTCCTTTATGTCTGCTGCCTGAAGAGATTGTGGTCGCATCATTCTCCTTGGTCATGTCTGGTTAAAAAGTGGTCAATTAGTATCCCAGTATATTTCTCTTCCTCTGTGCACTGCTCACTTCTCTCAACCTTAATCAGCACCATCCTTCCTCTTAATGCACACTTGCTGTTTACACACCTACAGAAAACGTTCTGTATACAATCTGATTCTCTGCAGTTATTCCCCCGACATGCCTCATGCACCTTCCTTTTTTTCCCCTCTCATCACCTTTATCTCTTTTGTTAGTCAATGAGCTCTGACTTTGGTTCTTTTAGTGGAATTTTCATAACCTGTATCTGCAACATGTGATTTTTAAAATTCACCCATTGTTTTGTTACAAGTCCAACTGCCACTTATATGTTTAACCAAATGATCTAATATCATACCCCTTTGCATTCTGATTTTGTTTGCCTTGGCTGGCCTGGAGTTGACAAGGAAGCACACACGACTCCAATTCTAGATTCTTGCGCAGTTCCCTAATCACCTACGAGAAAAGAAATGTATAAATGTCAGTGAACTTGGTTCAAAACTAACACTCTTTCATTGTCCCTGCAGTGACAAAAATCCAGTTTACATTGAAGTTTAACAGTAGTCAACTGATATATGACACCACCAAACACAAGTTAATATTTTCCAGTTTGTAATCAAATTATGTTCAAACATGCACTCATAATCAGTTGCATAAAAATAAGCAGCATAGTTGATTATATATTACAATAGTGTGCCTGATAGTAAATGTGACATCAGCTGCACTTACATAAACAAAATACCCTGGTTCTGCTCTTTGCGAGCTGTTGCTCGATTCAGCATTCCGCTTCTTAGCAAATAAATACATAGAATGGGGTTAAAGCAACTAACTACATGGCATTAGCTGCAATAAAATTGCCATAAAAAACATTGGAAGGCAAGTTGTAGAAATATGGTGTAGGCATGGAACCCTTTCAGTCTTCTCATAAAGATCAAGGCCGATATTGTAACTCAGCGTATTTCCATATATCCTTCAATTTATTTACTGTACAAGGACTGGTGAACAGCCAAGTGAAGACATATTTCACCTCTGCCCAGTAGTTAACTGTATGCCTCATAGTTCCAACCTGAAGCAGCGGCCTCTCAACATCCACTCTGTCAGTCCCTACTAGAATGGTGTCAGAAGGAACTGCAGATACTGGTTTACACCGAAGATAGACACAAAATGCTGGAGTAACTCAATGGGTCAAGCAGTCTGAAGAAGGGCTCCGACCCGAAACGTGACCTTTTCCTCTCCAGTGATGCTGCCAGTCCTGGTGAGTTACTCCATCATTTTGTCTCCACCTAATAGTATTTGCATCAGTGAGATTACATATCATTCTCCTGGTGTTCATTGATCACAAGACAATATTATTCAATCGCTCTTTCCAGCAGAGGAAACATCCTAATGATAT
Source organism: Raja brachyura (assembly GCA_963514005.1). Next base: position 18,918,613 of record OY740796.1, on the reverse strand, counting down.
TCACTGCACTAACCCAAAGGCATGTAGAGTAAAACTCTGATAATCTGCCATCAGATGGTTTGGAAATTCTGGTGGTTTGGCATGTGGCTCAATCTTCAGTCCACACTGTCCAGAGCGCAGGCAGATTGTGCAGCCACAGCTTAGGGTCTAGAGTACAACTGGAATTGGAACTTGGGCCAGGGTGTGGCAGACCAGGCCTCAGAGATCAGGAGCCGGGTTGGCTGGCAGCCAGAGCCTCGAGTGCTTGCAAATTATCTGCTCTGTTTAAACTCATCAGAAAAAATTATTACATTACTGTAACATGCAAGAAAAGTGAAATAAAAACATCCCCCTCTTTTGGGCTTACATCTGTGCCCAGGTGTCCCTGGAGAGGGAGCATGCACTGTCCATGGGCACCTTGGCCACTTTCTGGGACCAGTGGGAGCTGCAGGATCATATATTCTTTATTTTATATTGATGTCTCCCCAGAGTAGTAATTTCACTGTCATTTTCTATCTGTAAATAAACTTACTTTGGTTAAAAAAATGTTAAAACAAGTTTTGGTACTAAGAGGAATACCACCCAATAGCCCAGACCATCTGCTAATACAACACTGGTTGTTCACCAGTTTTTGTACAGTAAAGAAATGGAGGGATATGTGAAAATATGCTGAAGTTTAGAATCAGCCTTAATCCTTTTGAATTCAGGAGCAGGCTCAAAGGGCCCGTTTCTACAACTTACCTTCCAATGTTATTAGTGGAGATTTTATTGCTGCTTATGCCATGTAATTACTTGCTTTAACACCATTCTGTGTTTTTAATGGGTCAGAAGCAGACTCAAGAATGTTGTACTAACATTTGTTCCTTAGGGACAGTGCATTGGTCTTTAGAAACAGTGACCAAAATTGCTCCGTTTGGAACTGGGTGGCACAGTGGTAGAGCTGCTGCCTTACAGTGTCAGAGACCCTGGATAGATCCTGTCTGTAGGGAATTTGTACGTTCTCCCCGTGACCTGCGTGGGCTTTCTCCCAGTGCCCTGGTTTCTTCCCACATTCCAAAGATGTACAGGTTTGCAGGCTAATTTGCTTGGTAAAATTGGAAATTGGCCCTAGCGTGTAGGATCGTGTTAGTGTGCGGGGATCGCTGGTCGGTGCGGACTCGGTGGGCCGAAGACCCTGTTGCTGTGCTCTAAACTAAAAAACATATCTTAATGTTTCTCAAACCGGATCCTGCAAAATTAAACCAAGTAGTTCTATGTTGGACGGAATCTATGGAAATATTGCAGCAACACAGCAGATTAATATTCAAATACAATAACCATAAGGCCCACGGATTCAAAGTCAGGACTGTCACCTCAGTAAATTACTTAAGAAATGCTAGATGAAATATCAAGACAATGCATGTTCACTCAAGTTCCAAAAGAGCAAGGTGAGTCAGGTAACATTTATTCCCAAGGGCATTCTTGGCTACAGCTTTGCAATGTAAAAGCACATTGCAGCATTGATATATTTTACCTCTATTGCATCTGCTGCTGTGATGGCATGAAGAATGAATTTGACGACCACAGGAAGATCATCAAGTTTAACTGCAGATAAGGTTGACATAACTGAATGACGCACCTGCACATTAAAAACAAAAAATAAATTAGGCACTCAGGACAGTATTTTTTTCCCAGACAGAAACATCTTCCTCTTTTACCATACAAGGATATGTCTGTACAACATGCCTTCAATCTCCAATTCTAGATCATTAGAATTTTCCCTTAAGGCCAAGGGATTCTGGAAGTTGAGGGCACATTTTTAAGAGGGGAGAAATTTAAAGGAGATGTATGGGATAGTTTTTTTGTTTTTTTCCCCCACACACAGAGAATGATAAATATTTGAAGCACGCTGCCAGAAGAGGCTGATAAAATTTCCACATTTAAAAGGACATGCTTGGATAGGAAAGGCCGAGGGGAATACTGGCCTAAAGCGTACAAATGGAATTAAACCGATCATATCATGGTCAGCACAGACAAGGTGGGTTGCACAGTGACACAATGGGACAGCTGCTACCTTAGAGCACCTGAGACTCGGGTTCAATCCTGACTGCGGGTGCTGTTTGTACGTTCTCCCTGTGACCATATGGGTTTTCTCCGGGTGCTTGGGTTTCTTCCCACATTCCAAAGAAGCAAAGGTTTGTAGGTTATTTGCCCCTAGCGTGTAGGATGCAAAAGTGGCATAACATAGAACTGCTGTACAGGTGATCAAATGGTCAGCGTGGACTCGGTGTGCCTAAGGGCCTGTTTCTACTCTGTACCTAAACTAAATTAAGAAAGGAACCCTATATGTTCTCTAGACCTCCACGAGTCTACAAACACTGCATATGCAGTAAATTCTTGCTTTGGAAGAGTTCAGGATTATAACATCAGATTTCTATCTTGCATCCATATCAAAGCACATGTAAAATCCAGGTGGACTGGATGTGGTGTGGTTGTTTCACACCCACTGAATAGCCAGCCGTCAGTCCGTACACTTGGTGTAAATGTTGCTTGCACAGCAGCTCTGTTCCATATGTAACTATCTTCAAAAGTGAAGACCAGAAACAGCTCAAGTCCAACAATAAACTACTGTTGTCAGGTGTAGGGGTGGGGTAGAGCAAAGCGTGGTAGGTAAAAGGCGAACACAGATGAGGAGGTTTTTGGTAGGCAGTTAGTTGCACAAAGGCAGGATTTTTTTTAAACTGAAGTTGTGAGACAAAGGATTAACGAGGAAAGAATGTTGGTGGAGGTGAGGGAAAAAGGTTCGAGTCCAGGTGTTGGAGGTTTTTTAAATTGGAGAATTCAATGTTCATACCATTGGGTTGAATGCTACCCAAGCCGAATATGGGGTGCTGTTCCCCCAGTTTGCATGTGGCCTCACAGGCAATGGATAGAAAGGCCAACAGCTTCTTCCCCCGAGCCACCAGACTCTTGAATTCCACATAATGTGCCGCCACTATTATCTATTTTATCTTTTTATCTATTTTATCTTTTTAACTATTTTATCCTTTTGTTATTTTATGTTGCACGGTGAGCCAGATGCAACAAAATTTAGTTCAGACTTGCATTTGCTGGTGTATTTTTGAATGACAATAAACTCATTGGTTCTTTGATTCTATGAGAATGGGAAGGGGAATTTAAATGGTTAGCAATCGGGAGATCCGGTAAGAGTTGGTAGACCGAGTGCAAGTGTTCGGTGAAATAGTTACCAAGTCTACACTTGGTCTCATGTATGTACAAGAGGTCACATCGGGCACACAGTCTGCAGTAGATAAGGTTAGAAAAGGTGCATTTTCTCATCCCATCTTTTTTCTATTCTCAGTTGTAGTCCCGAGAATCAATTTGGGAGGAAACACATTATTTTAATACATTATTATTATCTGTTCTCACATTCTGCAGCTGAGCAGAGAGCGAGGGATTTTACATTTCAAATAATGCAAATCTGGGCAGAACTAGGGACACCTCACCTCTACCAATAACTCAGCACGTAGGTTAAGACTAGACAGAGCATCCAAGATGGACACAGTCAAATGTGTGTTCTGTTGCAGCAAGGAACTGTAAGAGAAAATTAAAACAAGTGAAATTGACTGGTGTAGCGAGTTAACTTAAGAATCATTTAAAAACCAATAAAGAACATCATTGTTATACAATAAATAGAAACAAATTCTGCACATGCAGATTTGTGAATAATTGCATCTTCAGTTATATTGCTGGCAACAAGATGGTACAGAATTAAAAAGAAGCAAACAGTATACAAGATTGAATTAGCACAAATAGTCTATACTTCTCACATTAAGGGTGTTTTTTTAATGTATTGGGCCAATCACACAATGATACCTTGTGTAATGTTACAGTAAAACTGGTCTTTTTTTCATTTGGCCACTTTCATTTCACTGCACATCTTGTATGTGTATGTGACAAATAAAGTTGACTGACTTTTCTAATATATTAAAATAATAATTTGGACTTTGAGACAGTGAAGAATTGTGTTAAGATTGCAAATGTGAATCTTGATACGTGCTTTAGTTGGAGTATTGACTTTGATACCATAATCTGCACAGTTACAAAACCTTGCTTCATTAAATTCTTAAAAGATTTAACTCGTTACTAGGCTTACAGAAACAATTGCAAATACTAAAACAAGGAAGTCATCATAACACTGATTTCATTTCGGAGTCACGTGAGTGACTTCGTGAAGACCCCGCCAGCACGCATGCGCGACATATCGTCGCTCGCAGTTGCAGTCCACGGCTGGAGGGGGGAGTGCGCTCCTCCACGAGCCCTTCAAAAACGACCGCTCAGGTAAGAGGAACTAACCTTGAGTTGGTTAGTTCCTGTGAATCGAATTTTTTGTTCGCAGGACTTCCGACAGGAGTCAGCGGCTGCATTCCCCGGAGCTGCCCGCTACAACGGCAGCACCCGCTCGTCGGGCCTGGAAAGGACGCGGAAGTCGGGGAGCCCTACTCAACCAGGACCCGACTCGCCACCACGGCTATCCATGGAGCCGCATAGTGGTAGGAGCACTGCACGGGAGCAGGGTAGGCAAGACCCTGACTCCCTACCACTGTCACCTAAGCATAGGGACAGTGGGAAAAAAGTGCGTAAACATGTTACCCGCTCTGTGGCACGTTCTGTCTCCCCCACTATACAGGTCACCAGAGGGCGGGCCAGGGGAAGGACCGCACGAAAGTCGGAGAGCCCCGCTGCAGCGGCCGGCGTCGACTTGCCACCGGAGCAGTCCGCCAGATCGCGGACCGGTGAGGGATCGAGGCCCGAGTCTGGAAGCCCCGCATGTGCAGCGGGCGCAGACTCACCACCGGAGGAGCCTGCCAGATCGCGGGCCGGTGGTATATCATCTCGGTCACCGCACCCCACGTTAGCTGCTGAACGTCGCCTCTGTCCTGGGGGAGGACAGGCGGCAAACCCGCGCGTATGTCGGTGCACCCCGCTTCGGTGGCTGGAAACGACTCCTCACCGCTCATGTCTTTCCAGACAGGCGGGCCGCCACAGTCCAGAAGACTGCGGACCAGCGGCATGTCCGCGCGGGAGTCGCTAAACCCCGCTGGAGCGGCAGGCAGCGACATCCTGCCTAGGCACCCTAGTCATCACCTCGACGAGGTGCAGGCCGATGGCAGAAGCCTCAGTGGTTCAGGAGAACCTGAGGAAGTCGACCTGTTGGCCGCAGATAGCGGCAACGGTCGCATTGCCCGTATGGAGCGCATGATGGAGCGTCTCCTAGAGCAGAATCTCCAGCAGCAGGACCGGGTGTCCTCCAGCTCCAGGAGATATGCTACTGGGCCACCTAGCATGTCCCCGTCATCAGTGGGGAGTGCCAGGGATCAGCAGCTGGGTGACATGGAAGAAGGTTTGGCGGAGGGACCTGCAGCACCAGAGAAACCCCAAGAGGAACTGCTGAATGTGGTCTCCAAATTCGCCCAGTCCAAGCCCTCAGGACAGCCATTGCAGCCCAAGCTAGCGGCTAGTATTGACTTCCTTACTACACACCAGCTGCAGGATCAGGTCCTAACCGAGGCTATGAACAAGTACAAGGCCCCGAACAACTGTATATCATTGAACATACCAACAGTCAACACGCCCATCTGGGGCAACATCAGTCCAGGAATAAGGGCACAGGAACTTAAATTACAGAAGATCCTGAAACTACTAACGTCGGGGATTACTGCCTTTGCCAGATCGGTTGCGGTATGGAGATGATGGAGGAGCAGGAAGATGCTCTGCCGTTATTGTGTAACACACAATACGAAATCAACGCTTTCCGGAAAATCGCCATCAAGCCAACTTAACCCCAAATTCGCGGGGTTGTGCAAGGCATCTGCGACGCCACCACCGAGACAGTTGTTCGGTGAGGACCTGCCTAAACAGGTCAAGGACCTGGACGAGGAGGCAAAGGCAGTCGGTTTGATGAAACCACCTCCCTCCAGCAGGCCGGCAGCGCGCAGACAAACGCCATATGTAAGACCTCGGGGGCCATCTGAAAGACCAGCAAGGATCTACACGCCGGCCGCACCCCAACAACAAAAGCCTTTTTTAGGGCAGGGCCAACAGCGACCGACGTGGAAGATGCACCAACCCCACAATCCTGCAACACAATGGAACACCAAAGCCCAGAACATCAGGCCCCGCCGGTAACCATGGAGATAAGGGGGCCTGGTTCTCATGCAAGTGCTGCATGTTTAACATCACAAGTTGGTGGGAGGTTACGTCTATTCTGGGAGCTCTATGACTCGTTTATTTTACCAAGTATTCAGGGGTATGAAATTGAATTCATAAATGATCAACTTTCCCCGCCTCAACGTACCAGACCGGAAATTTGCACTTTCCCATAAGGAAATAGCGGAAGGACATGAGGACATTTTGAGGCAAAAGGGGTGATAGAGAAAACGATCCACGAACCTCTTGAGTTCGTATCCAACATCTTTACCAAAACTAAAAAAGATGGTGGATGTTGGATTATTATTGATTTAACCCATTTGAATACTTTTGTGACATATACCCATTTTAAAATGGACACGTTTCAAACAGCTAAATCACTGATTTCCAAAGGGTGCTTTATGGCATGCATCGATTTAAAAGATGCATACTATTCAGTATCCATACGGAAACATCACCGAAAGTTCTTGAAGTTTGTTTGGATGGATCAGCTATGGCAGTATAGAGCCCTACCTAATGGGCTTACTACAGCCCCTAGATTATTTACAAAAAATTTGAAACCAGTATTGGCATCCCTGAGGAAACAAAACCACATTGTCATGGCATATTTAGACGACATCTTGATTGTAGGAAGGACCATGGAATCAACAAATTTAGCAGTAACAGCGACTAAGACATTGTTTCAAAAATTAGGGTTTGTCATCCATCCAGACAAATCTAAGTTCTACCCTTCACAGGTCATGGACTATCTGGGGTTCACAATTAACACCAATCAAACGATTGTTACCATCCCAGATAACAAGGTAATAGATGTTATTGAAGCATGTAACAACCTTGTTTGTGCCAGGAAACCAACAATCAGACATGCTGCTAAGGTAATTGGGAAATTAGTAGCTACATTTCCAGCTGCACGATTTGGCCCTCTACACTATCAAAATTTGCAAAGAACAAAATTGCAGCATTAAAAACAAATGCTGGACATTTTGACAGGCTTATGCAGCTGCCAATCAAGGCAAAAGTTGAGCTACAATGGTGGATTGATAATATTCGACACTCGTTCAATCCCATTATTGTACCGAACCCGTCAGTTGTGGTACAAACCGACACAAGCGCCCAAGGTTGGGGAGCTACCGACACTACTTCCAGTTGTGGCGGTATATGGGACTTACACGAATCTACCCTTCTATTATCACAAGGGATAAACTATTTGGAGATGCTAGGAGCATTTCACGGATTACGAGCCTATTGCATGAATTTACGTCATATGCATGTCCGTATTCAAATAGGTAACACCACTGTGGTGGCATACTTAAATCATATGGGTGGTATCAAGTCAATATCTTGTGATGAATTGGCAAATTCAATCTGGCTCTGGTGCATAGAAAGAAATATTTGGATATCAGCTACCTACCTTCCAGGTAAGCTCAATACAGTGGCGGACACCAGGTCACGAGTGTTCAATGATAACATTGAGTGGATGTTGAATCCCCAAATATTTGCTAAAATTATCGCAAAATTTGGGACACTCGATATCGACCTTTTAGCGTCCAGATTGAACCATCAGATACCAACATATGTATCTTGGGAACCAGATCCTGGGGCAGTAGCGATGGACGCTTTCTCACTGCACTGGGGGAAATAGTTTTTCTATGCATGTCCTCCATTTTGCCTCATCAGTCGGGTGTTGCAGGAAATAAAATCAGATTCTGCAACAGCCATTTTAAGAATACCCGACTGGCCTACACAACCATGGTATCCGGTGGTCCTTGCGATGAAAAAAAAGAACCATGGGCACATATTAACAGATGCCCGGATTTGGTGACTAACCCCACTACAGGGGAATCCCATCCGTGCCATGGTCATCTGAACCTGTTGGCCTGCAGATTCTGAAGAGGCCACTCCTGCAATATGGACTAACACCTAGGACTATGGACACCATTGCAGCATCGTGCAGAGTATCCACTAGACCACAGTACCTCACCCAAATCAGGAAATGGGAGGCCTACTGCAGCCGGATTAACATCACGTATGACTCTGCCACGATTCCCCATGTGCTGGAATTCCTCGCGGGGCTGCACCATGATGAGAGCCTCAGCTACAGCGCCATCAACAGTGCCAGGAGCGCACTATCATCCTACTTTTGCATAGGAGTAGGAACTCACCAGCTTGTGTCCAAATTGATGAGGGGTATCTTCAATTCGAACCCTCCCCGACCACGATACAACATCACCTGGGACAGTAGGGGTAGTATTGACCCTACTCAGGAGTTGGTCGCCAATGATTGGACTACCATTGGATAAACTCACCCTGAAGATGGTGATGTTAATGGCGCTATCATCGGCTCAGCAGGTTCAGACATTGCATAAGATAAAATTGGATAACATGGTCTCAACCCCTGAGAGAGTAACCTTCTTTATTGATGAGTTACTCAAGCAGCACAAACCTGGGACTACAGGGCTGCAAATAATATTTCCAGCATACCCCATTGGTGTGAGGCTCTGCATAGCCACCTACATTCGTCACTATCTAAAAGTGACGCATACCATCAGGAATATAGAGAAAGGACTGCTGATCAGCCATAAGAAACCCCATCACAGGGTGACGGTGCAGACGATCTCCAGGTGGCTCAGGCTGGTATTGGATGCAGCAGGTATTGATACTAATATCTTTAAATCCCATTCTACGAGGGCTGCATCCACATCAGTGGCGAGGGCCATGGAGGTTCCCATGGACCATATCCTCGCTACAGCGGGCTGGGCCAGCGAAGCTACGTTCCAGCGGTTTTATAATAAACCTGTGGCCGCTTCTGCTACGTTTGTGGAGACAGTGTTAACCACTGGTCACCCAGCAATGTTTATCCCTGTGTGAGGGGTTTTGATTTGTGTTAATAAATATTACTTTATTTTTTCAGCTTGTCAAGTCTGAAATACGTTAACATACTCCTTCCATCAGAATTGCGGCAGTGTGTGAGCATGGACGTGATCCAGGGCATGTAATCACAGAGCTTTGAAATCTTCACGAAGTCACTCACGTGACTCCGAAATGAAATAGTAAGATTAAACGTGAACTTACCAGTTTGAAATTTGATCTTTATTTTATGAGGAGTTGCGATGAGGGATTTTGTGCCCTCCGCTCCCAACCCTCTACTATAAGGTCAACTGGTAATTAGAGTCTCTTCAATCTTACTATATTAGTCATTGTTGTTTAATTCTGTGATTCCACACCGCTGCTTTGAAGAATGTCGCGCATGCATGCTGACAGGGTCTTCACGAAATCCCTCATCGCAACTCCTCATAAAATAAAGACCAAACTTCAAACTGGTAAGTTCTCATTTAATCTTACTATTAAAAGTTCCATTAAAAGGCATTATAGAATTTCAGAAAAAAACATCTCTCGTCTGTACAGGTAACATTGAAGTGAAGTAATCTACAACTCCATGGATACTTCATGCTTTCCAGAACTTTCCAGCAAATGTTCTCGGCTGTGCACCTGGTTGAGTCTCCCTTACTTTAGCCCAGAAATTCTGAACCAAAGAGAGATGCAGCATGGAAACAGGTCCATAGGCCCATCTGGTCCACATCAACCACCCACCATTTTATACTCATCCTGTATCAATCCCTTTTTTCCCCCCATTCTCCTTCACATTCTTTTCAACTCCTCCCAGATTCTACCATTCATCTCAGGGTGCAATTTACAGCTGACAATTAACCTCCCAACCCACAAATCCATGGATTGTGCAAGGAAACCTGAGGACCGTAGGTATAGAAGTTTGGATGTTATATTTCAGTTGTACAAGATGTTGGTGAGGCCACAAATAATGTTCAATTTTGGTCACCCTGCTATCGGAAAGGTGTTGTTCATCTGGAAAGAGTGCAGAGAAGATTTACAAGGATGTTGCCAGCACCCGAGGGCCTGAGCTACAGGGAGAGGCTGGGCAGGCTAGGCCTTTATTTCTTGGAGCGCAGGAGGATGAAGAATGATCTTATATAGGTGTATTTCAATGGAATAGTTAGAGCAGATGCAGTCTTTTACCCACAGTGGGAGAATCAAGAACCAGAGGACATAGGTTTAAGGTGAGAGAGAAAAGATTTAACATGAATCGGAGGGGCAATTGTTTCACACATGGGGTGTGGAATGAGCTGCCAGGTGAGGTAGTTGATGCAGATATTATAACAACATGTAAAATACATTTGGATATGTACATGGACAGGAAAGGTTTAGAGGGACATGGACCAAACATGGGCAGTGGGACTAGTGCAGATAGGGCAGCATGGTCGGTGTGGACACGTTGGACCAAAGGGCCTGGTTCTACGCTGTATGGCTCTATACTAGAATAATATTTAAAGATATTTGTACAGGCATATGGACAGGGAAAGTTGAGAGGGACACGGGCAGGTGGGACTAGTGCAGCTGGCGCAGCATGACCGGTGTGGGCAAGTTGGGCCGAAGGCCTGTTTCCGTGTTGTATGACTCTATGGCTTGGAGGAAACATGTATAGTCACAGGTAGAACATGCAAATTCCTCATAGAACAGCATCCAAGGCCAACATTGAACACAGGTCTCTGGTGCAATGAAGCAGCTGCTCTATTAGCTATGCCACTGTGTCATCCTGTATAACATTCCTGCCTCCAATCTTGTTGTGATTAGTATGGATACGTGCATTGATAGTGTTGTATGGTTCAGTTCTGCAACAGTAAGTAGGGTACTAATCAACAGTCTTTGAGCTGTATTTAAAAGAACATGCATCATATTGTGCTTACTTGAGTTCCTTGGCAATTTCATTGTGTTGAGCATCTTCAAGGATTTCTGGCAAGCTGGTTATGATGTCACATTGAATTTCAAGGGGTGCAACACTAATCAACTGCAAGACTTTATTGGTCAAATCCTGTAAAAATTAAAAATAAAAAGCCAGCCAGCCAAGCGAGCAATGATTATTATACTGCACACAGTCAAGTACCAGAGTGCTATATAGAATCTAAAGGTACAACATAAACAGTTTCACATTTTTATAAATACTAGTGTAAACAAAATACGATTAAACATTCAAATATAAAGACCCAGATTTTCATTAAACACTACTCGTTGACAACAACCAAATATGCTTGAATTGTTCTCTTGAATTAGTTCTTTTGACTGAGCACCTGATTAAGACTCAGAGGGTGGTGGATATATTGATCGTGCTGTCATAGGGGGTAATTGAGGCAGGTACTATAGCAGCATTTAAAAGACATTTGTACAGGTACATGGATAGGAATGGTTTAGGAGGATATGGGCCAAACTCGGGCAAGTGGGACTAGTGTAGATACGGCATCTTAGCCTGCAAGTTGGGCCGAATGACCCGTTTCCATTCTGTATGACTATTTCATGAAGAAATGTCAAAATTATTGCTCCGCATAGTCTTTATAGTTGTAGCCTTCTCCATCCCAATCAAATTAAAATCACTTGAACTAAATTGAGATGAAGATAGTTATTTACTAGCCCCAATATAAATTATGCTTGAAATCTTTTGCTTTGCCTGCATGATGTTCCTGGAATTCTGATAGAATATGAAAACATAATTGCTGTTTGGAAAACTAATTTTTCAATGTGCATTATGATTTTCCCAAAAAGTTTTCAAAATAAAGGTATTCTAAAATGGAATACATGTTGACTTGTGACATTTCTATTTCTGCCTTACCATTATGCTTACGTTCCAATTTTCGTTTTACCACTCAGTGTAACGTTCAAAATGTTAATTAAAAATTGTGCCTTTCACTTCTGGGAAAATACTGAGGGTACTTCATTAATTTGCACTTGGAATCCTGGAAGTACTGTGGCAATGAATCAGGAGCTTACAAAATTGTGAAGGTTTTTTAATTCCTCTGCCGGATAATCTGGCTATGAATAATCAATTTGGAGTTGATGTTAAAATGTATGAGATTGGAACTTCAGAATAGGGAGCAGTAGCAGGCCTTTTATCAAGTCTACAATGCAGAGCCAGCAGCACTCCATTCAAAAGGTTCGCGTGTCCAGCAGCTGTAACAAACTCACCGACTAGCCAATCATTCAAGAAGAATTCTTCTCGAGAGCGTATCCAGAAACATCAAGCACAATTTTTGATTGATATTTTAAATACCAATTAGAAATTGGATACAGTATAAAGTGATTATATTCCAATCCTAACATACGACTCTGTACAACATTGAAAATTTGAAACAAAAATTGTGCCTCTCATACCTGGATAAGTTGTCTGGGATAATTGATTGATTTATTGAAAGATACAGCATGGGAACAAGCTCTTCGGCCCACCTAGTCCATGCCGATCATTGATCACACATTCATACTAGATCTACATTATCCCACTCTCGCATCTGTGGCTGGTACTCTAGGGGCAATTTACAAAGGCCACGTAACCTACAAACCCGCACGTCATAACCTTCAGAATTTGGTGAACTCCAACTTTACTGCTCCTAATCTAGCAACATACGTGCCCTCAATAGTGGCAACAAGAATTGCAATTATTGCTTTATTCAATTTTATTCACTCCAGAAATATCCCACACATAATCAAGCCGTTAAAATGGGCAAGATTAATTAAAAGTTAAAGCTTTCCCCAAAGGCGGCAGAGGGGATTGCGGTGAGATGGGAATGACCAGAAGAATTTCAAATACGATTCAAAATTCTCCCTTAAATGGTATCACTGACAAAACATCCCTCTAGCAATATTTCTAAATGTGCTGAAACATCTATGATAATTAAATGAACAATTCCATTGTAAAAACATCTTCTTTTACCCAAAAGGAAGAGATGTAAAAATATCAGACATCCCTACCTTGCTGTCTACAATCCTGTCCAACCATTTAAACTGATTGATGATGAGTCTTGGCAAGTTAATGCCATCCTCTGGTACTCTAGAATTCAAGAAAAATGCATAAAAGGATTGTGTAACGTCAACATACAGCAAGAGTTTACTTTATCAAGACTTTAGGAGATATTATGAAGATTATATTCAAAAAGATCTGATAGTGAATCAATGATTACCTAGCCCATGTGAATGTTGTTACTATTCACTAATCTAAAATAATATGAATTCAAAAGGTGTCAGTGACGAACAACCTCAGAAAACAGCATGGTTAACCTGAAACTGCAAATGAAACGCACTCCACAAATATGGGCGTCACGGTGGCATAGCGGTAGAGCTACTGCCTCACAGCACCAGAGACCTGGGTTCAATAAGGACTATGGTGCTGTCTGTACGGAGTATATACGTTTTCCCCGTGACCTGCGTAGGTTTTCTCCGAGATCTTCAGATTCCTCCCACACTCCAAAGATGTACAAGTTTATAGGTTAATTGGCTTGGTATATATGTAAATATGTCCCTAGTTTGTGTAGAATAGTGTTAGTGTGTAGGGATTGCTGGTTGGTGCAGACTCAGTGGGCCGAAGGGCCTGTTTCTGTGCTCTCTCTCGAACACTAAACTAAAAAGACTTGTTCAATGTTGACTGTTATATTATTTTCAGTACCTGCAGCTTTGTAAAAAAGTAATAATTGTAACTAGCACATTGCTGAGTTACTGTATATCAGCCTTAATGATCTTTTATCCATTTTACTTTCCTTTGAACTATTGACACTACCATTATGCAGACACTGACATAGTCAGGTCTCATAACCAGTGATCAGTTATAAGGTCATAAGTGATTCGGCCCATCGCGTCTACTCCGCCATTCAATCATGGCTGATCTATCTCTCCCTCCTAACCCCATTCTCCTGCCTTCTCCCCATAACCTCGGACACCTGTACTAATCAAGAATCGATCTATCTCTGCCTTAAAAAAATCCAATGACTTGGCCTCCACAGTCTTCTGTGCCAAAGAGTTCCACAGATTCACCACCCGCTGACTAACGAGTTTGACGAATGTCCATTCTATCATTGGTATTGACTGAGGGAGGAACAATAAATATATACTACAATTATATGCACCTAATCTCACTCTAAACAGTGCACATGTAGAATTAACAATTTATTATTCTCTGGTCAAAAATAATTGCCATTTCTATACATTGGCTATTACATCCACCAAGCAAAGAAACTACTGCCAATGCCCAGCTGTATTTGGGGATTGGACAGTTCAACTGCAATGATAAATAAAAACAGATCTTACCCATCATACATAAATTCAGGAATTTTTTCAAATAACATATTCATAACAGGAGGCTATGAAGAAATAGGAAAACAAACAGCATCTTGAGTAAACTATTGAAATATGTACGTATAATTCAATGTGCCGATGAAAACTACTGCAACTGTTTTACCTGCAGAATCTCAATCCCAAGAAGTAGCTTTATGAGACTTTCTTGATAGTTCACAGTGTTACTGCAACAATTCACAAAGAACAGGAGTTAAATCATTGCCAATGTCACGTTGTAATATGTGGATGGAAATACAGATATTTTGCTTAGTTTGGAGATACAGAATGGAGACAGGTCCTTCGGTCCACGCCAACCATTGAGCACCCGTTCACTAGTTCTATGTTATCCCAGTTTCGCCTCCTACACACTAGGGGCAATGTACAGAAGCCAATTAACCTGCAAACCTGCATGTCTTTGGGATGTGAGGGGAAACTGGAGCACTGGGAGAAAACCCACGACCACAGGGAGAACGTACATACTCCACAAAGATAGCACCCATAGTCAGGAACGAACCAGGGTCTCTGGCACAGCAAATCTACCGCTGCACCACTGCATCTCCCAACGTCTGGCTCTTACTCAGATGTTGGTTTAGAGCAACAAAAACCTTCTGGCATTTCATACTTGAGCCAATGCAGTGGCACCCCTATTTGAGCTGCTGCCTCACATCATCAGAGGCCCAGGCTAAATCCTGTCCTCGCGTGCTATCTGTGTGGAGTTTGCACATTCTCCCAATGAGTTCTTGGGTATCCTCCAGATGCTCCTGTTTCCTCCCACATCTCAAAGATGTGCGGGTTTGGAGGCTAATTGGACTTCGCAAATTGCCCCTGAGCAGAGAGTTAATGAGAAAGTGGGAGAAGATAGAACTAGTGTGAACGGATGTTCTATGGTCAGCATGGACTCAGTGGGCCGAAAAGCCTGTTCCCATGCTGTCTCTAAATTAACTAAACTAAATTAAATTTTCAAGAGAGTTAGATTTAGCTCTTGGGGCTAACGGAATCAAGGGATATGGGGAAAAAGCAGGAACGGGATACTGATTTTGGATGATCAACCATGAACATATTGAATGGCGGTGCTGGCTCCAAGGGCCAAATGGCCTACTCCTGCACCTATTTTCTATGTTTCAATAAAATGAAGTCTCAACAGACAGCTAGATCCGGAAAGGGATATGTTCATTTT
This sequence comes from Raja brachyura, assembly GCA_963514005.1. The sequence continues at coordinate 18,903,102 of OY740796.1, read as the reverse complement.
TTAACACATACACAGTTTCCAGCGGCAATAAACTGATAACTCCAAGTGTCGCCTTCTGATCTTTCATTGTCTATCTCCGCAACACAGGAACATTAAAAATAGAACTAGGAGTAGGATGTTTGGTCCTTCAATTCTCCTCCACCATTCATTAAGTTCAAGACTGAACATGATGTACAACTTTGTTTTTCCATCACCATTGTTTTGATATGCCACAGGCTGTGGAGGCCAAGTCATTGGATATTTTTATGGCCGATTCTTGACAGATTCTTGATTAGTACGGGTGTCTGCGGTTATGGGGAGAAGTCAGGAACATGGGGCTGAGAGAGAAAGATAGATCAGCCATGATTGAATGGCGGAGTAGACTTGATAGGCCAAGTTGCCTAATTCTGCTCCTATAGCTCATCAACTATGAACTTATGATAGAGGAGATATACATCTGTGAACAGGACAAAGTCCTCAGTCAGCTTTTATAGCTGGGCTGCATAATTCTACAACTGCTCTGAGGCTACTCAGCTAAGGTCCCGTTTAATTCATCATCCAGTAGATCTGCTACAACCAAGGCAGAATCAGCCTTGATGTATTGTGGTTGAATGGTCTGCAGGTACACACTGTCTCGCTTTGCATAATCACAATGCAAAATCAGGACGAGATGCCAATAAACAAGGTTAATCGCTTCAGGAGAAAAAAATGAAAATGGAAACAAAAAGGTGCTGTGGGAAAGGAATAAGGAGCATTTTAACAGTCCTGGCAATAACACTGTTGTCATCACCTTAATACAATTTTAATGTACCTTGATTCTCCCTCTTGATATTGCCCACAAGGTAACAGGCAGTTTCTGAATTTATCCCTGTTCTCAATGTACGATTCCATGCCTCTTATAAACTCCTGCACAACCTAGAAATAACACAGCTCACGTAAATTCAGAAAGTAATCCTTTATTCCTGGTACAACGAAAGTGGCAGAGTCTCTCGCCATTCAAATGGACAGAACATCCAGAGAACAATACCTTCAAAGTAACTGCTAGAAGATGCACAGGTTTTATTCACATAACAATTCTCAATCTTCTCTTTCTTTCCTACTTTCTGTACCAGAGTACAGTTTCAGTGCCTTTCTTCGGAGCCGAGAAAATAAATGCCACTCGTTTCAATGGTAACAATTTGTGGTCATATTTTCAGGTGAGGTAATAGGCTATCAATGTGCAGCATTCACTTTGGCCGCCTGGACCCACACAAAAGTCACGGCTCGCCCACTGCAGACCGGCGACCAGCCCAGAAGGCCGATGAGGAGGTAGCCGGCAAAGGCAGTCGAGAGGAGCAAGGCTGATCACCTCTTTACAGCAGAAGGTCGCCCTTGGAGTACCGCAGCTAAACCCGACAGTTGGCCCGGCTCGCCCGCCCAGAGAGGAGCGACTCGGACACAGGACCAGTAATCAGACCGGCTGCGGGAGGCAGCGCAGTGCCTCAGCAGTGGAGGCCCTGCAACAGCCTGTGGCTCGGCTGGACCGTTCCAAGAGGCCAAGCAGTGGAAGACACCATGGCTACACTTGGCCAGGCCAACCCTGCAATGCCGCCAGGACAATGGGCCTTCCTGGTCACACCAAGAACCCTGCACTTACAACTGGGACTTGAAAATTATGCCAAAAACAGGCGTATCCATGCCATCTCAGCGTACGACTGCTGTACACTTGTACTGTATCTTAGATGCTTATCTAAGATGTATCTAAGTGCTTATGTAGGATGATACTTGTACTGAATTATATACAAAAAAATTATTTCACACCGCAGTACATGTGACAATAAAATACCATTGAACCATTGGGCAAATGTTTCTCTTCAGTGCTGGGATGTTTAAGTACAACTGAAGTAACTTCCTCACCAAGATCAAATATGATCAGGAACTGGAGTAGGCCACCAGGGTGCCACAAACCTGCCCTGCCATTCGATGTTGGCTTCACCGTTTCTGTGCCAGTTCCCAGAACTCTCAAATGGAAGCAAGTACAATAGTGGCTTTAAGGGTTTTTTTGTATATGCACAAGAGTATGCAGGGAATGAAGGGATATGGATCACATGCAAGCAAACATGGCATCATGTTTGGCATAGACATTGTGGGCCAAATGGTCTGTTCCTGTGTTGTACTGTTCCATGCACTGGGACTTAGTCTGTGTGTCCTTGTGCTTCTTCAAACAAAGCATTTGCCCAAAAGCACTTGAAAGAACCAACTCTAAGGACAGAATTGTCATTTCAAACTTGACTTGCTGTGACCAGTACATTTCCAATAAATATCACTGGCCAACTCCCATTACTGACAAATCCTAACACATAGCAGCCAGATATAAAATAACATACTTACATTTGGATAGCGTGCGTGCTTCCTCAAAGATTGATAGAGCTTCTTTTGAAAAACTGCTTGGTCTAAAGCTACAAGAAATAAAAATTAAAACGAGTTGAATTTATTTTGGATGACTTAAGCACACATAGAATCTGAGAGATTGTTAAATGTTTTCTGGTTTTGCTTTGTATTCAATTGTTTTTCCTAAGGTTTTGCGGCCCTGAATGATCACTCATTCCACTATTCGTCACGCCAAAAATGTAGGCCTGTAGCTGTCAAACTGAACAGTGGATAAAAGCAAAATACCATACCAAAAATTCTGGAAAGATGAAATAAGATCAAAATATAAACAAAACAGACACCACGCAGAGAGGAAAATAGCATTATTTTAAAATGGCAAACGTTAGCAGTGCAAACGTTAACGATGCAGTCCTCGGGGCTAGTTGTATGAGGATGCATTTTCCAAAGACATTTAAAAACATTCATGGACCAAAACTGAACATTTGTTATAAAATCTTAATTGTTATTAACTAACTAAATTGTGAAGAGGACATGACAATCAATGTTTCAAGGCAATAATCACAGGTAATTCACTAACTGAAAAATAAATTTACGAAACAAATTAGAATTTCACAGCATGAATATTAGTTATACAACGTTTTACAGTTTTAAGTATTGTTTGAACACTTGGATTGAAATGAATTCCACTTTATATGATACAATGTATTATCATAGTATTTAAAACAAAGCCCATTGCAAGGTGTAAACAAAAGCTTTTTTAATAAACATACTTAGTTTATTTGGTAGGTTTCCATGTTTCAGAATCACTCCTGCCGTTTTCAGCAACTGTACAAATACTGTATCATCATCCACCTCTCCCTCCTCAGCAGACGTTATTTGTTTTCTACCGCCAATTTTGCTTTTCTTCGCCGCTAAGATAAATCATCACACCACTCTTCATTAAACAAAGACTGTAAAAATAAACAGCCTCCAAAATTTACAGTGTAGTGTCTATAATCATTTCATTATCAACATGCTAAATGACAGAGGAGAATTGGTATCCTACCCACAAATTTCATTTACAACAGTCAATCAACATTTCTCAGTTTTCTATGTTTAACAGACACTTTGGACATTTTATCTGCAACATAACATTTACATTTGGTGGAAGGATTAACATTTTTATTATGCACAAAACTTTGCAATGGATGAAATAATCCCCGTTTTGTTATCCATTATTAGCATCAAGTAGCCAAGAGCACCAACAGTATTTCCATCAATTACGGAATCTTAGTCATTGTACTGCTCACTTTTGATTGACATGAATCAGTTAATTTATGCTCATTTTTTAAAGGCAGTCACATTATTTTAGAGAATGCTATACTTCCTATAAAACTATCAATTAATGACAGAGATATGGCACCTAACCCACGCGACTATTTGTGTGCTAACCAGAGAGACTGGATAACACGCAACAAAAGCCTTCACTGTACGTAGGTACACATGACAATAAACTAATCATTAAACCATTCTAACAAGGGCATTTAGTAAAATACATTCCTCTACTATTTCAAAATTATAATTGAGTTTTAATAATTAACTTTAAGAAAATTACCCACTGTGTTATCATTCTGATGTTTTCCATCTTTGACATACAGTGCCCTCCATAATGTTTGGGACAATGACCCATCATTTATTTATTTGCCTCTGTACTCCACAAGATGGCTGCAATACAGGCCTGGTAGAGCATCACCAGGGAAGACACCCAGCAACTGGTGATGTCCATGAATCGCAGGCTTCAAGCAGTCATTGCATGCAAAGGAAATGCTACAAAATACTATACATGACTACTTTCATTTACATGACATTGCTGTGTCTCAAACATTATGGGGCCCTGAAATGGGGAGGGGTGGGACTGTGTATAAACACTATACATGGTGAAACCAAAATGTATAAAAATGGCCTTTATTAAAATCTGACAATGTGCACTTTAACCACATGTGATTTTTTTTTCTATTACAAATCTCAAATTGTGGAGCACAGAGGCAAATAAATAAATGATGGGTCTTTGTCCCAAATATTATGGAGAGCACTGTAACTCTAGCAATTACACAATGACTCATAACTGAGTGTCTAAAATATAGCTGCAATTTGAACTTAGAATGGCCAAATTTTAGATAGTTTTATTCAGGAATAGATTTTGGCCATGGCACCAGGGACAAAAACCCACACATCTCCTTCTTTGTAAGAAGGCACTGGGATGTTTTAAGGTCTCATCTGAATGACAGAACCTGCAAAATTCAATGAGTAAATATTGAATTATGAATTAAGATTCAGCTCTTAATAACCTGAAAATCATCCATATTTCAATATTCATATATCCAATATTCATAGATGGAGGTAGGTTGGTGGATTGGGCAATTGATGGGTGAAGCTGGCATTTGAGGGAGCTGGCAGGTTAGTGAAACTGGCGAGTCGGTGAAACTGGCAAGTCAGTGAAACTACATAAGTAAAACCAGCAAGTCGGTGAAACTGGAAAGGTGCTAATTGGAAGGGGCAAGATGCTAGCGCTGAAAAGTTGGCGAATCTGGCAAGATGGCAAAAATGGCAAGTTGGCAAAACTGCCAGGTTGGTAAGTGGAAGGGGTAAGTTGGTGAAACTGGCACGTTGCTGGAGCTGGCACGTTGGTGGAACTGGCAAGTCGGTAGAACTGGCAAGTCGGTAAGTGGAAGGGGCAAGTTGGTAGAGTTGTGAAATTGATTAATCGGCATTGTACAGTAAGCAAACGAACAAAAGTTTATGAATGATACGTTTGTGGGTTAACTTACTTGATTGGTCTTTGGCAATTACCACATCGTCGTCGGCTGACTTAGACAACCTTCTTTTAGCCACCATGTCGCCGGCCTTCGGCCTGCTCCCAGCAGCTGAGTGATGATCAAACTTGTACAGCCCGCCACTGCAGCCGGCTCACCGCGCATGCGTCACCACCTGCGCCGCGCCGCGCTGCACCTGCGTCAAAGCTGCTGTGCATGATGGAACCTGTAGTCTTTTTCGTTAAAGTCCTAATTTCTTTCTGTGAGAGAGAAAATGGGTAGGTAAAGCCAAAAAAAGCTGCAAATGCTGGCAGGCGAGTATCGCTTGAAGTACGGTTCTGCTCTCTCAGAGGACGAGACTCAAATGATAGACAGACGACCCTCTGAGAAAAAAGAAATGCCTCTGAACCTATGCCCCTTGTTAAAAAATACTCCCACTTAAAGGCATGTTCCCTTAGCATATATCTTGTCAATCACCCCTGAAAACTGTACAGGTTTCTACAGATCACCCCTAATTCTTCTATTCCCGAAGGACTGAAGAAGGGTCCCAAAGTGAAGCACCATCTATCCATGTTCTCCAGAGATGCAGAAATCCAAAGATTTGCAGCTATCTTCTTCTTACGTGGATGTAAATGTTGTAAATGACCTAAATGTGGAAGACCAACATCTGCAGTCTATCGTGTCTATCTGCAGTTACTTGTGTCTCCTAATTTGATCAATACATTATTAAATCAATGTATTGTTTTAAAGTGTTACAGGAATTGAAGTGTTAAATTGCACACCTCCAGATTCATGGAGTTTCTTCCCAACTGATAACAGACAACTGAACCATTCTATCAACAACTACAGAGCGGTCATGAGCTACCACCCAACTCATTTGGGACCCTCGGACCCAAATATCTTTAATCGGACTTGACTGGACTTTATCTTTCACTAAACATTAGCCCATTTATAGCGTATCTGTATACTGTGGATGGCTCGGTTGCGATCATGTAGAGCAAAGATTATGATGTAGAGTCTTTCTGCTGACCTCAGTACACGTGATAAAAAAAACTAAACTAAATTAAATCCATAACCCTTTGTGTAAAGAAAAATTGGCCTCAGATTTTTAGTGATAATTCTGATATTGTTTTCCCACAGTAGCCAAATTGCCAATAATACTTTCCCCAATGGTATCGACATGTATGAAGTTCTACCGAGATCAAGCACAATTTCACTTCATTGCAAGCAAAGACCCTAGAGGAGCTCCTCTATAATCTTTGATTGCAAGGGCAAGGGAGAGCACATGTGGCCTGAGGGATCAGCAGCGTGCCTCAACGTACTGACGTCACCGGGTTGACGCTCCGCGAACACAAGAGTGGGCGTGGAGGCGTCATTTCCTGCAGAAGATGGCGGAGCCGGAGTTGTTGCTGGATTCCAACATCAGGCTCTGGGTGGTTCTGCCCATTGTCTTCATCACTTTCTTCGTGGGTCTGATCAGGCATTACATCTCCATCCTCTTACAGAGTGACAAGAAGCTCACGGAGGAGCAAGTTTCGGACAGGTAGAGAAAACCATTCATCCAGTAATAACCATCTCCATGGAGACCATCTTCCCCAAGGGCTGTAGAAGGATTTGTCATTTTGCTGTATAGTAAATACTTTTGTATCGTAAATCTGTTTAGTATAGCGTTTGTAAATGCGTTTTTATCGTTCTCAACAGATCCAGCTTTTGAATTTTTAATTCATTCTTTAATTATAATGTATTTGTAATCTCATTTTTAACCCACTGAACATATGACATAACATGCAAAGGGTTGAAGTAGGGGAACATCTGCTTGTTGGACTCTGATAGTACCTGTTACCAGTTGTTTCACGTTGGTTTGGATTCCAGAGAAAATTAGATCATCTTACAGGAACAATGCAGAAAGAAAGAATTATGTGCACACACGATGCTCAACTGAAGGATGGAGATTAATCATGCCATATCTGAGGTCTTTTGGCAGCTGGGGAGGAAATGGACAGGTGATATTTTGGATCGGGAAGAAAGGTTGTTTGTATATTTCCCTCCCCAGATGCTCCCTGACTTGCTAAGTTTCTCCAGTGATTTGTGTTTTGCTCAAGATATCAGCATCTGCAGTCCCTTGTGTCTCCATCTGAGGACTTTTATTGTTTTGAAAGCAGGTTTGGTTCCTTTGGATGATTATTCACCTTATGATCATGGCTGTGCCTTTTTTTCTGCAATTATATTTGAAACGGGTTGTAGAATTTGTGTTAAAGAAGGAACTGCAGATGTGTGTTCTACAGTAATAGAGAAATGTGAGTAGTTGTTTTTAAAAAAACTTTGTGAGAGATGCTGCCTCGTTGTCAAGTATCAGCTAGAGTTATGCATCATTTTTCAGTCGTTCTTTGAATTATGAAAAAAATTATATATTTTTTTTTACCCTTGTATTCCAGCTTAATTTTGAAGTCTTGTTTGAATGGAGAGTTTTAGTTTTGTTTATAACCTGCAAAGATGATAAATATTTCTTTGAGTTTCCAACACAAGTAGATACTGAATCGACAGAGTCTGTAGTATTTTCTTAGACCTGTCATTTCAGAAGCAGTTTACTTTTTTAGTTTGACCAGTGATTAATAGCAAACACAGCCATTAGTGAACTTTTGCATCCTGGTTTAATGTGACTAAAAACCTTGGAAATATGGGAAACAGTTAGGAGAACAATAATAGGCTCGTTAAAGTGGCAGGAAAAAATGAATATGGAAAACTACTAAAGTGATGCACTGTGACAGAAGTAATGTTGAATAAAATAGCAGAGTTCCAAATGGTGTGCAAGTGTGTAAGAACCGAGTACACATTTGGATAAATACTTGAAACTGTCAAAACATGCTAAAAGACTAGTTGATAAGACTTGGGGTTTCATAAAAGACGCAAGTAGAACAAAAACAGGGAAATTATGTTAAACCTTATGTAAAATAGCTAGGAAGGCCACGACTGAGTGTTGTCTATTCTGAAGCGTGCTCTTTTTAAGAAAGTCCGAGAAATAGTTTATTGGATTGGTTCTGCAGGTGAAGGATATATGACGCAAGGTTAGTGTGGAGAAACTGAAGAAACAGTAGTTCTCTTTGGCGATTGGTTTTGGAGGGAAGTTGAGACAAGATTTGGTTGAAGTGTACAATATCATAACAGATTTATTCAAGATAAAGTTAAGTTGTTTTGGTTCTTAGAAGTAGCTATCAGATGAACGTGACTGGATCTAAATGTTTTTAAACATTTTGAAAATAAGAATGATGAGAATTACAAGTTTCATGGTTACATGGTTTCTTAATAAATCCATACTGCCCATTAGTTTAGGATGTCTATGAGTGCTACTTCCTCTATAGCCCCCACTCCCCCCTCCATTAAACCAATTGCCTCATTAAAAATATTTTGACTGTTTCCGAAACCCCATGCTGGCTTTTAAGTTATAGTTTTTATATTGTCAAATATTGTTTTCCTCTCCTTTAAATCTGCCTTCATCTTGCTCCTTTCCTGATTCAGATTTTTACCCATGTCACTCAATGCAAGTAGTGATAAAAATCACTAATGGTATCCTAAGTGAACTGTAATAAGATTATCTTTCTGAGCCATCACAGCCTTTCATGCAGTCAACTGTTATTCTACAGTGGCCCTTCTACTGGGCGGATATTGTTTGTTACCTTGTTTATCTTGAGTCTGAGTCATCTGCAGTGGATTCTTCCTATGCCCCGTCAATCTCTGACCTCTCCCTATCATTGTACGGGGGGTGGTTGTCGGCAAAAAATGTCTTGATTGAGGTGTGCAAAATCATGAGGCTTAGATCAGCTAGATCCCCATAGCATAGGTTTAAGGTAAGGACTAGGAGGTTTATAGCGATCTGAGAAAGAATGTTTTTCACCCAGCGGGTGTTGGGTGGACATGACTCAATATTTAAGGATCAAAATGGTCACTTGACTCGCCAAGGCATTGTAGGCAATGGTGCAAGTCGTGGTAAATGGAAAACGTAATGGTTGTGGTGAGCTCAAAAGGTCTGTTTCTGATGAGATGCTGTTCCTTGCTGTGGGTGTCATTGGAACAACATCTAAAGTCAAACACAGACGTAAGAGGGAGAATTAAACTGAGAACTCAGGCAGATTGAATGCAACCTGTGTGTGGAAAGTATCTTATCACAGCAGAGGTGACAACAGGAGAGAAACTAGAAGAAAGGAGTCTTCACAGGATGCAGGATTGGAGGCGATGTAGTGGGAATATCTGGAGGTAGAAGCAGGCTGTTTAATCCAGCCATCCTTCTTGAATAGAAGCCCAGCCAAGCAGGAATGCACTAGTCAACCCAACCCATTATTTCATGCTGGTCTGCCCCCACAAACCTTTTTTTCCTACAGTGACTCTATTCTGTCATTTCGGTACGTCCCTTCCCTTTTGCATCTGTGACATCTCTGATACCCTCTGTTACTTTGACAATTTCCAGTTTACTAGACACTAGTGTCTTATCTTCCCCTTGGGTATTCATTCGGGTTGGAAAGAAGCCCTTTCACTTCTTCCTTGAACAAAACCACTTCCACCACCATATTCATTGCTTTGCTGAATTTTTAAATTAAATAATCAACAATTCATTCACACTTTCTCAAAGTCAGATATATCTACTTGAACTTGGGGAAACCCCGGTTATTATCCTTGTCTTTTTATTGGATATGTACTTTGTTTACATTTCTGTTGCACTGCTACAAATAAGAATGTAATTATTCAGTTTCAGTATATATGATAATAAAACATACTTCCCTCTTGACTAGAAGAGGCATTATTGCAGTGGTACTAAGAAGGGAAGTGTTAAAGGGATATGGACCAAATGCAGATGAATAGGACTATCTTGTATAGGCATCTTGGTCAGCCGAGACAAATTGGGCCAAAGTTCCCATTCTGTGTTAGTCATGACAATGTTTACAGGGAGATTCTATAAATGTAATTGATAGCGTGGTTTTCTGCTGTTTGATGGTGCTCAAGTGAAATAATTGTACAAAATAACCACCAGATGGAGTAAATGCAAACTAAAGTGTCAATCACCATTTAATGAATTGTTAAAGAAGGAACTGCAGATGCTGGAGAATCGAGGGTTACACAAAAAGCTGGAGAAACTCAGCAGGTGCAGCAGCATCTAAGGAGCGAAGGAGATAGGCGACGTTTTGGGTCGAGACCCTTCTTCAGACTGCAGTCTGAAGAAGGGTCTCGACCCGAAACGTCGCCTATCTCCTTCGCTCCTTAGATGCTGCTGCACCCGCGGAGTTTCTCCAGCTTTTTGTGTAACCCACCATTTAATGAATGTTAACAGGTAGTACTGCTGATGTTGCCACGTGCATATTTAAGCCTGTTCCTCATGGTCCAGGGCATCTCCTTAAACAATAAGCAGCTTTTTGGTACATAGCTTTGCATTTGTCTGTTACAAACAAAGGTTTTGTTATAAATGTTACTTTCAAGTTGGCGTATTCCATATATGCAACAATCAATTCTGTTTGAATGCAGATTATCAAACTACTTGAATGTTAACCCATCTGCTATAGTTTCCATTTACATTCGATTTATTCTTGAGTGTTAAAAGTAAATTTATTTTCTATTGCAGTCAAATTCTGATCAGAAGTAGAATTTTGAGAGAAAATGGAAGATATATTCCAAAACAGGTAATTCTTTCCTTCTCTTGGCCATCTAAAATGAACTTTCTGACATTGGGCCAGCTAGTATGGGTTTGTCAGTGCGGTTTGGATTAACTTTCTTTCTCATGCTCTTATTAATGCACTGGTCATTCTGTGTGTTCACCTATTACCGACCATGCTCTGTCCTGCCTCTCTTTTCCATCTTTCTTTCCCCCCCTTCAGACAATCAGTCCGAAGAAGGGTCCTGACCCGAAACATCACCTATCTATCTTCTCCAGAGGTGCTGCCTCGCCCACTGAGTTACTCCAACATTTTATCTTTCTTTGGTATCAACCAACATCTCCAGTTCCTTGTTATTACATTCATACTGTACCAGTGCTGTGTTCCAGTTGGCCACTCAAGAAATTATATGGATAAGTTGAGGAAATCCTTTTTATCTTCCACATCTCCCACTCCCTCAAATATCAATAACTCAGAGGAAATTGGGGTCTTACCCACAGGAAATTTGTAGTACCAGTTCTAGCCAGAAACCAGCTGTCCTATAATGTGCTCAAGTCTCATTTAGTTTGTGCTTCATTTTTCAAACCAACAACGTTTATGTTTTTTCCCCGTGGTGGGATTGCAAAACATCTTAATTTAGTTCATTTTGATGATTTTCCTATGTTTAACTTTCTAGTCTTTCCTAACGCGGAAGTATTATTTTAACAATCCCGATGATGGATTTTTCAAGAAGACCAAAAGAAAGGTTGTTCCACCCTCTCCCATGACCGGTAATTGATTCTTTCTCTGTTTGTAAGTTTTGCACCTGACATGTAACTTGTTTTTCATAGTCTGTATCAATACTTCCAAAAATTAAATCAATTAAAGATATCTCCTCTATCACTTTGTGGAGTCTTACATGCAAAATGCTATCAAAGTTGGATGCAAAAACTGCATTTTAAACACAATCAAACAACTATAAAGTGCTTTGGCTTTAAAGTCACAACATGTGGTGATAATTTTCCCTGAGCAGGAGCCAGTGTGTTACAAATGGTAATTCTGAGATTAATCCCAATAATTGTCATAACTTCCTGTTTTCAGACCCCACTATGGTGATGGACATGATGAAAGGCAACGTCACCAACGTACTTCCCATGATTCTTATTGGTGGATGGATCAACTGGACCTTCTCCGGTTTTGTCACAAGTAAGTAACGCACTGTTAAACATGATAAACGAAATAATTGATGTTCTGATATTTGACGTTTGACAAACATCACTCACAAGCTGGTAACAATTCTTCCATATAATGACATTTTCCTCCAACTGAAGCTAGAAATGTCATTCTGTTGTTACAGGTCTTGCTATTGATCCAGAACTTGCAGCATCCTCTTCATGTAGAATTGGGAATTAGACCTCACTTCCTATTCAAATTCAAATTATGTTAACTGCCACCTTACCCAGCTGATCTTTACTTGGGTCTCCAATTGCATGTCAACATTGAATTTCATTTATTCAGCATTTTTACTAGAACATCATCATCAAAAATCTACAGGCCTATATTGTGTCCCAAATTTTACCTGTCCCATCACTTGATCCAAACATACTTGCATTTGCTATTTCATGCAGAACGTAAACCAATATAGCACAGGAACAGGCCTTTTCCCACAATGTCGATGCAGACCATTAAATCAAATTAAACTAACCCCATCTGCCTGCACCTGATCCATATTCTTCCATTCTTTGCATATTCATGTGTTTGCAGAAATGTCACTATTATGTCTGTTTCCATCACTCGTCTGGCAGTGTGTTCAAGACACTTGCCACTTTCTGCTTAAAGAAAACTTGCCTCGCACATCTCCTTAAACTTGCCCTTCATGCCTTAATGCCATACTTTCCAGTGTTTGAGATCTGCCTTTGGAGGAAAAAGACCAGCTATATTCCCTATCTATGCCTATCATAATTTTATACACACTCGGGTCACTCTCCGCCTGCAACAATAGAGAAACCAATTCAATTTTATCCAACATCACTTTATAGCTAATACTCTCTGTATTAAATTGAATTAATCCTGGTCTACAAATTTCACTCTGGCCTCTGAATACTTTTGTTAAACCCCACTAATGTATCTTTACTCTTTCACCATTAAAGCCCTCATTAAACATTATTTAGGTAGAGGTTTTATGGTTAGACGCTGTTGAAATCTATTAGTGTTGTTTCTTAATCACTCCCTGCTATAATGGGTGATTAAAATAGTCCCAATAAGGTTTTGTTACCATATTTTAATGTCTTCGTGAGCGGGATGGTAGCACAGCAGTCGAGTTGTTGCCTTGCAGTGCCAGTGACCCAGGTTCAATCCTGACTACAGTTGCTGTCTGTACGGAGTTTGTATACTCTCCCCATGGCCGTGTAAGTTTTCCCCAGGTGCTCCGGTATCCCCCCTGCACTGCAAAGACACACAGGTTTGTAGGTCAATTGACTTTGGTAAAGACTGTAAATTGTCCCCAGTTGTGTCGAATTATGCTAATGTATGGGGATCGGTGGACGGCGTGGACTTGGTGTGTCAAAGGGCCTGATTGCGAGCTGTATCTCTAAACTAAACTAATGTGGCTGGGATTCTTATATCTGTCCTTAGTCCTACCAGAATCCCTTGGAATAATTGATACTAGAGCAGGAACCAAATGGATTTCCCACTTATTTTCTTGACTTCAGTTTACAGAAAATACCTGTTGTGTTGAAATGTTGTTTCGGTTCCATTGTATAATTTTGATGTTTATTTTTCTGATTTATAGTGGCAAAGTAACATTACGATTCTGGTCCAGATTTCAAATGTGTGATTAGGAAATTGAAGTTGGAATGCTTTTACAAATACTATCTATTTTTTTTCTCTTTAGCAAAGGTCCCCTTTCCTCTGACATTACGTTTTAAGCCCATGTTACAGCAGGGAATTGAACTGCTCTCACTGGATGCTTCCTGGTATGTTGAAAAATACACAACTTTAAAAAACTTGTCAATAAATATTTTGATTACACTTTGCAGATGTGAACTAAAATCAAGCAGAACCTAACTTTTCACTAATGTTAAACGTGCACTAAATAAACTTTTTTGTTCTTATTATGATCTAAGTTATTTGAGCTTGACTTGCCTAACATTTAGTTTTCCACCACATCTCAGTTATACTTTAACTAAAACGTGTAAATTTTTCACAGAATTGTGGAACATTTTGGTTTAATCCAATTATATCGTAATTTGCGGCTGAATTATTTAATTTTGATGTAACCTATAGACTTTGAACTTCATACCTATTTTCAAATTTATTATTTGTTATGGTAAGGGTTTTACAGAACTAGAAATGTTATTTTTAGGAAGGCAGTGATTTTTGGATGACTTAATTTGTGAGGCAGCCGCAAACAGTTTGAGAATAGTGCTTGATGGAATGGTCACTGAGTTAAAATCAAGGACGGAAATGTGCATCAAATGCTTTTTCTCAATGGATGGGATCTGTCCAGTGAGTCTAATTCTTTTAGCCATTTGACCTGTTCGATGCTACATTAATCGTCCATTAAAGTAAGACCGGAATAAACAAAGGCTGTGTCAGGTTCTGATAACTCATGAGACTCCACTGAAAATTCAATAGAGCTATTGATTTTTAAATGGAAGCTAGATCAATTGGGTCATATAAAACTCCATCAAAATCCTCATGAGTTTATATTAAGATTCCTAAATCTATCTCTTTAGTCCTATATCTTTATTCTTCCTGTCTTTTAGCTGTACTCTTCCTTCAGCTTGCTCAATAATTTATACGAGAATTGTTTATGATTCCATGAGACTTTAAAAGAGGCTGATGTAAAAAGATCCATGGCATTATTTTGAAAAGTAGGGGTGCTTGATTCCAGTTTTAAAAAAAACAAAACAAAAAAAAACAATACTTTGCACAGAAATCAAACTGCTAGAGGGACTCAATGGGTCAGGCAGCATCTGTGGAGGGAAATGAACAGATGACGTTTTATTGTCCGGGTGTATGCTGAGCTAAACATAGCTTATTTAGCTATTATCATTTTTGATGCTACATATGTGGAGAGAAATGGACAGATGACAATTCAGTTCTGGGACATATCCCTTGCTAACATTGCTAAAATTAGCTTATTCAGCCATTATGTTAATGCTGCATGTGTACGAATTAGCAGTTGTGTTTTCTACATTACAAGAGTAATGCACTTGAGAAATACCTCATTATCTGTATGTAACTCAAAGTTGGGTAACCAGAGTTGTGAAAGTCATTATAAAAAAAAGTTAATTTGCTTTCTTAATATCGCTGATATAAGCAAAATATAGAGAATCAAAGTGCAGGTTATAACCCATACAGAAACATTATTGGTGGGTTCTGAGTGAATCCATTATCAACGATTTGTGGTTCTTAAACAAGATAGAATGAAAGATAATATTTTTATTCAAATTATTCTGAAACCAGCTATTTTCTTTTTGCAGTTATTTAAGCACACTTATTCAATGTTTATATGTGGTTTTCAAGGAAGGAACAGCCAGTAAATCACTGTCTGTCAAGTCATTCCTGGCTAGATCAGTCCTTGGGTAAAAAAAGTCAGTACAGTAATTCAACAGAACAAAATAGAACAAAAGAATAAGAAAACATGAACGACGTACCATTCGATTTTTGGACCATTTAATCAGTTTTGTCACTTGCATGAAGGGAGATATCTGTGAGAAACAAAGAGAAATTCACGTGTTCTGATTCTGGCATATTGATTTGTTGGCATGTCAGGGTTAACTATGTAGCCAAAGTTAATAGTGGAGGAATATTACCATATTTACTTTTAGCAATGTTCTTCATGTTAATTTATCTTTTCTGTTTTTTCAGGGTGAGCTCTGCCTCTTGGTACTTTCTGAACGTGTTTGGACTCAGAAGCATGTATTCCCTGCTCCTGGGACAAGATAATGGTAATCACTGACTTAAATGCTTAGACCTTTTGATGCTTTGATGCACGTCTTGCTTTAAGAACATTGAGAATTGGCTGTGAAAAATTAGGTGGGACGTTAAATTAACCAACAATGGTACCTCATGTCAGCAATTTATGCTACTGCCTGGTGCTTACAGTCTGCTTGAATTTTTTTTAAATAATGAAACAGTCTACGAATCATGGAACATCAGCCTTGTGCTTTTGTTCAATGCAATGTAATTTTGGAATTCTTGAGACCTTTATATCGTTTCGAATCATGAACGTCAAAAGTTATATGTCAAAAAGACAAGTCATCTTTCTGGTTTATGCTCTAGGTGTAATTTAAGGATTTGATGTGATAAATTAGGATTTTCTTTTTTATAGGATAATCTTTTTTACACTGGTTGCTATATTTGGAAATTTGGAGAAAAAATTGAATAACATTTCTGAAAGCATTTTTACAGATTCTGAGATTTGCTGCACATAAAGTAAACCATGTTGTGTGGAGCTGTTTACTGTATTCAAAACTGTTTACCTCCTCAACTGAAGATGTTCCTCTGTTGATAAAATGTTGGTCTTTTCAGATGTTTGAAGTAGTTTCACACACTTTAGCATAGAATCCATTGAATTACAATAACAATCTTTGTCTGTTATTGTAGCTGCAGATCAGTCACGTATTATGCAAGAACAGATGACGGGTGCCGCAATGGCAATGCCTCCAGATACAAATAAAGCTTTTAAGGTTTGTTATTTAAGTACCTTACCACAATAAATTTTGTTTTAGTTCTCCACCAGTTCTCTTATTGTTTGCACAATATTGCATTTAATTATAATTACGAATTAATTGATCCTGTGGCCCAATTGCTGCTAACTTGAATAATAATACTACAGAAGTTGAGAAGTTGGTTGTATATTTTTTAAACATGGATGTGGATGAAAAATATACAATTTTTATTGATAAACTGCAAAGATTCATATTTAAGAGTTTGTACCTGGTCGGATTAATTTCTATCTTTCTGCGAAGATGGTTGAGAAAATTTGTTGCCTGGATAAGTTTAAATCATGGAACTTTACAGGAATGAACTGGTGATTGTCAAGAAATCCTATATATGTATGAAAACTGGCACTGTGGAATACTAGAGACTTGGTAGTATTAATAAGAATAGGGTGAAAATTGAAGGAGAATAATAGGAATTTAAGTTGGCATAACCAATCTATTCAGCAGTGCAAAACTAAAATTGCAGAAACTATATTCCTTTTCATTTGAGTCTATTTCATTCTAAAGGCTGAATGGGAAGCATTGGAAATCATGGATCATCAGTGGGCCTTGGAGGAAGTGGAAGAAGACCTCATGGCCAAGGATCTTAATTTTGAAGGAATGTTCAGCAAGGAAATGGAGACATCAATGTTTTGAGGCAACTTTAACCAGAATCCCAAATTAAATTTCTCAAAAACTTGGGTTTGTAGTAAGACTGAAATTTCTCCTTGACTTAAAAATTCACTTGAAAATATTAGAAATGTCTTTTAAAGCTTCAAGTTACACAAGCCACTGACTTGATACTTTACTGTGAATTTGAAAGCCATTAGCATAAAGATACTAGTCAAGAATAGATTGTATTGTTTCTTATAACATCCCAGGAATTGTCTCTGTTCATTCATAAAATGCAAGTCACTTCGTCTAAGATGTCCATGACCAAACGTGTTGGATCCATCCTTTGTTGAAACCATTGTGGTGTGTGTGTGTGGGGGGGGGGAAGTACTATTCTCATGTGGGTGAGGGTGTTTTTTTAGATAATGTTGCAGTATGTTATTTTGGAGTTCTTAAAAGTCAAATTTAGAATTTTGGAGTTCTTAAAGGTCATAATTTATCTTCATCTTGTGACTAAATGTTGACGTCTATCAAGTTTTTTTGCATATTAATGCTAAGGGAACCGGGGTAAATGGGATCGGAATATGTGGTTTTACGTTGACCATGTTTAAATTGTGATTGACAAAATGAGAAGTTACAAGTTTTGCATTATGCCCATTTTGGTGATTTCACTGTAAACTGTTTGGTGTCTGCAAAAGAACGAAAAAATAATATCTCATACAATATATTTTAAAATTGAATTTATAATTTCTAAGCTGTGTTCCTTATCCCTGCAAACTGCAGAAATTGAAATATCACGAGAAATTCAACTAGCGATGTCAAACAGAGGTGAACTCTGCATTTGCATTATCTTTGGTATAATCATGCATTGGCTTTTCTATTCCTGTAATTTTGCACTTTATGGTTGCAGGTCGGTGGCACTCAGTTCACTGCTTTCTCTGTTAGTGTGAAAGGGAAATGTGGAGCTGTTTTTCAAATTAATAATTTGTCCACTTTTGGTTTGGAAACATAACCTTGCTTAACACTACGTCAGTGTTTTGAATATGCTCTTGTGGTAACAAAAGTATTTTAAGACGACTGATCAATGTGTGCATTTCTGACACATGATATTGGCCATTTGTTCAAGGGCAAGTAAAAAGAAAACTGATTACATCTGTTGTATCCTATAACTTCAGAGAAAAGCTAAACTATCCGGAGAAAATCCCAAGAACTTCCTGTCTGTACAATTTAACTGATCCCAACCAGGCCAGAGATAGTTTAGTTCTCATTCTGCAGGAGATGCTTTTTTGTTACCACCATCCCCACCTAACAATTCGGATGCGTGTGAACATTTGACACTGACAGATTTGGATAAGTGATTGGTGCACATTATGGACAAGTCACCCAAGGAAATGCTCCTTAAAAGTTTACAAGTGAAGTCTTGGAATTGGCCAAGGATTTGTGTGTCAACAATTTGAAAAATTAAATTGTGAAAAACTTAGAAACAAAAAGACATTAACTGCCAACAGTATGAAGAAGGATTCCAACCCAAAACGTCACCTATCTATGTTCTCCAGGGATGCTGCATGACACGCCTTTTGTGTATTTCGTGGTGTGTATTAACTGATTATTTTGCTTCATCGTAGTTATTGAGCCACTTAGTTGGAGAGAGCTGTAAAAGGTTTTGTTTCAACTGCACCGTATGCACTTGGGATTAAGCCATCAAGTCCCACCTATTCCTCAACCCCTCGGTCTGATTACATTAGGTAAAGTTGTTTTGGTTGTTTTGTTTTTCGACCAAATTGCGTTAAAATGATGGTCCACTTGTTTCCAAGACTAGTTTTGCATACACGTTTAACATCCTTTTAATGTTTAATGTTAATTTGTAAACAATATATTCCATGGCATGCTGCTGATAAAACCATCCAGTAAATGGATGTTTGTATGTTTGCATTCTGGTATGATTAATATCAAATTTTACCCTTTTTTATTTTTACTACAATGGCTTTGAATTATTTCCTGATGAAGTTGGCTTACAATACGATGTGGTGTTTCAGCTACAACAACAAACCCTTCACTTTTTCTCACAGCCAAAAGGGTAGTGAGAGGCTATTTGACACTTGGTTAGCAATGTTCGAATGGACCCCTTGCTACTTATTTCTATCTCCTTCCACTCCATTGCAAATCACGTTTCCGAACATCCATCTGCATTTGATATACAACTGAACCTGACAAGTTGGGCTTTGACTATAACATGCCTAGTTTTGCATTTCTCGTCTGACTCGAGCTGTGTCATCTGGTGAAGGCTCAATAAATTGGCCATTACGAAATATGAACATCAATAGGCAGATAGTTTTGTGTGTATTCTAATAACTATATAACAGCAATGCATTAACATTCCAACACAACTTTCATTCTGATGAAAGGTCATAGAATTGAAATGTTCACTTTTCTCCAGAGATGTTGCTTGCTCTGCTGAACATTTCCAACATTTTTATGTTTGTACAAACATTCCAGTAACGGTCTCCTTTCAATTGCAACAATTAAGCACTTCTGGGCATGATGGGGATGGGGTGCAGTATAACATTCTATCGCCATTGTACAAAGTTAACAAGTTGTACCTTGTTGCTGTTGTATAAACATTACTTTTACTTGGTTCTCCTTTGTCATAGAAGTATTACAGATGAAAATTACAAGTTCATAAAGTGTAACAAGAGATAGTAAGGAGCATGTAAAATGTAATCATGTGCCCCTGGGGAGGTTTTTAAACTCTCATTATTAACATTTCATTCTGGAGACTTTTTTTAGCAAAATTGGTCTTTATTGTTGGTGTTAAAGGATAGTTTCTTTAATGGGTTTAAAGTTCAATTCTGTGTTCATTCGATTAAAAAAAACACTTGTTCATTAAAGCCTGAAGCCTGGTCTGGTGTAATAGTTAATGTTTTGTGAATAACAAGAAAAGGCATTTCTGACAATTGTCTCTATTTTAAGAACCTGACTTTCAAACCTGTATAGCAAAAACTTTTATAGCTGATTTTAATGCATGATTTTTTTTTAAATCCTTTTGAATTTGTGAGACTTCACGAAATACAAAAATCAGATGAGTTTCGGGAGTCCTGTCGAAGATCCATCATTTTTCCAATGGGATCATTAAAAATACGGAATCATAATCCGTATCTCGTACAGGTCCACCACTGATTTTCTGGTTCCAGAGCCAAATTATCCAGTTTGCTGGGCCATAGATGTCACGGCCGAGATACTGACCTGCAAAGTCGGCCTCGGAAGTTGGTACCAGCCAGGCTGGAGTTCCAGAGCCCCGGCCGCAGGGGGAAAATTTGATCCTCCGATCAGAAGTTCAGCCCCGATGCAGTAGAAGTTGGCTGCCTCACCCAGCCTAGGTGACACCATTTAAGAGGGGGAGGGGAGTAATTTCAAGTGCGCTCTCGTAAATTTGTCCTGATCAAAGGAGGTGTTCGACCATCAGCTATTGAAAAATCAGTAGTGGATCTGCACAAACAATTTCTCATAAACCAATCCAAGAGTCCACCAAGGAACATGTGTTTCTCAAAGGGCCATTAGGCAATAAAATTCCCTTCAGCATTAGTCATTTTCCAGTTTTTGATTCATTAAATATGAAGTTCTTACTTTTAGAAACTATGTAACAACAAAAATGCCTATTTTATTTGTATTAATTTTCAAACCAATTGTTGCACGTCAAGGTTTTGACGCATCATATGTCCTGCTGAGAAATGCTCATTTGGAAAAGTCCAAATGAGTCCATTGTTTCAGTATGTCACATTCCTGACATAATATACACTTATTAAATACTGAAGAATGCGTCTCCCTGCTTCACCCTCCTGATAGGAATGGGCTCAGTCTTCACTTCTATGCCCTTGTTCATAGTAATTAAATTCAAGTTAAGATGCATAATAAGATCAATAAATTGCTTCTGATCTTCATATGACATAAAGCTTTTATTACTTTGACTAACCTCATCGCAAGTTTTGGATAAATCACCAAAGCCAGAGACTTGCGATTCTTTTGACTTAAGTTTTCAATCTATTTTGACTACAACCCACGGTAGATGCCAGAAAGCCCTTTCAATGGATTTTAAGGTCATTGGCTTAAATTAATCTAGTCTTGGTTTTTTTTTAAATGAAAAATCCCACATAAAATGGATCTGATCGAAAAAGGACTCCAATTATTGATCATTACCATATCATCCGACTCTTGGTATGAATACTTCTTGCTTTAATATTGTTCGTATTGCTCCTACACCAATATACAAAAATAATAAAATTGCACTAACATAGCCATGGCATTCTCTTTAACTCACCAGATTGAATTCAATTGGGACCAACAGCTGTATTTATTTTTGAGTACATCAAAGGCTTCTCTAATCTTAGCAGCAACAATGGATGCTAATTCCAACAAAGTCCAAACTTGGTGATATCTACATGGTTATTATAAATCACAAACCAAGATATACAAATTAATCTAAAATTCTAATATTTCTAAGATGGACTAATTGAGCTGCCCATAAACCTTCTGTTCTCATTAAACAACTTCGGCAATACTAAATATTCACTCATTCGTTTAGTAAACTATTGCCTTGCACTCAAGTTAGGAAACTCCTCGTGTATCTACGAACACCTCCATCGTGAACGGGCACTGTCCCTATCTTGTACGTAGCCCTGAAATGTAAATTAGTCCTAACATGTAACTTTAACAGATTCAGAGATCTAAAACTGAGCTTTTATAATCTGGGCAGAATTTATCAATGGTTAAATGCACCCTGATGCAATCCAAGAGATTTAATGGGAAACTTACAGTTTCTGAAATGTGTTTGGCTGGCAATCAATTCATTGGCAACTAGAAAGACTAAGAATAGATGCCCAAGCTTCATGAAAGGCCAACTGGACAATGTAACAGAGAAGAGCTGTTGTACCCAAGTGAAAGTTAACACCTTGAGAGAGCATCTGATTATCTGTAAATATGTAACTAAAGCATGGTCCCAATTGCTCTATGCTATTGTTCACAATTGCTGGTGGTTAATACCACTTCTGCTGCTCTTATAGTTATTCTACACTTTCAGTAAACAGTTACACGAGCACACAGTTTTTCAAAAGTTATCATTCAATTTGAGTCCTCTTCCATTATAGGGCCTCTGAAAGATAAAATATATGAAAGCCCATGGAACCTAAATGGTTGAATGTGTACTCTAGTGTAACACAACAGATCTCATGAAAGTTTGACTTTTTCAGTGACTGGTTTACAACTGTCTTTTTATATTCACTCTATTTAAAATAAAATTAAAATTAAATCCCATATTTAATAACCCTGTTCTCAGAAACTATCTGCATATTATTTTGCAGACAAACTTGCTCAGTTTTGTACGAGATGTTATTTTCATTATCTGTTTAATAAATTTTTTGAATAAGAATACTTGTTAAGGGTGACTTGATTATTTCCAATGTTCTCAAGGTAAGAAATTTGCATATTTTACATGGGACTTGTCTATTTATTTACAATTATCAAAGTGTTTGATTGTCAAACTAAAGCTGGTAGTACTAGTTTTTAAAGTTTTTAAAAAAATATTACAATCTCCTGATTCTGCAGCACGTGTGTTTACTGAAAAAGAGGTCACATTTGTGGAGGCGCCTCTCTGCGTCTGCTAATTGGAAAACTGGATTAGATGGGCTGAATGGAGACATAAGGAACTGCAGGTGCTGGGATCTTGTGTGGAACACAAAGTGCTGGTTAACTTAGCGGGTCAGACTAAAGAAGGGGAATGAATGAAACGTTAACCAATCCATGTCCTACAGAGATGCTGCCTGATCGGCTGAATTACTCCAGCACATTGTATTCTACTACAGATTAGGTGAAGGTTACACAAAAAGCTGGAGAAACTCAGCGGGTGCAGCAGCATCTAAGGAGCGAAGGAGATGGGTGACGTTTCGGGTCGAGACCCTTCTTCAATCTGATTGAAGAAGGGTCTCTACCCGAAACGTCGCCTATCTCCTTCGCTCCTTAGATGCTGCTGCACTTGCTGAGTTTCTCCAGCTTTTTGTGTAACCCTCGATTCTCCAGCATCTGCAGTTCCTTCTTTAACACAGATTAGGTGAATGTCTGTTTTGTATGACATAAATGACTTTTCATTGAATTGAATTATCATTTATTAAATTAAATGGCTGTAACAATTAACAAAAATGTTACACTTGTCAGAATTCAACAGCAAATGAAAATTATATCTGTTAGTCTATCGATCTTAAGGTTACACTTTTTTTAAATGATTTTTGCCTCCAAATCGTATATGTCCAGTGAAGGCAACTGTTACCATGAGAAATATTTTTATGCTATGTAGGCAAACATGCGAACCCTGCCATTGTTAAGAACATGGTACGACCAAAGATGATTATTTAATTAATTGTCTTTTTTGTCAATTAATTGGTTATGGGAGAAACGGTAGCCAGGACGTAAATGCAATTTTTCAAACAGTGAATGAGATCTTCCATTTTTACCTGCAGTACCACAAATCTGTTGCTACCTCAGACATTGAATTATGCAGCATTCCCTCTGCACCAAATGTTGCTCTGTACTATTCCCCCATGCAAATATCAGTTGCAGTGCTGGTGCCAGCTACTGGGATCATTGATGACCTTGTGTGACTCCACAGTGTTTCTCTACAGTGAATAAAGTAGAAAACGAAGAACCACCAGTACCAATTGCAAATATGTCTTTAATTGATTAATTAGCATGAAAAAACAAGGTTCATCTTGTTGTGCAGACACTTTGAATATTAATAATTTATTACATAGCATAAGAGTTTATGTAAGTTGGGATACGCTTTGTTTTAGCCAGTTAGGAATTGATTCGAGATGCCCTCCCTAGTACTGTGCTGTTGTTAACTCTGATCTGTGTCAGTAATACGGCTTTGCTTGTTAACTGAGATTTCCAAAGGGATTTCATGCAGAAATTAATACTGCAAGCAAGAAGCTCAAAGATTTAATGGCGTTATTATTGGTCCTTGTGGCAGTAATTTGTATTCCCAAAAGGAAGAACTAATCCTGAGAAATTACTTAAACTTGCAATTTAAAAATGAAAAATCTCCAATTTTTGTCGTGAATATTCCTGAAATGAAACAAATCTATTCATTCGTATTCTCATTATCAGAAATGAAATGAGTTAAGTGTACGGGACACAATGTAATGTGAATTACAACATCAACGATTTCCTAATGGCAGTAATATCTCTGGGTGATGTAACGAACAAACTAATATGTAGTTAATTTTTACAAATGTCTTGAAATTGTAACTTGGCCTAATTCCTACAGTGTAAAAGGCAGATGATATCAGAAATGCCAAGACACCGCCTACTTAATGGACAAAAAAACTAAATGGTTTTCAGTATACATACAAGGCAGATTCTCAATAATAAAATTGTTGTCATGTTATCATGCCAACCCTTGCATTTCAGTGATGATGCAACCAAAAAAATCTTGTTCACATTATTTCTGGGAATGTATGTGTTTAATTTTACAGATCAGTAGCAGAGGCGTGCTTTATTCTGTGATGAGAAAACATTTGCATGTGGCCTTGTAGATGTCTAATTTTGTTTTGGCAGATATACAGGCAACAAGTGCAGTCTGGAATCTTTCGGGAGGAAAAATTGCTAACATTTAAAACATTGATTCAAGTTTGAAAGTGCCCCAGAAATAAAAAATATGGCAGAAATGGCAATGTGTTTAATGCGTAATAGCCATGTCTATGCATGCAGGTCCACAAGTGGCATGTGGAAAATGAATTACTGGCAAGACACACTGAAAGCCATTAAGGAGATTCCGTCTTGACAGAAATAAGTGAGAGAAAGAATGAATACTAACTCATGGAATTAACTGACGGCAGCATTTGGTTGAATGATAAAGTATATGCCAGCAAAAGGCAAAAATCAAATGAGAAAAAATCAACAGTATCAACTGGAGAGAGAAACTGAAATTTGTAAAGTGTGCACTGAAAAATCCTTCATTCTGATATGATATGGCAAAGAAAATAATAAAAGCTCTGACAATATTAAATAGTAACAGAATCTCATGAAATCCTTTATGGAACCGTGAACTGAGATGAGATGTTCCTCAGGTTTTATTCAAAGGCTTCTTGAAGACCAATATCCTCACTGACTCTTGTGAATGGATGGATTGTTTTGAGTCTGAACCCTTCTTCAGACTGATTGTAGTGGTGGGGAAGAATGGTGGATGGAGCAATCATCGTTCCCATTCTAAATGAGCCTGTGAACGAAGAATTTCCCCCCTCCCCACAACCCCATCCCCCTCCACAATCAGTCTAAGGGTTTTGACCTGAAACGGCACCTATCCATGTTCTCCAAAGATGCTGCCTGACCTGCTGAATTGCTCCAGCAATTTGAAATCTCTTGTGTAAATCAGCATCTGCAGTTACTTGTTTCTATGTTTTGCTCCTTAATTTAAATTTCTGCACAGATCATATAGAAAGGACTCAAAATCCACAGGTCAGGTTAGTTTCTAAAACAAAAGTACTTGTCGAGACCCTTATTCAGACTTGTTTCCACGTGTTTATGAGGACCAGGAATAACCTGGGTCCTGGAACCGGACTGAGACGACCACCCTCTTCAGCATTTCCCCTTTCTGAGTGGTGGAGATGCCGTTTCAAGCTGTGGTGCAATCAGTCAGCATACTTTCTATTGTGCATCTGCAGAGCACAATAGAACAAAAATAGAACTATCCTCCTGCGGCAAAAACAGGAGATTAGACTATTATCTGAACGGTGGCCGATTAGGAAAGGGGGAGATGCAACGAGACCTGGGTGTCATGGTACACCAGTCATTAAAGTAGACATGCAGGTGCAGCAGGCTGTGAAGAAAGCGAATGGTATGTTGGCATTCATAGCAGAAGGATTTGAGTACAAGAGCAGGGAGGTTCTACTGCAGTTGTACAGGGTCTTGGTGAGGCCACACCTAGAGTATTGCGTACAGTTTTGGTCTCCTAATCCGAGGAAAGACATTCTTGCCATAGAGGGAGTACAGAGAAGGTTCACCAGACTGATTCCTGGGATGGCAGGACTTCCATATGAAGAAAGACTGGATAGACTCGGCTTGTCTGGAATTTAGGAGATTGAGGGAGGATCTTATAGAGACTTACAAAATTCTTAAGGGGTTGGACAGGCTAGATGCAGGAAGATTGTTCCCGATGTTGGGGAACTCCAGAACAAGGAGTCACAGTTTAAGGATAAGAGGGAAGTCTTTTAGGACCGAGATGTGAAGATCATTTTTCACACAGAGTGATGAGTCTGTGGAATTCTCTGCCACAGAAGGTAGTTGAGGCCAGTTCATTGGCTATATTTAAGAGGGAGTTAGATGTGGCCCTTGTGGCTAAAGGGATCAGGGGCTATGGAGAGATACTGAGTTGGATGATCAGCCATGATCATATTGAATGGCGGTGCAGGCTCGAAGGACCGAATGGCCTACTCCTGCACCTATTTTCTATGATTCTATGAGAAGCTTCAAGATCTATTTTAAACCCGTGTTATTGCCATGTTCGAGGGATGAATCACTGTTCTCCCTCTGGATGTGCTTAAAAGAGGCCTGTGACAGATTATCATTCATGGATTCTGAAAGGGACAAGAATGCTCTCCCACCTATTAACACGCCAGCAAGCTATATAAAAGCATAAGAAACAGAAGGAGTAGGTCATATGATCCCTCGAGCCAACCCCAACCATTCAAACTGATCTGATGTTGGCTCAAGATGTTTGAGGCAAGAATCTTGTTGACAAAAATACAAAGCGCTGGATAAACATATGGGTCAGGAAGCATTTGTGGAAGGTATGAGTGGACAACGTTTGAGGTCTGAACCCTTTGGATTGATTATAGTAGACGGGTGAGAACGCTGAAGAGGTGGGAGTGGGGCATGAGAGCATAGCCAGTGTGGTGTGGGTCTTTGATGGTCTTCCAACATCCTTCTACTTCAGAAGACTGAAGAGATCTGGTATGTCGATTAATAATCTCATGAACATCTGCAGGTGTACGTAAGAGCATATTGACTGGTTGCATCGCAGCCTGGTTTGGCAACTTGAACGCCCAGGAATGAAGAGATTAAAAGAAATGTGGACATTGCCCAGTTCATCATGGGTACCAACCTCCCTACCATCAAATGGATCTATAGGAGGTGCTGTCTCAAAATGACACTATAGGGAAGAAGGTACTGGAATCTAAAAACCATGACTGCCAGCTTTAAGAATAGCTAGTTCCCAATCAGTTTCTTGAACACCACATGAACCTTAATGTGAACTTCTATGGACTTTTTTCTCCACTAGTATTGTGGTTATTGATTTATTTATTACATAATCTCTATGTGTATTGTGTTTTTGCAAACCTGTTTTGCTGTTGCAAGGAAGAATTTCATTGTTACGTTGTCTGTACATATGACAATTAGACATGGTTTAGAGGGATATGGGCTGAACATGGGCAGTTGGGACTAATGTAGATGGGGCTTCTTGGTAGGCATGACAAAGTTGGACCTGTTTCCATGCTGTATGACTTTGACTTTAAACATTCTTGACTCTTCCACAACCATCAGAATGGATGGCCATTTCGGTAGGCATCTGGCCTTCCTTCCTAATCTGAGGTCTGTCCTCGACTGAGGTCTCACCTTCATTCCCCTCCGCCCCCACCTCAACGAGTTCAAGGAAGTGGTGGATGACTCCATTGTCCGAGGAGCAGACAGGAGATTCTGTGGTGGCAGACGAGATGCAAGGATGGTTTGTTGCCTCCCTGGTGCTAGGGTTCAGGATGTCACGTGCCGAATTCTGAACATCCTCGAGAGAGAAGGTGAACAGCCGGCAGTAGTTGTGCACAAACGACATCGGGAAGAAGAGGAAGGAGGTTCTCCAACATGACTACAGAGAGTTGGGAAGAAGACTGGAATGCTGGACTTCTAGGGTGGTTATCTCTGGATTGCTTCCAGTACCACGTGCTAGTGAGGACAGGAACAGGGAGATAGGGGATCTGAATGTGTGGCTGAGGTGCTGGTGCAGGGAGCAAGGATTTAGATTTATAGACCACTGGGATCTCTTCTGGGATAGGAGTGACTTGTACAAAAGGGACGGGTTACACCTTAACTGGAGGGGGACTGACATTCTGGCAGGCAGGTTGGCTAGGGCTACACCTGTGGGTTTAAACTAAATAGTGGAGTTGAGGGATTGACAAATTGGGAGTATAAAGATAGAGTTGAAAGGCAAGTAGTTACAGGAAAAATTACAAAAGATTCTCGAATTAATGGGAAGGAAACCTTGAGAATGGACAACAGAGTAAGGTCAGGGCCAATTCCGAGGGGGGAAGTGAATACGGAGGTCAAAGTACTATATATGAATGCATGAAGTATAAGGAATAAAGTGGATGAGCTTGAGGCTCAGTTAGAAACTGGCAAGTATGATGTTGTGGGAATTACTGAGACATGGCTGCAAGAGGGCCAGGGCTGGGAACTGAATATTCAAGGGTATACTTCCTATCGAAAAGACAGACTGGTGGGCAGTGGGGGTGGGGTTGCCCTGTTGGTGAGGAATGAAATTCAGTCCCTTGCAAGGGGTGACATTGAAATGGGAGATGTGGAGTCAGTATGGATATAACTAAGGAATTGTAAGGGCAAAAATACCCTAATGGGACTAATCTACAGGCCCCCAAACAGTAGCCTGGACATAGGGTGCATGTTGAATCAGGAGTTAAAATTGGCATGTAGTAAAAGTAATGCTGTGGTTGTTATGGGAGATTTCAACATGCAGGGACTGGGAAAATCAGGTTGGTACTGGACCCCAAGAAATGGACTTTGTAGAGTGCCTTCGAGATGGATTGTTTGAACAGCTTGTATTGGATCTTACCAGGGAGAAGGCAATTCTGGATTTAGTGCTATGTAATGAACCGGATTTGATAAAGGACCTCGAGGTTAATGAGCCATTAGGAGGCAGTGACCATAACATGGTCAGATTTAATCTACAATTGGAGAGGGAGAAGAGTAGATCGGAGGTGTCAGTGTTGCAATTGAATAAAGGGGACTATGGGGCCAAAGTTGACTGGAAAGATGCACTAGCAGGGATGACAGTGGAACAAAAATG
Source organism: Raja brachyura (assembly GCA_963514005.1). Next base: position 18,873,902 of record OY740796.1, on the reverse strand, counting down.
GCAGGTGTTTCTAGGAATAATACAGAAGGTGCAGGATCAGTTCATACCTAGGAGGAAGAAAGATTCCAAGGGGAGAAAGGGACGACCATGGCTGACAAGGGACATCAGGGACGGTGTAAAAATTAAGGCGAAGAAGTACAACGTAGCAAAGATGAGCGGGAAGCAAGAGCATTGGGTAATGTTTAAAGAACCACAGAAGATAACCAAAAAGACAACACGGGGAGAAAAGATGAGGTACGAATGTAAGGTAGCCAAGAATATAAAGCAAGATAGTAAAAGCTTCTTTAGGTATGTGAAGAGGAAAAAAATAGTTAAGACTAAAGTTGGACCCTTGAAGACTGAAAAAGGTGAATTTATTATGGGGAACAAGGAAATTACATGAGTTGAACAGGTACTTCGTTTGTGTCCTCATTAGTGAAGACAGATCCAATCTTCCTGATATAGGAGCGGCCAGAGGATCTGGGGTGACAGAAGAACTGAAAGAAATCCACATTAGACAGGAAATGGTGTTGGATAGACTGATGGGATTGAAGGCTGATAAATCCCCAGGGCCTGATGGTCTGCATCCCAGGGTACTTAAGGAAGTGGCTCTAGAAATCGTGGATGCACTGGTGATAATTTTCCAATGTTTTATAGACTCGGGATCAGTTCCTGTGGATTGGAGGGTAGCTAATGTTATCCCACCTTTTAAGAAAGGCGGGAGAGAGAAAACGGGGAATTATAGACCAGTTAGCCTGACATTGGTGGCGGGGAAGATGCTGGAGTCAATTATAAAAGATGAGATAGCCGCACATTTGGATAGCAGTAACAGGATCGGTCCGAGTCAGCATGGATTTACGAAGGGAAAATCATGCTTGACTAATCTTCTGGAAGTTTTTTGAAGATGTCACTAGGAAAATGGACAAGGGAGAGCCAGTGGATGTAGTGTACCTGGACTTTCAGAAAGCATTTGACAAGGTCCCACAGGGGAGATTAGTGGGCACATGGTATTGGGGGTAGAGTGCTGACATGGATAGAGAAGTGGTTGGCAGACAGGAAACAAAGAGTAGGGATTAACGGGTCACTTTCACAATGGCAGGCAGTGACTAGTGGGGTACCGCAAGGCTCGGTGCTGGGACCACAGCTATTTACAATATATATCAATGATTTGGATGAAGGGATTCAAAGTAACATTAGCATATTTGCAGAGGACACAAAGCTGGGTGGCAGTGTGAACTGTGAGCAGGATGCGATGAGAATGCAGGGTGACTTGGACAGGTTCGGGGAGTGGGCAGATGCATTGCAGATGAAGTTTAATGCGGATAAATGTGAGGTTATCCACTTTGTTAGCAAAAACAGGAAGGCAGATTACTACCTAATGGCGTCAAGTTGGGAAAAGGGGAAGTATAACGGGATCTGTGGGGTCCTTGTACATCAGTCTGTGAAAGTAAGCATGCAGGTACAGCAGGCAGTGAAGAAAGTGAATGGCACATTGGCCTTTATAACAAGAGGAATCGAATATAGGAGCAAAGAGGTCCTGCAGTTGTACAGAGCCCGAGTTAGACAACACCTCGAGTATTGTGTGCAATTTTGGTCCCCCAATTTGAGGAAGGACATTCTTGCTATTGAGGGTGTGCAGCGTAGGTTCACAAGGTTAATTCCCGGGATGGCGGGACTGTCATATGCTGAGAGAATGGAGCAGTTGGGATTGTACACTCTGGAGTTTAGAAGGATGAGAGGAGTTCTCATTGAAACATAAAATTGTTAAGGGTTTGGACACGCTAGAGGCAGGAAACATGTTCCCAATGTTGGGGGAGTCCAGATCCAGGGGCCACAGTTTACGAATAAGGATTAAACCATTTAGAACGGAGACGAGGAAACACTTTTTCTCACAGAGAATGATGAGTCTGGAATTCTTTGCCTCTGAGGGCGGTGGAGGCAATTTCTCTGGATGCTTTCAAGAGAGCTAGATAGGGCTCTTAAAAATAGCGGAGTCAGGGGATATGGGGAGAAGGCAGGAACGGGGTACTGATTGGGGATGATCAGCCATGATCACATTGAATGGCGGTGCTGGCTTGAAGGGCCAAATGGCCTACTCCTGCACCTATTGTCTAAAACGTCACCCATTCCTTCTCTCCAGAGATGCTGCCTGCCCCGCTGAGTTACTCCAGCTTTCCATGTCTATATTCTCTTCCTAACCATGCTGTCTGACTCCATGACTATGACTGTAAACACTCTTGATTATTCCACATCCCAGCGGAAGGGCTGGCCATGTCTAAAGTAATCTGTCCTCCCTTCCTAACCATGCTGTTTTGATTCTATGACTATACACACTCTTGACTCTTCCTCGTCCCATCAGATGGGCTGGCCATATCTGAAGGCATCTGGCCTCCCTTCCTAACCACAACGTGAGGTGGTTTTCAGGGTCGATTCGAGCTCAACAGTGCTGCAATGTTGTGACTTCCTTGATGTCTCTCCCTCTCTCTCTCACATCTTGGGTGACAATGCGTACGTCACAGGGAGCCCCTCCCCCCCGTTACCAGGCAACCGGGTATTGGCAGCCCCCGCCCCCCCCCCAATTGCGATGACGCGCGGAAGCGCGCGCTCGCGGGCACGGGGCTCGCGGTGCATGCGGCGGAGAGGGGGTGGGGCGCGCGCCCGTGCGCGCTCGCTCGCTCGCAAGGCGGACGCAGTGGAAGCCACTGCCCAGCTGGAGCGAGCGTTGAAGCGATCCCAGAGTGCCCGCCGCCGCGCGTGCGCAGCTGCTGCTGCCCCTCCTCCTCCCCCCTCGCTTGCCCCCACCCTCTTTTCTAAGCGACTGTAATGGCGGAAGGCGGCGTTCCGGATCTGGAGAGCCAGAAGAACGAGATCGGAAACTTGCTGAAGACGGCGCCTGTGAAAGGAGATGCGTGGTAAGCGGTTGGGAAAAGGAGAGTGGGGTGATTTGGCGGGGCGAAGGGTGAAGGAGGGGGGTGGATCTCTGAGGACGGTGGCTGGCCGGGTGTGTGAGGGTGAAGGCGCCCGACGAGGCCCTCCCGGGATTGCGGGGAGGGGGATATTAAGGAAGAGTAAAGTTGGACCAACTGAAGATGCTGGCGAACGCGGGACGGAAGATAATTACAGTCAAGATGATCTGCCCGGAACCGGCGATAAACCTCACAGAAGGAAACAGTACCAAACAGGCTGGGCCAAAGATTAATTACTCGGAGTATACTTCCACTTCCTAACTCTCTCAGTTCATAGCTCATTGGGGTGTGCCTTTGAATTTACCTCTTGGATGAAGATGTCTGCATCCATCCTTTCAGAGAGCGATCCTCTTTGCTCTGAAACTTATGCTCATGTCCAAACTCTCTGGTTATCAATCTCTTTAAAGAATTGAATGTTTCCTGTTCGTCCATCATCTCCAGGTTAGGGCTTTCTGTGCAGAAGGAGAGCTCCAGATTTGGTCTTTCTGTGTAGCTGGTTTCTTAAACGACATTATTTTTATTAAACCATGATTCCACCCGTTTTTATTGGAAAACGTTGTGTTCTTTTGAAAGTTTCTGTTTGACCATTCAGATTGTTGAGGTACCTATTCTATCTGGATCTACTGTCATCATAGGCCAAGGCTGACAGTAGATCCAGATAGAATGGTAGCTTTTTAACTAACACGATTTGAGTAACAATTGGTCTTGCGTTTTATTTTCGGAGTTTCTCGTCAAGTTCAGGTATGAGGTTTTCAAAATAAATATTGTCTCTTAAAGTTCATTCCTTAGAGGGATGTATATAACGTTTTATATCTTCTTTTGAACTGGGGTGTCAAAATTATTCTGTGTGTTATTTAAACTTCCCATTTTCTTAGTAGTCAGTTTAATAATTTGACAGCATTTATAAGGATGTCGGTTCTGTTAAAATAATTCACTGAGTTTAGGTAGAGCTCGAGAGGAAGTTCTTAGCCAGTTTAAAATTCCAAATGCATTCAAGAACTAGTAAAAATGTTGCCCCTAGCTGATCCAGCTATTCTTTTGTCAGAATTAAATCCACTCAAAGTGTTTGCTGTTGCAGTACTTTTGTTTTTGTGCAGTATGTAGTCTGGCAGATTTTAAGTGCATGTCGATTCTGGAACGTTTGTTCTTGAGAAAGGAATGCTAAAACAGCATTGTGTCTATAAATCCTATATGAAAACTCTTGTTAATCTTTCAGAAGGTGCGGGGCAGACAATGGGTATATTTTTTGTAATGTGCAGTCTTAGAGCATTGCTGTACCCTGGCAGCTGTCTCTTTGCTCATTAAGGTGAGGACATCCACACGGGACTACAATGTTTTTCCAGGTTTATCAGCCATTGTCGATAAACAACTCCCAAGGCACGGTTAGAAGCAGATCGAGTTGCTGTGCCAAAATAGGCACTTCAGCTCCAGAAAAGCACTTCTGTCACTAGTAATTCATTGACAATTAACTGGTCCTTCATGTCAAATGTAGGCATGCTCTGTCTCAGCAAAAGAGCATGGAGCAATATTTACTGAGTGTATAAGGGGTGCAGTCATTCCGTAAATCTGCATAAATGTGAATCGAAAGCCCAGAATTGAAACTTAATTATGTACACAACACAATACAGCCTTGTGTACTTTTGTTTTAATACTGAACCACTTGCTGATAGGTGCCATTCTATAACTGGCAGTCTGAGTGACTTTAATGATACTTTATTGTTACATGTACCTAGGTACAGTGAAATACTGTTGTTTTGCGTACAACCCAGTAAAATACAGCAGACCTCAGCTACACAGTACACAAGAGTCACCTCGTTTCTTGTGCCAGAACTGCAAATCACCAGAGAGAAACTTGAGCATAAATTCTAGGTTTGAATGTTGAGTGGATTTATTATCAGGTTCATCTTTAAAATCTTGGCAGTTCACTTGTACGTCCTCCAACCTCATCTACTGTATCCACTGTTCGAGCTGTGGACTCTGATATCTCGGCAAAATCAAGCACAGCTCAAAAATCGTTTCGCTGAACACCTCGGCCCCAAGGCCTACGCGATCTCCTGGTTGATAAACACTCTAACTCCCCCTCCCATTCTCATGCTGACCTTTCTGTCCTGGGCCTCTTCCACTGGCAAGAGTGAGGCCCAACACAAATTGGAGGAACAGCACCTCATACTTTACTTGGGCAGCTTATGACCCAGTGGTATGAATATTTATTTTTCTAACTGCAAATAACCCTTCCTTTCCCTCTCCATCCCTCCCCCATGCTAGGACTCTGACTAGTTCTACTGTCCTCCTGATTAAATATTACTGATTATATGCCTTATTGTCACCTTCCCCTCAGCTAACAATGAACCATTCTACATTTCCTCATCTGCTTTGATCTCTCGTTTTCATACCTCACCCTTCCATATCTCTAGATTCCCGCTCACCTGACTCTCAGGCTGAAGAAGGGTCTTGACCCAAAATGTCACCCATTCCTTCTCTCCAGCCTGTCCTGCTGAGTTACTCCAGCATTTTACGTCTATCTTCAGTGTAAACCAGTCTATCTGCAGTTCTTTCCTACACTTTAAAATCTTGCTCTTTTGTGACGCTTGTTTAAATACTTTGGTGCAGATAATCTGCACAAAAATGAAATTGTTTCCAGTAATTCATACACCTGGCCTGATCAAAGCTTGAGAGCCCTTTAGAAGCATGTGCATGGGAACATCTATTTTTTTTCTTCATGACTCTGTGTTACAGGTTTAGAGGGATATGGGCCAAACGCAGGCAATTGGGACTAGTGTAGATGGGTAATGTTGGTCATGTGGGCAAGTTGGGCCAAAGGGTCTGTTTCCACACTGTATGACGCTATGATGAGATTACTACTTTGCTGAACTCTTGCTCTTCATCCACTGTGGCATCCTGGGTCTCCTAGTTGCCAACTATTTTAATTCCCTTTCCCATTCCCACACTGATTTGTCCGTGCTCTGCCAAGATGAGGCGAAACGCAATCAAGAGGAACAGCGTATCATATTTTGTCTGGGTAGCCTACAACCTAAAAGCATGAACTTTAAATTCTCTAGTTTCAGGTAATCGTCACTCCTTTGGTTCCCCTCTTCTCTGACTGTTCTTGTGCTCCTTTTTCCACCTAACCCCTCCTCCCATCTCCTATCACCCTGTTTCATCTTCCTCCTCCCCCATACAGTGCCCTTCATTATGTTTGGCATAAAGATCCATCATTTATTTATTTGCCTCTACTCCACAATTTAAGATTTGTAATAGAATAAAAATCACATGTGGTTATAGTGCACATTGTCAGATTTTATTAAAGGGTATTTTTATGCATTTTGGTTTCACCATGTAGAAATTACAGCTGTGTTTATACATAGTCCCCCCATTTCAGGGCACCATAATGTTTGGGACACATGGCTTCACAGGCGTTAGTAATTGCTCAGGTGTGTTTAATTGCCTCCCGAATGCAGGTATAGGAGAGCTCTCGGCACCTAGTTTTTCCACCTTTGGAAACTTTTATTGCTGTTTATCAACATGAGGACCAAAGTTGTGTCAATGAAAGTCAAAGAAGCCATTATGAGACTGAGAACCAAGAATAAAACTGTCAATCAGCCAAATCTTAGGCTTACCAAAATTAACTGTTTGGAACATCATTAAGAAGAAAGAGAGCACTGGTGATCTTGCTAATCGCAAAGGGACTCGATGACCTCTACAGCTGATGATAGAAGAATTCTCTCGAATAAAGAAATATCCCCAAACACCTGTCCGTCAGATCAGAAACGCTCTTCAAGAGTCGGGTGTGGATTTGTCAATGACCACTGTCCGCAGAATACTTCATGAACAGAAATACATCGGCTACACTGCAAGATACAAAGCACTGGTTAGCCGAAAAAATAGAATGGCCGGGTTACAATTTGCCAAGAAGTACTTAAAAGAGCAACCATAGTTCTGGAAAAAGGTTTTGTGGAAGATGAGATGAAGATTAACTTATATCAGAGTGATGGCAAGAGCAAAGTATGGAGAGATGGAACTGCCCAAGATCCAAAGCATACCACCTCATCTGGTGGTAGGGATGTTATGGCCTGGGCATGTATGGCTACTGAAGGTACTGGCTCACTTATCTTCATTAATGATACAAATGCTGATGGAAGTAGCATAATGAATTCTATTGTATAGACACATTCTATCTGCTCAAGTTCAAACACATACCTCAAAACTCATTGGCCTGTGTTTCATTCTACAGCAAGACAATGATTCCAATCATACTGCTAAAGCAACAAAGTTTTTCAAAGCTAAAAAAATGATCAAATCTTGAGTGGCCATGCCAATCACCTGATCTGAACGCAATTGAGCATGCCTTTTATATACTGAAGAGAAAACTGAAGGGGACTAGCCCCCAAAACAAGCATAAGCTAAAGATGGCTGCAATGCAGGCCTAGCAGAGCATCAGCAGAGAAGAAACCCAGCAACTGGTGATGTCCATGAATCGCAGACTTCAAGCGGTCATTGCATGCAAAGGATATGCAACAAAATACAAAAAAATGATATTTTCATTTACATGACATTGCTGTGCCCCAAACATTATGGTGCCCTGAAATGGGGTGACTAAGTATAAACACTGCTGTAATTTCTACATGGTGAAACCAAAATGTATAAAAATGGGCTTTATTAACATCTGACAATGTGCACTTTAACCACATGTGATCTTTTCAATTACAAATCTTAAATTGTGGAGTACAGAGGCAAATAAATAAATGATTTAGTTTTGTCCCAAACATTATGGAGAGCACTATATATGTGTACATGGGTTCCCCATATCTCATCCCCCCCCCCTCCACCCCATTGTTCATCCCTCCCCTCGATCTGTTCCAATCTGATATTATCCATCATTTAGTTTGATTCTTTACCTCCTTTTCCTGTCAGATTCCAGAATCTGTAAATGTTTGTTCGCTACTTATCACCTTCCATCCTCCCCTTTTCTGTCCTGACTTGCCAATCAATCCCTCCTCATCTGTATCCTGCTGTCACTTGCTTGTGCTTGTCCCACCCCTTCCCCAACTCTTTACATGGACTACTTCCCCTTTTCTCTTTTGGTTTGGTGAATGGTCTCAACCCGACACGTCAACTGGCCATTTCCCTCCATAGATGCAGCCTGACCAACTGAGTTCCTGCAGTTTCTCTCCTTATGTTGCTCTGCTATTCTTAACTCTTCAGCGTATTCAGCGCATACTTCCATTTTGCTCTTATCCTGTACTGTCTTGCAATAGTACATGCCACAAAAAAATAGTGCATCCCTCTGTTTGACTACAGGGAGAAATTGGAAAAATGCACCAGTGCAGAATTTCCTAACACAAAAATCTTTTGAATAATTTGATAAACAATTGCAATAACAAACCTGTTGACTATTTTTCAATGAGTATTTAACATTTATTTTTCTTCTTTTCCCTACTAGTCTGGTTTCAATCAGACCATTCAAATCTATATGAAAGGAAATAATCAGGAAAAATGCAACAACATTATCAGCAGCATCGGGAGCATTGTTGGAAAGATAAATTAGGTTAATGGTTGAGATTAGGATCTGCTTATCCACCTTAGAAAGCATCCTGTCAGGATGCATCACAACCCTGGAGAACATGGTTAGATGATGTTTTGGGTCCAGACCCTTCATTCTGAAACATCGTCTATCTGTATTCTCCGGGGATGCTGCCTGACCCACATTTACTCCAGCATTTTGTGTCTTCCCTTGCTAAACCAGCATCTGCAGTTCCTTTTTTGATATTTCCTTTATTTTTTCAGCTGGTCTCTTCTCAACAAGGGTTTTAAATGTATCATCATCCAATTAAAACCATATTCTCTATAATTCCCCCTCGGGACTTTTAGCCTACAACATTGGGATACTTGTATTTACAGATAATGAACAAAACGCTTACAACAGAATTATTGACCACATTTGGCTCTTCTGCACCTATGCATTCTCATGCTGCAAGGTCTCCTTTGAGTTGTCTTGCTCATTAAGACATTGTGGTACAATAATGCTACAATTTTTAAAAACATTTGTAACAGAGACTTCTTGTCCTACAATTTAAAAAAGATTGTGCTTTGTACTTTCTGAAGCAAAATACTACCAATGTATCCATCAAAGCCTGTCAGGGCCCATACTTAATACATTTTACAATGAAGATATGAACACGCTGGTTATTGTACGTTGTGAACATCCTTAATTGTCACAATGTGTGCTGGAGCATGAATTTCAACAATACAATACACATTTGTTTCATCAGATAAGTCGAAGATTCCACGGTTCTCTTGGGTCAGAGGCATTAGAATGTGGTGCATATTTTTTCTTTTAGTTTTAATTTGTAATGTGAAAGGAATTGGGTAATGTTTCATCTCGTCGCTGTTCATCAGAAATGGCGAAATATCTATTAAAATAAATTCCTCCCCGATTATAGTCCAATAAAAACTGCACTTCCAGACATGCTGACAGCTTTGAAATTAAGACCACTTGCGTCTGTGCAATTACTTAAGAGAACTTGCATCATATCATCTTTCTCCGGCTTAGTAAATATTTACGCTGCCTTTAATGGCATTCATATGAATATTCATTTGCATTAGGAGCCATGCTGTAATACATTTCTGTAACAAAATATTGAAGCATTGTAACTAAATGTGAACAAGTTCATTTTGGGTAGACAAAAATGTTGGAGAAACTTAGCAGGTGGGGCAGCATCTATGGAGAGAAGGAATAGTTGTGGTTTTTTCAGTTGTGAAGAAGGGTCTCGACCCGAAATGTCGCCTATTCCTTCTCCCCATAGATGCTGCCTCACCCGCTGAGTTTCTCCAGCATTTTTGTCTACCTTCGGTTTTTCCAGCATCTGCCGTTCTTTCTTATACAAAAAGTTCATTTTGGGTGTTTGCTCATTTTTGCACAATACGAAGAAAAATTATTTGGCTGCGAGTACCATAAACAAAATCTGTATATTGGCCATTACCCTAGTGTTCCCATGCATCCACCACCTTTGTCTGTCTTGGTGATAAAAGTCAGGAATGTTATCAATGCTGGTTATTAAACTTGGGGATTTACCACAGCTCACCCTGTTGACATCATTCTTTCAAGTCAATCTACCATGTCGGTTTCTTTCTCAATGTCAACATAGTCAACTACATTCATAAAGCAGTTTAAAAACTTGCAGAACGAGCGCACATCTTTCAAAAATTAGCATTAAATTATTTTCAACATTGTGGTTTTATTTTCAATTACTTATTTGCCACTTTTTAAAGCCAACTCCAGTTCTGTTCAAAAGCTGTAAAACAAATTATGTGACTATGACTATTTTATTGCAGAAGTTATTTTGGCATTGGACTGTCGAAGAATATTTCACTTCATTTGGCTGTTAGCTTCCAGATTAGAGAAAACAAAATATATTATAATGTATTAGTCAAATGTTATTCCATTGACCTTGCAGGCAAAGATTGATCAGATTATGTTGTTAGCACTGCATAGCTGGAAATCTTAAGGGAAGATGATGTTATGAAGACTAAGAAAAATCAATGTTGTGTGATTCTAGAAAAATGATCTGTATTTTTAAACTTGTAACAAAAGATTATTTGTAAGAAAAAAATCTGATCAGCGATGTACCCCCAAAAATTGTTTATCCTGCTTCCTTATTTCTTTGATATTCTAAGGTGCCCCATAATCAATATTACGTAACTAACACAGCAACAAGTCAGCAAAAATCAAGGTCCTACAACGCCATACTATAACAAATTATACTGCAGTAACTGTCACGGATACTGTCAGAGTCATACAGCATGGAAACAGACCCTTCAACTCATCTCATCCATGCTGACCAAGATGCCATTTAACTGTTTGGCTCATACTCCTTTGAAACTTTCCTATCCATGGAGCTTCTAGCATAGACCCATGTCACTTGGACTTCCATCCACTGTATTCAGCTATACTTATTGGCACACAAAGTGCTGGAGTAACACAGCGGGTCATGCGGCATCTGTGGAGGACATGGACAGGACAGGGACCGACATGAAACCTGCGATATCCATGTCATTCGGTGATGTTCGCTGTGTTAGTCCAGCACATTGTATGTTTTTTTGTAAACCAGCATCTGCAGTTCCTTGTGTCTCCATACCTATCAGTATGTTCTATTTATTGTTCCTTAATGTATTCCTTCAGCATTCACTGAATGGACCATTGCAGTTCATTTAAACAATATATGCAACTAAATTTACATTCTGACCATTCAACTTCCTTTCTGGATTTATTGTTGAAATATATTCTCTATGTTTTATAAAATGCCCTTCAATCAAGTCAGTCCTCAGATTTTGCAGTTACGGGAAAAAAGGCCCATGGTAGGCTGCTCTGGAGAATCGCATGGGATCTAAGGAGAGATAGCTGAATGGATGGAAAATTGGCTTCATGGATGGAAGCAGAGGGTGATGGTGGAAGGTTGCTTCTCGGACTGGAGGCCTGTGACTCGTGATGTGCCTCAGGGTTCTGTGCAGGTCCCGTTACTCTTTGTTATCTACATCAAGTAGATAAGGTGGTCAAAAAGGCTTTTGGTACACGTGGTTAAAGTGCACATTGTCAAATTTTAATAAAGACCATTTTTATACATTTTGGTTTCACCATGTTGAAATTACAGCAGTGTTTATACATAGTCCCCCCATTTCAGGGCACCATAATGTTTGGGTCACAGCAATGTCATTTAAATGAAAGTAGTCATTTTTAGTATTTAGTTGTATATCTTTTACATGCAAAGACTGCTCGAAGTCTGCGATTCATGGACATCACCAGTTGTTGAGTGTCTTCTCTGGTGATGCTCTGCCAGGCCTGTATTGCAGCCATCTTTAGCTTAGCCTCAGTATTTCTTGCAGTGTAGCCTCTATTTCTGTTCATGAAGTTTTCTGCGGACAGTGGTCATTGACAAACCTGACTCCTGAAGAATCTTTCTAATCTGTTGGACAGGTGTTTGAGTATTTATAATAAAGAATAGAGAGAATTCTCCTGTCATCAGCTGTGGAGGGCTTCCTTGGCCTGCCAGTCCCTTTGCGATTAGTAAGCTCACCAGTGCTCTCTTTCTTCTTAATTGTGTTCCAAACAGTTGATTTTGGTAAGCCTAAGGTTTGGCTGATGTCTCGAACAGTTCTTGTTTCTCAGTCGCATAATGGCTTCTTTGACTTTCATTGGCACAACTTTGGTCCTCATGTTGATAAACAGCAATAAAAGTTTCCAATGCTGATGGAAAGACTGGAGGAAAGAGTAGGTGCTGAGAGCTCTCTTATACCTGCATTAAGGAGGCAATTAAACACACCTGAGCAATTACAAACACCTGTGAATGTGTCCAAAACATTATGGTGCCCTGAAATGGGGGGGGACTATGTATAAACACAGCTGTGATTTCTACATGGTGAAACCAAAATGTATAAAAATACCCTTTAATAAAATCTGGCATTGTGCACTTTAACCACATGCAGGGCTCGAAATTAACAGTTGCCAATGGCCACCTAAAGTCCCGCCGGGCAACCTAAAAGCAGTGTCATTTTGCCCGGCTTGGCCCCCATCTCTCTCTCTCTCTCTCTCTCCGTCCCCGCCCACTGTCCAGGTCTCCGCTCTCCGGTTGATATTCCTCCGCCGGCACGGCCGGCCGCCTTGCACATGCGCACTGCCACGGCCACAGCACATCCTCCTCTGCAGTGCACTGCACATATGCGCTGCCACAGCCTGCACATCCTCCCCCTGCACATACGCACTGCCACGGCCTCCACATGCGTACTGCCATGGCCGCTGGTCGGCGCCAGGCACTTCCTCCCTTTGCATTGTGGGAGATCTGGCCGCCATTGCTATCCGCCGCCTCGCCGCGACCGCTGAAACCTAACGCAGAATCACTCCCTGGAGCTGGTAGACAAAAATGCTGGAGAAGTTCAGCGGGTGAGGCAGCATCGAGACCCTTCTTCAGATTGATGCGGGGGTGGGGGGGGGGCAGGAAGAAGAAAGGAGGAGGCGGAGACAGTGGGCTGTGGGTGAGCTGGGAAGGGGAGGGGAAAGAAGGAGAAAGCAGGGACTACCTGAAATTATGGAAGTCAATGTGAATACCGCTGGAGTGTAAACTACCCAAGCAAAATATGAGATGCTGCTCCAATTTACGGTGGGCCTCACTCTGGCCATGGAGGAGGCCCAGGACTGAAAAGAGTTGGGCCTGGAGTAACTCTTGCTTAGTGGTTTCCTGGTCCTCTGAAAATATTCCAAATGGAATTTCAACTGGAGGTGGTGGAGGGTGGAATTAAGCAAAAAAGGGTTCTTGGGGGAAAAAACAGCTACCTTAAATTTAGTTGGGTAACTATGGTAGGGTGAAGACTATTCCATGCTTTAATTATGTGGGAGAACTCCATGGAGGAGAAATTGGGTGACGTTTCAGGTAGAGACCCTTCTTTAGGCTCCCTCTGGTTTTAGTGTTTTTAGTTTAATTTAAAGATACAGCACCGAAACAGGCCCTTCGGCCCACCGAGTCCACGTTGACCACAGAGTGTTTTATTCTCTCACGTCCCAGTTAGAACAATGAAATCCTTACTTGCAGCAGCACAACAGAATATGTAAACAATGTTATAAACGAGAATACAAAGCAGTGTATATTTATGTAGATTGGTTGTTTCCTACTAACCAATTGTAGTGCTTGTTAGTAGTTGCTATGCCTAATATGCGACTTGTATTACCAAGAGCTTGCTTACATAATTCAGTCTGAGTAGCTGTTAGGTACTGTGACGTTCTGCAGACCAATGCTGTAAGTGGACTTTAATAAATATGTGTTGTATTTTGATATATGATAAATATATAAATCACATTGGGGGCAATTTTATATGTGTGTGTGTGCGTATGTGTGTATAATACATATACCCCCACACACACAATTTCCCTCCTGGGATTAATAACGTTCTATCGTATAGTATCGTGTGCAGATGCTGGTTTAAACCAAAGATAGACACAAAGCTGGAGTAACTCAACAGGTTAGACAGAATCTCTGGACAAAAGGAAATTATTATGTTTTGGGTTGGGTCTGAAAAAGGTTCCTGCACACCTTTGGAATGTGGAAGGAAACAAGAGCACCCGGAGAAAACCCATGCGATCAAAGGGAAAGGAACAAACTCCATACAGACAGCACACATCTTCAGGATCAACTCCGGGTCTCTGGCGACTGTTAGGACCTGTCCCACATTCCCGCGTTATTCACAAATTTTCCCGATTAAATGTAGCAATTTTTCTCCTCCCAACTATCTTTTTACTCGTGGACATTTTTTTGTCGTGCTGGGAAAAAATGTCCCGACTTACCTGATGCCCCGAGTACTTACGGCTGACATAACGCGCCGCTACGGTATACCTACAGACTTCTATGGACCCGTTACGAACATTATCCGAGTTTGAATCAAGGGGAAAACTCGGGAGAATTTGTGAGCAGCTCGGGAAAGTGGGGCAGGCCCTTTAGGCAGCAACTTTATGTCCAATGTACTGCCCCATAGTCTAGAACTGGAAACATACAATAGCTGTAAAGGGGGACATAGCGTGACTTAGAGATCCAAGACTGAAAATGCATAGTTTTTTTTTAGTAACCAAAGTTATCAACGTATAACTTTTTGTGTGTTGGAAAACAAAATATAGTGGCACAGCTGGTAGACTTGCTGCCTCACACGCCAGAGATCTGTGTTCGATCCTGTCCTCGGGCACTGTCTGTGTTGAATTTGCACATTCTAAGCGTGTGGGTTTCCTCCCACATCCCAAAGATGCATTGACTTTGTAGATTAACTTGTCTCTGTAAAATTGCCCCTAATGTGCAGGGAGTGGGTGAGGAAAGTGGGATAACAGAACTTGTGTGAATGGGTGGTAGACAAAAAAGCTGAAGAAAATCAGCGGGTGAGGCAGCATTTATGGAGCGAAAGAATAGGCGAAGTTTTGGGTCGAGACCCTTCTTCAGACTGATGGCGGGGGGGGGGGGGGGGGGAAGAAAGGAAGAGGCGGAGACAGTAGTCTGTGGGAGAGCTGGGAATGGGAGGGGAAGGAGGGAGAAAGCAAGACCTACCTGAAATTGGAGAAGCCAATGTTCATACCGCTGGGGTGTAAACTACCCAAGCGAAATATGAGGTGCTGTTCCTCCAATTTGCTGTGGGCCTCACTCTGGCCATGGAGGAGGCCCAGGACAGAAAGGTCGGATTTGGAATGGGAGGGGGAGTTGAAGTGCTGAGCCACCGGAAGATCAGGTTGGTTATTGTGAACTGAGTGGAGGTGTTGAGCAAAGCGGTCGCCAAGCCTGCACTTGGTCTCACCGAGGTTGATCATACGCTGAATATTCCAACCACATTTTTGTTTGGAAAGAAATAATAGAAATTGCATTCATTGCAACGTGTAAAAAGAGTTGAGATATGTATTGTGATTTTGCTGCATGTCATTGCGGCATATCATTTCTTGATTGGTGAATATGTTTAGTTTGACTTTTTATTTGAAGCAGAAATAATATGTGAATGCTTCATTGAGCATAATTCCGACTGGTAACTATACACTTCGTCCGAGCACATTATCGCACGTATCATGCAAGCCGTCTTAAATGACCACCTAAACTGTCATTTGGCAAGCTAAAAAGCTGCCTTGGTTGCCTGGCTGGCATCAGGGAAAACAAGTCACATGAGAGCCCTGAAAAAAATTTTCAATTACAAATCTCATTGTGGGGTACAGAGTCAAATAAATAAATGATGGGTCTTTGTCCCAAACATATGGAGGGCACTGTATAACACATTGGTGAGGCCACATTTAGAGTGCTTACTGCTGGCCCCATTATAGGACATATGTTGGCACGCTGGAAATCATGCATAGAAGATTTACAAGGATGTTGCCAGGACTGGAGGGTCTGAGCTATAGGGAGAGGTTGAGTAGGCTGGGATTCTAATCCCTGGAGTGCAGGAGGATGAGGGGTGATCTTATGGAGGTGTATAAAATCATGAGAGGAATGGATCGGGTAGATGCACAGTCTCTTGCCCAGAGTAGGTGAATCGAAGACCAGAGGACATAGGTTTAAGGTGAAGGGGAAAATATTTAATAGGAATCTGGGGTGACTTTTTCACACAAAGGATGGTGGGTGTGTGGAACAAGCTGCCAGAGGATGTAGTTGAGGCTGGGACTATCCTAACGTTTAAGAAACAGTTAGACAGTTACATGGGTAGGACACTTTTGGAGGGATATGGACCAAATGCAGGCAGGTGGGACTAGTGTAGCTGGGACATGCTGGCGGGCATGGGCAAGTTGGGCTGAAGGTCCTGTTTCCACACTGTATCACTCTATGACTGTAAAATGGATAGGTGACACTTCAGGTCGGGTCTTAAAAAGGTTTCCAACTCTAAACTCACCTATCCATTTTCTCTAGAGGTGTTACCTGACCCGCTGAGTTACTACAGCATTTTTTCTCTCTTTTGCACCGAAATTAGCTGAATTATTCTTTTTTTTAATGAGTTGACTGAGGAAGGATTGATGTCTACACATAAGTAGATATTTGCTAACTTCTAGTTGTTGGTCAATAAAAGCTTATCTGCCCATTCAATGTACTGGTAGTTGCAGTACGACCAGTATGAAAAGGGGTATGATGTAAAAGGGCTGCCAAAGTCTGGAAACAAGCTCGAAAGGAAACTAACAGATTACATGTAGATTCAAACTGGTCTTTCTTTTCACTTCCCATTTTCATTATAAATTGATGGATGTAATAAAGTTGGAAGGAACAGGCACATTACATAACCCCATTCATGTTTATTATTGTTTATATTTTTTTTGTTTTGATGGGCTTGAATGTTGGATACAAAGGCCAGTACACCAACAGGAAAAAGAATATCAAGAAGCAATACGTTGTATTGAAGTATTACCCGCTCCTGATGCCAACTCGTGGACAAGAAATATATAATTGTTGACAATTCGGTCACATTTGGAGGCACAAAAAAGGGCCTGGGGGAAGATCACTTTAATCTCTACTGACAGGGTATTTACGATAGGTAAGACATGAAAATAACTTCAAATCTCTAAATAACATCTTGGATTTTGTATTTTCAGGTACCTTATAGACAGTAGGTGGTTTAAGCAATGGAAGAAATATGTGGGTTTCGACAACTGGGACATGTACAATGTGGGAGAACGTGGAATGTTTCCAGGCCCAATTGATAATTCTGGGCTTTTTGCAGGTATTCCATGCTTTGAATTATTTATAAATGTTGGAACTTCAAAATTGTTTTTGGTCATGGTTCTATTAACCGAGGCTTTGATCACCTCATCACTTTGCAAAAGTTATGTATTAAATCTAAGGAATCTTGTTTATTTGAACACTAAATACCTATTTTTTTGGAAGTTATTTCAAAAATCTGGTGCGGAATTGAAAAGCAATAGTTTCTACCGGGCTGTTGCAGATCCAATTTGTATATAATTTTTTGAGCCTTGATTCTAGCATTTAAAATCTGAAATGAAATGAATTTACATACTTTATATACATGCTTGCAAGCGATTGTAAGTTATGAGGCACATTAAATATTTTGTGGACAGAAGCAGGTAATTGCAAAGTACATAAAATTGTGATATATGAGAATTAAAAGTGCGGTGTTGTGAGAACATTCACCTTGGATCCAAGAAACATGCATCAGAAAATATTCTCCTTGTGGTGAATGTGCAGAAACAAAATAGGGGTAATCGGATTTGGATGTTCAAATTTTATGTATTCACTAAAGGCTAGTATGCAGGTATACAAAATAATCAAAGGTCAATGAAATCTTAAATTGTTTCCTCAAGGCAACTGAAATACAAAGCAAGTGAAGTGATGGTTTATCATTTGAGGTACTAAGTTCACACAGACTGTAGAGGCCAAGTCAATGGATATTTTTAGGGCAGAGATAGATAGATTCTTGACTAGTACAGGTGTCAGGGGTTATGGGGAGAAGGCAGGATAATGGGGTTGGGAGGGAGGGATTGATCAGCCGTTATTGAATAGCGGAGTAAACTTAATGGGCCAAATTGCCTAATTCTGCTCCTATCACATGAACATTGCACCTTGGGGGAGAGTTGCCATGTGTGATGAACTGATTCATCTCTCACATCTTTCACATAATTGTGTTGTAAGGATAAGTAGCAAACATTTTGCCTGTGTCCCCTTGGGTTTACAAAAGCAAACTAATTTTACCTTGTAAAATTGTTTTTTTTACTATTGTTGACATGCAATTCTACATTGACAGATTTCAAAATCCATGAAATTCACTTCCCACATATGCAAAACATGTTCATTATGAACTCAAAAAATCTGATTTTAATGGCTAAAAAAAGTTGTGGAGGCCTCTGGATTAAGAGAGCACATACTGTGTAATTTAATCATTTTGTTTTAATGGTGATAATAACAATGCACCAACAGCATTTAATAAAAAGCTTTAAACACCCAACTGTTAAGTTCCCTCGTCCAAGCAATGCAGCCATATGGGAGTGCACAATAGGCCTACCAGTCAGCAGTGGAAAGAAGAGTAGATATGTTGGCAAATCACAGAGATGTAAGAATGATACTGCTAAAGCAGCGTCAGTTTCAACTTCCCCAGTCTTAACTTCTGTTGCTTCACGTTTGGGGAGGAATGGGATTATTTTTAGAATAACGTTGGACCGAAATTTAAGGTCCTAAGTTCGGGTGAGCTAGGGGTAGCAATGTTACAAAATTTTGAGATTTAAAAAATCAAGTCTGCAATTTATCCCATCAGATAAAGCATAAAAAGAAGTTTAATTTGACACCTAATTTACTTTCATATCTTCAGTATTAAGAAAGTTATGGCCATTTTCATACTCGGAAATTAGCATCTTGTCCCCATTGCCTTTCAATTGACTTAACTCAAAAGCTGTGATCTGGAAAAGTTAAAAGCCCATAACTAAGAAGATAACAAGGGAAAAATTAGAACCCTCTAGGGACCAATTGGGAAGTCTGTGCACGGAGGACAGAGGCGATGTCTTAAATGAATGCTTCCAGTCCATAGTCACCAGGTTGGAGAAAATTGGAGTTGGAACAATTGGAGAGAAACAGTGAATTCTGGAACAAATTACAATTTAAAAAATAGATCTTGGCGTGCTTTAAGGGTGCTGGGGAGGTAAGAGTTTGCTGGGGCTTCAACATAGATCTTAAATCTTTACTGGCCATGGATGAAATTCAAGATGCCTGGAGGATAGCAACTGTGCCACCAATTGTTCAACATGGGGCAGGAGAGATATGCTGGATAGATCTGTTTATCTAAAGTCAGTGGTGGGGAAATTACTGGAAAAGTATATTGAGGGACAGGATTCATTTACACCTGGAAACGCAGCAATTAATCAAACGTAGTCAATACAATATGGGAGGGGGGGCGCTGCGAGTCGGCTGCCCTGCCAGCAGTGTGTTCATAGAAACATAGAAATTAGGTGCAGGAATAGGCCATTCGGCCCTTCGAGCCTGCACCGCCATTCAATATGATCATGGCTGATCATCCAACTTAGTATCCCGTACCTGCCTTCTCTCCATACCCTCTGATCCCCTTAGCCACAAGGGCCAAATCTAACTCCCTATTAAATATAGCCAATGAACTGGCCTCAACTACCCTCTGTGGCAGAGAGTTCCAGAGACCCACCACTCTCTGTGTGAAAAACATTACTTCAACTTGTTTTTGTTTGTTTTTTGGTGTGTCTAATGTAGTTTAGATGTCTCTTGGTGTGTCTTGTGTGGGGGAGGGGAAAGGGGGGAACCACTTTTGGTCGCCTCCTCAACGGAGAGGCGACTTTTTCCATATTGCCTCCCTCGCAGCCTTTCCCAGAGTTGGGCCCAGAGCATCAGCAGCAGGCACAGCGCGGACGAACCCTTGCCGGGGGTCGCCAGAGAAGAGTGCTCCGATCAGTGACTTGGTGACTTTGGCATCATGGGGCTGTGGTCTGCGGAGCTTCTAACCGCGGGCGGGGAGTGGACTTACCATCTGGAGTCTGGGATCCCTTGCCGGGGATCACCAGAAAAGATCTCTGACCGCCGGTAGCGGCCTATAACATCCTGAAGCCGCGGTCTCTGGTAAGAAAGTGCTGATTCAGGACGTCCAAGCCACGGAGTGTGTTTGACCGTCCCGACTTCAGAGTTTTGATCATCCCGATGAGAGGCCCTGTACATCCGGCTGTCCATAGCAGCGACCATGGAGGGTTTATGGCCCCAACCATGGGGTGAACAGAGGAGGAGGACTGGCGGAACTTTGTTGCCTTCCACCACAGTGAAGAATGCTGCGGTGGATGTTTGTGTTAAATCTTACTGTGTATTGTGTGTTCTTTTTAAGTGTATCGCTGCTGGCAAATTCATTTCACTGCACCTTCGGGTGCATGTGACGAATAAAATTGACTGACTTTGTATTGGTTAGGCTGACTGCTTGAGGGCTGTATACAGTCCTGGTTGCTGCACTATAGGAAGTTGATTGCAGAAGTGATTTACTGGGATGGAGTATTTGTTATGAGAGTGAATCGCTTAGGATGGCTTTACTTGAAATGGAGGAGGTTAAAGGGAGAATTGGATTGTGTTAACAAAATGCAGGGACAAAGATTGTGTAGGTAGTGAGAAACGCCATAAAGAATTAGTAGAAATCGGAGGGCCTTGATTTAAGGTGGAAGGCAGGGGGCTCAGGGGGAAGTGGAGAGTATTTTTACCCCAAATAATTGTTGGAATCTGGAATGTATGACTCTGTGGATGGTGGAGGCTTTAGTGGCGGTTTAGAGGCTTTTAGATTTGCACATGGATGTGCAAGGAATAGAGGGATATGGATCATGTACAGGCAGATGAGATCGGTTTAGGGTGGCACTGTATTCTGCACAAACATTGTGAGCTGAAGTGCCTTTTCCTGTGCTGTACTGCTCTGAGATGAGCATTTCAATGACCACGGCAATAAGCTTAACAGCCAAGGGCTGTATTAGTGTAGATGGATACTCAATGGTGACTGGATGTGGTGGGCCGAAAGACCTGTAACTATGTTGGCATGATTCTGTTGTTCTTTGTATGTGTTCTTTTGACCATTTCATGGTAATATAGGCTGATATGTGGAATTCTAGACTGCACTTGGTTCATAAAAGTGTTTGTAAATTTGCAAGAGATTTTCATTATTGAATCATGATAGAGAATTTTTGAGTTCAATGAAATATTAATGTCTACTTTTCTGTGGGTATATGGTTTGATCCTTTACTTTTAGAAATTTAAAATTTGGTATGTTTATTTAAAATATTTGGTAGAGAAAATCTGTATGTCTGTAGATTAGCTTTTATATTCAAACATTGTTTTGTAAACTCTGTCAGTTCATACTGAACATCCTTTCTAAAATAGAACTGCTGAATAAACTTCTTGGCTGAAGTGCTCCTAGAACATCCAGAGGTCAGATTAATGTGTGCGGAGTATCTGACATCTTTGGCTGCTGTTGATAGCCATCTGAGTGGTTCAGAATAGATACAGTTGCTACCCATGAAATGTTTTCTCTATGTGCCAACTGCAGTGGTTGTCATTTGATCTGGCCCGAGCCCTTCACAACCTTTTATTATTGAAGAAAAACGGTAATTTTATCCAATTTGGAGAGGCATGAGTCAGATTCAAGGAAAGTGCGTAAGGTGATTGACGAGAATGTAGTGGTACGGTTCCAATTCTATCTGGCAGCTTATTAAGCCAATTACAAACCTGGAAATAAAATGTAACTTGCAATTGAGGAGGTAAAGAAGCTTCATGGGTATATTAGTCAGCTAATGATTAGCTGAGAGGTTGGCAGTTGAAATAAATATGGGAAAATGTTATCTTTAATTCTGGTGGATTAAATGAGATTTGAAAAGTGTTGGTGTTTAGAAGAGCAGGTATGTGACGTACAGCCAAGTGAAATGGGGAGTGGCAGTGATGGGCAGATGGAAGTAGGAGTGGATGGGGCAGTTTGGACTTTGGTTGGTGAGTGATGGGTGGAAACGGATATAGGGAAAAGAGATGGAAACAGGTCAAAGAGGGGAGGGAGAAGGTAGAGACAGACTGGTAAGTGATATGAAGCTTGACAAGGGAAGGATAATGGGCAATCTCCCGGTTGCCGGACACTTTAATTCTCCTTCCCATTCCTACACAGATCTTGCTGTCCTAGATCTCCTCCGTTGTCAGTCAGGCTAAATGCAAATTGAAGGAACAGCATCTCATAGGGGGAGAACAACAAAAATTCACCAGATTGAATCCTGTGATGAGAGATTTTGTTCTAATGAGGAAAGATTAAGCAGTCTGGGCCTAAACTCTATTGAGTTTAAAAGAATAAACGATGGCCTCATTGAACACAATTCTGCTTGAATTGTCTGAATATATGTAAAGATGTTCTTGTCTTCAGAAAGTCTGGAGAAGGTCCTGATCTGAAACGTCTGCTCATTCCCTCCATAGATGCTGTCTGACCTGCTGAGTTCCTCCAACACTTTGTTTTTTGCTCAAGATTCAAGCATTGGCAGTATTTTGTCACGGACTGCATTGTCTGGAGCAAGGGGTCACGGTCTCAAAATGAGGCATTAACCTATCAGAATTGAGATAAGGAATTTCTTTACCCAGGGAGTACCAAACCTTCACAAATTTTCATTCAAGAGGACCGGGGAACCTTAGTCAAGCTCTGCCTTGCTCCAGTAAACTGAGGTTCAGTCCTGACCTTGAGTATTCTGTGTATGGCTTGCACTTTCTCCCATTTACTGCATAGGTTTCTCTGACGGGCTCTGTAAGAAGATAAATTAGCCGCTGTAAATTGCCCCCAGAATGTAGGTGAGTGGTTGAATCTAGGATCATGGGAATTTGAAAAAAATTGGGTATTGACGGTTGGTGTGAACTTGTGGGGCCAAGCCTGCTTCTCTGCAGTATGGCTCTATCTTCAAGATTGATCAGTGGATTTTTGGATCGTTGGAGAATCAAGAGATTCTTGCATTCTAATAAATTGACTGATGAAATGTGCATCAGAGCTTTATGCAATTAACCTGCCATACTTGATTTGCTAAAAGTTTAAATAATTCCTATAATATAATTGCTCTGACTGTCCTAAGGAGATTCTGATTGGATATATCGGGAACGTTCTCTGAATTCATAATAGTTTATATCTAGCACTAATTAGATTGATCTATCCCCATATTTTTCAATCCTCTGAAACGTGTCTCAAAAAACCCTATTAACCAAATTATAGGGTCAAAACATAAACAAAACATAAAACACATTCATTGGAAAATACAATTTATTGACCAATTGCTTTTCATTGCACCTTTATGTTCTCGCTGTGAACCAAGGGAGCTCTATTCTTCTGATTAGTTTTAATTTTGAGAAACGGTATCAAAGATCCTTGTTTAAATTAGTATTTAAGTCATACTTGACTGTGATAGTAATGTGTCCAAATTTTAACTGCTCAATTCTTTCTTCAAAGGAAACTTGGGTTTCTTTAATGTTGCTTAACTTGTAACTTAACCTTACTTTTTTTTTTAATGCAGAAGTGGAATCTCAGGTCCTGAAGGAACATCTGATTGATGAGCTGGATTATGTCTTGGTTCCCACAGAAGCTTGGAACAAGTTGGTCAGTTGGTATGCTTGCATTGAGGGTCAGGAACCCATTGTACGAAAGGTAAGATTGTATATCAACTCCCCTAGTTAGGAAGTCTGAAGAAGGGTCTCGACCCGAAACGTCGCCTATCTCCTTCGCTCCTTAGATGCTGCTGCACCCGCTGAGTTTCTCCAGCTTTTTGTGTAACCCTCGATTCTCCAGCATCTGCATTTCCTTCTTTAACACCCCTAGTTAGGAATGTCTGACTTAATTGCACCCTATACTTGTGAACATGCTCCCATATATATTAAATTCAAATACAAATTTATTGCTGCGGGGGAGGGGTGTTGGTAGCAACAGGTTGCAGGTAAACTCCATGCAACAATCGGACTCCAATGTCTCTTAAGAACACAGGCTGCCGGATTCACCACTGGAGGCAACTTAAGAAAGGTAGACAAAATGCTGGAGAAACTCAGCGGGTGAGGCGGCATCTATGGAGCAAAAGAAATGGGCAACGTTTCGGGTTGAAACCCTTCTTCAGACCCTACTTAAAGTTGCTTTGTGAATTAACAAGCAATCACTTCTATTGATACTTATGCAACAGTACTCTATTATAATGTAATAGCCATTGATACTTCAAGCTCTTCAAATCCAGCCATTGAGCTTGCACTATCCTAATTCTGTACCATTGTAACTATGCATGGGAAGGCAATAAATAAATGCTCATAATAATTAACCTTCAGTAATGCCGTTCATTACAATACAGTGGAGGTATGGTTATATATCAAGTGATGTATGTTTTCTGACTTATGGATGTCTGCAGAAACAGAGATCATTCATATCCTGGATCAACCTGTACAAGATATTAGTACGGGTTATTAGCATCTGACTTTCAGGTTATTTGTACTTAATTCTGCAGACATAAATTTTGAGCTAATTTATATTGAAAAATAAAGGCAGCATGTCATGAAATAAAATGACTTGGGAGTACTAAACACTTACGTTTGTATGTTAGATTTTAAATAAAAACGTTGTTTCCAGAGGACCTTTTAGAATGCTTATATATTAAATATTGTTTTTATAGCGTGAAACTAGACGCAATTATGAGATCGGTGAACCAGTTTTGGTTTTACAACAGTCATAAATTGTTTTAGCATCAACCAGAGCTGTGGAGTCGATACCCAAAACACCCAACTCCAACTCCTTGATTTCTTGTGTATCCAACTACGACCCCTAGGTGTAATAATTCTAAATCTGCTATGATGACAATACACAAGATGGCATCTCATAAGAACTACATGAATCATCAGGTTACCTTTTAAACCCAATTCCAAGTTTTGAGTCTAATGGTTGTAGCTATGCTATTGTGGCATTTTTTATTGTTTATTTAAAAAAAAACATAATTCATTATGCTAAACAGAAAACAAATGTTACCTATAGGACTATGACAACATTAAAATGCCATTTGAATTAAATAAAAATTATAAAAGCATTACTCCAATGTATTGAACTAAGGCCACAGGTATGCGCTGAATTATGACAAAGAAAAATCTCAAGTGCAATAGAACTTAAAACTAAATGCATAGGTAGTTAAGTTGGCTACAAAAGTACATACCTAAAATTTATTAATAACAGCCTTAGGAACAGAAGTGCTTCTGCCAGATCCTTTCTTTGAAGCCCTTAAATCTGATTTAATTATTTATAGTGTGGAGAACAGTTTCTCCACTATGACCTGAATGGGTGGTATGGCTGTTACTATCATAGCTGCAAATTTTACTATTTCTGGATAGGCAGTGATGACTTCTTGTACTTTAAGTTTAGATGAGTGATCATATTTCTCTACTTTTAAACCACCAAGAAAATCTTGCTTAAATTCCATTAGTTTAACATCAAAAGGCTGCCTTTGCACGTTTAAACGGGAATGCTTTGCTCTCGACTGTTCAATGTTATCTAAATATTTGGCAAAATCTGGCTCTTCATCATTTGAAGAGGATGAGAAGGATTTGGTACTCCCATCTTCATTTTGTGGTTCTGACTTTTCAGGTAGTAGCCCTTTTATCCGAACTGCAACATCACAGAGGGCCTCTTTTGCTTTTTTAATCTTCGCTCAACAAGATTCGGTTCATTGGATCTACATAGACAGCAGCTAACAAGATCTGATTTTCAAGTAGCATACCCTCCTCTCTTCATTGACGATACAATTACCTCAGCAATTAATCCTCCAGCTTTGGATAGGTGAAATATTACATTTTTGCACTCCCATAGGAATGTACCAGGAGTAAAATCCCCTGCTTGCAGATTTTTGGTGACTGCATAAGGGTGAGGAAGCAGAGCTTCTAATTGTGATACCAACCTACATTGACTTTTAGCCAGTAAGATACTGGGATTATCAATATCTTCTAGAAAGGGTTTTAGGTCAAGAAAACGCTTAACCATCATATGTGTGCTGCTCCAACGAGTTGCTTGGTCCAAAATAGCTCCCTTTCATGCAGGTCTCTGGAGGATAGCATCAATTTTAGAGGTCCTGGCTGCTGTAGCTACTTGCCTCCCCTTACCTATCAGAGAAGCTGCATGGCGTTCTTTCAATCCATCTCTTATTTCTAGCTACAATATATGTACAGCACAACGCATATGTTGGATTAGACAGAGCTGAGATGCCTCCTCAACAATATCATCTAAAGTTTCATTATTCTGCTCTATTTCTGCTGTTTCAGTTTCAGAATCTGCATCAGAGATCTTCCTTTCGAGGGTAGTGACTTTTTCTTCTTCAACTTTATTAATCCTTTCCATTGTTCTTAGCATATTTGAAGCATTGTCAGTGACAATGCATCAAATCTGGTCTTTCTTAATTTCAAAGTCTTTCAAAATTTCTTTCATTAAGTTATGGAAATGAATGCTGTCATGATGTGCCTTGGAGTCCTTTACTCTTAATGCCCGAGTTACTATTTTATTGTTTTCATCAACAAATCTAGCATTGAAGGCAAAATACTTAACTCTGTTTCATTGTCTCAACCCTCTATCAATAATTTATACATTTAAAACAACCACCATTCCCTGTTGGAAAAATAATGAGGAACTAAAATTGCAAGTTAATGGCTGACTTAAACTTTGTTTGCTCAATTACCGAATATTTGAGAATAGTTTAAAAAGCTCACTCTTTATATTTAAAAAAAGAAAATGCATAATTAGTATCTGAACTTGGCCATTGACCGCCTAAATGGGATTAACAAATTTAATTAATTTGACTATCTCAGTAGATTGCAGCAGTTCAAATGTTGGCATACAAGTGCTTTAATATTCTTTTGATTTTAATATTTTGTTCAGTTCACAAGTTTGCCAGAAAGCGTATCATCAGTGAGCCTAATGCCAGCCAGTTTCAACTGTTACTAAAAATTTGGGAGCCTGTCTCATATAAAAAAATTAAAAATAAAAAAAAATCAACTCATTGCGTCTTTCATGCAAAAGCTCCTATCCTTATTTTTGTTTCCATGATCTGATGGGGTTTTTTCTAATGCTGTGTTGTATTCCATTCTCAGGTCGTTGAACATGGAATGTTTGTGAAGCATTGTAAAGTAGAGGTTTACCTCCTAGAATTGAAATTGTGTGAGAACAACAATATGGACAATGTGGTGACACGTCACTTCAGCAAAGCAGATACCATAGGTGAAACACTTTTGATAACATGTTATTTCTCTTGTTCTGATGTAAAACGAGATGCTCCAATCAATTTTTTTAAACGACATTTTTCTTAATATTGCACCATGCAGCTATTATTTGTGGTTTTGTGATGAGTCATGTGATTTTGTGGAATAAGAACCTTCTCCCCCAACTCCTTTCCCCACCTTTCTGGATTTTTTAGGCATTGGTTTCCTTAAAATAATTTAAACTTAACACAGTCCTTCAAGGGCACACCATTGTTTATTTTAGATAGACAATGCATGATAGAAGTATTAAGGAAGTGGGCCACACTCTTTGGAAGTAAGTAAAACAAATCTCAAGTTTGTACTGAGGGAAATTTGTCCCTTGGAAACTTTTAACCAAAATATGAAACACAAATGCAAGCAGAAAATGATGGAAATACTCAGGGCAGGTAACATAGAAACATAGAAAATAGGTGCAGGAGTAGGCCATTCGGCCCTTCGAGCCTGCACCGCCATTCAATGTGATCATGGCTGATCATCCAACTCAGTATCCCGTACCTGCCTTCTCTCCATACCCCCTGATCCCTTTAGCCACAAGTGCCACATCTAACGCCCTCTTAAATATAGCCAATGAACTGGCCTCAACTACCTTCTGTGGCAGAGAATTCCAGAGACTCACCACTCTCTGTGTAAAGAATGTTTTCCTCATTTCGGTCCTAAAGGAATTCCCCCTTATCCTTAGACTGTGACCCCTTGTTCTGGACTCCCCCAACATCGGGAACAATCTCCCAGCATCTAGCTTGTCCAACCCCTTAAGAATTTTGTAGGTTTCTATAAGATCCCCCCTCAATCTTCTAAATTCCATCGAGTACAAACCGAGTCTATCCAATCTTTCCTCATATGAAAGTCCTGACATCCCAGGAATCAGTCTGGTGAATCTTCTCTGTACCCCCTCTATGGCAAGGATGTCTTTCCTCAGATTTGGAGACCAAAACTGTACGCAGTACTCCAGGTGTGGCCTCACCAAAACCCTGTACAACTGCAGTAGAACCTCCCTGCTCCTAAACTCAAATCCTTTCGCTATGAATGCTAACATACCATTTGCTTTCTTCACTGCCTGCTGCACCTGCATGCCTACTTTCAATGACTGGTGTACCATGACACCCAGGTCTCGTTGCATCTCCCCCTTACCTAATCTGCCACCATTCAGATAATAGTCTACCCTCATGTTTTTGCCACCAAAGTGGATAACCTCACATTTATCCACATTGTACTGCATCTGCCATGCATCTGCCCATTCACTCAGCCTATCCAAATCACCCTGCAGCCTCCAAGCATCCTCCTCACACCTAACTATACCCCCCAGCTTGGTATCATCTGCAAATTTGGAGATGTTGCATTGAATTCCCTCGTCCAAATCATTAATATATATTGTAAATAGCTGGGGTCCCAGCACTGAGCCTTGCGGCACCCCACTAGTCACTGCCTGCCATTCTGAAAAGGACCCGTTTACTCCTACCCTTTGCCTCCTGTCTGCTAGCCAGTTCTCTATCCACATCAATACTGAACCCGCAATACCGTGTGCTTTAAGTTTGTACCATCTTTGTAACATCTTTGGAGAATGAGAAACATTCGCTTTTCAGGTCAGCATAAACTTATAATCAGAGCTGATGAAAGTTTATTGATCTGAAACATGAGGTGTTCGCCTCACTGTAGATGCTACTATGGAGCAGAGTATTTTCTGTTATTAAAGATTTCCAGCAAAAAGACACTATGATAGTGTTTACAACAGGGTATAAAATGATAGCCCAGATCATCTATCCCATGGTGTCACTCTAGTTGGACTTGAAAATGGGCTTCTTGTTTGCAGGTGTGTGGTGAATTGGCAGAAATGGAGAAGGAGAGGAAAGATTCTGGAGAGTTGGTAGAAACAGAACAAACGATGCAATGTTGCTTTTCACAGTAAATAGTGCCTCTCAGCAGGGCTTCTTCACTCATGAATGGATTTACTGAAAAAAGCAAATCAAATTTTTGTTAACTTACCAGGAATCAGAAATGACTGCCCCCCCTCGCATTCTCCTTATTGACTCGTGTTAAATCGAATTTTATCTCAAACCATTTTCGTGATTGCTGTGGGTTAATAGCAATTTGCAGCCAAGAATGTTGCTGTGTTTTTGAATCTTCATGTTTTTCCTCGGATCTGCATCTTGTGTAACTTGTTCTCTGCTTAAGCTTATTTGTAGAGGGCTTGACCCTTGTCAAACTCTAGACTTTAGCAAGTGGCACGTTATTTACGAGCAGCCAGCAAATTGGAATGGTATAATGTAAATCTTTCTGAGCTGTGCATTAGCAATTCCTCTAGTTCCTACTTGGAACAGTTCTGTCATGCTCACCCATCTACTGTTCTTGTTTGAAAACAATAGGTTATGGTTAGGTTTCCACTGATTTATAGTTGGCTGGAAAATGTAGCCATCTAATCATTTGATAACGAGCATAAGAAACTAACCCGGCTTCTGGTTCTAGATGAGAAAAATTAATTATGAAGCCAAAAGGCTCCCAAAACTTTACAAATATTGAAGGATGTGACATGGAGATGAAAGAAAAATCAGATGCTGGAATTTTGAGCAAAACGCACAGATCTGGAGGAACTTAGTGGGTCAGGCAGCATCTGCGGAGGGAATTGCCAGGCAACGTTTTGGGTCGGGACCCACATGTGACATTTTGGTGTTCATACTTTACAAAGCTAAAATATTGAGCAAACTATAATTTACCGATTTGAAATTTCCTGTCGGTAAAAATTAACATTGCACTTTTGAACCCTTAGAATTTATTAGAACTTCATACATATGTCACATTACTATACATACATACCTTCAATTCTTTTTCCACTGCCCCCGCTAGGCATTGTGACTACATGGGTGTCCGTCACATTTAGAATTGTGTTAAGGATTGATTTTTTTTTATAGCTGGTTTCCACTATGATACCTTCAGTCTGGGTAGTGCTTAAGTTTGAGAAGATTTTTGCTATGGAGAGAAATCTGAATTATCTGTTTCACAAAATATATTTCAAGTTCTTGCAGGCCATTTGTCGCATTTCCTCCATGCCACTAATACTTTGACACATATCTGGTTATCAATGTTCCATGTAAAAAAAAAATGGAATCTTGTGCGAGGGGGAGCTCTGAAGAAGGATCTCGACCAGAAACGTCACCCATTCCGTCTATCCAGATATGCTGCCTGTCCTGCTGAGTTACTCCAGCTTCTTGTGCCTATCAATCCTGAGAGTTCATCTTGGTTTAAAAGGGCCCCTTTATACGTGAGATGTTGCTGTCATTGGTATTTTTACTTGCTGTTCTGAACACCATTGTGTTGGATTCATTTATTTATTTGTTGTAATTCGTACTTTTCTCTTTCCAAAAAAAAGATACAATAGAAAAGGAGATGCGAAAGCTGTTCAGTATCTCACTCGAGAAGGAGACGAGGTTGTGGAATAGATACATGACAAATACGTATGAACCACTTAACAAGCCAGATAGCACAGTGCAAGATGCTGGTCTGTATCAGGGCCAGGTGAGTGTGGCATTTTGATGTTTTGCATGGGAATGAGTGCAGTTGAGATTTTGGATGAAAAGTATGATTTTGAGTGGATTTGTATATAATATAAATCGGTTTAGCAATCTTCCTCTTTCCACTGCCAAATTTACATTGTAATAAATAAAAACATTGACCACCATGACAATTTAAATTTTCCTGTGGAGGTCGAAGGGAATTGTCCAACAGATTGCAATTTCCATCTTTCTCTGTATTTTAATACACTTCTGAATATACTGTACAGAATAATAATAATTCAAACAATTAAAAAAAAAAAGAGGATAAATAAGTTAATTGAAATTGTAGTGGAGTCTTTTCAGCTAAATGAAGTAATGGCTGTTTAGTTATGTCAGCCATTAATTTGGCTACATTAATTAAGTCTAACAGTTATTTTTAGAGATTTGAAAAACTTTAAAATTATAGTTAATTACAAAATCTGGGATGTTGCCAAGTACTCAGTTAACTGTTTATTAAAAGGAATTATTTTATTATGATTATGCAAATCAATTCTAGGTAGTACCCAGTACAAGGGGAATAGAATGTAACAAAACATTTTCATCCACTGCATAGCAGCTCAAGGTGTCATAATGTTCAAAGAATGTCTTGATAAATTACAGTATGTGACATGTGGATTTTGGTTACGAATTGCATTGAAAAAGCAGATGCAATTTTTAAAAAAGAATTCTGCGGGAAACAGAAACTCCTCTGCAGAAGTCATCCGATACTAAGTGCCTAACTGTCTCTCCCACCCCCCTCCACACTACCACCCTTAGCTTCTGGTAATAGAACTGAAGAATGAAGATGGAACCTGGCCAAGACAAACTTCTCAAACAAAGTAAGTTGTCATATTTCTCCACAATTTCTTGAGGCGGTAAAGATTTAACTTCAAATGTTAACTGGAGTGTGTGTTTTATCATGTAAAATCTTGAGGATTATACTTCCTCTGGTCAATGAATGCATGGTATTAAAGTTTCTACGTTTTCTTGGCATACTTGACAGTGGATTTCAAACAGATTGGGAGCTGAGGAAAGTTGGATTTGAAACTCATTTAGGTGTAATTGTAGTTTGAGATATTGGAGGATAATTGGCGTTGATGCCTTCAGAAGCAGAAGAAAGGGAGAAAGGAGACTGAATGAAATTTGCTTATTGCCAATGACAAAATTACTTTAAAGCTAGTGGCAACAGCATCAAGCTGCCATATAAAATGTGGGAAGAAATAAGTATGTATTTGGGTTTTTTTGGCTCCCCAAATCTTGGTCACTATACATTTTGCACGTTCTCCCTGTAACCATGTGGGGTTTCCTCACTGTGTGCTCCAGTTTCCACCCACATCCTGAAGATGTGTAGGTTGGTAGGTTAATTGCCCACTGTAAACCAAAATTGGCTTGGAAATAGGAGGCAGAGGGAGGTTGAAGAGGGTTGGTTTTTGCGATTAGATGCCTGTGACTAAGAATCCTAGATGGTTGGGATCCCTGCTATTTGTAATATTGATGAATGAGATGGGAGCAAGGCCAGCAAAATCACAAAAGACACACTGATTGGTGGAGTTGTTGTTAGTGTGGAAGGTCACCTTGAGCTGCAGAAAGATATCGATGTTGGTTAATGACTGAAAAATGGGAGATGGAGTTTAATCCAGATAAACAGGAGCTCGGGGACATCATGAATGGTAGGGTCTTGGGGAGTATTGAGAAAAAGAGACAATGGACGTTGCCTGGAATGGATCAGTTCAATTATGAGGAGAGACTGGAAAGGCAAGATCTGGTCTCCTTGGAGCAGAGGGGGGTTAATATAATTGATATTTGTAAAGTTATGTGGGGTAAAGAAAGGATAGACTGCAGCAAACCTCCCCATATAGGGCTATACATAATGTGCTGGGTTATTGGATAAATACAGAAAGGTACCCACTGGTCTGCATGAAAGATTTGGGCCGAGTTTCCATGCAGTACAATTCTGCGAATAGCAGCATCAAACATGCATATTTTCCTTCTCTCAAATTGAATCTAAGATCAAGAGTATTCAATTGTCACATGCGCTGTGACACTTTTACTCGCTGCAGCTTTGCAGATCCGTTTTACTAGGTAAACCAGATCATAATCATGTAAGCATAAGTACATCATGCAATCTTTGCAGTACAAAGTCAGTAGTAGTTCCATGTAGAGTTAGGGTTGTAGCAAGGGCTGTGCAGGGCCATCAAGAGCCAGATGGCTGATGGGAAGAAGCCGTTCTTGAATGTGGAGGTAACATTTCACAGGCTATTGTGCCATCTTCCCAATGGTAGCAACGAGTTTGGATCAAGGCCAGGATGGTGTGGGTGTTTAACTTCCTGAAGATGCCTTCAACGGTGAGGATGTCAATACTTGTGATGGACCAGGCACATTCTGTAGCCTTATTTGTCCAAATGTTAAATATACTGAGTATATGTTCTTGCAAAGTTAATCTGCAACAGAATAAATTTGCAATACAACATTTTTGGATTTTCTCATTTAAAATATTTATCCAAATTTTTAAATACAAAAACAAGCATGCATTTGCAATTTCTTTTATAAACCAGCATCTCCACTTCCTTGTTTCTGCATGAATTCTTGGTTTGTTTTGAACATTGACTACAGTGTCATCCAAACCTACTAGTTCTGTGTTGTGACCATCCAACGCTTCAGTGAAGTGCTGACCAAGATTTTATTTTATTGGGGGGGGGAGGGGGGGGGGGGGGGGAAGGGTTTGTGGTTCACATTCTTTAAATTCACTAATCAAAGACCAGAGATATCTCACCGAAATCCTTTGCTCAATGAGCAACTCCAAATAAATTAATGTTCAGTCGTTACTTGTCTGTTTCATTGCTCTTGGCCATGTGCTGATGTATAATAGTTCCTCACACAGTCATACAATGTGGAAACACGCCTTTTGGCCCAACTTGCCCACACCAACCAACATGTCCTGTCTACACTAGTCCCACCTGCCTGTGTTTGGCCCATATCCCTATAAACCTGTCCTATCCATGTACCTGTCTAATTGTTTGTTAAATGTTGTGATAGTCCCTGCTTCAACTGCCGCCTCTGGCAGTTCGTTCCATATACCTACCACCGTTTGTGTAAACATAAATTACCCCTCAAGGTTCCTATTAAATCTTTTCCCCCTCACCTTAAATCTATGTGCTCCAGTTCTTGATTCCCTTACTCTGGGCAAGAGACTCTGATCTATTCCTCTCCTGATTTCATACACCTTTATAAGATCACCCTTCATCCTCCTGCACTGCAAGGCACAGAGTCCCAGCCTGTTCAGCCTCTCCCTATAGTTCAGACCTTTCACACTGACATTCCCAGTCAATTTTGGGAAAGTTAAAATCCCCAACCAATTTCTGATCCACCAATGTATTTTTTTTACATTCTTTATACGTTCAAATTCCTGCCATGCTTGTCTTCCCCCCACATTCAATCATAAAAACATAGAAAATAGGTGCAGGAGGAGGCCATTTGGCCCTTCGAGCCTGCACCACCATTCATTATGATCATGGTTGATTATCCACAATCAGTAACCCATGCCTGCCTTCTCCCCATATCCCTTGATTCCGCTAGCCCCTGGAGCTCTATCTAACTCTCTTTTCATTTTATCCAGTGAATTGGTCTCTACTGCCTTCTGTGGCAGAGAATTCTACAAATTCACAACTCTCTGTGTGAAAAGGTTTTTCTCATCTCAGTTTTAAATGGTCTCCCTTTTATTCTTAGACTGTGGCCCCTGATTCTGGACTCCCCCAACATTGGGGACATTGTCCTGCATCTGGCTTGTCCAGTCCTTATATAATTTTATACGTTTCTATAAGATCCCCTCTCATCCTTCTAAATTCCTGTGAATACAAGCCCAGTCTTTCCAATCTTTCCTCATATGACAGTCCCGCAATACCAAGAATTAACCTTGTCAACCTACGCTGCACTGCCTCAATAGCAAGGATGTCCTTCCTCAAATTAGACCAAAACTGCACACTATGCACCAGATGTGGTTTCACCAGGGCCCTGTACACTGCAGAAGGACCTCTTTACTCCTATACTCAAATCCTCCCGTTATGAAGTCCAACATGCCATTAGCTTTCTTCACTGCCTACTGTACCTGCATGTTTACTTTCAGTGATTGGTGTACAAGGACACCCAGGTCTCGTTGCACTTCCCTTTTTCCTAATCTGACACCATTGAGATAATCTGTTTCTTGCCGCCAAAGTGGATAATCTGACATTTATCTACATTATACTGCATCTGCCATGCATCTACCCACTCACTCAACCTGTCCAAGTCGCCCTGCAACCTCATAGCATCCTCTTCACAGTTCACACTGCCACACAGCTTTGTGTCATCTGCAAATTTGCTAGTGTTACTTTTAATCCCATCATCTAAATCATAGTTGCGGCCCCAGCACCGAGCCGTGTGGCACTCCACTCGCCACTGCCTGCCATTCTGACTGGGACCTGTTTATTCCTACTCTTTGTTTCCTGTCTGCCAACCAATTCTCTATCCATGTCAACACCTTACCCCCAATACCATGTGCTCTAATTTTGCCCACTAATTTGTGGACTTTCTGAAACTCCAGATACTCTAAATCCACTGGCTTTCCTTCATCCATTTTACTTGTCACATCCTCAAAAAATTCCAGAAGATTAGTCATGCAAGATTTCCCCTTCATAAATCCATGCTGACTTGGACCAATCATTTTACTGCTATCCAAATGCACTGTTATTACTTCTTTAATAATTGACTCCAGCATCTTCCCCACCACTGATGTCAGGATAACTGGTCTAGAATTCCCCATTTTCTCTCTCGCTCCTTTCTTGAAAAGTGGGATAACATTAGCTACCCTCCAATCCACAGGAACAGATCCTGAATCTATAAAACATTGGAAAATGACCACCAATGCATCCACGATTTCTAGAGCCACCTCCTTGAGTACCCTGAGATGCAGACCACCAGGCCCTGGGGATTTATCAGCCTTCAGTCCCATCAGTCTACCCAACACTATTTTGCAAATTTATTTCAGTTCTTCAGTCTCCCGAGATTCTCTGTCCTCTTGTACATCTGTGAGATTGTTTGTGTCTTCCTTAGTGAAGACAGAACCAAAGTACCTGTTCAACTCTTCTGCCAGTTCCTTGTTCTCCATAATAATTTAACTGTTTCTGCCTTCAAGGCACCCACATTTGGCTCCAGAACTAACCTGATTTTCCCAGTGTACCTGCATATTGAAATCCCCCATAATCACAGTGGCATTACCTTTTTTTACATGCCAATTTTAACTCCTGCTTCAATTTGCATCCTACATCCAGGCTACTGTTTGGGGGCCTGTAGATAACTCCCATTAGTGTCTTCTTGCCTTTACAATTCCTCAATTCTATCATGGCCTCTTGTGCCGCATTAATTTCCATACAATTGATTTTATTTTAAATATAGTTTAAATACAAGTTTAATTTCTTTTTGCATCTCAGGGTAAGTATAAACAACTGAAATCCATTTGAAGTTTGTGTTGCCATCTGCTAAATTGTTCATGTGAGCCATCTTCTTCTACAGTAGTTAAATAGCTTTCCAATTATTGTCAGTGCAAACAGTTCACTTAATCTTTGAGCGAGAAAAGGTGTCCAGGCTGATACAGCCAGGGAGAAAATAATGGTGCTAGTCGTTGCAGTTGTTGCTCTATCATTTTACCTACCCCACTTTTCTCTAGGAGAATGAAGAAGAAGAGTAAATGCAGAGGCAGCTCACTAATTTAGACAGATAAGTACATGTATGTAGGCTGAGGGACTTTCTGAGCAAGTTATATCCTTAATTGCAGCCAAAGGGCATGGAATTTGCTTGTTTGTTATCAGTTTTAACATTGAAATAGGAAAAAATAAAAATGTACCCTCAGCTCTTTTTTGGGGGGGTATTTATGAAATTAGGTAAATCTACCTTTACATTTTCTTTTCTCTTTTATTCAGATGGACACTAATGACACTAGGGAGAACTGGCTGATGGCAAATTGGTGAACTGAAATTCTTGAGCCATAGTTAAAATGTTAAGAGACCTCAGCGTAAATTACAAATATAGTTGGTCTACGGAAATACAAGGAACTCCAGGACTTCCCATAATGTCTTAATCAAACTATTGGTGCCGATCACCTCTTTCATTTTGAGGGCTAAACCAATGAAGCTACATAGTTACTTGAACTGAAATCGGTATTCATATAATGATATGTAATTTAAAAGTTAGTGGCATTTAATATTTGTAACAGTACACAATCATGTTTTTCATAAGTATGACATGGAAACCTATTGGGTTTAGTGGCTTTTGAAAAACATCTTAAAATATAATGAGTAAACACACCAATACACATTTTCTCTATTTTTCTCCTACAATCAATGTTTCTGCTGCTTTGCCCTTTTATAGAACCAACAGAGTGAGAAGTCCTTGTGATGGATGTAGTCTCTGTTACATTTGACATTCAGCAGTGATCAATTTCAGAAACAAGTTGCAAGTCCTCCCCTCCCATTTGCTGACTTACTGAGTAATTGTATTGCTTGGCATGCAAGACTACTCTAAAAAGCATTGTCTTGACAGCGTTGCCTTGCATGTGGCAATATGATTTGTAAATCCGTGTTCGTGCCTTTGTTTTTATGACAGATCCAGCACTGCCACCAGCAGAAATTTATCTACCTCTCCAAAATCCTCGACTTGCAGCAATTCATACTCGTCCTCGTCCTTGTCCTCCCCTTCTACAGTCTCTAATGGTGACAGCAACAACTCCAGCAACATATTAAACAGCTCCAGCTCCACCAGGGGGTGAGTGCACCTGTATGGTGGAAAAACATTGCCTTGATTATAACCAGTTTTTATTATTTCAGACAAAGGAATGTGATCCGATGACCTTTAAGCTTCCCAATTCATTATTCACCCAAACTTGTTTTTCCTCTTCTGTTCATTTATCCTATTTGGTTGCCCTACACGTTTTCACACAAGGAAAATGGAAAAGAAAACTAGGACCAAGCAGCAGACTGAGATTGCTGATATCTGCTTCATTTACTCAAAATTAAATCCTAAATGAGATGAACCCCTGCACACTCGACCTTTATTAAATCAAGTTGTTCATTGCTCCACCTTTCAGAAATTTCAAAAGAATCTTGTTTTGCTAATTGTTTACTGAATAACTGAGTGAATTATCCTTGAAGATTTGTTGTTCTAGAATTATTAACCCCATTGATGAAAAAATAACCGACTCTTTCTGCAGTGGTACGATTTTGTTATAAACTTTTCAATTATAATTTTGATCTCTCCTGAACGTTTATCCATTAAATTGAATTTTCTAAGCCTGACTTTCTTGAAGAGAATAGTTACATTTAATTGCAGACAACTTTACTTGAAATATGTATCTCCACATTTACAGAGAACGATGTTCAAATTTTGCCCACTGTCTTGACAAACATCCATGAGAATATTCTTTATACTAAATTAAAATGTACATTGGTTAATTTTTACTGGTTTGGGACAGTTAAGTACCACATAAAAAATATTTGCATGACTGTAATTGCTTTATTTGCTGTTGTCTGTATTGTAGCTGCTTCAAATAATTTTAATCTTATTTTAAATTTCAGAGGGCGAATCTCTCTAATTTAATTCCATGTTTTGGGGGAGAATACTTTTGGTTTTTCGATGTTAAATATTAAATGTTTTGTGCTGTCTTGTGTAGTTGTCCAAGATGGCAAATGCCTTAACATACAAA
This sequence comes from Raja brachyura, assembly GCA_963514005.1. The sequence continues at coordinate 18,835,435 of OY740796.1, read as the reverse complement.
CTTATATTTGCATGCAACTTCTGAAAAAGGATAATGAATACTGTTTTCCAACATATGAGAATTTAATTGGTGATTTTTTTTTGTTTCAGATCAAGCGGATATGGTTCTATGAACAGTAGTTATAGGGAATCACCGAGTCAAGCAGGCCTTTGTGGCCTAAGTAACCTTGGTAATACATGCTTCATGAATTCAGCATTGCAGGTAACACTCCACAGATTTTAATGTTTTTATTGCTGGTGAAACATTCATATTTTTACACTTATGTTACATAGAAACATAGAAAATAGGTGCAGGAGGAGGCCATTCGGCCCTTCGAGCCAGCATCGCCATTCATTGTGATCATGGCTGATCGTTCCCTATCAATAACCCGTGCCTGCCTTCTCCCCTTTTCCCTTGACTCCACTAGCTCCTACAGCTCCATCTAACTCTCTTTTAAATCTATCCAGTGATTTGGCCTCCACTGCCCTCTGTGGCAGGGAATTCCATAAATTCACAACTCTCTGGGTGAAAACGTTTTTTCTCACCTCAGTCTTAAATAACCTCCCATTTATTCTAAGACTGTGCCCTCTGGTTCTGGACTTGCCCAAAATTGGGAACATGTTTCCTGCATCTAGCTTGTCCAGTCCTTTTAATATTTTATATGTTTCTATAAGATCCCCCCTCATCCTTTTAAACTCCAGTGAATACAAGCCTAGTCTTTTCAATCTTTCCTCATATAACAGTCCCGCCATCCCCGGTATCAATCTCGTGAACATACGCTGCACTGCCTCAATCACAAGGATGTCCTTCTTCAAATTAGGAGACACAACAATAAGTTGTGAACTTATGAAATGAACCCCAACACAGAATTGATTATCTTTGGAACAATGGAGACCGGCTCGAGCTGACTTCGTTCCAAGAGAGTTTCCTTAACTATGGTTTAATAACGGCAAAAAAACATATTAAAATTCTGGAAAAATGCAACAACACCAATGCTTAAAATGAGGATTTCAAACATGTCTGAATTGTTACACCTAGAAGATATGAGATTCGTCCTAGCAGGCAAATCAGACCAATTCTTAAAGATTTGGTCTCCCTTTATCGATTTATTACAAGTATATGGTGCAACATAATCCTGAAAATAAACTGTTTCAGAACCGGGTGAGGGGTGCGCAAAGATAAGAAGTAGGTCTATCCCTTCCACTTTATTTCCCTTTTATTATTATTTTTTTAATATATCTCTCCTCCTTTCTCTCTTTTTCTTGTACTTTTCACGAACTATCACTTTCACCACCTTACCTAACCCTCTTTTTCTCTCTTTTTGCTTATATTACTTTTTTATTATTAAATTCAAAAAAAGAAGTTGTATATGAAATGTACTATATTATTCTTAATGTACCCTATTGTATATGACTTATAATTTAAAAAAACAATTTTTTTCAAAGTTGTGAACTTATTCCCTGCCGACCAACATAGTAGTGGGGACGGAATTAAAGATGATTAAGAACAATTTCAATTTTGGTTTCTTTCAGTGTTTGAGTAACACTGGTCCATTGACGGATTACTTTCTACAAGGCAAGTATGAAGAGGAGCTAAATCGGGAGAACCCTTTGGGGATGAGAGGAGAAATTGCTGAGGCATATGCTGAGCTCATCAAACAGATGTGGTCGGGAAGGAATGTTTATGTGGCACCACGAATGTTCAAAGTAAGTCTTTATCAGCTGTATTCTGGGGGTGGGGGGAGAGGGCTGTCTTGAACTCGGCGATTGGGCGGCGCGGACACTGAGTGGGCAGGGCCGACTGTGAGGGGCTGGTGGGCCTCAGTAGCGCTCGGAACCTCGCGGGACCTCTGAAGCCCTCGAAAGCCCAACCAAATTACTGCGTGTTCAGCGGCTTCAATCCAGAGCCCGGGGGGGGGGGGGGGGTGTGTAACTCGCAGCCTGTGGAACAAAATGCCCAGTGGGCTGCGCGTTGAAAACACTCCGCAGCGGGCCACGAGGAGCAGAGTCATTGTGACATCATCAGCTCGATAGCTTTAAAAAAGATTTCAGTTTTGTGAACAATTTTAATATATAACTCAAGAAATAATGAATCTAATTTTCAGATGAGGTGATTTTTGAGATCATGAGATAAATCTCTATTGGAATAGGTAGAAATGTCACCGTTAGTGCATCGTGTTTTCGAGGAGATGTTAATCACAGACAAACAACGCACACTCGCAAAGAAATACATCCACATCCAAGATCAGAGTTATATAATTATAGAGATGTTGCCATATTTTCTTTCAGTAGCGTGTTATGTAAGCAGAAATTTCATGCATCTTTTGCCCTTCCGCTGTTTGAAACTCATTTCTGTACTTGTATTGAACCAGTTATTGTATTTAATATCTAGCGTGTTATGTTTTTTTAAAGTGAGAATGCATGTAAGTAAAATTTAATGACTATCAATGCGAGGCATGTTGTAAGGAACGCTGAAAGCCAATTTCCATCTCGTAGAAAAAAACCCACGATTGGCTAATTACAATGAGAAATATTTTCTATTTAGTTTTCATACAGTGGACAAAAAAAATACACTGGCATTTGTTAGACTAGTATTTCCACTCCACTGCAAACTAGTGGAATGATATTCTAAGCCTGCCACCAGATTTTGAATATTTTTAATTTTAATCCAATGTGGATATTAAAACCAGAATATGCAAATATTTTTTCGTGTCTGCACTTTGGAACTTTGTGGGGCTGCAACAAATTAAGAACTTTATTCCATGTAATCAATCAAAGATCCAACGACAAAATAATGGAACACAATATCCTGAATTTCACTGGTTATTGCCAGCATTTCCAAATAGAACACGCAACATTAAGTTCTACATGTTCACTCCTAAGAATTCAACTCGAGGATTTGCCAGCAATTTTATTCATGCCTTGTTTTACTGGGATCTACAGCATTACATTTGAGGACTGATGCAGGATCAAACTCATCAATTATTTTATTGGAGGGTATTGCATGAGGAGACACGGGATTTTTAAGGAGTTTGAAGAAGGATCCCAACCCGAGACATCATTTATTCATGTTTTTCAGAAATCTCCGTCTTAAAAATATCGATTGACTTGGCCTCCACAGCTTTCAGTGGGAATAAATTTCACAGATTCATCAGAGGCTGGCAAATATGTGGAATTCATTGCCACAGACGGATGTGGGGGCTAAGTCGATGGATATTTTTAAGGCGGCGATTGATAGATTCTTGATTAGTATGGGTGTCTGGGGTTGTGGGCAGAAAAATAAGATTGAGAGGGAAGGATCTATCAGCCATGATTGATTGACGGAGTAGACGTGATGGGCCGAATGGCCTAATTCTGCTCCTATAAAATAACTTGCTGAGTTACTGCAGCGCTTTGTCCTTTATTTGTAAACCATCATCTGCAGTTTCTTGTTTCTACAAGGGCTTTTAATTGCTATTTTACTTTAGTTTGCAATTTAATTATTTTAAATGATTAATTATTTACTTAAACTACGTTAAAGGTCTCTGCATGTCTTAAGAAATTGAAGCAGGATAGGCCATTAGGATCCTCACAAGCTATATCATTCAGTAGGATTGTGATTCATCCTTCACCTCGCTGCCACTTTGCAGCACTAACTCTCATGTCCCTCAATTTCCTTAATGTTCAAAAATCTATTGATCTCGGTTTTGAATATTCCAAGAAACTCAGCCTCTGCAGCCCTCATGGATGGTGAATTAGAAGATTCATGGCTCTGTGCAAAGGCATTTCTTTCTGCCTCTGTTGTGAATGGATAATCATTTACTTTGAAACTCTGACCCTTAGTTCTACACCTATTCAAGGGAAACATCAGCCCTGCATCTACCTTATCAAGCCTCATAAGATGTTTGTCAGCTGATCTCCATTTTTAATGCCAGAGATTATACAGCGTCCTCCATAATGTTTGGGACAAAGACCCATCATTTATTTATTTGCCTCTGTACTCCATAATTTGAGATTTGTAATAGAAAAAAAATGTCATGTTAAAGTGCACATTGTCAGATTTTAATAAAGGCCGTTATTATACATTTTGGTTTCACCATGTTTTTGCAGTGTTTAGACATAGCACCCCCCCCCCCCCACCCCCCTCAGGTGATTGACTTGGCCACTCAAGAATTGACCATTTCTTAGCTTTGAAAAACTAAAGGATCTGCCCAGGACCCAAAGCATACTACCTCATTTGTGAGAACACAGTGGTGGGGGTGTTATGGCCTGGGAATGTATGGCTGCTGAAGGTACTGCCTCACTTATCTTCATTGATGATACAACTGCTGATGGTGGTAGCATATTGAATTCTGAAGTGTATAGACACATCCTATGTGCTCGAGTTCAAACAAATGCCTCAAAACTCATTGGGCGACAGCTCATTCCACAGCAAGGCAATGATCCCAAACTTGCTGCTAAAGAAACAAAGGAGTTTTTCAAAGCTAAAAAATTGTCAATTCTTGAGTGGCCAAGTCAAACACCAAGATCTGAACCCAATTTAGCATGCCTTTTATATGCTGAAGAGAAAATTGAAGGGGACAAACCCCAAAACAAGCATAAGCTAAAGAGGCTACAATGCAGGCCTGGCAGAGCATCACCAGAGAAGACACCCAGCAACTGGTGATGTCCATGAATCACAGACTTCAACCAGTCATTGCATGCAAAGGATATGCAACAAAATACAAAACATGACTACTTTCATTTACATGACATCGCTGTGTCCCAAACATTATGATGTCCTGAAATGGGGGGTAACGATGTGTAAATACTGCTGTCATTTCTACATGGTGAAACCAAAATGTTTAACAATGGCCTGTATTAAAATCTGACAATGTGCACTTTAACCACATGTGATTTTTTTAATATATTACTAATCTCAAATTGTGGAGTACAGGGCCAAATAAATAAATGATGGGTCTTTGCACCAGACATTATGGAGGGCACTGTAGGTCTAGTCAGCCTAATGTTTCCTCACTCAAGAATCCCTTCCCTTCTCTACTCTAGCACAATGGTAAAGCTGGGGATAGGGATGTGCTGGCTGCTGGAAACTGTTTGTTTGTGGGTGGGGGGGGGGAATATGATGAGGTCGAGCAGCAGAGGTGACCCAGTGACCCTGTCAAAAGTCTGAACATCTAGCCAAACTCCAGGATGTGGAAAGCCAGTAAGATTAGCCCTCTGCATCCAGAATAGTTTCATATTGTGGGAAAAACATGGTCACCAATTTATTTAGGAAGGACCAGGTCACCAAGGCTAACAAATCAATGTGATCCAAGATCAACAGCTACATTTGAACATTATCTTCAGGAAACAAGCAATGCAAAATGTGTCCAGCATTTTATAATGTTACGTACCTTGCAAGATGACTTCCATTTAAATAATATTCTGCATTTTGTGTCACCTTAAATGATTTTTCCAGTTATTTGCCTGCCTTCGAAGCTTACATTCAACTGCACAGTCAGACAAGGACAGGAACAATAAATTACATGCAATTTGTAATCTGAGCCAATAATGTATATTTTATAGTGATACTAAATCTTTCATAATGAGGAAAAAGGAAATTGCACCAATGCTAGCCTTCCATGACATAAAATCACAAAGGTGGTTCATGAACTCCAAAAGCACTAATGAGAATACATTTATTCTGATCCATTAATAATCAAGTTAAGGATTGAAACTTGTTTGCTTTAAAATCTTTTTTTTTGCCTAAATGCGTTTGAGCATTCCTGTATTTTGGTGTGGATGACATAAAATCATAAAAATTGTACTGTATGGAAATGGACCTACCTCACCTATGCCAATTGTGATGCCTATCTATGCTAATCTCATTTAGAAACATAGAAAATAGGTGCAGGAGGCCATTCGGCCCTTCGAGCCAGCACTGCCATTCAATATGATCATGGCTGATCGTCCGCTATCAATAACCCGTGCCTGCCTTTTCCCCATATCCCTTGACTCCACTAGCCTCTAGAGCTCTACCCAACTCCTTCTTAAATCCATCAAGTGATTTGGCCTCCACTGCCCTCTGTGGCAGGGAATTCCATAAATTCACAACTCTCTGGGTAAAAAAGTTTTTTCACAGCTCGGTCTTAAATGACCTCCCCTTTATTCTAAGACTGTGGCCCCTGGTTCTGGACTCACCCAACATTGGGAACATTTTTCCTGCATCTAGCTTGTCCAGTCCTTTTATAATTTTATATGTTTCTATAAGATGCCCCCTCATCCTTCTAAACTCAAGTGAATACAAGCCTAGTCTTTTCAATCTTTCGTCATATGACAGTCCCGCCATCCCAGGGATCAATCTCGTGAACCTACGCTGCACTGCCTCAATCACAAGGATGTCCTTCCTCAAATTAGGAGACCAAAACTGTACACAATACTCAAGAAGTGGTCTCACCAGAGCCCTATACAACTGCAGAAGAACCTCTTTACTCCTGTACTGAAATCCTCTTGTTATGAAGGCCAACATTCCATTAGCTTTCTTCACTGCCTGCTGTACCTGCACGCCAACTTTCAGTGACTGGTGTACAAGGACACCCAGGTCTCGCTGTACCTCCCCCTTACCTAACCTAACCCATTGAGATGATAATCTGCCCCCTTGTTTTTGCCGCCAAAGTGGATAACCTCATATTTATCTATATTATACTGCATCTCCCACACATCTGCCCACTCACTCAACCTGTCCAGGTCCCCCTGCAAACTCCTAACATCGTCTTCACAGTTCACACTGCCACCCAGCTTGTTGCATCCGCAAACCTGCTAGTGTTGCTCCTAATTCCCACTTCCAAATCATTTATATATATATGGTATACAATTGCGGCCCCAACACCGAGACTTGCGGCACTCCACTCGCCACTGCCTGCCATTCTGAAAAGGACCCGTTCACTCCTACTCTTTGCTTCCAGTCTGCCAGCCAATTTTCTATCCATGTCAACACCCTACCCCCAATACCATGTGCTCTAATTTTAGTCACCAGTCTCCCGTGCGGGACCTTATCAAAGGCTTTCTGAAAGTCTAGATACACTACATCCACTGGCACCCCTTCATCCATTTTACTTGTCACATCCTCAAAAAATTCTAGAAGATTAGTCAAGCATGATTTCCCTTTCATAAATCCATGTTGACTTGGACTAATCCTTTTACTGCTATCCAAATGCTCCATTATTACCTCTTTAATAATTGACTCCAGCATCTTTCCAACCACCGAGTAAGGCTAACTGGTCTGTAATTCCCCATTTTCTCTCTCGCTCCTTTCTTGAAAAGTGGGATAACATTAGCTATCCTCCAATCGACAGGAACTGATCCTGAATCTATTGAACATTGGAAAATGATCACCAATGCGTCCATTATTTCTAGAGCCACCTCCCTGAGGACCCTGGGATGCAGACCATTAGGCCCAGGGAATTTATCATCCTTCAGTCCCATTAGCCTACCCAATACTATTTCTCGCCTAATGAGAATTTATTTCAGTTCCTCTACCCCCTTAGATCCTCTATCCTCCAGTACATCTGGGAGATTGTTTGTGTTCTCCTTAGTGAAGACGGATCCGAAGTACCTATTCAACTCTTCTGCTATTTCCTTGTTGCCCATAATTATTTCACCCGTGTCTGCCTTCAAGGGACCCACATTTGACTTTGCTACTCTTCTTCCCTTAACATACCTAAAGAAGCTTTTACTGTCCTTCTTTATATTCCTGGCCAGCTTCCCCTCGTACTTTATCTTTTCAGCCCGTATTGCCCGTTTTGCTTCCTTCTGTTGTCCTATGAAAGGTTCCCAATCCTCCGGCTTACGGCTACTCTTTGCTGTATTATACATCTTTTTTTAGTTTTATTTTATCCCTAACTTCTCTTGTCAGCCACAGTTGCCTCCTATTCCCCTTAGAATCCTTCTTCCTTTTTGGAATGAAATGATCCTGCGTCTTCCGGATTATGCCCAGAAATTCCTGCCATTGCTGTTCCACCGTCATTCCTGCTAGGATCCCTTTCCACTCTACTTTGGCCAGCTCCCCTCTCATGCCTTCATAGTCCCCTTTGTTCAATTGCATCACTGCCACTTCCGATTTAACGTTCTCCTTCTCAAATTGCAGATTAAAACTAATCATATTATGATCACTACCTCCAAGCGGTTCCTTTACCTCGAGTTCTCTTATCATACCTGGTCCATTGGACAACACTAAATCCAGAATTGCCTTTTCTCTGGTCTGCTCCATTACAAGCTGCTCTAAGAATCCATCTTGGAGGCTTTTGTTTTCATTTGGTCCTTATCCCCTTTTCTAACAGTCCAACTACCTTTTAACTTTGTGTATTTGCCTCTACCACTATCTCTGCCAGCACCTTCCAGACTACCAGCACCCTCTGCGGAAATACTTACCTCCTTGGCTGTCCTTTCAAATTTCCTTCCCTCTCACAAACCTTTGCTCTCTAGTTTTTCTAGATCCTAACCTGGGGATAAAGATGCTGACTAATTTATCTATGCCAGTTATAATTTAATTAAACCTCAGCACACCATTTAGAAAAGTGCTCCTATAAAGTGCAAGCGTGCAAATGGTGTGCCTGGGCACTTGCTGCACAGCAGTTGCCAGGTGGCAGCTTCCTGTGGGACATAGCTCTTCTAATAACTCATGAAGTAAATATTTGTGATTTGGGTTTTTTTTTAACATATATCCACATCCCAATCAATATTTTGCCACTGTTTTTCATTGACAAGCAGTTAATCATCTATAGTGTGAAACAGTAGGCAAGTAATGTAATGGATTAGGGTTACAAAATGCGTGGGTTGCAGAAGGTATGGATCTTAAAATGATTTGCACCTGGTGCTCCCATGAAGTCCACTTGGTCATCGTTAGATGAGTTGTGAGTCATCCTGATATTTAAGGTTTTCGGCCTAAGGTCTTGAACAAACTGGTTACCATTTAAAAAAGTTTGGATTAACTTTGTTTTTACTGGAATCTCAGTATGTCTGTGTCTAAACAATTCCAATAATTAATTATTTCAAATAAGCATTCATTTAACTTAAATTGAAACAATGGTGTGAGTATTTTTCTTTCTCTCTTCAGACACAGGTTGGATGTTTTGCTCCCCAGTTTTCAGGATACCAGCAACAGGATTCTCAAGAGTTGCTTGCATTTCTTTTAGATGGTTTACATGAAGATTTAAATCGTGTGAAGAAAAAACCCTACTTAGAACTTAAAGATGCCAATGGTAGGGAAGATGAGGTGAGTCTTGTTCTGAATAATCTATTTTAAAGGATGCATTTTTAATGCAAGGTATATTTTACATCACACACCTGCTTCAAATTTTAACTTCCAACTATTTTTCCCTCAGTTAGATCGTGGAGATTTTGCTTACAGTAAATCCTTCAATAATTAATGGAATATGCTCAAAGGGTAACATGGCAATATGTGTTCGTAAGCACTTCCCAATTGATTCAAAAGTTGCTGGGTGCTGGGGCAGTTGAAATACAAATGAAAATACTGCTGCATTTATTGTAATTTCTGCTTGATTATATTAGTGTTATGCTGGTCTCCAGCTCAAAGTATTATGGATATAACGGCTGCCCCATTATCCAGGCCAAAATCTCCATGCAGTGTCTTGTGTTATCAAGTTGTAATCTTTTAATTTTTAATGTTAAACCAAGCTTTTATCTTGTTCAGCTGCATGTAACTGCTTGGTACTGCTCAAAGAACAACAAGAATTTCTCCTGTCTAAGTTGATTGTCAGCCACTACCAATGGAGGATTAGTTTTAAAACCCGAGGTTCATTTGCTGTTGTGAAACATTGTGGACAAAATTAGCTTCATAATATGTTTCATATAGCTATGAATGATTGCAATGTTAAAATTAACAGGCCCTTAGCTCAAACACAAGCTCATCCCCCTCTTTCTCCCCCCCCCCCCCCCCCAAAATACATCACTTTAGCATCCAGGTTGGTGCCAGCATTCCAAGTGAATGGAACTGCAGATGTCAATGCTGGGACCCCCAGATATGAAGTGTAGCTAGCCTCTGAGCTTGCTGAGACTGAACTCCACCCCTGGGCACAGAACAGAGTTTAGTGGTGAGGCAAGAGGTCAGATGGGCTGGTGTCTGACATCAAGCATTGTCCTGACTCTGGTGCTGCAGTATACCAGCATGAATGTCAGCAATGTGCTGACCTTCGAAGAGGACAGGTCGAGCTGTTCTCTTCTAGATATGCGGCAAAATGTTGGTATGTTTTAGCAATTCCATTAGTTGTGAAGTTTAGTTTAATTTATTGTCGTGTGTACCGAGGTACAGGGAAAGTTTTTTTTTTTGCACGCTATCCAGGCAGCGCAAAGACCATACATGATTAAAATCGTGCCTCGTACAGGATGAAGCAAATTATTTTTAGTGCAAGATAAATTCTGATTAAATATGGTCCAAGGGGTAATGAGGTGCATGTTAGCTCAGGACCGCGCTCTAGTTGATAATAGTTAGGTGAAAGTGCTTTGATAATCCTGAACACGCAGTGTGGTCAATTATAATGCAAGCTCTTTATGTCTTAATGTGCCTTACAAATGTTTTTGTCCTTTTTGATTATAGATAGTCGCCACAGAAGCTTGGGAAAACCACAGATTAAGGAACAACTCCATCATTGTGGATATCTTCCACGGGCTATTTAAATCTACTCTAGTATGCCCAGAATGTTCAAAAGTTTCTGTGACATTTGACCCATTCTGTTATTTAACGCTGCCATTACCTATGAAGAAGGACCGCACCATGGAAATCTTCCTTGTACGGGCTGACCCAAAGTCAAAGCCAACACAGGTTTGCTTACTTTCTCTGTATGGATTAAACATTATCATTAAACATTTTATATGTCATTATACAATTATAACAATCAAGCTAAGAAAATAATGTCACTTGCTGTCACTAAATACATGTTTTTCTTTGAACTATTTTGGACTGTATTACTCTATTAATGGACTGCTTATTTTACAGTATAGGGTAATTGTCCCAAAGCTGGGTACAATTTCTGACTTATGTACAACGCTTTGTCAGATCTCTGGAATTGCTGCAGAAAAGGTAAGCTGTTCCAATTTTTACTCAAATATTACATTTTACAATTAAAATCATCCATTAATTTAGAAATCGCTTTTATTTTGCAACATCCTGGAAAGACTTGACAGCAGGAGCTCATTTAATTGCAATCTCTAAGGCAGTCAGTTCCATTATATGATTATCACATACTGTCTGCTTGCTGAAAGCTCCCAGTACACCAGATGAAGGACAGCAGGTAATTAATCCCGGTGTCCTGGCCAACATTTATTTCTCAATTAATATTACCAAGAGAAATTATTGTCGTTTTTCCATGGAGACACGTGACTACAGATGCTGGAATCCTGAGCGAAACACAGTGCTGGAACAACTCAGCGGGTCAGGCAACATCTGTGGAGGGAATGAACAGGCGACGTTTCAGGTCGTGACCCCTCTACAGAAGGATGTCTGATTCGTAAGTATGAAGAAAGGTCCCGACCTGAAACTTTGCTTGTCCAATCCCTCCTTGAAATGCTACCTGACCTGCTGACTTTCTACAGCAGTTTGTATTTTTGTCATGTTTACCTGTTTTTGTGGGCATCTATATATATGCAGCTCCCTCGTCAAATAGTAATTACAATTGAGAAGTACTTTATTATTGGTGAAGTACTTTGGCATATTCTGAAAGGAAGTCAAAAGTCCGACAGAAATGCAAGATTTTTTCCTGACGGTGAATTATCATTATAGCTAATCAATCTGAGCTGCAGTTAAAAAAAGTAAAATGTGCTCAGCAAGTTAGACTGCACATCAGAGAGAGAGAGAGAGAGATTAATTGGTTCATGCCAATCATCTTTCATCAGAAAGAATGCCAGGAAATTGCTATTATCGATGAAATAAAAAGTCCTGTTTCTTATTACATCACCTATCTACTTAATCTGATTGCCATTGTAAAAACAAGAAACTGCCGATGCTGATTTGTAATAAAAGGCACAAAGTGCTGGAGTAACTCAGCAGGTCAGGCAGCATCTGTGGAGAATGTCGATAGGTGACATTTTGGGTCAAGGCCCTTGTGTGGTTGGGGAGGGGTGAGAGGAAGAAACCTGGAAGAGAGGAGGAGCAGAACTCAGCCTGACCGGTAATGTGGATTTACTCCCTCTGTGTCCACCTATTACCTGCCAGGCTTTGTCCTGTCCCTCCTCTCTTCCAGCTTTCCTTCACCCCCCCACCAGTTTAGTATACGGGACAATCGCTGGCCGGCGTGGCCTCGAAGGGCCTATTTCTGCGCTGTATCGCTAAATAATAATAAACTAAATAAATCCAAACTAAAGCTATTTATTGTATCCATGACATAAATGTAAGATATTGGGCGGGGGATGAATGGAACGAAACCAAACCAAGCAGGTATCACCAATGAATGACTTACAGTGACAATGGCCACTTATGGCAATAAACAAAGCAAATTATCAAAAGTTGGAAAGTTGGATATTGAGTGCAGAAGGCTGCAGTATGCCCAGTTGAAGATGAGCCTAAAGCTTGCATTAGGCATCATTGCAGCTGTGCAGAATGCCAGTGACAGATGGGTCAGAGTTTAAATAGGATGGAGAATTAAAATACCAGGCTCAGGATATTTGCTCACACTTGTGGGCTGAATACAGGTGCTCTGGAAAGTGCATTCCAATCTGTAGTTTATCCAATGTGGAGAAGACCATATTGTGAACATTAAATGCAGAAATGCAAATGAATCACTGGAAAAACGTTTAAATCGCTGGCTGGTTGGTAGAAGAGAAGTTATCTTGCTGCCTTCCAGAGAGATGAGAACTTGATAGCAGCAGAATAATATTGAAAAAGGGTGTTTCACAGAGATCACTCATTGGGAACAATTATAGGCAGAACGTGTTACTTAACCAAATTTTCCAAATATCTTTTTACAACAGTATATTTCCAAGAACTAAAATAGCTAATTAATTCAGTCTAATACGCGTAACAATGTCGAACTGTTGGATCGACATGTCATGAGTTAAAACTTGTATACTTTGCTTTCAGATGGTAGTCACTGATGTTTACAATCATCGGTTCCACAAAACCTATCGACAAGATGAAGCCTTGAATCATATTATGGACAGGGATGATATTTTTGTGTAAGTTTAAAAGACACATATTTTCCATTTTCTATCAAAATGTGGCAAAAGTAATTTGAAGCTTAAGTTAGTTCAGGTACTTGCCGGGTGATGTTTATTTTCATCGTGTGGAAAACTTATGACTGAGTTACTTTTCTTTTTGCCTGGCATCTACCCTTTTTAGCACCTTCCTGCTGTTTGGACGATCATGCTTTAACCATTTATTTGCACCATATAATGTATAACAGTTTCCAATTATTTTTATTTCAAGATATAATTTCTTTTAGTTGATCCGTTCTCTATATTTTTACAGTTATGAGGTTTCTGGCGCTGGAGAAGATGACGTAGAAAGTTCAAAGTACATCAACCTACCAATATATTTCCGTGAGAAACGGTTGCGTTCATCTAATACACCTGCAGGCACGATTCTGTTTGGTCAGCCATTGTTGATCTCTGTTCCCAAGGACAATATTACCCTGGATAATTTGTATGACCTGATCCTTGCACGAATTTCGTAAGTTTACTTATATTTTATTAACAAGAAAATAGTCCAAGCATTTTATGTTTTTGCCTTTTTATTGTTTTATATGTACTGATTTGTGGTTCTCATGCGGTTGAAATTCTTTTAACATGAATGGTTGTTCCTTTTTTTGGTCACAGTTGCATAACTACTACATCACTGTTTATAGAACAAGGCAAAGTTAGAAAATAAGCACATATTAACAAGAGGGATGGTGGAGAAATAATGTGTGTCTCTCTGGTATCTATGTGAAAGATTGACAATGCAAGAGAAACTGAGGAGACAATTTGTGTTGGTACCAACTGAGAAAGAGTCCTTAAGACTTAGTTACAACTGAATTGCCTGGAAACTATGTGATGGGAAGGTGATGAATGAGAACGATGTAGAAAGGTTAAAAAAATCAATGCTGGAAGTGAGGTACAGCACAACAGTGCTGAAAATCTGAAAGAAAAGAATGGTACAAGGATGTAACTAGTGGAGTGAGACTCCTGGAACCCTTCATGGCTCGGTTAATTACAATTTATGTTAAAGAACTGGAGAAGAGGACAGAAATAGTCTGCTGTTCCCACATGCAAGAGACGCCATTTTCTGACGCTGTTTTCAAAGACCACTCCGTGCTCCGGGAATTATGAGTGGTGATAAGTTGAGTGATAAATGGAGTTTAATGAGGGGGAAATATGAGTGCCTGTACTTCAGTGAGAGGAATTTAAAGGCAGACTGTTACGTAAAGGGAGAAAGAATGCAGAAGAATGAAGCACAAGGATCTAAGTGTTCTTGTGTGTGAACACAGGTACGGAAAATGAGCCTTTATTGCAAGAGGGCTAATGGATAGAAATAGGAAAGTATTATTGCTTGAGACTATACTTGGAGTATTCTTTATTTAAGATATTCCAATGTTGGTGGTAGTCCCAAAGAGATTCATTGGGCTGATTCATGAGTTCTCCAATCCCGTCTAATGTCTATCATAACTCTACATTCTTTGAAATATGTATGCTTCTTAGGGAGCATTCTGATGTAGATTTTGGTGTCTGCACTAATGGGGGGGGGGGGATCATAAAAGATGGAAAGTGCTTACAAGATTAGGAGCAAACTCCCACGAAGGGTGGTGAATGTCTAGTTCTCAACCCTAGAGGATGGTGGAATCTGCATCATATGGGATTTTGTAAGTAGATAATATTTTGGACAATTGTGAAATTGAGTGCTATGGAACTGGCACAGAAGAGACCAGAGCGGCTGATGATTGGGTCATTTCAAGAATTGTCCAGCTTATTCCTATTTTGTATCTATATGAAATACCCAGCAAGACAGGCAGTGTTTGTGGGCAATCAGACACTGGGATTGGGTACGAATGGAAAAAATATTAGATTATTGTCAATGATCACCTGATGGTTCGAATAGACTAGGAGAACTGAAGGTCCCGTTTCTGTGCTTAATAACTCTGGAGCATTGTTTGCATTTTTGGTTAAAGGTAACAGGATTGTGATGTTCTGTTAGATTTAACTATGATACATTAAGCATTGCACTTCTACACTTTTGTACACATTTTGATTTTTAACATTAGGGTAGCCGATTGGTGGATCCTTACCTATTGATGATGTAATGACTTGAGATGACAAATATTGTATTGTGATTAATTAGACCTGTTCCTTTGCTACTTTGTCATTTATGATTTATCTGTACTCTAGTATGCTGAATCTAGGCTACTTTATCCCAAGCAATCTTATAGCTATAAATCCACACCTAAACTATCTGAAATTTAAAGTTATTTTGATCTGTAGAGAATAATCTTTGTTCAGTTTAGTTTAGTTTAATTTATTGTTACGTGTGCTGAGGTACAGTGAAAAACTTTGTTGCATGCTAACCAATCAACAGAAAGACAATACATGATTACCATCGATCAATTTACAGTGTATAGATTCATGATTAGGGAATAGTCAAGAGTGTTTTATTGTCAAATGTCCCAGATAGAACAATGCAATTCTTACTTGCTGCAGCACAACAGAATATGTAATCATAATAATAGTCTATTGTAGTTCATAGCTTATGAGGGTTTAGTGTTTAATAGCCTGATGGTTGTAGGGAAGAAGCTGTTCCTGAACCTGGACGTTACAGCTCTCATGCTCCAGCCCCACCTTCCCTGTGGCAGTGGTGAGATGATTGTGTGGCCCAGGATGGTGTGGGTCTCTGATGTTAACTGCCGTTTTGAGGCAGCAACTCCGATAAATCCCTTCGATGGTGGGGAGGTCAGATGGACTGGGCAGTGTTCACAACTTTTTGCAGTCTTTTCCGCTCCTGGACGTTCAAATTGCCGAACCAGACAATGCTGCAACCAGTCAATATGCTCTCTACTGTGCACCTGTAGAAGTTCAAGAGAATCCTCAATGACATACCAAATCTCCGTAGCCTTCTCAGGAAGTAGAGGCACTGATGTGCTTTCTTTAGTGTGCTGGGTCCAGGAAAGATCGTTGGAAATATGCACGCCCAGGAATTTGAAGTTTTTGACTCTCTCCACCATTGTCCCATTGATGTAAACAGGATTGTGGATCCTCAACCTTTCTCTTCCAAAGTCCACAATCAGTTCTTTGGTTTTGCTGATATTGAGAGCCAGGTTGTTCTGGCACCATTTGGTCAGTCGGTCGATATCACTTCTATACTCATCACCATATGTAATTGAAATCAATAACATTTAGTGCAAGGTCAAGTCAGCAAAGTCTGTTCAAGAATAGACCGAGGGTCATCAAAGAGGTAGTTCAGCCCTGTTCTCTCGTTGTGGTAGGATGATTCAGTTGCCTGATAACAGCTGGGAAGAAACAGTCCCTGAATTTGGCGGTGTGTGTTTTCACACTGCTATACCTTTTGCCTGATGGGAGAGGAGAGAAAAGGGAGTGGTCAGGGTGCGACTCGTCCTTGATCATGCTTGCCAAGGCAGCGTGAGGTATAAATAGAGTTTGTGTGATGGTTCGGGTTGTGTCCACAATTCGCTGCCATTTCTTGCAATCTTGGATGGAGCTGTTCTCAAACCAAGCTGTGATGTATCCTAATAAAATGCTTTTTATGGTGCATTTGTAGAAGCTAGTGGGAGTTGCAGGGGACATGCCAAGTTTCCTAAGCCTTCTAAGGAAGTAGAGGCGTTGATGTGCGATCAGTGTTATATTATTCATATTGCATTGTTTTGAACTACTTTTTCTTTATAAAATCACTCTGCTCCTTCAGAGGAGTCCAACACAGGATTTGTCACATGAACCATTCAACTCGGTACTCAATACAGTACTTTTTATTGGCTATCAGGAATAAATGTAACCAAATATTTTTGAAGAAGGCAGTCAAGACTGGGTGAGGATTTCAGCAGAAAGTAAATCTTGACTTGCCTGATCCATGCTGTTCCTTTTGAACTGTTTTTAATGTATCTTGGCATAGCTCTTCTTTGGGGACTTCTAAATAGGACTTAATCTACATTTTTAATCTTTTATGACTTTCAAAAAAAAGCATGGCTGATCACATAGACAGGGATTGCAATGAAAGCACGTTATAGTTTGCAGTGTAAACTTAATAAAATTGCCCTAGTAAAGTTTTTTTTGTAATTTCAGTCGTTATGTGAAGCAAACACACAAGGAAATAATTGAAAGCAATAACTGTGGAAGCCAGAGCACAGACAACGGCTTGTCCAGTGAGACAAATGGCATAGGTGATGAAGGTAATGTTGCATAATTCTTTGTCATCTTTGTTATTACAAGCAATGTATTTGTTAAACTGGCACAGCATGTTTTTTCCTGATGTTTTCACTGATTGCTGTAGACTTTAGAGATACAACGTGGAAACAGGCCCTTCAGCCCACCCCGCAGACCAACCAGCGACCACCTCCGTACACAAGCACTATCCTACACACCAGAGACAATTTACAATTTTACTGAAGTCGATTAACCTACAAACGTGCAGGTCTTTGGACCATGGAAAGGAAACCAGAGCACGTAGAGAAAACCCACACAGTCACAGGGAGAACATATCAACTCCGTTCAGACAGCACCCATAGTTTGGACCAAACCCAGATCTCTTGCGCTGTAAGGCAGCAACAGTACCACTGCGCCGCCCCAGATCAAACTGGCCAAATCCTGCAGGATGTAACTACCAGCCATTGGAGTTAGTAACCAAACCAATGTAGAGAATAAACTACTTGACGTTGACCATGCCAGCCTACTTGTTTCAAAATTCTTTTTCATTCTTCTTAATTCTCAATTCCACCCAACTTTTTCATCAGCAAACTGAGAAATTTTATTTTTGGTTCCTTCGTGCAAAGCATTGATGCATGATGTGGCCAGCTGTGACACGAGCACTCATTCCTTGCAGTTCTCCATTTGTCATGGCATGCCACCTGCAAAGGACCCATTTGTTCCTACCGTTTCCTGTCTGAAAACCAGTTTTCAGTCCCATTAACTTATTTCTGTACACTGACTACTTATGTGGTACTTTTAATCAAAGGCCATTTGAAAATCTAACTGTAGCACATCCACAAGTTCCCTTTTATCTAATCTTCTGGTTTCATCCTCAAAAAGAAATACTGGGGTAGTTTGTCAAACAATATTTCCCTTTCATAAATCCTCTCAGCTTTCTAATCAACAATAGAGACAACATTTTGTGCCTATCTTCGGTTTAAACCAGCATCCTTCCTACACATGGAACAGTACAACGCAGGAACAAGCCCTTAAGCTCACAATGTCTGTGCTGACCACAATGTCATGTTAAACTAATCTCTACCTGCAAGTGATCTATGCCCCTCCAGTAATAGCGACTTTATTTGAATAACTAGTTTTTCTGATCTTTTATTTTAGTCATAATTACACCAGCCAGGTAATTTTGTTTTGCATCCTTTAGGTGAGGAGGAGATGGATCTTCAAAATGCAATGGGAGATAATGAGGAACCTGGCTCTGAACCAGAGAACAGCCAGTCTGACAGCTCTGCAGCTGACGAGAATGATAAGATGGAAAATGGGCCTACCAAGCGCACCACCAAAGAAAATACACAGAACTATAGAAAGAAACTATTCACCTTCAACTTGGTAAATGCCTATGGTACCTCAGATTTCAGCTCTATTACAGAAGATGGAACCTTTCTCAAGTTAAGCTGTAAGTCCCACAGTTTTACTACTAAATAAAAAAATATGGAAAACCATAGAATAAGGTACATTGTTAATACTACTTTCAAAACCCACTGGACACTTTCCCGATTCATTAATTTCCTCAGGAAGATATTACTCACTATGCAGCCATGATTCTTTGGATGTTGTGGTCAGATCCATTGCAGCAGAGCCTCTGAGTATTTCAAAGGCAAAAGCTGAAAGATATTTGATCAGCATGGGTGAGAAGTTACTACAGGTGGAAGGGAATGTAGAGTTGAGATCATAATTAAATCAGCACATGAACATATAAAACGCTCATGTGCCGATTTAATTATAAAACATATAGAACATATAAAAGATTAAACTGGACTGCAGATGCTGGTGTATACCAAAGTTAGACACAAAATGCTGGAGGCCCATTCTTAGTCATGTGTGTGACCTAAAAGATGACAAAATGTGGAATACAACTCTTCTAATTTTGAAAGCATTGCAGAATATGATTTTTTTATCGGTTTATCGTGAAATTTTTATGTTATGCTGACAATGTTTGTTTAGAGTCAGAGGCCACATACAACTGGTCACGTGTGTGACATCACACGGTAACATTCTACAAACTCTGGATTTTAAAAAGCTTGAATGCTCATATCTTTAGCAGACATGCATTATATTTATGTAGGTAGGAAAATAGCAATGAATAAGATTCATCTCTTACATGATTTTTTTTTTAAATGTATCACTTTGTGATGACATCTGGTCACGTGTGTGGCATTTTGGTACACTTTCCAAAGAATGGGCCTGGAGTAACTCAGCGGGTCAGGCAGCATCTCTGGAGAAAATGGACAGGTGACTTTTTCGGGACGGGACCCATCTTCAGACCTTTTACATAAAATGGCAGCATGCTTAAAAAGCGAATTGGCTTACTGCAGCTAATTTGCATGTGTTGTAAAATAATATTTGAAGGCTTTATATCTTTTTATGAACTTGCTGAAAATACAAATATTATAGATGATGTTCGATTGTACTAATCCAACCTTGAAATATACCTTGCAGCCTGTAACATTAAACATATGTGCCATAAATTAACCACTGTAATGTACAGACGTCATGCTGTGAAATGTGCTCATCAATGCATTTCATGTTAGTTATCCTTGAGAGTTGCTACATTTAATAATATGGTAAATTCTAATTCTCTCCTTCCATAACCTCTCATTCCAATGCGTAAAGAGTCATAAAGATACAGCATGGAGACAGGTCCTTCGGCCCACCGAGTTTGTGCCGACCATCAACCACCCATGTGCAATAATCCCACATTGATTATTCTCCCCAAATCTGCACCATCCCAGACTCTGCCGCTCGCCTATATATGGGGATCAATTTATAATGGCTAATTAACCTACCATATCTATGTTGTGCAGGAGGAAACTGGACTTCCCAGGAGAAAGGCACAATGTCATAAAGAAAATGTGCAAACTCTGCACGGTTGAATTGAATCTCTGGTGTTGTGAAATTGCGGCTTCACTAGCTGCACCACAGTTCTGTCCTTCAGAAACCATATCTACTGTATATCTGGTGAAAAGATGACTCATCAGCACATGCAAAATAGTCTAATCTGTAAACTCCATCCGGTATATTCGGTACATTTTAAGTTCCACATGTAGCAATGCAAAGTAGTTGCAATCTGCTAAATTACTCCAAATACTTTAATGCCTGTAATCAATTAATTTTTACATACAACATTAATCAAAACCAACTAAATCAGCAGAATTTAAGATTATTTTGGTGTGACTCATAACCACATTTATTGTTTTTCTTTCAGCACATTCCACAATTGCTGTAGACTGGGATCCTGAAATCAAAAAGATGTATTATGATGATCAAGAAGCTGAGGTAACTAGATTTTCTCTTGGAGATTTAGATCAGCAATGCAATAAATCACTGAGTGTATATTTATTTGAGAGAGGAGATACCCGGCGGTACAGAATGGTGAGAAAATGGATATGGACTGTAAAAATAATTGGCAAAGTTACACTTTCTGAGAATTACAATATATTTTAAAGATATTAAAGGCAAACTTCCAAAACCTGAGGTATTGATGAAATGCTGTCACTATTTTATAGCCAAAGTTAACAGATATTAATGCAATTGAGTCAGTTTTAATATTGACCGTAACAATCATAGCATTTGGATCCCTTTATTACCAGTCCTGGTTATTTTATGTCCTAATATCTTTAACATGTATGGTAAACTGTTTCAAGGCTTCTGTCACATAGATTTTAATGTTGTTGAGGTATTGGAGAAAAAAAATCTAAATATTTAGGTATGATTTTTGGTGTATCTTTTCAATAATTAAATAAGATGACTCTTAACTGTTGAAAATGATTCTGCCTTTGTGCTGTGTTCATCATCTTCATATGGGAAGTAAATTGGATAATAATACGTAGCACACTTGTGCAATGTGTGGTGAAATATGAATGATTCTTTTTCCAGGCATACGACAAGCATGAAAGTATGTCACAGCCTCAAAAGAAGAGAAGCTCGGTTGCCTTAAGAGATTGTATAGAATTGTTTATAACAATGGAAGTATTGGGAGAACATGATCTTTGGTTTGTATAGCTACTTTTCTTTAAAATTCTATCTCCATCACCTCACCTTGTTTTCCTCCTGTTTGCTCTGGAGCTTTGACCTTTCAGCTACTGGGATAGACAGGTTTAAACCTGAGTTCAAGTAGATTGAAGCTTGTCAAAATGCAAGTAGAATCACATAGCCCGGAAACAGGCCCATTGGTCCACTTGTCCATGCCGACCAAGCTAGTTCAACCAAGCTAATCCCATTTGCCTGTTTTTGGCCCATATCCCTCTGAATCCTTCTTATCCATGTACCTATCCAAGCATATTTTAAATTACTGCTGTGAAAGGGTTTTTGTCCAACCAAGTTGTCAAGAATCAATATTGACTATCATAATTAGCAATTTTTCTATGGGGCTATGTGTATATAAATGTACTGTATGCAGAATGTTTTAATGTGATTTTAGATTTAATGTTATAGTTTTAATGTTATTTCCTGTTGCTATATCTTTCAATCTTTACACCTTGTACCTTTATGATTGCCCAATTAAGTGACATTAGCCTTTTGCCATCTTCATTTTCCATGCATTTGGGTGGGGAATGCTGATGCAAGTTTATTTTCCCCATGTTGTTAAAAAGCTGAATAAAAAGTTCATTCTACTCCGGCCAATCGAGCCTCGGCCATATCAGTGTGACATCTTTGTGTTTGTATTTGCCTGCCATCTGGTGGCTTCTGTGTGAGATTACCAGTTATTACCAAATTAACAATGACCTAAGGCGCTGAAATGCGCTTTCATATTAATCAGGACCAAGAGTAGATCGTTGGACTCCTTGTGTCTATCTCATCATTCAGTCACTGCATTTGTCTCTAGGCCCCAATGATGAAAAACCTATCTTTTTTCAAATTTTATCTCTGTCAGAAAGTGCATCTCTGTTAGGTTTCTTTAGAAGCAATATTCATTTGAAATTGTACTATAAAAAAAAAACTCAAATATTATGCTTATGGCACCTTTTATAAATTCCAAATACACTGTAAACGCAAAGCATTACAAATATTTTTAAGATGGAAATCAAGGATTTTAATTTGTAAAGTAAGAGGCCATTATCCATTAATCTTGGATGTTTTGAATGCAAATCATTTTTATTGACATTTTAGCTTGTTGAGTTTAGTAGGATGGTTGGAGGTAGTATAAATTACAATTAGAGATATCTCTGAGTCCAAATCCGAAGCTCACTAAAAGTGGCTACGCAAGTAGAGCAGTAAAAAAGGTGCATGGTGTGCTTGCCTTCGTTGATCAGGGCATTGAATTTAAGACGGGAAGCCATGATGTAGATTTATAGGACTTTGGTTAGGCCACATTTGGACTATTGTGTGCAGTGCTGTTCAGCCCAATACAGGAAAGATGTTGAGGCTTTGGAGAGGATGCAGAAGAGGTTAGGCAAATTTGGATTTTCTCTGGAGCGTCTGAAGTTGAGTTAAGACCTGGGACCTTGTTTTCCAGGGTGAAAATGTCAAATATTAGATGGCATAATTTGAAGGTCAGAGGGAGGGAGTTTAAAGGAAAAATGCCAGACAAGTTGTTTTTTTTAAGTGGTGGAATGCGTTGTCTGGGATGGTGGTGGAGACAGATACCATAGTGGTTTTTAAGAGGCTTTTAAATAGGCACATGGGAATGGAGGGATATGGATCACGTACAGGCAAAGGAGATTAGTTTAATTTGGCATTATGTTTGGCACAGACATTTTGGGCCTAAGAGCCCATTCCTGTGCTCTATGGTTCCGTTTCTGTGTCATAACAATGTGTTTCTATTGTGTTGTGTTAACAAACACCAGTTGTGTCCCATTCTGATGTCTTAACCAAAATTAAAGACGATTGCCAACTAAAGCAATCCTGAGCTACCATCTACCTCATTGGAAACCCTCAAAATATCTTTAATTGGACTCTACTGGAATTTATTTTGCACTAAACGTTATTCACGTTATTCCCTTTATCATGTATTAGTACACTGTGGATAGCTTGATTATAATCATATATAGTCTTTCCACCAACTGGTTAGCACACAACAAAAGCTTTTTTTACTGTACCGCGACAATAAACTAAACTCGACTCAGACTAAAAATTTGTCGCAGTAATGTTAGAGATAAAAATTCTTTTACCACCATCCCAACATCAGATTGCAAACAAGCTCTTTCAGTGATTTGACTGGCAGCATATCCAGGCCATTGCCCCATTAAATGTTTAATGGCAGCATATCCAGGCCATTGCCCCATTAAATGTTTAATTTAGAGAGACAGTATAGAAATAGCCCCTTCAGCCAACTGAGTATGCAGCAACCAATTATCACCCATGCACTAGCTTTATGCTACACACTAGGGACTATTTACAGAAGCTAATAAACCTACAAACCGGCACGTCTTTGGAATGTGGGAGGAAACCGGAGCAACTTTAAAAATACCCATGCGTTCACAGAGAGAACGTACAGACTCCAAAAAGATAGCACTCGCAGTCAGGATCAAACCCAGGTCTCTGGCGCTGTAAGGCAGCAACTCTACTGCTGCGCCCCTGTGCCTACATTGAGCCTCCACTGTGGCTGGAGTAAAAAATAAATAAAGGGACCAACTGGTACCACTAGGAATAAAATAGTTCATGTATTCAAGATCACCATCCGTGACTCCTAGTGGAAGTGTAAATATTGGTTGAGAACAGGATTAAGTTTGGATCTCATACCTACCTACCATGCTTAAATAGTTGTGTGATGGTCTCTAATCTTGCCCTACAGCAAGGGATTGCACCTTGTAAGAAGGCACAACTAAAACCATCCTGGCAAATGATTAACACGGGATGAAAGTACTGAAGTAGAATTGGGAGGAAAGAAATGTTGTTTAAATTCATGGGCGCTGATCTATTTTGAATTGAATGCATCCTTCACAAAATAAACATCTTGTTATCTACACAGGTACTGCCCAATCTGTAAAAAACACCAGCAGGCCACGAAGAAGTTCGACCTGTGGTCTCTACCAAAGATACTTGTGGTACATCTGAAACGTTTCTCTTATAATAGATATTGGAGGGATAAACTTGACACTTTAGTAGAGTTTCCTATAAGGTAAGAACTGTTTTACTGTTCTTTTTTACAAATCATGTGTCTTGGGGTATCTAAATTTTATTAGTTGTTTAAGTTATGAAATCGGATGAAAGCAGCATTCCAAATGTTGTTGCACCCATGTGCAATGACAATAAAATATATTATTATTATTATTATTTAGTTCAAAACTTCAGACATGGTTCTGCATTGTAGACTCCTCTGGAAGGTTAGATTGTGTGGGATTGCAAGGAGAGATAGCTGAATGGATAGAAAATTGACTTCATGGAAGGAAGTAGAGGGTGATGGTGGAATGTTGCTTCTCGGACTGGAGGCCTGTGACCAGTGATGTGCCTCAGGGTTTGGTGCTTGGTCGGTTGTTGTTTGTAATCTATATCAATGATTTGGATGATAACATATACGGCAAGATTAGCAAGTTTGCTGATGATACAAAAGTAGGTGGTTTTGCAGATAGTGAAGATAGTTGTGAAAAATTGCTGCAGGATCTTGATTGATTGGCCAGGTGGGCTGAGGAATGGTTGGTGGTATTTAATCCAGAGAAATGTGATGTATTGCATTTTGGTAAGTTTAACATGGGCAGAACCTACACAGCGAATGGTGGGGCTCTGCGCAGTGTTGTAGGGCACAGGGGTCTAGGAGTGCAGGTGCATGGTTCCTTGAAGGTGGAGTTGCTTGTAGAAAGGGTAGTCAACAAGGCATTTGGCACATTGGCCTTCATCAGTCATGGTATTGAGTGGAGAAGTTGGGGAGTCATGTTGCAGTTGTATAAGATGTTGGTGAGGCCACATTTAGAGTATTGTGTTCAG
Source organism: Raja brachyura (assembly GCA_963514005.1). Next base: position 18,810,224 of record OY740796.1, on the reverse strand, counting down.
TTCTGGATGGAAGGTGTTGTGAAGGGTACAAATAATCAGCTGTTACGGTTCCAAATAGGTACCAATAACATGAGCAGAGACAGTATTCTTCCCCTATTTATACTGGCTCTGATTACCACTATGTTCTTAATGCCCATCGTACCAATATAGTCAAGAGTTTATTAACCCTTCCCCTCTTATCTATGTTGGCTATGAGGTAGCTAAATCTGTCGGATATGTACGATGGATACTTTTCCTTTGATACCTTGATAACTCGTCATGGCCCCCTGGCCCAAATATAAGAAATACAGTGCCCTCCATAATGTTTGGGACAAAGATCCGTCATTGATTTGCCTCTGTGCACCACAATTTGAGATTTGTAATAGAAACAAATCAAATGTGGTTAAAGTGCACATTGTCAGATTTTAATAAAGGCCATCTTTATACATTTTGGTTTCACCATGTAGAAATTACAGCAGTGTTTATACATAGTCCCCCCCCAATTCAGGGCACCATAATGTTTGGGACACAGCAATGTCATGTAAATGAAAGTAGTCATGTTTAGTATTTTGTTGCATATTCTTTGCATGCTTGAAGTCTGCGATTCATGGACATCACCGGTTGCTGGGTGTCTTCTCTGGTGATGCTCTTCCAAGCCTGCGTTGCAGCTATCTTTAGCGTATGCTTGGCTTGGTTTTCTCTTCAACAGAGAACTGAATGGAAACGAGGCCGAAAGGCCAATGAACCGAAAGATTACGAAGACGAAACATCTACTAACCGAAAGGATGGGACGCCTAAATGCAAACTAACAGAAAGGGCGGGCCGCATAAAAGCCAACAAACCGAAAAGCTGCGTAGCCTAAAAGCAAACTTACCGAATGACCTCGCTGTCGAAAAGCCACCTACCCGAAAGGCGGCATCACCTACAGGCCAACGAACCGACTGCCGCTCAACAGAAACGTCCAACAACGGACATGCCGTTGCCCGGGGGGGGGGGGGGGGGGGGGGGAGACGGACTTGTCAACGATTGGTCCAGACCTTCGCGTCCATCACATCACTGTGAAGGCATGAACATTGTCCCAAACCTCCGCTCCACCCAACCCACAGCCCGCGGAGGGTGGCCGTGGGAGAGAGTGGGCTGTCCCGAGTGATGCGCACCTTCGCCGCTTTCAACTCTCCCTTCCCTCTCTCCCTCTCCCTTCTCTCTCTCTCACCTCTCTCTCTCCCTTCTCTCTCCCCCTTCTCTTTCTCCTCCACTCTCTCCACTCTTCTCTCTCTCCTCCTCTCTCTTCCCCTCCTCGTTCCCCCCTCTCTCTCTCTTCTCTCTCACCCCCTTCTCTCTCCCCCCCCCTTCTCTTTCTCCCCTTTCCTCCCCATTCTCTCTCTTCTCCGTCTCCACCCGTGGGAGCATCCCTCAGTCACTGACCGCGATGCATCGCCATCGGACCCCAACCTCCACACCAGGGTGATTCACCCTGGCCGCGGGGACAGACGTTTATTTATTACCGACTCGGTGTTTGCGAAAAGCACCCAAGCTCCCATGCAACAAAACAGGCGGCATCTCTGGAGGGAAGGAATGGGTGACGTTTCGTGCTGAGACCATTCTTCAGAGTGCGTCTGAAAGGTCTCGACCCGAAACGCCACCCATTCCTTCTCTCCAGAGATGCTGACCGATGAGGCTGCTGTCAGACAGTCACCCAGCCGGTGAGGCTGCTGTCACATAGTGACCCAGCCGGTGAGACTGCCTCCACACAGTGGCCGAGCCGGTGAGGCTGCTGTCAGACAGTCACCCAGCCGGTGAGGCTGCTGTCACACAGTGACCCAGCCGGTGGGACAATGTTCATGCCTTCACGGTGATGTGATAGACGCGGTCCTTTGGGCTGTAGGTGACGCCGCCTTTCAGGCCTAAGGCGTTTCGACAGTAAGTTTGGTTTTAGGCGACGCAGGTTTTTGGTTCGTTGGCTTTTAGGCGTCCCGCCCTTTCGGTTAGTTTGTATTTAGGCGTCCCATCCTTTCGGTTAGTAGACGTTTCATCTTTGGACTATTTCGGTTTATTGGCGTTTTGGTCTAGTTTCCATTCGGTTCTTTGGCTTCAACTTCTTTGCTTCGGCTTCTTGTCTGTCAGCGCCACGTCCGGGTACCTGTTTGAACTTGAACAGAAAGGATGTGTCTATACACTTCAGAATTAAGTGCCTTCAGCAATCATACATGTCCAAGCCATAAGACCCCCACCACTGTGTTTCACAGTTGAGGTGGTATGCTTTGGATCTTGGGCCGTTCCTTCTCTCCTCCACACTTTGCTCTTGCCATAAGTTATTCTTCGTCTCATCTGTCCACAAGACCTTTTGCCAGAACTGTGGTTGCTCTTTTAAGCACTTAAAAGAGCAAACTGTAACCCAGTCATCCTATTTTTGCGGCTAACCAGTGGTTTGAATCTTGCAGTGTAGCTTCTGTAGTTCTGTTCATGCAGTCTTCTGAAGGCAGTGGTCATTGACAAATCCACACCTGACTTCTAACAAATGTTTCTTATCTGTCGGACAGGTGTTTGGGGGTTTTGTCTTTATTATAGAGAGAATTCTTCTGTCATTAGCTGTGGGGTGCTTCCTTGCTCTGCCACTCCCTTTGCGATTAGTAAGCTCGCCAGTGCTCTCTTTCTTCTTAATGATGTCCAAAACAGTTGATTTTGGTAAGCCTAAGGTTTGGCTGATGTCTCGAACTGTTTTATTCTTGTTTCTGTCTCTTAATGGCTTCTTTGCCTTTCATTGGCACAACTTTGGTCCTCATGTTGATAAATCTCAAATTGTGTACAGAGGTAAATAAATGATGGGTCTTTGTCCCAAACATTATGTAGGGCACTGTACAAGCATGTTGCCAGGGCTAGAGGGTCTGAGCTATAGGGAGAGGTTGAGTAGGCTGGGACTATCTTCCTTGGAGCGCAGGAGGTTGAGGGGTGATCTTATTGAGGTATATGAGATCATGAGAGGAATAGATAGGGTAGATGCCCAGAGTAGGGGAATCGAGGACCAGAGGAGAGGTTTAAGGTGAATGGGAGAAAATTTAATAGGAATCTGAGGGGTAACCTTTTCTCACAAAGGGTGGTGGGTGTATAGAACAAGCTGTCAGAGGAGGTAGTTGAGGCAGGAACTATCCCAATATTTAAGAGAGTTAGACAGGTACATGGATAGGACAGGTTTTGAGGGATATGGACCAAATACGAGCAGGTGGGACTAGTGTAGCTGGGACAGCTGTTGGCCCGTGTGGGCAAGTTGGGCTGAAGGGCCTGTTTCTACACTGTAACACTCTTTGACTCTGTGACATTGAATTTAACTGGCTGGCTTGCATTGAATAAATATACAAAAGTACTTGTTGAAACCTCTGATGCTTGTTCACGTGAAATCAACTGAATATAAACAGGTATTGAAGTAGAAATGGGGAAAAGAGGGAAAAATTTTGCGAGAATTTAATTTTAAAGCGATAGCCTCCATTAGTTATGTACATTAGCAATGTTTGTTTTGGAAAATGTGAAAATTACCTCATCTATTCAGAACAGCCAACTGTTTTTACTCAATATTTTGCTTTGCTTCTGTTTATCACTTGCTGGCTTATACAAAACTTTGTCAGCGGTTCAGGAAGATTTAGCAACCGTAAAATTTTGTTGCACAATTTGAACACTGTAATGTATTTCAATGTTATCACTTTCTTGAGAAACGAAGACCTGCAGATGCTGGTTTATACTGAAGATAAACACTAAGTGCTGGAGTAACTCAGCGATTGGATTGGTCCTGGTCTTTTCTTGCATCCTGCTCTTCACCTCCCACCCCTACTTTCAGTCTGAAGAAAGGTCCCGACCCGAAACATCACCCATCCTTTTTCTCCAGAGATGCTGCCTAACCCACTGAATTACTCCACCACTTTGTATTTATCTTTATCACTTTATTTTCCTGTTTACTAATGCTAATTAAAAAAAATTAAATCGTACATGCTGGTAATCTGAAGAACAAAATGAAAGAAACACTTTTTCCACAGATACCCGACCTTTGAATAAATCCAGCATTTTCTGTTTAAATCGGTTTACTAAATTTTCTATTGGGTTACTCGCTAGATTCCTTACCTCAAAAATATGAAGGTACTGAGATACAAATAAACAGTTACCAACAAAACTAACCTCATTAAATGTAAGATAAATTAGTTATGGCAAGTAAGCTGGTTGCATGGATCTACAGATAAAATGAATTGGAAACCTATGTAAATGCATTTTATATATATTGTGACATGAATATTAAAATCATATTTTTAATGGTTTTGCAGGGATTTGAACATGTCAGAATTTGTCTACAACCCCAAAGCAGGTCTTTACGTCTATGATCTTGTTGCAGTATCAAACCACTATGGTGGAATGGGAGGAGGCCACTGTAAGTAACAAACATTTTTTTTACTACAAACAGGAGGATATTAATAACTGCACGCAGCCCAGGTATAACCATGCCTACTTTTTGTCAACAGATACTGCTTATGCTAAAAATAAAATTGATGGGCAGTGGTATTACTTTGATGACAGCAGTGTCTCGGGAGCATCAGAAGATCAGATTGTAGTAAGTTGCTTTTATTTATATCATCATTTTTTGGTTTCATTTTGGAGTTTCTATTGATTTTGTGAATACATTTTGTAATGCGTTGATCCAAGGGAACTTTGTGAATAATAACTTCTCCCCACACTGGAAGGACCTATTACTCTTCCTTGTCGTCATATGTGAAAGGCTTTAGATTGTTTGCAGAAATTATTCTCCAGTTGATGACAATGCTAGTAAAGTTACGTTGATTGCCAGTGGTTAGTTTATATAAAGCAAATTATATAGAGGCATATAATTATATATAAGGCATATAAATTCACTGCCTCATTGTTGTCAGTATATTCTGCAAAAAAAACTGCATAGTTTGTGAAATAAACTTTTAGCCAGTAATTCCAACAAGAAAGTAATTCAATGAGAGCATTTCATTACATTCTAAAGTCAATATAAAGTAGCTTTCATTTATTTTTAAACTTTGCCATCAACTTCTGCCAGCTGAAATCACATTTGCACTTTAGTTGCGAAGTTCTAGGCTCAAAGACTTGGGCATACAAAAGTTCCCAAGCTGATCCTTCAAAACAATTCAAGGGATAGCTGTGGATAAATAACTGAGTCTGCAGTCAGGTGGACATGAACAAAATTCTATAGGGAATAGTATGTATCCCTGGAGTCTTGATCAGAATTAATTCTTCAAAACATTATTTGTTTGTAATTTTAAAATACTCTGATGTCTGATTTTTATCATGTTGCTGCGCACAAAATGGCTGCCAATTTTCCTGTATTAAACCAAAAAGTATATCACTGGCTTTAGGCCAGTTGATGTATAAGTGTAAATCTTTTTCTTTTCATCGTTTCCTGTTTCCTACTGTTTAGTCTGACCTGGACTTCAAATCCCACACCTGGTCCAATGAACACCAGTTCCACCTCAAATTATCTACTGTGAATCTTACCTAATTTTCACAAAGAGCTTACTGAGCTTTTGCACAGAATCGTACCCTCCTGCAGTACCCCTCCACCCACATCCTACCTCATTAATCCGCATTCACTTTGCTCTGATCCTGCCTTGTTCTACTGCGACACCATTCACATCTGTAGATCTCTCAACATGGTTTGATCCTATGACCAAACTCCAATCTGATCCTCAGAATTGATCATTGTGAAAATTCCTTTCTCGACTGTGAGCGGGAGATACTTTGCATCATGGAAGTGGATCCGCTAATTCCTTGTTGGCATGAGAGATCATTTTAATCACATACTTACCCATTTTTCATAGAATTGCTTTTGGAAAGTATCTTGGGTCAATCTTAAATCTAGATAAGGGAGGTAAAAATATCAATGCCTTCTGTCAAAGGTCTGGAACACTAATGCACTAGCTGACTGGCTCAAAACACATCTGGGCCTACTTTCTGTTTCAGTACAGAAATAGATACTTTCACAATCCATTGTCCTACATATTGGCTTTTAATTGTAAAATCTGTACGTTTGTTTTGCTGAGTTTTCAGAATACAGTTGTATACATTTTTTTAAATTATTGCTTGTCTGATAATTCGGTAAAGAATTGGCTTCCAACTTTTTAGTTTTGTTTAGTTTATTGTTGCATGTGCCGAGGTACAGTGAAAAGCTTTTATTGTTGCGTGCCATCCAGTCAGCAGAAAGACTATCCATGATTACTATCAAGCCGTACAGTAACATTTGAAACGACCACTGCAAAGTATAGATTTGAAAACCTACTCTATTATTGCTGAAGTAAAGTAGTTCCACGAAACACATTTTGAATGGCAGTTTCTAATGGAACTTTTCTAAACCCCTAACCTTTTAAGCTTGTTAACTATGTGGAATCGATACACTTGTATCCTTCCTCCAGTGTTTACAGCATGGGGGAGGGGGGACCTCTGCATATTCTCAAGTGACTTGACTTCCATTAATGGCTGAGAGAAGGATCTTGAAGATATATCAAATGTCATTGTCTCAGGATATGCAATGTTCAAGAACCACATGCTAACTATGATTTCTATTTTTCTAGACAAAGGCAGCCTATGTTCTTTTCTATCAACGCAGAGATTCTTACAGCCATTTTGACAGCCCATCTGCTTCCCTGAGTACTCCTACTGAAGAGAATGGTGAGAATAGAAAACATGATGAGGACAAAATGGACACCAATTGAGCAAGAAGAACATATAAACTGTTTCTGGACAGTGCTGCTCTGTATCCTCAGCACCGGCTCCCTTCGAGGGAGTAGGAAGAAAAGAGAACCCTCCTGATGGCATCACCTTTTTAGACGCAAATTCTGGATGACTAGATTGAACAGGAATGTCAGTTGGTTAACCTTTGTTCAGTGGTGCTCTGGCTCAGAATCTACTGATGATTTCTGATGAATAAGAAATGAATGTCACTGCACTGTAAAATAAACGGCTTTGGAAATTTTTAAGTGAAGTTCTTCATCTGCTATTTGACATCAGGGTTTTTTGGTTTGGTTTATTTTCGGAAAGGGTTGCAGTTTTTCCCAGTTCCTTCTCAAATTAATTTGGATTTTTTTAAGTTTGTCATAAACCACTTGTATTGTTTCCTTATTGGTTTAATGGTATTTCTTTGCATGAATGACACCTTGCATCTTATCCCAGAAATCTTGCATTTTAAATTTGTAGCAAAGCACTGGTTTATTTGTGGTTTGACTATTGTGACTGGGATACTAAAATTTGTAATATTATATTGTAATATAGGTGGCAGAGGAACAAAGGTTTCCAGCCCCCAGGTAAGATACTGATCCAAACCAGCATAAGTTTGCTGTGTATGTATTGTAATGTAAATTTTACATCAGTTTCTTCTAGTCCTTTTGCCCAAACTGGCACTTTGTAAGTGACTAGTTTTAATACATATGTCTACTTAAATAAAGACGACGATTGGAGTTGACTCGTCTGTCATTTAGGTTCAGCTGAAACGTGAATGGTAATATTTGTGGAGATTCTTTGGCAAAAACTGATGCACTATTATATTTATGACCTCTGATTTGTAACTGAATTCTGTAACATATTATCAACTACCATCCACATCCATCCAAGTTGTCCTGTGGACCATTTTTAGTCAGTTCCCCTGAATAATGTTCTCACAATGTTTTCCTTTGAATTCATCTCTAATTCTCTCTGATGCTCTGTTTCTATCTATCTTTTGTAAATTGAAATTGGCTCCAGTATCATAATCTGAATAATATACAATGTGCATCTTGTTCTGCCACACCACAGATCCTGGCTTATTATTGAAATGTGAAATTATTTTCCTCGACCTGCTACAAAAACAATGATATTTTAGTTTCAGTTTGTTTTCATTCAGTATCCAAGGTACCATTCCTGTTAATTTCTCCCATCTTTGTTTATAATTATATTGTCATCACAACTGTTTGGTTTTCTTCCGATTTTGATCATCCATGGATTTATACTGTCATGCAGTATAGTTTGTATAAGGGGTCCTGTGGACTCTCCCAACAGTGGCACCTTGCCCTCCACTTTATCTCCCTGCCACAAATATCTCATTTTCAATAAACAAAACAGCACCACCTTCATTTCCTTTCCATCTATTCTTCTAAAAGGTTAAATGCTCAGACGATTACATTCCAGCTTTTCAGTTTGCATCTAATGTCTCAGATCATGCCGATATTTGTACTATTATCTGTTTAAGAATACAATGCACCTTTTAATTATGCCTCCTTGCCACTTCACCCAATTTTGACCTTTCTTGGAGAGGCCTTTTTTTAAAAACTTACAGTGCCCTCCATAATGTTTGTGACAAAGACCCATCATTTATTTATTTGCCTCTGTACTCCACAATTTGAGATTTGTAATAGAAAACATCACATGTGGTTAAAGTGCACATTGTCAGATTTTAATAAAGGCCATTTTTATACATTTTGGTTTCACCATGTAGAAATTACAGCAGTGTTTATACATAGTCCTCCCCCATTTCAGGGCACTTTAACGTATGGGACACAGCAATGTCATGTAAATGAAAGTAGTCATGTTTAGTATTTTGGTGCATATCCATTGCATGCAATGACTGCTTGAAGTCTGCGATTCATGGACATCACCAGTAACCGTGTGTCTTCTCTGGTGATGCTCTGCCAGGCCTGTATTGCAGCCATCTTTAGCTTATGCTTGTTTTGGGGGCTAGTCCCCTTCTGTTTTCTCTTCAGCATATAAAAAGCATGCTCAACAAGCGAGTTCGGTATTCCGACTGCACATGCATAGGTCATGGGCCGCTCGGGGAAAACACTCAGCAGCTGTGCCGCTGCACGGCTGCAGACTTGCGTCTCGTCCCTAACATCCCCTGGGGGCGGCTCCAGTTAGACTTTGCCTATCGCGCCAGCCCAGGACCGCAGGCGGCGCGGAAAAGAAGCACCAACTCTAGCTAAACCCCGCCCAGCCCGCCGGAGGGGTAAGCAGAGTCGAGCTGGAGCCGGCACCTCTCCTCTGGATCTCTGCGGTTGTCTGGATAGAAGACCCTCCTTCAGACTTCCTACATATTACACTTGCACCATGGATGGGAGCGGGCATTTTTGTGGGCGCAAGGAACAAATGATCTGAAGTTTGCATTGAGTGAACAGAGTGATCTTACCGTCCTCGTTGTACACGAGCGTTTTGTGAGAGTGGTTGGATCCCACCTTCAGCTCAGCCAACATCGGTCACATTATCCGGACAGGCGGCAGGGGATCAGGAGCCGATGCGAGGCATCGGCGATGCTCTGGAATCCGAGCCGGGCGCTGCCTCCTCGACCCCGCAGCGGCCGACTAGGATTCCAGAGCAACGCCGATGCCTCATATCAGCTCCTGATCCCCTGCCGCCTGTCTGGATAATGTGACCGATATTACTTGTGTTTGAGCCATTTTCTTATCTTTATTCATAATTTAATAATATATTTAATCTGAGGCAGGCAGCGACTATCAGTGTGATGTGGGCTGATGCTTTACCTACAGGCGGTGTGAATGTACCGTTAAGGCAAAGATTCATCTACGAGGAAAACTGAGTACAGGGTTGGACCTGTGAAGGAGCCGCCAATCTGATATAAGACATTTAACTGCGAAATACCTGCCCTTTAGTATTGGATAGTTTGAGTAGAGGGTCTGTGCTGTTCCAAGTTTGCGGTGGTTGCGGTGCGTTTCTATTAAATCCATCTCGCCCAGTGCACGTTGACCAGCACAGTTCGCCAGCTCTTGTTAGCAGAGGCTCTTTCTGCAGGTGTTACCCGAAGCCCAAAGGTTTTGTGGAGGTTCCGCGTTGGGATTGGGCACGCAGCGAGCTCGCGAGAGGGCTGTCAGATCAGATCAGCCCAGGTTGCCGAGTGGCCGAATGGCAGATTTTAGTTGGTCATTTTTAAACTGTTCCGTCTGTGCGGCATTGCCAGCTCCTCGCTCTCCCAGATCCTCCACCCCAACTGTCGACAAAGTATCTCTAATTTAAATAGATACAATTGTGGATTTGTGCAGCCTGCAGTACGCTGTGGCCTACTGTTGACATATTTGATGGATAAATCTAATTATAGATCACACACACACACGCACTAGGTGAGAATGTTTATCCCAAATGACCCATGACCTGGGCATGCGCAGTTGTAATACCGAACTCGCTTATCCAAGAATATTTGCTGCAGCAAGAAACAAGTTATCCGTCCTCCCAGCAAAATCCGTCTCCCCGTTTCAGGCACCGTAATGTTTGGGATACATGGCTCACAGGTGTTTGTAACTGCTCAGGTGTGTAATAATTGCCTCCTTAATGCAGGTATGAGAGCTCTCAGCACCTAGTCTTTCCTCCTTTCTTTCCATCACCTTTTGAAACTTTTAATGCTGTTTATCAACATGAGAACCAAAGTTGTCCCAATGAAAGTCAAAGATTTTATTAAAGGCCACTTTTATACATTTTGTTTTCACCCTGCAGAAATTACAGCTGCATTTATACATAGTTCCCCCCACACTCCCAATTTCAGGGCACCATAATGTTTGGGACACATGGCGTCAGGTGTGTTTATATGCCTTCTTAATCCAGGTATAAGAGCACTCATTACAGTCTTTCCATCACCTTTGAAAACTTTTATTGTATTTATCAACATGAGAACCAAAGTTGTGCAAATGAAAGTCAAAGAAGCCATTATGAGACTGAGAAATAAGAATAAAACTCTTGAGACATCAGCCAAACCGTAGACTTACCAAAATCAACTGTTTGGAACATCATTAAGAAGAAAGAGAGCACTGATGAGTTTATTAATCGCAAAGGGATTGGCAGGCCAAGGAATACCTCCACAGCTGATGACAGAAGAATTCTCTCTATAATAAAGAAAAATCCCCAAACACCTGTCCGACAGATCAGAAACACTCTTCAGGAGTCAGGTGTGGATTTGTCAATGGCCACTGTCCACAGAAGACTTCATGAACAGAAATACAGAGGCCACACTGGAAGATGCAAACCATTAGCTCGCTGCAAAACTAGGTTGGCCAGATTACAGTTTGCCAAGAAGTACTTAAACGAGCAACCACTCTTCGGAATGGAAAAACATCTTATGGACAGATGAGATGAAGATTAACTTATATGGAGTGTTGGCAAGAGCAAAGTATGGAGGAGGGAAGGAACTGCCCAAGATCCAAAGCATACCACCTCATCTGTGAAATACAGTGGTGGGGGTGTTATAGCCTGGGCATGTATGGCTGCTGAAGGTACTTGCTCGTTTATCTTCAATGATGATGTAACTGCTGATGGTAGTAGCATAATAAATTCTGAAGTGTATGGACACATCCTATCTGCTCAAGTTCAAACAAATGCCTCAAAACTCATTGGCTGGTGATTCATTCTACAGCAAGACAATGATCCCAAACATATTGCTGAAGCAACAAATGAGTTTTTCAAAGCTAAAAAAATTGTCAATTCTTGAGTGGCCAAGTCAATCACCCGATTGAGCGTGCTTTTTATATGCTAAAGAGAAAACTGAAGGAGACTAGCCCCCAAAACACGCATCAGCTAAAGATGGCTGCACTACAGGCCTGGCAGAGCATTGCCAGAGAAGACACCTAGCAACTGGTGATGTCCATGAATTGCAGACTTCAAGCAGTCATTGCATGCAAAGAGTATGCACCAAAATACTAAACATTACTACTTTTATTTACATGACATTGCTGTGTCCCACACATGGTGCCCTGAAATGGGTGGGGGTGGGGGGGGGGGGGGGGGGCTATGTACAAACACTGCTGTAATTTTGACATGGTGAAACCAACATGTATAAAAATTGCCTTTAAAAACCTGACAATGTGCACTTTAAACACATGTGATTTTTTTTTCTATTACAAATCTCCAATTGTGGAGTAGAGGCAAATAATTAAATAAAGGGTCTTTGTCCCAAACATTATGGAGGGCACTGTGACTTGTGTACAATGGGTCAGTGGGCAAATAAGAAATGTTTGCCTCCTGCAACTGCCTGGGTAATTTTTATCTCCCTGATGCATCGCTGTCTATAGCTGAGACTCCTGGTAAGCTATGGGGGGAGGGGAAAAAGGGATCCAGCAGCTCACTGCAATAGAACATGCTGTTATCTAACCCTGGTATTATTTTGTAATCATCTCCACAAACCCATGCTAAAGGAGATGACTGAAGAATGTTTGGGATATAAAAGATGATTGCTGTTACTCTATGTCATTTTGCTATCCATGAAAAAGTGTGCCAGTTTAAAATACATAACTCTAGTTTTTTTTTTGCTTGAATGAAACCTTGGAAAGAAATTGAAGCTTGGAAAGAAACCCGTATTTCTCTGACATTCAGGTGAAACTAACTTTTACTCGTGTATCACCCAAAAACGAAATTGGTACTCACATGGAATAAAAGAAGACTATATTATACCAGTCCTCAAATATCAGCTTTCTTTAAAATACCACCTCCACCAGATACCCTGTTATATCTCTTAACATCAAATCCACATGAAAATCCTCAGCAAATTAAACCATACATATACAGCGAAAACTGCTTCTCATTCAGACACGGATCTGTAAATGGCAAGTAGCATTTATGCCTTTAAACATCCACCAAGCACGCGTCTAACCATGTGTAGGAAGGAACTGCAGATGCTGGTTTACACTGAAGATGGACACGAAATGCTGGAGTAACTCAGTGGGACAGGCAGCATCTCTGGAGAGAAGGAATGGATAACATTTTGGGTTGAGACCCTTCAGACTGAGTCAGTGGAGACAAAGTCTAGTGATATGAAGGGGCAAGGTGTGAAAATGACATTTCAAAGCAGTTGGTGATAAGGAAATGTAGAATGATTGATTGTTAGCTGAGGGGAAGGTGGCATACAAACAGTAAAATTAATCAGGACAGTGAAACTAGTCGGAGAACTATGGGCTCTGTCTGAAGAAGTCCCGATCCAAAACGTCACCCATTCCTTCTCTCCGGTAATGTTGCCTGCTCTGCTGAATTACTCCAGCATTTTGTGTTTAGTCTAACCTGTATGCCTTGGTGTTCAATTGAATTATGACTGCTAATTATCCCACTGACAACATCCTGCGAACGCAGAAGTTGCTCAGTGGGGGCTAACTGTCTATAGGCCACATGGCTACAGAACAGGTCTGATGCTGCAGCAGAAATCAAACCACCTGATACTCTGATGTCTTTCAATTATCTTCAAGTCAAGAGCATGATGGAATATCTCCACTTGTCTGGATAAAAAATCTCCTGCCTGTTTTGCAAGGTGTAAGTCCCTACAATAAAACTGAAAATGGGACGTGGTTTTTTCTTAAAACATCTTTAATGGAAGATTCTCCTTACAAGTTGCCTTCAATATCCAGTTAGACTTTTACAGGCTACATTAAGTACTTTTCAGCAGACCTTTGAAAAAGCACCATCATATAGTAAAATGTCTAACATCTGAAACTGGATTGGCTCATTTAGCAGAGAAATCAGGATCTCACTGAGGAAACTTTTTATGCATTTAACATTTACAAAAAAAAAATCTAAACAGCAAACAGACCAATTGGATTAGCACTATAAATGCAATTATCCATAAAGGTGGTGATTATTGAATTTTACATTTATATACCTGTGGCTAATCTTTATACAAAGCATAACATAACATGCTCAACATTGAAAACTACTGTAAACGTTACTCAACTTCAATTTCTTCTTCAATGGCTTTATCAGATGGTCTTTCATTACTTTGTAAAAGAGCTCTGATGTCTTCGTCAACATCAATAGTGAGGAAATTCTTGCTGTATCGCCTGAATGGCTCACCATCCCGTCCAATAAGGAATTTCTCAAAATTCCAGCCTATATCGCTTCGATGGACTGGCCTCCAGATTATGAACTTGGGATCCACCATTAAGGTTTTAGGATCATCATGGGCTTCAGGCAACCTCTGTTTCAGAAAAGTAAAGATTGGATTTTCATCTTCTCCATTGACCTCCATCTTTTTAGATATAGAAAAATTGGGCTCAAAGCCATTGCCTGGACGGACATATTTCAAAGAATTAAGAATCTCCTCATTGTAGATATTTTCCTACAAAATCAATATAAAGCAAGGTCAAGTACAAGGAATATAATTTTATGCAAGCCACATATGCATGTCATGGAATCTTATAGGTATTTTTTCGCAAAATGGAACTAAGCCAACACTTTCACTGCTAATGTTTTCCACAAGTGAAGATTTATCTGAACGGTGTAAATTTAGTTTTGGATTCAGATACATTTTCAAAAATAACTATAGTAAGGGCGGCAATACCGTTGCTGCCTTAGACTGCCAGAAGCCCAGGTGTGATCCTAACTACGGGTGATGTCTTGCGGAGTTTGTACATACTCCCCGTGATCCACGTGGGTTTTCTCCGGGAGCGCCAGTTTCCTCTCACACTCCAATGACGTACAGGTTTGTAGGCTAATTGGCTGGGTGAAATTGTAAATTGTCCTTAGTGTGTTAGTATGCGGGGATCGCTGGTCAGCGCAGACTGAGTGGGCCCAAGCGCCTGGTTCCAGACTGTATCTCTAAACTAATCTCAATAATAACTATTTTTCCCAAATAATCTCCGTGGAACAAAACTGCAATTGTGCTGCAGATTAGGCAGCACTTGTGGATAGAGAACCAGATTCAATCCACATGGATAGAGAACCATTTATGAGAAGCATACCTTCATGTGTTTAAAAATAGAACTCATCATGGCATTGTGAGTTACTTTAAGAGGTCATTTTTACGTAAGCTTAACCAGTTCCTAAATTGCCTATGTTGAAGTGAGCAGAGATTTCGTCATACAGGTTCTCCGCAGATTTCCATTCCCGAGAACTTTTCATAAGCTAAATGGTTGACATGCTGGAAATCCAGTCACAAACCAAGTTCCCACACGCTAGAAGATGCCTGAAGTCCCACAGCAGCTGGCAAATCTACCCCGCCAGTCTCCCAAGTACTTGCTCAAATGTATAAGCCGTATATAGGTTGGGTGTTTATAAACTGAGGAAGACCTGTATGACAACGAAGAATTTTGAATGTCTACAATTAAGAATTAGAATTACAAATTTGGGAGCTATAAGGATATTTATGATAAATTCCTTAAAATGAAATCTGGCTTAAATATTTAATTTAATACAATGTAATTAAATTTACCAGTGTTGCTGTAATAAATAAGTTTATATAAAACAGCTTGAAATTTTCACTAGGAAACAAGTCAACTAAAGTAAGTGAGACAAAGATGATGGGTTTTTTTTAATGTCACATTTACCTGGTAACCAAACTGATTGCAGGGAAAACCCAGAACCACAAACCCCTGGCTGCCATAGCGGCTCTGGAGCTCATTCATCTGCTGGTAATCCCTGGTAGTTGTCCCTCATAGGGATGCAACATTTTCAATTAACACCACCTTTCCTTTGAGATCGGAAAAATTGAAGATTTCTCCATTGAGGAGTTCTGTTGTCAAGTTATAAAATGTCAGTCTGGCTTCTGCCATCTTCTTTGCAAGTGTGGCCTGAGATTCAAATCTGAAACGTAGATATGTATCGTCCAGGAAATGAAACCACGTGTGCAATACTTCAAATCAGCAAAAATCTTTGGAAATTTGTATTACTCTGATCCGCCACTGCAAAACATCATGGCTCTAAACAAAAGATGTAGACCACAATTCACATTAAAATGTTGAAAAGTTTATATATTAAAAATTCTGCATCTATAAGCATTGTTTAAAAAAACCTATGTCCTATGTTTTTGCCACACTATATACACTTCAAACGAAAACCACTAACATATTTAACAGTATAACCATTTAGCTAATGATAAGAATCTCCCTGTTGCTTAGATATTTCGATATATGTTTCTAATCCCCAGAAATGTATTCCCACTTTGTGGACAAGAGGAAGGTTTTGAAATGCCCTGTGGTCTCACTGTGCTGCTTTGCCTATTTATCTTTTAAAGATAAAAGGAACACTTACAACAAAAGTGGTACCTCAATTTATAAACATATTTTCTAATGTATTAAGGTTATAGTGAAAGTCACTCATTTAGAGGCTTCATTTAAAGACAATTTCAACAAAAAGTCGATAAGTTCTACATTAAATTTACAAATGGATTTTCTCCCATTTTCACATCACCACAGCTCAATATCGGTCCTCATCAGAATTGTTTATCTTGACAAGTTTATTCATTTCATGCCATGATTTAATAAGGATATAAATCCTTCTAAGACCTGGACAATGGGCCAAAGCAATGGAAAATCACCATTCATGTTATTTCTCCAAAATATGCACATTTATTGAAAAGATAAGTGAATCAACAGTCTATTGCAGGCTAATATCCCTAGCATTGACTCTTGTTACCTTGAATTGACTAAATTAGGCTGACCACATCGCTCACATGCCTCACACTAGAGACCCAAATTAAAGATGTAACTGTAGGAAGGAACTGCAAATGCTGGTTTACACCGGAGAAAGGACAAAATGCTGGAGTAACTCTGCAGCAGCAGGCAGCATCTCTGAATAGAAGGAATGGGTGATGTTTCGGGTTGAGACCCTTCTTCAGACTGAGAGTCGGGGAGAGGGAGACACAGAGATAAGTGTAGGGTGTTAAAGCGAGAATTCAAAGGGGATGAATATCAAGGAATTGTACTAATGGAGACATTTGAATGGTCGAATTAAGCGCCCTAGTTTAACTACACCTTGCCCTTGGTTGGACTTTGGGGTAATTTGACCAAATATTTGCCTTGCGAACAGTTCGGGGTATGATCAGTTCTCAGGAATGGAACCTGTCATAATCCGGGTGCGATCTGTACCTCAGACCTATTTACACATATTTGCCCCAAAGAAAATGCTCTCCACAGCCATGAACAGGCCCCTCAAATTCATGCCTCCTCATTACACAGGCGAAACAGGTTACTCCACACGAAATCTGTACAGCCCCCTCCACACTGTAATGAAATTTGTGCTCTCCAGCACACAATAATGAAATTTGTGCTCTCCAGCACACAATAATGAAATTTGTGCTCTCCAGCACACAATAATGATGTATGTGCTTCCCCTCACTATTTAACAATGAAATCTGTGCTTCCCTTCACAATTTAACAATGAAATACATGCTCCACCTCCACACTGTAATAACTGTGCTCTCCATTCCACTATATGCTTTCCTCCACAATAATGAAATATGTGCTCCCCCTCCACAATAATGAAACCTGTGCCCCACTCCACAACAACATAGAATCTGTGCTTCCCATCCACACTATTATAAGTAAATCTGTGCTCTGCTCCACAATATAATAGATGTCCTGGGACATCTCCCCTCCCCTTCCCTTCCCTCTCCCCCTCATGCTTTGCCATCCCCGAGTTTTCAGGTGAAAGATTTTGCGTTGATGCAAACAAACAACGGGTCGGGCACCGTCCGTGAAGAATAAATCGGAGTGAATCATCCACATTGAACGGTTCAGTTGAGGCCCCAGGCCCGTCCCTGGGCCTTGATGCAAGATACATTTATTTGTCACATGTACCAATTGGTACAGTGAAATGTGCGGTCGCCATACAGCCATAAGAATAATAAAGAGCACAGAACACGATAGTCTTTAACAGACATCCCCACACAGCGGGATCAAAGTTTCCCACTGTGAGGGAAGGCTACAAAATTCAGTCATCCTCCTCTGTTGTCTTCCCATGGTCGGGGGGCTCCCGAACCCCCTGCTGTTGCCGCTACGGGCGGCCTGATGTTCAGGCCCCCTCGCCGGGTTGATGGAAGTCCGACGTCAGGACTGGAGGACATCCGAATCGGCCACCTCCTACCGGAATCCAAGCCTCCCAAAATCCACAGGCCGCGCTGGGCGGAGATTCAACGCCGGCAGCCCTCGGCAAAATGTCCCAGGATTCTGCGATGTTGAAGTCAGCGCCGGCCACGCTGGAAGCTCTACAAACCACAACTCCGATGTTGGAGCAGCAGGCCCAACACTCCGGAGCTTCACGGCGATCCAGGTAAGCAATCGCCCGCTCCACGATGCATCTAGCGCTGCACCGCCGCTGCTGAAGCTCTGGTTCGGGTCCCTGGCAGGAAAGGTCACTCCAATCCAGGTGGTAGGCCGCGAGGAGGGCGGGGGCGAGGCGGTGACTCGGAGAATAGTCGCGTCCTCGCCAGGAAGTGTTTGGGAAACGGTTTCCCCCTTACCCTACCCCCCTCCCCCACATAGAAAAGCTAAAGAAATCTACAAACTTTTAAAACTGCGGAGGAAAAAAAAAGACAGAAAAACAGACAAGACTGTAAGCAGAGGCTGCCATCAATGCGGCGCCCTGAGCCCGTTTGCTTGTCAGTTGAAGGTGTCTGAAGACCCGGAACGTCGCCTGTTCATCTCCCTCCACAGATGCTGCCCGACCCGTTGAGTCACTTCGGTTCACTTATGCTTCGCTTCGGTTTAAGCTCGGACGGCTGGAAGAGTTGGGGAAACTGAGGGCTTGCTTTACCGCTCAGACGCGGACACGAACTCGGACTCGGACTCGTCCTCTGGTCGATGGCGGCTGCCGCCGATGTCAGGCTTTTCCCGCCCGCTCCCCCGCGCCTGCGCACTGTCTCCCTCGTTCACTCTCCAATCACCCGGCCGTTGGCAGAGGGGCGGGAAACGTCCGCGCAGGCGCACTGGGAGGCGCCGGCGGCAGTTTGCCCGGCCCGCGCGTGCCCGCCGTCAAATGGAAGGGAGCGCGCGGGGCGCGGGCAGGGCAGGGCAGGGCGCGTGTGAGCCGCCGGCGCTCGAGCTGCCAACTCGCCTGAGAGGAGGAGGCAGCGGCAGCGGCAGCCGGGTGAGTAACGGCGGCGGCGCGCTGTCATCGCCACGGACAACGTGGACAAATGTCTGGAAATTGGACTATATGTGTGCTAAGGCCCAAAATGAGTTACAAAAAAAAATTACACACGAATGTGGGTAAAGATCCATTACAGAAATCCTCATGGCGTTTAACACAGTGGATCCGTGCAGTGATAGGAACCAGTGTGAGGAACTGGAAGATGCTGCCTCATTGCTGCTCTGACTGGCCACAGGGAAGTGAGTCAGCATTTAAAGACTAACCTGAAACTAGTCCAATTTCTAGGTAAAACCCATCACATCTTGCTTTTACATTTTATCCAGAATTCCTTCTAGTTTCCATAAAGATAATTTTTGAAGAATCCTTAAATTAATTAATTGAGCGATGGATTGAAAGATACAGCATGGAAACGTGACTTTTCAGCCCACCAAGACCATGCTGACCATCAAGCACCCATTCACACTAGTTCCATGTTATCCCACTTTCGCATCTACTCCCTACGTACTGAGGTCAATTAACCCTTTGGGGTGTAGAGGTGTCATGGGTTATGTAGCAATGTTACAAAATTTTGAGGTTTTAAAAATCAAGTCTGCAATTTATCCCATCAGATAAAGCATAAAAAGAAGTTCAATTTGACACCTAATTCACTTTCATATCTTCAGTATTAAAAAAGTTATGGCCATTTTCATACTCGGAAATTAGCAACTTGTTTCCTATTGCTTTTCTATTGACTTAACACAAAAGTTGTGATCGGGGACAGTCAAAAGCCCATAACTTTCTTAAAAATTAAGAGAACTGAAAGAAAATTTCAGTTATTAGACATTGAAGTATTCTGAAACAAATATGAAACAATCTTACTTGGATGACCTGAAATTAAAGCATATAATTAGTGAGTTACCCAATTGTAGCTAATTACAAAATTCAATTACTAAATCTAAACATCTATCCATTTCTTAAGAATTTTTTTTTTTTAATTAAAGCCTAAGTGTCCAATTAACATTCACACAATAATTCACAATATAACATGATTTTTTAATTTAATTGTGATTAATTTATAGTCCAAATTGAAGGAATTTAGTGTTTAATGCCCATAAATTAATGGAACGCGATGGATTAGAACGTTGCGGTTGCGGTGAATTTAAACTCCATGTCGGCAGGAAAAATTCTGCCGGTTCGTATGGGGACTAAATCACCGTTTCGCAACATGAAATGTTGATTAAGGTCATCTAAAAAAAGCAGGTTTGTATGTAAAAATAAACAGCTTTCATTTACCTGTCCCCTACGTAAAATCCATCACCGTTGTCGGCGTTCACGGCATTAGGAGCTAATTTTTATTTTACTCCAGCGCTGAAATAGTCGGGCTATTTATTTTAAAAAATTAACTTACTGGCAGTCAGAACGCATCTCCAGAAATAGATCGCACTCCGACAAAATAAAGCTCCGGATGGCAAGGTGAAAAAAACGCATTTTAACCCCGCCCCCCCCCCTTAAAGGCGCCAAAGTCGCGCACACAGCCAGTGACAGAACTGCAGCACCGCTAAAGGTAAGTTTTGTAACATACCTAGGTTATGGGGAGAAGGCAGGAGAATGGGATTGAGAGGAAAGATAGATCAATAATGATAGAATGGTAGAGTAGACTCAATGGGCCAAATGGCCTACTTATGATTTATGAACTTATGAAACTGGAGCACCCAGAGGAAATCCACTCAGTTACAGGGAGAACTCCACACAAACAGCATTAAAGTTTAGGATCATACACAGTTCCCTGGCACTTTGAGGCAACAGCTCTACCAGCTGCACCACTATGCCACCCCTTTTTTAAGACGACCATGATCCCGGGAATGGGAATTACGTGGCCAGTTCTACAAACGTGTTGTGCACAAATTGGCTGTTACACTCTACATTACTAAAGTGACCACACTTAAAAGGACTTTATAGACAATTACTCCCTTGGTCTGAAATGATGAAAAGCATTTCTAAAATGCTAGTGAGCTAGAATTTCTTGAAATCTTTACATGATGTTGTTAAAGTCCTTCATTGCCAATTTTGCTGGATCTCAGTCCAACATGCCATATTTTGTAGCATCGCCAATAAGCACTTACTGGCCATGCACAATAAAATTAATGCAATGTTATATCAGCATTTAGACTTTTTAGGAATTATACTGTGTATAGATCTTTTAAAATATTTTTACTTTGTTTCAGTGCAACTAAATATAATATGCCAGTGCCTTTTTACTGAAAGACTGGCATATACTCCATTCATCCTTTCTTTAAAAAAATCACATATATATATATTGCTTGAGTTGGTCTGTCTAAAATGCTAATTCTGAAGACTGAGGATGGGTTGGGGATTTGAATGGATGTGCAGGTAAGTGTGTCACTGATATCAGTGCCTGCAGAGTGCATTGGATAGTTACAGATGAACTTCAACTGAAGGTCTTCAGCTCTTCACCCAATGAAGTGACTAGAGAAGAGCACATAACCAGGACTCATTCACCTTCAAACAGAACAATTTTGCACTTGTGAAGAAACTGCAAATAAAAAAAACATTTCATTTTTCAAGGAAGAACTTGCTACGAATGTTTCCATTGAAAAGGGTATGATTCTTACTGGGAGGAAATTTGGAAACCAAAGAAAATGGGTTTACAGTAATTTGCTTGAGAGCTGTGGGAGAGGAAGACAATTTGTTTTGCACATCCATTTATTTTGATTTTAATGCTCCACCAGAAAGATTAGTGGAAATCACTACAATTGTAACCTTTTTATAGGATTGGATTATATATTTGAAAGGAAATTTTGCAGAATGATTGCAGAACAGATTGTGGAAATGTCAAAAATTCTTGTTGGATTTCTAATATTGGTTGAGCAGTAATCCATTCCAATTAAAATTGGGAATACTGAAGTCATTATCTTCAGTCTTTGCCTAAGCACTGACACTATTTCTCTTTATGACAAATGTCTGAAGCTGAAACATGCTTTTGCCAACACCATCATATCTGACACAAGATGCATTTCTGACAACTTACATATGATACCACTTCTTTCCACCTCTAAAACATAACTTGCTCTTTCCATGAGTCATCAGATACTGAAACCTTATCCCTGACTTTATCCGCTGCAATTTTTTGCAATTCAAAACTGTCAGACTGTGTCTTAATTTTTACAAAGTTGCATTCATCGATTATTCTGGTAATCGCTAATGTACATTGGCTTCCACTTAAACATAGAAAATAGGTGCAGGAGGAGGCCCTTCGAGCATTGAGCATATTGTGATTTTGCAGTTCGTATCCTTGTTTGAAACCCCTCCAGGGTGATGTCTCTCCCATTCTAATTATCTTTCCCTTTATTTCCACTGACCTCTACATCCCAACCTTTCCAATGATGGGAGCAGCCTCCTACTATCCACTCTGTCCAATCCCTACCTCATTTTATATATACCTGTCACATTTCCCCTCAATTTTCATTTGTATTAGCAAACACATTTGAATTAGCCATTTATGTGGATATTAAAGCAGATGACCAAATAATACAGTTTTAAGGAGGAAGGTGAGGTAGGTACCATTGAAATGTACGTAGGACCTTGTAACTTATTCGGACAACAAATGACAGAAATTGGATATTTTCAAGAAGCCAGAATTGCAGAAACAGAATTATCTCTCTCTTTATATCCATCACTATCCCTTCCTCCCTGGTATGTCTTTCTATATAATTCTTGCTCTCTTTTGTATAACCAGCTTATCTTTCATTTCTGTCTCCATACACATTCCTTGGCAGCCTGACGAAGTGTCCCGACCCAAAACGTTGCTAATCCATTCCCTCCCGAGATGTTGCCTGATCCACTGAGTTACTCCAGCACTTTGTGTTTTGCTCAAGTTCTTTGTGCCTCCTTGTCTTTCCTTCTAGGGTTACTATTGCAAATGTACTAAGGTAAGAAAAGCATGTAATATAAGAAACTGTTATACTCTGGATATCAAGACATATAAATATCCCATTTGCACATTTTTACCCTATAATTTGCCATCGCTGCTGGCAAATTCTTTTCACTGCACCTTCGGGTGCATGTGACGAATAAAATTGACTTTGACATAACTAAGAAAAATTCTGATTATAGCGGAACTTGTTTTTCTATTATGCTGTTTACTTACAGGAAAACGTGGTCTGGAGAAATATACCTTCAAGTAAAAAAGTCTTCGTCGAAACTCCAGCACAGTTTCTTGCTTATTATAACCCCAATTTGAAGAGTTATTATAGCCGAGAGAAGAGAGAATTCCCTGAATGCAACCATATCACATTCAGATGAATAAAGTCATGAACAAATGCTTCCAATATTTCCGAACATTTGTTGACTACTTATCAACTTTCAAAATTATCACTCCTAAATAGCTAGCAGTGTTGAATCTTAATCTTGTCCCCACCCCCCACCTTAGGTATAAAATGGGCATCAGAAAGATGAAATGGCAGAAACTCGTGCTTAGAAAATTCAAGGATCTGATCATCTAACAACATAATGACATTTGTTCAGTTTAAAGGGAGCTGTACAGAGTGAAATCCCTCCAGGCTTTCCATTATGGGAGGATGGTGCTAACATCGATCAATAAACATTGGAAACCACGTGAATGGAATATAATAATTTGGATACAATGAGTACAAGCACAAAAACAGGAAATCAAAAGTTTTGCATCAGTGATTATACAGATTTAGTGATGAAGAACTGAAATGAGTCTCCAGGAAACTGATCTTGTGGAGCATGCTTCGTACTTACATTACAAACTAGAACAATTCTTCCTCCTTGTCTGAGGTGACAATGTTAATGCAGAGGTAATTTTGCAATATCAACAACTACTTGTAAACCAATGGTCCCCTGCTTGTGTTTTTAATATCAGTGATCTATCTATAAATGGATGGAATAATCCAAATTAAAACATATGGAAGGGCTCAGCTTCAGGGTGTCTTTGGATACAGTTATGGTTTTGGCTCGATAGTATCATTCTTAATGGAAAGTCAGCAGGCTCTGGATTTAACCTCCACTGCAGGTACTTGAACGTGATTCAGCGCAATGTTGAGATACTGCTGTAATGTTAGGCAATGTGGTCGAGATATTAAACTGGAGCCATATCTGTTCTTTCAGAAGATATAAGTTTATGAAACTAGCCTTTGCCAATATCCATCCCTTTATTTTCATAAATTAAATGAATCGTGACCACTTATCTCATTGCTGTTTGATTTATTTGCATAACTCGCCTAGCCTGTTTACATCATCAAAATGACTACAAACTAAGAACTCTTTAAATTATTGAAAACATAATAAAACAAATAACTTAATAAAAATCATCTTCTATGAACCTGTAATAAAAATCACTTTCTCTGAGCCTATTTTCCATACAGTCCTACACACTAAAAGAAATTTGTGGGGGTGTGGATCCTGTACCAGTGCTAAAATAGGCTGCTGGACCATAGGGGTAGGAGGCATCCAGTAATAAAGAGCATTGCAGTGCATACACTACCTTCTCTTGCCAAGTAAGTTTGATAATCCTAGCACTTAAATGGGCACTTTATATGACCAATGGTCCCTCAAGCCTGTTCCCCTACTCAACATGACAGTTATTCTCATTACTGCCCTCAACATAATTTCTCTGCCTGATTCCCATAACCTTCGATTTCCCGGCAGGTCAGGAATCGATCTCAAATATATTTAATGACTTAGCACCTCTGTTGTCTGCTGTATGGAATTCCAAACATTCACAAGCTACCGAGAGAAGATATTCCTCTTCATCTAAATCTTAACAGCTCACCCTGTATCCTGAGACAATTCCACATAGAAGGTCTGAAGAAGGGTTTCGGCCCGAAACATTGCCTATCTCCTTCGCTCCTTAGATGCTGCTGCACCTGCTGGGTTTCTCTAGCCTTTTGTGTACTCCCCATAGAAGACGATTTGCCACCCATGGGCATATTCTCAGAGAATCTATTCTGAATCTATTCCCCTTCAGAGTCTCATTCCTTCCAGAAATATATTTTCATCTGGCAATATGTCTCCTTTCCAATAATGTTGAACCTACATTGGTGTCCGAGACTTTGGTTTCACATGACTCTTGCAGCATGTTGGCAATGTGGTTAGTGAATGTCTAAAATTTTCCACCCGATTCTATATAGAGAAAACTTGCTTTTCACAGCCTGCACAGAGATCCTTGATTAGCACTCATAGATCTTTCAAGGATTGAACTCCTGTCATGTTGCTCACGAGGACTTTCAAACAAAGGGTATCACTTTTGCCATTTCCCCTTCCCAGAATGCAGTCTAGATATTGCTGCCTGCAGGCATGGGTTTCTTCAGTTGTGAGAAGTTACAAATGTAATTGAATATTGTGCAATCTCTAGCAAACAGCATCACTTGTAATCTTGTCATGGAATAAAGATCAGTGTTAAACCAGCTGAATTGGCTGGTGCCAGGACATGCCCTTAGGAACTGGTACAACATCTGTAAATATCTTCCTTTGTGCCGGTTGACTCCAAACATCGGAGTTTTATTCCTCTGATTCTATTGACCACAATTTTATCAGGATTCCTTGATGCAACACTCAAGTCAAATATTGCTATTATGCCAAGTGCAAACACTCTCAGTCCACCTTTCGAATTCAGCTCTTTGGCTCACATTTGCACCAAACCTGGAGTTGTGCAGTCCTGGTGAAACCTAAATTGGGCATTGTGAATAGGTTATTGGCACGTGAATAACACTTGATAGCAATGTTGAAGACATCTTTCCTCACTTGGCTAATGATTGAGCATAGTTTAAATAGGTGATAATTAGCCAGATTGAAGTTGACTTGCTTCTTCTCAAAAGGACACATTGTTATTAGTCAACAATATCGTGTTAGGTCAACATTGTTGGGAAGATGCCTGTGTTGTAACTATGCTAAAGCACTACTTCAAGAACACGTCTTCACGGTTGCATCTGAGATATTGTCTAGTTCAGTAGCCTTTTCTGTGAATTTAAGTGTCCAAAAAATGACCTACAATAATGGGGATCTCAGTGGGAAGCTGAGATGATTCATCTATTTGGTACAATTGACTGATCATAGTTGTTAATGCATGTCATCCACTGCATTTAGATTGATCTTTACCAATTATATGCTGTACACCACAAACTTTAAGGATGGGAATATTCTTTGGAGCTGCCTCCTCCTGTTAGCTGTTTTGAATGTTCACCACAATTCGTAACTGACTGTGGTAGAATGGCAGATCTTCATTCTGCCCCTTTGGTTGTTTGGCTCTATTTATTATATTATACTAAGTGGGACCGGTTGGGTCCCATGTTTACATTGGAGGGCTGGTCTCCCAATGTAATATTCCACCTCTCCACCAATTCCAATATTGGTGGCCAGTGGGGTGGGGGTGGGGGGGGGGGGGGGGGGGGGCTTTCTGGAGCGCTAGTATGGATGATGTGGGCTGGTTTCCGGAGGGCTAGTATAGACATCGTGGGCCAAATGGATTCTTGGGCTGGCAGCTCACTCAAGCCTGGCGTGCTGGAAACTCACTCACAGCTGGTGGGCTGTCAGTTGACTCACGGCTATTCCTTGAAATTCCATTTCAACCAGGGTGCAAGGCCACCAAATTCAAGTGCAGTTACCTACCACTTCAAGCAGGGTGCAAGGCCACCAAATTCAAGGGCAGTTTCCTACCACTTCAAGCAGGATGCAAGGCCGCCAAACTCTAGTGCAGTTTCATACCACTTCAAGCAGGGTGCAAGGCCACCAAATTCAAGTGCACTTTCATACATTTCAAGCAGGGTGCGAGGCCACCAAATTCAAATACAGTTTCATACCATTTCAAGCAGGTGCAAGGCCACCAAATTCAAGTGCAGTTTCATACCATTTCAAGCAGGATGCAAGGCCACCAAATTCAAGTGCAGTTTCATACCACTTCAAGCAGGGTGCAAGGCCACCAAATTCAAATGCAGTTTCATGCCACTTCAAGCAGGGTGCAAGGCCACCAAATTCAAGTGCAGTTTCATACCATAAAAACCACACTCACAGTTCAGTAAACTTTCAGTGTGTTCAGTTGGTTCACAGCTCAGAGAGTCATGACCTCTCTCTCCCCTTCTTGCAGAGACTGAGCCACGCCCACACTTCCGGATTTATAGTCCCCCCACCGGAAGGGGCGTGGCTGTCATGCCGTGATTGACAGGAGAGAGCATCTCAACATTTTTTAAACACTAATCACTCTTTTATTTTGAGGGGAAAAATCCTCTGCACCTGATGAGCGGAGCGGGACTTTGAGTAAGATGGCCAAAAATCACAGCCATATGTGGTAGCATTTTGTAAAATCAATATATAGTGCAAACAGGAAGTGGTCAAGTTTAGATTTTTAATTATAAGCTTTTTCAAACCAACCACCACCACCACCACATTTGCTTAGCTTTTTCAAACCAACCAACCACCAGCACATTTGCTTTGCTTTTTCAAACCACATTAAGGGCACTCGCAGGTCAGTAAAACCACTCACAGTTTAGTAGACATGTTTTCAGTGTTATTCATGGCTCAGACTGAGAATCATGACCTCTCGCTCCCCCATCTTGCAGAGACTGACGCAGTCCACACTTTCGGGTTTATAGTTCCTCCCCCTCCTACCGGAAGGGGCGCGGCCTTCATGGCGTGATTGACAGGAGAGAGAATCTCAACATTTTTTTACATTAATAAGTCTTTTATTTTTCATCAATGGGAAAAGTCCTCTTGTCCTCCTCAGCGGAATGAGACTCTGAATAAGATGGCCAAAAATCACAGCCATAAGTGATAGTGTTTTTTCTAAAATCAATATGCAGTGCAAACAGGAAGTGGTCAAGATTTGAGTTTTAATTATATAGATGCTGTAAAAAAAGCATGCAGTCTTATGTTGAAGCTCCGCGAGGCTTCCAATTTTAGGAGTTTGTCCTAGAATATTCCTCTGCACTCCTCTTGAACAGGTGTTGAACCCCAACTTGATAGTGATGGTAGAGTGAGGGAAGACCTGGGATGTAAGGTTACAGATTTTGGCGGTTTACATTTCTGCTGCTGCAGATTGTCCATACTGCTTCAAGGATGCTCATTTTGGCACTTCCAAATCTGCTCTGATTCTGTACCACTTAGCAGGAATGTTACGCCACAAATAAGATGAAGGATGTCTTTGGTGTGAAGAAAGGATTCTCTCTTCACAAGGATAGTATGGGGATTACTTCAGCTGATGTTATCATGAAGTATGTTTAGATTGGTGCAATCAAAGTAACTTTACCACACATGTTGGTTTACTCATAGGACCAGCATGTGGTGGTATTACCAAGCAGCATTTGATGATGAACGTTGAAGTCCCCCAGTCAAAATATATTCTGTACCGTTTCTTCCAAGTATTGTTAATCATTTGACAGAAGATGGTAGGTGATAAACAGGAGGATTTTTACTTGCTCACGTTTGATCTGATTCCATGAGATTTTTTGGCCTTTGAATGAATGAATGAATAAGTTTATTGGCCAAGTATTCACATACAAGGAATTTGCCTTGGTGCTCCGCCCGCAAGTGACAACGACATACAGTGACAGTTAGGAATGACACATAAAACATTAAACATTAATAATAAAACATTATTGATTAAACATGTGAATTAAGTAAAAGAGCAAAAGGAGTCTACAGATTTTTGGTTATTGAGTAGAGCTACTACCCGTGGAAAAAAGCTATTTTTATGTCTGACTGTGGCAGCTTTGACAGTCCGGAGTAGCCTTCCAGTGGGAAGTGATTCAAAGAGTTTGTGGCCAGGGTGAGAGGGGTCAGAGATGATCTTACCCACTCTCTTCCTGGCCCTTGCAGTGTACAGTTCATCAACGGAGGGAAGGTTGCAGCCAATAACCTTCTCAGCTGATCGGACGATTCGCTGCAGCCTCCGGATGTCGTGCTTGGTGGCTGAGCCAAACCAGACCACGGTGGAGAAGGTGAGGACAGATTCTATGATGGCCGTATAGAATTGGACCATCCTTGCCTGTGGCTGATTGTGCTTCCTCAGCTGCCGCAGGAGGTACATCCTCTGTTGTGCC
This sequence comes from Raja brachyura, assembly GCA_963514005.1. Next base: position 18,781,356 of record OY740796.1, on the reverse strand, counting down.
TTTTTGACTGTGGAGTCGATGGTAGCCTCCCATTTAAGGTGGAGATGATTGTTCCCAGGAACTTAAAATACTCCACAGATATGAATGTGGTGTTGTTGATGGTGAGTGGGTGAGGTGAGGGGAGGGGGAGCTCACCTAAAGTTTACTATCAATTCCACTGTCTTAAGAGCATTGAGCTCCAGGTTGTTACGATGGTACCAGGCCGCCAGCTGTGTCACTTCCTGTCTAGCGGTCAATGCTGATCATTGGGGTCAATGCTGATCATTCAAGGACTACTCTTTCCCACCAGTGTATCTGTGTCATGATTATTGTCCATGATTCTCTTCACTTTAAATTCTGATGCTGAATAATGGAAGTTTGAAAATCAGTGCTTATAATAAGAGAAAATTTACAATAGTCCATACCATTGCGAACATTCTATGGTAAGGCTATAGATTTTGTTTGTGCAAATTACAATATTAACAATAAATATATATTTTTAATAAATAATTCACTGTAGTTTCATTTTACTCCAGTGCATCTTTTTAATGTTATGTAGCAATACAGATTTTATGTTTTTTTCATGCAGGTAAATAAAATGTCTGAGAAACTGAGGCAGTGCAGGGAAGACCTAGCAGCAGCTCTGGATCGAGCCATGGAGGACAATATTGTATCTCCTATGTTCTCTTCAGACCCTGAGTGGCTTGAATCAGTGAGGTTACTGGAACCAGATAGTGCGTTCATTAACCATTCCTTTGCGAGAATGTATCCATCGTTCAGTTCTCCACATCTCACCCAGCCAGTTCTCCAAGTATTACCTGAGAGAGGACCATATTACTGTGTACCAGCAGAACTTGCGTTGATGGATTGCAATAATATTTCATTCAAAGTAAAGCGGCTTGTCTTTGGAAATGCAGAAAGCTTTGTCATGAATACCAATATTCCAGTGCGAGATGGTCCCTTTGAGAATTGTTGTGAGAGCACGGACAATTTTACACAAGAATATATCAGGTACTTAATAACATCTACAAACTCTAACTTTCTGGCGCCATGTATATGACTTCCTTTAAACATTGCTCCTTGCGTGCAGAAAAGCGTCTCAAATCGATCATGAAGGGAAAAAGGCAAACAAACAAAATAACTTTTTTTTTAAATGAAATAACCTGCTGGGGAGATCTTTGAGAGCGAGGGAGCTGACAAGATTTATAAATATAACTTAGATGATTTCAGTGGGCGCAATTATAGTAAGTAATAGATGTCACGGAGAAGTGAAGGAAACAATGAGAATGCTGTATATTGAGGGGCGTATGTGTGTGTGCCAAACGTAACACAAAAGAAGGAAATAGTGAATGTTAGATACAGTAGGTGAGGAAATTAGATTTGAAAATGGGCTATTACAAAATCAACATGCTGACGCATGAGTGTAAGAAAAACTGAGACTCTTCAATCCATAAGTGTCAAGTTTTGCTTTCTTTTTTGTTCTAGCTTTTCAAGAACTGGGATGGGGGTGAGCTGGGAGAGAATTGGGGAAAGTCACACCTTGAAGTGATGAAAGCATGGAGTAGGATTCATCAGTGGAAAGGGTAGATCTGGGCAATATCATGGATACAAAATAAAGCAAACTTGGTAAGTAGTAGAAAAGCTGAAAACCGAGTCAAATTCATTGCCAAGATCAATAAATCAAGATTAAGAGGCCCAAAACTAGACAAAAGACAAATTGAAGATCCCTAATTTTGCATTAGTAAAAGGAGATTCTTTTCTCATGCAACACTCATAATCAGAGGAGCAATTTCAAAATCGTGTTTATTGAATAAGCAATAATCTGAAGGTGATCTGCATGATCTTTTTCTTCGTTTGGCAGTTCCACATGACTGTGAACGAAGACATGCTTCCAGTCTGGTTTTGTGGATTCTGATGTTGCAAATGACGGCAATGTGGGAACCACAGACTCTTCTACTGATGAGGTAGAAAGTGGCAGATGGGGATTGATGTTGCTGTGCTCATTATACTCCTTACACAGGGCTTTGTGTGCACCTGATGCATGGCCTCAGATTTCTCACCACCATCCCAAATGCTTCTTATTCATTTTGAGTGGTCAATGGTCAGAGGTTCCCAGTATTTGATGGGGATGGTGCACTTTTAAGAAAACCTTTGATTGCATCCTTTAATATATGTGAGTATGTATATATATATATATACACACACTGAACTTTTATTTTTCTCTCTCGTTTATCATATTATTTACAGTGTACTATGTTTACATATTCTGTTGCGCTGCAGCAAGTAAGAATTTCATTGTGCTATCTGGGACATATGACAATAAAACACTCTTGACTCTAATCTTTTTCTTTGTCCTCATCATAGAAATGTACAGCACAAAAAGGTGCCCTTTTGGTCCTTCTCATCTATGCTAACCATGATGCCTTTCTATGCTGATCCCATTTAATTTCATGGGTCTTGTATCCCTCTGTGCCTTTCCTATCCATGTACCTATCCATAGTAATTTTCTCCCATGACAGAATTCAGAATAGACTGTGTATTTTGGAAATCTGGTGCCAGACACACATGTGAACGCTAAGTCCACAATGCTAATCAATGTTCAAAAGAAAACCATGTAGATAGTTAAAATAGATTAGGATACAGAACACCAGTGATAGCTGTAATTAAAAAAGCTAAAGTTAACTGGCAACAAATGGGTCAAATCAGAAGGGAAATTGCAAGATTGGGGAGATGAGGATGAACTGGACAACAGTATGAAGGCCTATAGAGGTTTATTGGATAAAGCACAATGCCATGGTCATTATATAACTTGGGATTTAAATTAGTATAAATTATCAGCATGGTAAAAGTCAAATTTGAAGATGTCAAAAAAGCAGTATTGTTTTGATTAATGTATTTTCCATTTCTCAAAAGTCCCTCACAAGAAACCAACAATTATGCATGTCCAGAAACACAGGGAAATAATCCATCAAACAATTCTTGTGAAGAACTGACAAAGAATCTTCTAGAAGTAATAGGTAATATTGCACAACTACTTATTTGAAAAAAAACTTTTCTTTTGGAACTTTGTACACCATTTTAGTTATGGTATTAATATTGGTGTTTGCAACTCTTAAAGTACCCAACCATGTGTTGTGGGGGGTGGTCAAAGCTATTTTGCCAAAGAAGGGGGAGAGGGACATAGCAATGAAAAGAAGAAAAGGGCACCCAAAGGATAGGAGGAGATAAATAGCACAAGACGAATAAATAAGAAGTTTTTACATTAGACTAGCCTAAAAGTGAATATAGCAAGATCTTAAGTTAGTTTGTAGTATATATACATGAACAGAATAAACTATGTTGCAGGCTCAATTAACATAGAATTAAAGTGTGACAATGAGAAATATTGTTAAAAGAAGTAAGATTGGGTTTGAAATGTTGCTGAATATGAAGTCCATGTATGTCCTCTCTGATCAAATATTTTGTGCTGCTATTTGAAGCAGTGTTTTATCCCCTTTTGTTCTGACCAATATTTATCTCTCAATTAATATCACCAAAATAAAATATTAATTGTTGTGGGGCTTTGAAACAGCCGCTGAGTTTCCTGCGGTACAATAATGAATAAATGTTTCATTAAAAATATCAGTTGTAAAATAAGATGCACAGAGCAAATTCAGAGTTGTTAAAAACTATAAAACTATCAAAGTGTTATGGACTTTACATGAAATGTATAAAATTCGCAAAAAGACAGGTGAGTTGACAGTGTTGATACGAGTATAAGTATAATCTAATGGCAATTATGGAGACATGGTTGTAAGGTAACCAGGACATGGGTGCTCAGTATTTCAGGTTATAGGATTTCAAAAATGAACAAGCCAATAGGGAAAGAAAGCAGTTAATCAAGGAAGGTATCGGAGTCATGATATGGAGGCAGTGGATAGTAGTGTAGACTAAGGAGATCATGAATAGCAGGGAAAAGAGGACATATGTGGGTGTAGTCAATCGGCCCCGAAATTGTGTTTTCCCAATAGGGTGGAACATAAATAGGAAAATATCTAGGCCATGTTTGAAGGGAACTGCCGTTGTCATGGGAGTTTGTAATCTACATATGACTGGATGAACCAAACTGGCAAAGATATCGTAGATTAATTTATGGAGTGTGCCACGGATTGCTTCCTAGAAAATACGTTACAGAACCTACTCGGGAACAGGCTATTTTAGACTTAGCCATGACTAATGAGGAAGGATTAATAAGAGAACTTGGTTAAAGATTCTAGGAGGTAGTGACCACAATATGTGAGAATTCTAAATGCAGTTTGAGGATGAACACCACAGCACTGGAACCACTATCTTCAACTTCAACTTAAATAATGGTACAAAGTTGGAAAACTCTTAAGGTGTTCAGGGAAAATAAACTAAATGACAGGTCGGTAGCCAAATATAACATATAACCATATAACAATTACAGCACGGAAACAGGCCTTCTCGGCCCTTCCAGTCGGTCCGACCATTTATTTTCCCCTAGTCCCATCTACCTGCACTCAGACCATACCCCTCAATTCCCTTCCCGTCCATATACCTATCCTAATGATGAAAGATATCATGATGAAATATACTTAATGATGAAAGATATTCAGACAGCTGGTCCATAACACTCAGCAGGGGTTCATCCCAATTAGACAGGTATTCCATCAGAAGGAGGTAAAATCTATGGTTAACAAAATAGATTTAAACAGATGTTAAATTGAAAAGTAGGGCATACAAAGTGGTAATGATTAATGTGGTAAATGAAAACTGGGAAGTGAAAGACTAAACAGCTAAATAAGAAGGGAGAAAATTGATTTTGAGTGAAAACGTGCATGTAATATTGAAACAAAGAGTGCAGGTATAAGGGACTAGCTCAGGAAGGCACTTTGATCAGCATGCACATGTTGGACTGCACTGTATGACTATATTTTATGAGTTTCTGTAGATATATACTGTAAAGAGGAAGGTGGCAACTAAGGAAGGCGTAGGAGCTCGAGAGAATGAGGATGATGAATTAATAATGGGAAACAAAGTAATGTCAGATATGATAAATCATTTTTTTTGCAAGTCTTTCCTATGGAAGACACTTTAAATCTCCTTTAGATAACAAATGGGCTAATTTCAAATAATAGGGAGTAACGTGTAAAGGTCATAGGGATAGAGTATTAGAGAAACTGATGGGGCTAAAGTTGGACAGATAGCCAGGATCTGAACACCTACACCCACGAGTTTTAAAGGAAGTGGTTGCAAAGATAGTTTTTTTAAACTCATTAAATTCCACTTGGGAGAGAGTACATTGGATCAAATTCCTAGTTCTATTAAACCGCAATGCAGGTCTTCCTTAGGTTTCTAATAATTGCTGTGGTTTTAATGTGCAGCACAGAAATAGGCTGTTTGGCCTGCAGAATCCACTCGGTCAAATATCTATTTACCCTAATCCTCTTATCCTGTTATATCCCCTTCCCCAACAACTACCCTTAGATTCTACCATTCACCTAGACACTAGAGGCAATTTAGTGGCCAATTAAGCTACCAACCCATATTTCTATGGAACGTTAGTTAGTTTAGTTTAATGTCACGTGTACCGAGGTACAGTGAAAAGCTTTTGTTGCATGCTAACCAGTCAACGGAAAGACTATACATAATTACATCGAGCCATCCACAGTGTCATCATCATCATCGGCGATCACTCGAAACGAGTATGACTGTCCTCTCCTCTCCATAGGGTCATCTACTTGTGGGTCTGCAGATGCCTGTAGAGGCCAATCCGCAATCCACACACCTTGGTGCAACGTGGGCAGTGGAGACTTGGCGGTGGTTGGTAGTTGTCGAACCCCCTTCTCACTCTCCTTACAGTGCTGTTGGTTTGTCTCTGTGACACGGCGTAGATCCATTTTGTGAAGCGCAGCTCCTTCCTGCACAGATTTCTCCAGGAGCTCCTGTCCAGTCCAATGTGCTCCCAGTTGATTGATGTGATGTGGAATTTCTTCAGACTGTTCTTGATGATGACCTTGAAGCATTTCTTTGGCCCGCCGACCTTCCTTTAATTGAGAATACAGGATTTGTTTTGGGAGACGTGTGTTGGACATGCGGATGACATGGCCAGTCCATCGAAGTTGGTGCTGCATTATTGTGGTGGTGATGCTGGTCATGTTGGCTTCCTCCAAAACGCTGATGTTGGTGCGTTTGTCCTCCCAGCTGAACCTCAGAATCTTTCATAAGGATCTTTGATTGTATTGTTCCAGGGCTCTCAGGTGCCTGCTGTAGGTGGTCCATGACTCGCCTCCATACGACAGGGTGGAGAGGACAACAGCTCTGTAGACCAGCAGTTTTGTTTGAGCATGTAGGTCTCGGTCTTCAAAGATTCTTTTCCTGAGTCTGGCATAGGCTCCGCTGGCAAAAATCAGGCGATGGTTGACCTCAGAGTCGATGTCAGCTTTCGAGGAAAGAATGCTGCCAAGGTAGGGGAAGTGGTCAACATTTTCAAGAGTGGTGTCGTCCAATTTTATAGTGGGTTGGGTAGACGGCTGGTTGGGTGGAGGTTGATGTAGGACCTGGGTCTTCTTGATATTTAAGGCTAGACCCATGGCTCTGTATGCCTTGGCAAAGGCATTCAGGATGCCCTGAAGGTCTTCTGCAGAGTGTGCTTCAATGGCACAGTCATCTGCGTACTGAAGCTCCATGATGGCGGTGTTCTAACATTGCTCTTGGCTTCAACCTATTAAGGTTGAAGAGCCCACCGTCAGTTCTGTAGTGGATTGGGATCCCCTGTGGCAGCTCTTCACCAATGACGTGAAGTATGGCAGCAATGAAGACGACAAACAGGGTGGGTGTGATGATGCATCCCTGTTTGAACCCCATTTCCACAGTGAAGGGCTCGGACTCAGAGCCGCAGTTGCTGAGCACTGTGACCAACATGCCATCATTAAGAAGCCTCAATATTCTGATGTACTTGGCGTGACAACTGTACCTTGATAGTATGCTCCAAAGAGCCTGGCGGTCTACCGTGTTAAAAGCCTTTGTCAGGTCTATGAAGGCCATGTATAAAGTCTTCCGTTTTTCACGGCATTTTTCCTGGAGTTGGCATGCTGTGAATATCATGTCTTCTGTACCTCTGGATGGGCGGAAGCCACACTGTGATTCTGGGAGTACCTCGGCAGACAGTGGTCAGTTAGTGAGGACACGAGCTAGGACTTTGCCTATTGTTGACAGGAGCAAGATGCCCCTGTAGTTTCCACATTCAGCCTTGTGCCCCTTCTTGAAAATGGTCACTATTAGAGCATCCCTGAGTTCTGAGGGAAGATCTTCCTTTTCCCAGACCTTGAGGAGTAGGGCGTGGATGTGGTACAGGAGTTCCCGTCCACCTTCCTTTAAGATCTCAGCTGGGATCCCATCTGGACCGGTGGCCTTGTTGTTCTTAAGGCTCTTGATGGCACCTTGAACCTCTGTCATAGTGGGAGGTTCTTCCAAGTCTTCTCTGATGGGACTCTGGGAGATGCGGTGGGTAATGTCTGGTTCAGCTGTGCTGTCATGGTTGAGGAGTTCCTGGAAGTGCTCTTTCCATCGGGCGTTAATGGACTCATTTCCTTCGGCAGTTCTTGTCCGTCTTTTGAGCACAGGGGTGGTTAACCCACGGTAGCTTGGACCATAGACGGCCTTAGTGGCGCTGAAGAAGCCTCTGGTGTCACCCAAGTCTGTCAGTCTCTGGATTTCCAGAGCCTTATCTATCCACCAAGAGTTCTTAAGCTCCCTCAACCGGCTCTGGACGTCCGCCTTGGCTCTGGAGTAAGCTGCTCATTTGGCCTTGCAGGTTACATCATTTTGCCAGGCACAAAAGGCTTTCCTTTTCTAGGAGATGAGCTGTTCTATCTCTGTGTCGTTCTCGTCAAACCAGTCCTGGTGTTTTCTGGACTTGCACCCAAGGATGTTTTTACAGGTATCAAGGATGGTGGATTTGAGCCGGCTCCAGTGCCCTTCAATATCATCAGGATATTCCTGTTGGAGGCTTTTGCCAAGAGAAGCCTGAAATCGCGGCCAGGTGGCAGTTTCCTCCAGGCTTTCAAGGTTCAGCCAAGGCCGGATCTGCTTTGTTTGAATCCTCCTCTTACTCGCATTCAATGGACATCATGGAGCGGATGAGGCGATGATCTGTCCAGCAGTCATCTGCATCGATCATGGCCCTTGTGATGTACAATGACATAGTCAATGAGATGCCACTGTTTGGAGCGTGGGTGTCTCCAAGATGCCTTTAGTTTTTCTGGCGAAAGAGGGTGTTAGTGATGATCAGGTCGTGCTGAGCACATTTGCTGAGAAGCAGAGCTCCATTGGAGTCGATGTTCCTGATGCCTTCCTTTCTTATGGTACCAGAGGTGTTGGTCCCGGCCGGCCCTGGCGTTGAAGTCTCCTAGGAGAATAATCTTATCCTCCCTGGGGCTATTAGACAGCGTCTCGTTCTAGCAGGCGTAGAAGATCTCTTTTACTTGCTCTTCAGAGTCTAAAGTAGGGGCATAGGCACTCACAACTGTTGCCATCTGGTTGTTGGCAAGCACCAAACGGATGGTCATGAGATGCTCACTGATTCCCACAGGACGTTCAGAGAGGTGGTTGATGAGCTGGTTCCTGATGGCAAACTAAACACCACGGGTCCTGGGCTCATCAGCAGCTTTTCCTTTCCAGAAGAAAGTGTAGCCACCCTTCTCCTTCAGTTGTCCATTTGTCTGTCTGCCGGGTTTCAGAAAGGGCAGCTATGTCAATCTGGAATCTTCTCAGTTCTCTTTTGCGATGATTGCGGTTCTCCTCTCTGGTCTGTTACTGGTTGCATTATCCATTAATGTGCACACATTCCATGCTCCAAAGTTCATATTCATATTTCTGTGTTTCTGACCGCATGTGGTGATACCTCTGGTCGCGGTAATCCAGTCGGTAAGTTTGAGGCAGGCTATTTTTAGGGCACCTTTTCTATCTCTTTCCCCAAGTGGGTTGAGCAGTGGATCCTAAAGAGGACAGCTCAGTCGTGGGTGCAGCTACCGAAGGGCTCTTCTGCCTCGTTCCAACGAGGTCAGTCCAGCGACTGAATCTAGCACCCATTGCTTGATGTGCCAGGTCATGACTAGCGGCTTCCAGATCTCACAATCCTGCCCCCGTCGCCACTTGCTGATCGCCATAGTGGGTGTTAGGTGGATTCACTATTTGGAGCACGTCTGTGCGTGACTTTAACGCGGGGAGACTGGTGCACAGACATGGCTCTTGACAGATCTGGGTCAGGATCCAGTGGCATGGAGTCCAAGATGACCGGAGACCCTTTTCTGCTGCAGCGTTCATCCGCGTTCCCAGTCGTTGTGATGCTCCATGAAAGTGTGCCATCATCCTCCACCTGTTCCACCATTGAGGTCTTGGTTGGATTTCTCTTGTCAGAGACCTCCCCCTCGACCTTACCGCCATGGGTTGCCCTACCAGGAGCATTGCTCCAGACGGCATCGCTCTCAGGATCTCAGGACCACACAAGCATCTCCACCATGACAAGGTGACAATCCATGGAGAAAAATCCACAGTGTACAGATATAGGATAATGGGAATAACGTATAGCGCAAGATAAAGTCCAGTGAAATCTGATTAAAGATAGCCCACAGGACTCCAATGTGGTAGATAGTAGCTCAAGACCACTCCCTAGTTTAGTTTAGAGATACAGCGCGGAAACAGGCCCACCAGGTCCGCACTAATCAGCGATCCCCACACATTAACACTATCCTATACCCGCTTGGGACAATTTACACTTACAGCAAGCCAATTTACCTACATACCTGTACTTCTTTGAGTGGGACGAAACCAAAGATTTTGGAGAAAACACGCGGTCACGTGAGAATATAAAAACTCCGTACAGACAGCACCCATAGTTAGGATTAAACCTGGGTCTCCGGTACTGCAAACGCTGTCAGGCAGCAACTGTACCACTGCACCACCGTGCTGCCCTATTGATAGGATGGTTCAGTTGCCTGATAACAGCTGGGAAGAAACTGCCCCTGAATCTAGAGGTGTGCATTTGCACACTTCTGTACCACTTGCCTGCTGGGAGAGGGAAGAAGAGGGAGTCGCCGGGTGAGACTGGTCCTTGATTAGGCAACGTAAAGTGTAGATGGAGTCAACGGAAGGGAGGTTGGTTTGTGTGATGGTCTGGGCTACATCCATAACTCTCATTGGATGAAACCCATGCAGTTGCAAAAAAAACATGGAAACCATATGGCATGGAAACCAGATTGGTGGAGCACCGAGGCAGCAATTTAACAAGGTGCACCACCTTGCTGCTAATCTAATTATTCTACACAAGTTAACCCCTTCAATTTTATGTGATAACTTTATACTTAATAACTTCCAATTAAAATAATGAAATGATTATAGCAATTTGAAAAATTGCTTTGCAGATATTTAAGCAGGCAGCTTTGATAACGTTTTGCCATTGTGTTTTATGAAGAGAGCACCAGTATTCGAACGCTCGAGGCATTGGCAGGAAAACTGGAACCTTTGAGTGAATCTTGTCCATCCCTTTCTCAATCTGCTGGATCAGTTTCTGCAGAAGACACTGTAGCCCTTTTCTTTGCTGATCCACCCTGTAGCCCAATAAATAAAGAAACACACACTGGGAAATATAGACTCTCAGATGATGACAACTTGATTAATATTGTCCTGGACATGGAAGAGGATTACAACATATTGAAAAAAGTGTAGGTAGATAGATAAAAATAAGTAATATGGAGAAACACATAATGCTGAGCACATTTTGGAACCAAGTCTATCTTGCAACTTGCAACATATCTTTACCTGCATTTTAAGCAAGAACATCCAACGATAGATACAAATAAATTCCTGAAGCAATTGTCTCTGGACTACTGGAGCCAAACCACACTTTGATGAGGACCAGTAAAAAGTTCTACATGCAAGTCTGAATGCAAAACACAGCAAACAGCTAACCTAAAAAACTAGCTCAGCTGGAATTCCTTCATCGCAACCATACTTAGATTTTTTTGGCTGGCTATTGGTTTGATCTTCAGAATACATGTATTCTTGATTACAGTCCAATACAAAATAAATGCCTTCCCTTCCAGTTTATGTGCAGAAGGTTGCTGTCAAATTAACTCACACTGATGATTTACAAAAGCTCTTGTCATAAATTAGCCAATAGACCCGAATTACTATACTTGGTCTGATGACCAGTTGAACAAGTGGGAAGGTGCAATTTTTAACAAGTCCTGTCTATAATGGACATTATATATTTAAAATAATGACAATGTATTAAGTAATATATGCATTAAAGGTCATGCAATTTATTCCAATGAAAACATATCTGTTAAATGGTTGTATATGATAAATGAATTATTCTTCTGTAATAAACAATGTTGTTTGAATATGTGAGAAATTATTCGAGGTGGCTTCCCACTTGCAAACTTAATATTCTCATCCTGAGAACACACATTCAGCTGAGGGTAGGACCATAGTTCATATGATCTTCAAAATGCAATGCAGTTCGTTGTTAAAAGGTTACACTAACAGCAACTCCCAAAACTAATGATCTTTGGAACCAAGAGGGCAGAGTAGTATATGCATGAGAATGATATCTCCTGTGGGTTCCCCAGAAAGTCTTGCATCATTCTGCCTTGAAAACATATTATTGTTCATTCATTGGAAATATGTATAAAACGTGGAAATAATTACCCAACAAAATTGTGGGAGTACCTTCATCGGAGATACAGACGTTTCTCTAGAAGATGGCTCACCACCACCTCAGAGACAATTAGGAAAGACAATCGAGGGTAGTTTTCATAGAGAAACCCACATCCCATACATGTATCCAATAAACATACACCTAAGATTTTACATCCATGCAAGATCAACTTTCTCTGGTAGAAATGGCCTAATTTTATGTACTCGTATTTCCCGGCAATGAACATGGTATTTTTTACCCAAAAATAAGGCATGGAAATTTACCTGCGTCTTGGAGGCCGAAGGTTAGGTTGTTAGCCAAGAAAGATAGACTTGGCTATCCCTCATTACAGCAACATCAAGAACGATGTTGTTGTCATGAGGGATAACCAAGTCTATCCCTCATTGCTGGCAGCTGATGGAAAGTGGCTGTAAAGTGGGAAGCGGCTGTAAAAAGACAACGCCGCTGGGTGGGGAGAGTTCCTTTCACAGCGTGTGGGGAGTCTCGCCAGGGGAGGGCTCGGGCTCGGGCTCGCTCTCTCCCTCTCCCTTTCTCTCTCTTTCTACTAGTCTCGGGGCAGGCGACCTGAGAACTGCACCTAGTCCCGGGTGAACTGCGAGCGGCCTCCGGAACCGGACAGCGAAACCGGCTGCCACCTCAGCACCTTCTGCCAGCCTGCCAGCCACGGTGCCCTTCGGCACAGGCGCAACTGGTGGAGGTAATGGTTGGCGGGTAGCTACTGGACGGAAGACTGGCTGCTCCGACCCAGGCTCGCTCTCTCTGTCTCTCTCTCTCTCTATCACTACTAGTCCCGGGGCAGGAGACCTGGGTGCTACAGCCATTCCCGGGGCAGGCGACCTGGGAACTGCAGCTCGTCCTGGGGACACGAGGGATCTGGGAACTGAAGCCAGTCCCGGGGATGCGAGGGATCTGGGAACTGCAGCCAGTCCAGGGTGACGCAGGCGATGTTGCCGACCCCTGGACTAAACCAGACCCTTGATCCTGTCCCGCCATCCATTTTCAAAATTTAGCAACTTAAATTGACGGTGCGTCTTCGACGCAGGTGGGTCTTCATTGCCTGGAAATACGGTAGTTAAATTGATGCGAGTTTTATGTCATAAAAGATTTATTCACAATATTTCATTCAGATTATGTAATTGCAGGTTAGACTTTTACAGACTGCATCAAGTACTCTTTGCTTGAGATTTCAAAAAGCACCATCATGTTATAAAATGCCTAACAGCAATGCACAAGGATGAAGTCCATTAATTTCAGCGATGAGCCCTTTTTCTGGCAGGGCTTGCACATCTCTCTCCTTTTCGTTTCATACTTTTGGATTTCTAAAGAGAGGAATCAGAGCTCTTAGATAAGCAAAAAAAACAACAAACCTCAGTTCTACTATTTCTTTACTATGATAGTTGCATGATGTTATAACTTAATATTTTATAATTATGTAATCTTGACTAATCCTAAATGAGTGAAGTCACCTTAACGGTGATGATCTCAAAAGTTACCAGATTGTTGTAAAAAATAATTTGGTTCATTGATCCCTTTCAGGGGGAGAAAAAACACCATCAGTCTAGCCCTTTGTGATTCCAGACCTACTCATGTGGTTGACGCTTAAATGCCCTCTGCAATGGCTAAGCAAGTGACTCAGTTGTGCCATTACTCCTACATTCAGACAGAAGAAGAATAAAGTAGATAGACACAAAATGCTAGAGTAATTCAGCGGATCAGGCAGCATATATGGAGAAAAGGAATGGGTGATGTTTCGGATGGAGACTCTTCATCTGGCAGCCTGATCTAGGGTCTCGACCCAAAACGTCACCTATTCCTGTTCCCTAGAGATCTAGAAACCCGCTGAGTTACTCCAGCATTTAATGTATATCTTCATTGTAAACCAGCATCTGCAGTTCCTTCTGACACAGAAGATAAAACTGTACGGAGCACCTGGTTATGAAATCAACTCAACTGGCAGCCCAGCTGATCTTTCAAAGTCCTCACAAATTAGGGTGGCTAATGTCTACATTGGGAGACCCTTCCCAGAGATTCAAAAAGAACCCTCCCACCATGGGTGGCGCGGTGGTAGAGTTGCTCCCTTGCAGTGGTGGAGACTCGGGTTCGATGTAGTCTATGGGTGCTGTCTGTATTGTATGTTCTCCCCATAGGTTTTCTCTGAGATCTTCGGATTCCTCCCACACGGCATAGACATGCAGATTTGTCGGTGAAATGGCTTGGATTTTTATATTTTGGTATAAGGGTACGTTGTCCCTAGTGTGAGTAGGCTTGTGTTAATGTGTAGGGATTGCTGGACGGTGCGGACTCAGTGGGCTGAAAGGCCTGTATCCGCAATGTATCTCTAAACTAAACAAAAACAAATAGTCAAGCAACAACCTGATATGGTCTGACACAGAATCATACCTTAGCCAATCTGGCAGATGCCATCACAATCCCTCAGTATATCTTGTCCCATGGGCAGATCAGATCCATGGAGTAGGAGTCCATGAACAGCAGCAGGTAGAGAGTAAAGCAAAATGGGGGATGAACCTACTTGACACTTGGCCTCAACCAATCTATCTCTCGCGGATTGACGCATCTGTCCACAACAGCCCTGGACGAAGTAACCATTGTACATTCCTTGCGGAAACAAAGTCCTATCTTCACATTGAGCACATCCTCTATCATGTTGTCTGGCTTGCTAAATACAATAGCCTTAGAAAACTGGGCAACTGTAAAACATTATGAACCACCCGCAGTGCTTAAATGTACTTCACCACAACCTAACCACATGAACTGGCATATCTCTCATCCTATCTTTACTACAAAACCAGAGAATCAATCCTAGCTCAAAGAGGAATGCAGAAGGGCATGCTTGGACAAGCACGAGCAATACCAAGAATGAATGAGAGCTGGTGGACTAGTGAAGCTAAAACATAGACACTACATACGATCTAAACTGCAAAAAATTACATGCAGTAGCACGACCTAAGCTGTCTCACAACCTGAAATCAAGATTGAAGACCTGAAATGCTGTCATATCTGATTGACAATGTTGGTGGGTAACATAAATAGTAGGAGGAGGAGAGTCCAAAAACACCCCCATCCTCCATGTTAGAGGTGCCCAGCAAAAGAGCAAAATACAAAAAAGGATTCACTAGGATGTTGCCTGGGCTTGTGGGCTTGAGTTATAGGGAGAGGTTGGATAGACTGGAACATTTTTCTTTGGTGCATGGGTGGCTGAGGGGTTACCTTATTGAGCTGTACAAGATCATGAGGGGCACATATAATATGAACATCCACTGTTTTCTCCCCCCCAGCAGAGAGGCTTCTAAAATCAAGCGGCATTGGCTTAGGGTGAGAGGGGAAAGATTTTAGAAGGGCCTCAGGAGCAACTTTTTCCACATAAAGGTCAGGAAGTACCTGGAATGAGCTGGCAGAGAAACCTATAGAAGCAGATACAATTATCACTTTTAAAAGACATGGACAGATATGCTGGGCAGATAGGAAAGGCTTAAGTGGGATATGGGCCAAATGGGACTAACCCTGCATGCCAACTTGATCGGTGTGGACGAGGTGGGCCAAAGGGTGTTGGAGATTATGGGGAGATGGCAGGAGAATTTGATGGGCCAAATGACCTAATTCTATGTAGGATCCTACCATGTAGGATCTGATAAAAGGGCCTGTTTCTGTGCTGTTAGCTCCATGACCTTCTGTGCTAGAGACAAGGAAGCATTTACAACCGTGTTCAATGATTTACCTTCCTTTCTTTCTGTCAGATAAGTCTGTCAGTAGTCAGTTCAATTCACACCACATAATATAAATAAATGGATGAGAGCACAAGATGCAGTAAATATTATAGCATTCATCAACATCCCAACAGCAGTCCTGAAGACTGGCTCTCCAGAATTAGATACGCCACTACCAAACAATTTCATTACAATTACAAGGCTGCCATCTGCCCAACAATATTGAAAATTGCCCAGGTATATCATGCTCACTGTAAAACAAGACAAATGCAATCGGCACTTTAAGATGTATGGGATCGCTGGTGACTTGGTAGTTCGGATTCAAAACTGACACCAAAGAAGCACGGGCTAATGGTGAAAAGGGTGTTTTCTTACATTCCACAGGAACCAGTGCTGGGACTTCCACTATTTATGAAATACATGAACGTCTTGAGGAATGGACAAAAATGTAAATTGGTTAGTAAGTTTGCAGTCAACAGCAACATTGGTGGAGTTACAGACAGTGAAGAGGGCTGCCAAAGGATACAGCAGCATCCAGATAATTTACAGATATGGGCAGAGAAATTACAGATGGAGTTTAATCCAGGCAAGCATAAGGTATTGCTTTTGGAATGGTGCAATGATTATGGAAGGTCAAATGTAAAGATAACATGTACTGTTAATGGCAGGATACAGCGGGATCTCGGTCCAAGTCATTAGCTGTCTGAAAATGACAACACAAGTAGATAGAGTCTCAAAGAAAACATACAGTTTTGCTTGCCTTAATTTGTTGCAGCATTGTGCATCAGAGCCAAGAAGTCATGTTGGGGCTTTGTAAGACTTTGATTTGGCTGCATTTGGAATATTATGTGCAGTTCTGGTTGGCCCATTACAGGAAGGATGCTTTGAAGAATGTACAGAGGTTGACCAGGATGCTGTCTGGATTTAGCTTTAAGAAAAGGTTGGACAAACTTGGATGTTTTCTCTGGACCATTGGAAGCTGAGAGTAGACTAAATAAAAGTTTATAAAATTATAAGAGACATAAATATTGTTGAGTGAAAATCTTATTCCCAGAGTGGAAATGTCAAATACTAAAGGGCAAAGCTGTAAGGTGAGCTTTAAAGGACAAGTTTTATTCACAAAGAAAGGTAGGTGCCTTGAAGGCATTGCCAGGAGTGATGGTTGAAGCAGGTAATACAGTGGTATTTAAGCTTTTAGATGGACACATGAATATCCAATGAATAGAGGAATATGGGTCATGTGCAAGCAGTAGGGGTTTGTTTAATTTGTCATCCTGACATCAGACATCACAGGCCGAAGGGTCTGTTTGTGTGATATACTGTGTTGCGTTCTATATTTTAAAGGAGGTGATGGAGGTTGATACAATGGAACTGTTGAGAAAGCATTTGGACAGGTACTTGATAGAAAAGGAGATGTGGGATACGGATCCAATCCAGATGATTGGGCTGAGCATTGATGAGGGTCATGGTGGCAATGGTCCACATGGGCCAAAGGGTTATTTCTGTGCTGGTACAATTTTGTGATTCCAAATACCATCCAAACAGCCCACTTTCAGTCAATCACCATATGGCTATCAAGCATCAATTAGTCATCAATAACCTGCTTACCAATGGCCAGTTTGGATTTCACCACTACTACTCAGTTCCAGACCTCTTCGCAAACTTGATCAAAACATGGCTGGCAATAAATGCATCGAAGTAGGACTTGATATCAAGGAGCCATGATGAAAGTGAAGTCAATGGTGAAGTTAAGTGGAAAACACTGCAAGGGTTGGAGTGATACCTTGCACAATGGGAGCTAATTTTGGATACTGAAGGTAAATTATCCCAACCCCAGGACAGCACTTTAGGACAGTATTGTAAGCCTAATTACTTTTACCTGCTTCAGCAAAGGCATTTTTTCTACTATATGCTTAAAGGTGAGTACATTTGCTGATGACTGTATAATGTTGACTCCACTCAAGTCAAATCTTACCGGGATGTCAACTCCAATTCTTCAGCAAATGAACAAATCCATACCTGCATGTGGTGGCTCATGGACAACACTCAGTCATGGCCTGTTAAGCAGCCATTAACATTGGCATGATAACTGTGTTATGTAGTGACCATCCCCAATGAAGGAGTTTAACCAAATGTTGTCATTAAATAGCTTTACCATTGCCCCCCAACATCATCGTGGAGCTCAATTGGACTAACTACATACAGTGCCCTCCACAATGTTTGGGACAAAGACCCATCATTTATTTATTTCCCTCTGTACTCCACACTTTGAGATTTGAAATAGAAAAAATCACACCTGGTTGAAGTGCACGTTGTATATAACCAGGGGGCCTTCCATCATTCTCCTGATATGTGCTTTGTAGGTAGTGGAAAGATTTTTGAGTGGCAGATGGGGCAGTTAATTGCCACAGCATACCAGCCTCTGTCCTGCTCTTGAAACCACAGTATTTTAATAAAGGAAATTTTATACATTTTGGGTTCACCATGTAGGAAATTAAGCAAAATAACAGCAACAAAGGAGTTTTTCAAAGCTAAACAATGGCCAAGTCAATCACCTGATCTGGACACAATTGAGCATGCCTTTTGTATGCTGAAGAGAAAACTTAAAGGGACTAGCCCTCAAAACAAGCATCAGCTAAAGATGGCTGCACTACAGGCCTGGCAAAGCAGCCTCAGTGAAGACACCCAGCAACTGGTGAGATCCACAAATCGCAGACTTCAAGCAGTGATTGCATGCAAAGGATATGCAACAAAATACTAAACATGACTACTTTTTTTTACATGACATTGCTGTGTCCCAAACATTATGGTGTCCTGAAATGGGGTGGACTTTGTATATACACTTCTGTAATTTCTACATGGTGAAACCAAAATGTATAAAAATGGGCTTTATTAAAATCTGACAATGTGCATTTTAACCACATGTGATTTTTTTTTCTATTACAAATCACAAATTGTGTACAGACTACAGAGGCAATTAAATAAATGATGGGTCTTTGTCCCAAACATTATGGCGGGCACTGTAAATGCTGTGGTTTCAAGAGCAGGACAGAGGCTGGTATGCTGTGGCAATTAACTGCCCCATCTGCCACTCAAAAATCTTTCCACTACCTACAAAGCACATGTCAGGAGAATGACAGAAGGCCCCCTGTTTATCTAAGTGATTGCAGCTCCAGCAACATCAAATGGCTCAATCAGGAGAAGCAGCCCACCTGCAATCCAATACTTAAAATGTAGAAGCAAGGAACTGGAGATGTTGGTTTACAAAAAAAGGACACACAATGCTGGAGTAACTCAGCGGGTCTGAAGAAGGGTGCACGAAATGTCACCTATCCATGTTCTCCAGGGATGCTGCCTGTCCCGTTGACCCAGGTACTTTGTGTCTTACTCTGAACATTCACTCCCTCCAACAATGACTTATGTCTACTGTGTCTACTCTCAGCCTAGGAGTAAAGAGGTTCTTCTGCAGTTGTATAGGGCTCTGGTGAGACCACATCTGGAGTATTGTGAACAGTATTGGTCTCCTAATTTGAGGAAGGACATCCTTGTGATTGAGGCAGTGCAGCGTAGTTTCACGAGATTGATCCCTGGGATGGCGGGACTGTCATATGAGGAGAGATTGAAAAGACTATGCTTGTATTCCCTGGGATATGGGGAGAAGGCAGGCACGGGTTATTGATAGGGGACGATCAGCCATGATCACAATGAATGGCGGTGCTGGCTTGAAGGGTCGAATGGCCTCCTCCTGCACCTATTTTCTATGTCTGTCTATGTCTCTATGTCTCTCCAAAATACATTTGGAAACATACTGCTATTTCCTTTGCCATTACTAAGGCTAAATCCTGGAATGCCCTTCTACACAGTGCTGTGTCACCAGAACCACTGCGACAGTTCAAGACCATACTTATCATCATCTCGTCAAGAGCCATTAGGAGTGGGTAATAAATACTGGTTTTGACAGCAAGGCACCGATCCCCCTCCCCTTAAAAAAAAGAAACCTAATAATGGCATTTTTCACAATTAAGATATAAATACTATATTCACAATGTTATATTTGACTATTGAAGACTATAATATTCACAATGCTATATTAAGAGGAAGATTATTCACAATGGTAAATATGGACCTGTGGAAGAAGAGATTTGATGTCACTCCCAATGTTAACGGTAGGGAAATAGTTACTGTAACGCTTGAACGGCTCTCCATCTGATGCAACAAGGAATTTCTCAAAGTTCCAAGAGACGTCATTGCGACGGACCGGTTCCCAAATAATATGTTCACGTTTGTTCATTAAGATGTTTGGTTCATCACACGGCGCTGGCAATTTCTCCTTTAGGAAACTGTAGATTGGATTTGTGTCTGCGCCGTTCACCAATGTCTTTTCAGTTATACAGAAATTCGGCTCAAAGCCTTCGCCCGGACGTACATACTTCAAGGCTTTTAGAATCTCATTGTTGGAATTGTTTTCCTACAATATCAATTATAAAATAATGTTATGTTCAAGATAATTTACACTATCCAACCATTGACATTCACAACTGCACACAATCTTTTCCAGTGGAAGGCAGTTACCTGTCCATGTTCTCCACACATGCTGCCAGACCCGCTGAGTTTAGTTTCAGTTAGAGATACAGCGAGGAAAGCACCGGGTCTGTGCCAGCCAAAAATCATTCATATAGGAGGGTTGCATGTAAGGTAATCGGGTCAAAGGGCGTGACGCACGGAGCAGCTCAATCCACGTGGAGGACATGACAGCCTCGGAATACATTGTTAATACACGAAACACAGTACTTTCTTACCTGTTAAAAACCACTGAAATGGTCATTTTTTGCGCTGTAAATAATTGTGGAAATCGGGGTAACCGTGAGAGACATTTATCCTACAGAATCCCAAAAGTGATGAGAAATGATGGTAGAGAGAAGCGACAGCTGAAGAGACAACAACAGCTAAAGTGGTTGGCGAACATTGGCCGTGCAGATATCAACATTGAAAATATTGGGAATTATCGCCTTTGCTCACTGCACTTCATCAACAGTAAGGCATTATTTGTGTTTTTTCTTGATTCCTTTGGTATCTAAAAAGTTTCAGAAGTGATAAATCTGGGTGCAAAATTTTTAAATCACCCATGGTTCTCAAATGGGTTTTTACATGCAGAAAGAAAATGCTTCTGAAGCTACATTTATCATTAAAAAAAGTCTCCAGACTTATGAGTGGTGTGTGGAAAAGTAAGTTTTCTATCACTATGCTATTGAGATGTATATTTTGGCAAATAATAAAATATCCTGACAGCTTAAACACCCACTCCCTTTCAAAGATATTGTCAATTTGCTGAGGTTGATTATGTCCAATTAACAGCTAACAATTATGCCATTCCTTGGCTTGCATCTGAGTAAAATGTAATTCAAAACACACCGAACCGACCCCCCCCCCCCTCCCCCCCCCTCCCCCCCCCCCCGACATCGTGGACAGACGGCCCGCTGTGCTGGCAGCCATAGTAAATGCTTCCCTGTCATTCACTGCGTGTACTCCAGTTGGCGTTGCGTGGCAACAGTACGGGTCATGGGTCGTGACCTCGACTGCCGTGCAACCTCCCTAAACCATTTCCATGTTATCCCACTTTCACATCCTACGCATCAGAGGCAATGTACAGAAGCAAATTCATCTGCATGTCTTTGGAATGCGGGAGAACACCAACTTAGTCACGGTGCAAATATACAAACTCCATACAGACAGCAGCTATGGTGAGGATCAAACCTGGGTCTCTGGCGCTGTAAGACAGCATCTCTACCATTCTACCATCCCCGAGTTACTCCACCACTTTGTGTTATTTTTGGGGGTGGTCTATTCGGGTCAATGGAACTTTCTTGCACTTCACTTCTGTGTTATCTCAGGTGGTTGAAGAGACCATAGTGAGACTATCCCACAAATACTGCTCGAGTTCTGGGCAGGTGGGCAGCAGAAGAGATGGTTCTAAGCTAGCAACAGTACCCAATAACCATTGAATGACCAAAAAAAATGCAGCAAATGAGAAGAAAAAACAGAAAATGCAGGAAATGCTCAGCAGGTCAGGTGGCATCTTTGGAAAGAGAAACAGAGCAGGGATCCATCATCAGAAGTGCGAAAGAGAAAAAACGTTTTTTATAGTGAGAAAGTGGGATAAAAACAAAGCCGATAGCTCTGGGATGCCACTCACGGAATGCAACACTGTAATGCACCAAATAAATTGGGTGTAAAAACAAAGTGCTGGAGGAAGTTGGTGTGACAGGCAGCATCTGTGGAGGGAAATGGACAGAACATTTCGAATTGAGGCCTTTCCAGACATGAGTGGAACATGTGATACGACATGTAACAAAAGGTTATGCGCATGTACTCGTCACGAAGACAACAGGACGCAGAGAAAGAGTTGCTCGGCTTCTAAAGGAAGACTGAGGAGAAATGTTTCTTCCCATTTCAAGTGAATGGACAGAGACTTTTATCCAGAGCAGGGGATACAAGAACTAGAGGACAGAGGTTTAAGGTGCGAAGTGCAAGATTTAATAGGAACCTGCGGGGTAGCTTTTTCACCCAGAGGGTGTTGGGTATATGGAAGAAGCTGCCAGAGGAGGTAGCTGAGGCAACTACTATAACAGTACTCACAAGACACTTGGGCAGGTAGATGGAAAGGAAACGTTTAGAAGGATATATGCCAAACACGGACAAATTGGACTAGCTTAGATGGATAGACACCTGGGCTGAAGAAGGGTCTCCTATTCCTTTATCCAGAGACGCTGCCTGACCGGCTAAGTTACTCCAGCATTTTGTGTCTATCTACGGTGTAAACCAACATCTAGCCTAGATGGGACGTCTTGGTCAGCATGGTCGAGTTGAGCCGAAGGGTTTGTTTCCGTAAAGACTCACTGACTTGTCATATGCACAAGGACAGTGAGGTACAAGTACAATGAAAATGTTGCTCGCAGCAGCAGCAGCAGGAGTATCTACTAGAGAAAATAAAAAGACTGTGCAAAAGCAAGAGATAGGTACAAGATAGAATCGGAAAGCAAGTCCATGGTAGTGCAAGGTATGTCTGTAGCGTATCTTCACTGCCAGGATTGAACTGCATTTTTGAAATTACGGCAAACATCATTCAATCGATGTCAAACTATACGCCGCATTTACGCAATGAACAGCGACCTATGAATTTCCAAGGAAAGACAATGCCGGGATAACTCAGCGGGTCAGGCAGCATCGCTGGGGAACATGGATAAGGTGACGTTTCGGGTTGAGACCCTTTTTCAGATTGTTCAAACAATGTCTAATAATTGTGAAATAAGAATCATGAACTCTTCCAAGTGGAACTGTGGCCAACAGAAAAGTGTCAAAGCGAATTTCAATTTTAAATCAATATTGTTCGAAAACGAACCCATTCAGCGATCGACATCCACTAATGGAGTCAATATATTGGCGATACTGGTCCATTTGGTATTGATTTAAAACACACAGACCTCACCTTAACAGGGGTTCATGACTACATTCCGTTTTCTTTTCAAATGAAAAATGTCTTCGTTTTTTTGAGTGGTTGTCCCGCTCTAAGACACATCTCGGACCCCCCCCCCCCCCCCCACACACACACACACACACACACACACACACACATACACAGACATACATTTTAAACTTACTTGGTGGCCGAACTGATTGCAAGGAAAGCCAAGGACCACGAACCCACATTTGCCAAACTTCTTCTGAAGGTCATTGAGATCATGGTAGTCCCTGCTGGTTTGGCTTCAGAGGGACGCGACGTTGACAATCAACACGACCTTATCCTTGAGTTTGGAGAAATGTAACGTATCGCCGCTCAAAAGCTTAGCGGAAAAGTCATAAAAACAGTTTCTGCTGGCTCTCTTCATGCTCGGAGTTGTTATTTGTCCAAACTATCTTGCTCTGCTGTTGGGAAAGCGGAGTCAGGTGTCGCTGCACTGCTGTCAAGCCTGAGGCAAACTGGGGCAACACCGATCAGTGGCTTTCACACACACAAATCTGCTCATTTCATTGTGACTGCATCAACGTCAAACTACCGCCACCACGATCATTAGTATACGTCAAAGCTGCACCCAGGAAATTATAGGTAGACAAAGGTGCTGGAGAAACTCAGCGGGTGAGGTAGCATCTATGGAGCGAAGGAAATAGGCAACATTTCGGGTGGAGGGCTGAGGGAGAACTGAGAAGGGGAGGAGATAGTGAGGGCTACCTGAAATTGGAGAAGTCAATGATCATGCTGCTGGGGTATAAACTGCCCAAGCAAAATATGAGGTGCTGCTCCTCCAATTTACGGTGTTGCTCACTCTGGCCATGTAGGAGGCCCACAACAGAAAGGTTGGATTCAGAATGGGAGGGGGAGTTGAAGTGCTGAGCCACAGGGAGATCAGGTTGGTTAATGCGGACCGAGCGGAGGTGTTCGGCGAAGCGATCGCCAAGCCTACGCTTGGTCTCATGATGTAGATCAGCTGGCATCTAGAGCAGCGGATGCAATAGATGAGGTTGGAGGAGGTGCAGGTGAATCTCTGTCGCACCTGGAAAGCCAGCTTGGGTCCATGAATGGAGTCGAGGGGGGAGGTAAAGCGACAAGTGTAGCATTTCTTGCGGTTGCAAGGAAAAGTGTCCGGGGAGGGGGTTGTACGGGTGGGAAGGGACGAATTGACCAGGGAGTTACGGAGGGAGCGGTCTTCGCGGTAAGCGGACAGCGGAGGAGATGGGAAGATGTGGCCAGTGGTGGGGTCACGTTGGAGGTGGCGAAAATAATGGAGGATTATTTGTTGTATGTGACAGCTAGTTGGGTGGAAGGTGATGATTAGTGGGACTCTGCCCTTGTTACGAGTGGGGGGATGGGGAGAGAGAGCAGTGTTATGGGGTATGGAAGAAACCCTGGTGAGAGCCTCATCTATAGTAGGGGAGGGGAACCCCCATTCCCTGAAGAATGAGGCCCAGCACTTCAACTCCCCTCCCATTCCGAATCCGACTTGGGCCTCCTCCATGGCCAGAGTGAGCAACACCGTAAATTGGAGGAGCAGCACCTCATATTCCGCTTGGGCGGTTTATACCCCAGTGGCATGAACATTGACTTCTCCAATTTCCGGTAGCCCTCACTTTCTCCTCCCCTTCTCAGCTCTCCCTCAGCCCTCTGGCTCCTCCTCTTCCTTTCTTCTTGTCCCCCACCCTACATCAGTCTGAAGAAGGGTTTCGGCCTGAAACGTTGCCTATTTCCTTCACTCCATCGATGCTGCTGCACCCGCTGAGTTTCTCCAGCACTTTTGTCTACCTTCGATTTTCCAGCATCTGCAGTTCCTTCTTAAACACATTATGGACTGAAGGGCTTGTTCTTATGCTGTACTGTTCTTTGTTCTATGATGGTTTTATGACATAAGATCAATGTTATGTCACTTATGAGCATGTTGACATGCTGGGCTGCACAACAAAGAAATGAGTTGGCTCTAGACCAAGTCCCTATGTAAGTTCTAGTTTGCACTTTCGCCATAAAAAATATTCACTTCCGTCTTGTTTAGAGTTGGTGGGCAGGGCCGGCCTTAGGAGGTGCGGGGCCCAGTTGGGAACAATTTTGGTGAGCCCCAGGTTCCCAGCCAAGGTCTGTAGAATCATTGAAATATAAATATATAATTATAAATGAGTCATATTCAGGCACGTGCCGTGAGTAATTACTCAGGGAAGGCAGTCAGTCAGCTTTAAAAAAATCTTAAACCACACATGCGCATATTGTTCTCCTCTCCATAAAAATAAAAAATAAAAATAAAGATAAAATAACAATTCAATTTGCCCAAGGCTTCCAAATCTCCTTCATTCTGAATTACTGAATGGGTGGGGGG
The DNA here is from genome assembly GCA_963514005.1 of Raja brachyura. The sequence continues at coordinate 18,756,073 of OY740796.1, read as the reverse complement.
TGGAGGGTGACGGCAAGTGGTAAGATGAGGGAAAACGGGACCAGTTGAATCAGTTGTGATCTTATTGAATGACAATACTAGTTCAAGGGACCAATTGGGGGGAGAGTTCCTTTCACAGCCTGTGGGGAGTCTGGCCCGAGGTAAAGTTGCGGGAAGGGCAGCAGCGTTGAGAAGGAGGGGGTCGGGGATCATGCCAGTAACCCATTCACTCAGCGCTGCCGCGGCGCTCCGGGCACGGAGCCACCGCATTGTGGCTGGGTAGGGAAGTAGCTCGCGTGGCTACGAGCGGCCGCCGGGACCGGACAGCGGAACCGATTGCCATCTCAGCGCCTTCTGCCGTCCCGCTCACCTCTGGCAGTGCTCTCCGTCTAAACAGTGAAGGGACCAGCTCAAGAGCAAAGATATTAGAGTGGAATGGGTCAGCGGGTGATGGATAACAGGACTGCGGGCGGTGGAGCTTACACCTGTGTCAGCACGATCAAGGGACCAAATTGAGGTTACTCGCACTGACACATGGAGTAAGCTCCACCGCCCACTGTCCTGTTATCCATCGCCCGCTGACCCACTCTTGAGCTGGTTGCTGGCGGCGCTGACCTTTTACAGCCGCTTCCCACTTTACAGCTGCTTCCCATCAGCTGCTAGCAATGAGGGATAGACTCAGTACAGCAACATCGGTCTAGAGGTTGGGAAGTCCCGTGAATCTTATTCAAAGGAACGTGGCGTCATTGATAATTGGTCTAAACACAATTACATTTACTGGGGAATGTGGATCGGTGTATTGATGACACATTGTATAACTACGTGTTAACTACTGGCTGTTAACAAGTGCTAACAGTGGTAGTTAACAAATCGTTTTTGTCTCATGGCTGGTGCAGCTGTGACACGTAGTAACGATTATCTTGTTCGTTTTTTTAAAAAAATCCATATTTAACGACGTGAATTCGTATTTCCGTATTCGTTTTGCATTTCCGTACGAAATAAGGAAAATTAGCGCGGGGCCCCCTTAGGCGCAGGGCCCAATTGGGAGCAATTGGTCCAATTGGCTTAAGGACGGCCCTGTTGGTGGGGGCTCAGTTACCCTGGCTGGTCTGCAGGCAGAACTTTATTGGTGTAGTCCATTGGACTGTTTTAAGATATAAGAGTTACTATACTGTATATAGTATACTTTTAAAGCATGAACTTTCTTCAACAGTCCATGGTGAGAATCACATTGCTGATTGAAGGTTTTGCTTCGAAAGGGATTCCTACATGAATACCGATCCTTTTAATAATATTACACGTTTATAATATTGTCAATAATTTTAGATTAAAATGCATTTTTTTCTAGGTGCCATGACCAAGTCAGGAAGAGCGGTCATCCTATCCAGAGAGAGTGAACAAATGCAGAGTACTTTCCTATAGTCTATTTTGTTTCCAGTCTCTTTCCCATTTACACCTCTCGGTTCCTACCCTTCCACACCCAAACAGTTCCAGCCTCCCCTCCACCCTCTTCCACCCACTGCTCATTTCCAATTTAAAGCACCTGCAATATTTTACTTTGTATTATTTTTGTTTCCCTATACTTTTAAAAATTGTTATGACTATTTTGGTTGCAGCTCAAGATTAAGAGGCCCACAAATTCTAATACAGGAATACTTTGCATTAGTTCAGCAGGTCTGAACAAAGTTTCTCAATCAAAAGACCCTTTGGCCCACTGAGTCCACACTGACCAGCGATCACCCTGTTACACCAGCACCCTTCTACACATTAGGGACAATTTACAATTTTACAGAAGCCAATTAACCTACATACCTGTACGTCTTTGGAGTGTGGGAAGAAACTGGAGCACCCGGAGAAAACCCATCTGGTCACGGGAAAAAGTACGTACAGACAGCATCTGTAGTCAGGATCAAATCTGGGTCACTGGCGTTGTAATGCAACAACTCTACCGCTGTGCCGCCCTACACTTCTTATACTCTTTGAGGGATTTGCTTGATCCCAACTGCCCATATCTGATGTTTGCCTCCTTTTTCCTGATCAGAGCCTCAATATCTCTCCTCAACCAGAGCCATTGGAACATCTCAAGATGTCAAGATTCCAGCATCTGCAGTTCCTTGTGTTTACATGAGAGTGGATGGGAATCAGCGAGTTCAGTACTTCAACTGTGCATGCCCAGGTCATTGGTCACTGGAGATAAACATTCTCAGCGGCTGAGTTACTCCAGTTTTTTGTGTCTAACTTTGGTGTAAACCAGCATCTACAGTTCCTTCCTGCACAAATGTTTTTACTGCTGTTTATTTGGGGAATTGCAAAGGCATCGATCTGCTGAAGTTACCTTCTTCCTGATCTGAAGAAAGGTTGCGATCTGAAACATAATCTGTCCTCTCTTCGCAGATGTGTCACCTGACCCGCTGATATCCTCCAGCACTTTGTTTTTCACCTTCCCCCTCGCTGCTTACAGTTCCTCCCGAACTGGGAGGAACTGTAAGCAGCCACAACCTCCCAGTGCCTTATTGTTGAAGGGCATTTGGTGGGTTCCGATTCAGATAGTTTAAGGCATCTTGGAATTTTGTACCGAAGATAGACACAAAATGCAGGAGTAACTCAGCGGGACAGGCAGCACCTCTGGATAGAAGACCCTCCTTCAGACTTCCTACACATCATTAGACTTTTGCACCGTGGTTGGGATGGATGGGAGCGGGGATTTCCACTAGCGCAAGGAAGAAATGACCTAAAGTTTGCGTTGAGTGAACTGAGTGTTCTTGTCGTCCTCGTCGTACGCCGGCATTTTGTGACAGAGGTTTTTAGTCACTTTAATCACTTCTATTTATATAGCACATTTAAAAAACAACTCTCGTTGGCCAAAGTGCTTTACATTGGTGGAGGTACTAACGTTATACAACAGTGGTTCATAGATTTAGTACATACATAAATACATACATATAGCCCTGACTCAGAGGACGTCAAGAAAGGCTTGAGAGTAAAGATGAGTTTTAAGCTTCGACTTATAGGCGTCGATGGAGGGGGCAGTTCTGATGGGAAGAGGGATGCTGTTCCACAGTCTAGGAGCTGCAACCGCAAAGGTGCGGTCACCCCTGAGCTTATGCCTAGAGCGCGGGATGTTCAGCAACCCCAAGTCGGCCGATCTGAGGGACCTGGAGGTGGTGTGGTGGGTGAGCAGACTTTTGATGTAGGTGGGGGCAAGCCCATTGAGGGCTTTGTAAACATAAAGGAGGATCTTGAAATTTAATCGGAACCACACGGAGCCAGTGGAGAGAGGCCAGGATCGTGGTGATGTGGTCCCTTTTTCGGGTGTCCGTCAGGAGTCTCGCTGTGGTGTTTTGGACCAGTTGCAGGTGGGTCAGGGAAGATTGGCTGATGCCAGTGTAGAGGGAGTTGCAGTAATCTAGGCGGGAGAAGTGTGGATGATCTTTTTGAGGTCATCAAACTGGAGGAATTGTTTTATTTTAGCTATCATCTGAAGCTGGAAGAAGCTAGCTTTTACCACAACATTGACTTGTTTGTCAAATTTCAGTGCCGGTTGGATCCCCTTTTCAGTTCAGCCACATAATCCGGACTGGTGTGCGGAGATGCACCAGTTACCGCGGCCCACTCGCCTGTCGGGCGCTGACACCTCGATCTGGATGTTAGTACAGGTGCTAGAGGTTTTGGGGAGAAGGCAGGAGAATTGGGGTTAGGAAGGAGATAGATCAGCCATGATTGAATGTAGACTTGATGTGCATAATTCTGCTCCTATCACTTATGATACAGCGTGGCCCTTCAAATCTCCACCGATCAGCGATCCCCGCACATTGACACTATCCTTCCTACACACTAGGGACAATTTAACCTACAAAAATGTACGTCTTTGGAGTGTGGGAGGAAACAGAAGATATCAGAGAAAAGCCATGCGATCGCGGGGAGAACGTACAGACAGCGCCCGTGGTCGGGATCGAACCCATGTCTCCGACACTGCAAGCACTATAAGGCAGCAACTCTACCAGTGCGCCACTGTCCACGTTCTCCAGAGATGCTGCCTGGCCCGCTGTGTTACTCCAGCACTTTGTGTCCATCACTGAGAGTATGTGGACAGCGGCTTCCAGGGCACTCTCTGCGACGCACAACCTTCTGCGTAAGTACTGCCGCCACTGCTGGCAAGATTGCGATGTAAACGTGACCGATTGTAATGTGGTGGGAAGTATTGTCATTTTACTGACAGTAATGTGGTGGGAAGAGACAAAGATTTAAGATTTTTGCCTTCCATCACAGTGAGGAGGTGTCTGGTGAACTCACTGTGGTGGATGTTAAATATGTGTTTATTGTGTGTTGTGTTCTTTACTATATGTATGACTGCAGGCAACAAAATTTTGTTCAGGCCGAAAGGTCTGAATGACAATAAAAGTTTTCCTATTCCTAGTTTTCCTATTTACCATCATTGTTTACGTAAATGCACGTTTACGCAAGTTGCCTGTAAGTCGGGGAATGTCTGTAGAGAAAATGGTGTAAACAACCGTTCTTTATTGCCACACTTAAGACACTGCACATGTTCAGAATGCTTGTCTTAAGAGACATTCCTTAATAGAGAAATAGAACAACTTAATAGCTTTATATTGGTTCATTGATGTTCTTTAGATGTTTATTGATCCCACTTATATCATAGCAGACCCATTATGGTTGATCTTTAAATTCCCTTCGAAATGACCATCAGTTCACTCTGTTCAGCCACAATACGTAATGTCATGCTTTTGATGGCTATACCTTGTGAATTATTAAAATATGCTGCGTATCTCTTGCCTGGCACCCCACTGACGTTCTTTAACATAGAAAATAGGTGCAGCAGTAGACCATTCGGGCCAGCACCGCCATTCAATATGATTTTGGCTGATCATCCAAAATCAGTACCCGTTCCGGATTTTTCCCCATATTCCTTGATTCCCATAGCCCTAAGAGCTAAATCTAACTCTCTCTTGAAAACATCAAAAAGCAAAAACCACCCTGACTAACATTACCTAAATCAGCATAGTTCAGAAATTCAACCCTGCCTTGTTCTTGGTCTGTGTGAGTCATGGTTACAGATTTGCCTACTTCATACATTTGCAAGTTTGGACATTGTCCAACAACGTGAACAGTTGAGGGCAGGGATGTGAGACACTGCGTCCTCGATGGGTGCTGACCCAAACGCCACCTATCCATTCTCTCTGCAGATACTTCCTGACCCGCTGAGTTACTCCAGCACTTCGTGTCCATCTTTTATGCTTCATGTCTTGATCCAGCTCTTTAGTGACCTCTACTGAAAAAGTGTGCATTGAACTGCAGAAAATATTTCCTGCAACAGCCTCCCGTAATTTTAATTTCCCTAATCTTACCTCTTGTAATCACTAGTGTATTATCATTGACTGTAAAGTACTCTGTATCATCATGAAGGTTGTGAGTTTAAATGCGACTTTCTGATTTTCTGATTTTCAACTCTGACTTGTATTTTAATAAAAACTTAAATTAAAAAAAAAGCATTTTAGAAAAACATACATCATCCGCCTTAGATTTCCACCGGCTTCATCAATGTGCTTGACCTTTAATAAGGGGAAGGAAGGCCATGACTCACTGTTGTGAGACTTCCTGAGTGGTGATTCAGTTATTGTACAATGTCAGCTAATGGCTGTTTTGACTTTTCACACTGGAGTTTAATTAGACTGTGTGGGAACTCCAGGATTAACTAATTGAATTTAAATTCCCCAGCTCCCACAGTGAGATTCAAGTAGTGGTTTTAATTAAAACTAGACCAAGTTGATGCTTGGGAAAAGTGTGAAGATAATTATTTCTGTGTGCTCCTCAATGTCTTTAATAAATCAAAATGGGGAATTTACAGTTGTCTGATCCATATGAGTAGTTGCTAAATGGGACCCCTTTGTTAAAGAGAAAACTGTGGAGAAGGTATCTATCCTTCAAATCAACGTTGCAATGTATTTATGCATATCTTGTTAGAGTTCTCTTACACGGTACGAGGAAGTCACTTTGGAGGGTGTGTGGCCATGCAAGCACACTGTGGTAGAAACTGTGGCTGCAATATCCTGTTCATGTTCTTTCATTCATTTAGGATGTGGGTGCTTCTAGAAGAGCCAATGTTGATATCTCCAGTCCAGTAGCTTGCAAGGAAGGCCATTTCGGAAGCTGGTTAAGATGATATCTGGATACCCATCTATAGGCCTGGCTAGGAAAGGTTGACAATTCATCTTCCGTGTGGATGAAAGTGAAGCAGATATTTTACAACAATTCATGGTCATTGTGCTGTGCGCAGCAACAAACAGCATTGTTTAAAAAAACATGTAAAATGAAGTTGAAACTGTTTTGCTGCCATAGGGATTGGATCGAGCTGTGTTTGTTTCTCTGTGTGTCGGAGGTGCACGATTGATAATTGTTGCTAGATTCCCTAATCTCCCGGTTGATAAGACACTTCATCTCCCCCTCCCATTCCCATACTGACCTTTTGGTCCTGTCCTCCACCACTGTCAGAGTGAAGCCCAATACAAATTGGAGGAATGTTCCCTCCTCGTCCTTTCAAATGGGCCCATGTTCCCTCTTTTTCTTTTCAAATGGGACCATTCCCTACATTCCCTGCGCCTGGTTTGCTCTTCCATCTCCATCAGCCCATCATATTACTTTCCGAAGCATCCACAGGAGATGCAACAGCTGGCCTTTTACAACCCTCTCTTCATCAGTGGACAAACAGTCCTTCCAGATGAAGCAGCGATTCACTTGCGTATCTTACAATTACCGCACTGCATTCAGAGCTCAGGATATAGTCTCTAGACCAGACAAACTGAATGCAGACCAGGGGACCACTTTTCTTCAGGCAGTAAGGAAGACCTTAATCCTCTGTTCCACTCCCAGTCATCTCCCCATCTTAGGGCCGTATATTATCCCGAAGGTGCCCAACTTAAGCAGAGTTATAACATCTTATCTTCCGTCTGACATGATGCAGAACTTTACTTTCAATTCAACCATCTCAACTTACCGTCCCTTCCTTTTCTCACGTGCGGTTGAATGTTTCACTTGAAGTTTGTTAATTTTTTCCCTTTTGGTTTATCTCTTAAACGCTGGCATTTATGCATTGGTAACTTTTACAACTTTGGTCTGCGCCCTATTACACAGATTCTCTCTATTATCTTCACTCCACCCAGTTTCCACGGCTTAAAAATGTTGTTTTTTCCCCCCCACATCTTTCCCGTTCCGATGAAGGGTCACTAACTTGAAACGCTCTCTCCCTTGGATGCTGCTTGACCTGACGAGTGCTGTGGCCATTATCTGTTCTCACTTCTAATATTATTCTCACTTCTAATGTTCTAAATTGATTGGATCTGCAGCAAAACAGTATGGTGAGATGGTACCCTTTAATCGTTATATTTCTGAGTATATTTTCCTTTGAAGAACAAGGCAACACAGTAGCGCAATGGTAGAGTTGTTGCTGTACAGAAACCTGGGTTTTGATCCTGACTGCTGGTGCTGTCTGTAGTTTGTGCGTTCTCCCCGAGACCACTTGCGTTTCCCCCGGGTGCTCCGGTTTCCTTCAAAGATGTTCAGGTTTGTTGTTAATTGGCTTTGGTATGTTGTAAACTTGTCCCTACAGTGTGTATACGTTAGTGAACGGGGTGATTGTTCGTTGGTGCAGACACGGTAGGCTGAAGGTCCTGTTTCCGCACTGTATCTCTAAATTCTAAAGGTAACTACCACCAGAAGGTCTACAATATTGGAATTTCTGTTACTGGGTTTTCTTCTGTGCAGTTCCAGCCTTTCTTGGGTTTTGAAACTATATTATAGTCATCCAATTGGAAGTGCAGCTGCCCCTAAACATGAGATAAAGATGCATCAGAAGCAAGCATATAAATCAAATATTAGACTCAAAATTTTTATGACTCAAGTTCGCCGACAACACCACTGTAGTGGGACGAATCACAGATGATGACGAGTCAGAGTATAGAAGTGAGATCGACTGATTGACCAAATGGCGCCAACACGACAACCTGGCTCTCAACACCAGCAAAACAAAGGAACTGATTGTGGACTTTGGAAGGGGTAGGCTAGGGACCCACAATCTCGTTTATATCAAATGGTGGAAAGGGTCAAAAACTTCAAATTCCTGGGCGTGCATATTTCCAAAGATCTTTCCTGGTCCCAGCACACTGATGAAATTATAAAGGCACATCAGCGCCTCTACTTCCTGAGAAGATTACAGGTATGTCAAGGAGGACTTTCTCGAACTTCTGCAGATGCACGGTAGAGAGCATACCGACTGGCTGCATCGTGGCTTGGTTCGGCAACTTGAATGTCCAGGAGCGGAAAAGACTGTAGAAAGTTGCGACCACTGCCCAGTCCATCACCGGCTCTGTCCTCCCCATCATCGAACGGATCTGCCAAAAACCATCAAAGACCCACACCATCCTGGTCACACTCATTTCGCTGTTGCCATTGGGAAGAAGGTACAGGAGCCTGAAATCTGTACCATCCAGGTTCAGGAACAGCTTCTTCCCCACAGCCATCAGAATATTAAACATCAAATAAGCTCTTAACAATAACTCTATATTGCACTATATATGTTTATTTATAGTATATATATGATCTATGGACACATTGAAGTTTTATCTACCGTTTTGTATTATGTTTACAGATTTTGTTGTGCAAGTGAAAACTTCATTGTCCTATCTGGGCCACATGGCAATAACAACTATTGACTTTCTCTTGATTCTTTAATGCACCAGCTAAGAATAAGTAAACAACTTGTGTAATATTAAAATATTTAATTGGCTTTTGTTAGAAGTGTTTATGCTCCCTGGCCTCCACGATATCTGTTGTAATGATCTCAAACATTTGTTCCACATATGTTGTGACTATGAGGAAAGTAGTTTTTAAAAAAAAATTCCCTCTTAGTCACAACATATTGGGAATCGGCAAGAAATGATTAGAGTCCTTGTTCAGTTACCTGTCACTCTTTTGCAGTTTGCTTGCATGGTTTGCAACATTCCTTAACCAAGTTTTGTCCCAAATTTCAATTGCTACCAGGTATAAATAGACAGTGAGGTCCCAGGGTGTTGTGCTATCGCTATTCTTACAATCTTCTTCCCTTAGTATATGTTTCACTACCACCCAGCAACTTTAGGAAGATACAAGGAAATGCACATGCTGGAATTTTGAGCAAAACACAGAGAAGTGCTAAAGGAACTCAATGGGTCAGGCGGCATCTGTGGAGGAAATCGACAGGTGACATTTCGGGTAGATTAAAAGAACTGCAGATGCTGGTTATATACCAAAGATAGACACAAAGCGCTGGAGTAACGCAGTGGGGCGGGCAGCATCTCTGAAGAAAAAGGTTGGGTGACGTTTCCGGTCTGGACCCTTTGACTTACTTCAGCACTTTGTCTATCTTCAGATGACTTTTTGGATCAGGACCCTTCTTCAATCTGATTGCAGTAGGGAATAGATATCTGGAAGAGACAGATTAGGGTGGGGCAAAGCTTGGCAAGTGACAGGTGGATAAAGGTGAAGCGGGATTTGAATAGTAGATGTGTGGAATAAGTGGCAAAAGTCAGAGGTTTCAACTTTAAGGACTCAGTGCATGTTAATGAGTCAAAAATTAATGTATTTGTATAAATCGTTCTGCAAATAGTTGAAAACTACATGCATGCTTTACACTCAATTAAATATTTTGATTTATTTAAGAAGGAACTGCAGATGCTGGAAAATCAAAGGTAGACAAAAGTGCTGGAGAAACTCAGCGGGTGCAGCAGCATCTATGGAGCGAAGGAAATAGGCAACGTTTCCGGCCAAAACCCTTCTTCAGACTGATATTTTGATTTTTTTGTACCGAAACTTATTTTCAATTTGTTTCTAAAACCCTGAACCCTCTTTAAGCACAAACTGTGACAGGTTCCACCTTTTGACAAAAAACAATATTTATCTTCAGAAATGAGAAATAACAACCTGGTTCATGTTACAAAGAATAATGGTAGGCAACAATTCCTCTAACTCATAACTCCTCCTTGCCCTTAATCTGACTACAAAACTGAAGCCTTGAACTCAATTTTATTGTTTTAACTAATTTCAGATCAGAATTATTGGTATTTTCTCGGATGATAAACTCTGAAGGCTATCGAAATGCCAAACGTAGCAATTATTTTTCAGGACAAGACATGCACAGTAAATGGTAAGGTCTGGGGAGTGTTTTGTCGCAGAAAGATTCAAAGCTGCAGGTACATTGTGCCTTGGAAGTGGAGAAATGGATAGATGTGCGAGGAAGGTGTTCGGCAAGTTTGTCTTCATCAGTTTGAGTATTGAGCACAGGATTTGGACATCATGTTACAAATGCACTGAGATGTTCTTAAAATTGGATATTTGCGCTGTTCTATTCGCCGGGATCGGAAGGTTTGGGTTGTAAGGAGAGATTGGGACTTTGGTCCCCGAAACCAAGGAGGTTGGCTTTTTTTACCCCTGGAAGACAAGGGGTGACATTATTTGCGCGTTTTTTTTCAGAAGGGGGAATGAAGGATAGGGCCTAGAATCAACCTTAAGTGTAGTCAAATCCCTGCACACATTGCCCCTTTAACTTTAGGGGAAAAACAGGAGCCCAAACCAGACACAATATTCCCGCTATGCTTTGTCCTGCCCCTCTCTCTTCCAGCTTTCATATCCACCCCACCTCCCCACTATCAGTCTGAAGAAGGGTCCTGACCCAAAATGTCACCTATCCATGTTCTTCATGGATGCTGTCTGACTCGCTGAGTTACTCCAGCACTGTGGCCTTCCTGCTATTTTAAACTACGCTTAGAACAAAATTTGGACAGCCGCAAAACATTGGATTTACTTGAGCACAATCTACTTCAAAAGATTCATTTGAATCTATAATTTAACCAGGATCTCTGAATTCTGCATTTTACGTAACTGAAAACATTAGGCTGCAAGATAAGCTACAAAATGATTTTTCATCCACCCCTCTTGTGGTTTCAACCTTTATAACAAGGAAAAAAGGAAGAAATGTTGAAAGTTTAAAAATCTCACTCCAAATACAAAAATAAGCCTGTGGTAGCAGATTAAGTAGAACTATTTAAAGCTGGTAAAATGTACGCAAAGAAAGGAATGGCAAGAAATGCTCTTATAAATGTGGCTACGGTTGTGAGGGTAGGAAAATTGAGGGAAATTGTGAGAGATGGGTAAACAATAATCCGTACACATCCCTAATGTTTCATTGCTTCTTCATCTCCCATACAGTTGTTGAGCCTGTGCTTCCAGCTCAACACAGAATTATTCAGCCTAACCATGCCAACCAAAAATGAGTTAATTCCAATTTAATTTCCCAACTTTTGTTGTTCAAGTGGTCACACATCAACTTCAGCATTTCCACCTCAACCACTTTTTCAAGCGGGAAGGACGAACCCCCCCCTTACGCATTATACGAGAAGAGTTTTCCTTGGTCTCCCTCTTGTCCCTCCGAATACTTTTACCAGGTTCGTTTTACATACAAGTTTCCGCATGGTAAAATGACTATTTTACCATGCGGAATAAACTTCCTGATAAATTTGCAGGAGCTTAAACCTTGCTCTAGATCCAAAAGGGTGAAGAGCAGGATTTAAACAAAAGATGTGGGCAGATCAAAATGTTATACACACTAGTCAAACTAACTGCCTAATTCCAAGGTTAAATATTTCAGTGCTGTAACAACCGACTTTAGCAGTTCCATTGCAGTGACTTGCATTTTAATACTGCTGCATGACCTGAACACTTTCCAAATTTGCCAGCAGTTAAGGTTTAAAAATTACAAGAACGCTTTGAAGAAATTGACATAGTGGAACTTTATTAGAACATATCCACACTTAAAAGTGTAAAGAATAGGCCCGAACAGCTGTATTAAAAAAAAAAACGGGCTTTTATTTTGCTATTAGTATTGCTGGTAACTATTTACGGACACAGCCAAAAAAAACCATAAGGAACTGCAAGTGAGGCACATTCGGAACCTCAAATACATCTTCAATGTAAAACAAAAACATAAAAGGCAGGCATTACATATACCAACATATGATAAATAGAAGGCCTTGAGTGCATGGTGCCAATGGCAACGCGCATTTGTTTATTGAAGGACTGCCGAGCTTTGTTTCGCAAGCGGAGCAGGACCTCTATTTAATCTGCAAGGACACAGCTGTGGCCTGGAACGGAGACAGAATTCCTGTCCCTCAACCTCCAATTCCCCCCCCCCCCCCACATTAAAATCTCCACATTGTACATAAGCTTGACTTGGTTTACATCGATTATCACTTTTCAGAAGTCACCAAGATTTTACATAAAGGAATTCAAACTTCCATTATTTTGCACTACCCCCCCAACCCACCCCCCCCAATACATTTAAAAATTTCAGTTTAGGCTACAGTATTAGCATTAAGAAATCCAATTATACAAAAGTTGAATCAAGCTACATCTATAAACAGTGATGACAAACTAATTTCTTAGTTTGGTTCTATGTCAAGAAATAGAAGCTGACAAGAGTGCGTTTTCCTACCAGTAAGGCTACACCTACCGACCATGTAAAGTGGACAGGTTTTTTAAAAAAGCTACAGTAATATTTAACCAAAGTTTAGATGGATACATGCATACTGTAAAAATGACCATAGCTACACATCAGTACACCACTGAACTAGAAATAAAAAACAGCCTTTGTTGGCTTTTAAATATTGGTAGCAAACAGAGATGTCAGGAACAGTATATAGATCAAATGAGAGGCCGGAATAATCAAGACACTATCTTACTAGGTTTAACAAACACCAATTCAAGGTTGTTTTTTTAAATCAAGTGACTGTAAATATATGGTAGGGTGCACTGGTCCTGCATTTGTGCCTTATAGAACACTACAAAACGCCTTATGCCTCGGGCGCTTAGCTTGCAGGGCAGCCCTTGTGGCCATTTCGAAAACTTCCCTCACACCATCTTTAGTTTTTGCCGAGCATTCCATGTAGCCGTACGCACAAATCTTGGTGACCATCTCTTTGCCTTCTTCGGGTTTCACAGGCTCCTGCACAATACAAAAGACCACTATTAAAATAATATTAAAAGCTAGGAATCATTAATTAATCGCTAATTAATAGGAAATCGGAAGGTAGGCTGCATTACTCTCTGCTCAGTTCTGACTTGAAAGTAAAGTTTATCTAGTCATGAGTGGTGTAGCTATTTTTAAACTCAGAAATAGTCACACAGCATGGAAACAGGCCCTTCGCTCAACTTGCCCGCACTGACCAACATGTCCCATCGACACTCGTCCCATCTGCCTGCGTTTGGTCCACATTCTTGTAAGCCTGTCCTATCCATATACCTGTCTAAACATTTCTTAAACATTGCCATAGTACCTGCCAAAACTACCTCTCCCGGCAGCTTATTTCACTACCACCCTTTGTGAAACATCATCACTCAGGTTCCTATTAAATCTTTCCCTCACCTTAACCTGTCTTCTCAATTTCCCTACTATGGGCAAGACACCGTGTGTCTGCCTGATCTATTTATTTCATGATTCTCTACACCTTTATAAGATTTAAGTTTTCCCCGAAGATTCAAAGCTGAAAATGACATCGCGAACAGATACATCCCTTGCTGTTGTTCAACTTAACATATATGTTATTATAGTAAAACAGGATGCCCAAGACAAAAATCACAAGTTATATCATCACAAAGTAAATACTCGGAACCTTTAGCAATAACCCCCAACGGAAAACACAGACACTGATGAACTTGGTCAATATCTTCACAAAACACAAAATGCTGGAGTAATTCAGCAGGTCAGACAAGAAACAAGGGTCCCCACTCAAACATCACCTATCCACATCCTCCAGGGATGCCGCGTGACCCACTAAGTTACTTCAGCACTTAGTGTTTTGCTCAAAATTCCAGCATCTGCAGTCTCTTGCTTCTTCAGTCTCTTCCTGTATTTCCCTACTAACCTGCTTCATCTTGGCCAGTTCCCTTCGTGTGTGCTCATCGTTCCTCAAATCCTTTTTGTTCCCAACAAGGATAATGGGCACACTAGGGCAAAAATGTTTCACTTCTGGGGTCCACTTCTCTGGAATATTTTCTAGTTTGTAGAAAAAAAAAATACATGTGTTTTATTTGTATAGCACAGAATCATATGCAGCATGGCAGGTTAGGGCGATTTCTACACACTCCCTGTTCTATATTTTTTGTTTTTTAAATCAATTTGTTATTTGAAAAGATTCTATTGAATCAGTTCCCACCAACCTGTAAAAAAAGCACATACAATACTAATTACTTGAGGAAAAAAAGGTTCTCTCACATCACCTATTTTTGACTGAGCAGCCAATTGTCTGCGATATCTGGTGGTCAACCAGAATTAAAAGGACTTTCTCTTTTATATAAATACTTCATGATCTTCAAAACATGAAGCTGCCTCTGCTATTTAACTCGAAGGTTCTACAATCACACTCCAACTATACTTCAGCTCTATAAGTATTTTAGCAAATCTCTTCAGACTCCTCTCCCAAGCCGTCGTGTCCTTCCGAAAATGCAGTGTCAGCACCAACCACTCCTTCTGCCCTAGCAGGATGATGCTCTCTATAAGCTTAGTTCGCCTTTGTAGATACGGCCATAATGTACAAAAGCCAGAGAGTGCACGATAATGTTCGCTTTAGTGAGTGATTTAACCTAGTTTACCACCTTCAATGTGATCTCTATTTTTGCACGTTTGAAAACCTTATTGGTGTTCTCAGTCTCATTTTATAATGCATTAGGGTAATGGTCTGATTTTGACAATATCACCACAGAGTCTTCTGTAGCTGCAAATCATTCCAGATTTCTAGGAGCATTCAATATTCTACTCAGCTGGGGGGGGGGAGGGATTGGGCAGATACACTTTGCACCAAACTGACCAGCTTTATGCTGTGTGATAAATCTAGAGGGGCTTTACATGCTTGACTAAAGGTCATTACCCTTAATTAAATAGGCAAGTTTAGTCAAGGTTGCCGTTCACCTTGATTTAATTTGCACTCATATTTTGTTTTATTAATGCGGTCTTTTTTCTTTTCATCCTCTTGTATAATTTGTGTGCAATTAATGTCTGTTTATGTTTTTGTATGTTGTCTGAGTCTATGCGCCTGTGATGCGGCTGCAGGATTTCCATTGTACCTGTACCTCACCGTGCTTGTGCACGTAAAAATAAACTCTCCTTTACTTGTCTGCATTTTTACACTTTAACAATAATTCAATGTGTTAAAATAGCACAGCCATCTCCCATTTTGCAGGGGGGGGGGGGGTTACATTCTTGAAAAGGCGGGTGTAATTCAAAACAGCGCAAATAGAACATAAGCGGTTACGCTGCCAGGCTTAAATATGAGTGTGTTATTCCAAAATACAAGAGTGTAGATCAGACTTTGGTATTAAATGAAAAAGTATGTTATTCTAATAACACATAAATCAAAGTGCAGTGTCCAGGATGAACGGAGGACAATTTGACCCAGTGTTTTTGTACTTGCCACACTGTGTATCAGAAAAAAGTCTTCAGTAACCAGCAAGCAACTCCAAAACGATGCTTTCAAAATAAAATAATTATGCAATAACCACAGCAATGCCATGGAAAATACCCCCGAAGAATCTCTAGACTGAATAATGTAACAGGAGGATCAAAGGCAATGACATCATACAAATTATAATGAGACTGCAGAATAAGATGTTAGTCATCACACTAAATATTAAGCTAACAGATTACTGCACAAGGCAATAAACTGTCCATGTCCAGAATTTTTTAAATGCCTGAAAGATGAAAAGGTTGTTACATTTCTTTGTATTTTTACATTAAATCTTCAGAAAGAATTAAATGCAGCACACACCCTTCTCAAAAGAGCATTACACATTTAAGTAATTTTTGTTAAAATGTCTCCTTTAGATGGACATTTCTAACTGTAAATGTAAATTACTCTTCAACACTGACAAAAGCAAAATGACTTCAGTTTAAAGATTAATATATTTAACTAAAAGAATGATATAGTAAGATTAAGCAGTACATCAAAGTCATCTCACCCAAGCTGTCAGGACTGTCAATTGAAAAACACATTAGAATTACATCTGTATCTGGATAGGAGAGAGGCCGAAGTCGATCATAATCTTCCTGCCCTGCTGTGTCCCAAAGAGCCAGTTCAACCTGGAGAAGATTAAAACAGTCCATTTTTATACATCTCAAATAAAGAAAATTATTTTTCTGTTCCTGAATTAAAACAATCCCTGCAGCATTGGAAATAGAACAGGCAAATCACACTGGTTTGCTCTTCATTTTGACAGAGCAAGTCTGCTGCAAAGATAGTCTTGAACATTGATAATAATTTCAAACAAATCGATGAATGTTTAGTTTAGTTGAGAGATACAGCATGGAAACAGGCCCTTCCACCCATTGAGTCCATGACAACCATTGATGATCCATTCACACAATTTCTATTAAATCCAATCCCAACACTAGGAGCAATTTTACAAAGGGCAA
This sequence comes from Raja brachyura, assembly GCA_963514005.1. The sequence continues at coordinate 18,739,584 of OY740796.1, read as the reverse complement.
CTAACCTACAAACTCTCACGCCTTTAGGTTGGTGAGGAAGCCTGTGCACGCGCAAGGATATCATGCAAACTCCACACAGACAGAACTTGAGCTTATGATTGAACCCAGCTCTATCGCTCCAATTTAAACAAGTCTAAAGAAGGATCTCGACCCCAGGTGTCACCTATTCCTTTTCTCCAGAGATGCTGCGTGACCCGCTGAGTTACTCCAGCATTTTGTGTCTATCTTCGGTGTAAACCAGCATCTGCATTTCATGCCCACACCTTAAACAAGGCCCTGTTGTGATTAATGAGTCTTACAGCACCAGAGACCTAGGGTTGATCCTGACTACAAGTAGTTTGTACATTTTCCCTGTTTCCGCACTGTATTTCTAAAGTCTAAAGAGTCTTAAAATGAACTTGAGAAATATTAAAAACATACAATCATGTTTCAATAGGGTTAACACAATCAGCTTAATAACACACTTTACAGTTCACCATTAGTCTGTTCCTTCCTCTCCTATAACCGCTCCTTAACTCTCACTTCTATTTTAAAATTGGGACCAATGCTGATAAACTCAGACAAATGGGGAAATAATAGTATGCATTAAAACTAGATGAACAATAGCCAAGAGAATAGGGTCCTTGAAACCTTTTGAATGTTACACATGTTATACTAACAGAATATTTCAGATGTTACTACCAACCTGCTTTCCATCCACTTCAATATCTGCTACATAATTTTCAAAAACCGTTGGAACGTACACCTCAGGGAACTGGTCTTTACTGAAGACAATGAGTAGACATGTCTTGCCACAAGCACCATCACCAACTATAACGAGTTTTTTGCGAATGGCAGCCATCGCTGTAAAAAGAACAGAGATCTATTACATATTGCAAACATTATACCAATTTGGTTACAAATTATACCCAGCAGAACTTTTATTTTATTTTGTATTTAATGTGCAAAAAAATGTTCAACTTCAACAGTGTTTTTTTAATTGGGAAACTGGCATTTCCCTTTGTATTGTTCAGCTTCTGCAAAACTGTACATCCACAGTAAGTTGGGTAGAAAAATAGACCCAGTGACAATGGAAGTGACAGCGTGCAACCAGGGAGTTATAAAAAAAGATACAGCATGGTAACAGGCCGTTCAGCCCATTGAATCTGCACGAATCACAAACCATTCAATTGCACAAATCTGACATTAATCCCATCTTTTATTCTCTGCACATTCTCAATAAAATTCCCATCCCCTAGGTTATCCCATTCACCTATATTAGGAGCAATTCACAATGAAGCTGTGAATCACGGCTTTGAGATGTGTGAAAAACCAAGCACCCAGAGAAAACCCCACGTGATCACAGGGAGAATGTATAAACTCCGCAGAGACAGTAATCGATATCCCTGGTCTCCAGTGCCACGAGGCAATGGCTCTATCAGCTGCACTAACATGCCGCCTGACAAGAACCTACAATGTGGTGGTGTTCCCATTCACCTTCCAGCCTCATCCTTACGGTTTGGCAAGTGCCAAATGCATTGGTAGATGAAATATCCAACAGGTACTGATCACCAGCTCAGAGTGGTGGGGATAGACCCAATCAAGCAGGCTGCTGTTCCCTGGTGCTATTAAGCTTTGAAAACATTGTTGAATCTGCACACATCTAGCCAAGCGGAAGCGTTCCATCATACTCTCGATGCACCTTGTAGATAATGTAAAGGCTTTGGGGATTGAAGGGGTCCAATAGGATATCTGCTCTGATAATCCCCATATTTGTGTGGCTAGTCTAATTATGGCTCTGGTTAACAGTGACCGCACGATGTTAAAGGTGAGGGATTTGTGTAATGCCAATGATTGACTATGTTGTTGGTGGTAGTTAAGATGAGAATTTCATGTTCATAAGTTCTAAGAGCAGAATTAGGCATCTGCCCCATCAAGTCTACTCCACCATTCGATCTTTCTCTCGCAATCCCATTCTCCTGCCTTCTCCCCAAACCCCTGACACCCTTACTAATTAAGAATCTGGAAAATTCTGAAAGTATTTCACATTGTAGTTAGAATTTGAACGGAAGGAAATACAGGGAAGGCAAGACCACCAGAGATGATCAAAGACCAAAAATGACTCATTTGGTACAGAAAGAAAAATTATATTAGGTCTTTCTACAGTCCTACAAAGCCTAATTCTACTCCTGAAAACTCACATCCACTTGAGTTTTATATAAACTCATACTTTTTAATAAATGACATTTTTTATTGTGCCTTTAACAAAATAAAAGGTCCACTGCTTCAGTTCTTAGAAATGTCTGACATTGCAAAAAGAATAAGGAAGATATCAAGAGGAGTTCAAGTTTTTTTTTAAAAAGAGGTAGTATAGGGTGGTTTAGGCAAACACTTCAGAACTCAGGGCAGCCAAAGCACACCCACCAAAGGGCAGAGCAAATAAAAAATTACAGATTCTCACAATGCTAGAATTAGAGAACCGCAGACGTGAGCAAAGAGTGCGGGGTTGGAGGAGATTACAGATGTGGAGGGTTGAGAACATGGGGAGACAAAAGAGAAAATTATAAAACTGAGGTTGTATATTGATAAGGAACCTTTGTTTGGGCACACATTCTTACCACATACAACAAAACACCTGGTTTACAGGTTTAGACAACTCCCAGGAAACAAAATGCACACAATTACAAGTCAATTGATGTAATTCCTTTGGCTAGTGGGTGTAACTATAGCTTTGAATCAGTGTTCTGGCATGCTATGGCAAGGCTTGGGGTTACTGCAGATTTGTCCTTGAGAAGCTGTCAATTTTGACAGCATAACTGCATGAAAATTAGTAGGCAAAATGGCAAGTATTGCTAAAGGGGTGACAGAAACCCAAAAGACAACCTTCATTTGCTCTTCTAGAGCAAAACACAAAGTGTTTGAGTAACTCAGCAAGTCAGGCAGCATCTGAGGAAGAAATGGACAGCAGACATTTCGGGTCAGGACCCTTCTTCAGAATAAAACCAGAAACATCCCCTATCCATTTCCTCCGCAGCTGCTGCCTGACTGGTGGTTTACTCCAGCACTTTGTGCATTGCTCAAGAATCCTGCATGCAAAGTTCCTTGGGTCTCCGTTTGCTCTTTCCTGGTTAAAAGTGACTCGTCAATATAATGTTACAGAATATTATAAAAGTGGAAGGGACAGGCAAGGGAAAAAAAGGCGCATAATTCCCCCAGTCCATCCCTATAGTACAGATAATAGGAATGTGATGTGCAAACTATTTGTCAATATCGTTTTATACTCTGAAGTAAAATCTCAGTAAAAGATCTATCTTTATAAATTAACATGGAACTTGCATTTTCTCATCAGCAACAGCAAAGCTAAACGACAACTATCCATTTCTTCCACAGATGCTGCCGAACCTGTGGTTACTCCAGCACTGTACGTATTGCTCATGAGGAGTAAATGAATTATGTCGTTTGAGTTTCTGTCACCACTTTAGCAATGATTGGCCTTTTCCTATTAATTGCTTTATTGAAGTCAAACCCTGTTTTCTTTTTTAAATATATACAATGTAAAGAACAGCTTTCTCAATTCTCTAGAAAAGTTAGTTACTCTACTTCGAAATGCCAATGTTCACGTAGTTCAAAAGGTGATTTTTGGAGTAAGTAACCAAAGGAAATAGGATCTAACGATCTAATAATTAATGTAATTAGAACATTTTAGTCAGGCATACTAAGATTTCAGGACAGGCAAAAAAATAAAGGGAGACAAGAGACTGCAGATGTTTGAATCTAAAGCAAAAAGCTGTAAGAAGTCTGGGTCAGGTAGCATCTGTGGAAGCAAATGGATGATTGGTTTCTGGGTGAGACTGCATCAAGATGTGGTTCATCCAGTAGTTTATTTTTTGCTCACTCGAAGGAGAAAATGCAACGCCTGCCGAATACTTGGGAGGTTTAAACGGTTTACTTGCAAAATGCACTGCAGTGAGATTTTGTACTTTGTGTTCTTAACTACAGAAATACATAACCAATTCTTTCTAAAACTGAACGTTCAATTCTTCCTTATTTTCTTTCTATTTAACAGAATGTTCCACCCCAAAAGAAAGTTGATTGTTAAGGAGCATTAAGGAACCACATCATTTAAACAAAACTTAACACTTCACATTTCAATGTTTGTGTGCATCTTTTTTAAATCTCGAAATTATTTGTAAATCATTCCTAAAATAGTTCAAATTCAGTAATTATTCTTCACCATTGTGTGCACTCAAAACCACTTTCCATTCTGGTCTGTATCTTCAATTACACAAGGAGGGATTTTAGAATTTGATTTACTTTAATAAAATACTTCACTTTTGTAAAATTGCACATTTGCCTTTTTGATTTTTTACACAGGCCAATTTACCTACAAACCCAGACATATTTGTTCAACTCCATTAGACAGCACCAGAGGTCAGGATTGAACCCGGGTCTCTGACGTTGTGACGCAGCAGCTCTGCCAGTTGCACCACTGTGCTGCCCAGATTGATGGGTAGGTTTTTGGGGGGGGGGGTGGGAAAAAAAATCCAAGCCTGCAATGGTGTTTTGGAAAATAAAACTAAGAAACATAATGACTGAAATATATTGACTCATATTCCTTTTATTACCTCCATGTTATTTGCCACTGCTAAGCAACCGTCTAAACCTCAGCAAATGGGAGGATTGAATGTCACAATCGGAGGAAATGGAACGCGGAACCAAAATAACCTTAAATTTAAATAACCTGCTACAAATACTGCCCACTAAACCAATTTATGGAATTCATTATGAATATGTATGCAAGACAGTAAATCAGTCTGATGCGAGCAGTATATTTTTTGTTCTAGGTTCAAGCATTTGCAGTCTGTGCCTCTGCTAGATATACATTGTTCAGACATTATGGCTAGCAACACAAATGCAAGGAGTGTCATTATTTTTTGTTATCAACAAAATATCACTAGGCCCTCATGGCAGTGAATGGGTGGGGTCAGCCACCAGTAGGCAGCGTTCCTGCCAATGTGGTCCCTACTATAATAAATAACAGCCTAGCCCTGATGTCCACTGGTTTCACAGGCCACAGGAAGCATTCCACTGCAAATCCATTAACCCTTTTCTTCCAAAAGAAATGTCCTCTCCTCCACCCATTCTCCTACTGCAACCTCAAGCAGTAAGAGAATGATTATGGTGTGGAACATGTCACTAGATGGAAAGTAAATGCCTTTCACAGGAATGATAGATAACACAAGAAAAAATGAAATTGAAAGATTGGGTGATATAATAAATGGGAAGACCTCATGTGAAGCACACACAAGATCACAAAGTAGTTAAGGTGAATGACTCGCTTTTGTCATGTGCATTCAACATCATGCTGTGGTATTTCAAAATAACTGAACCAATTCATTTTTAAACAATGTGGTATGGCATCAACAAAAATCAGGTTGAAAGCCCAAGAAAATACGATGATGAAATAGAAAAATTGACGATGAGTAAGTAAATAGAAATGCAGTTTCCATTCGAGGGATTCAGATTTTGGGCTGTTTTGACAGCAATCTTTGACTCTTCTGGCCTCCAGACTAACTTGGGTACAAACATCTCTTCCATCACCTGCCATGCAGCTAAATTCAGCTGTGTATGTATTATACATGGGATGGAAAATTGACTCATTCCCAAAGATGTGCTCTTTCAGAAGGTTGTCAGTGCATTGAGGCCAAGAGGAAGACCAAAGCGTTGCAACATGGATATGATTAAGAGAGATTTGACAAATTTCAACATTGGCACTGACAACTTGGAAACAGCTGCTGAGAACAGGTGGTGGTGAACAGGCCTCTAGGTGGACACAAAGCATTGTGGCACCAGGTCGTTCAAGACTCTGGAGGCTAGACGGCGCCGCCATAAAGTGGTCAGTGGCAAGAGCAACACACTCTCCAATCCAACACCCAGAGACAACTTCACATCGAAGCTGTGGGAGAGTCTACCTGCCAAGGATAGGCCTAGTCAGCCACAGCAAGAAACGCAACCACAGAAGAAACGTTCTCATCTCCAAGCAGGACAATGTCAAAGCCCCACCATCACCTCTCGTAGATGGATCAGATGCCAACCAACCATGTGTTATGTATGGATTCGGGAGGAATGCTGGAGACTTTGGGAGTAAGATATGATGGATCATCCGTTTAGCACTTCTGGCTGAACATGTCTATGACTGCTTCAGCCACATCTTCAGAACTCGCTTGCTGGGCCCAGCCATCATTAGGATAGCATTGTGTAGGAAGGAACTGCAGGTGCTGGTTTACATTGAAGATAGACATTAAATGTCACCCGTTCCTTCTCTTCAGATACGCTGCCTGGCCTGCTGAGTTACTCCAGCATTTCAAGGTTAGTTTGTCAATACCAATTAAGGTACAGTGAAATTTGAGTTAGCATACAGCCATACTAAATGAAAAGCAACAAGACACACAACCACATAAAAATTAACATAAACATCCACCACAGTGGATTCCACATTCCTCACTGTGATGGAAGGCAATAAAGTTCAATCTTCTTCCTATTTGTTCGCTTCTATTTAAGGATAGCATTGTTCTTGCTGTCTCCCGTTCAACAGTTCAATTGACCTCCGCCATGCAAGACTAGATCTGAGAGTACTGCAAAGTTTTGATCAGCTCAATTAAATTCCCATACCATTTTAAGGACTAAGAAATTTCTTTAACCATCTAAATGTAATGTTTATATAGCCTGGCATTTTAATTTAAATCCAATTACTAGTTTTATTGTAGTGTTACCTCTCCAACATATAATTATTTTGGATGTTGTTCCGATCAGTGCATTGAGTTGATAGGTCTGGTCAAAGCATTGTAACATATTGTTTGAGATCAGTCTGAGGAAGGGTTCCAACCCAAAATGTCACCAATCCCTGTTCTCCAGAGATGCTGCTTGACTCATTCAGTTACTCCAGCACCGTGTCCTTTTTTGTTTGAGTTCAATTTTGTGTTGTTTATACATGTAGCAAGCCACTTGTCTGCTTAACTTTGTGCATCAAGAGCAATACTGCGAGTCCGTAAACAGCAGTGGGCTGGCATTTATTATTTATAAGCTAATTTTTGTAGCTAGCCTTTGAACGCTGAGATTTTTGACAGTAGGTCCAACAAGAAAAATCTGTTCTGCCCAAAGTATGTAGTTTTTGATAAAGCGTTTCCATTATTGACTTTTCAGTGAATGTTCAGAGAACTGAATGATAATTTATTCAAACATTCCTTCTTGGAACTATTCCAAATGCCTAGTGCTAAAGGCAAAGGGTCCAAACCTTTAATGTACTGTTTTTGTTTACTATTTGGAAGTTCTTACAGTTTGCCATGCATCAGATCATGATTCAAAATAGAAATGTTTTATTCAATCAAGTTACTGGTATGTTCCCTCTCATTTGGGAAGTTGTAGAGTTGCACGTTAACATCATCTGGTAGCATGCATGTATAAAATGGAAGCACCTGTAGTATAGCTGTATGGCTGGTAAGGGAAATGATGTTTGCATCCAAGTGTACATCTATACTGGTCTTGCACAGAAGCCAGAATAAGTGTCAAAACAGCGCAAAACCTAAAATCAGAATATTTTTGTCAGAGTGGAGAGTGTGGTAGTTCAAGTTCACATTTATTGTCACATGCACCCAATTGGTACAATGAAATTTGAGTTACCATACAGCCATACGAATTAAAACACAATACACAATTGAATTTAACATAAACATCCACCACACCAGAATCAACGTTTCACACTGTGATGGAAGGCAATAAAGTTCAGTCATCTTCCTCTTTGTTCACCCGTGGTCGGGGCCTAGAATCCTCTGCAGTCGCCGCTACGGGCGGCTCGATGTACAGGCCCTCTTGCTGGGATGATCGACTCTCCGGCATCGGAACGGAGTGGAACACACTCAAAGGTTTAGAGTTTCAAAATCAGCCGCTTCCTATCAGAGACCGTGGTTTCCGAAGTCCACAGGCCGAGCAGTTGAGAACTCCAACACTGGCGATCCTCGGCAAAAGATCCCAGGCCTCCGCGATGTTAAAGTCAGGGTCCCGCCCGCGGCTAGAAGCTCCGCAGACCACAGCTCCAGGGTGTTAAAGTCACCAGGCCCAACACTGCGGAGCTCCAACACTGGCGACCCTCAACAGGATCCTAGGCTCATCAACAGGATCTTAGGTAATTCAGCGCTGCGCCTGCTGCTGAAGCTCTGGGCCATCTCCAGTAGGAAAGGTCTTACCAATCATTTGTCAGGCCACGCGCGGCGGGGGGGGGGGGGGAGATTGCGACAAGGAGAAAAGCATCACCGACAGGTAAGTGACTGAAAAACGGTTTCCCCCCCCCATAAGACATACTGAGAAACATTAAAACATGCATTTTAACGCACTAAAATAACAAAAATGCGAAAGGACTGACGAGCTGCTGGCGTAGTCCTGATGTAGATCTTATCAACAAACACATAGAACCTTCCACAGGGTTGGTCGCCTCCCCCACTCCTTCTTGTCACTTCAAAAAATAAGAGTTAAAATTTTAAAAGATGTGGTCTTTAGCTTTCTCTCTTACTCCCTGACCACGCGGCCTGAATACTGCAAAGTGACATTGTCCTTCTGCTGCTTTATGATCCAATGACATCTCAATAGATTAAAAAAAGGATTAAATGATAACATGGCCCTGCCAAATTAGTTCGGTGGCAATACGTAAATGTCAAATAAGTCAATACCTTATGCTTATGGGTTTCCAGACATAGTTATTCATAATCAGAGATAGATGGTGCTCCAGGAAAGACATTAAGTGTTCTTTTGATAGAAAATAAAGAATAGTGACTCATTCTATGCCCTGGACAAAAAGGGAAAGAAAAAGTTTCATGCAATCACAAAGGAAAATCATATGTGAAGCTGATGAAAAGGGATCAATGAAAACTGGGACCTAAAAAAAGAGAAGCTACAAAAGAAACTGTAGTAACCAAATACAAAGGGATAAACAGAGAAATGCTGAAAAACAGAATTAGGTAAATAGACAAGGAAGGAGACTGGCAAGCTAAATATAAGCATCAGCTTTATTGGACAAATTGGTCATGTCTTATGCAATGCCGTATTAATAGGTCATATACCGTACATAGAAGAATCACCTTGAACAGACAAGCCCCATTTGAAAGGATATACAACTGCTTTCCTCATTCGTAACCATATATTTTCTATTAATGATCCTGGAGGTGCTGCCACATAATCTTAACTCAACCTCATTCGGTTACTCTGTTATTGCACCTTTTTTTTGCACTACGATGTTCACACCATTTTGCTGCATTTGTATTTATCGTCTATGAACTTGTGCCAACAAGGAAAATTCATTGCACCCTGATGTATATGCCAAACTAATCTGTAACTGAATCGATTTTTGTTTCCTAGCAGGATTGTAAGTATTTATTAAGCTTTTGGTTAAAGCAGCAGCAGTATAATTTTCGGGAAATTGAACCTAAGAGCATTGTATACTAAAATATATTTTTCCTTTAAAAAAACTCAGCAGCAGGGGAAAATAAATGGTCGGCACGGACTGGAAGGGCCGAGAGGGCCTGTTTCCGTGCTGTAATTGTTATATGGTTATATGATAAATGAGTAAGACCAAAGTGTGTCTCTACTTTAAATTATACAAATAACAGCTAGGAAGACAACCTGTGGAGTCCCGACCAGCTCTAAGAGCAATCCAGTTAGTCCAACTCTGCTCTCCACAGCCCTGCAAATATTTTCTTACTGATAGCTATCTGTTTTCTTTGTTACCTCTACAATCTAATCTGGGCGCTCAACTAAAATTAGTGATGCTCACTTTGAAAGTCATGAGTCAAGAATGCTTTTTTGTAATCTGTCCCGCAATAGAACAATGGAACTCCTACTTGCAGCACATCCTCCATGTTCAAGGGATGGCCCAGTGGAAGAGCCATTTGTGCAGCTCCAGGGACCCAAGTTTAATCCTGACCTCATGGGATTCTGTGTAAGCAATTTGCATTTTCTCCCCAGTTTCAGCTGGGCACCCAAGGTTTCTCTCACATTTGAAGACAAGATAGCAGGTCAATTAGCGGCTATCAATTATTCCTTTGTATGCGTTGTGCGAAAAGAACTGAAGTGAAGTTGATGAAGATGCCAGAGAGAATATGAAACAGGGCTGCAAGGGGAAAAGGGAAAGGGGCTGAAGGGATTGTTCTACGGAGAGCCAGTGTAGGCTTGAGGGACAAATGATTTTTTTCTGTTGCCTCACAATTGATTAGCAAGGGTGTCAGGGGTTATGTGGCAAAGGCAGGAGAATGGGGTTGTGAGGGAAAGAAAGATCAGCCATGATTGAATGGCGGAGTAGACGATGGGCCAAACGGCCTAATTCTGCTCGTAAAAATTATGAACAAGTACAGTATTTCTCAGTGAAGACTGGCTATAAACAAATGACCCATTTAACAAACACACACAGATTGCGGCCATCAGTGCCTCATCACAAAGTGACACCAAGATAGAACATCCAAATATTTCAGATTTGGCTCAGCGCTAATATTCCTGGCTTTCCATCAAGCAGCTCTTCTGTTACTTTTGCAAGTTCAAGTGGGACTTGAAAAACATTAACACATTAAACATGAACACATCTTGAGATATGCGCTGTCCGATAATTTGCTAAACAAAAGGCACCATGCATTCTCTCAAGACACTGGTCAAGATTTTGCGACGCTTTTCAAAAAAGGGAATGGTATTTGAGCCTTGCATAATATTTTACTCGGAACTAATTTTACTCAAACTGATTACCTGCTCATTTTTTTATAGTCACTATCTAATAGATCTAGCTGTGCACAAACTAATAATAATTTGCCCTTATATTATAGCAGTACCTACACTGACGTTAGAATATGGTTGTGTTCTCTTTGTTCTCGTGATGATTTAAGCTTCCAGTTGAAACTGTTTGTGTGCACACAGGTCCATATTGCATTGTACCCTCTCAAAATATATTTTGTAATCAACACTAAAAAAAATATTGCAGAACACAGCCAATCAAAATTTGGACCTTGATCTTTAATAACCCTTACAGCAAGCAAGTTGAAATCTTTGCCATGATGCAAATGGAATGCATTTTGTTTCAAAAAGATACACAAAACCAGTCAAAATGCTGACACACAGTCCAGTCATATTCAAAGCTGCATTCACAGGATGTCCCACCACTCAGACTGACCTAGTTTCCAAAATAACTCAAAGGAAACGGACAAGTTTGACACCCTGCCCAATTCGGAGATTCACATTCCAGCTTCTAATCCAGAACAAGCCTGGGGGAAATCAAAAACTGGCTGAAATCTACTTTGATTTCCTCATTCTCCATATGGTCTCTAAACAAAAAGGAATGTGGGCCTTTATAAAAATAAGCAAAAATAACAGACATTGCTTCTTTAAGAGTTCACAGGAAATATGCAAATAGTCAAGCAGTCAAATAACAAGTTATCCAGATTTAAGTGTAATTGTACTTTGACACTTTAGATTTTCAAAATAGATTTCAGGCAAGTTGAAACTCCTACAGTTAATGAATTAAATGCATAACCTTAGTGGGGCGCTCCATCCATCGTTTCACTGGGCTCGAGTATAATTGATGTATACCCGAGGCTCTAAGCATCCTCATGGGCCAGGGATTCTCAGGAGTCAGTGGAGATGTTATTTTTTTCCGCCCAAACAGGCTTTGAGCATATTCTCGAATCTTTTCTTGTGGAAGTGTCTGAAACATAGTGTGAGTTTTTGTGGTCTGGTGTTCAGTATGTAAATACTGTGGCCTGCCAAATGAACCAAATTAATGCAATTAGGATCTTAAAGGGGAATGCCAGCATGGCAGAGGCCACTGACATCAGTTTGCTTATGCCGTCAATAGATTTGGAAGACTTTGCAAAGTCAGCCTCAGTGGCATCTCTACAGTGGAGATACCATGTCCCAGAAACACGAGGGTTATTCTGAATCAGTCCAAAGAAGGACCCCGATCCTGAAATGTCACCTATCCATGTTCTCCAGACCCCGCTGAGTTACTCCAGCATTGTGACCTTTGTGTAAACCAGCATTTGTTTCCACACCCTGCATCATAGATATTCAACATATGATATTTTGTATGTCAATGACTCTTTGGGTTCTAAATACTCCAATAATAAAATATCATTGTATGCAGATGATGTATTATTATATATCACCAATTCTCAAGTTAGTATTCCAAATATATTAAATCTTATAGAGGAATTTGGCTCCTTTTCAGGATATAGAATAAACTGGAACAAAAGTGAAATTATGTCAATAAAACCTGAAGAGCCGACACGCCTTCTAAAATTCCCTTTCAGAATTGCTACGGAAAAATTCAAATATCTGGGTGTTCAGGTAACCAGAAAATATACCTCTCTATTCAACGCAAACTTCCCGCCTTTGGTTACTAAATTAAACGCTCTTATTCAATTCTGGGAAACACTCCCGTTGTCTCTAATAGGCAGAATAAATGCTATAAAGATGATCATCCTCCCACGAATTCTGTATTTATTTCAATCAATACTGATATACCTTCCTAATTTTTTTTTCAAAAATCTCAATTCTCTGATTACAAACTTTATTTGGGATTATAAAACACATAGAATTCATAAACAGCATTTACGTAAACCCAAAGAAACGGGCGGATTGGCTCTCCCCAACTTCTTATACTATTACTGGGCAACGAATATTAAAAACGTAATTTACTGGCTGGACAATTTATGCCAACAGGGAGACTGGTTAATAATGGAGAGAGAGGATTGCTCGCCTTTTAATATAGGCGCGATTCTTCTCTCTCCAACAAATTTGAAGAACACACTAGATGATAAAAATCTGATATTCACAGCACTCTACGATTCTGGAGACAAGTAAAATCAACTTTTATACTAAGAAATTTATCTCTTCTTTCACCAATAGCCAATAACCCTTCGTTCAAGCCAGCTATTATATATAAAACGTTTACATATTGGGAAAGACTAGGAATCAAAAAACTTGGAGATCTTTACGAGATGGGAACTCTTCTCTCATTTCAGGAATTAGTCGAAATATCACCTAAAAGGGAATCAATATTTTAGATATCTTCAAATTCGAGACCATCTGAAAACATATACCCAAGACTACCAAACTTTGCTGCCAGATATACTAGACGAATGTATGAACAGAAATTCAGAGTCAAACTTATCATATTTGTATAATACCCTTCTAAATATAGAAATCCCATCATCAGAAGTAATTAGGAGAGACTGGGAAGAGGAACTAGGCCTAAAAATTCTAAAATGGGAAGATGACCTTTTATATATACACAATTGTTCCATTAGCATTAGACATACGTTAATTCAATCTGAAATACTGCATAGACTCTACTATTCAAAGTCTAACTGAATAAGATCTTTCCAAAATGTATCTCCCATTTGTGACAAATGTCTCCTTCAAGAAGCAACTATAACACATTCCTTCACTTGCATAAAATTATATAACTTTTGGAGAGAAATTTTTGAAATTCTCTCAAAAACATTAAAAACAAAATTGGACCCCGACATGGAACTGATTATTCTAGGAACGTTAGATGCCTGCTGTGAGCTATCAATATTTCAAAGAGGTTTCCTCACTTATGGTCTGATAACGACGAAAAAACGTGCTCAAATTTTGGAAACATACCTCTGTCCATACTTTTAAAATGTGGATTACAAACGTGTCTGAGAGGCTACATCTTGAAAATATTAGACTCGTATTAGCAGAAAAACCAGAGCATTTTTCGAAGACATGGACACCATTCATTGATTTATTACAAGGATAGTATGGAGCAACACAATTTTGTAGTTAAATCTAATTACGGGTTGGGTGATGGGTGGGGAGGGATGCAAGGCAGGTATATCATCACCTTTTGTTTTTCTTTCTGTTTTTGTCTTTTTATTTCTCTATGTCTTCCTTATTTCTTTTACTTACTCACTCTTTGGCTACACCAATTTGGTCGTCTAGGGCTTCTATCTGTGCACATCCACTTTTTCTCTCTTCTTTTCTCTTAACTATAGCTAAAAATTAAAATTGAAGCTGTACAATAACTGTATGTCATATGCCGCTGGTTATATTTTTTGTACACTGCTTCTAATAAATATGTTTTTGTTTTTTTTAATTAAAAAAATGACTCTTTAGGGTATGCATCTTGGATTTTTCACTATAACAAATATTGCACCCTCTCTATGCGTTGAATATACTGAAGCAAAAGTCCAACAATGCATCTTGCCTCATTGTTTTAATTGATAACATTTAGCTGCTTGAATCATTTTACAGGAACATATACCTTTTATAAATCAAACCTTGGTTGTATCTGGTATAAATAGAGGTGTTTATTAAGTGCACACCATACAAGTACAAAATATAATGCAGACTGTTTTGTGCAAAATATCACATAGTATCCACATCAATTTTATACCAGTGACATTTTATTTTTTTTAAATTGCATAATATGTGCTTCTTTTATCATTCAGAGACATGTGTACATGTTCCAGCATGTATTTTAGCCTAGATTTTAAGAAACGGTACAGAAATAATTTATGCCATTGCCTTTTGAATGCGTTTTGGCCCCAAGCCAGAGTATTTTGGGAGGCTTGGGGGTGGTTGCAGGAAATTTTCCATTTCATCAACCCTTGGTGGAAATGCCAACAGAACCACAGAGAATGGAAGTGAGATTAGTTGTGATGGCCTCCATAACCAAGTAGTCCATTGCCGTATACTCCACATACACTATATGTACACATGGGCGGAATATCAGATGGGTGCATTGCTCTCCGACATAAACCTCACCCCAGAAAGCAGAGAAAACTGGAAATAAAAATAACAATTGTGAACGTAACGTCACAGGTTGCAGAATTAATGATGCCTCCGATCACAGCACCAGTCAGTATGACACTTCAGTGCATTACAAGTTAAAGTCCAATGATGAATATGTCACCCAATTCTCTACTAAACTTCGACAGATGTACGGTGGAGAACATACTGACCGGGTACATCACAGCCTGGTTTGGTAATTCAAGTAGTCAGGAATAGAGGCTGCATAAATTGGTGGACACTGCTTAGTCCACCGTGGATTATTGATTCCCCAGCTTTGAAGAAAACTGCATCAAGAATGCAGCTAATATCACCAATGACCCTCAACTCCCCATCATGCTCTCATCTTTCTGCTATCATCAGGAGGAAAGTACTGAAGCCCGAGAACTGTGATTACCAGGATCTAGAACAGCTTCTTAAACCAACCTACACAACCACAACTCTACCTTAGCACTGAACTAGTATGGAGTTTGCACTAAAACGGCTGCTCTATGTGATTTGTTTTTTGTATTCTCATAATATGATTAACTTAGAATAACTGATGATGCATTACGTATTTACTGCTCGTTGCTTTTAATGGGCCTGTAAAGTTGCAGTAAGAAAAAAATCTTAGTTCCGGTTCATATGGCAAATAAACATCTGTTGAATATTTTGAACAATATCACAGATTGTTTGAATTTATGATTTACAGCTAGGTTAAATATGACTGAATATTTTACTGGGTAACACACAAATTCAAGCTCTGGAATTTATCTCCAATGCACAATCACACTTGCCTTTGAGGAGAAAAATGATATTTTGCCACAAGTATTCATAAACTAAAGATAGACACAAAATGCTAGAGTTACTCTAGGCAGCATCTTTGGAGCGAAGGAATTGGTGATGTTTTGGGTCGAGACTCTTCTTCGGAGGTCTTGACCAGAAACATTACCCATTCCTTCTCTCCAGCGATGCTGCCTGCCCGCTGAGTTACTCCATCATTGTGTGTCCATCATTGGTGTAAACCAGCATCTGCAGTTCCTTCCTACACATCCCTATTCATAAACGGAACCACTCAGAGCTGAAAACAAATGCCTAGATAAAATGTAGTCTGCTGTTGGAGATTTCCAGACTACCTTGCTTTAAATTAGGCAACTGGATACAAATGAAATAAACACTTCATTCATTGTCAATGATAATGTCAAATGTAACAAATGCATAACACATTAGGCATTTCTGATGCATTTTGGTCCCATGCATTCCTGGCTAACAATAGCTACCATTACAAATGGTCGAGAATTAATTCTGTACATTAACAAACTATTCTGCAGACCAAAAATCTATTCACTGTCAATAAAATAGCAAAACCCATTTCAGTTTAATCACAATACTCCATCTGTTTAATACTGACCACTCATGGCAAGAATCAACAGCAAAGTTAATTAAGTGCTTATGATTAATGTTACAGATGTTCTAGAATTTAAGTAAAAAAATCCAAAGAAACTACACTACTTTTTTTTTTAATGTAGTCATTTCCAATTAAAGAGCAAGCTATTTCCCCAATAATGAAAACCAACAATTTCATATCATATCCTTATAACTAAAAACTGAGCGCGTGTGTGTGTGTGTGTGTGTGTGTGTGTGTGTGTGAGAGTGAATTTAATTGTTTGTGTGTTGTCACATCTTCTCGAAAAAATGACAAACGGTAAAACCTTTACATATTCTTGTTTAGATTTACCCTCTGGTGCCTTATATGAAAAAGTCATGCTTTATTTCTCGAGTTATTTATGAAAATGTTCACAAATCCAATAAAACTTTGAAAATAAACGAGATGGTCTCGCTGATGATGTCACAATGGGCCTGCTGCGCGCAGCCTGCTCTGTGTTCCACACGCTGCTAGTGACGTCACCCCCCCCCCCCCCCCCCCACTCCTCCCCCCATACTCCAGCCCTGGAGTCTACAGCTTGGAGCCGTCAGCCGAATGAAGGAGTATTGCGTTCGGTAACCAGCCCTCCCCTATGACGACCCCCTCCCCCCCCCCCCTCCCCCGGCTCTGGATTTAAGCCGCTAAACTCGCAGTCCTTCGGATGACACCCGCCCCACTGCCCGCTCCCATCCTCCTCCT
This sequence comes from Raja brachyura, assembly GCA_963514005.1. The sequence continues at coordinate 18,722,654 of OY740796.1, read as the reverse complement.
CCCCCTCACACAGGAGATGGGGTAAAAGGAGCCAATTAATAATAATATCAAGGGGTGTGTGTGTGTACGTGTGTGTGACCGCAGGCCGCCGCCCCCCCGCAACCGCGCGCCGGGTCCCACTTGGTGTAGTACTTATTAAAAGTCTGATCTTGTACGTGTGTTTTTGCATCTTCGCTAAAATATTAAAACGATAAAATATTTACATATTCCAGTTGCCTTTTTCCCGTCGAGTCCAAAATCACCTTATCTGAAAATTTCATGCTTTATTTCTCGACGTTTAAAAATATCAAAAGACTTTGAATTGAAATTGAAATGGTCTCGCTGATGATGTCACAATGGGTCTGCCCGTTTCACACAGAATCTTCCATGCACTTCGAGTGACGTCCCCCCCCCGGTTATTCAAAAAACGCAAAAAGAGCGAGCCCGGAGATGAAGTCGGGCCCAGTACTAGGAGTCCTTGGGTCCTTTCTGCCCCCCACCCCTCTCTAGGGAGTGGTGTGAATTGGGACCTATGGGGTTGTGTTCAGGAACCAGCCCTCCCCTGTGAAGCCTCGCCCACCCCTCAAACTCCATACGCCTCTCCCTCTCTAGCCGCGCCTGCGCAGTCAGGGGCTATGCGCGAGTGGATAGGGCGGGGGATGGGGTAAGGAGCGAATGAATAATATTAATGTAATATCGGGGGAGGGGGAGGTAGTGCGTGTGGGAGGTGGTTAGTATGTGTGACGCCGCAGGCCACCCCCCCTCCCCCCCCCGCAAACTGCGCATTTGGGGGACGGACCTAACGGGCCCCCCATGGTTTAGTCTTCTTTGAAAACATAGGTTTCAACTTTAAATAAGAGGTTTGTGCAATGGCTCAGTTGAATGGCATCAATTTTCAATATTTGATATGCCCTCTTTAAATCCTGTTCTGTAATGTCAACTTATATGTACTTAAAATCTAATACACAACAAAATGCTCATTTACAAACCTAAAATACGCAACATTGCAATACAGTCTTATGCCTTTATGGTCTCATACGTGACAGCAAATGTCTATCAAGCCAATACATGCTTTCTCCATTTCATGCCAAATTCAATAGTGAAATTAATATAGCCATCACTCACAATCACTCCATTTCCCAGGCACCTGTGCCGCACCCCCCCCCCTCACATGATAAAATCACGAGGAGTCGGATAAGGTAAATGGTCACCGCCTCTTTCACCAGGAGTGGGAGTCTAAAACTAGAAGGCATAAATTTAAGGCAAAGTGAAATATTTAGAGGGGACACGAGGGGCAATTATTTGCCTGAGAAGGTAGTAGGTATATGGAGCAAACTGCCAGAAGAGGTGGTAGTGGAGGCTACAATTATATTTAGAGGATATTTGGACAGATACATGAATTGAAAAGGTTCAGAGGGATGTTGACCAAATGCAGACAAGGATTAGTTCAGGTTGGGGCATTGGTCAGCATGGTTATATATAACTCAGCACATTCTTAAGTGCATCAACAAAATGGAAACAAGCTATTCATGAAAATATTTATGCGGAGTACTTTTAGCAGAAATTTGAACTGCAGTTTCAAGTGCACGTTGGAGTCAATTTCCTGACTACATTCAAAACAGGAACTAGCTCATTGTTTGAAGAAGTGCAAACATGGGAATTATATTCTTGTTTTAATACCAAAATGCAGAATTACTCGTTTTAACACATTGCATTTTTTTTTAAATGACATGTTTTCTGAACAAACATTTGTACATTAATATGTTAACTTCCAACATTTGGAACATATATTGATAATCTAAAGTATAATGGAAGGAACATACAAAAAGACGGGGAGGAATTAGATTAAATTTAGAAAATTGACTCTTTTTACACCACCTTCCCAAAAGGTTGGATGTAGTAGTGGAATAGAAATTAAATATTAATGGACCTGTCCCACTTAGCCGATTTTCAGGCGACCGCCAGAGTGGAACACACACACACCCCTTCCTTCACCAGCCCATTATGCAGGCGGAGGGGGGACAGGGCAAGCGGGGGAGTGCTGTCTGATTGAAATTCACACGGTGCCAAGCCAATGTCATACAGACATACACCACGATGAACAGAAAGGTTGGTGCTGTAATTCAGACGGTGAAAGCACAGTGTATGGGAAGGGTCACGTATGTCCTTTAAAAGAGGGCCTTTTAAGAAGCCAGAGATAACCGGCTGTGAAGCTTACCGGTCGGTTATCCTTGTTTCTGAAAACTGCTGCTTATTTTTTTTCCCCTCAATGAGCCAATGAAATGCAACGTTGAAAATTTTGCGGCGTCCATGATGAGGCCGTGAGTCCCAGAATGCGGGAACTCCTCACGACCATGAAGGCGACTCCCCGGCAACCACCCGTGAACCTGTGGCGACTGCATAGTCTCCTGCAGTCACCTAAGTGGGACAGGCCGATAAGGGTGCAAATATGATATTTATCCCAATTAATTTTATTTAACCTTTTGGATTTTTATAATTAGACATACATCATGACTGGCTCAGAAAACATCCATTAAACATAGGCTAAGTTATGAACATTTAACTAAACTTTTCCTATTCATGCACCTGCCCATATATCTGAATATAATTGTACCCGCCTCCACTACTTCCTCTGGCAGCTTATTCGATATACCTACTGTCCTCAGTGCAGAATAAAATGCCTCTCAGGTCCCCTCTAAATCTTTCCTTTCTCATATTAAATCTATGCCCCTTAAATCTAGGCCTCCAAGCCCCTGGGAACTCTCTCCAATGATCTGCTAATTAATCTGTAATAATAAATGTTGGTTAAAAGATAATCTGTACATTATTACATTTGTCCATCTGACTGTGCACAAAAAAAATTGTCTTACTTTCTCCCCAGATTCCTCATTTTAAGTATGGCAAAAAATCCATTCTTCCCAATGCACATGGTGATTTTGCCCATATGCTATTAATGTGAAGTACTGATCATAAGAGCTTCAGAACAGCCAAAGATTTACCATTAATTATCGGCACCTATCTTCCAAATTGTGGAATGATATTCAATTATTCTGCGTGCGTGCGAGGGGCTGAAGCATGCATATAGTTAGATTTAAATGGATTGCAGACAAACATTGGAGAAGCTCCTTTTTTCATTATATTGGCATACTACAGAAATATATTTTCTCGCATTAAAAGTTTATTTAATAAAGAAAAGTTTATTTCTTTAAACTGCAAAGCACAAGTATACAACATAGTTGTGAGATAACCATTTCACATCCTCTGTAAGATAAATCTCACAAGTAGTATTTTAATCAATATGACTTGGATTTCACATTCAAACTCTTTATCGGGTGATAGTTTTGAAATTGTGAGGTCAACCAGTAGTCAGCAAATATATTGTATACGCCAAAAGAAAACCACTGCCATTCTTCAGCCGGTGAAGGGCCCTGATCCAAAATATTGTCTTTCCATTTTCTTCCACCGAAGCTGCCTGACCTGCTACGTTACTCCAGCACTTTGCATTTTGCTCAAGATTCCAGCATTTGCAGTTCATTGTGTCTCCACTTGCTTTCTTGTTTTACACTTGGACAATCCTTTGCCAATTATTTTTTTGTAATTGTATACTTGAAGTAAGGCATCTTACTCTAACACCATTCTATTTCATTATTCAAGGCAACAAATCATTTGGTACAAAAACGAGCTGCTGGAGGAATTCAGCAGGACAGGCATCAAACTCACCAGATATTGCTGCAAATAGAAACTCTATTGTACTTACTCTATTTAGATATCGTTTTTTTACCGTGATTTGTTACTTTAGTTGAAAGTTGGAAGATTTTTAACTGATTCAGAAAATTAATTGGGCTCTTTGTAGGAAACATTTGTAGTAATACTAAACTATAAAAGGCTGCTGAATCTTCATTAATATTGAACTTATCATTAGTGCTTCACACCCGTGGGCTTAAAAAAAGCAGTTCATAATCCTCTCTATTTTGCATTACGAGTCAATACTAAAAAGGCAAATGAAATGAATTAGAAAAATTTGCCTGATACTAGCCAGCTTCAGTCCATCTGCACATTCCAATGACAATCAGGTATGCGAAACATCACTAATAACTTTTATATCCTAAGGATGCAGCACAAGTCCAAATGCTTCACCAACTACAGCGCTTCAGAATGTTAGGTACAACAGGAGGTGTATTAGTATTGAAATTAAATCTGAATAATTTAATAACCTAGCAATTGTTTTCCACCGCACACGGAATATACACAAATTATGGCCAATCACAGAATTTGAATATACAACTGGTACAACAATTGTAGGTACGAGCTTCTCCTGTGCAGAAAAACAATGTAGGGTGATGAATTATAGATTTATTTTTAATTGCCCATTCTCCTTCAGAGGACTAGGTAATAATTATTTCCCCCTTCAGCCCCTCTAACAGAATCTGTTAAAGCTAAACTTTAGTCCACACTGCTTATCATTTTGGGTTTCCAGTGGCATAATTTCTGTGGTGAAATGTGATGCTGTTTTTTTATTCATTTTTAAAATGCAGTGGTTCTTGAGTACAGATAATTTGTATTTCATCCAAAGATGTTGTTTCCCCAAAAGCCCACTCACACATGCCAACTATGCTGACATCAGATTTATCCAATCACAATCCAGGATTAAAATTCTTACAGCACAATAAAACTTTTAAGATACTGCATACTTCAAGGGGAAAAAAAATTGCTTCAGGGTGGAAATTATTACAGAAACTTGCTAATCAAAGAAGATTATACAATTCAGTTAAAAATTCCATCTTAAGAAACTTAAGAACCAATCAGAAGGTACGGAAAGTAAAAGTTGTCTTTTGTTGGAGAGATTCTAGTCATCAAAAGTAAGCCTTATTATTGTTTCCCCAGATCAATTACACAAAATTCAAATTGGAATCTTTTATTCATGCTCATATGATGAACTCATGAATTGGCAGGCAAGCAACAATCCACAGGCAGGACATTAGTCATGACGATTAATTCCAATTTTACTGAGACGATCAATTGGAAACAAGTTAATTTATCAGATGGATGAAAAAGATAATCATAGCAGATTATTGGAAAATTGGCAAAAGCAGACCAGCTGACAGTAGGTATGTTACAAAACTTACCTTGAGCAGCGCTGCAGTTCTGCCGCTCCCCGTGTGCGTGACTTTGCTGCCTTTCAGAGGGGGGCGGCCTTAAAGTGCCGTTTTTCGGCAGATTGGGAAAATCGATCCTTGTCGGGCGATTTCGTTGCGGAAGAAAAATCGCTCCGACATTTCATTCATGAAGGTATTTCTAAATTACACTAGATTATTTATTAACTAGAGTAATTTAAAAATCACCTTCAAAAGCCGTGAGCGCCGACAAAGGGAAGGATTTTGCGTAGGGGAGAAAAATAGGTACACCGTTTATTTTTATATTAAAAGTTGTTTTTTAGGGAGGCTTTAATAACATTTTCATGTTGCGAAATAGGGTCCAAAAAAATGTATGAACCAACAGTATTTTTCCTCCCGACTTCAACGCAAATCGCAACGTCCAATCCACCGCATTCCACTAAAACCCACTCGCTAGTTGATTTAAATGGCCATTAATTTACAGTAATTAAACACTAAATTCCTTCCATTTGGCCTAGAAATTCATGAAAATGAGATTTTAAAATTATGTTATATTGTGGATTATTGTGTGAATGTTCTCTTAATTTTTAAGAAAGTTATGGGCTTTTAACTGGTCTAGATCACAGCGTTTGAGATAAGTCAATTGAAAGGCAAAGGGGAACAAGATGTTAATTTCCGAGTATAAAAATGGTCATAACTTTCTTAATACTGAAGATATGAAAGTGAATTAGGTGTCAAATTAAACTTCTTTTTATGCTTTATCTGATGGGATAAATTGCAGACTTGATTTTTAAAATCTCAAAATTTTGTAACATTGCTACTGACAGGAGTAAATATATACAATGAATGAACAATAGGCAAGCATGAAGCAGATTTAAAGAAAAGTCACTTGTATGGATGTTGGTATATAAGCAGTCATTTTTACAAGCAAAAACAACAATATAAATGTCTCAAACTGGCAGATTGGCACCAAATGCTATGAATTATTTTATTCCAGATGAATGACTGATTCAACATATCTACAAAATAGGTTTCCTAACGGAACAAACAGATGTAGGGTTACAAACACACAGATCTTTAAAAAGTTAAAGAGCAGATGAAAAGGCCATAAAAAGGCATATGTGATATTAAGCACAAGCACAGTACAGAAGCAACAAACAGGACAAAATCTGTTCCTCGTCGCTTGAGCCAGGGAAAAGGCATTAAAAATACCATTGAAATGTTCACAAGTTCATAAATGATAGGAGAAAAATTAGGCCAGTCGGCCAATCAAGTCTACTACACCATCCAATCATGGCTGTTCTATCTCTCGCTCCTAACCCCATTCTCCTGCCTTCTCCCCATAACCTCTGACACGCGTACTAATCAAGAATCTATCATTCTATTTCTGCTTTGAAAATAACCATTGACTGCCTCCACAGCGTTCTGTTGCAATGCATGCCACAGATTCACCACCCTCTGACTAAAGAAGTTCCTCCTCAAGGAACGTCCTTTAATCCTAGATTCTCCCACTACTGGAAATATCCTCTTCACATCCACTCTATCCAGGCTTATCATACCTAGAAATTATTCTAGCAACAAATAAAAGAATTGTGGGAATAATATAACTTTCTTTCAACATAAAGTTAAAGACCATTTAAAGTTAAAGACCTGGCTGGCAAACAGGAAGCAAAGAGTAGGGGTAAACGGGTCCTTTTCACAATGGCAGGCAGTGACTAGTGGGGTACCGCAAGGCTCAGAGCTGGGACCCCAGCTATTTACAATATACATTAATGATCTGGATGAGGGAATTGAAGGCAATATCTGCAAGTTTGCGGATGACACTAAGCTGGGGGACAGTGTTAGCTGTGAGGAGGATGCTAGGAGACTGCAAGGTGACTTGGATAGGCTGGGTGAGTGGGCAAATGTTTGGCAGATGCAGTATAATGTGGATAAATGTGAGGTTATCCACTTTGTTGGCAAAAACAGGAAAGCGGACTATTATCTAAATGGTGGCCGATTAGGAAAAGGGGAGATGCAGCGCGATCTGAGTGTCATGGTACACCAGTCATTGAAAGTAGGCATGCAGGTGCAGCAGGCAGTGAAGAAAGCAAATGGTATGTTAGCTTTCATAGCAAAAGGATTTGAGTATAGGAGCAGGGAGGTTCTACTTCAGTTGTATAGGGTCTTGGTGAGACCACACCTGGAGTATTGCGTACAGTTCTGGTCTCCAAATCTGAGGAAGGACATTATTGCCATAGAGGGAGTGCAGAGAAGGTTCACCAGACTGATTCCTGGGATGTCAGGACTGTCTTATGAAGAAAGACTGGATAGACTCGGTTTATACTCTCTAGAATTTAGGAGATTGAGAGGGGATCTTATAGAAACTTACAAAATTCTTAAGGGGGTTACACAAAAAGCTGGAGAAACTCAGCGGGTGCAGCAGCATCTAAGGAGATAGGCGACGTTTCGGGTCGAGACCCTTCTTCAGATGCTGCTGCACCCGCTGAGTTTCTCCAGCTTTTTGTGTAACCCTCGATTCTCCAGCATCTGCAGTTCCTTCTTTAACAAAATTCTTAAGGGGTTGGACAGGCTAGATGCAGAAAGATTGTTCCCGATGTTGGGGAGGTCCAGGACAAGGGGTCACATCTTAAGGATAAGGGGGAAATCCTTTAGGACCGAGATGAGAAGGACTTTTTTCACACAGAGAGTGGTGGGTCTCTGGAACTCTCTGCCACAGAGGGTAGTTGAGGCCAGTTCATTGGCTATATTTAAGAGGTAGTTAGATGTGGCCCTTGTGGCTAAGGGGATCAGAGGGTATGGAGATAAGGCAGGTACGAGATACCGAGTTGGATGATCAGCCATGATCATATTGAATGGCGGTGCAGGCTCGAAGGTCCGAATGGCCTACTCCTGCACCTAATTTCTATGTTTCTATGAGACCTAACAGTAACTTGAAAAGTCAGCAAACATTGGATTGGGTAAACAATAAAAGTTCTTAACTCTGCTGTTCGGAGAATTTAAATAAAATGACAATTTAAGGATCACTGGAGGCACAAGATAAATTTGAATTATGGCATCCTTATCCTCCATGCTTAATTTTAAGGTAGATACTGACTTTTAAAATGATTTAGGCATTTGAAAACAATTAGAAAGTAACAGAAGTGGATTTACTGTGCCACCTCAGCAATTGCAGTTAAACACAAATACTCTGTTCTGTGTATAATTTATTAAAATGCTCCAAAATAGCTTTGAACATATATCTTCAAAAATGTTGAGCAGTGACATTACAATTAGGGCATATGAAAAGTTAAAAATATGATGCTGTTTTTGTTTGTTGTTTAATAATAATAGACTATATAGGTTGCACCACGTACTTCAGTTTGTACTATTATGATCTGGTTACCAAGTATTACTGATAACTTTTGGGGTTATTGATGGTTGTACATTTATTGTATTCCTACATAAATGTGTCTGTAAAGCTGCAGTAAGAATTTTGTTGTTCACATATGAAAATTACACTCTTGACTATTCAAGAGAAAAATCGGTATAGCTAGAATTCAGAAAATGTCAGTACAATTTAGCATAACTCCATTAAGGAAACTACCACACAAGATCTGATATCTAGAATCTGATTAAATTATCAAAATGAGTCACCAAACTATCACTTAAATGGAAACAGTACTGTCCTACTGGGTCCATAAACTCTAAATAGAATTGTACCAGAGAATCGACATAGACTGTTAATTTCAAAAAAGCAGTATTCCTCATAGAATCTTCATTGTATTATTTTGAAGTGTGAAAACGTAGCAACACAGAATAAGATTTTGTACACCAAAATTGTCTTAAGGGGTACTGTTTTAAGATTAAGTGACGATAAATAAACACGAATGTTACATCCAACTCAAACCACACTCGCACATTAAAACTTAAAGAGCATTTATGATTATATTTGAATCAAATGAATAATGGATGTGGGCATTAGTTAGGAAGCCAATATTTATTAGCAATCCTAATTACCCTTGAAAAGATGCGGTTTCTTCCTTCTCAAAGTACTGCGGTGTGAAGTTACTTCAATTGAGCTGTTAGGCAATGAGTTACGGAAATTAGATGCAATGACAAAGGATGCATGATATTTTCCGCAAACAAAATGAGATTTGAAATGGAGGGGTATTTGTAAATAATGGTCCTAGGCAACTGCTCCGTCGAGCCAGTGAGGATCATGGATCTGGGGAATGCTGTTGAAGAAGCATCTTGCAGGTGACACACATTGCAACCACAGTGAACCATTGCAGAGGGAATGGCTATTTAAGGAGGCAGATATGGGAACAACTAAGGGGTTGCTTAGTATAGAAGTTAGAAACACAGAACTGCAGATGCTGGTATACAAAAGATACAAAGTGCTAGAGTAACTCAGTGGGTCAGGTAGCATCCCTGAGGAACAAGAACAGGTGATGTTTTGGATTGGGACCATTCTTCAGACTGATTGCTTATTATTGCAAGTCAATTATTGCAGAACATTCAGCCGAAGAGCAGTTCGTATAACATTCCGAGATGGGTTCTATTCACCATCTAGTCAAATGCAGTCCCCAGGACATTGACAGAGTGACATTTGGTGATGCAAATGCAATTGAATATCTAAAAGAGGTCAAGAGGTGTTGGTCAGAGTCACTTGTTGAACATAGTTATTGCCTGTTAATGAAAAGGCACAAATATTACTCGTCTAAATGTCGCCCAGATTTTCTTCCATGCGGCAACAGACAATTTCATTATGAAGAGCCAAGAATGGAATTGATTGCTCCGTAAACCCAGGCAAACATTCTTACTTCTGAACTAATGATGGAGGAAAAGTCTAATGGAACAGCTGAATGCCATGACGTTTTTAGAACTCCAATCCTATCTTGGTCCATCTTGCTTTGTGCTAGATACAACTCCATGCAAGAGAGGATATTTCCCAAATATTTCAAACGTTATTTGAAAATGCACGGTGCTATTCCAATATCCCCTGAAGAGAACAGCACAATAAGTGTTTTCCACTTTTCAGAATAAAAGCCTTATAATGAAGTCAGGCCCTGATGAAACATCATTCACACTTTTACCATAAATACTGTCTGACCTGAATATTCCCACATGTCTAATTTCCAGAAGAACATTTTACTTTTGTACCATAATGAGCATGCTTTCAAAAATAAAAATCTCAATCTTGCCATACCAATCAGATAATATATTTACATCTTAATTTTGGCTGGAAAATATGTAATTTCATCAGAGTTCTGACTGCATGCAAAAATAAAATCACTCCTTCCATAAAGATCTGTTAATATAATATATACATCACCAAAGACACATGTTGCTCTTAAAATATCCAACTGTGGAAAAGCTCATAGCCAAATTCACAATTCACACCTGGCAAGAATATATGAAGAAGCAGGCTATTCAGCCCCTCAAATCATTTAATGTAGCCGAGTTGACCATAACCAATCTGATCATAATCTCTATACTGCACTCTTGTCTATTATGGTTAACATTACACCCATCTCCCAGTCGATCCCCAAACCTTTTCCCCCCTGACCCACTACCTCAATTATGCCCCCATCGTTGTCGAGATTCTGTAAAGATATCTCAGCAGCAATTGGGAATCTAACCGTACATAATTGTAATTATAGTTATCTTACGGGAAATTAGCAAATGACCACCAAAAAACAATTTCTTAGGTCAAGCTTTGTTCAAATCTTTTCCATAGATATGTAATAACATTCACTACAGGTTATGGATAAATTATTTGTATAAAGTAACAACTTCTTTTGCAAGGATGTATGTCAAGGACATTTAATATTTTGTAAAATTAGTGGTAAAAGATCATCCATCGTAATCCATATTAAATAAAATTAGAAACGGTCAGTGTTTAGGTAGGCAAAATAACTCAAGTTCCAACAGGTTCAGAACCAGATCCCCTTTAAGTTTATGGGAAACAATAAAAGCTTCCTTCATTGAGAAAATGTCATCCCCCGAGATTAAGTTTCAGCCAAGGCATCAGAGATCATCTCTTAAATATTACCCTTTTAGATTCTTCATTGTTCAATTTATTTTTGCATGGATTATTTAAAGTAAAATGTTAATGGTATTTAAGGGTTTAAAAAACAGCCATTGCAAAACAAGGACTGGATGAGGGGACGGGCTACAATCCTGAAATATTAATACCAACTAATTGCTCAAACACATCAAGTTGGAAAAAGTGCAAGGAAATTAAGCTGCCAATTTGGCGCACACGCATTTTTTGGGTGAATACACAGCAGAAACTACAAACTTAAAAAAGATTTATTTTAAAAAAAGAAATCGATGAAATCTTAACTTGGGTCACGATAAGGCAAACATTTCTGGACCCCAACCCTTCTTAAAAAAGGTCGAAATTCCTTAACAGAACTGTGACTGGTCTGCCAAAAAACACAGACACAGAAGCCAAAGAAAATCTAAATTTAGGGCGGTTGCCATTTTAAAATAGATCACCTCATTTTAGATGTCCTGATATTTCCGGGTTTTTTTAAACATAAGAAGCTGTCTGATTACACTTGAAATGTAAAGCTAAATCCTGCAGATGTACAAAACACGAACACGCATCTACGATAAAATGTGAGATTTTTAACCATTAAAATCTTAATCTTGGTTTTAAATAAAGTAATTCCCTGACACCCATCCCTGTTATAAACACAAGGGCCTCGATTTACAAATACTTCCTCTCACCAGTTACAAAGAAAATGCATTCAGTATTCCACCCACCCACCCACCACCAACTTAAACCGGCATCTCAAGAGCCCAACAGAGGCAGTAAATTCGCATTAAAGGATTAACAACACAGCAAAACAAAACTTTCCAACATTCAGAAAAAAAGAGAAGACATAGGAAAATCTCCAACTGAACAAGGAAAACAGGAATAACCCGGGGAAGAAGATACCTACATGATGCTCCAACTTTGTGTTTGGGTGAAGAAGGGAAGATGGAGGGGAGGCAGGGAACGGGGCAAGGGGTGAACCAACCGTTGAGATGCGGGGTTAATGCATTGAGGTTGTTAATTTGAGCATGTTTTGTTCAGTAAGAGATAAAAGAGAGCCCACCCTACCGTGCAAGATGCCCCCCCCCTTTCCCTTGGGTTGGGTCAATTGCCCCCAAAACAAAATCCAAACATAAGATGGCGGCGGCCAGCAACAGATGCTTAAAAAATGGGGCAAAAACACCAGTAAATCTATCCGCAACAGGTCAACATCCACAACATAAACCTCGAGATCAAAAACTAATCATTTTAATAATTAACCTTCATTAAATCCAGTCAAACTGAACACACAAGCACTCACACACACCCAAATGTCCCGTCAACGCAGGCCGGCTGTCGTTGGGAAAAAACCCATAATAGATTAAAAAGAAAGGTTTTAAGGTGTTGATTCTCGATCTGAAAACAGCCGAATTAGTAAATGCAATGTGACTTACCGGCAAGATTGTGATTTTGGCGTGAGGGTAGTAGGTTTGTGTGTGTGTGTGAGGTAAAGGTTTGCTCGTCCTTTTTTTTTCTCCCTGTGGCGCCACTTCCTTTTCTCTCTCGGTTAGAATCGGGCCGGGCCGGGCTGAGACGAGGCGCGCTCCCGCGCGACGTGGCCACGCCTGGGGGGAGGCGAGGGTTGCACAATCCACTGCAACTACTCTCTTCCCAGGGGCAAGAGCTTCTCTCTCTCCTGGAGACCGATTGATCACTTGAACAGAGAGAGCCTTGCTGGAGGGAAGGAATTCACCACAGGGTGGGGGACTTCAGTATTGCACACGTTGGCATTAAAGAAAGAACAAAAAATGCTCTGAATTAATGTCTAGCTACAAAAAAATCACCAAAAAGTTATTTTACGTTGACGCATTAGTCACCATACAGAGTAATTTATGGACTGGTCGCACTAAGGATTGAACGTTTTATTGCACCCTTATTAGCGTCATTAATTTATTGATTTTCTTTTTGTTTATTATATATTATCCATGTCTATTGTGTTTGCAGGCTGTCATACTGCTGCAAATAAGAGTTTCATTGTTCAAATGTGAAAATTCAAGAATGCTGGTATAAATGACAATTAAACTCCCTTGACCAGTAGAGGCTCTCAAAGCTGGAGTGTGGAATTATTATGGCAAAGGAGCAGCCCTTTTCGCGACTTGTTGGGCAACCCCTGCCTCCAGTGCTTCCAGACCTCAATTTTTTTCTTTAAATAGAATCCCAAATTTCCTGGAATTTGATGGTATTTCCTGAAATTTTCAAAAATGCTTCCTGCGTGCTATTTGTTGTTGGGTTTTTTTTTGCGGGCACACGTTAACAACACAAAGAAGAACAAGGCAAAACAGATCTATGTAACTACACCGGATCTGCCTGCTTCTGTTACTCACTTGTACAGAGTTATGCAAGGCAGTTTTCATTGTGTACGTTTTTTCAACCTGCTCTCATGTCTCAGTCTCTGCTCTCTCTCTCTCCCTCCCTCTCTCTCCCTCCCTCTCTCTCCCTCCACTCCTCCCTCTCTCCACCCCTCCCTTTCTCCCTCTAGGCCCCTTAAGCCCACCCACCCTTGTGTAAAATCAAGGCCAATCCCAATGTAACTGCAATCCCACCAATCCTGGTAACTTTCCACCACTAGGCTTATCCAGAATTCTACCACTGCCTGGAAAATAATCAAAGGCTCAACTTCCACTGAGAAAGAGAATTCCAAAGACTCATTATTATACGAGAATTTTCCCGAACAGTCTGTGACCCATAGCACTGTGGCCCTAGCACTATGTTTAATGCCCATAGCACTGCAGCCGGTAGCGCTATAGTTAGAACCCATAGCACTGCAGCCGACAGCTCTTTGTTTAAATTCCTACGTGTTAAATAAAGCGCTGACAGTTTAAACCTTTGAGCGCCAAACCGGCAGTGCTGTATGTATTACCTTTACATCCCTTCGCGGGCCGGATGCGGAAATTTCCCGAAAAAATTCAATTTCCCTAAAATTACCCAGACAACCAGAATTTCCTGAATTTCGGGTAATTTCCTTCAAAGTGGAAACACTGAACCCCTGTTAGTCCTATCCACCCACTTTTTCCCCATAACCATGCAACTTATTCTCTCTTGTGTCAATCCAAATGTCTCTGTCTGGCTTTGTCTCTGGAATTGTTTCACTACAATGCTGAGAACTAAATTCTGCACTCTATCTTTCTCTTCACTCGACCTCTGGTACTGGGTATGGTTTGATGTATTCATGTATAATATCTGAATTTACTGGACAGAAAGCAAAACAAAGCTTTTTACCGTACCTTGGTACACAAGACAATAATAAACCTGGACACAAGTAACTGCAGATGCTGGTTTACAAAAAAAGACACAAAATGCTGGAGTAATTCAGTGAAATTTTAATTTATATTTAATTTTAATGGCAGCATCTCTGGAGGTCATGGATGGGTGAGATTTCGAATCGGGACCCTTCTTCAGACTGATTGTAGTAGTGGGGAGAAAGGTGGAAGAGAAGCGGGGTGGATACAGATGAGGGGGGTGCCCCGCACATCTTTAAACTTTGCCCCTTTCACGTTAATGCTATGCCATATTTGATGTTTTCATCCTGGGAAAAATGTTCTGGTTGCTTTGGATTCTGCAAGTTCTGAAGAATCTCTGCCTCCTGCGACCTCCGGTATTCCAGGAAAAATAATCCAAGTCTATCTAACCTCTCCCTGTGGCTAATATCCCCTACTTAAGGCATAATTCTGGTAAACATCCTCTGCACTCTTTCTAATGTCTCCTGTAATGTGGTGACCAGAACAGCATGCATTACTACCACTGCAGCCTACCCAAAGACGTATAAACCTGCATCATGATTTCCTGACTCTTATACTCAATTCCCCGACCAATTAAGGCAAGCATACTATTAGCCTTCTTTACCACTCCATCTACTTGTGTTGCCACTTTCAGGGAGTTATGGACTTGGACCCCAAGATCCCTCTGTACATCAATGCTGTTGTGATGCCATCAATTGTATATTTTTCCCATACATTTGACCTCCCAAGTGCAACACCTCATACTTCCTTGGATTAAATTCTATCTACCATTTCTCTGCTCAATTCTGTACCTGATCTATATCCTGTTGTAGAGTTTGACAGTCTGCGACTCCAGCAATCTTGCTGTCATCTGCAAACTTACTAACTAACCCCTCTAAGTGTACATCTAAGAAATGTATATATATCACAAGCAGCAGAGATCCCAGCACACATCCCTGCAGAACTCCACTGGTCAAAGAACTCCATCCTGAATATTGTCCTTCCACTACTGCCTCTCTCAGTAAAGTCAGTTCTGCATCCATATGATGTCACTGTTAAAAATGTGCATCTCAAACCAAGTCGCTGTTAATTCCATGCAAATGTTATCATACTTGATGGTGATTATGTTATAAAACAGCAGTTCTTAAACTTTTTGGCGTACGTGCGCGCATACGCGGACAAAATACTGAATGTGGTATGTACCTTTATTAGGTTCCTAAAAATGAGCTCAACAAATGGATATGTTATTTATGGCCCCTTCATGTCCCCCAGTAAAACCACAAACGACCCCCAGGTTAAGAACCACTGCTATAGAATGTCATTAGAATGTGCTTAGAATGTATTCTTAAATTGTATCACGTTGGCAGAGCTGTTGCTGTTCACAGCTCCCGTGATCAGGGTTCAATCCAGACTTTCAAGGCTGCCTTCATTGAAGTTGCACATTCTTTATGTGAATGCATAATTTTCCTCTGAGTGAGGCCCAATGCAAATTGGAGGAACAGCACCTCATATTTTGCTTGGGCAGTTTACCACCCAGCGGTATGAATATTGACTTCTCTAACTTCAAGTGACCCGAAGTGACTCCATCCATCCCCAATCTTAGTTCTCAGACTACTGTCCTCCTGATTAAATGTTTAATGATTGTATGCCTCCTTGTCATCTTCCCCTCAGTTAACAATGATCTATTCTCTATTTAAGGTAGTCCTTCTTAAAGATACTCTTAAAGATAGCAGTCAGGGGATATGGGGAGAAGGCAGGAATGGGGTACTGATTTGGGGATGATCAGCTATGATCACATTGAATGGCAGTGCTGGCTCAAAGGGACGAATGGCCTACTGCACCTATTGTCTATTGTCTATTTCCTTGATCTTCATCCCGTGATCTCGTTTTCACACCTTCCCCTTCCATATCTCTGTGTCTTCCTCTCCCCTGACACTCAGTCTGAAGAAGGGTCTCGACCTGAAACATCACCCATTCCTTCTCTCCAGATGCTGCCTGAAACGTGGAGTTACTCCAGCAATTTGTGTATATCTTCGGTGTAAATCAGCATCTGCAGGTCCTTCCTACACATTTCAGAATGGAAGTAGCAATTGCGCCATAATTTATTTTAGTTTTTTATTGTCACCTGTTCAGAGATACAGTGAAAAGTTTTTTTGATGCGTGCTATCCCATCAGTCAAAAGACTATACATTATTACAATCAATAAAGGATAAAGGGTATAACGTTTAATGCAAGATAAAGTCCAGAAAAGTCCAATTAAAGATAGGGATGTGAATGGGACAGGAATCACCAAGCTTCTCAATTTATGACCGTATGGTTGATTGAAGCTGATGTTTGAAACAACCCAAGGTGGTTGGGCCTAGATTGCCATCTTGAGACTGTGATCACTTGTGTTCAGCATAACTTAATTGATGGAATGTTTAACTGATGAATCTTGTTAACTTTAACTTTACTAAACTCTTTGATGCCACAATCACTTCAATGTTGCCTCGATATAAAACCAGTCACTCTCATATCACCCCGTGAATTCAACTGTTATGTCTGTGAGGTCTGGAAAACGTGTTCTTGACATCATTTACAAGTTCACAAGTTAGAGGAGTAGAATTAGGCCATTCGGCCCATAGAGTCTACTTTACCATTCAATTATTGCTGATCTCTGCCTCCCTATCCCATTTTCCTGCCTTCTCCCCATAACCTTTGACTCCTGTTATAATCAAGAATTTGTCTATCTCTGCCTTAAAAATAAATATCCATTGACTTGGCCTCCACAGCCCTCTATGGCAATGGGTTCCACAGATTAATTTTAAAGCCAGCACTGATAAACATATGATTAATGAATAATGTTGATGGATGCTGAGGGGTGATCTAATAGAGGTATATAAAATGATTAGAAAATTTGATAGGGTGAATGCACAGAGCATTGTACTCAGGGAAGAGGAATCAAGAACCACAGGACATATGTTTAAGGTGAAGGGGGAAAGATTTAATAGGAATCCGAGGGCTGATTTTTTCACTCGAATGGTTGTAGGTATATGGAATGAGCTGTCAGAGGAAGTAGTTGAGGCAGGTCCTATAACAACATTTACACGATACTTGGATAGGTACATGGATAGAAAAGGTTTGAAGGAATTTGTGCCAGGTCCAGGCAAATGGGATTAGGTTGGTTAGGCAACTTGGTCGACATGGGCCAGTTTCCGTGCCCTATGACTGGTACATGACAATATTGTCATTGACGACTCTATCATTTTGCTGATGATTTAAAGTAGGCTGATCGTGCCAGATTGGATTTGTCGTGCCAATCCCTCTGATTTTAATCAGATAATAGTTCTTAAGATTAATGTAATGGTTTACAGATTGATCAGGTCTGGTAAATTATTTTAAACCTATAAGCTGATTTAAACCTGACAGTCAAATGCACTGTCAATGCGCCCAAAACCAGTTTCCTGTCTCCCACAGGTGAGTCATGAGATTAAATCGCTTTCAAAGTTAATCAGCAATTTCTCAGTTACCAATCCGGTGTTTATGGACCCTTTGTGCACACCTGGTTCTCAGTGTGAAGAGAGACACAAAAAGCTGGAGTAACTCAGCGGGACAGAAAGCATCTCTGGAGAGAAGGAGTGGGTGACGTTTTGGGTCAAGATCCTTCTTCAGTGTCTCAGTTCTGAAAGAGAGCTAGTGTTCCATGGTAGGAAATCATTTGCAACTTCCAGCTAAAGCCAAGCATCAGTGTTAAGCAGATTCATGCAAATGACATCAAGTCTGCAGCACACTCCTACAGCAATGCTTGAACCCAGCCTCTTGCTTAAACATTGCAGTGAACATGTATAACTCAAGAGGTTTACTCAAGGAACAAACCGTCCAAAGTACATTTGTGAAAGAGACCCATTTATAGTATCATTCAACCCTTTATAAAAAGAAGCATTTAACAACCATATTCGGAACACTTACTGCTTGCTGGTGAGTATTTCATCAATTCATGCTTTGAGAGTAAATTAATTCTACTTTGCTTTGAGCCAGTCCAATCACATGAAAGGAAGAAATTTAACTGTATGTAAACTCAGGTGTACACTTTATCTGATCAGAGTTTTTGCTTTCATGTGCTAATACAGCAAAGTAGTATAGAAGTTGGGGAGTCATGTTGCAGTTATATCAGACATTGGTGAGGCCATTATTAGAGTATAGTGTTCGGTTTTGGGCACCATGTTACTGGAAAGATGTTGTTATGGTGGAAAGGGTGCAGAGAAGATTTACAAGATGTTGCCAGGACACGAGGTCCTGAGCTATAGGGAGAGGTTGAGCAGGCTGGGACTCTATTCCTTGGAATGCAGGAGGATGAGGTGTGATCTTATAGGTGTATAAAATCATGAGAGGAATAGATCGGGTAAACGCGCAGAGTCTCTTGCCCAGAGTAGGGCAATTAACAACCAGAGGACAGGTTTAAGGTGAAGGGGGAAAGATTTAATAGGAACCTGAGGGGTAACTTTTTTTTACACAAAGGGTGATAGGTATACCAATGCAGGTACTATTGCAATGTTTAAGAAACATTTAGACAGGTACATCGATAGGATAGGGTTGGAGGTTTATGGTCCAATAGGAAGATACAGCATGGAAACAGCATCTTCAGCCCAATGAGTCTACGCCGACCATCGATCATCCGTTCAATACTAGTTCTATGTTATCCCACTTACTCATCCACTCAGTACACACTAGGGGCAATGTTACAGAGAACAATTAACCTACAAATCCACATGGCTTTGGGATATGGGAAGAAACTGGAGGACCCGGAAGAAACCCACATGGTCACATAGAGAACATGCCAACTCCACACAGACAGCACCTGAGGTCAGGTTCAACCTGGGGTCTCTGGCATTGTGAGGCACACTCTGCAAGCTATTCCAGAAGTGGATCTATTAGACCTTAGACTTTAGATATACAGTGCGGACACAGGCCCTTCAATCCACCGGGACTGTGCTGACCAGCGATCTCTGTACACGAGCACTAACCTGCACGTTAGGGACAATTTGCAATTTTGCCAAAGCCAATTAACCTACATACCCACACATCTTTGGAATGTGGGAGAAAACCTGAGCACCTGGGGAAAACCCATGCGGTCACAGGGAGAACATACAAACTCTATACAGACAGTACCCGTAGTCAGGTTCAAAACTGGGTCGCTGGTGCTGTAAGGCAGCAACTCTACCGCTGTACCATCGGTGTAGTATACTCGTGTATGGTACAACTTGACTGGATAGTATGCAGAACAAGCATTTCACCACATTTCTGTCCATATGACAATAAATGATCCATAACCAAAATAACTAGAGGATATGGAAAATGGATATGACTGTTTAGTTTAGTTTAATTTAGAGATACAGCAGGGAAACAGGTCCTTCGGCCCACTGAGTCCGTGCCAGCCAGCGATCCCTGTGCACCAATACTATCCTACACACGAGGAACAATTTAAAACCAAAGCCAATTTACCTACAAACCTGAACGTCTTTGGAGTGTGGGAGGAAACTGGAGCACCTGGAGAAAACCCACAAGGGGAGAATCTACAAACTCCATACAGACAAGACCTGTAGTCAGGGTCGAACCCAGGTCTCAGCTGCAACTCTACCGCTGTGCCACCGTGCCGCCCTGATTGAAGTGGAGAATCTGCCTTGATCTACAATGACAGAGCAGGTTTGAGGGGCTGCATGGTCTCCTCCTACTTGTGATGAAATCCTATAAGCCAAACTGAAAGACAGATAACAGTTCATAAGACCATAAGACATTGGAGCAGTATTGGGTCATTTGGCCCATTGAGTCTCCACTGATCTATTTCCCTCTCAACCCCATTCTCCCACCTTCTCCCCATAACCATTGACATTCTTTCAGAACAATCACATCATAGAGAATGTGTTTTGTTATGGAAAAGAGTGGCATTGCAGCTGTTGAAAACAGTGGTCTAATCTTTTGAACGGGAAGACGTGCACAAAAGGCAAACACTTAAGGAAACCCAACCATGATTTTGGAGATTTCAACACGTCATAAATTTCTCATCACAAACACTGAACCTTGGGATGCACCAATAGTTATATAGGTCACTAGACTAAGCGGGGCCCATAGGGTCCCATGTTCACATGAGAGGGCTGGTCCCCAAAGCAATATTCCACCTCTCCACCAATTCCAATATTGGTGGCCTGTGGAGGGTGGGGCTTTCAGGAGCGCTAGTATGGGTGTTGTGGGCCGAAGGGACTGGTTTCCAGAGAACTAGGATGGACATTGTGGGCCGAATAGATTCTTGGGCTGGCAGCTCAGTCACTCAGGCCTGGTGGGCTGGCAACTCAGTCACTCAGGGGTGGTGGTCTGGCAGCTCAGTCACTCAGGGCTGGTGGGCTGGTAGCTCAGTCACTCAGGGCTGGTGGGCTGGCAGATCAGTCACTCAGGGCTGGCAGTTCACTCATGGCTATTCCTTGAAATTCCATTTCAAGCAGAGTGCAGGCCACCACATTCAATTTCATAGCATTTCAAGCAGAGTGCAGGCCACCCCATTCAATTTCACAGCATTTCAGGCAGAGTGCAGGCCACCCCATTCAATTTCACAGCATTTCAGGCAGAGTGCAGGCCACCGCATTCAATTTCACAGCATTTCAGGCAGAGTGCAGGCCACCGCATTCAATTTCACAGCATTTCAGGCAGAGTGCAGGCCACTGCATTCAATTTCACAGCATTTCAGGCAGAGTGCAGGCCACCGCATTCAATTTCACAGCATTTCAAGCAGAGTGCAGACCACCGCATTCAATTTCACAGCATTTCAAGCAGAGTGCAGGCCACCACATTCAATTTCACAGCATTTCAAGCAGAGTGCAGGCTACCAAATTGCCAAACAACTCATTGCATTGTCATTAAGGGCTAACAAATAATTTATTGCAAGTACATTGCAGACTCACAGTTCAGTTGATTCACAGCTTAGAATCACAGTTGTGGATTCTCCCTCGCGATCTTCCAGAGTGACTTTCACGTCCAGGCATTCGGGGTTTTATAGTCCTGTCCACCCCCCACCCCCGGAAGGGGCGTTACCTTCATCGTGGTGATTGACATGCAAGAGGACCAATCAGCTGATCTCAGGATTTTTTAAACACTCATAACTTTTTTATTTTTCATCAATCTGAAAAATCCTCGGGGCTGCCTCAGCAGAGGAAGACTGTGAGTAAGATGGCCAAAATCATAGTGATATATGGTAGTGCTTTTTCTAAAATCAATGTACAGCACAAACAGGAAGTGGTCAAGATGAGACTTTTAGTTATATATATAGATTTTGAAATAAGACATTTATTATAATTTGGACACTTCAGAGACAAACATATTTCTCCCTAATCAGCAATTAAATCAATTAAATACTGCAGCTAACATAAAGTACTCAAAAGATTCTCTCAAGAAACAAATGACCCAAAATTCACTCATTTAATGTGCCAGTCAACCTTTAATAAAAAGCATTTTCTACAACATGATTCTCCAACGGGAACTTTGACAACACTAATTTCTCCATGAGATGAGACTTGCTCTGGGACCCTCATTACTAAATGCCAACCAGTGATCCCCCAAGTTCCAGATGGGGGATCACTTCACAAGTTCATAAGTGATAGGAGCAGAAGTAGGCCATTGAGCCTCCGTCATTCAATCATGGCTGATCTATCTTTCTTTCTCAACCCCATTCTCTTTCCTTCTCCCCATAACATTTGACACCCTTATTAATCAAGAAACTGTCAATCTCTGCTTTAAAAATACTCAATGAATACCAAATACCCAATGCTACTTCAAAGCTACTTTGCCAGACAAGTCCAGTAAGTAACCAAGAGGCTCACTTACAACAGAAGATAGATACAAAAAGCTGAAGTAACTCAGCGGGACAGGCAGCATCTCCGGAGAAAAGGAATGAGTGACGTTTCGGGTCGAGACCCTCCTTCAGACTGGTTAGGGATAAGGGAAACGAGCGATATAGACAGTGATGTGGAGAGATAAAGAATAATGAATGAAAGATATGCAAAAAAGTAACGATGATAAAGGAAACAGGCCACTTTTAAGCTGTTTGTAGGGTGAAAATGAGAAGCTAGTGCGACTTTGGTGGGGGAGGGTGAGAGAGAGAGAGAGAGAGAGAGAGGGAATGCCGGGCTACCAGAAGTGAGAAAAATCAATATTCATACCACTGGGCTGCAAGCTGCCCAAGCAAAATATGAGATGCTGTTCCTCAAAATTGCGTTTGGCCTCACTCTGACAATGGAGGAGACCGAGGACAGAAAGGTCTGTGTTGGAATGGGAAGGCAAATTAAAGTGTCCCCATATCCCCTGACTCCGCTATCTTTAAGAGCCCTATCTAGCTCTCTCTTGAAAGTATCCAGAGAATCGACCTCCACCTGAGGCAGAGAATTCCACAGACTCACAACTCTCTGTGAGAAAACGTGTTTCCTCATCTCCGTTCTAAATGG
Organism: Raja brachyura; assembly: GCA_963514005.1. The sequence continues at coordinate 18,699,808 of OY740796.1, read as the reverse complement.
CTTACCCTTTATTCTTAAACTGTGGCCCCTGGTTCTGGACTCCCCCAACATCGGGAACATGTTTCCTGCCTCTAGCGTGTCCAACCCTTAATAATCTTATATATTTCAATATGATCCCCTCTCATCCTTCTAAACTCCAGAGTATACAAGCCCAGCCGCTCCATTCTCTCAGCACATGACAGTCCCGCCATTCCCGGAATTAGCCTTGTAAACCTACGCCGCACTCCCTCAATAGCAAGAATGTCCTTCCTCAAATTAGGGAACCAAAACTGCACACAATACTCCAGGTATGGTCTCACTAGGGCCCTATACAACTGCAGAAGGACCTCTTTGCTCCTATACTCAACTCCTCTTGTTATAAAGGCCAACATGCCACTCGCTTTTTTCACTGCCTAATGTACCTGCATGCTTACTTTCATTGACTGATGAACAAGGACCCCCATATCCCGTTATACTTCCCCTTTTCCCAACTTGACACCATTTAGATAGTAATCTGCCTTCCTGTTTTTGCTACCAAAGTGGAATACCTCACACTTATCCACATTAAACTGCATCTGCCATGCATCTGCCCATTCACCCAACCTGTCCAAGTCACCTTGCATTATCAAAGCATCCTCCTCACAGTTCACACTGCCACCCAGCTTTGTGTCATCTGCAAATTTGCTAATGTTACTGAATCCCTTCATCTAAATCATTGATGTATATTGTAAATACCTGCGGTCCCAGCACCGAGCCTTGCGGTACCCCACTAGTCACTGCCTGCCATTCGGAAAGGGACCAGTTAATCCCTACTCTTTGTTTCCTATCTGCTAACCAATTTTCTATCCATGTCAGCACTCTACCCCCAATACCATGTGCCTTCATTTTGCCCACTAATCTCCTATGTGTGACCTTATCAAATGCTTTCTGAAAGTCCATTACACTACATCCCTTGTCCATTTATGTTATATCCTCCAAAAATTCCAGAAGATTAGTCAAGCATGATTTCCCCTTCGTAAATCCATGCTGACTCGAACCGATCCTGTTACTGCTATCCAAATGTGTCGCTATTTCATCTTTTATAATTGACTCCAGCACCGATGTCAGGCTAACTGGTCTATAATTCCCTGTTTTCTCTCTCATGCCTTTCTTAAAAAAACTGATAACATTAGCTACCCTCCAATCCACAGGAACTGATCCTGAATCTATAGAATATTGGAAAATTATCACCAATGCGTCCACGATTTCTAGAGCCACTTCCTTATGTACCCTGGGATGCAGACCATCAGGCCCTGGGGATTTATCAGCCTTTAGTCCCATCAGTCTACCCAATACCATTTCCTGCCTAATGTGGATTTCCTTCAGTTCCTCTGTCACCCCAGATCCTCAGGAAGATTGTTTGTGTCCTCCTTAGTGAAGATGGATCCAAAGTACCTGTTCAACTCATCTGCCATTTCCTTGTTCCCCATAATAAATTCACCTTTTTACCTGGTGAGGGGGTAGTTTGGGTGGGAAAGGATGAGTTAACCAGGGAGTTGCAGAGAGAATTGTCTCTGCGGAAGGTGGAAAGGGGTGGAGATGGGAAATGTGGCTAGTGGTGGGATCCCATTGGAGGTGGCAGAAATTTCGGAGGATTATGTGTTGTACGCGACGGCTGATAAGGACTAGGGGGACTTTGGCTCTGTTGCGACTAGGGGGAGGGGGAGCAAGGGCGGAGCTGCGGGGTACCGAGGAGACACGAGTGAGGGCCTCATCTATGATGGGAGAGGGGAACCCCCATTTCCTAAAGAATGAGGACACCTCAGATGTTCTAGTATGGAACACCTCATCTAGGGCTCAGATGTGGCGTAGACGGAGGAATTGGAAGTAGGGGATGGTCTTTGCAGGAAACAGGGTGGGAAGAAGTGTAGTCGAGGTAGTTGTGGGAATCAGTGGGTTTGTAATAGATGTCAGTCAATAGTCTATTTCCTGTGATGGAGACTGTGAGATCAAGAAATGGGAGGGAGGTGTCAGAGATGGTCCAAGTACATTTGAGTGCAGGATGAAAAATGGTGGTGAAGTTGATGAAGTCCATGAGTTCTGCATGGGTGCAGGAAGTAGCACCGATGCAGTTATCAATGTAACGGAAATAGAGTTCGGGGATAGGGCCAGTGTACGCTTGGAACAAGGATTGTTCAATGTACCCTACAAAGAAGCAGGCATAGCTGGGGCCCATGCGGGTGCACATAGCTACACCTTGGACTGAGAAAGTGGGAGGAGTCAAAGGAGAAGTTGTTGAGAGCGAGGACCAGCTCCACTAAGCGGAGTAGAGTGTTAGTAGAAGGAAATTGGATGGTTCTGTGGTCGAGGAAGAAGCGGAGGGCTTTAAGGCCTTTCTGGTGGGGGACGAAGGTTTAGAGTGACCGAACATCCAAGGTAAAGATGAAGGAGTGGGGGTTCAGAAATTTAAGAGATGAAGGGCATGTGAGGTATCTTGGACACAGGTCGAATGACCTCTTACAACAGATACCATTTAAGTAACATCTCTATCATTGACACATCTCAGGATCTTTGAAAAACAAAACAAAAATTACCAAAAACCACAGAAGATTTTTGTTTCTGATGAAGGGTCTCTGACCTAAAATCATTAACTGTTTTTCTTCCCATGGATGCTGCCTAATCCGCTGAATGTTCCCATCATTTACTGTTCTTATTGCTTTGTCAATAATATCTCTAAGCCTTAAAGTTGAGGAAAGCAAAGAAGCAGAAGGCTGTAATCTGGGAACAAGAGTGCACTATTTAACCACTCAAGCTTGTTTCCCGTGTAATGAGATCATGGGTGATCTGTGACATAATCACATACTGTATGCTTCGTTGTTTCGTATCCCTTCATAACTTTCCAGACTTCATCTACACGTTAACTTTCTGAGATCACTGTGCAAGGGTTTACAGAAATTCTGAAAACTACGAACTAGTGTTCCACTTTCTTAAAAATGTTTGTCCGTTCCCACAAGCAAATTGGATAATTTAGCATATTATATTTCGGATACAGTGGTGTGGTGATTACATTACTGTGCCAATAATCTGATTCCTGGTCCAGTGATCCAGCACTGCGAGTTTGAATCTCGCCAAGGCAGCTATCTAATTCAAGTAATTAAGAAAATCTGGATATTAAAACAAGCTAATTCTCGTAGCAGTAACCATGAAGCTAATGGATTGTTATTAAAAATCTATCTGGTTCATGGGAGGAGCCAGATTTCTTTCTTCTTCAAGGGAGGAAATGATCTTCCTTACACGTTTTGGCCTATATATATATATTACTCAGACCCCCAACATGTTGACTCTAAACTACCTCTGCAGTTCAAGAGCAATTAAGGATCAATAATAAAGATCCCACGACCTATGATTTCCACCTCTTGTAAATAAACTGAACAATTAAAATTTGCCACATTTTTGCGTAAAGGTTAATTAGTTTAAATCCCTTTCCATGCTCTTTTTTGCTTCCTCACAGTTTAAGAGCGGCACGGTGGTGCAGCGGGTAGAGTTGTTGCCTTACAGAACCAGAAACCTGGGTTCGATCTTGACCTTGGGAGCTGTCTGTGCAGAGTTTGTACATTCTCCCTGTGACACGTAGGTTTTCTCTGGGTGCTCTGGTTTCCTCTCACATTCCAAAGACGTGCAGGTTTCTAGGTTAATTGTCCTCTAAAAATTGACCCTGGTGTGTAGTGCATGCCGATCGCTGGGTGACGCAAACTCAGTGGGCCAAAGGACCCGTTTACAAGCTGTGTCTCTAAATGTAACTAAAAATCTAAACTCCCCTCACAAGTTATTTACCTGCACACCTTCATATCACTTGATAGATTGTACTTGGAGCACTTATCCAAATCATATAGTTTACAACTGATTTGACCCCATAGTGACCCCTGAGTTTACTCCACTATTGAATAAGACCACACCCTCGTTCATTTTCCTGTCCGATTCCCATACTTCGCAGCCAATTTTTCATTTACATACTGTGCACATTATGGAACAGTTGGTTACTGTTCTTAGTTTGAATCCCGCCTGGCAACCAGGGAATCTAATTCAATAATTAAATAAATCTGGGTTTGAAAAACCAGCTGTGAATGTTGGGTGGGGGTTCGACGACATGGAAAGGGCTTGACAACTGAGTGGGTCAAGGGAGGTTACTTCCACTATGGTGGGCTATTGAAAATAAAATGATCTCCAGGCTGCCAGCAACAGTTTCCAAGTGTCTCTCCACAATCCAGGGTGGTTGGCAACCCTTGCAGTCTGGCAGTTGCTGATGTGTGGGCCTCCTTGTTCTTGGAGCTTCTCATCCAACAGCTATGGAAGTGAAACCACAAAAAAAACATTTGACTGCAGGAGACCTAACCTTTAAAATAAGTAACGTGAATTGATTTAATGTCATCAATGCATCATGTGATCAAACCATCAAGACTGCCTCCGACAACACTTGAGTAAATAGTTAATTAATATGTAGTTTAGTTCTGTTTGTAGATACAGCGTGGAAACAGGCCCTTCGGCTTACTGAGTACGAGCCACCCAGCGATCACCCGTACACATTCTAGTACTACCCATTAGGGGCAATTTGCAGAAGCCAATTTACCTACAAACCTGTATGTCTTTGGAATGTGGGAGGAAACCAGAGCATCCAGAGAAAACTCACGTGGTCACAGGGGGAACGTAGGAACTCCAAACAGACAAGACCCATAGTCAGGATCGAACCAGGGTCTCTCGCACTGTAAGGCAGAAGTTCTATTGCTGTGCCACTGTGCTGTAATCATCATGCTGTTACAGAATGGTGACAAATTTCTGAAGAAAGAATGTTTCAAATGAGTCATTGAAATGAATGTTATCTATTGCTAGTTTTCCAAACTGATATTGATGAATGTTAATATATTACAACACCATGCCACAACTGCAAGGAAAATACAAGGTGAAGTATAAAGCATCATGCATGGCCATTCTCTACTTCCTCTTCAACTGAAAGGAACTGTGAACAATTAATGTGTCTGCCTTCAGAAATTTGCCTCCATTTTGTAACTGCATGATGACATACAAGCCACAATTCTAACCAATGGAGGGGACCTCCGGCAGTTTGCTTTTCACTCTTCTCAACCCTTCTCACTGCAATATTTGTACTTCTCTGAGAAAGCTTTCTGCTGGATTTAAACCAGTCTATAGGATGAATGGGAAACTAACTATTCATCTGCAGTCCAAATTAAGACCATTCTAACCTCAATCAATGACCAGATGATATTTTGTATGAACACACTCAGAGAATAAACGACCAGTTAAGTGTCAAGAGAATTTAATTACACTATGTACTGACCATCAAGCAATTAATTTCCTGTAGAAGCAAAGAACTGCAGATGCAGATTAAAGGTTCAAAGGTTTGTTTATTGTCACATGTACCAATTAAGGTACAGTAACACTCGAATTACCATACAGCCATACTAAAAAAAAGCACCAAGACACACAACTACATAAAAGTTAACATAAACATCCACCACAGCGGATTCCCCACATTCCTCACTGTGATGGAAGGTAATAAAGTCTAAACTTCTTCCCTCTTTATTTTCCCGCGGTCGGGGCAGTCGAACCATCCGCAGTCGGGGTGTTCGTAGCCCCCGACTCGGGGCGATCGAAGCACCCGCGTCGGGGCGGACGAAGCTCCTGTGTCCTGGATCTCCCAAAGTCGGTCCCTAACCATAGAACACAAGCTCCACAAATGTTAAAGTCATTCCGCTCCCGCGGTTGGAACTCCCAAAATCGATCTCCAGCAAAAGGCCACCAACTCCACGATGTTAGGCCGCAGTGCTGACGGAGATATGATGCAGAAATAAAATTGCATCTCCGTCAAGGTAAGAGATTTTTAAAAAGTTTCTCTCCACCACCCCCCCTCCCCCACACACACACACACACATAAAACAAGCTAAAGAACACTAAAACATACATTTAATACATACTATAAAACCACAAAGCAGGAAGGGACGAGACAGACTGTTGGCGAGGCAGCCATAGTGGGCACCACCCAGTGGACACAAAAGGAAACAAAATACTCGAGTAACTCTGCAGATCAAGCAGCATCTCTAAAGAACTTGGATAGGTTGAACCATGTTTTAGATCGAGAACCTACATATAGATATTATATAATAAACAAAATAAATTAGTATCCCCAATATTCGTACAAAAAAAACCCAAAGTCCTTACTGCAACCAAAGAGAACTCATAGTTCACAGGTTAGTGCTGTGTTCTGTTGAAGAGCCTGACCGTTGTTAGGAAGAAGCTGTTCTTGAACCTGGTGGTCATGGTTTTCAGACTTCTATGGTACCTTCCCGATGATAGGAGTGAAATGAGAGTGTAGGCAAAAGAATGGCAGATAGAATTTAGCTAGGGCAGGACTTACACAGTTAATGGGAGGTTTTGTAGAACAGGGAGACCTTGGGGTACAAGTACATAGTTCCTTGAATGTATGGACACTGATTGACAAAAGGTTGTAGAAGGGATTCAGCATGCTTATCTTTATTTGTCAGGGCATTTAGTACGAGAGTTTGAAAGTCATGTTACAGCTGTATAAGACACTGGTGAGACTAGACCCTGACAAGACATTGGTGAAGCCACACTTTGAACATTGTAGATAGATAAATGCTGGAATAACTCAGCAGTTAGGCATCCCTGGAGAAAAGGAATAAGTGATGTTTTGGGTCGGAACCATTCTTCAGTGTTCCGTTTTGGTCACCCTGTTATAGGAATAATCTCCACCAAGCCACGGTTGCCCAGCCAGATGCAACTAAATTTAAAGTGGCACTTTCTTCCCAATAACCTTCTCTGGCTAAACCCCTCCCTTCACCACCTCCAGTTTAAATTCCAGTTGGAATATTTTGTAGGACCAAGTAACCAAGAAAGATGATGCCAAGCTGGAAATGGTGCAGAGAAGATTGACAAGGATGTTGCCAGGACGAGGGCCTAATAAGCGATAGGGAGGGGTTGAGCAGGCTACGACTTTATTCCTTGGAGTGCAGGTGGATGAGGGTGATATTATAGGATCATGAGAGGAATAGATAGGGTACATGCACACTTTTACCCTGAGTAGGGGAATCAAGAACCAGATGACATAGGTTTAAGGTGAGGGGGGAAAGGAGTGGGAACCTGAGAAGCAACAAAGGGTAGTAGGTAGATAGAACGAGCTGCCAGAGGAGGTAATTGAGGCTGGTGCTATCACGGCGTTTAAAAAAAAAATTGGACCGGTACATGCATAGGATAGGTTTAAAGGGATACAGGCCAAACTAGTATAGATGGGGCATATTGGACGGCGTGGAATATTTGGCCGAAGGGCCTGTTTCCACGCTGTATAGCTCAAAGTAAGCAAATTCTCAACCCAGAATGAATGCCATAACGTTTACAGTTGAAGCGAACACATTTAAGGAGAAACTTTCATCCACTTAGCTCTCTATTTCCCTCTCGATTCACGAACAATTTGGAAAAACAGAATCAAACTGATTCTGAAGCTCCTGAAGTTGGAACGAACAAATTAAAGGAACAATTTCGATCCACTTAACTTTCTGTTTTCCTCTCAATCCACGGACAATGTGGAAAAACAGAATCAAGCTGAATCGTACTGGAACAATACACATGTAAGGAACTATTTCGATGCACTGTTTACCTCTCAATCGATGGACAATTTGAAAGGCGGAATGAAATGTGATCGCGCTCCCCGTCTCCAGGTAACGCTACTTTGTCCTTTCCCCGATACCGTCGGCGGGGCGCCGCGGACTACACACATGGTTTCTGATCCGTGCCCGCAGATACGCCAGAACTGACGGCGATTTGCATCGCAAGGAAACCAGCACAGAAAGAATCGGGCATCTATTAATATAGTTCCTTTAAAATAAAGTCGAAACAACGGGGTTGCGGATAGAATTGGGCGATGGGGGGCGCAAGGGGGGTGGTTGGGGGAGGTCCGTGGCGAAAGTGTGGCGGACTGGCGCTGTTTGCGGCGGGAGAGGCGATGAGACGGCGCGTCGCTGCGGCTGTCGCTGTGGTCGGGCGGACTCGCTGGGGAGCAGCACTACGCGGCGGGGGCAATTAAATAAAAAAGTAAGAGCGAGGGGAGTGGAGGAAAGGGGACACCTCTGGCCCGCGAGTGATGCTGCGCCTGGAGCGGGGATGGAGTTGCCGTGGGATCTCGGGCTTCTCTCGGGCCTGCTGGAGAGCGTGGTGTCTTTCTGCAGCGAGTTCGCCAACGACTGGGGCACCAACGACATGAGAGTCACAATCTTCAAGCTCCTGCTCGGCTGGTTGGTCTGCAGCTTGGTGGCCATTCACATGGCATGGAAGTTTTACGGGGCGACCGTCAACGACATGTACTACAGGCAAGGTTTGTGGTGGGAGGGGATGGGGCTGGGGGATAGGGGAGGGGGTGGGCAAGTGCGTGGAGGATGGGCGAGTGAGGGTAAGAGTGGGGAGTGGGTGGGGGGGGGTAGGAGAATGGGTGGGGATGGGATTTGAGTGGGGAATGGGGTGAGGGTGGGAGAAGAGGTGGGCCGGGTATGGGTGGAGGTAGGTGCAGGTTTCGAAGTGGATGGGATTGAGGTTGGTGGGCAGGGAGCTTTACGTTCTAATTTTACCCTGTCGAGTATTTGTGGCATTGAACTTAAGCCACTGTAATTAAAGAGGTGACACAAGATACTGGAATCTTGAGTAACGCATAAAGTGCTGGAGGAACTCAACGGGTCAGGCATATTGTAGGGGAATGAAGAAGGGTTCCGTCCCAAAATATCGCCTGTCCATTTGCTCTATGGATGCTGCCTGACCTGCTGGGTTATTCCAGCACTTTTTACTCACTGTAGTTAAAATCGGGTATTGCTAATCCTGAACAGGTGACCTGAAACGGTGTCAAATTGCTTAAATACTCATGTATATGATCTTATTCTATTTTTGTAGCAATTAGTCATCTAATTTTCAGTTATTTTAGCCCAGGTTCTACCATCCCTCCTATTCCCTGCTTTCCCCGACATATGTGGGCACATTGATGAATTGCAAATAGGTAATCTTGTGGGGCAGAAATAATTTTTGATGTAAATCAGGAATGTTAACATCAGTGGTTAATCCTAAAGTTTCTGCCTGCAGTGTTATTGTCCATGCCTGAAACCAACGATCAGCACAGGTTAAGGTTCAAACAGTATTTGTTACTTATGAGTCAGTTTCCATTGCTTTGTTCTGTGGAGTATCACATCTATGGTGGTGATCAGCAGTCATTGAAGAACTATTTTTCCCTTTTGGTTCAACTTCATTATTTGGGAATGATCAAGCTATTTGCTGCTAAGGGTCTGTTGGGAAAGTTGGTTACACATACATGACAAAATTATTGGACTCTGTCCTTGACTCCTGTTAAATATTTGTTTTGATGATTGGGATCTAAGGCAGCTATGGGCATTTTACCATGTATGTGGTGCATTCACATTGGGCTAATTATTTTTAAAGTATAAAGCAATGCAATTATGGTCACGTCTGTTAACGTGTTCTACAATGCTTAACACCCAACAAATTGTTTTTCAAGAAGTTATTTCGCAGCCAAAAAAGCAGACATTTTAAACAAAACATTTGTCACGTAATTAAGAAGGAATAACTAAATAATTGTTTTTAGTATTAACTGAGATTGTCTTTGAGCATTTCAAAATGTTTTGCAAAAATAATCCCACTAAGAACTCAACCAGTTTAACAATGAAATATAGTGCAGTCTTGTTATATCATTTTGCTTTTAGTTTAGTCAGAGTTGACAATTAATTTCATCTAGTTGTGATATGACTGATGAGGCCATAGTGGGAACCACAATCTCTGCCACAGATGCGTCTGGAAGCACCCGAGTGAGGGACTGCATAGCCTGTGAGATGGTGCACTTTCAGCATATTTGCCGGGCTTCCGTGTGCTCCCTATTAGTGAATTCTGTGTTGTCTGTGCCGCTTGGATGCACTTTGAGCAGTCATGTGCGAGGAATTGTTAGGAATCAGTTGGGAAGTTCCTTTTCCCTCAAGGAAGCTTTGAATTTTTCTTCCTTTATTCTAAGCTTGGCCTCAATGTTCAGTGTGTTATCCTGAAAGAGGATCTCTGTGATGTTCATTAAGAGTGGATTTGGAGGATTGTATGGAGAAATATTGATGGCATCTTTTCTAGTACATTAAGGTGCCTCTAAGTTTCAGAAGCATACATAAGGACAGTAATACTTGCTATATGGTTTTGAGTTGGATTTGAGGTCTTGATCTTCACTTGCCTTGTCACCCAAATACTTTGCTGTTACACTGAAGCTACTGGTGAATTTCAACATTGATATCTGCTTTCGTTGAGAAATGGTACCCAAAATACGGTGGTTCATGTTTCCGAGGGTCCTTGAACATGTATTTTCAAGGTATGGTGGGGCAGGTGCAGAGATGGTTCAGGAGGGTGGGGACAGGAAGTGTGGGGGAGGTACAAATATGCTGTATGGTGTTAAGGTGTTTATTATCAAGGTAGGATAGGTTGAAGGAGAATCTCTATGGTGGCACATTGGCATACAGTGCATTCAGAAAGTATTCACACCCCTTCACATTTTCATATTTTGTTACGTTCAAACCTTATTTTTAAATATATTAAATTCATTCTTTTTATCATCAATCTACACACAATACCCCAGAATGAAGAAGTGAAAACGGGTGTTTAGAAATTATTGCAAAGTAATTAAGAAGAAATAACTGAAATGAAAGTATGCAGACCTTTTGCTATGACATTCAAAATTGAGCTTAGACCTCCGAGATAATTGTGACGAGACACAGATCTGGGGAAGGGTATAAAACAATTTCTGCAGCATTGCTGGTCCAGAAGAGCACAGTGGCCGTCATTCTTAAATGGAAGAACTTTGGAACCATCAGGACTCTTCATAGAGATGGCCGCCCGGCCAAACTGAGCAATCGGGGGAGAATTGCTCAGGGAGGTGACCAAGAACCCGATGGTTGCTCTGACAGAGCTCCAGAGCTCCTCTGTGGAGATGGGCGAACCTTCCAGAAGGACAACTATATTTGCAGCACTCCACCAATCAGGCCTTTATGGTAGAGTGGAGCCACTCCTCAGTAAAAGGCATATGACAGCCCGCTTGGTGTTTGCCAAACGGCACCTAAAGGACTCTCAGAACACGAGAAACAAGATTCCCTGGTCTGATGAAACCAAGCCTGAATGCCAAGCATCACGTCTGGAGGAAACCAGGCATCTCTCATCACCTGGCCAATACCATACCTACGGTGAAGCATGGTGGTGGCAGCATCATTGTGTGGGGATGTTTTTCAGTGGCAGGAACTGGGAGACTAGGCAGGATCAAGGTAAAGATGAATGGAGCAAAGTACAGTGAAATCCTTGATGAAAACATGCTCCAGAGTATTTTGGACCTCAGACTGGGGTGGAGATTCACCTTCCAACAGGACAATGACTACATGCACACAGCCAAGACAATGCAGGAGTGGCTTCGTGACAAGTCTGTGAATGTTTTTGAGTGGGCCAGCCAGAGCCCGGACTTGAATCCAATTGAACATCTCTGGAGGGACCCGAAAATAGCTGCATCGACGCTCCCCATCCAACCAGGCAGAGCTTGAGAGGGTCTGCAGGGAAGAATGGGAGAAATTACCCAAATACAGGTCTGCCAACTTTGTAGCGTCATACCCAAGAAGAAGAGGCTGTAATTGCTGCCAACGGTGCCTCAACAAAGTACTGAGTATGGGTCTGAATACTTATGTAAATATGATATTTAAGTTATTTATTTTTAATTACTTTGCAAAAATGTCTAAACACCTGTTTTTGCTTTTTTGTTATGGGGTATTGTGTGTAGATTGATGATTTTTAAAAAACCCTCCTCAATAGCATTAGCAACTGCGCCCCTGCAAAGGTATTGAGTCTGGCTCTACTGAGGGGTAACATGTCCAATTTGTACAGCTGCCACTTGCTCCTTGCGACAAATTTATGGGAATGTAGCTGAATGGCGAACATGGTTAAAAATTAAATATTCCAGGATATTGAAGAATGATAATAACGAAAAGAAAGGTTAGCACGCTTATTAAGGGAATAGGTCAGTACAGTGTGAGAAATGATCTTGGCCTGAGCGATCATGATGACTTAAAATTAATTTGGGCCAAACTTGGAAATGGCGAAGGCTGGAAAATATAGCTGGGAATTATTTATGCCACCAAATTGCATGCAAGATTAGAATAAATAAGAAAATGTTGGTGTGTGTGTGTGTGTAATAAGATTAATTCAGTAATTATGGGACTGCGAACTCAGCATCTAAGGGACCCGCGCCACGAGAACGAGTGGGACTGTTGGAGAGCAACCCAGCGGGAGGCGCCGAGAATGATGGGGGGACTCTGCGAGGGTGGCCGCTGAGAACAATGGGGGACCCGGTTTGGTTTGCTCTCAAGAACATTGTGGGGGGGGGGGAGGAGGGCGGCTGCTGCCACGTGCAGCGAGAGGCAGTAGATGGGACTGTTCGGTGAACTTCTGCAACTTTGTCGGCGGCAAATCGTGGTGATGCTTGTGTACTGCCTAGATGAGGTCTGCTCTGATTTTATTTGATCTTGGCCTCGTGACAAGTCTGTTACATTTTGATCTTGTATGCAAAACATTTCACTGTACCTAGTTACACGTGACACAGTATCATTGAATCATTGAATCAAGTATCACTCGAGTGGTAGTACAAACAAAAATGTCCATATTGATATGTACCTCTCAAGAAAGATATAAATACCTTGGAAATAATATTGATTTCAGCAATACCATCACATTCCAAAGTGGTTGATTCAGTTGAGCAATAATTATAGTCTTTATTTCCTAAGCTCTTCCAGTTGCCCTATTTGTATTTTCCCGTACACGAGCTCGTCCAAAAGAAAATAAGAAAAGGGAAGAAGACCACACCATTTAGCCCCTTGAACCTGCTCCAATCATGGATTGTCTTACTACAAAAAGTACTAAACGCTGCCCAGTCCATCATCGGATCTGACCTTCCTTCCATCGAGGGGGTTCGCTGACGACACCACTGTTGTGGGACGTATCACTGATGGGGATGAGTCGGAGTATAGAAGAGAGATCGAGCAACTGTCCATATGGTGCCAGCACAACAACCTGGCCCTCAACACCAGCAAAACCAAGGAACTGATTGTTGACTTTGGAAAGAGTAGGATGGGGACCCACAGTCCTGTTTGTATCAACGGGTCGATGGTTGAAAGGGTCAAGAGCTTCAAATTCCTGGGCGTGCACATCTGTGAAGATCTTTCCTGGTCCGAGAACACGGATGCAATTATTAAGAAAGCTCATCACCGCCTCTACTTCCTGAGAAGATTACGGAGAGTTGGTCTGTCAAGGAGGACTCTCTCTAACTTCTACAGGTGCACAGTAGAGAGCTTGCTGCCGGTTGCATCGTGGCTTGGTTTGGCAATTTGAGTGCCCTGGAGAGGAAAAGACTCCAAAAAGTAGTAAACACTGCCCAGTCCATCATCGGCTCTGACCTTCCTTCCATCGAGGGGATTTATCGCAGTCTCTGCCTCAAAAAGGCTGGCAGCATCATCAAGGACCCACACCATCCTGGCCACACGCTCATCTCCCTGCTACCTTCGGGTAGAAGGTACAGGAGCCTGAAGACTGCAACAACCCGGTTTAGGAATTGCTACTTCCCCACAGCCATCAGGCTATTAAACTTGGCTCGGAACTCTGAACATTAATATCCCTCCATCTGTTATTTGCACTTTATTAATTTATTAATTCACGTGTGTATTTACGTATATAATTGTAGTCAATGCCTACTAATGTTCTGTTGTGCTATGCAAAGAAATAATGTCATTGTCCTGTCAGGGACACATGACAATAAACTCTTTTGACTTTGACTTGACTTTGACTTTGATCTTCTATATCTCTGAACTATCATGATATCCTTATGGTATAAATGCTTTATTATTAGTTTCGAGAGCAGCCAATGATAGTGTTCAAGGCAGAAAATCCCAAAGATTTGCGTCTTCTGAGTGAAGAAATTTCTTACTTTAATCCTAGATGGCCTTCTTATTTTGAGACTGATTCTGTGCAAGACTCCTTTAGCCAGGGCAACTATTCCCCCCTAAATCTACCCTGTCCAGCTTTCAGCAAATTGCGCATGTGTCAATTAGCTTGCACATTTCACCTTTCAAACTTGCTAGAATGTAGGATAAAGGCAGTAAGGTCCATGTCATCCATTATCTTCTGGTTGCTGACCCACTTTCACTCCTGGTCCAGAAATTGTTTGGTTTTAGTATTTTTTTGTCTTTAATTCCCCTGATGGTTATGTAACCTACAGTCTTGATCTCTGCTCATCATCAATTCAGGCTTGAGCTTCTCCAACATTTTTCTTGGTGGCATTTTTTGTTTTTCACTCGCTTAACTCTAAAATTACCCCCTGAACCTCTATTCAGTTAACTACATTCCTGTGATGTGTAATGGGATGTATTTTTACTTTAATGTAAATTCAAGCTATATTTTTACTGTAGTAGGTTGCTGAGTAACTGGAGCCTGATAACTTAATTTTATCATTTTACCTGCTTGGATTCTAATGCCAAGCATTGTATGCCACAGTTCTTTTCTGGCTGAAATTAAATAATTCAGGTGACTTGTTTGGTCTTTTTACAAAAGAAGAAATTTGCAGATTGGCAGTAAAATCGAGCATTACCACCTCTGTTTATCGTAGAAAGCATAGTGGCCAACTGGTAGAGCCGCAGCCTCACAACACCAGCGATCTGGGTACGATTCTGACCTCTGGTGCTGTCTGTGTGGGGTTTGCATTTACTCACGGTGACTGTGTTTTCTCCGGGTACTCCAGTTTCCTCCCACATCCCTAAGATGTGCAGGTGTGTAGGTTAATTGGCCTCTGTAAATTGTCCCGAGTGTGTAGAGAGTTGTTGAGAAAGTGGAAAAACATAGAATTAGTGTGAGCGGGTCATCGAAGGTCGACATTCACTCGGTAGGCTGAAGGGCCTGTTTCCATGCTTTATCTCTAAGCTAAACTAATTACTATATAAGAGGTGGAGTGGATGAAAGTAATTTTGAAACTAACCTGTTTGCACAGCTGTGATTGAAACTCTTTGCAGTGATTAAGTGACAAATACATCCTGCTGCTGTGGTCTTTGGCAACAAAACACCTTTATTGTGAGAAAGAAGGAACTGCAGATGCTGGAGAATCGAGGGTTACACAAAAAGCTGGAGAAACTCAGCGTCTGAAGAAGGGTCTCAACGCGAAACGTCGCCTATCTCCTTCGCTCCTTAGATGCTGCTGCACCCGTTGAGTTTCTCCAGCTTTTTGTGTAACCCACCTTTATTGTGAGATCAGGTATTTTGTACTGTCTTTTAGTGCAGGTGTCATGGATTTCTGGATTGGCTCTGCCTTTTAATGTTCAGTTGGGTTTTAGCAACTGGTAAAGCTGAGGAAAATTCTTTACTACCTTGAACCATTTTTTTTCACATGAAATCATGAGAAACCTGGTCACTGATTAATAGTGAACATTATTGGAGCAAGTTACTACAGATTCTGGAATTTCCTGATACATTTTGCCATCTTCCTGCATCACAAGGTTGCACCTCTACTCTGGTGAAGGTCTTTTAAAGGTAGAGATAAACATCACATCTGATAAAAAAAAAAATTGTTCAACCTGCAGCAGTTATACTCCAGTTTCAAGGTCACAGTAACTTGCAGAGTCGAGCTGCACCTTGGTTTGCTCTATATTACAGTCAGTTCCTCTGTTTTCTCTTCACCTCCTTCTGTGAAACTTAAAATCATTTGTCTTCACACTTACTAATTTTGTTAAAGAATCGTTGCCTAATACATACTATTAGGATTTTAGTTGGAATAAAATAAAATGTCTAGGCTTTACAAGGTACAAGCATGGATGATCAAACCGGCATTCTTCCCACAATCCACGTCAATGAAGAATACAATTCACCTCAATGATCTTTGTGCACAGACAGATATTATTGATTACTTGAAGATCATTGTACTTATTTTGTACATTTTATTCCAAATATTTTTGAAATTATTGGATCAATGATTTCTTGCATTAATATAATGGCTTTAATGTAGAGAATGTTTAGTTGCACAATTTTTAACTACCGGTAGTTTTATTCAGAAAGTGGGAACCAATTCAAAGTCTAAGATAGACACAAAAAGTTGGAGTAACTCAGTGGGTCAGACAGCATCTCTGGAGAAAAGGAATAGGTGACCTTCAGACAGTAAAGGGAAAGGAGATATAGACAGTGATTCAGAGAGATATAGAATGAGTGAAAGAAAGGCAAAAAAGTAACAATAATAAAGGAAACGGACCATTGTTAGCTGTGTGCTATGTGAAAATGAGCACAGATAATGAGACTCAACAAGACGGCTTTGAAGCAGGTACACCTTGGGTGGGGGAGGGATAGAAAGAGGGAGGATGCAAGGGTTACTTGAAGTTAGAGAAATCAAGATTCATAGCACTGGGTTGTAAGCTGTCCAAGCGAAATATGAGATGCTGTTCCTGAAATTTGTTTGGCCACACTCTGACAATGGAGGAGGCCTGACACTTCTAGAACGTTAAACATTGCGGAACAATCAAAAGCCCTTCGGCCACGGTGTCTGTGGCAAGCTTGCTGCCAAATTGATCTCTCTCCGATAATCCATTCTCTGCATATCCATGTGTTCATCTAAAAGATGCTTAAACACCATAATCTGCATCCACCACCACCACCCCTGGCTGTGTGTTCCTGGCATCCACCAGGCAGCATTTTGGTAAATCTCTTCTGCGCCTTCTTCAAAGCTTCCATATGCTTCCTGTAATGGGGCGACCAGAATTGCGCACTTACTCTAATTTTGGCCTCAGCAAAGTTTTATAAAGCTGCAATGTTACTTCTTGACTATTATACTCAAAGCACTCATTTGGTACCTCACCTACACCCTCTGACTCCAAGTATAACTTGAGCGGTCTTACCTTTCCACTAGATACGCTTGTTTTAAATGTACATATAAATGTTACTTGTTAATTTCGTGGCCTATTTTAGTCCTTCAAATTGCCTGCTTGAGTTCTTTGTACCGGCATTACATTTCTCAAGTTCCCTGTTTGACTCCTCTTTCTAAACCTTTTACCTTTTGACCAAATTTAGAACCTCCCTGGTCATCCAAGGTTATCTTATCTTGCCATCTTACCCATCTTCCTTACAGGAACATGCCACCCTGATCAATTAGTCTTTAAAGGACCCCCACGTGTCTGATATCGACTTACCCAATGACATCTGCTCCCAATTTATTCCTTTCCTTCTGCTTAATAATGTTGTAATCTGCCTTACCCGTTTATAGTAGTTATCCCAAACATCCAGACTTGTCCTTATTCATAACTATCTTAAAATGTATAGCATTATGATAATTGTTCCTAAAATGCTCTTCTGCTTGTTCACGTGATTCGGAGATTGAACAGCATTGCTGGTGTATTCTTAATGAATGATGGGCAGGCTATGGTTTTGCACATTCAAATTTTGGTGAGGTTTTTCCACTTTTGGATTTATGCCAGAGAAATGCTGCAAGAAATGAATGGTTTCATCCTTTTCAAAATAGGTGGACATGGGAAATTGTAAAATTATCAACTGACTTTTTTTTACATTGGACAACTTTTTAGAATTTGAGTTTCTTTTGCAGGGAGTGGAGGTCAGAATGGTGGCACTCCAGATGGATCCTCAAACTTTTCTCGTTGGTATGTTTCTATATTTCTATTTGAATAAGTTCTTAGAACTGCAGAATAGCGCACTTGATAAAAGTCATGATTTAGATGGAAACCTTTTTAGTAATTTTAGTTGATTCCATTTTGATATGCCTAAATAGTTAGCCCTGCTACCAGTCCCAGCGTAGTCACTTTTTTTTTGTCCAGGCACATGAAATGGGTCGATTAACTGAATTTCTGTTAATGCTTGTGTACTTGAACTTGGTCAAAAAGAGATTTGTCCTCATGAAGATTTAAGTATTTTGAGGAATTACCCCCCCCCCCCCCCCCCTGCATTCTATTGATTACTGCAAAACAATCATAAATGTGATAGCTGGTTGTTTTTGTGTGCCTGCCTAATCCAGCCTGTGATTCTGTAAAAAAATCTGCCTTTTCTCTTTCTCTCTACAATAATCCAATAAGCTGACCATAGACTAGAGACTGAACCAGCTAGTCTCCTCAGTTGCCTTAACTTGGGCATTAGAAAGGTCCATTCTTTTCAACAGGAAAATGTTAGCAGATGTTTACAGCAGGATATTGTTCAACTGGGGGGGGGGGGGGGAAAGGCAAGGGAATAGCAGGTGGAATATAACTTGGCAAAGTGTAGTGTTCTATGAAATTAATTTGGGGCAGAACATAAACGAATGGCAGGGCCCTGAAAACTAATTTTGAACAGAGTGCTTGGAGTACACGTGTATAGTTCCCTGAACATGGCAAAGCAGGTAGCCAGGATGACAAAGAAAATATGTGGCACGCTTACCTTCATTGCCCGAGGCATTGAGAACAGGAATTAAGGCATCATATTACAGTTTTACAAAAGTTTAGGCTGCACTTGGCATGTAATGTACAATTCAGGTTGTCACGCTACAAGAAAGACGTGATTAAGTTAGAGAGAGTGCAGAATATATAAGAATGTTGAATCCAGGAACTGCAGGTACTCGTTTACACAATAGGACACAAAGTGTTGGAACAACTTGGCAGGTCAGACAGCATCTTTGGAAAACATGGATAATGTTTCTGGTTGGGGCCCTTCAGACAGAAGAAGTATCCCACTTGGGGGCTGTGGGAGGAAACTGGAGCCTCCGGAGGGGTATGGAAATAATGCAGGAAGTGGGATTGGTACAGATGGGCTTGATGGCTGGCAAAGATGTGTTGTGTCAAAGGGCCAGTTTCTATGCTATACATCTTTGAGATAATTAAACCATTATGTGCTGCAGCAATTTCTGACCATGGTAATTTTGTGACGTTGTCAAAAACAAGAAGGATGCATGGGACAGGTATAGGCAGCTGGGATTAACTGCATCCCTGGAGGAGATTCGGGAACTACAGAACAAACTTTAAAAAAAGGAAATCAGAAGGGTAAAAAGGGGCCAGGAGATAGCTGGTGGGTAGCATGAAAGACCATCCCAAAAGATTTTATAAATACATAAGGGGGAAAAGAGTAACGAGAGAGAGCGAGTGGACCTCTCATGAATAAATGCAGTCACCTCTGTGTGGAGCCACAGGAGATAGGCAAGGTCCTCAATTAGTATTTCTCCTCTGTATTTACCAAGGAGAAAGACAGTAGGACGGTGGAAATTGGAGCAGTCACTGGAAGTCAGGGTTACCGTCGAGGAAGTACTGAAGGTATTGTTGTGTTTGAAGGTAGACAAATCTCTGGGGCCTAATTGGATATATCCAAGGACATTGCGGGAGCCCTGGTTGAAATTTATGAGTTGTCCTTAAATACAGGAGAGGTGCCAGAGGATTGGCGGGTGACAAATGTTGTACCTCTTTTCAAGAAGGGCTGCAGGGAAATTGCTGGGAACTATAGGCCACTGAGCTTAACATCTGTAGTTGGTAAGTTACTGGAGAGTATTCTGAGAGATTGGATATACAGGCATTTGGATGGGCAAGGGGTGATTAGGGACAGTCAGCATGGTTTTGTACGTGGGAGGTTGTGTCTCACAAATCTGATTGATTTTTTTGAAGGCGTGAGCACAAAGGTTCATGAGGGCAGAGCTGTAGATGTTGTGTACGTGGATTTTAGTAAGGTGTTTTTGCAAGGTGCCGCATGGTAGGCTGCTCTGGAAGGTTAGATCTCATGGGATCCAAGGAGAGATAGCTGAATGGATAGCAAATTGGCTCCTTGGAAGGAACCAGAGGGTGATGGTGGAAGGTACTTTTCGGAATGAAGGTCTGTGACTTGTGGTGTGCCACAGGGTCTGGTGCTGGGCCCGTTACTGTTTGTCATTTATAGCAATGATTTGGATGAGAATATACAGGGCAAGATTAGCATTTTTGCTGATGATACAAAAGTTATGGTTTTGCAGATAGTGAAGAAGGTTGTGAACGATTGCAGCAGGATCTGGATCGATTGGCCAGGTGAGCGGAGGAATCGTTGATGGAATTTAATACAGAAGAGTGTGAGGTATTACATTTTGGGATGTCAAACAAGGGAGGGACCTACACAGTAAATGGTAGGCCTAGAGCAGAGGGATCTAGGATTACCAGTGCATGGTTCCTTGAAGGTTGAGTCGCAGGTAGCTAAGGAGGTCACATTTGGCACTTTGGCCTTGATCAATCAGAATATTGAGTACAAAAGTTAGGAGGTCATGTTGCAGTTGTATAAGACGTTGGTGAGACCGTGAAAAGATTTACGAGGATGTTGCCAGGACTAGAGGGTGTGAGTCTTTGTGAGAGGTTAAGTAGGCTGGGACTTTATTCCATGGAGTGTATGGAGATGAGGGGAGATCTATTAGAAAATCATGAGAGGAATAGATCGGGTGGATGCACAGTCTTTTACCCAGGGTTTCAGGTCAGATGGGGGGGGGGGGGGGGGGGGGAGGAGTTCCCTCTGCCACGGGTACCATGTAATCCCATGCTACCTACTCCGTGGTCGCATAGTCGGCGACTAAACCGTCTCCCCCACCTGGTTTGCTAGGTGAGGAGGGGTCTGTGGACCCCCAGCAAGACTGAAAACAAGACCTGTCAAAGGGCGGATGGGCTTCTAGCGAGCCAACAGCCATCCACACTTCAGTAGAAGTTGCGGATCACTGTCTACATAGCGTTGTAAGCAATAATGACAAAGCACACACACCAAAATCCTATACTTCCAGCAGCGGATGTCTGCAGGAACTGGAGGACAGAGATGTGTGGTGCGTCCGTCACCAATCCCGTCGCTAATGTTTTCAACGATGATGAATGAATTTACCCAGAGTAGGGGAATCAAGGACCCAGAGGACATGGGTTCAAGGTGAAGGGGAAAATATTTAATAGGAATCTGAGGGGTAACTTTTTCACACAGTGGGTGCATGGAACAAGCTGCCAGAGGAGGTAGTTGAGGCTGGGACTATCCCATTGTTTAAGAAACCGTTGGACAGGTACATGGATAGGACAGGTCTGGAGGGCTCTGGACTAAGCGCAGGCAAGTGGGACTAGGGTAGCTGGGACATTGTTGACCGATGTGGGCGAGTTGGGCCGAAGGGACTGTTTTCACACTGTTCACTCTATGACTCTATGGTACTCCTTTGCATTTTCCTGATAGCAAGAGTAGCCTTGTGACCCATATCTCCAATCTCCAAATACCCACTTCCTGTCAATCACTAAACCAGCATAGATTTGCAATCAAAACTGATCTTTGTCCTCTTTTATGATGAGGCTTTTCACTAGATAGTAGTGTAACAGACTTGTTTAATCCTTGGTATGTGGTAATATAGTTGGTTCAGATGGTGAGACTGTTAGCAATTGGCTGTAATACCATTCAGCTCAATGGGAGAGAAAGCTGGTTGTGACTTCCATTCCTCGTCACCCTTTTAATATGTAACAGCAAATTAGATGGGAGAATGTGCAATGAGTTGTATTCAAGGAAAATTTATTACCAGAAGTTTAACAATGAGGCCCAATGCATTTCATACCACTTTGTGTACGTGACAAATGATACTAGCTTTGATTCCTAAAATGTTTTTATTTGTTCCTACAGGGAAAATGCCGGTGGCGAGTCATTTAAAAGTCACAGAGAGTGAGTGGCGAAGATGTGTGAACTCTAGCCGAGGCATGCACTAGTTTTCTGTATGGAGTAAAGATGGTGTGAACCTGCAGCTCTTTGGGTGCTAGGCTCGTCAAAGTTTAAAGTATTGTGGCCTGTAGACTTGAAATGTGCCATTTGTGATTCAATGCCATAAATGTGCTTTTCTTTTGTAATATTCCCTGGGCTTAGCTGAGTTGACACTTGTATCGGGGAACATTTGCATTGGAACATGTATTGGTTTAAATAGAACCAATACTGCAAAATGTTTATCTTGAACAGTGAATTGGCATAATCCGTTAAGAGTCAGATACAAGAAGGAATAAGTGTAACTGTAAGCCTGACAATGAATATTCAAAAAGAACATTAATTTAGTGGAGTGTTGCCCAAGTCACTATTGACCTGCAACACTTATCAAAAGGTACACTAATCAAGACTTGGTAATATCGAGGAACACTGATCAGTTATCCTTTTGGTTATATATTTGTACTTTAAGACTGCTAAACTATTCCAAACCAGCAATAGAATGGTTTGAGAGGGTTTATCTGAGAGAGATATCGTTTTAAAAAAATCACATGTAAAATAGAGCAGTTTAAAATGTTAACAATCAATAATCAATTGAATTTTGACCTTTGTATCTGAATCTGAACTTGTGTACAAGAATGATTTGATAAAGTTGAACTGAAATCTTATTTACACGATATTGTATTGACATCAGAGTTCAAAACAATGTAAAATATTACTGAATGACTCTGTTACCTCAGTCTACCTGTAACAAAACTGTTCCCTCATGGGGAACAACTTTTAACTCTCTTATAGTGTCCTTTGTGAAGTTGGACAGGCAACCTAATGGGGGATCTGCAGCGTAAATTTCAATGTTCTAATGAGTTAAAGAGGAATTAGGATCTTTATTTTGCAGACTGTCATTATTAAGTTGCACAATATTGGTAACCAAACATTGTCATGGAAGTATAGAGATACGTTTCTCTGAGTGATTCTTTTCTCCCTTCGTCCTGCCCCCCCCCCCCCCCCCCCAGTAGAAATAAATACAATTCTTAACAACGACCATACTGTTAGGTGAGAGATTTTCCTTGGAAATTGAGAACACATTAGGTGCCCGGTGTCCTTGTTTTTCCACTGCCGTTTACATTTAGACAGATGATCAAAGTGTGTCCATTAGCCCTATCTGAAGCAGATGAGAGGCTACTTTAAAGTTTGGGTGCCTGGCCTGCGTTGAAATCTTGTTTGTAACATGAAGTGGGTGGAACATACTTCAAACACAGGTATTATTTCTCTAGTCTCTGAGATTTAATTAGTTGGGAGTTGTTTGGTTTATTATAATTTGAACTGTGAGGAAAGGAGGCGGAGGAGTAGAAATGCCTTGGTGCTCTGTTGAAGTGATCAAACCTGTAATGGGATTTGCTGTGAGTCCGATGATTCCCCGTCCAAGGAAAAATAACTGAAATGGACCCTCTGTCACTCCGGCATGAGGTGAAATGAATCAACCAAGGAGATTTGCATTATGAACAATATTCTACAAGTTTAGGAGAAGGGTACTGTGTGCCATGAAAGTAGCCTTCAGTTAAGAGTCTGGGCTATTGGAAGACGGCAGTTTTCCACAGAAAGCTCTGCTCTCAGTGAATAATGAGAATCCATGTTAAAATTAAGTTTCCATTATACAAAAAACCACAGGGTCATATTTGTTAAGTATTAATGGATGATGATCTACTAATTGTTTAATGAAACTCAGTGGGGTTAGTGATATGGATATGTTGCTGGATTTGTCCTGAGTTATCACACTTTTCTCCCCATTTCCTCAAAACAGCTGTAATGCAAGCTGTGATATAAAATGCTGTTCATGCAACAATATAACAGACCTTGCACCAAGATGCACCAGTTCCATTCAATTTAATGATTGAGGGAAAACAATACATGGGAGCATATCATTTAACATTTATATCAAAACAAATTCCTGAAGAACATTTTAAATTTCCATGCCTATAAAAACTATTTGTATTGAGAGAAGATGTTTAAATATATTAAGAAATGTAACTATTTATGATGGCCTGCTGAAAATGGTTCAATTTCGAAGTGTACATTTTTTTTGTTTATACTTTGCTGGAAAAAAACACAGTGAAATTAACGGATCAGATTTGTGGTACAGGTCCACCACCGATTTTCCAGCAACCTTGGTTCCAGAGCCAGATTATCCTTTTTGCCAGACCAACAGTAGGCAATATAATAATTTTAAAAAAACACCTCAGACCCACTAATAATACCCCTCCGATGTCTCTAAAGCACCATGGACTGCTAGAATCCTAAATAAAACAAATAATAAATGTAAATTAAATTTACAGTGAAACGTGCATTTCTTGCCAAGACCGCTTGGGCATCGGTTAAAGAGTTGTCCTCTGAGGACCTGATGAGGGTCGGATTGACGGCTGCCCAGGGGGCCGGGGCACCGCTTTCCCTAGCGCGCAGCCCCCGGACGACAGAAACGCAAGCCTAGGTCGAGATCGGAGGCCTCATCCAGCCTAGGTGCCACATTTTCGGGGGTACTTCTGAATGCCCATTCCTCTGAGTTGGCAGAGCCATTGGCAAATTGCACTGAGTCCAGCTGCGAAGATCCCAATGAGGTCGAGATCAGCTGCCTCTACTGGCTTAGGCACCACATTTTCAGTGGGGACTTCTGGGGGGAATTTAAAGTGCACTCTCTTAATTTTGTTTGGATTGAAGAAGGTGCTGGAACATCAGTTGCCGGAAAATCAGTGGTGTACCTGTACTATATATTTTTATTTGATGGTACGTGGCTTGACAGTGTGATCTTGCACCTTCCCACCCAACCCACTCCCCCACATGTCAAAAACATCTGGATTGAGTGCAGATGGAATATTAATGATATTATTTGTACTAGGAAGATCAAAATTAGAAATGTGATTGAGTTTAATTAAATTTTCCCATCTTAATTGCAAACACAAATAGTAATATCCTTTGATGGGATTTGTCGGAACAATATTAAGCTGAATGTTAAATTCCAAAAACAGTTATCGCTGGCCTTGCTTTGGCTGTTGTGCCTTCATTAAGAATAGAATGTAGGTTTTGTGTTGGTTACTAAAAAGTGCCACAATCCAGAGTTTCATTATTTCCTTACCCATAAAAGAGATGCTTAATTTGATATAGATCAGTTTTTTGTTAAGTGGTATGGTTGTAGCACACATGTGTGGTAACCCTTCAAAGCAAGCTTTTATCTGGGATTCTATGGCTCCAATTGTCATCCATTGCATAACCAAATGAAAATACTGCCAACTATACACCCCTAACCCATGTCCTAGCAATGGGGTATGCTGGGGAAAGGGAATTCTTTATTTTGCACTAACATGAAACTATTTTCTCTCTGTTATGTTCACCTATATTAGTTTTCTTTAAAAAATCTTATTTTATTCTTGCCTAGATTAATTATTTTGTGTTTACTCCCTCATAATTCGTCATTGTCCCGCAGGAGCGGCACAGTAGTGTAGAGTTGCTGCCTTACAGCGTCAGAGACCCGAGTTTGATACTGACCACCAGTGTTGTATGGAGTCTGCATGTTCTCCGTTACTGCATGGGTTGTCCAGATTCCACCCACACTCCAATAATGTGCAGGTTTGTAGGTTAATTGGCTTCTGTAAATTGTCCCTTGTGCGTAGGATAGAACTAGTGGATGGGGTGATCACTGGTCGGCGCGGACTCGTTGGCCTGAAAGGCCCGTTTACACGCTATATCTCTAAACTAAACTCTAATTGGGTAGTAGAAAATATATCAAGCTTAGAAATATTGAGCGGAGATATAACACATTTGTATTGTCCAGGGACCTCTGATAGCAATCGTAAGCACTTTCTTTTTGCTTAACATTATTATCTATTCTATATCCTACGTCAGCACTTTCCTGGTTGCTCTTAGCTCCAGCTTGTATTCCTGCAGCCATCTAGCCTTATCCTTGGGTTATTCTTGATCTGTAGTGCACAGTTTTACCAAGTAATTGTTTGTATTCTGCTCCCACAGGAAAGAGTCCCAGCAGCACTACTCCAAGGACATTTTGTGATATATCTTCACCCCTTTATTTCTGCTGTTGCTTGCGGAGCATAACACGAGAGAAAGAGGTTTCAGGCTTTGGTCAAAGCTTCTGTTGAACTGGCTAGTTGAAAAGGCAGTTGTTCATGGAGACAAATTGCTTCCTAGTTTTTTGTGTGTATTCTGCGGAGGGAAGTACATGACCAGCATAACGGAACCAAGATCAGTTCAATACTGTGTATAAAATCCCACCATTTTGTGCGTGTGCCTCTGAAGGGATGGGTGTGCTGGGCATCTTCCCAATCCACCATCATCCCCTCAAACCTGATGCAGTAGGTGCATTTAAACTTTCAAAATGGCTGAAATAAAAGTGTAGACTGTAACCTTTTTACCATTGCAATGTTTTGTTGTAGTGTATTTTGCAGGAATGCAGTATGCTTTTTGTTGCACAGTGTGTTTTTGTTCCGTACCATTGGTTCTCATTATATTGTAGTGAAAATGTTGGAACTCTGGATTTGAAATGCAGTATGCCAAATATTAGTCCTGAAATAACAGATGCTAGGCTCATAATACTGATTTGATGTATATTCTACTGAAACACCCTTTTTCTAAAATAAATGTTTTGTATGTAAACAATACATTTTGTAAATCACTGTGATCCAGAAATTGGATAACCTTTGTAAACTTGTTCCCCGAATGTTAATTAACTTATATATTTATGTTTGGACATGTAAAGGTTTCCCTGATGCTGTATATTAGAAATAAAACTGCTGTGTGTGTGTATATATATGTACATTTAGCTTACTTTTTTTGGAGGGGAAGACAATTTGATTATGTTTTAAATATATAAAAAACAGTTGCAGAAACACGCTGTTGTTTGTATTGGTGTTTTCA
This sequence comes from Raja brachyura, assembly GCA_963514005.1. The sequence continues at coordinate 18,673,123 of OY740796.1, read as the reverse complement.
TTGCTGAAAACCATCTTTTAAATACTGAATCATATCCAGTCTACAAAACTACATTTTGTTGTAACCGGCTCAAATAAATATTTAAAGAAAAACAAACTGGTATAAATAAACTGGAAGATCAAATTACTTACTTGTATTGCGTTTTAATATTTACTAGACCAAGTGCAGTCCGTTGGGTCTGCTCCCCAACGCAATATTCCACCACTCACACGTTCCCCCAACGCAATATTCTACCACTCACTCATAGCCCCCAACTGCGCAGGCGCAGATCATGTCTCCCCATCCCCAGCACACCCTCCTCCCCCTCTTCACCCTCCCTCTTCAATCCCTAGAGAGGGAGGGGGTAGAGAGGGTGGGAGTGAGGGTAGAGAGGGATGGGGTAGAGAGGGAGGGAAGGGGCGAGAGGGAGTGTAGACTACCCTCCCTACCCCCTCCTCTCCCTCAATCCCCTCTCCCTCCTCACCTCCCCAGTGACCCCATCGCCACGAGGCCAAACCGTCGTGGTCTCGATACCTCCTTGATGGCCGTGTTAAACTCCAGCCGGGACGACACGGGTAGTAGCCTGGGTCGGAAAAAGTTGAATATTAATTTAAATGTGCCCCCCCCCCCCCCCAACGTCACAGGAAGCTGGTGGCTGCCCAATCCCCCTTTGTGACGTAACTCGAAGCAGGTTGAAGGACGTTTGCCATTTAAATACTTGGTTTCAGCTATTTTAAAACGTTATAACTTGTGAAATATAGCATGAAATGTGAAGTGAAGCAGTTGATTTTGTCGACGGGGTTAATGTGATTAAAAATCTAAACATTTCTGTGCTAGCGTGTGGCGTTTTGATGAAGGTAGAAAGACACATACACGCGCGCACACACACATACAAGATGAGACTTTTATAGGTATAGAGATTTCCAAAGTCTTTCCCTTTGAGAGTTGTCTGACTGGATTGACATGATGCCATAAAATGCATCACCACTTGTTATTGAAGACAACTTTAGTAGTATGTGTCATTACTTGTTATTGATTGCAGCTGGCTTTGTGAAAGAAAACATTAAGTTAATCCCTCAGGAAGAATGAGTCATCAATCTTTTGGGAGGGCATTGCAAATCTAATTGCAAAACCTACATGAGGCTTTGCATATGTTCTACTGAGAAATAAAGAAAATGCTTTGGATGTGAGTTTAGCTTGGAGGATAGAAAAGGTGGTACGTGGTTCATTTTATACTCATTTCCTTGTAGGCTGTGGAATAGGGAACCCTTCAAGTAAAAATATACTGCCTCGTATTATGTTTGAGTTTTTATCCTTGATTTCCCCTTGGTGCTCTTCTTTTGCCTCTCCTATTTTGTTCTCTATTAGGGGTATATAGGGTAGGGCACTAGGAATTCCTCAACCTTTACCCTACTGTTCATTCTCTGTGTGAGGCCAAGGGCAGGGTGAAACTGCCATAAGGTTCTGCACCTCTTCGAGTGGACTGGTCAATTTATTGATAGGCCAAGGGAGCCTTCCTTTTGCATGTGAGGCTAGATTCGTGATTAGTATGTATGTCAAAGGCTATGGGGAAACGGCAGAAGAATGGGATTTACAGAGAAAGGTAGATTAGCCATGATTGGTGGAGTAGACTTTATGGGCTGATTGGCCTAATTCAGCTCTTATGACTTATGATTATGAACATAGTTACCTTTACCAGTCTCCACTGCCAAGCTCCATTCGATTGATTTAATTTGTAAATGTTTTCATTTTCCAGGATGGGTTGGTACATGGCAATCAGGAGTGGCATTTTTCAAATTCCATTTCCTTCTCCACTAACAGTGTTTAGGTAAATTGTATGAGAATTTAAAAGCAAAATAAAATCCCATCGTATTCATTTCAGATTTCAAACACATTGTAAATACTTAGCAAATCGAGAGAAGGAGAGTTAATGTTTTTGATCACTGACCTAAAAATACTGCCTGAGATAAGATGCCCCGAATTGGGAACAATTTACGTTGGAAATAGCAGTTTAATGTTGCCTAAAGTGGTACCGGGGGATGCATTTATTTATTAGAATCAGTGCAAATTTAGTGTTACTGGGTTTCTACCATCCTTCAGGTAGAACAGGTAACAGACCAGCTTTGTTAAAGAAGGAACTGCGGATGCTGGAAAATCGAGGGTACACAATATGCTGGAGACACTCAGCGGGTGCAGCAGCATCTATGGAGCGAAGGAGATAGGCAACGTTTCGGGCCGAAACCCTTCTTCAGACTCAACAGACCAGCTTTATGGCCTGGGGTAATTCCTGTCAAAAACAATTCTCTACTAATAAAGATGCAAAGCACTGGAGCAACTCAATGAGGCAGGCAGCATCCCTAGAAAACGTGGATAGGTGACATTTCTGGTTTGGAACCTTTTTCAGGCATTTACCCGAGATGTAGAGGATAATAGGTTATTAACTTGGATTATTAACTTGAATGTACTGTGCTAGTTTTGAAATTGTTTTGTTCCCTCCCATCTGTCTACTCTGACAATGAACTGGCAGATGAGCCATGATCGGATTGAACAGCAGGACTGGCATATGTGGTCAATTTTACTTCGGAGTCACGTGAGTGACTACGTGAAGACCTCGCCAGCACGCATGCGCGACATATCGTCGAACGCATTGTGAAGCGACAGGCAGGAGGAGCACCGCTCCTCCAGCATAAGTTTAAAAATGGCCTGCAGGTAAGTAATTACCATTCCTGAGGTCGTTGTCAGCTCTGTATTGTTTGCATTACAGAGCGCACCAACATGGAGTCCAGGACAAAGTCCAAAAGAGCCGCTGCCAAAATTGCCGCTGAGGACCACGAAGGAGGCAGCCAGCAGCGGTCGAGTTCTCCAGAGCTGCTTGTTCAAACTCCAGCCCCCGACTTCACACCGCTACAGCCTGCAGGTGCTCCTCGGACTGGCGGCAAATCCACCCGGAAGTCGGGCAGGTCGGCTGACTTGGCTGAGTCCGGACCGGAGGACACCCCGCTCGCGGGAAGCGATGGCGGTCGACTATCCCGCATGGAGCGGGTGGTGGAGCAGTTGCTCCAACATGACCTGCTGCAGCAGGGGTATGGTCACAGTGGGTCTCTTAGCAGACCCACAACAGCATCCTTTACAGGACTGCCAAATGTCTCACCCTCCTTGCAGGGGAGCACAAGGAGTCAGAACTGGGCTGACTCTGAAGAGGGGAGCATGGCTGAAGATACACCTATGCTATGGGTGCCAGAAGAGGAGCTATTGGGAATGGTCACGAAATTTGCGATGCCTACCCAAAAAGGGCTGCCGTTGCATCCAAAGTTGGCAGCCAGTATCAACTACATGGCAACTAACCAACTGCAAGAACAAGCCATTAATGACACAGCAGCCAAATACTTAGCTCCTGAGAATTGTGTCTCCCTCAACGAGCATGCAGTTAACAACCCCATTTGGCGTAACATGAGCCCTGGCATCAGGAGCCAGGAAGTGAAACTCCAAAAGATCCTCAAACTACTGGCTGCTGGAATTACAGCCGTTGCCAGGTCAGTGGACGGAGTGGAAATGCCGGAGGAGCTACAGGATGCTCTAGCTCTCCTATGTAACACTCAGCATGAGATAAACAGTTACAGGAAGAGTGTCATCCGGCCTGCACTGAACCCCAAGTTCGTGGGGTTGTGCAGACCCAGCAGTGCACAGCCGCCAACATTACTATTCGGGGACAACCTGTCTAAACAAGTAAAAGACCTCGATAAAGAGGCAAAGGCAATAGGCATGATTAAAGTGCCGGCTGCCCCCAAGTCCTCATACCAGCGGCGGCAGCACCCCTATGCATCCACCAGCAGACAACGCTACAACAGCGATAGACCACCTGCTGGTGAAAGCTCGAAGACCATTCCAACCTGCTCAATGGTCTTTTTTGGACCATGGCCCAGTACGGCCTTCTTGGAAGATGCGCCACTCCCACACCACAGCGCCTCCACATCCCAAGAAACAATGACAGAGGCAACCAACGCAGCACCACCGGTAACCAACGCAGGACCACCACCACATGGAGGTAGGTGGGTCTGGTTGCCTCAGGAACATCGCATGTTTAAACTCCTCACGGGTTGGGGGACGGTTGCACTTGTTTCGGGATGCATGGAGTACTTTAACCTCTGATCCTTTCATACTGCAAAGTATTCAGGGATATAAAATTGAATTTGTTGAAAAACTCCCTTCCCCTGTTCAGCATACATCTAGTCGAAAGTTTGTACTTTCACAGAAAGAAAAGACAGAAGGTCATGCTGAACTCCTAAGACTACATTCAAAAGGGGTAATTGAGAAAACCAAAAGAGAGTCTCATGAGTTTGTATCGAACATTTTCACTAAAAATAAAAAAGACGGCGGATGCCGCATCATTATTGATTTGACAGAACTGAATACTTTCGTGCAGTATGCCCACTTCAAAATGCAAACCGTTGTCACTGCCAAACAACTAGTTTCCAAGGGGTACTTCATGGCTTGCATTGATCTAAAGGATGCTTACTATTCAGTACCAATAGACAAGGATCATCGCAGATATTTGAAATTTGTCTGGATGGGCAGCTCTGGCAGTACAAAGCGCTACCTAATGGATTATCATCAACGCCAAGACTGTTTACCAAATTATTAAAACCAGCTTTAGCGTGTCTCAGGAAACAAAAACATATTGTTATGGCTTATCTCGATGATATTCTAATCGTGGGGAAAACCTTGAAGTTGGCCAAATTGGCTGTCTCAGCCACTGAGCACTTATTTCAAAAGCTGGGGTTTATCATCCATCCAGAAAAATCAAAATTGATGGCTTCTACCACTATGGACTATTTGGGATTCACAATTGACTCTGTTCATATGTCTGTCACTTTGCCACCGAACAAAGCGTCAGACTTGATAGAAGCATCAGGAAACCGTCTATCCGGCAAGTAGCCAGGGTGATTGGGAAGCTTGTGGCTGCTTTCGCAGCCACACAATTTGGGCCACTGCATTACCAAAACCTACAAAGGGCAAAAATTGCAGCACTTAAGTACCATACGGGCCATTTTGACAGGCCAATGTAATTACCAGGGAAAGCTAAATTGGAATTACAATGGTGGATAGACAATGCTTGACATTGCTCTAACCCCATCACAATCACAAACCCCTCGGTTATACTACAAACTGATTCCAATTCAATTCAATTCAATTCAAGTTTAATGTCATTGCACAAATACAAGTATAGGTACAACGAAATGCAGTTTAGCGTCGTTCTTAGTGATAGCGATATAGAAAAATAAATACAGAGTGCAGTGGTAGCAATATGGAAAATAAATAAATACAGGGTACAGACAAGTCTATCAGCTGGGCTCCGAGTTCAGCAGTCGGATGGTGTAGTTGAAGAAGCTGTTCTTCGTCCTACTGGTGCGGGACTTGAGGCTCCTGTACCGCCTCCCTGATGGGAGGAGGGCAAACAGTCCATGATTAGGGTGTGAGGGGTCCTTGATGATCTTCCCGGCCCGCTTCAGGCACCGTTTTCGGTGGAGGGCATCCAAGGCAGGGAGCGGGGCACCGATGATGTACTGGGCGGTTTTCACCACCCGTTGTAGTGCCTTCCTGTCTGCCACGGTGCAACTGCTGTACCATACCGTAAAGCAGGTGGTCAGGATGCTTTCGATGGTGCAGCGGTAGAAGTTCGTCAGGATCTGGGGGGACAGGTGGGCTTTTTTGAGCCTCCTCAGAAAGTAAAGGCGCTGCTGTGCCTTTTGCGCTGGGAGATTCCAGCGCACAAGGTTGGAGAGCAACTAATACCACCTCCAGTTGCATTGGTAGATCGAGTGCACATTAATAAACCCTACTCCCGGCACTAGGAATTAAATATCTAGAAATGCTTGGAGCATTTCATGGACTCCGGGCTTACTGTTCGGACATGCACCATCTGCACGTACGCTTAAAAATTGACAATACCACTGTGGTGGCTTACATTAATCATATGGGTGGAATAAAGTCGATATCCTGTGATTAATTGGTCAATACAATCTGGCACTGGTGCCTAGAAAGGAGCATTTGGATATCAGCCACTTACCTTCCAGGTAGGCTAAATACAGTGGCGGACACCAGGTCACGCAAGTTTAATGACAACATCAAATGGATGTTGGACCGCAAAGTGTTTGCCGACATTGTAGATCGGTATGGAACACCAGATATCGACCTTTTTGCATCCAGACTTAATCACCAAGTATAAACATATGCTGCATGGGAAGCAGACCCTGGGGCAGTAGCGATGGACGCTTTCTCGCTACACTGGGGAGATTTGTTTCTCTATGCATTTCCCCCCTTCTGCCTCATCAGTCGGGTCTTGCAAAAAATTCAACAAGACTCCGCATCGGGTATTCTGGTTGTGCCCGACTGGCCTACTCAACCATGGTTCCCTGTCGTACTGGACATGGTCTCAGAACCATGCATTCCAATAACTAAATGTCCGAGTTTATTGGTACACTCTGTGACAGGGGAGAGCCACCCGTGCCATGACCGGATAAATCTATTGGTTTGCAGGGTTTGAAAAGGCCACTTCTGGATTTTGGACTCTCGGACCGAACAATCAACATCATCACAGCATCGTGCAGGGAGTCCACCAGGAGACAGTACCTCACTTACGTGAAGAAATGGGAGGTGTTCTGTGCCAAAACAAACACCACATATGACACAGCCACCATCACGGAAGTGTTAGAGTTCCTGGCAAGCCTTCATTTCGATGAAGGTTTGAGCTACAGTGCCATCAACTGTGCCAGAAGTGCCCTATCCAATTATCTCGGACAAGGTTACGATCACCTTACAGTGGGGTCTCACCCTTTGGTGTCGAAACTAATGAGGGGAATATTTAATTCAAATCCCCTAGGCCTAGATATTCCCAGACCTGGGATATCGGCATTGTACTAACCATGCTCCGAGGTTGGGCACCAATAGCGTCCCCTTTCATTGGACAAATTGACCTACAAAATGGTAATGCTGATGGCACTCGTGACGGCGCAACGGGTCCAGTCGTTTCACAAGCTAAGTATGGACGCCATGGCTATAACCAACAATAAGGTAACTTTCTTTATACAGGGGTTACTCAAACAAGACAGGCCTGGATCATCTGGCCGAAAGTTGGATTTCCTGGCTTACCCCGTAGACAGCCGTTTATGCATAGTGACCCACCTTTTACACTACATGGAGGTCACCAAGTGTCTCAGGGGCACGGAGAGAGCTTTGCTTATAAGTCACAAACGTCCTCATCACAGAGTCACCGTGCAAACCATTTCAAGATGGTTAAGGGTGGTATTGGGTGCAGCGGGGGTGGACACTAACGTGTTTAAATCTCACTCCACCAGGGTGCATCCATATTGGCGGCAAGGATGATGGAAGTTCCAATGGACCACATCCTTGCAACGGCGGGTTGGACAAATTAGAAAACCTTTCAACGGTTTTATAATAAACCCGTGGCCGCGCCTGAGACGTTTGCCAACAGAATATTAAGTTTTATATTATAATTTCCCTGATGTAGGGGTATTATTATTTGTTATTGTTAAATAAATACCCTTTTGTTTTTCAGCACAGTTTCATGTCTGAAATACGTTAACATACTTCCTCCATTTGTCATTATGGCAGTGTGTGAGCATGGACTCGTTCCAGGGCATGAAATCACAGAGCTTTGAAATCTTCACGTAGTCACTCACGTGATTCCGAAGTAAAATAGTAAGATTAAATGAGAACTTACCAGTTTGAAGTTTGATCTTTATTTTATGAGAAGTTAAGATGAGGAATTACGTGCCCTCCGCTCCCAAACACTCTATTATAAAGGTCAACTGGTATGCTAGTTCTCTTATCTTACTATGTTAGTCAACTCTGGTATCTGTGATTTCACACCACTGCTTTGAAGAATGTCGCGCATGCGTGCTGGCGGGGTCTTCACATAATCCCTCATCGTAACTCCTCATAAAATAAAGATCAAACTTCAAACTGGTAAGTTCTCATTTAATCTTACTATTCATGTTGGCTTGTATTCTTGTCCACTGATCTGTGATATAGCTTGATGTTTTGGGCAAACCTTGTCAATAGGCTCAATTATGGACTATTACCAGAATCTTGTGTATTAACATGGTAAAGTGTCTTAAAATGTTCTATAGTAATGATAGCAAACTGAAGACACAGGATTGTACAGTATACAACTAGGCCCTTTGGCCGACCATCATGCCTATCTTTACTTTTTTTTGTGTTTTTCTTGTTTTTGTTTTTTTGTTTATTTTATTAGAAGTGAATACAGTACAAAACAATACAGTGGCACCTAATTTTAGGTGCCAACTATGTCATAACATAATACATTCTATGTACAACCTCTAGTTTTATGTTTTTGAAAAGGAAGTAAAAAAAGACAAGAGATAGAGAGAAGAAAAAAAAGAAAAATCGATAGTAGAAAATAGAAAAACGCGAAGTGTGTATATAAGAAAAGAAAAAGTAGAAAGTAGAAATAGGAGAAAAAGACCCTTAAAAAAGAAAAATTTCAAATCTTTGTTCAGAGATGTAATTCTATCCACGACCTGACTTGAAATCAGTAATCTTTACGGCACTGCTGCATCACATGATTCCAAAAAGTCGATGAAAGGGGACCAACTCCTGAAGAATTGGTCATATTTATCTATTAGGCGGAGTCTCATTTCTTCAAGGTGAGCTATGTCCGTCATATTACTAATCCACATTTTAATAGTTGGTATAGCTGTATTTTTCCTAAATTTAAGTATCAATTTCTTTCCAATTATTAACCCGTAATTAAAGAATACTTTTTGGTCTTTGTTTAAATTGATATCTTCTACTATTATTCCAAATATGATCCATTCCGTATTAGGTTCTATTCTTAATGCCTATCTTTTCTAATCGCACATTTTCCTGTGTTAATTCCATGATCCTGTACCCCGTTTCTTCAAGTACTCGGTCAAGATGCCTCTCAAATATTGTTACTGTTCCTACTTCCACCACCTCTCCTAGCAGCTCATTTCAGATACCAACTACTCTTTGTGTGAAAGATTTACCCCTCAAACTTTAAATCTTCTGCATTTTATCTTCAAGTTTTTCCTCTAGTTTTAGATGTTCCTATAATAGGCAACAGACACTTTCTATATCTACCCTATCCAGGGTTACACAAAAAGCTGGAGAAACTCAGCTGGAGCGAAGGAGATAGGCGACGTTTCGGGTCGAGACCCTTGGGTCTCGACCCGAAATGTCGCCTATTACCTTCGCTCCTTAGATGCTGCTGCACCCGCTGAGTTTCTCCAGCTTTTTGTGTAGCCCTCGATTCTCCAGCATCTGCAGTTCCTTCTTTAACACTTTGTCTACCCTATCCATGTCCCTCCTAATTTCATATGCCTTTAGCATGTCACCTCTCAGCCTCCTCCACCCAAAAAAAACAGACCTTGCCCATCCAATCATTCCCTAGATTTATCTACATGAGCAATTGGGAGTTTAAAAGCTTGGTTAAACAGGCAGATTTTAAGAAGGTAATCAGATAAGTGAAATAAATTGGATGAGTGGGAATTCCAGAATGTGAACCTTAGTAGTTGTAGGTTCAGTCTGCACAAGAGGAACAATTTAATTTGGGGCTGATTAAAGAGGTTAAGGATGGAGAAACACCGATATCTTTGAGACTAAAAAAGAGACTACAGTTGCTACTGTAGTAAGCTTTCTTTTAATAATGTAGATCGGGAGGCATGGGCTATTCATCTATGTATTTTCTCCTCCTGACGCCCCCTGTTGATAAATCAGCTCTATGGCACCTAAGGCATCACAACAAATAACACAACATACTACACAAATCAGCGTCAGGATCTGTAGTGATGGTCTGATACAACGAAATGAATTACTCTGCCATTTTAGATGGCACACACATATTATAGTCCTGGAGTGATTAATAGCCTAGATGGGGCAGAGATGCCCAGATATTGGCAATAAGCCAGATTTACTGGATTTTGCTTTTATGATTAAGTATTGATTGACACACATTAACTTATAATTGCTATTCTCAGTTTGGTTAAAAAAAAGCCTGCATAAATTAATTAATTCATATCTTTTTTTTTTAACATGGCATGGGTCTCAGGGAAAAGTCTATGTCTGTTAAAGATTGTTTTGGCTAGCCATAGTACTTCTGTTTTCACCGTTAAGTTAGAAGTTGAGTCTGTTCACGTGATAATAAAGAACCATTGGACCCTTTGTTATCAGACTTCTGTATGGTCCTTTCATAAACTAAGGTACAGTCCTGATTTTCCAGCCTATTCCATTACAGACATTGGAATAATTTTCTGGAACTATACAACAATGCTGTAAAACCATATTCTGCACTCAAAGGACAAAGGACATTTATTATTATCAGATACAACAATTGGTTTAGTGAAATTTGACTTGCCATGCAGCACACAGATTAAGATAAGACACAACATTAAAGAATTTAACAATAAACATAAAAACATCCCCTCACAATGGTTCCCATTGTGAGGGAAGGCACAAAGTCCCGTCCCCATCCCCATGTCCACCCATAGTCGGGCCTATTGAGGTCTCCGCAGTTGCCGTTACGGGGGCCGATGTTACAGGCCGTTCTCACTGGGTGATGGTGCTCTGGTATGTTTCTCTTCGCTCTCCATGTTGCTGATTGTATTCATGTATAATATTACTTGATTTGATAGGATAGCACGCAAACAAAAGCTTTGCACTGTATCTCAGTACATGTTATAATAATAAAAACCTAAACCTAAATCTTAATGCTATGCTGTCTCCTTCAGTTCAGTTTACTCTGGGCTTCCATGTGGACTACAGTTTTAATCCCAGGGAGAAGCGCTAAATTTCCAAATCCCTGACTCTCCTAAAACCCGCAATCAGTTGTTGAAAGATTATTAGTTACAACAGTTATAAGATCAAATGGTTAAGAAGCCATTATGAACTGTTTGCAGATGATGCCAAAATTTGCAACGTGATTAAGAGTAATAAACTTTCAGGCCTCAGAAAGAAAGTGACAAATGTAAATCAATACAGAAAAGTGTGACGTAACCCATTTGAGAGCAAACAAAGTAAAGAGAACAGATGGATACTGGGACAATGAACTTTGAGATCTTGACAGGGGCATTCACCTACTGGGAACAGGACAGGGACGTGCGGTCAGGGGAGTGAGAGCCTCACCTGTCTTACTCCCAATGAAAATAGCTGTTAAGAAAAGTAAAGAAAAATAATAAAATAATTATGTGTGCGCGCGCGCGTGGCCACCAAGAAATTGTGTCCCCCACCCCCGTGGTTTGATAGTGATTTCCGCCCCTGAAACTCCATGCTCCTTTGCCAATATGATCAGGATTTGAACGGAATTATATTGTAAAATATGACTATCTTTATTCTATACCATGTAAGAAAATCATGTAAGAACAAGAAGTTCCAGAAAGGAAATCATTTCTATGTCCATGTAATTAATGACAAAAAGTTATAAGAGAAACACTTCATATTATTTTTTAATTTTCTTTATTTGTTTTCTCAGGTTAGCATTGATCTGATACTCGAGTTTCCTTTGGTTGGATAATAATTGCCTGTACATCCATGACATTGGTACTTGTCAGGCCTGTCATGATTAGATCTGCTCCTTTGTTGAACTTGCTGAAGAAAGTAAAAGAATCATTGTTATTTAAGAAATCCTCGACATTAAGCCCTTCACGGAAAGCATTCTCCACCATTTCAGTGTAAGCGAATCCTCCAGCTGCTTCGGTAGGTCCATCTTGTCCATCAGTCCCGCCACTGAGAAAAACAATTTCATGCTTTGCAAAGGGATCGTGCGGAGTCATTGACTTTGCTTGGTGCAGATCCAAAGCCACACGCAAGGCCATCTCCTGATTTCGACCCCCTTTCCCTCTGCCCCGAAGCTGAACTGTAGTTTCACCTCCTGCCAAAAGGCATAGTGGTTTTCCAGAGCTCAGCACGTTCTCCAAGAGCTCCAAGCGGCTGTCCAATCGAAAATCAGGGAGCTCCAGGCTTCCAATGATCTGCAGCATCTCATCTTTCATACTGCTTGCCTGTGCACATTGTGAACCATGCACTGACAGAACTGAACACACGTATCTGATCAAAAGACTGAACAGTCTAGCCACAGTTGTGACATCTCCACTCACTCCAGTAGACAGAATAGAGGTATTGTAACCTAAGCTTTCAGATTTACATTTAGCTTCCTCCAAGGCAATTGCATTTGATCCCACAATAAAATTAAAAACATGAGCATAATCTTGGGTTTCCTCTTGGTGCGTTCTTGTGCTAGGCTGAGAAAGAACTTCTTTCACATTTTCTGGCATGGATGATAACAAGTTATATTTTGACAAAATCTTCCAACTATCTTCCTTACTTTGCAAGTTAGGTAGGGTTGGGCCACTGGCTATGAACTCCATATTGTCACCAATGATATCGGATAGAATAAGGCTCACCACCTGTCGAACAAAGAATGATGAAGATATAAGGAACTAAAGATGCTGGTTTACCAAAATCGACACAGTGCTGGAGTAACTCAGCAGGTCAGGTAGCATCTGTGGAGAACATGGATAAATGACGTTTTAAAAGATTTTTTTAATTAAGAATGGCTGGACAGTTCACTTGAAGTGATGGGACTAGAGGCAGGTGCAGGCACATCTAAATGGAGGTAAAGATTATGGTTAAATTCTCAGATGGGGCCATAGCTTTGGAACCGTTTGATTGAAAATATTATCTTCTACAGAAAACATGACTGTCCTGAATGAGGAAATTTCTAAAAAAAAGGTTAAAGCTGGTAATAGTGACAATTAAGATTTCTGGGCATAAGTCTCTGTGGACTACAAAGCTTTAGAATGGTTGGAATCTAGTCAATACTTTAAACTTTTTATACGTATCGAAGAAGAGCAAAGTGACTTGCCTGTCCAGTACGGAGGAGAACGTTAGTCTCTAGACCTCTGTTTTGAATTTCTGAAAGAAGTTAACCAGGTCAATTCCCAGGATGGCGGGACTGACATATGAAGAAAGAATGGGTCGAATGGGCTTATATTCAGTGGAATTTAGAAGGATGAGAGGATACCTTACAGAAACATAAAATTATTAATGGATTGGGCAGGCTAGATGCTGGTAAAATGTTCCTGATGTTGGGGGAGTCCAGAACAGGGATCACAGTTTAAGAATAAGGGGTAGGCTACTTAGTACTGAGATGAGGAAAAACTTTTTTTTCACGGGTACACAAAAGGCTGCAGAAACTCAGCGGGTGCAGCAGCATCTAAAGAGCAAAGGAGATGGACGACGTTTTGGGTCTCGAGACCCGAAACGTCGTCCATCTCCTTCGCTCCTTAGATGCTGCTGCACCCGCTGAGTTTCTCCAGCCTTTTGTGTACCCTCGATTCTCCAGCATCTGCAGTTCCTTCTTTAAAAACTTTTTCACCATGAGTTGTGAATCTGTGGAATTCTCTGCCACAAAAGGCAGTGGAAGCAAATTCATTAGACGCTCTTAGGGCTAACGGAACCAAGGGAAAGGGGAAAAAGGAACAGGGTACTGATTTTGGATGATCAGCCATGATCATGTTGAATGGCGGTGCTGGCTCGAAGGGTCAAATGGCCTACACCTGCACTTATTTTCTATGTTTCTAAGTGGGGAGTGGAAAGGCCTAGATAGAGTAGATGCGTGAAGATGTTTCAAGTCGTGGCCACAGGGCACAGTCTCAGAATAAAAGGAAGTACCTTTAGATTGGGGACAAAGAAGAATTTCTTTAGCCAGAGGGAATCTTTGGAATTCATTGCAACAAACAGCTGTGAAGGCCAAGACATTGGGTATTTTTCAAATGGAGATTAATATGTTCTTGATTAGTACGGAGGCGTCAAAGGGTATGGGGAGAAAGCAGGAGAATGGGGTTGAGAGGATAAAATAGATCAGCCATGATCGGATGGTAGGGCACATTTGAGGGGTGGAATGGCCTAATTCTGCTCCTATGTCATATGATTTTATGAGCTTTTTGCCCCCCACATTGTACACAGCTCATTTTCTTAGGCCATTGACAGAAGATTGAATGTTGGGAGACAGCGGTGTTAATGGTACAAACCCATTCAAAGGTTTATAATCAATTAACCTGAAATAGGAGAACAGGAAACAGAAGGATACAGACCTGTGCGGGATAGGCAGCTCTGGCCAAACCTCCACCCTTCAGCAGAGAGAGTGACTTGCGAACTGTGTTGAGTTCCTGAATAGTTGCGCCTTTGGAAGCAAGTTGTTTTGTCAGATACTGTTTCTCCTCCAAAGTGACAGGGGGGGTAGGCGCCGGCAATAAAGCAGATCCACCTCCTAAAGAAACCACATTTACAGATTATTTGGACCATGTGTATTCTGTAGCCTAGTACTACTGCATAGCAAGATGAGCAAAGCGTAATATTCACACAATTTAGGTTAGACATTGAAATTTAAAAAAAACCCACTGGACTTGTAAGCTCAAAGAGTAGGATGTTGTAGTCACAAGGACTGAAAAGTGTGAGCTGCGCTATAATTATGGGTTTAGAATCAGGTTTTGGTTTATTTTTGTCACGGGAATTGCAATACAGTGAAAAACATTGTTTGCGTGCTATCCAACACAAGTACAACAATGCAAATAAAGAGAAATATACCAGTGCAGAATATAGTGTTAGAACATTATAACGTTAAATTACAGCGAAAGTGCTGATAATAAAAGTGTAATTAAGTTTGTTGGAAGATTGGGACTACATCCTAGTTGATGGGAGGACTGTTCAGAAGTCTGATAACAGTGCAAAAAAAGCTGTTCCTGATTCTGTCTGGTGGTACGTGCTTTCAGGCTTTTGTTTCTGCCTGACAGGAGATGGGGAAGAGGGAATGATCAGGGTGATCAGGGTCATTGTTCTTCTTAAACTCCTTCTTGAACACATGGTCTTTGATTATGTTGGCTGCTTTCTTGAGACAGAGTGAAGTGTTGTTGGATGGAAGGGGTGGAGGCTGTTTTTCGTCACGGACATCATTACTTTGTTTTCTTTCTCCTGAGAAAGTGCAAGTATTCCGATAGCTGAGTGTCAGCTGGTCAGTTTGTAATAAACTCCTGATAAGGTCATCATTTGCGATTCTGGATTGAGTAGTTTGGAGGGCCGTTTTCTTATTTTCTTTTGTCTGCAATTTTTCAAAGTTGCAGTGTGAATAGTTTGATGAAACACAATACTGTATTATTTACCTGAGATAAGCACAAGTAACAAATCGCTTTCAGTAAGTCCTTCTGCTAAGTGATGGATCCTTTTTGCTGCCTTCAAAGCATTCTCATCAGGAAGATTATGTTGGGCTCCTTCCTGTACCTGTATCTTTGTCTGAGGTCTCAAAAGCATCTCCCTGTTGGTTTATTCAAGAATGAGGCAGTTAAAAAATGGAGACAATCTGGAACGCGTGACCAAGTTTGCTACTTGTTCATATATTTTGCAAAAGGTATACTTTGCAATGCAAACCTTTCTTGCATTGTTTCACTTCTGTACTGAATATATCTCCTGTTTTTAGGGTTTCAATTTCTTCTTGCCTTCCATCACTCTGCATATTTTATGCAATTGGTCTGTGCCAGTCCAAATTAACAATGAAGACCCCACATGTTATGACTAAACTGAACCAAATCTGATGTGGAAGAAATTTACAGCACAGGAGGAAATTAATTGGCCTATTGTACTCTTGCTCTGTCGGCTAATCCACATTTCTCAGAATAGTCCATAGCTCTGTAGATTCTGCCTCCATTGCCCTTGCAAGCAGTAGAGTTTTAAGCCCTACCACTGGAGTGGATTGTTTTCCTCAACTTCCTCTGGAAGGACTCCCTTGGAAAGATGAGGAGGAATTTCTTTAGTCAGAGGGTGCTGAACCAGGAATTCAGCACCGCAGAAGGCAGTGTGGGCCAGGTCAATAGATATTTCTAAGACAGAGATTGACAGATTCTTGATTAGTACAGGTGCCAGGGTAATGGGGAGAAGGCAGAAGAATGGGGTTGACAGGGAGGGATAGGTCAGTCATGATTGAATGGCAGAGTAGACTTGATGGGCTGAATCGCCTAATTCTGCTCCTATAATTTATGAACACTAGTCAATATCGGTGGTCAATTGTAGCACGTCAACTGCATTCATATTTGGAATGGAATTGAAATACAAAATTAGACTTAGTACCATTTGATACATTTACTGTTATTCTTCATTACACTGTACAAAAGCTTGCAATTGCAACTGAATATTAATTGCTTATGTTTTGCTACTGTATGTTAATGCATTTATACTATTTGAAAGTTATGATTACATTTCACCATCTTTTCAGGCAGCGAATTCCAAATCACAATGACTGGAACCATAAAAAAATGTAAATTAGTCTCAGATATATGAAGTTTTGCGATTGTTTTAATGTGTGTTTAATGTTGTATCATTCTTTTAAACTACCTTTGCACCCATTGTCTAGTGGAAAAGGAGTCTAAATCTGTTAAGATGGACCTTTATGAAGTTCCCTTCAGGACCTTATTGTAGCTTCCTACAGGATTGTGTTACAGTATATAACACAAATGGTGTTAATGTTGTACAGACTCCTTAAGCACGGTGAGTCCCCTTTTCTGATCCTGTCCGAGTCTGTCACTAATTTGAATAGAAAGATACAGCCTGGAAATAGGCCCTTTTCTTATCCCATCTCAGTCTAGCTAAATTGAATTACAAGATATAGCTTAACTTGAACCCTACAAACCCGCACGTTCTTTGGGATGGGGGAGAAAACCTGAGTACCCAGACAAAACGCTCGTGGTCACAGAGAGAATGTAGAAACTCCACACAGACAGTACCCAAGGTCAGGATCAAACCCAGGCCTCTGGCCCTGTGCGGCAGCAGATCAACCAGCTGCTCCACTGTGCCACTCTAAGTGATTAGAAATTAGTAATTAAATTTGAGAAAATCACATTTTTTTGTGGATGCATTTCATTAGATTATAAATTAACCTGTGCAGGCATGCTCAATATCCAAGCATCCTTTTGCGTGACATCCCTTTTTGGACCTATTGGGGAAGGGACATTAGCATTGATGGTTAGCACAAAAAAATCTATGTGATAATTTTCCGTTTCTTACTTTTTTCCAGCCAGCCGAAGAACCTTCTGAGTTCCAAGAGGAACACTGATCACTCCTTGGACCAAGTGGTCTCCCAGTATCTGTTCCACAGCAGCTGCCATTCCCATCACAGCCTTCCCAAATCCAGCAACATGGACATTATTATGGACTGGGAAAGACTGATTTTGTATCCGCAGTCTATTTCCTTCCAGGCTAATATTATTCTTGATTATGTTTTGAGGCAGAACGCTATTGATTGCAGTTTGAAATATCTCCAGACACTTCTGCTTAAGGGACAATTCTCCGCTGATTACAGAAGCACTCATTTTAAATATTTTTGGTTGCCAGTTCTTGGAAATGAGTTGATGATTGGAACGAAGCCACAGGTATCTTCTAAATGAACAGACCATCCTTATTAATGAAGCACGTTTATTCCTTGGAATGATTTAATTCTGCCAGAAAACGGATGTGGATTAGAAACAATTCAATATTAAACACAGATTGCTTCCACTATATCTCATTATGTAACTATGAGTGTTGTTTACACTGGTCGCCAGAGATAGTTGTATCTGTAATCCCTCATATGCTGAGTCAGGATGGTGTATAATTGGAGTTAACCTGGAGGATGGTCTAAATTCTGAAACTCAATGTCATTGTTCGGGTATCTTCACCACTACACTGCCATGAGAATATGAGTCATTATCTTTTCAAGGGCAATAATCAATAGCTAATAAATGTCAGGCTTGCAAATAATGCCCCATTTCCAAACAATTAATTAAAACAATTTGTGAAGTACAGCATTCCGCCAAACTGGTCTTCATTAAGGTGAGCTCACAACATCTTTATAACCATCCCTCAAATCGACATTACTTTTACGTATCTGTTCTCCCAAGCCTTTCCTGACGTCCTCTGAGTGAGGGCTATTTGTAAATATGTATGTAGCCTGCTTGTGTAAACTACTCTTATAACAAATGTAAAGCACTTTGGTCAACGAGAGTTACACAAAAAGCTGGAGGAACTCAGCGGGTGCAGCAGCATCTAAGGAGTGAAGGAGATAGGCGATGTTTCGGGTCGAGACCCTTCTTCAGACTGGTCAGGGATCAGGGAAACGAGAGATATAGACAGTGATGTGGAGAGATAAAGAACAATGAATGAAAGATATGCAAAAAAGTATTGATGATAAAGGAAACAGGCCATTGTAAGCTGTTTGTAGTGTGAAAATGAGAAGCTAGTGCGACTGTGGTGGGCGGGGGGGGGGGGGGGAGATGGAATGTCAGGGCCCGAGGGCTGAGGGAGAGGTGGGGAGGGGGAGGGGGCAGTCTGGGTTAACAGAATTGAGAAAATTCAATGTTTAAGCCCAGAGGATGCAGACTCCCCAAGCGGAATATGAGGTGCTGTTCCTCCAACTTGCGGTGTTGCTCACTCTGGCCGTGGAGGAGGCCCAGGACCGAGAGGTCGGATATGGAATGGGAGGGGGAGTTGAAGTGCTGAGCCACCGGGAGGTCGGGTTGGTTATTGCGGACCGAGCGGAGGTGGTTGGGGGGCGGCTCCTTGTGGTGGATGTTATGTACCGTGGCTCTCCGCTCCGGCTGATTAATGTGTATGCCTCACCCACGCAGAGCGAGAGGCTGGCCGTTCTCCAGCAGCTCCCAGTGCTGCTGGCCACGTCCCGGCAGCTCGTTCTGGCCGGTGACTTCAACTGCATCATTGATGCGGCTGGACGATCCGGCAGTGCCGACAGCAGACTGGACAGCACGTCCAAGTTCCTGAGGGATATGGTAAAAGATGCAAAGCTGCGCGATGCCTTCAGCGACCCTGCAGGCGGGTCCCAGCCACGGTTCACCTGGTCAAGATCGGACGGTTTAGCCCGATCTCGGATAGACTTTGTCTTCACGACGAAGGCCGTCACGGTGAGACACACTGACCTCACGCCGGTGTTCTTCTCCGACCACTGCCTCCTTCAGGCTTCCTGTCACCTACAGGAGGACCGGAAGGCAGGCAGAGGGACGTGGAAGTTAAACATGAAGCTGTTGACCCCAGAGAACATCGAGGAGCTAAAGAGGGACTACGCATGTTGGAGAACGGTGAGGCCCCTCTTTGACTCCCCCACACTCTGGTGGGAAGCAACCAAGGAGAACATTAAGAGGTTCTTCATAAGTAAAGGGGTTCAGAGAGCAAGACAGAGTCAGAGGGAATTGTGCCAACTCCAGACAGATTTGCAACAACTGCTCCTTCTGCAGTCGAGAGGGGTGGATGTGAAGGAGGAACTTAGAGACGTGAAGGACCGGCAAGCTCGGCTCTTTACCTCTGAATCCTCCAAGATCATCTTCCGATCCAGGGTCCGCCATGTGGAGCAGGATGAGACGTGCTCACGTTTCTTCTTCCATAAGGTTCACAGGGGGAGCTCTGTGATGAACAGCCTTAGGGAGGAGGACGGCTCGGTAGCATCCTCACACACAGACATGCTGAGGATCTGCAAATCCTTTTACACAGATTTGTATGACCAAAAGGCCATAGACAGCACCTCCTCCCAGAACTTCCTGTCCTCGATCACGGAGGTCTTGGAGGACAGCAAGCGGGAGAGTCTGGACCAACCACTGACCCTAGAGGAGCTGACTGGCTCCATCCGTTCCTTTGACTCGGGTAAAACTCCCGGAAGCGATGGCTTACCGGCCGAGTTGTATTCGGCTCTGTGGGACTGGATGGGCCCGGACCTGCTAGAAGTGTACAACGACATGCTTCTAGCTGGTAGCATGTCAGACTCCATGAGGAAGGGCAACATCACCCTAATCTACAAGCAGAAGGGGGAGATGAAGGACATAAGGAATTGGAGACCCATAACGCTCTTGAATGTAGACTACAAGATCCTGTCTAAGGCCATCGCCAACCGGGTCAAGTCTGCTCTGGGACAGGTGATCCACCCGGACCAAACTTGTGCTGTACCTGGCAGGAAAATCTCAGACAGCCTAGTGCTGCTGAGAGATACCATCGCCTACGTGCAGGACAGACGGGTGGATGCCTGCCTAGTCAGCTTGGACCAGGAGAAGGCCTTTGACAGGATTTCGCACACGTACATGAGGGACGTGCTCTCCAAAATGGGTTTTGGGGAGGGAATCAGGAATTGGATCAATCTGCTCTACACCGACATCCGTAGTGCAGTCCACATAAATGGGTGGGAATCAGACAGTTTCCCTGTAAGGTCTGGAGTCAGGCAGGGTTGCCCTCTCTCTCCTCTCTTGTTTGTCTGCTGTATTGAACCCTTTGCCGAATCCATCAGGAAGGATGCGAGCATTAGAGGAGTGACACTGCCCGGCAGTGGGGGCATTCAAGTAAAGACCTCCCTGTACATGGACGATGTCGCTGTCTTCTGCTCGGATCCAGGGTCGGTCCGCAGATTGATTAGTATCTGCGACCAGTTTGAGTCGGCCACGGGAGCCAGGGTGAACCGCAGGAAGAGCGAGGCCATGCTCTTTGGCAACTGGCCCGACAGATCTTCCGTCCCCTTCACCATCAAGCCTGACTTCTTGAAGGTGCTGGGGATCTGGTTCGGGGGGGCTGAGGCGTGTAACAAGAATTGGCTGGAGCGGATAGCCAGGGTGGGGAAGAAGCTGGAGCTGTGGAGGCAACGCTCCCTCTCCATAACGGGAAAGAATTTGGTCATCAGGTGTGAGGTGCTCTCGGGCCTGCTGTACTTGGCACAGGTGTGGCCTGTCCCTCCTTCCTACGCCACAGGGATCACCCGGGCCGTCTTCCAGTTCATCTGGGGGTCGAGGATGGACCGGGTGCGACGGGCCACAATGTACAAGTCGGCAGACAACGGGGGTAAAAGCGTGCCCAACGTCGCCCTCATCCTGATGGCCACCTTCGTGTGTGGCTGCATCAGGCGGAGTGTAGAGCCAAGGCACGTGGGCACCAAGTGTCACTACCTGCTGAGGTTCTACCTGTCCCCGGTGTTGCGAAGGATGGGCCTGGCGCAGATGCCACGCAATGTGCCAGTCAGCTGGTCACTGCCGCCCCATCTGTCGTCTGTGGAAAGGTTCTTCCGGACCAACACCTTTGACCACATGTCCATTGGGCAGTGGTCAGCACAGAATGTCCTGCAGGTACTGCAGGGAAAGGACTCGATGGACCCGGTGGCGTGGTTCCCTGAGCAGACTGCCCAGCTTGTCTGGCAAAATGCCTCATCGCCAGAACTCACCAACAAGCACCAAGACCTGGCTTGGCTGGCGGTGAGGGGAGCCCTCCCAGTCAGATCCTTCCTGCACCATCGGAACCTCACTACCAGCGCACGCTGCCCTCGGGACGGCTGCTATGGAGTGGAGACGGTTGCCCACCTCTTTGCAGAGTGTGGATTTGCCCAAAGAGTCTGGAGAAAAATGCAAGGGTCCCTGGTACGCTTTATTCCAAACAGCTCTGTCACAGAGGACTCTGTGATTTACGGACTGTTCCCAGGGACACATTCAGAGACTGACATCAAGTGCTGCTGGAAGGTTATCAACTCGGTGAAAGACGCTCTCTGGTCTGCCCGAGCTTTGTTCACCACCCAGCAGAGCGAGATGTCCGTCGGGGAATGTTGCCGACTGGCCCACTGCAGACTGCAGGAGTATGTACTAAGGGACGCACTGAAGCTCGGTGCAGCCAACGCCAAGGCTCGGTGGGGGAGGGCCACAGTCTAAGGTCCTTCCGCTGCTGGACATGGGGGCACTGTATGGTGGAGAAGCCCCTCAAAATAAGGGAAGGTATCCCATGCCGGGGGGCCACATGAGTGGCACGGGTGGGGGTTTAATTAGTAAAATTTGAAAAATGTATATAGACTGCATGGAAGAATTTGTATAGCCTCCGAAAATGTCGGATGGATTTTTCGCACGGTTGATGTATTGTAAATATTTATTACTTGAATAAAGTCTATTTTGAAATAAAAGGACCGAGCGGAGGTGTTTGGCGAAAAGATCGCCCAGCCTCCGCTTGGTCTCACCGATGTAGATCAGCTGGCATTTGGAGCAACAGATGCAGTAGATGAGGTTGGAGGAGGTGCAGGTGAACCTCTGTCGGACTTGGAATGACTGCTTGGGTCCCTGAAAGGAGTGGATGGGGGAGGTGAAGGGACAAGTGTAGCATCTCTTGCGGTTGCAAGGGAAAGTGCCCGGGGAAGGAGTGGAGCGGGAGGGAAGGGAAGAATTGACAACGAGAGTTGTTTTTTAAATGTGCTACTTAAATAAATGTGACTTGACTTGACATGAAATGAAATCCCTCTTAACAAAAATATTAAACACACTTCCAATAATACGTCATTTAACAATGATACAAGATCTCAGATTAAAAGGCACACTAGTTACAAAGTGGCAACGTTTGCATCTCCAACTGATGTTAATTCTAAAACCGACAGTTAATGATTGATAGAACAGTGGTCGCCAGCAGAATTTTACTTTGGAAAAGCATTGCGATTTGCAAGTTACCACATCCTAGCCACATTAATGCAACGTTTACTGTACATTAAAATATCAACACGATCTCGCTTCCTTCCAAGGAGAAATCGATCGTTGTTCAGTGATATTAACAATTTGGCAGATTGGTGAATTAAGAGTTCAGCTCCGCCCGGGAAGCCTTTCCGGCTATTGTGGGTCGGAGAGTGGATTGAATCTGGCGTGGAAGCGCAAGCAAAGATCATAGAGCGCTCTATGATCTTTGAGCGCAAGTGTTGCTTCTGTCCACTTACATGGCCATTAGGAATCACCAGCGAGGAGTTGACTTCAACTGCTCAGAGCAGCACTCAACTCGACTGTATAATCTTTGTGTGTGACTGTGTAACGAATAGTATTGTGGGTAGTCATGAACTACCGCCCCCTTCTCCCACCCCTCCACTCTTCATCTAATCCTTTTCTCCACAAGGGGAATCACCCTTTCAGACAACTAAATGAACGCACCTCCATTCAAGAACAAACACGAGTATAGGATAGAGACAGAAGGGACTGCAGATTTAATTCAGAAACAAGGAACAGTAGATGCTTGTTTACCAATGAAAAACACGAAATGCTGGAGTAACTCAACGGGGCAAGCTGCATCCACAGAAAACATAGATAGGTGACATTGGAGGGAAGGTGGGTATGACAGAGGGGAAGCAGTTAGAGGGAAGGTTGTGAAACTGTCTTCGTAGGGAGGAGGAGAACTTCTTCAAAGTCTGAAGAACGGTCTCGACCCGAAACGTCGCCTATCTCCTTCGCTCCTTAGATGCTGCTGCACCCGCTGAGTTTCTCCAGCTTTTTGTGTAACCCTAGATAGGTGACATTGCTGGTCGGGACTCTTCTTCAGGCATTTTGATTTAATTTAATGATTAAGGATATTTTTTTAAATAGACCTACAAACCAAGACAACTTTGGGATGTGGGAGGAAATTAGAGCACTGGGAGGAAACCCATGAAGGAAGTATGTGCAACTCGACATAGACAGCATCGAGGTCAGGATTGAACCCGGGTCTCTGGTGCAGTGAGGCAGCAGCTTTAACAGCTGCGCGCTGTGCCGCCCTGTGCAGATGCTAGGATCTAAATGGCTGCAGGAAAACTCAGTGGACAAGACAGCATCTGGGGAGGCCAGTCAACGTTTGGAGTGGAGTCCCTCAATCAGGACTGAGAGTGTAAAGATGAGATCATATAAAAAGGCGAGAGGGAGGGGTGAGGCACGTGATAGGTGGATTCAGGTGAGGATGGGGCTGTTGGGGAGGGATTGCTGGAGATAAACAGACACAAGAAGATGATTAATTGAGACAACAGGCTGCAGATTATGGAATGGAATTATTTATACCATGCTCATAAGTGAAATAAGTTGAGAGCTAGAAAGAACAATATGTCCATGGAGTGAAATAAAATAGATAGGAAGATGATTGCTGTTATTCTGGCATAAACATTCTTATCTGCTCCGGCAAGTTAATCGTCTATCAGGATGCCCTGTCAAGACATTTAGAAAACATTATGGAGTAGAGTTAGCCTGGGTTTATGAAAGAGAAGTGAGAAACACCAAAGTATAGATGCTGGAATCTTGTGTAAAAATGCTTGAGTAACTCAGAAGGTCAGGAAGTACTTCTGGATGACTTGGATAGGCAATGTTTATGGTTGGGACCTTTCTTCAGACTGATTGTACAGGGGGAAAAAGCCTGGCAAGTGATAGGTGGAGAGGGGATGTTGATTGGCAGACGGGTGGACGAAGGCTGCGAAACAAAAGTGTGTCAGATAAAAGTGTTCATTTTGTCATCCTTTTCTCTCATTTCTGTTTCTAACCTTTGTCCGCTCATCTGCCAATCAACCCCCCCCACCATACAGCAATTATATAGGGCTTTGGTGAGGTCATATTTCGCTTGGGCAGCTTATAACCCAGCAGTAGAAGTTTTGAAATATCTCTAACATCAATGAACCCTAACTTTCCTTCTCTCTCCATCCCTCCCCCACCCTAGTTCTCCGACTAGTTTCAATGTTATTCAGCTTAAGTTTACTGATTGTATGCCCCCTTCCACTCAACTAACACTGCACCATTCTACATTTCCTTATCATCGTCTGCGTTGATCTGTCATTTTCACACCTTACCTCTCCATATCTCTAGACTCCCTCTCCCCTGACTCTCAGTCTGAAGATGGGTCTCAACCGGAAACATCACCCATTCATTCTCTCCTGTGATACTGCCTGTTCTTCTGTACTCCAGTATTTTGTGTCTATCTTTGGTAATCTCATATCTGAAATGTTGTGTATCATTTTGGTCATGTAAATAATGATATATTGGCTTCAGAGAGTGCAGTGAAGCTTATACAAAGTTGTTAGCTGAATTTACTTATAAATTCTAACACCTGAAGCATTCTATCTAGTTTCAGATGCCACACCTTTGGAAAGATTTAGAGAAGGTGCAGCAGAGATTTAAGATATAAAAAGTGGTGAATTTAGGTCGAATGGAGAATCTGGGCTTGATCTCCTTGAAACAAAAGTGTTCGATGCAGCAAATAATGAAGCTGTTTAAAATTACAAAAGGCAGTAGAGTCTGGAAGCAGGGAACAGTCTGAGAAGTGTTAAAGAAGGAACTGCAGATGCTGGAGAATCAAGAGTACACAAAAGGCTGGAGAAACTCAGCGGGTGCAGCAGCATCTAAGGAGCGAAGGGAGCGAAGGGATCCCCCCCTGTCTGCCTTACGCAAAGACCGCTCACTCCGCAACTCCCTTGTCAATTCTTCCCTTCCCTCCCACTCCACCCCTTCCCCGGGCACTTTCCATTGCAACCGCAAGAGATGCTACACTTGTCCCTTCACCTCTCCCCTCCACTCCTTTCAGGGACCCAAGCAGTCCTTCCAGGTCCGACAGAGGTTCACCTGCACCTCCTCCAAACTCATCTACTGCATCCGTTGCTCCAGGTGCCAGCTGATCTATATCGGTGAGACCAAGCGGAGGCTTGGCGATCGTTTCGCCGAACACCTCCGCTCGGTCCGCAATAACCAACCCGACCTCCTGGTGGCTCAGCATTTCAACTCCCCCTGCCATTCCGTATCCGACCTCTCGGTCCCGGGCCTCCTCCACGGCCAGAGTGAGCAACACCGCAAGTTGGAGGAACAGCACCTCATATTCCGCTTGGGGAGTCTGCATCCTCTGGGTTTAAACATTGAATTTTCTCAATTCTGTTAACCCTTGCTGTCTCCTCCCCTTCCCACCTCTCCCTCAGCCCTCGGGCCCCGGCATTCCTTCTCTCTCTATCTCTCCCCCACCCAAGTCACACTACCGTCTCATTTTCACACTACAAACAGCTTACAATGGCCTGTTTCCTTTATCATTGATACTTTTTTGCATATCTTTCATTCATTGTGCTTTATCTCTCCACATCACCATCTATATCTCTCGTTTCCCTGATCCCTAACCAGTCTGAAGAAGGGTCTCGACCCGAAACGTCGCCTATCTCCTTCGCTCCTTAGATGCTGCTGCACCCACTGAGTTTCTCCAGCCTTTTGTGTACCAACAGTCTGAGAAGGGTTCTTAATCAAAACATCACCTATTCCTTTTCTCTATAGATGCTGTCTGACCCGCTGTGTTACTCCATCACTTTGTGTCTATCCTCTACCTTGAGTACTTTGTTTTTACTCAAAAACAAGTCAAAGTCAAAAGAGTTTATTGTCATGTGTCCCTGACAGGATAATGAAAATCTTTCTTTGCATAGCACAACAGAACATAGAAGGCATTGACTACAATTCTATACATAAATACACCCATGACTTAATAAATTAATAAAGTGCAAATAACAGATGGAGGGATATTAGTGTTCAGAGTTCCAAGCCAGGTTTAATAGCCTGATGGCTGTGGGGAAGTAGTTATTCCTAAACCAGGTTGTTGCAGTCTTCAGGCTCCTGTACCTTCTACCCGAAGGTAGCAGGGAGATGAGTGCATGGCTAGGGTGGTGTGGGTCCTTGATGATGCTGCCTGCCTTTTTGAGGCAGCGACTGTGATAAATCCCCTCGATGGAAGGAAGGTCAGAGCCGATGATGGACTGGGCAGTGTTTACTACTTTTTGGAGTCTTTTCCGCTCCAGGGCGCTCAAGTTGCCGAACCAAGCCACGATGCAACCAGTCAGCAAGCTCTCTACTGTACACCTGTAGAAGTTAGAGAGAGTCCTCCTTGACAGACCAACTCTCCGTAATCTTCTCAGGAAATAGAGGCACTGATGAGCTTTCTTAATAATTGCATCTGTGTTCTCGGACCAGGAAAGATCTTCACAGATATGCACGCCCAGGAATTTGAAGCTCTTGACCCTTTCAACCATCGACTCGTTGATATAAACAGGACTGTGGGTCCCCATCCTACTCCTTCCAAAGTGCACAATCAGTTCCTTGGTTTTGCTGGTGTTGAGGGCCAGGTTGTTGTGCTGGCACCATATGGACAGTCGCTCGATCTCTCTTCTATACTCCGACTCATCCCCATCAGTGATACGTCCCACAACAGTGGTGTCGTCAGCGAACTTGATGATGGAGTTCGCGCTATGACCGGCTATGCAGTCATGAGTATAGAGTGAGTACAGCAGGGGGCTGTACAGAAAACACAGAATCTGTAGTTTCTTGTGTCTAAAAATACAGGTGATTGCATATTAAGTCCAGATGTGGAGTTTCGACAATTCCTTTCTCTCTCCACAGATGCTGCTGGACCTGCTGAGTTTCTCCAGCAGATTGTTTGTGAGTCTGCAGACTCTTGAGACTACAGATGCTCAGAGGCAAGAAATACATTGGCAGATATAGTGATACTCTACTGTAAGCGTGCAAAGGGAAGACTGGATAAGGATCAGCAAGCGGAGGTGAATACAGACAGGTTGCCCTTATGTAAGTAAGGTATGTTACAATACCTACCTTTAGCAGCGCTGCAGTTCTGCCGCTCCCCGTGTGCGCAACTTTGGCGCCTTTCAGAGGGGGGCGGGTTTAAAATGCCGATTTTTTCTAGGCAGTCCAAATCAATCCATGTCGGGCGATTTCGTCGCTAAAGAGAAATTGCTCCGACATTTCATTCATAAAGGTATTTTTAAACTACGCTAGATTAAACTAGAGTAGTTTAAAAATCATCTTCTAAAGCTCTGAATGGCGACAGCGGAACGGACCTAAAGTAGGCGATAAAAGAAGCTACACAGTTTATTTTTACATAAAAACTTGGTTTTTAGGGAGGCTTTAATCACATTTTCATGTTGCGAAAAGGGGTCCAAAAAAAAGTATGAACCGACTGTATTTTTCATACCGACTTCACCGCAAACCACAACGTTCTAATCCACCACATTCCACTAAAACCCACTCGCTAGTTGATTTAAATGGCCATTAATTTACAGGCATTAAACATTAAATTCCTTCCATTTGGCCTATCAATTCATGAAAATGAGATTTAAAAATTATGTTATATTGTGGATTATTGTGTGAATGTTATTTGGACACTTAGGCAATTTAAAAAAAGTTTATCTTTTCTTAAGAAATGGATAGATGTTTAGATCTACTCATTGAATTTTGTAATTAGCTACAATTAGATAACTAACTAATTATATGCTTTAATTTCAGGTCATCCGAGTAAGATTGTTTCATATTTGTTTCAGAATGCTTCAATCTATAGTAACTGAAAATTTCATTGAGTTCTCTTAATTTTTAAGAAAGTTATGGGCTTTTAACTTTTCCAGATCACAGCTTTTGAGTTAAGTCAATTGAAAGGCAATGGGGAACAGGATGCTAATTTCCGAGTATGAAAATGGTCATAACTTTCTTAATACTGAAGATATGAAAGTGAATTCGGTGTCAAATTTAAATTATTTTTATGCTTTATCTGATGGGATAAATTGCAGACTTGATTTTTTAAATCTCAAAATTTTGTAACATTGCTAATGCAAGGAGGTACCTACTCCACCAGCCTCCTGCGCTGCAGCCATTTTGCGTCAGGCTCACCCCGTCTCCCTGACAACCTCTCCACTTCCCTCACCACTGCCCCGCCCCCGTCACCCTGACAACCTCACCCTCTCTGACAACCCAAGTCCTCCGGACAACTGCCCTCGCCCTGGCAACCTCCCCCTCTCCCCTGATAACCTCCTCCTCAGACAACCTCCCCCTCCTCCCCTGACAACCGCTCCCTCCCTCGCCCTGACAACCGCTCCCTCCCTCGCCCTGACAACCTCCCCCTCCTCCCCTGACAACCTCCCCCTCCTCCCCTGACAACCTCCCCTGACAACCGCTCCCTCCCTCGCCCTGACAACCTCCTCCCCTGACAACCGCTCCCTCCCTCGCCCTGACAACCTCCCCCTCTCCCCTGACAACCTCCTCCTCAGACAACCCCCCTTCCCTGACAACCTCCCCCTCCCTCCCCCCCTTCCCTGACAACCTCCCCCCCTTCGTCCTCTCCCTGGCAACCCTTGCCACGCCCCCGTCTCCCTGGCGACGGGCGGTGGGTATTCTGGGCTGTGGCGCCTTCCCGCCAACCAGCGCCGTGCTCCCAGGATGCGCGGCGCGGAGACGGCGTGTGGCGGCGGTTGGAGCGGCCGGGCGGCCATTTTACCCGCTGCCTCTGGCGCGCCCGGCATCGGCACCGGGGTAGGGCGAGAGGGAGAGGATCCTTTCCCGCCGCGCTGTCCACCTTCCATCGTCCAACGCTCCTTCCTTCATCGCCGCCGCCGATGCTGGTGCCCGAGAAGGGGAGATGAAGCTGACGGACAACGTGCTGCGCAGCTTCCGAGTGGCCAAGGTGTTCCGGGAGAACAACGACAAGATCAACTGCTTCGACTTCTCTCCCAACGGCGAAACCCTCATCTCCAGCAGCGACGACGACTCTATCGTCCTCTACGACTGCCAGGAGGGCAAGTGAGTGAAACCATCGGCTCCCCTCGGCCCGGGTACGAGTCCGCACCGACCACGAGGCCCGCGGCTCTCGGCCTCGATTTTCACAAAGGCCGGGCCCGTGTCCGGGGCTCTGGCTCCCGCCTGGTCCTGGCCGGCACAGCACGAGAAGCTGCAGCATCAGCTGTCATTTAATATTTATGGAGCCTGTAGTGCTCGTGTTAACCCCATCGGGTACCTCATGGCCCACTTAATCGGAATGAAAGCAAAGCGACCTCCATCCCGGGGGACCGACCGAGGAGAATGTCGGGGTGATCGAACAGTAGTAATAGAAGAGTAGTATTACAGTAGTGGGATAAAACCAGTAATACAGCGGTAGGGAAATAAAGCATTTATATACTGGCGGAGTAATATAGCAGTAGCGTAATATAGTAGTAGGATGTTATAATGGTATTGTAGTAGGGTGTTATCGCAGTTATATCGACGTGTTTGGAACAGGTAGGTGCAGAGAGGGTAATAATATATTACAATGTAAGGGACATGTTAATGCTAGCAATGTCCCATCTTTGACCTTTAGTTGTCTGGTAGTTGCCCTGAGATCTCGCTTCTGTGGAAATTTGTACCGAACTTCAGTTAGTTGTGACAAATGGGAATTGTGTATGGCAAGGCATTAAATATGGCAATATTCTGTGGTAGTAAGGCACATACATCATATAGGAAGAGAACCTGTGTGTTTGTGGTGCTTTCAACCTTGCAAAGCCATTCCCAAGGCACCTGACTAAGTAACCAGGTGAAATATCCATACTGAGCTAAAGGAGCAGCTACTTAAGTGGCGAGTGAGAGCTTGGTTGTTGAATTGGGGTTTAGAGGTGGGGGTGGGTTACATTTAGAGGACCTAGTTTCAGAGTTTTTGGCTGGGTTTAGAGACAAGGATTGGGGGGAAAGCTGTCTGCGAGTGGTAGGGTGGACGTTTGTGAGATTAGAGTGGAAGAAATGCATGCTGGTTATTGGGCTGAAAAGGTTAGTATTGGAAGAAACAAAGTTGTAATTGAACACAAGTACAAGTTCATGCAATGTGTCCATTCTTTATTGAGATTTTTTAAACGAGAAATGGTTTGTTCTATTTCCTTACCCATTCTTGGTTTGGCACTATGCTGTGATAGCTGCTCATTGCAGACATAAATCTTGGCAGTTTTAATGCTAGTGGTGCAGTCATTATATCTGTTGAGGGGTTACAGTTCCTGATTATCTCAGGCCATAACCCCACTTGCAGTTTTCCAATCATATGGGAGAGATGTATTGGAATATACAATTAATGAAGGTTAGCCTTGTGGTTTCGGTGCAGGTATTAAATGCCCCAATTCATAGCGCACACGTGCCTTTTTAGCAGATGGGAACATCGGAAAGTGAATGTTATCAGGATATGAATGTGATCTATGCCAAATTACTTGTTCCCTACAAAGGGTGTTTCAAGACTTTTCTTCGTGTAATTAGTTTACAAGAGGATGTGAATGATACAGGTCCAGTGGGCTCTACATGTTCTACAATGATAAAACTGATTTTTATTTGTTACTTTCATCATTGCAACCAAGATGGTCCATTGAAGGACTATGGCAGTAAATTAGCAAGTACATGATGCTGTGTATAGGTCTCTAGTACTTTTACTTGTGCTAACGGATAAAATATTATGCACTTGCCGACTACCTTGGCTGTAATCATTATGCCAGCTTACAAGGTTATTTTTTGTTAGCATATCCAGAAAATAAAAAGCATCCTCACTGAATATCGACCCAGAAGGCTGTTCCAGCTCTGCTGTATCCCCTTGCAAAATTGTCAGAAGGTAGTTTTGAGCCATACATCTTGTCATTAAGAGGAGTAAGCCAAAGACTACCTATTTTAGAATAATATGCAAAATATTTCCCACTAATTTCACGTTTAAATAAACACATAGGAGTAAGAGGAGGACTAAAGCCAACTGTAAGAAAATAGATTGAAATAAACTAATTTCAGTGACTGGTTTCGATGAATGGTTGAAGTTATAGTCAGAGATGTATCCGGGTCGGGCAGCATCTGTTGGTAGAGTGGGCAAGCTACCTTCTGAGTTGAGGCGCTTCTTAAAACTCCAAGGTAAATTTGTGCAGCACAGAATGCTCCCTTTGGTCCACCTTGTCCAAGTCAACCATTTTTTTCCCATCTTTGCAAGTTGCATTGCCAGGTGAGGTGCTGGATGCAGATATAATAGTGGTATTTAAGAACCATTGAGATAGGAATTTGGGTATGCAGGCAGTGTTGCAATATGGATCAAGTGCAGACAGATAAGTTATTAATTTGGCTTGGCATTATAGTCGGCGCAGACATTGGGCCGAAGGGCCTGTTCCTGTACTGTTCTATCAAAATACAGTTCACTTGAATTTTGCTAAGTTAATTCACATTTCACCTTCTACCTTATCCTCATGTTCCAGTTTCTCATTTCTTCCTGTAGAGTATATGAGAATTGTTATTTTCAAAAAGAACCCGTTAAACTAATGCAAATGCTTCAACATAATTAGCTATTCATCTGAATTATTGCATCGCTGTACTGGATTGCAGAGATTTCATTTAATTAATATCTGACCTGTGCAAGTCAGCAATGTGATTGCTAGATTATTATTCCCTGCTTCCTTTGGGGTCAGTTGCAAGTGCCGACCAGACTAATCTTTGCTCTTTGCATAGAATAGAGGGGCATCTGATTTGTCGTAGGCAAGATTAGTAGTTGCTGTCAAATCTTAAGACGCTTGTTTCAAAATTATTTATTGTAATCAATGCCATGGAGGACCCACTAGGGTGTTTTGCTGCTTATGCAATCAAGCCAATAATTTTGATCACACTTTTTCCACTTAATTCCTGGACACAAATATTCCAAACTAAAATCAAATTATAAATTTTTGCCGCAACAAATGTCACCATTCAGCTGATGTATATCTTTCTTATCTGTTAGGCCAAAGAGGACATTGTACAGTAAGAAGTATGGAGTTGATCTGATTAGGTACACACATGCAGCAAACACTGTGGTTTACAGCTCAAACAAAATTGATGGTAAGTAATGTTTAAAATTCTGGCTTTCAGGTACGTGCTGCTTTGACATTCTTGAGGCCTGGTTGTTCTTTGCTTTATAAAATAGTCACAATATAAAGTCCTTCTGTCACATAAATCCAAACACTAGATCTGATTAATAATTTGTACAGTAATGGCACATTCAATTAATCATTTATATATCTTTAGACCTGTGATTTTCTATAGAGCCCCAACTATGTTAACTAATCGCTTGTTTTTTCTTTTCTCCTCACGTTTCATGCTATAATTACACTTGGAGTAATGACTTGTTGATGAAAAAAACATCATTTTGAAATATTTTGATCAGTTGGATGTTAGGACTGTTTAATGATTGAATTGTATCTCCAATGTAAAATATTGATGTTGAGAATAATAGTTATGGAGGAAGGTGATTTGATGAATATTGGCTTGTACACTTGTTTATCGAGCCACAATTTTGCCTAATGTTTGTAGGAATCCTCAATAAATGCTGAACCTACACAGCAAATTTGTCTTAGTGATGTTATAATAGTAAGAGTCATAGGCAGCATGGACACAGCCCGTAAGCTCAACATCTATGCCGACCAGCTGGTCCCATTTCCATGTGTTTCCCCCTTACCCCTCTCAAGCTTTCCTATCCATGTCTGTGTCCCAGTCTTTCAACTCCTTCTGGCAGTTTGTTTCACATGCCTGCCGTTCTCTTGTGGAAAATGTTGTCCCTCAGAGCCTCCTGAATCTTTCCCCTCTCACTTTAAGCCCGTGCCCTCTAGTTTTAAGGGCCTGTCCAATTTGCCAATTTTTTTTTTTTGCCGACTGCCGACATCATTGACTAACCATCAGGTTACCGAAAAATTTGCAGCAGTGATGTGGCGTGATGATTTCTGACACGCGGTGGTTTTTTTTTATTGTCGCAACGTTTTTTGTCACTGCTGGGTTTGAAATATTCAACATTTTTTGGCGACACTGATAGGACGCCGGCAGTCACCAAAAAAAATAGCTAAGTGGGACAGGCCCTTTAGGCACCCTTCTGTGCCCAAAAGACTAACCATTCACCCTTTCTATGTCACTCATGATTTAGTATATCTCTATAACGTAACCCATGGTCTCATACACTCCAGGGAAAAATCTCCGGCTTATTCAGCCTCTTCATATAACTGAAGCCCTCCAGTCTTGGAATCATTCTTGTGAATCTTGTCTGCACCTCGTCCATCGTAAAGGCATCCTTCCTGTACCTAAGCAACATGAACTACATGAATATTCCAAGTGTGGTCTCAGTCATGTTTTGTACATTTGTTAGAAGACTATTTGTATTACATTTGGTAACCTTTGAACATACTAATTATTCTATGAATATAGATATTCCAATTTGTGGTTTTGTTTCGCTTTTAATATTCAACATAAACCAACTCAAGACCTTTTTGTGACGATAGTCCACTGTGGGTGTACTTTGGTTATAAAAGCAATGGATCTATTCTGTAATTTATATCGAGGACAATGAAATAAACTTGGTTGTTAGCCTTGTGACTGACTGCAACACAATATCCTTTCCTCTTGCTGTGTCTGGCACGCTGCAGGTTTTCTAGTCAGACGTCCCTGTCTCTTCTGACTGCACCATACTTTTGTGTGTTTTTTTTAAAAGGCATGCCAGCCAACAATCCCTTGAGCTACATTTTGTATTATTCATTAGTAGCCTCCTCCCTTTCAACAGATTAACTTTTTTCCTATCCTTGTTTGCTTTCTTGCAGTCTGAACCAAAATGGAATTTTCACATTTGCTGTCTAGCATACTGTCAGAATTGTCTTTTTCAGTCACGGCCCTTCCTATATCTCAACTCATCCTTTTGTTCTCTTCATCTGTTAATCGGGTTTTTATCTGTTTCTCTAATTGCTGGTACTTTGTTGGATCTAATGTACTTGACCTGTCCTCAGTTATGTATGCTTCCAGCATAACACCAATATCAATTACTCACCATCAATCCGAATGAGTCAAAAATGCTGCTTATGCAGCCATTCATTGTTAATATTTTTACTTAACATTATTTATACATACTGCGATTCCTTTGACAAATTTTACAATACTGTTCCATTAGTACAAGGATATCAAAACTTCAAGACTTATTAGCAACACTTGAATAGCTTATACATTAAAACCTGGTTTTGTTTGTGCCAAGTCTAATACATGGCTCTGATCATTGTAGACTTCTGTTGTTGAGGTATTCCGTATCAGAAGCTTCATCTGTACGACAAACAAGACACCTGCCCTGTGGTTTTGGGACTGCTCAAGTTGTACAGAAATGCAATTGTTGGAAGCAGTTGATGTATTTGCTTAAATTTGATATTGAAATTTAATTGCGATTGAATCTGTCTTGACACTGTTCACTGCTGTATTAAGTTACATAATTTTGTTTGTCTGAATGACCAATGATATCATGATCTGATAATCCTTCTGTGGAGAAAAAATAATAATCTATCAGCCAATGTTGATCTTTCCTGAACAATGAGGATTTTCAAAAGTTAATTAAGTATATGGAATTGTAAATTGGGTGCGTTCAATGCCTTGAATATTATGTTTATCTGGAACACTTCTCCAGAAAAAGCTAGACAATGTGGATCAATTGATTGCTGAATCAAAATCAATTACTGTTCTCTGCCTTTGAAAAGTTATAGTGGCCCAGTTGAAACAACTCTGATCAAATGACATAATTCACTTTTGAAAACCAACTTGTCATAGGTGTTCTGTATTTGCGGAATTTTAGTATTGCTATCCTGTTTCCTGTGTGATCAACCAATGCACCGGATGTCTATGCTACTATCTGTGCCTGTGCAGAGGTAGTTGTTTGTACAGTTTGAGGGTTTGTGACACCACCCGGTTGATGGAGTTAACTGTACAAGCCACTGCCTTGCCTGGGCCAGAGACTTACATCACCTGAAGAGACTGAGAGCTCTAGTTTGGATGTGCCAGGTATCTTCTGAAGATTAAAGGAGCCACTCTAAGTATATCAAGTTACTTTTTATTTGAAGTTATGAATAAACCTGTTAAGATGAACATTTTAATGTGTGTTGGATCCTGCCGATTTTTGCAACCTGCAACACATAATTGAACTTGCTTCTTGCAGGAAAAAAAACCTTCAGATTTTTGTTCAAGGTGGGATGCAAATATTAATTGGCTTGCAAATCTTGATCAAGCATAATTTGGATTCTGTATCTTCATTTGGAAAATCAACAGATGAATTTCATGAATCTTGTCATTATTACCCACAACATGCGATAAAGAGGGCCGATCAGTTTATGAATGATGGCCTGTAATTCATATGTCCTCTTTGCAAAATCTCTGTTGCTGGAAGTGGGAGACTTTCTGCTCATCTTCAGCATTAAAAATAATGCCTCCTTTGGAAGTGCTCAAGCATATAAGGTATGAGTGTTCAAGGAACAGTGTGCTACCTAATTGTTTATTGGCCTCAGAAGTAAATTGTTTTTCATATTTTTCATGATTTTGCCATGATAGTAGCTCAGGCCTAATCGAAGGTGCAGCAACAATTTAGCTTCAGGTAGTTTCAGAACAAGAAAAGGGTGCTGCCAGACTTAATTCTCTAATGCCAAATTATGTCATGCAAATAATCTTCAACTAGCCACCACTTATAAATGTCTTCAGGAGCAATATATGTTTGGAATAGACGGAGCCAGGTGACCTTCAAACCATACCTGCGTCTGATAAATGCTGTTTTTAGTACAAAAAAGTGAGGCTGGAATTAACACGCGGTGCATCACTTGTAGTGTCACAGAAGCAAAGAACAACAAATAATTTTTACTTTCTAATTTTAAAGCAAAGGTGATAATGTTAGCCATGTACCGTAGATATTTACTTTTAAATTGCCTATCTTGTTTCTTTTCAGATACTATTCGTTACTTGTCACTTCATGACAACAAGTACATTAGATACTTCCATGGTCACAGTAAGAGGTAAGCAAAAAATTCAAATGGCCCACCAATTTGGGTGATATTGAGCTAGTGTCGACATCTAGTGGACCAGCAGGTCATCTTGGAGAGAGCAAGTTTACCACCAGCTGCATCTTGACACAACTGTGGAGATGCACATGAACATATTTGATCACATCCATCACCTACTTTTTTTACACCTTACCAAACTTGAACACATCCATTCCATTATTTGCCCTCATCAGTTTGTCAATGTCAGCTTGAGCATCAAGACCTCAAGGAAAGAGGTAGGCTGTTTGGTTCAAGGTTTATTGGTTGGTGGAGCTCGCTGTCCATGAGATTTTGAGCAATTGTTCAAAGTTACTTTTCAAGTTAATTCACCAACTTTTAATTTTTGGAAAGTCCAGCTTTTACATCTGTCATGTCACCAATGTAAAAATTATTATTTTGCACAATACTACAGTATTAATCTGATTAAAAATGTATTAGGTTATTTTAGTGTGCAAAATAACAAATTGAAATTTCCAAAAGATAGACACAAAACGCTGGAGTAACTCCGTGGGTCAGGTAGCATCTCTGGAGAATTAAAATTCTCAGTAGAAGATCTTGACTGTCTCACAAACCATGGTGCAGCAAAAGTGTCAAAGTCGGTCATTGTTGCAATCCATCTTGCTTTTATATTTACTTTATTCTTGAATGTATAGTGTGATTTGTGTATGCTTTTTAGTTACGTTGAGTGCATTGAAGTGTCACTGGTTTGTAAAGGTTTTGCTATTTCTTTGTTTACATAGCATATTTGACCGATTATTTGATGAAAGAGCCAAGTTACCTTCAAGGAATATCCTTGGAACCCATTCGGTGTTTCCTAATTACAAATATGAGATAGCTATGTCTGAGGTTTTCCCCAGTAGGCACTAATTGGCACTTTCCCTTTTTATGCCATTTGCTTTTTAATGAAACTCCTTATAACATGGTTATATGTATGATTGTATATCACAGTTGTGCATTAAACCCCAGTCGACGTGAAATATTTGAATGTGCAGTCGAAGGTAGATTGACAAGTATAGTTGAGTAATTTATCCAATGCACATTGCCAGTGGTACATTTGGGAGGGACTGAAGAATTCGGAAACTAATGCACATCTCGCTTTCAAAATAGAAAAAATAAGTCCCAATAAGCTCATTATTTCTTGATTGCCTTTCTCTGTTGCTTCAGAAAATATTAAGAATATATATATCAGTCTTTCATTTGTTAGTCTGCTGAAATGTTTTATTTTGTCCACTTTTACATAATCTGAAAATGACAAATATTGGTAACTAATTGTGTACTAAAGTAAACTCCATTCATTTGAACTTTGTTGATGTGCAGAAAATAGCTGTTTTACAATTGTATTCTTTCTTGCGCGTTTTAGGGTTGTGGCGCTATGTATGTCTCCTGTGGATGACACCTTTATGTCTAGTTCTTTGGATAAAACTATCAGATTATGGGACCTCAGATCACCCAATTGCCAGGTATGTTTTATTCGCTGTAGACATAAATGCTGGAGAAACTCAGCGGGTGCAGCAGCATCTACGGAGCGAAGGAAATGGGCAACGTTTCGGGCCGAAACCCTGTCATCTGTCATCTATATAACTTAATTTCCATTTGGAAAATGGGAATTAGTTATCAATTTTTTTAGCTGGTAGACTGTTGTCTCTGTTTATATTTATACATTATTAATCTTATCTTGCACCAGAATTTGAGCACATAACTAAAGTGTACATTTTTGTGTAATATTGTGTGCAGGTGAGTTAAGTGGCTGTGGTGGATGTAACTGAAAGGGGATCCTGGCAGAATAACCTGGAGTTCCTATTGATTTGGCTGACGTCTTTAAACAATTGACACTTGTTTGTCACTTTTGGCAAAAATAAGAAGAATTACATTTGAAGTATTCTTAACTGCAGAGGTTCAGTTTTAGGGTCTGAGCATTGCAAATATTTACTTAGCTTTCATGCAATCTAACTGTTACTTGGTCATGGGGATCATTTTTGGAAATGTTTATCACGATCAAACAAATGCAGAACAATGAAGGTAGACAAAAATGCTGGAGAAACTCAGCGGGTTGCAGAACAATTCTGATTTATCCTTGAATGTTAAGCACGTTTTGTATTAAGAAAAATAGTCAGTTACTCTATTTTAGAGGTATTGTATTCACTGTTGTCAACACTTCAATAAGTAATTAGTTAGCTGCAAACTCTTGGACTGCATTGTGATTGTGAAAGATACAAATAGTTTTATATATTTTCCCTCTATAATCCGAGGTCAAATAAATAAATACTTGGCTTATTAGTATGTTGACTGGAAAAGTACAATTGAAGTAAGCTGTGTTGAATATTGTGTTAGCAGCAATATAGTATACAGAGTATATTCCTGAAATGTTATTACAGGGTAAGCGTGTTTAGCTTTTCCAGGGAGAAGACATGCTTTTCCAAACATACCGAAATTGGAAGAAATCATCTTTCATTTACCTTCCAATGGCGAGTATGGAGCAGGAGACTTGGCAGATCAGTTCTTTTTGCACAAATGTACAGTACAGAGAAACAATGGAAAGAGGAAGTTGACATCATAATTTAATCATAGATTCACCTTTTAAAGTGGCGTGGGTGCAGAAAAAACAGTGTAATCTGTCACAATTTTCCATCTTTAATCTTCTTGCCCTTTTTCTACTTTTGTCATTTGTCCAGGGCTTAATGCATCTTCAAGGGAGGCCAACGTGTTCTTTTGATCCTGAGGGACTTATTTTTGCAGCCGGCGTGAATTCTGAGATAATTAAACTTTATGATTTGCGGTCATTTGACAAGGTAAACATTTTCAGCCATATCGGTTAACTTTGTCTTCAATAGTTCATCAGTTGCCTTGCATCTAGCAAAATGAAGTGCAAATTCTAATTATTTTATCGCACCAGTTTCTATGAGTGTTAGAGAATGCAGGGTTTGTTTGAGACTGAAAGTGTCCACAATCCAATTGTGAGCTGTTGCTTATGTTGTGTGTGGAAACCAATCATATATGCATTACTTGGCTGTGATTTCTGAATTGAGCAATAACCGATGGAACAGTATTTGGTTACATTATTGCCACCTTTCAATGTTTCACTGTATATGCAATGGATGGTCGAAGAATGCTTTGAAGCATTGCGTTAGTGAGTTGCATGTGCAGATCCAATTTATATTTGGGTTCATTTGTTTCTCAATTCTATTAATGTTTTTTTTTGGGGGGGGGTGAGGTGTGCATATAGAAGAAATGATAATTTTGAGAAATGGAGCTTTGAAATAAAAGCAGAAAATGTGAGGATGCCTTATCAGGAAGCATCAGTGGAGAAAAGCAGCTAATGTTTTACAATGCCAACTTCATCAAAACGATAAAGAGTAAAAATAAAACAACTTTTAAATTGTAGACCAGTGGATGGTGTTACTTTTCTCTATCACACGATGTAAAAACCTTATGGCTGTCTCTCACCAGTGGTGTAGAAAGGAACTTCAGATGCTAGTTTATACAGAGGTCTGAGGCTCTGGATGTCTTTTTGGGACCTTCGGAAGTCTTGCACCGCTGCTCTTTCCACAAATGCTGCCTGACTTGCAAGTTTATTAATCTTGTTTTTTATTATAATAATTCCTTTGTTTCTGAATTTTTGTTGGAACACCATTGACTCTTTGTTGTATGTATCTTCGTTTTTGTTCACTCTGACCAATAGTGTGCCACTCTCTGCATTTTAATGCCATAATCTCTTTGCCAAGTCTCTTTGATTTACATACCTTGTGTTTATGAAATGTTTTCTAGGAATGTAAGCCTTTTGTAAAATGGTGATATTGCCAGTAAGGTACGCTTCCTGTGAAGAAATATTTGTGCACTTGGCTGACTGCCTGCATTTGTGGGACGTATTCTAATAAAATATATTATTTCATGGGTGGTCAATTAGGCTTGTAACTGAATCAGTAACACATACCTTTTGGCAGTTCAACTCCGTTAACGCCTTGCTCAAGCTGACAAGGAGAAAGGAGTGCTGAATTCAAGCTGAAGCAAACAATTTTATTCAATGACATTAAAACTGGAAAATGATCCGATATTCCAACTTGTTTTGTCAGGGTCCTTTTGCCACATTTAAGATGCAGCATGAACGAACTTGTGAGTGGACAGGATTGAAATTCAGCAATGATGGAAAGCTTATGCTGGTCTCTACCAATGGTGGCATGGTTCGACTCATTGATGCTTTCAAAGGAGCAGTACTGCAAACGTTTGGGGTAGGTGGTTTCTTGTTATGATGGTGACCAGTAAACTGCTGGGAGAAGAGAAAACTGAGCATGCTGTCATTAAGATTATATTTTTAAAGAAAAACAATACAATTGAATGGCTTTCATTTCTCCATGTTATTTGACCTGTAGCTTTTGTTCCTGATTTGCTGCCTGACCTCAGGCTTTTAGATTCCTAATTTCTCTTTATTTTTATACCCGTGTGACAAGAACATAAGTGGCCACTTTCTCTCGAACGATATGACCTGCCAAAAGGAAATCCCTGCAGCTATGGGCAAATTGCAGCTGACCCTCATAGTAGAGCAAAGGGGCTCCATCAAACCCCATTATAATTTTAAAGGCTTTTTAAATACATTTCCATGAGGCTTCATCCAAAGTGAACTGTTTCTATAGTCCTTTATATTTGTGCCATCATCCTATTGGGTCTACTTTACGCTCATTATTGTGGGGCAGCCAAATTTCTGTGGCAATCAACTTATCTTTGATATGATTTTGTGCAAATTTATCAGGATACCCGCTTTTTATTTTTGTTAAATGTCTTTAAGGGATTCATGCACTTAATCCTACCTATTGTTCATATGCACCTTCAGTATTTTCCTTCCACTTGCTATTCCCAGAATATTGCACCCCATTTCTTCAGTTTAAACACAATCTGCCTGCTCTCTGCCCATTCCACTGCCTCTGTCCTCCCAAGTAATTTGCTTACCTTTGTTCATCAAATTAAAATTGTCACTTTCTGCTAACATGCAAATTGTGTGTTCAAAGAACATCACTGACGGTCCATATTTCAACTCGCCTTGGGTAATGGCCATTTAATTTGGTCTGTTTTTATAAGCCATTCCTTTATTTATACTGTTTGATATTTCATCAGAAACCACCTGGTGACCACCAGAAACCACCAATTAGCCTTTTAAAAAAACCATTATGCAATTTCATCTACTGAATTCCTTGTGCACACGGATAATTAAAATGTATGTCAAATATCATATCAATTTGTGGCTGAGTCTGTTTTAGAAAAGTTTATCATAATTGTATTGCGCCTCTGCTTCTATTAATAAAGCCTTGGATCACAAAGGTTTTAACTACTTTCTCAGATTGATTATTTCTTGAACTGTATTCTTGTACCCCTTTTGTGATTCTGCACTTTGCTTTATTATTGCATGTTCTCATTCATATCAAAATATTTCGCATCACGTCCTTTAATATATTTTAACTGATGCCTGTTCCTGCAATCTATTCACTTGAAGTCTGTTACTGTCTGCACAGTTCACTACCTCGCATTTTGTGTCAATGCTTGAGATAATATGGATGGGTGAAAAGAACATATCGACTTGTTTTCTACTTTGCTACCTTTGGCCTCAAATATGAAAGAATTATTTATATTTTGACTGCATAATGTGTAAATGCAATATTCACTTCTGAAGACGATTGTACTCTTGGAAAATAAAAGATCTGCTGTAATTTCTCAATCAGTGAAAACTGGTGGCTATTTTATGCTGAAATGTCTCTTCTAATGTTTTAGGGATTCAACAACAGCAAGGGTATTAGTTTGGAGGCATCGTTCACTCCAGATTCTCAGTTTGTGATGATAGGTAAGAAAGTCTGAACAACGCAATCTAACAGCTTGTACTTGTAGCAATTTCACCTAAAAACTGAAAATACTTATACGTTTTGTTATTATTTTGTTAGATTAGCACCAATGTATTTTGTGAAGTGCATCCCAAAGATGTGCAGGTTGATAGGTTTATTGGCTAAATCAACCCAATTTTAGATGGGTGGCAGGAGAATTGGGGAGACTCATAGAAACATAGAAACATAGAAAATAGGTGCAGGAGTAGGCCATTCGGCCCTTCGAGCCTGCACCGCCATTCAATGTGATCATGGCTGATCATCCAACTCAGTATCCCGTACCTGCCTTCTCTCCATACCCCCTGATCCCTTTAGCCACAAGTGCCACATCTAACGCCCTCTTAAATATAGCCAATGAACTGGCCTCAACTACCTTCTGTGGCAGAGAATTCCAGAGA
The DNA here is from genome assembly GCA_963514005.1 of Raja brachyura. The sequence goes on along the minus strand of OY740796.1, from coordinate 18,630,428 downwards.
CTCACGACTCTCTGTGTAAAGAATGTTTTCCTCATTTCGGTCCTAAAGGAATTCCCCCTTATCCTTAGACTGTGACCCCTTGTTCTGGACTCCCCCAACATCGGGAACAATCTTCCAGCATCTAGCTTGTCCAACCCCTTAAGAATTTTGTAAGTTTCTATAAGATCCCCCCTCAATCTTCTAAATTCCAGCGAGTACAAGCCGAGTCTATCCAATCTTTCCTCATATGAAAGTCCTGACATCCCAGGAATCAGTCTGGTGAATCTTCTCTGTACCCCCTCTATGGCAAGGATGTCTTTCCTCAGATTTGGAGACCAAAACTGTACACAATACTCCAGGTGTGGCCTCACCAAAACCCTGTACAACTGCAGTAGAACCTCCCTGCTCCTATACTCAAATCCTTTCGCTATGAATGCTAACATACCATTTGCTTTCTTCACTGCCTGCTGCACCTGCATGCCTACTTTCAATGACTGGTGTACCACGACACCCAGGTCTCGTTGCATCTCCCCCTTTCCTAATCTGCCACCATTCAGATAATAGTCTACCCTCATGTTTTTGCCACCAAAGTGGATAACCTCACATTTATTCACATTATACTGCATCTGCCATGCATCTGCCCATTCACTCAGCCTATCCAAATCACCCTGCAGCCTCCAAGCATCCTCCTCACACCTAACTATACCCCCCAACTTGGTATCATCTGCAAATTTGGAGATGTTGCATTGAATTCCCTCATCCAAATCATTAATATATATTGTAAATAGCTGGGGTCCCAGCACTGAGCCTTGCGGCACCCCACTAGTCACTGCCTGCCATTCTGAAAAGGACCCGTTTACTCCTACCCTTTGCCTCCTGTCTGCTAGCCAGTTCTCTATCCACATCAATACTGAACCCCCAATACCGTGTGCTTTAAGTTTGTATGCTAATCTCTCGGATGACTCGATGGGCATGCGAGAGGAAATAAGTTTGGAAATTAGTTAGAAGAAATTGCTCTGTGAGCCAGCATAGACTAGGTAGGTTTAATGGACTTTTACTGTTGCAAGTAAGAATTTCATTGTTCTGTTTATTACAAGAATGAATGAGTCACAAGAAGTATTTCAACTGTAGGGGTTGAATAAATATTCTATTGCACTTCAATGTAACAATATGTCATTGTCTGCAACTCTGCTTCAAATGAAAAGCCATCCCTTCACTACATCTGATAATTTATAGTAAGTGAAGCAAATTGTCTGCATGACTTGCATCTCAAGACAGCACTGTACTTCATTGTGATGCTATTAGAATTTTCATTTGACAGTATACTTGCAGAAGTGAAGTTTCCTCTCTTATTTTCCATTAAAATGCAATTGAATTGCTTTTTTGAACTGACAGTAGATGGTGGGTTGAATGAGACAAATTAAAATGCAATATTCTCTCTTTGTGATATATTACCATGATGTACCGTAATTAATTCCTTCAAGGTAAATTAAGCAAATCAGATCTTTTGGTTTTTACCTCTTTATGAAGAACTGCCTGGGCCTTCCTATCATTTCAAAGAGACAATTGAAAGGAACATCCAGTATTTTACTAAACGTTTCAATTGTTTAGAGAGATTGTGTGGAAACAGGGACTTTGCCCACTGTATCCACACCAATCATCCGCACTATTCCACCCTACACACTAGGGGCACTTGACAGAAGTCAATTAACCTGAAAAAAACTGCACGTGTTTGGAATGTGAGAGGAAACCGGAGCACCCGGAGAAAACCCATAGGGAGAAAGTATAAACTCTGCACCGTCAGCATCTAGTCAGGATCACAGGACCAAGTGTCTGGCACTGTGAGGCAGCAGCTCTACCGCTGTGCTGCCCTAATCACATAATTAAATTGTTCTTTATTTGGATCTTTTGTAGAATTTGGTCGTGACCACATTCCCCACAAATTAATGAAATGGCTGCCCAATTTAACCTGTATTGATTTGCAGGATCAGAGGATGGTAAAGTTCATGTGTGGAATGCTGAAAGTGGGTTAAAGGTGGCTGTCTTAGATGGAAAACATACAGGTCCCGTTTCTTGCCTTCAGTTTAATCCCAAATTTATGACATTTGCCAGTGCATGTTCTAACATGGTAAGTATGCATACATTTGTGCGTTTCAGCACCCATAAATTGAAATGAGAACCTGTCTTTGGGGGTGGGGAAGGGACACATTTGCAGTAATCTGGCACCATTGTCTCAAGAATATAGGTTGCCACTTTTACTGCGGGAAGACACTTGCTTTGGAAATTGACAAGCATTGCCTGACATATGGGCGAAATCAAATTTAAAAATGTCCGTGAAAATGTAATCCAGTTGTAACCTGGGGGGGCAGCAAGTAATGCCAACCACTCAAATGATCAGTAATCCTTCATTATAATGGACCATGGGGAAGGGATTGGTGTCTGTTATTGCCGATTGGCCGCTATAATCAAGTACGGAATTTGCTTCAACCACCTAGCAGTCACTCTGTCAAACAAGTTGTTTTGAAATACAAATTATTTTTAACAGCTAACATGTATCTTTATTACCACAAGCTAAAAATATTAAAGGCTGTTTGTTACATTGTTTAATAGTCAATTGGAGCGATTGTCAATTTCAATGCAGTGTCATTTTCTATAGCCTCTGCAGTGTAACTAGTAGCCTGTGTTCTTAAAGAGACAGTTGGCTATATCCAAAACCTATTATTGAGAGATCTCTAATTCGTAGGAATAACTATATTTTGAAAATATCTGTTCAATTTGAATGTAGCAACTCCCAGATGTTTCTATGATTTTTCTTTTGATTCCTCACTTGTACTGTTACTTTCTTTCCATTGTTGCTTGTTTAAACATTTTTCCCCAATTGATGCATTTCTTTTCATAATAAAACTAGATGAAGGATTTCTAGGAGTGTGCACTTTAAACTGTAAAATCTTAAACTCTCATAGTGTTGGAATATTTGGTAAATAATTGAACGATAAAATAGGGTTTGGGTTAACTTTGGTGTACTCTTGCGTAAGTTTCTAATAACTGTTTAACTTATTTTTGCAGGCATTTTGGTTACCCACGATTGACGACTGAAGTAAAAATTTGAATAATTTTTTAATAAACTCTTGAATCGGAGCCTGACTGAACCCAGAAATGTTTGGAGTCCAGGTTTTTTTTTTAAGGATTTCTTCGGTGAGAGTAGTTTGAATTTGATCACAGACCGATGATTCAAAATATTTTGCCTGGATGCTATTGGTAATACTAATGATGGTTACAGATACCTGCAGATACAGATGGGTACAAGAAGTACAAAAAAATGAAAATGGTGTCTCCAGATCTTTTGCATCCTTGCATGGTCTTTGGAATTTTGAACTTCCATTACTTCATTTCTTTCTTCTGAGCATGTGGAAACTTCATTGACACTTGTTTTTAAAACCATTCCTTGAAAATATGTGGATATTGTGAGTGGGTCATCACCAATTGTCTAAAAGCACAGCTGACCAGGAGGTTTTCGTGGTCAGTGCCATTGCTATGGTGATTTTTGTGACCAACAATTCTGCGGTTTCACGGTTTTAAGAGTCAAGAACCCATTGCAGTGTTTTGTTGTCAATGCTCTTCCAAAAATGATCTTGTTCAGATCAAATGGACGATTCTTTGAAAGACGAGCAAAAAACCTGGGAAAATGTACAGTAGTACGATGATTAGTATTTTGCTGGTAGGTGTCTATCATTTGCCTAAAGGGGAAACTTTCTCCTGAATTTTCCATCAATGTCTCATCTTTTTGGAAAAATCGAGTTGGTTCATTTGCTGTGGTATCAGAACCACTGATTATATCCCTTTTGCAGAGATGTATATCCGTGTTACTATATTGTATATTTGTGTACAGTTTTAAATGATATTAATTCAGAACAAAGTTTGAAGCAGCTTTGGGATGTTTTATGTAAATATACAGTGGGTGCTTTGTTTTTGCAATTTTTAGCAAAAACAAATTACGTTATTCAGCAGTAATCTATACTTATAAAATGTGTAGATGCGTTTTGCAATGTGGGTGCTTTAAAAAAACAAACTTTGTGTGTTTTAATGTGCCAAAGATGTATTTTTGTTCAACCAGAATAATAGTGTGCAACGCAGAAACTGAAAGTCTGATTCATGGTATTAAAAAGTTGATCAGCACATCCAAAGGAAAGTGGTTTATATTTCAGTGGAGATTGCAATTTTGGGAAATATACTATTTCTGTCTGAAAAATTGTCTTCTCTTTTGCTCTTCTGCGGAAAATTGAAATGGCTTAATATCCATTGTTTATGAAAATTCGCAGTCGGGTCAAATCTCAAATATAAAACATTTATGACTAGAAATGTATGGGCTTGGGGAAGTACCTCTTCCTCTTCCATTCAGTGTAGCGGCTGACTCAAATGATGTTGCCCATCTCCTTTGAAATGTTAATGCAGGAGGGATTGTTCAAGATTAATGGGCAGAAATTTGAGCACTCTGGAAATGGGGAGGTTATCGGATAAAATTTCAAGAATTCAAATTGTCCGATCAATTTTGCCTTTCTTTTCAAGTGAGCCCCACAGTTTTGATCATTGCATGATCCTGGTGGAAACTTGGTGTACAAAAAAAAAGGCTACCTTATTTTGTGAGCAAGTTCTCCAAAATATCTGGTAGCCAACATGAGATTGTGTTGACAAACTTTTGATCGTTGGTGCTTTCTAACATACAACCTTGTAAATACTGAACCATTGTCCAATCCGAAAATAATCTTTGTGTACAGAATATAGTGAAAGGGAAGTGGCGATTACCATTTTAAAGACTTGAATTGATCCCTCTTTCACTATTCATGAATGAGATGACAACTCGCGCACTAACCTTCCATTTTGTTTCCAGTGCTGCTCCATCTCCTTTGTGGTATTGATTTCTGTTTGTTTTCTGACACATGTTTGTAACTGAGCATGTTATCTTATGGATGTTTTGCCATTAAAGAAAGTACTGCATTGGTATTTTGTTTTTGAAAATGCAGATTTGAAAACTAGACCTTTATTCAGTGATATGTAAAGTATGTACAACTACTTATGGTTAAACAGCTATTTCTTGTATCGCACTCCTGTGCCATGTCTCTCCTCCTTTCTCCATGCCCAAACATGAAATATCTTCAGAAAAATGTCTTTATCAAATCCACAGTGTTGCCCAGTCAGGGAACACTACTGTATTGTCATCAAGAAGATAACCGCCCCTTTTGCTCCAGAATCTGCAGTTCCTTGCACTATTCAAATATTCTAAAAAAAAACATTAGTAGTGCTGTAATTGATGTTGATATCAATATTAAGGGAGGAGTAGAATATGTAAAGATGTGTGGAAAAATATCTCCTGGTCTAATCCCGAGGTGGAGGGGATATGTCAAATTTAAATGTCGGCCTGATACAATGCTTTGCTCGAGTTTGCAAACTACATCTGCTTTTGACCTGGTGTATTATAAATGGCTTCAATGGGTGTTAATCATATTAATTGAACATAATTCCCTACATAGATTAGGAATTATTTTAGAACACCCTTCCATATCACTGATTGATAGAATAGTGATCAGATCTGTGCAAATGTCAATATCCAAAGGTACTGCCTCAATTGGTCCTGGTACTGTCTGGAAAAACACGATGATGATTTTGGCACGTTATATATTCGGAATGTTCTTCCAATACACTACAATACAATGATCCGTGTTAATGTGCCAAAATCTCAAAGGGGCATTCTGTAAGAGCCAAATCTTTACATTTTGATAGCTTATGTAGGAGTTTATTTTGTATATTAGTTTAGTTCCCTACATGGTGTTAATATTTTAGTTCCAAATGAAATTTGTTTTGTAGAGTATAAGCATGCAATGCTTGTGCTGTTGAATTGCAGTAAGGAAATGATAGAAGTCACGTCGTCCTTTGACCAAGTTATTGTTCTTGACTGAATTAGGTCACTTTCTACTGTCAATCCCAAGACTGTGCTTTAAAAGAGTTTCAAGAAAAGGAAAATGCCTTTGCTAAATAAGCAAGGGAAGTTTTAATGAGCAACAATTGTGACTTGTTGAATATGCTGAAAGTGTCTTCATTTGATGTGAGACGGTTGCATTAAAACAACTGTATAATGCTGTATATTGCTGATGTATAGAAGACAGATTACTCACTTGCAAAGGTTTCACTGTAATTCTGGTAAAATTAAACTTGGCAAACATTTAGTTTATCAGTATGAGTGCTATCTGTCCAGATTTTCATCTTACATTTAAATCCATTAATCAAGATATATATTAAATTGTTCATTGTACATTTAAAACATGGAAAATTGCTCTTAAGGTCTGTGCATAAACTGTATATACCATAAGGTATTAAAATCAACTGCAACATGTATGCTGTCCACTTGCTTAGGAACCGCTGTTGCAAATATTTAATTCTGCAACAGGATTTCTACTTGAGTTTTTTATTCAACAATGCATACCATTCCACAAGTAGATTTCTACTGAGGATGTTGATTTGCCTTGGTTTTGGTAGGTGGTGTTAAATGTATTGATCAATGTTGCATTTAGAAATCTATTAGTAAAATATTGGGGTACTGTATCTTTCCATGACTAACACAATTTCATTTTAAGGAAATCAATATATTTTTTAAATCTGTGATCTTAATTTTCACTTATGCGTTATGCTTCCAAGAGACAGCAACAAAAGGTATGTACTGTTTTAATGCAACTAGTTGGTAGGTATGCTGAAGTTGTGCCATATTGAAGAAGCTAGGGAGTAAGTCTGCCTTGTTTTACCTCCTAAATACATTAGATTTCTCTAAATTAATTGTCACGTTTCTCTCCATGTGACCCAACATCCCGCATCTACACTAGTCCCACCTGCCAGCATTTAGCTCATATCCTATCCATCCTGTCTACATGTCTCTTAAACATTGCAATAATATCTGCCTCAACTACCTACTCCAGTAGCTCGTTCCATACACCTACCACCCTTCCTAGATTCCCCAACTCTGGGCAAAATGTCTGCTTTTACTCAATATATTCCTCGCATGATTTTGTACACCTGTAAAATCATGCCTCATCCTCCTGCACTCCAAGGAATGACGTCCTAGCCTGCTCAGCCACTCCCTACAGCTTAGGCCCTCGACTCCTGGCAACATCCTCACAAATCTCTGCACACTTTCCAGCTTGACGACATCACTCTTGATGCAGCTGTCTAGGCTACAGGTGCTGGTAATCTGCAATTATCCCCTTGTTCCCCTCAAGACTAAAGGGCCTGTCCCACCAGCATGCAACTCTATGCAATGAGCGCGACCTAACGTGGTCGCTTGAGCTGGTCCCACTTCGATCGCCGGAATTGTGCGGTATTTTTCTCTCTACATCGCTCCGAAAAACTGACTCTTCAAAAATTCCACGCGGCAACGGCTTGTCGGCTCGCAGTCGCCTCGACGCATTACACACCGTCTCGACGTCGTGCCTCCGTGACCCTCTGTGTGTGTGTGTGTGCCCCTCTCTGTCCTGGCGGACTTACCTTTAAGACTTCGCTCCAAGTTCGCCTCACTTTGCGCCACTCACCCGACCTCCGTGCGGCCCTCGCTGCCGATTTGGTTGTGCTTGCCGCATGCAGGTGGGAACGGCACTGTACAGGGATCACCCGACCTCCGCGCGGCCCCCTCTTCTTTTGATCGCATGGAGTCGGATGCTGATAGGACAGGCCCTTAAATCAGTATCTACCATGAAAAGCCAAGGACCTTGGTTCTGCCAGACTTGGTGACTGGGAGGCTGTTTGCATTTGATGCGAAAATCACTCGTTATTCAGCTAAATTTGGACACCTAAACATCTTCCCTTCAAGCAATGGGCCAAATGGCCTAATTCTGCTTGTATGTCATAGCAGAGGCTTTTATTGTTAAAATAAGCTGCTCTGCTGCCAAAAGCACAGCCTTGCAAACCAATGATATGATGCATTTCTAAGGTGCTTCTTGGGTGCACTGCAAGACAAAACCTCACATCACATCAAAACCATGCAGGATAACAGGACAGATGGTTAAATATTTAAGTCTCAACTAACATCCTAATGACAGATTATTTAGAAATATAAAATGTTGGAGCTAACTCTTACCACCTCAAAAATTAAAAAAATTAATTGTACAATAAATTAGAACATTAAATTACAACATTAAATGTAATCTCTGGAAAAGATCAAACATAACACTTGTACATTATGGTTATAAATGGTGTTGATATGCAGGAAGCAATTTCAGCTGGTGTGATGGGTTGATAAATTAATATCTTTCCACTGTATTTACATCTAGAATCGAAGCAGCCTCCTGCATATACTAAGTATTCCAGAGTGAATCTGGAATTCACCTGCTGTTGCACAGTAATTAATAATTGTAAGCTTGGTATGACTATCATAATTTAAACACATTCACTCTGTTCCGACATCGGCAAAGGCTTAAACTAACCATGGCTAAAATCATTGTCACATTATCACGTTGCTTTCTCTTAATACCAAGATTTAACAATTAGTTAAAAAATAATGCCAATTGATTATTTGAATTTTTGATTTAAAAAATCCCTTATTTTACACTTGCATCGCTCATAATAGCAAGTTAGGAAGACAATGGACTGGATTCTCATGCCAAACCTACACTTAAAATGGTTATCAAGAGCTCATGAGATGTATCAGGCATTTCTGAATTAGTAACTAGATTGGCTATTTCATACTAGCCAATTATAGTGCTTGTTAGTGACTCCGCCCAGTATGTGCTTTATATTATTAAGAGCTTGCCTACACTGGTATCAGGTAGCTGCTAGGAAATGTAATGTCCTGTAGAGCCTTGCTGTAAGTAGATTTAATAAACATGCGGTGTATCTTGATATGTGTTCGACTCAACTCATTACAGTAACAGCACCATTTGTTTTTGACAGCAAAAATAATAGATGAGTCCTGCCGTTAATTCTTACGAATCATTGCTTATAATGTTGATGAGGGAAAGCAATTTAGTTTTAGAGATACAGCACAGAAACAAGCCCGTTGGCCCACCGGGTCTGTGCCGACCAGCGATCCCTGCATATTAACGCTATCCTACACCCACTAGGGATAATTTTTACTTTTGCCAAGCCAATTAACCTACAAACCTGTACGTCTGGAGTGTGGGAGGAAACTGAAGATATCAGAGAAAACCCACGCGGTCACAGGGAGAATGTACAAACTACAAGACAGCATCCGTAGTCGGGATTGAACCCGGGTCTCCACGCTGCATTCGCTGTAAGGCAGCAACTCTACTGCTGCGCCACCGTGCCATCCTGATTGAGCACACAATCTCGGCAGCCTTGCTGTAGCGAGGACGACATTTTTCTCACGCTGATTTCCAGTGGTTTTTGTAATGTTGAATATCATGTAGGTCTTCTCATGTCAAAAGTTATGCTGTGCCTCCTTGGTTATGCAGTGGTATCACAAATACTGATATGTCATCATGCGAGGCAAAGCTGCCATCTTCTAGTGTCCAGTCATTGTTATATGGAAAGCCTCTTGCTTTAACTACAAGATACTGGGCCAGCATTGTGTACCTACGGGGGGGAAATAAAATCAGTTCTCTTTTCTCTCGACCGCTTACTTTCAACAATCATTCTGATATTCTTAATCTGTATTATTAGACCATGTCTGGACTAGTTATTTCTCAACAGATTTCACCTGTGGTAAAAAAACAAACAAATTCTTGGCTAATTTCTACCCCAGCCATTATATAGTATCTTGTACTACTGCTTCAATATAGGCAGAATTGAATTAGTGGTTTAAGTCTTGATATCTTGCATACAACTTTTAACAAACAGCAATTGGGGTAGTAATTAGTGTTGCGCTCTGAAAACTTGATTTAGATGCAATCCTAACACACATTCTTTTCACTTCTATTCTTTTCCACTTGTTCCCCATCTGCCAATCGCTCCCTCCATGCCTGCATCCACCTATCACTTACCAGGTTTTGTCCCATTCTCCCTCCCTACTCCCGTTTGAAAAAGGGTCCTCACCCAAAATGTCATCTGTCCATTCCCGCTGCAGGCACTGCCTGACCTGCTAAATTCCACCAGTACTTTGTATTTTGTTCAAGATTCCAGCATCTGCAGTTCCTACTCGTGTTAACTGACTTCACAAGCACAATTGAGCATTTACCTGCGTGCATCATGTTTCTGGTCTTCCAAAAAATTCACTGCGGCATCTGCTACATCCTTATTAGACATGACATCCCATAGTCCATCAGTAGCCATTATGAGGACATCGTTCAGTCCAAATTCTTGTTGTTCTAGATCAAAGACCATCACCTTTTAAAAATGAAAATTCCAAAGCCATGAGCCATTACAGTTATTGAATAAAGTGTTAAGCAGTAACAGATTATGTAATATCAACCATACATACTGCTTTAAGATAGTTTTTCATGTTTGGATTATTATTATTTATCAACATTGTCAGCTGGCTGATGAAGTGCCCCAAATAATAGGCATGTTACAAAACTTACCTTCAGCGGTGCTGTAGTTCTGCCGCAGGCCGTGTGTGCGACTGGCGCCTTGGGGGGGGGGGGGGGGGGCGCTAAAATGCGGTTTTCCCCATGCCACCGGAATTATATTTTCTCGGAGTGCGAGCTATTTCTGGAGATTAGTACCGACTGCTGGTAAGTTACATAAAATTTTTTTTAAATCGCCCGACTATTTCAGCGCTGCAGTAAAATAAAAATTAGCTCCTAATGCCGTGAACGCCGACAACGGGGACGGATTTTACGTAGGGAACAGGTAAGTGAAAGCTGTTTATTTTTTCATATAAACCTGCTTTTTTAGGTGACTTTAATCAATATTTCATGTTGTGAAACGGTGATTTGGTCCTCATATGAACTGGCAGAATTTTCCCTGCCGATATTGGGTTTAAATTCACCTCAACCACAACATTCTAATCCATCGTGTTCCAGAAAATCCCACTCGCAAGCTGTTTAAAATGCCCATTAATTTATGGGCATTTAACACAAAATTCCTTCAATTTGGCCTATAAATTCATAACACTGAGATTTAAAAATCATGTTATATTGTGAATTCTTGTGTGAATGTTATTTGAACACTTAGGTTTTAAAAAAAAAGTTAATATTTTCTTAAGAAATGGATAGATGTTTAGATCTAGTAATTGAATTTTGTAATTAGCTACAATTGGGTAACTAACTAATTATATACTTTAATTTCAGGTCATCCAAGTAAGATTGTTTCATATTAGTTTCCGAATGCTTCAATCTATAATAACTGAAAATGTATTTCAGTTCTCTTAACTGTTAAGAAAGTTATGGACTTTTGACTGTCCTCGATCACAACTTTTGTGTTAAGGCAATGGGGAACAAGATGCTAATTTCAGAGTATGAAAATGGCCATAACTTTTTTAATACCGAAGATATGAAAGTGAATTAGGTGTCAAATTAAACTTCTTTGTATGCTTTATCTGATGGGATAAATTGCAGACTTGATTTTTTAAATCTCAAAATTTTGTTACATTGCTACAAATAAGGGGAAAAAAGATGAGGTGCTGCACAGAAACAGGCACTTCAGCCCACTAAGTCCATGCCAACCAGTGATCACCCATACCTTAATACTAGGGCCAATTTTTTACTGAAACCAATTAATTTACAAACCGGCTCATCTTGAGTGTGTGAGGAAATCACGTACAAACTCTGTACGGACAGCACCCATAGAATTGAACCCGGGTATCTGGCACTGTAAGACGCAGCATTGTGTCACTGCCTGGCAGCAACTCTGCCATTGTGACCTCAAAGGGACAATAGATGGTTGAACACATGACTAGCTTTTACTATGTTTGATGTAAATTAGAAAAATGGAAAGCAAATTGATTTGCTTTATACAACAAAAAGCCCAACCCCAGAATTTAACAACAACTGCCAAGAACATTTTGTTTACATATTGTAAATTCATCAGAACATTGTTTTTCTCAACTGGCTCGAATGTTACGTTTTGATAAATTATGCGGTATTTGTTGCATGATAATCAAAATGCTGGTGGCCATTGGTTGGTTTTGTAATCTGCTGCCTATCGCACAACATGCCCAATACTGAGAATTGCTCTGCTTTGGTCCAAGCTTCAATCATAGCCTTCTAGCTCATCAAGTTGGGATTTGAGGATCACAAGACTAATTTCCTGACTAAAGCTCCAGATGTGGAGCATTGACAGGCTGTATGCACACTGGAAATCAAATCCATTACATATGCTTACAATCTCCTATCCTGCAACTTTAACTAGTTTGGCACTGCTAAGTTGTAACCTCACTGTTCCATGTGGCACATTGAATACAAATGTTAAAGCCCATGGGTTGTGCATTGACAATTTGGGTCCAAAACTGGCAGTAATCAGGGATAAATAAAAATGCAGGAAAAACTACAGATGCTGAAACCTTGAGCTTTTAAAACACAAAGTACCTCAACACTTAGGCAATCATGTGAAGGGAATGGATAGGCAACATTACGGGTCAGGGCACTAAAGAAGAAGAGCTGAAGGGTCCCGACCTGAAATGCCATCTGTCCATTCCCTCCACAGATGCTACCTGACCCACCGATCTTCGGTTTCCTCCCACACTCAAGCCATACAGGTTTGTAGGTTAATTGGCTTGGTAAATGTAAAAATTGTCCCTAGTGTGCAAAGGATAGTGTTAATATTAGAAGGATGAGAAGGAACTTATGGAAAACCATATACAATTATTAAGGGATTGGACACATGCAGGAAACATGTTCCTGATGTTGGGGGAATCCAGAACTAAGGGCCACAATTTAAGAATAAGCCATTTAGAACGGGGTACTGATTGTAGATAATCAGCCATGATCATATTGAATGGCCTAATCCTGCACCTATTTTCTATGTTTCTAAGTGGAGAGTGGAAAGGCTGAGATAGAGTGGATGTGTGAAGATGTTTCAAGTAGTGGGCGAGTCTAGGGCCACAGCCTCAGAATAAAGGGAAGTACCTTTAGATTGGGGATGAAGAAGGGTAAAATAGTTCAGCCATTGTCCTGCACCTATTGTCTATGCATCAACCTGATGATAATCAATGATCCGTAAGAATTAAAGCCATGGCTCACCCACTGTTTTTGCTGTCAAAAACCTGTACTGTTATTAATTCAGAAATACCTAATACGTCTCGTGTCCTCTTGATAACCATTTTAAGTGTAGGTTTGGCGTGAGAATTCGGTCCATTGACCTATCTACAATAGTATGGGTGATGCAAGTGTCAAAAAGGGGATTTTTTAATTGAAAATTCAAAGCACTTTTGGTCAATTGCTTCAGCATTTTGTGTTTTGCAAATAAATGGGCTATTGGAAGAGATTTATCAGTCGAATTCCACAGGGGGGCAGTATAGTAGCATAGTAAATACGAAGCCTGTGAAGCCAAGGGAACATTTTCAGTGTACTCAGTAGCGTCCTCATTAAGGTGGTCACAGTGGCGCAGGGGTAGAGTTGCTGCCTTACAGCGAATGCAGCGCCAGAGACCTGGGTTCGATCCTGACTACGGGTGCTGTCTGTACGGAGTTTGTTCGTTCTCCCCGTGATCTACATGGGTTTTCTCCGAGATCTTTGGTTTCCTCCCGCACTCCAAAGACGTACAGGTTTGTAGGTTAATTGGCTTAGTAAATGTAAAAATTGACCCTAATGGGTGTAGGACAGTGTTAATGTGCGGGAACGCTAGTCAGTGCGGACCTGGTGGGCCGAAGAGCCTGTTTCCATGCAGTATCTAAACTACGCTACACTTTCTGGAGAGGCAGACAGAATTATTTGCTGTGCGTAGGGGGAGATAACCAACAACAGAAAGTGAAAGAAACAGAACACAAATGTTTGAGGAACTGACTTTTGCATAAATTGAAATTAATCAGGTGATATTCGTATTAGATACATGTGCGATCCACTGTGTGGCATTGAAAGTGTACCAAAGTGCAGCAGATGACAATGCCGTTGCAGGTTACAAGGGTACTGATGAACAAGATATAACTTGGCAGGGTTGGCATCCTTTTTACAAAGGCTGGGACTAAAATTAATGTGCTATAAAGCGATTTTACAGGAGGAACAGCATTTTGCTTTTTCACAGGTTTCTTCTCCTCACTCCACCAGCTATTTGAGCTGATTGCATTAGATGGTGGAATCTTAAATTTTCTACAATTTGTTTAAAATCCGTTTTTCTGGTGTTTAATTTTGAGCAGCAGGTAATGGAAAAAAAATTAACATACGAATCAAGAGTGTAATTAGGTGTACCGAAATGAAACAATTAAATTCTTACTTGATGCAGCACAACAGGTTTGTAGCACTTAATAGATAATGATGAACTGACAAACAGTTCAATAAATTAAAAACAATGTAGTGCAAAACAAAGCATAAGTCCTTAGTGCAACCATGGCAGCCTGTAGGAACCTTGGGCTTTGCATTAGCTACTTAGAGGATCATTTCTCTATCTCAGCCAGGAACTAGTCGCGGTAAGTCCCTTAGTCACTATTCTTGTCAATGCATCGACTGATTGGAGTAAGCATCCTAGCCCTTTCCAGTGCTCAGTCAATAGGCTTACTAAGTTCAGCATGTCTCCTACACCTCTCACCAACTTTTAAGTATTTTATCAGGATGCATCATAGCTTGCTTTGGGAACAGCTCCATCCACGACTGCGAGAAATTGCAGAGAATTGTGGATGGAGCTCAGACCATCACACAAACAAACCTCCCATCTATTCATACCTCAAGCCGCCTCGGCAAGGCCACCGGCATAATCAAGGATGTCACACCCTGGCCATTCCCTCTTCTCCCCTCTCCCATCAGGCAATAGGAGTAGAAGTGTGAAAATGCACACCTTCAGATTTAGGGAGTTTCTTCCCAGCTGTTATCAAGCATCTGCATCATCCTACCACACCAGAGAGCAGTGATGAACTATCTACCTCTTTGATGACCCTCGGACTATCCTTGATCGGACTTTGCTGGCTTTACCTTGCACTAAACATTATTCCCTTATCATGTATCTTTACACTAAATGGATCAATTGGAATCATGTATTGTCTTTCTGTTGACCGGATAGCATGCAACAAAAGCTTTTCACTACGTGACAATAAACTAAACTGAAACATTACAATAGTCTTGAACATATCTGATGAATAAAGAACCCAGTCAATCTTAGCATTAGAGTGTTGCCCTGTAATGGCAACAACTGGCCTTGCCATCCCTTCAATATGTGTAGAACATTTTTCTTTACCAATACCCTGCATCAAAACAGAAGGCAACCTTCTAATCCATTCTCTTTCAATATGTAGAGACTTTCCCAGTTACTGTGGTTGCAAGATAGGTGCCCTTCCCACTACGTTTGAGGACAACTTGCTAGGATTAGAATGACAGGGGTGACTATAGGTGGTGTGTGCAAGAGCATCCACAGAAAAGGGATTTACAGACAAGGTGCTGCAAAGACACTGTCCAAACAGTTTGCCCACCATGGTAATAGTGATGTTCTGGTCTTGGTGAACGTGTCAAGGTAAATGTAGCAAGTGCTAGTCCCCTTAGAAACACTAGTACATTGCAGAGAAAATAAGGAACATCATGGGGAAGAAAAAGTAAATGTTCAGCAAGATTGAAAGTGGAAAATGTAGATGAGTGCACAGCAAGTTGGAAATAGAGGATCTGATGTTTTTTTTTGTTTAAAAAAAGGAACAGCAGAGGCAAAAGTTAGTGCAGGTTGAGGTTTTAGAAATTAAATGGAATAGCAAATGATTAAAATGGCAAAATAAGGGAAACAGTAACATCAGGATCAAAATGAGAGATGAGATGAAATTAAAAAGTGTTAATTGAAAATAATTAGTCATACAATGACAGAAAAATGAGTGAGTTTAACAATTAAAGTTGCAACTAAGATAAAACAGGAAAAGATTTGCAAAGACCAAGAAATGGCAAGAAATTTATTGTTAGGGAACTAAAATAATGGAGGATAAAAGGAAAATAAAAATGAGGGAGTAAAAGGCAGGGCAGACGAACAACTTGGAATTCACTGCCAGGGGAACTGGTGGAACTGGATATGATGGAAACATTTAAGAGGCATCTCCAAAGAAGCAAACATGCCGGGAACTGAGGGGTATGGACCACGTACAGACAAATGTGCAGTTTAAATTGGCGTCATGATCAGCATAGGTATTGTGGACGGAGGAGTTGTTCCCCTATTCTGATCTATAACTTCAAAAAAACAATTGAAGTATTGGGCGGTGCAGCAGTAGAACTGCTGCCATACAGCGACAATGACCCACATTCAATCCTGGCCAGGGTGCTGTCTGTAAGGAGTTTGTACGTTCTCCCCGTGACCATCAGGGGATTTCTCCAGGTGCTCTGGTTTCCTTCCACACTAAAGACGTACAGGTTTGTAGGTTAATTGACTTTGGTAAAATTGTAAATTGTTCCTAGTGTAGGATAGTACTAGTGTACAAGGGGAACTCGCTGATTGGCACGGACTCCGTGGGCCGAAGGGCCTGTTTCTGTGCTGTATCTCTTAATTCTACAGATTCAACGAGCGAAGAAGCATCCAAATTCAATGTCAAAAACAATGCACAGATTGAAAGATATGGCAAAATACATTACCGACCTCAGGAATACAAGATAAAAATGGTTTTATGCAGAGATCAGTGTCATAAACCATCAACTTATGGTCTCCAAGCCCACGTGTGACGGCGATTGTCCCCATCACTCGAGTCTGAAATAGAAACAAAAGGCTTTGAAACAAAACCAGCAGAATAACTAGGTGGATAACTAGTGCTAGTGAACATCAAGTCTGCTTGCTGACTGGGACTCGCAACTGCTTGATGCCAACTCATTGTCCATCCGAGACTTGTTACTTGCAGACATTTGAAGCAGATGGAAACCATTTTAAATGTCACGACTTTCAATGCTATTGACTGTGTAAACTCTTGCCAGATGATAGTGTGAAGCACATTCAGACCACAGGCTACGACAAGAGTTGGGCAAATGTTATCAAAAGAAGTGAAATGTAAGAGAAGATTGATCATGATTTACTGAGCAGCGTCACAGAACCTAAAGTTCCCATCCATTCCTACTGTATGTACCGGAACAGCAGCTTGGATGCAGGGAAGAGAATACATTTCTGTATCCACCTGCACAGGCTCTACTTTTCTGATCACAAGAGGAAAGCCACAAGCAGCTACTCTGATAACTATATAATGAAGAATACAAAACTACTGATGTCGGAAACTGAATATAAAGGAAGTGTTAAAAATACTCAGTATTCAGGTAGCATCTGAACAGTGAAACTATTACTGTTTTAAATGTGTGCAGGAAGGACCTGCAGATGCTGGTTTATACCGGAGATAGACAAAAAGTCTGAAGAAGGGTCTCGATCCGAAAACGTCATCCATTCCTTCTCTCCATGTTCTACAGAGACGCTGTCGGTCCCACTGAACTATTCCAGCATTCTGCGTCTGTCTTACCTGAAACATTAACTTTCTAAAATCTAAAATTATAAAATGAGGGTGATGGACTTCTTTTGCTGTAAGTAATCATTGCCTGTGAGCCATTATGATGCTGGTTATAACATCCTGCCGTCTCTCAGTGCCAGTGATCCAGGCTCGATCCTGACAAGAGCAGTCTGTGTTTGCACTTGCTACCTGTAACAGTGTTGTTCGCTCTGGATAATCTGGTTTAACCCTAAATTGCTGGTTTGTAGAATATTTGGCCACTGTAGCCCATGTCCTGCTCTGGCACTCATGCCTCGACACCTTTCCTATCCATGTACCTCTCCAAATGTTATAGTATTTGCCTCAACTAACTCTTCTGGCAACTGGTTCCATATCCACCACCCTCCGAGTAAAAAAGTTGCCCCTCAGGTTTCTATTAAATCTTTCCCTTCTCACCTTAAAGATATGTCCTTTGGTTTATAATTTCCCTACTCAGGATATGCATTTACCCTCTCTATTCCCCTCAGGATTTTTTTATACACCTCCATAAAATCACCCCTCAGCCTCCTGGCCTGTCCAACCTCTCCCTATAGCTCAGGCCCTTGAGTCCTAGGAACATTCTCATTTTGGGTTGGGACCCAAAATGTTACCTTTCCATGTTCTCCTGAGATGCTGCCTGGCCCGCTGAGTTACTCTGTGTCCTTTAGGGGGAGATACGACGGATGGGAGTGCGTTGATAGGCAACACGCAGTAAATGTACAGTGGGACCTGCTGCATGTCACAAGAGAAATTGAGATACCGAAACCGTCCCCCAGCAACACTACACTCTCAAGAACAATCTTTACAATGACTTTTCAGAGTCGTACCTGTCTACCATCTCCGTGCACAACAGGGTATTTGAGATCATCTTCCTCTGCGGTTTTATACCCCCTGGAAAAGATGGAACAAAGTCTGAGTATTATAATCTCAAGACGAGGGGGTTCACATGGAGAGGTTGTTTGCACTGAAATTTCAAACACTGCAAAATTATTCAATATTCATAATATTTATTATCAAACTAGACCAAGTGGAGTTTGTCCAGTCACACGGGAGGCCTGGTCCACCAACGCAATATTCCACCACTTACCCATAGCCCCCACGGGTGGCCTGGTCCCCCAACGCAACCCTTTCCCCAATGCAATATCCCACCACTCACCCATTCCCCCAACGCAATATTTCAGCACTCACCCATAGCCCCCAACTGTGCGGGGGCTGGAGCGCTAGTATGGGTATTGTGGGCTGAACGGACTGGTTTCCAGAGGGCTAGTATGGACATTGTGGGCCAAATGGATTCTTGAGGTGGCTGCTCAGTCAAGCCTGATGTGCTGGCAGCTCACTCACGGCTGGTGGGCTGGCAGTTGACTAACGGCTATTCCTTGAAATTCCATTTCAAGCAGGGTTTAAGGCAACCAAATTCAAATGCAGTTTCCTACCATTTCAAGCAGGGTGCAAGGCCACCAAATTCAATTCAGTTTCATACCACTTCAAGCAGGGTGCAAGGCTACCAAATTCAGGTGCAGTTTCCTACCACTTCAAGCAGGGTGCAAGGCCACCAAATTCAAGCGCAGTTTCCCACCACTTCAAGCAGGGTGCAAGGCCACCAAACTCAAGTGCAGTTTCCTGCCACTTCAAACAGGGTGCAAGGCCACCAAATTCAAGTGCAGTTTCGTGCCACTTCAAGCAGGGTGCAAGGCCACCAAATTCAAGTGCAGTTTCATGCCATTTCAAGCAGGGTGCAAGGCCACCAAATTCAAGTGCAGTTTCATACCACTTCAAGCAGGGTGCAAGACAACCAAATTCAAGTGCAGTTTCATACCATTTCATGCAAGGTGCAAGGCCACCACATTCAAATGCAGTTTCATACCATTTCATGCAGGGTGAAACCACTATAAAACCACACACTCTGTTCAGTAGACATTCAGTGTGTTCTGTTGATTCACAGCTCAGACAGATTCGTGACATCTCCCTCCCCCATCTTGCAGAGATTGAGCCACACCCACACTTCTGGGTTTTATAATCCCTCACCGCTCTAACCAGAAGGGGTATGGCCTTCATGGCGTGATTGACAGGAGTCTCAACATTTTTTTAAAACTCTAATAACACTTTTATTTTTCATTGATGGGAAGAATCCTCTGCACCTGATAAGCGGAAGGGGACTGAGTAAGATGGCCAAAAATCACAGTCGTAAGTGGTAGCGTTTTACCCAAGATCAATATACAGTGCAAACAGGAAGTTTGTCAAGTTTCCAACGACAACCATTTTTGCAGTGCAGCATTTTAAAACAGTTACCACCACCACCACCAACCGTTGCGGGGGGGGGGGGGGGGGGGGGGGGGGAAACTGGGATCTGTGGGGCAGGGGGGGAATTTGATAACAATATGGAGAGAATAAACTTATTAGATTATTGCAAGTGGCTGATTGATGGTCAGCAAGGATGTTGGGCTGAAGGGCCTATTTCCATGCCGTATCTCTACCCATCTGTCGAACGACATTCAAGCATGTTAAACTGAAGCAAAGCTTTTGATGCCAAAAATGACACCATCAAGCAGAAGATTGGCACAGTGGTGCAAAAGGTGGCGCAGCAGAGTTGCTGCCTTATAGTGTTGTCTGTACAGAGTTTGTATGTGCTCCCTGGGAACGCGTGGGTTTTCTCCTGGTTCTCTGGTTTTCTCCCACATTCAAAAGACGTGCAGGTTAGTAGGTTAATTGGCTTCAGTAAATTGTCCCTGGTGTATAGGACAAACCTAGTGTACGGGTGATCGCTGCTCGGCGTGGGCACGTTGGGCAGAAACATCTGTTTCCACGCTGTATCTCTCAACAAGGTGGGAATAATCAACCTAGTTTGTGTAGATTAAGAGTCAGAAACGATACAGGATGGTGTAAACATGCGTGTGTGATTTTTTGCAATAGATAATTGAACTGAATGAGGGTCCCAACCTGAAACATCACCTATCCATGTTCTCCAAAGATGCTGCCTAACGCTTTGAGTTACTCCAGCACTTTGCGTCGTTTTTTTGTTAACCAGCATCTGCAGCCCCTTCTTTCTAGATAATTGGTGCGTTGTGCACTCACCAGCCAGACATGAAGTAATCCCTGTACAGGATCTTCTTTCCAACGTCATTTCTTTTCACTCTGCGAGGAAACTCGTATCTTGAAAACTCTTCACCGAGTAACTCGGGCTTCAGGAATGCCTACAAAGCAAGTGAACTTATTAATGAAATGCTTATGATTTGACTTTCCGTAACACCTGGAACCACAGCTTGGTTGCTCCAAATTCCAAGGACTCTCCTGATCCCTCACCAACCTTCAAATCCAATCACCCCCCCCCCCACCTACGACACTCCTTAAAACCTAACCCTTTGACGATGTCGTCCTGCTAGTTCCACTGTTTGCATCCACATATCCCTTCATCATCACCTCTTCCACAGCCAACAATGGGCCTTTGTGGGCTCCACCTTTCCTTGGTCATCAGCGCCAGCTCTAATTTGTTCTGAGCCTGGTTATACCTCTAGTTTCCCTCTCCCCAGGCTCTCAGTCTGAAGAAAGGTCCCTATCCAAAACATCACCTATCATTTCTCTCCAGAGATGTTGCCTGATACGCTGAATTATTCCAGCACTTTGCCTGAGAGGAATAGATCAGGTAGATGCAGATTCTCTTGCCCAGAGTGGGGAATTGAGAACCAGAGGACATAGGTTTAGGGTGAAGGGGGAAACATTTAATAGGACTCAGAGGGGTAACTTTTTCCACACAAAGGGCGAAGGGTATATGGAATAAGCTGCTAGAGTAGGTAGTTGCGGCAGGGACTATCACAACATTTAAGAAACAAACAGGTACATGGTTAAGATGGGTTTCGAGGGACATGGGCCAAATGCAGGCAGGGGAACTAGTATAGAAGGGACATGTTGGTCGGTGCGGACATGTTAGGCCAAAGGCCCCGTTTTAACGCTATGCGACTCCATGACTTTGTGTCTATCTTTGGTATAAATCAGCATCTGCAGTTCCTTCCTATCTAATGTTTTTAATTTCTTTGCTTTGAAAATGTACATCTATACTATCTATTCATTGATTTAAAAATGTACAGATTTCAATCAAATCTTTAAAGGATCAGCAGGATTTATATGTAAATGTTGCATTTACCAGATGTTGAATCCTTTGTCTCTCGGTGATAGCCGTGAACTCGTTGGAAAGAGGTCGAACATCATTCTTCTTCACCACAATTGCTCTTAAAAAAAGAACAAAAAAGTAATTAGCATTTAGTAGACAATATCCTATACAGGGGCATCATGGTGACGCAGCGATAGATTGCTACCTTACTGTGCCAGAAACCCGGGTTCAATCCTGACTACGGGTGCTGTCTGTACGGAGTTTGCATGTTCTCCCGGGGTGCTCGGGTTTCCTCCCACCTCCCCAAGACGTTAATTGGCCTTGGTATAAATTATAAATTGTCCCTAGTGTGTAGGCTAGTGTACGAGGTGATCGCTGGTCGATCTTCAGCTTAGTGGGCCGAAGGGCCTGTTTCCACGCAATATCTCTAAAGTCTAAAGTAATGGTCTTCCTTCTCTCCAGAGATGCCGCCTGTCCCGCTGAGTTACTCCAGCATTTATCTTCAATTTAAACCAGCATCTGCAGTTCTTTCCTACTCAATATATGGTCTCCCGGTTATGCAGGAGATAAACAGGATTCTAGCCCCTATTGAATCCCAGTGTTGGCTGCTGGGAAGAGGGGGAACTGGCCAGAAAAAACACCTCACATATTTGAACCAAACCTATCCTGGACAGTGTTGTCTGAGACTGCTCGCGGTACATTTGTACACCAGAGAACAATTGGAAACTAACTTGGGTAAAAGGACGCCTGGTTTTCTTGTTGACTGTGAAAGGGTGTACGAAACATTGTAATGAAACACTTTAGCTTAGTTTAGAGACACAGCGTGGAAACAAGCCCTGCAGCCTACCACGTCTGCGTCTACCTATGATCACCCGTACACTAGCTCTATCGTACACACTGGGGACAATTTACCTACAAACCTGTACTTCTTTGGAGTGTGGGAGGAAACTAGAGCACCCGGATAAAACCCACGCGGTCACGGGGAGAAAGTACAAATCAGTCAGGATCGAGCCAGGGTCCTTGGCGCCGTGAGGCAGCAGCTCTACTGTTGCACTAGTTGCCTCTAGCTCCAAGTAGAATATACTTGGTAATGGAGATGATAGCATGGTGAGGACGTGTCCATTTCACACACTCACCTGCTGTCTCCAGCATTGGCCACAAAGAACTTTCCCTGAAAGTGAAGAACAACGAGGGCCGTGCACCCTCCAGTTTGGTTATGCGATGCCAGGTAGACTCCGATCAGCTCGTCCTGTGGAAGAAACAGACACAAAGATTAAATACCTAGTGTCTCTCTCTCCCTCTCTTTTAGCTACAAATTTCCCCAAGAGGTTTTATGCTGTTGATCCTCACTGTACGGAGTTTATACGTTCTCCCCGTGACCGCGTGGGTTTTCTCCGGCTGCTCCGGTTTCCCCCCACACTCAAAGACGTGCAGGTTTGTAGGTTAATTGGCTTCAGTAAAGATTGCAGATGCCCCTAGTGTGTACGATAGCGTTAGTGCATGGGATGATTGCTGGTCGGCACAGACTTGGTGGGCTGAAGGGCCTGTTTCCGCTCTGTTTCTCTAAACTAAACTAAATTGAAGATTGCATCAGATTCTGTGGCATTATTCAAACTATTTGTCCACTTTACTGGTTGATGACTCAATCAATGAGCCATGTTGCTGTTTGAGAGACTATGACCTACATTTTTGGATAGGTATCTTGTTGTGGTGGAGAGGTTTGCATGTCCCTAAGGTTTTGTGGGTTATCCGTCGGCAGCCTCTGTTAAATTTCCCCGTGTGTGTGTGTAGGAAGTGGATGCAAAAGTGGGATAACATAGAACGCGTGTGAACGGCAGTCAACATAGACAGTGGGCCGAAGGGCCTGTTTCCATGCTGCATCTTTCATTCAATCAATATTCTCCAAATAAAACGTGCTGGAGTAGCTGAGCTGGTCAGGCATCATCTCTGGAGGACATGCAGATGCATCCTGACCAGCTTAGTCTCTTCAAGGGTTTCCTTTCCCTCTGTCACGCTTTGGCACTTTCACATCTCTTTTTCACTTTTCTACTTTCTATGCTGCTATTTTTCTCTCTATTCTCTCTTTTCTAAAGCCTTAAAATAAAAATAAAAATTAAGTGGTACAATGACTGTAATACAATACAAGGGACGTACACTGATGTAACTTACAGTACCGCTAATAAATAAAGATTAAAAAAAAAAAAAAGAAAGGATATTGGCCAAACACAGGCAGGTGGGACTTGTGTAGATGCGGCACATTGGTTGGCACGGGCAAGCTTGGGCCGAAGGGCCTGTTTCCGCGCTGTATGACTCTATGGAGTGTCCGATCCTAAACCTACGCATTTTTTGAAGGCAATTTCCAACGCTCCTTTCACCACGTTCTCCACGCAGATCTTTTTCTCCTTCGAATAACTCATCTCACTCCCGTTGCCATTGTGTTCTCCCAGACGCATTGGGGGCGAGACGTCGGCAGGGTTGCCGATGACGTCAAAGATGTCCTCCAGCTGATCTTTGATGCAGTGGTGCAAGTGCTTAGATGCCTGGATTGCGGCTGTGGGCCCACCGTGGCCATCAAACAATCCCCAGTAGGTGGCCATGATCTCTTGGGTTTGCTAGACGGAAAATGAAACATCCATAAACATTGTACTCTCCAGTAAATGCTGGTGCTCACACCAAGGATCACGGAAGTACAGCGCAGATGGCCACTCAGCCCACACAACGGTTCAATGGGACTTCATTGTCACATGCACAGTGAATGCCCTCCCTCCCCCCCCCCAAGCTTTATGGGCTGGAGTTAGTTCTCTTTAGTTTATTATTGTCACATGTACCGAGGTAGAATGAAAAGCTTTTTGTCAGCGAAACGACTTTTCATAATTACTATCACGTGTACAGAAAATAGTGGAGCGTTTGTAATGAATAGTATCAGCTCCATGCCTGGGACCAGCACACAAACAGTCGCCCGGCTTAGGCACCTTATTTATCATGACTGGTTGGTTCCCTATATCCCACGTAGGTTCCATATATCCCATGCATTACGTTAGCAGGACTTTTCAACTAACAAATTGATTCTTTTCTAGTGTTTCCAAGACAACAAACCGCGTGATACATACCGTGACTTCATTCGGGCACAGAAATACCCAGTCTTCCTCAATGCTGGTTCTTTTTTTGAGGATGACAGGTCTACAGGTCGCTTGATCTTCATTGGAAACACTTTTGCCTGCATTTATCGCCCTGGAAGGAGAACCACAGTGTTAGCGACAAAAATAATTCCTTCCAGTTTGTGTGGTTTGTTTGGGTCAGAGATACCCAGTGTGGAAATAGCACCTTCGGCCCACCGATCACCAACAATCATCCATGCACTAGTTCTATCCTACACATTAGGGCAATTTTATCCAAGCCAATTAACCCACAAACCTGCACATCTTTGGAGTGTGGGAGGAAACCGGAGCACCCCGGAAAATCCTTGCCGTCACAGGAAGAACGTACAAGCTCTGTACGGATAGCACCCGTCGTCAGGATCAAACCTGGGTCTCTGACGCTGTAAGGCAGCAACTCTACCGCTGCGCCACCGTGTATCAGCTCCAACTCCGCTCTCTGTTCCTTTGGTGGGCAGTAGGGGCCCATTTCCAAAGGCACCCTCACCATTCTTTCTACATACTTGGCACAGTTTTCATCACGAAGCATCGCTGTCTGGTCATCTTCTTCCCACCTGCAGTGTTCCAGACATGTAGGGCTTCCTCCCTCCCCTCTTGACTCCCGACTAGGAAGTGGGCACCGCCAGCAAGACATGCATCCCATGCTCACGCACAATTGCTCCCCAACGTTGCGTTGCCATATGCCTATCCAAAGTTTTTTTAAATGCCACAACCGTATCTGCCTCCACCACCACCCTGGCAGCGCGTTCCAGGTACCTACCAATCTGTGGGTTTTTTGTTACAACTTGCTCCACGCATCTGCTTTAAACTTTGCCTCTCTCACCTTAAAGCCAAGCCCTCGGGTTTTGGGTTTTTCCATCCTGGGGAAATAGGTTCGGACTGTCTACTCTATCTATGCCTCTCATCGTTTTTTTTTAATACTTCTTGGGTCTCCCAACCTCCAGCGTTGTAGAGAAAATATTTGAGACCATTTTGTTTTTGTCTAGATTTATTTAATGATTTTTTTGGCTTCCAAAGCAATCTTTGAACTTTGCCCCTCTCACGTTATAGCAATGGCATCTAGCATTTTATATTTCAACCCTGAACAAAGGTTCTGACGGTCTACTCCATCAATATCTCTCATCATTTTACATACTGCCTTCAAGTCTCCTCTCAACCTCTGGCATTCCACAGACAAAACAAATGTGTCCAACCTCACCTTGCAGCTAATGCCCTCAAATCCAGACAACATTCTGGTAAACCACCTCTGCACCCTTTCCAAAGCCTCCACACCCTTCCTGTGATGGGGTGACCAGACTGGCACAGAATCCTATAAAGCCGTGGCATGACTCCGTCACTTCCTCAATGGCCATTACAAGACAAGGCATAACAGAGTAAACCATTTGACTCTTTGAGCCTGCTCTACTTTTCATCAAGGTTATGGTTGATCTTCCATACTATCCCATGTTCCCCTATTCCCCAAATGACACCATGGTTTGGTTGGGTAACACCATTATCCAACTCTCTATCCACGTGCTACCACCCCTTGCATTCCATGGGGTTTGACTTCATGACAAGCCCACTTTGTGGCACCTTATCAATGGCTTTTCGAATTGATCGATTGAAAGATAGCATGGAAACAGGCCCTTCGGCCCAACGGGTCCATGCTGATCATCACATTAGTTCTATGTTGTCCCATTTTCATACCCACTCTCCGCACCCCAGGGACAGTTTGGTGACCAATTAACCGACCAGCCTGCACATCTTTGGGATGTGGGAAGAAACCGGGGCAGCCGGAGGAAAACCACGATCACAGGGAAAGTTGCAAACTCCATACAGAGTTAAACTAAAACTAAACCAAGACCAAAATCAAAACCAAAACCAAAACTCTTTTTCCCTCTTTTAGCACAATTCTGGAATTTAGCAAGTTTTGGTAAATGTTACCAATGCTGAAGTGACTCAGCAAGTCAGGCAGCATCTCTGGAGAACATGGATAGATGTGGACACGGTGGGCCCGTTTCCACGCTCTATCTCTAAAGTAAATATAGTGGATTCATTCATTTTTATGTTCATCCTCAAACTGCATTTAGAATTTGGTCATTACATACCAAGGGTTGTTAATCCTCCCTCATTAATGATGGCTAATTGTAAAATAACCTGGTCTCCGGTAGGTTCTGTAACATACTGTTCTAAGAAGATATCCCTGACACACCCCATAAGTTCATCATTCAATCATGGCTGATATATTTCTCCATCCTAACCACAAGGTATAGGTTTATTGACTTCTGTAAATTGTTCCTAGTGTGCAGGATAGTGCTAGCACGGGGTGATCGCAGGTCAGCAGGGACCCGGTGGGCTGAAGCACCTGTTTCCACGCTGTATCTCTAAAGTCTAAATAAAGATAATGGATTAAGTCCTGTTGTGTTCATCCTCAAATTGCATTTAGAATTTGTACATATCCTAGTCTTTACCTATTAGGGAATCTTTAACCACAAGTTCGCTTATTAATCCTTCCTCATTAGTCACGGCTAAGTCTAAAATAGCCTGTTCCCGAGTAGGTTCTGCAACATGCTGTTCCAAGAGGCATTCCATGACGCACGCCATAACTTAATTTTCTACGATACGTTTGCCGGTTTGATTCACCGGTCAATATTAAATGTCCCATGACAACAGCAGTTCCCTTCAAACATGCCCTGGATGTGTATGTAGGGAGTGGATGAGAAAGCAAGATAACAGAACTAGTGTGAACAGGTGATCAAGAGTCAGCGTGGACTCAGCACGCTGAAGGGCCTGTTTCCATGCTATATCTTTCAATCAATCAATGTACATAGGTGCTTGATAATTGGTGTGGGTCAATGGGATTGTCCATGGTGTATGACTCTGACTAACTATCCCGTTTCGAAGCCTCCGCAAATGTATCTAATCTAACTCCCAAGTCCGATGCCTGATTTAAGATTCTTCCTTCAAATTTAGACCTGATCATGGCCTCCCACCTGTTCATACAAGCAGCAGAACAAAACTAGATAACTGTTGGAAACTCTCGGCAGGTCAAGCTGCATCTGTGGAAAAGAAAATGGTCAATTGGCGGTTCAGGTTGAGACCTTCATCTCAATCTAGGTAAAGGGACCCAAACCAAAACGCCGACACTCCATTTCCCTCTGCAGATGCTGCCTGACCCAAAGTACCTCCCGCAGTTCTCCTTTACATGCTACAGATTCTAGCATCTGCAGTCCTCTATTTACAGTTGGTTAAACAGAAATCCTCCACTCAAGTTCCTTGATGCCTCTTTGGCATCTCCCACTCTTTTTACCTACAAATGTCAAGGTGTCCCCTCTGAATTTCCCCCCTCAAGTCTAGTTTACATTCTCAACAAGCTTTGCAACTAAGAGGAAGCTTTATTATTAATTTTATCAGTCAGCAGAACAAAAAAAGGCTCAAAACATTGGCAACCTGGACCTGCTAAAGAAAAATGCGGAACAAAAATATTCTCTTCGACTCAGAACGAAGCACAACACACTGCGTAAACACACTGTTGTTTAATGGTAGAACAAGGTGTCATTGGAAACCAAGGAGACAATTCACTCCAACAGTATTGAAGGTGTCACTACAATTATTTACTTTGGGTAGACACAAAATGCTGGAGTAACTCAGTGGATCAGGCAGCATCTCTGGAGAGAAGAAACGGATGACGTTTTCTTCAAAAGAACGTCACCTATTCCATTTCTCCAGAGACGCTGCCTGACCTGCTGAGTTACTCCAGGATTTTTTGTCTATCTTCAGTGTAAACCAGCATCTGCAGTTCCATCCCTACACTACATTATTTACTTTGGCATTGGTCTGTTAATATCACAAGGCACTTCATTGCAGCGCAATGAGAATGAAAGAGACAGAGTCAAGGATGCTAGAAGGTCAGGTGACTTAAAGACTGGTCAGAGGAAGACAGGCGGAGAGGAGGAGAAGTTGCTGCCTGGGGGAGGGGGGGGGGGGGGAGAGGAATGGAAGGGGGTTAGTTAGAGTTAGTCAGTCTGAAGAAGGGTCCCAACCCAAAACATCACCTATCTGTATTCTCCAGAGATACTCTAGCACTTTGTGTACTTTTGGATAACTTGGTTCTGGAGTGGTCATCGTGGGGTGAACAGGCTCCATTTGTTCAATGGTTAACAGCACTCCTGCAAGAAGTTTGCAGGAGGCAAGTTACAGCTTTGTGGTGAAGTTCAGGGGAAGTGAAACAGCCTTGTTTGACAACATTTGTCAATGCTGTAAACACAATGGTCAGGATCATGGCTCCATGCCATCGTGAAGCACCGGAGGTGGATATAGGGAGGCACAGTGGCGCAGCTGGTAGAGCTGCTGGCTCACAGCGCCAGAGACCCGGTGTGATCCTAAACTCTGGTTCTGTCTGTGTGGAGTTTGCACGTTCTCTCTGTGACCGTGTAGGTTTTCTCCGGTTGCTCCGGTTTCCCTCACATCCCAAAGACATGCAGGTTTGTAAGTTAACTAGCCTCTGTAAATAGCCCCTGGTGTGCAACAAGCAAGTACTAAAGTGGGATAACGTAGAACTAGTGTGATAGTCGTCGTGGACTCGGTGGGCTGAGGGGCATTGTTTCAATGATGTAACCCAGAGCTACAGTGGCGCAGCTGGTAGAATTGCCGCTTCACAACGCTGGTGACCGGAGTTCGATTCTGACCACGGATGCTGTGTGTGTGTGTGTGTGTGTGCGCACAGAGGTTGTACTTTCTCTCTGTGACCGCGTGGGTTTCCTCCGGGTTCTCCGGTTTCCTCCCACGTCCCAGAGAGGTGCAGATTTGTAGGTTAATTGGCCCTCTGTAAATTGTCTCTCATGTGTAGGGAATGGATGTGACAGTGGCTTAACATAGAACTAGTGTGGACGGGTGATTGATGGTCGGTATGGTCTCGGTGGGCCGAGGGGCCTGTTTCCACGCTGCATCTCTAAACTGGAAAACAGGTTACCATGTTACCCAATCAATAGCCAAAGTTAATTGGCTGTGTATTGGCATGTGGCACGGAGGATATAAATCTTGAATAACCACAAACACCATAGAAATCTTTCATTTTCTTCACTATAACCAAAGTCACCTTGATATTTTCCTCCCTCTGGATCGGTTGTTGGTCACAAGTGGCTGAAAGTACAAGTGCTCCTTTACAAGAAGCAAATGAGGCATTATTTTATTTTCTTCTTCGCCAGACAGCCTCACAATGTCCTATGCTACGTGGTCTATTTAAAACTAAGTACAGACACTGGGTCACAAGTTCCGGGATGTTTCCTGTCACGGGAGAGTCTAGGACCAGAGTGCACAGCCTCAGAATAAAAGGACGTACCTTTAAAATGGAGATGAGGAGGAATTTCTTTAGCCAGAGGGTGGAGAATCTGTGGAATTCATTGCCATAAAAAAGAAATGGCAGTAGAGACCATGGGTATTTTTAAAGCAGAGTTTGATAGGTTCTTGATTAGTAAGGGCATCAAAAGTCATGGGGAGTAGGCAGGAGAATAGGTGTTGAGAGGAAAAAATAGATCAGCCACGATTGAACAGTGGAGAAGACTCAATCGGTTGAATGGCCTAATTCTGCTTCTATATCTTATCATCTTATGGTCTATGATCTTTGGAACAAACTCTCCTGTTGTCCCACAAGCAGAATCCATAGTGGTTACAGATGGCCATGGCAGGACCAGAATCATTGCTCGGGAAACTTTAAAGGAAAAAAAAGAAAAAAAATCATTAAATCTAGATTTAAAAAATGTCTCAAATGTTTTCTCTAGAACGCTGGAGGTTGAGAGGAGACCTGTTCGAAGCGTATAATATTATGAGAGGCATAGGTAGACAGTCAGAACCTATTTGCCCATGATGGAAAAATCTAATACTAGATGGCATAGCTTTAAGAAGAGAGGGGCAAAGTCTAATGGCGATGTGTGGGCAAGCTTTTTTGTTAAACACATAAAAGGTGGCAAGTGCCTAGAACGTGCTGGGGGGAGGGGGGGGGGGTGGTGGTGTTTGAGGCAGAAACGATAGTGGCATTTAAGAGAATTGTGGATACACACATGGATATGCAGAGAATGGAGGGATATGGATTGTAAGGATTGGTCTAGGTATCGTGTTCTGCACAGACATTGTGGGCCAAAGAGCCTGTACCCGTCTTGTGCTATTATGCTGCACCATAGACAGTTTCATGTCTATGGTGACATTGAAACTACAGACAGTCAGATAAACTGTCTGGTTCACCAAGGCCCTTCAAGGAAGATGACCCACGGTAGACACAAAATGCTGGAGCAACTCAGCAGGTCAGGCAGCATCCATGAAGAAAAGGAATAGGTGACGTTTCAGGTCAAGGTCCTTCTTCAAACTTGGAGTTAGGGGAGAGGGAATTTAGAGGTATGGAAAGATACAGATCGGAGCCGGCACCGATGGCCAAGGAGCCCACAATGGTCCAATTGCTAATTTGTTCTGTACCTTTCCATACCTCTAGTTTCCCACTTCCCTGACACTCAGTCGGAAGAAGGGTCTCGACTCGAAAGGTCACTTAATCCTTTTCTCCAGCGATGCTGCCTGACCCACTGAGTTACTCCAGAATTTTGTGTCTATCTTCGGTGTAAACCAGCATCTGCAGTTCCTTCTTATGCTCGATGAACTAGTCCTTGGATGTATTTTCAGACCACAAATGTAGTTAACCCCTAAACAATCATAGGATAATTAGTGATGAATCAGCTTTAAAACTGCACATTTGGAAACTGCTTGGTTCACCATTCGCATTGGCAACAAAAAGAGTTCCCACTTGCTTACATCCTTTTCCTCACAGTCTGATATGGACACTATTTTTATTTCACCGAATTTCGCAAGCTTTGGCAACAGGCTTTGTTTTTAGTTTTTAAGAGTTAACAGCATGACCGACTCAAACCATCGATCACCCGTTCACACCAGTTCTATATCATCCCACAAGAGAACACAAAGTGCTGGAGAAGCTCAGTGGGTCAGGCAACGTCTCTGGAGAAGGAGGATAGGTGACGTCATGGGCCAAGATCCTCCTTCAGACCACTTTCACATTCCCTCCCTACACAATTTAGAGGCCAATTAACTTAAAAAGAAATTAAATAGTAAAGAGCGTTTTATTGTCATATGTCCCAAAATGGAACAAAGAAATTCTGACTTGCAGCAGCACAGCAGGTATGTAAACATGGTGCTCAGTGGACACCATAGTAAACGACAAAAAGTTCAACATATAAAAAACAAACACACAATATAATGCAAAGATAAAAGCCCTTAGTACAATCGAGGCAGTTTGCAGTTTAGTTGGAATTCATAGTGTCCAATAGGCTGATGGTTGTTTGGATGAAGCTGCTCCTGAACATGGATGTCTTAGGGACCTGGAAGGAAACCGGGGCACCCGGAGAAAACCCACCCAGTCAAGGGGGAATGTGCAAACTCCACACAGGCAGCACCCGAGGTCAGGATTGAACCGGGATCTCTGGCAATGCGAAGCAGCAGCTCTGCCAGGTGAGGTATGAGTCCCACTGAGCAACCGGTGTGTCAGGCTGATGCACCACGGACCGCAGGCCCAGTGAATCTGCGACGTTGGGAGAGAAATTTCCACCGGGTGGAGCCGTCAGCGATGGCAGCCTCGCCAATGGTCTGTATGTCTTTGTTATTTTTAATGTGTTTTAAAAGTTTGTGTTAATGTTCTCTGGTTTGTTTCATAGGGAGGTAGGGATCGGGGGAAACTTTTTTTTTGCAAATCTCTTATCTTGCCAGAGATGCGATTATGTTCCGGATCGTATCTCCGGTCACTTTGCGGCCTAATATCATGGAGCTGGCGGCCTTATCGAGATTGACTTTGAGCCCCGCCGCGGGGCCGTGGACTTACCATTGGAGCCTGCGATCCCTTGCCTGGGATCGATGCTCCAACTGCGGTCTGAGGATTTCACCATCGAGGAGCTCGCAGTCTCGGGTAGAGACCGATGTCGGGAAGCTCCAAAGTCGTAGAAGGTTCGACCAGCCCCGACCCAGGGTCGATCGCACGGCACGGGGGAGCTGGGATCCCCCTCGATGCAGGAGCTTGATCGCCCCGACGCGGAGGACCCGACCACCGGCTAAGGGAGCCAAGATCGTCCGTCAACGGAAGGCGCGAGGCCCCCGACTGCGGGAGATCAAAGGGAGGAGATTTAACTTATTTGATCAAGGTTGATCAAGATGATCAGATTGTCCGACTATTGACAATCGACCCGCCCCCGCCCTCACCTGTATCCAGCTCTCAGCTCTCACTTGCCACACCTTGTCCTGCCCCCACCTCTCTTCCAGCTTTCTCCTCCCCTCCTCACTATATTTGCTATATTTAAGAGGGAGTTAGATGTGGCCCTTGTGGCTAAGGGGATCAGAGGGTATGGAGAGAAGGCAGGTATGGGATACTGAGTTGGATGATCAGCCATGATCATATTGAATGGCGGTGCAGGCTCGAAGGGCTGAATGGCCTACTCCTGCACCTAATTTCTATGTTTCTACGCCTCACCACAATCAGTCTGATGAAGGATCCTGATCCAAAATGTCATCTCCTCATGTTCTCCAGAGAGAGTTAGATTTAGCTCTTAGGGCTAAAGGAATCAAGGGATACGAGGAAAAAGCAGGAACGGGGTACTAATTTTAGATGATCAGCCATGATCCGATTGAACAGTGGTGCTGGCTCAAAGGGCCGAATGGCCTACTCCTGTACCTATTTTCCTATGTTTCTATGCTGCCTGACCCACTGAGTTACTCCAGCACTTTGTGTCCTTTTTTGTATATCAGCATCTGCAGTTCCTAGTTTCTACTACAGACTTTGAACAATTTTGCACTACATACTTTGGCTTGTACTTTAATGGCTTGGTTACCTGGTATAAATGATAATTCATTGTATTATTGTTTATTATATATTTATTTAATGTGTCGTTGCATTTTGTGTTCCTGTAAAGCTGCAGCAATTTAAAAAAAAAAATCATTGTAGAAATAAGAGCTGCAGATGCTCGTTTATATTGCTGGGGTAACGCAGCGGGTTAGGTAGCATCTCTGGAGGAAAAGGTGACGTTTCAGGTTGTGACCCTTTTTCAGTCTGAAAGTTGCGGGGGGGGGGGGGGGGAAAGAGCTCGAGGCGAGAAGAGATCATGGCCAGCCACAAATGATCTCAGCCAGGGCGTTAACGGCCTGGCAAGACCATTGGTGGCTAAAGAACAAAGTCATTGTGGCAGCCCTTGTGCAATGACAACTAAACACACATGACTCGATGGCCCATGAAGCGCACATTCCTGAAGGCTAACTATTAACCCGAATTATCTTCATTTTCATTCAAATCAAATATTTCTGTTACTGATTCCCAGTGGCTTTAATTCCACATCGACCATTGACCACCTGGAGAGCAGAGAAAAGAAGCAACATAAACTACATCATCTTATTGAGGGGATTAGAAAGGTCTATGGAACTGGTGCGCTACAATGTTGTGGACTATTTTCGGCACTCTGTATCTTCCCCTTTGCTCTATCGATTGTACTCGAGTTTGAACTGGTTGTTTCTATGCACGGTATATCTGATCTGTTGGGATAACATGCAGAATAAAGCTTTTCACCGTACCCTGATACGCGTGACAATAATAAACCAAAACCAGTATATGAAGAACATTTCTGCCAAACATTAACCTGAATCTTCTTAAAAATGTCTTAATCTATTAAGATTTAACATCTTTTACAATGTAATATGAGTACAGTATGTACATGCACTGAACTTTTTTTCTCGTTTATTATATTGTTTACAGTGTACTATGTTTACACATTCTGTTACTTTCCTGTAATCTATCTGTATTACCCATCGCCTCCCCTTCGCCACGCTGCCATCTGATTTCCCTACCACCCACTTACACCAGGGCAGAGTTTACAGCAACCGGGTAAGTTTACAGTAACCATCTACAGTTCCTTATTTCTACAAAAACCTTTTAGTTATTATTACACAGTTGTTCACATGCCGCAAAAGTACAGACTGTTCCCACTACAGGTCCACCGCTGCAGCTTTCCCGGCACCCTTGGTTCCAGAGCATTGCTGGATTATCTGTTTTGTCGGAACAACAGAGGTCCCTGCCTCGTGAGGGGGTGGAGGGGGGAAACCGGCCCGCAAGTTTGGCCGTGGAATTTGGCTATGGGAACAGATCTGCCGGCTCCGGCTGGGCCGGAGTTCCAGAGCCCCGGCCGCAGGAGGGAAATTCAACCCGCCGATCGGCCGCGGAAGTCCAGACGAGGTCGAAACCAGATGCCAGAAAATCAACGGTGGGCCTGTACTCATGGAGCTGTGGCCTCAGGAGCAACATGGGACTAGTCACTGTTAACATCATCAGTACATAACACAATGACTTGAGACAAGATGGACCAGGGTGGAACGGCCGGGAGGTAAGGGGGCGGACATGAGGGAACATAGTGACTGTAAAACCTCTACCTTTTCAACGTTGCTTCGTCTACTAACTGCATCAATCAAGGACCACCATTAATTTCCTGCACCGTTTGTGGAGCCTTGCTCTCCACAAACCAGCAGCACATCTGCATTTGTAATGGAGACAACATTAATTGGAAGCACTTTGGAATATTCAGGGATAGCTCATTCAGGAACAAGTGTCCAAATTCAGTTAAATTCAGTTTTGGTCAGTCTGTTATAGGAAAGATGTTCATAAGGTCATAAGGAATAAGAGTAGAATTAGGCCATTCGGCCCATCAAGTCTACTCTGCCATTCAGTCATGGCTGATCTATCTCTCCTAACCCCATTCTCCTGCCTTCTCCCCATAACCTCTGACACCCGTACTAATCAAGAATCTATCTATCTCTGCCTTAAAAAATATCCACTGACTTGGCCTCCACAGCCTTCTGTGGCAAAGAATTCCACAGGTTCACCACCCTCTGACCAAAGATTTATCCTCCTTCCTAAAAGAACATCCTTTAATTCTGAGGCTATGACCTCTAGTCCTAGACTCTCCCACTAATGGAAACATCCTCTCCACATCCACTCTATCCAAGTCTTTCACTATTCTATATGTTTCAATGAGGTTCCCCTCATTCTTTTAAACTCCAGCAGGTACAAGCCCAGTGCCGACAAATGTTCATCATAGGTTAACCTACTAATTCCTGGGATCATTCTTGTAAACCTCCTCTGGACACTCTCCAGAGCCAGCACATCTTTCCTCAGATTTGGTGCCCAAAATTGCTCACGATATTCCAAATGCAGCCGTACCAGCGCCTTATAGAGCCTCAACATTACATTCCTGTTTTTGTGTACTAGCCCTCTCGAAATAAATGCTAGAATTGAGTTTGCTTTCTTGACTACCGATTTGACTTGCAGATTAACTTTTAGGGAATCCTGCACCTGCACCTTTGCACCTCTGATTTCTGAATTTTCACCCCATTTAGAAAATAGTCTACGCCTTCATTCCTACGACCAAAATGCATGATTTCACACTTTGCTCACTATATTCCATCTGCCCACTCTCCCGATCGGTCTACGTCCTTCTGCAGAGTTCCTGCTGATGCTGTTAAACTGGAAAAGGGGCAGAGGAGATTTACAAGGATATTGCCAGGACTCGAGGGGCTGAATGATAGGGAGAGGTTGAACAGGCTAGGACATTATTCCTTCCAGTGCAGGAGGATAGGATCTTATAGAAGTGTATAAAATCATGAGGGGAATAAATGGGGTAAATGCAGTCTTTTTACCCAGACCCTATAGGGTTTGGACACACTTGAGGCAGGAAACATGTTCCCGATGTTGGGGGAGTCCAGAACCAGGGGCCACAGTTTAAGAATAAGGGGTAAACCATTTAGAACGGAGATGAGGAAACCCTTTTTCACACAGAGAGTTGTGAATCTGTGGAATTCTCTGCCTTAGAGAGGCCGGTTCTCTGAATGGCCTACCCCTGCACCTATTGTCTATTGAGTAGGGTAATCAAGAACCAGAGGGCATAGGTTCAAGCTGAGAAAGATTTCATTTTATACACAGAGGGCGGTGGGTATATGTAATGTCTGCCAGAGAAGGTCCTTGAGGCAGGTACTATCACAGCATTTAAAAACATTTGGACAGGTACATGGATAGGATAGATTTAGAGGGATATGGGCCAAACGCTGGTAGGTGGGACTAGTGTAGATGAGGCATGTTAGTTTGCGTGGGCAAGTTGAGCCGAAGGACCTGTTTCCACGCTGTACGACTTGCTTGTCAATTAATGTACACACATGACTTGCACAGAGGGTGGTGGGTATATGGAATGAGCTGCCTGAGAAAGTAGTTGAGGCAGGCCCAACACAACATTCACAAATCATTTGGATAGGAACATAGATAAGAAACATTTAGAGGGATATAGGTCAAGTGTGTTTAATTATCAAATGTACCAAAACGGAACAATGAAATTCTTTGTTAACAAAATAAGTTTAATAAATTAAAAAAACATTATAGTGTAAAACAAACCCCAAGTCCCTAGTGTAACCAAGACAGTGGCTAGCTCAACATTCAGTTGGAGTTTACTGTGTTCAACAGCCTGATGGTTGAAGTGAAGAAGCTGCTCCTGAACATTACAGTTTTCACAACCCTATACCGCCTTCCCGATGAAATGAGGGAATGGCCAGGGTAGTGCGGGTTTCTGATGATGTTGGCTATCTTTTGGAAGCAACCTTCAATGGTGGGGAAGTCAGTACCCATGATGGATTGGGTTGTATCCACCACTTTCTGTGGTCTCCTTCATTCCAGGGCGTTCGAGTCGTCAAACGCAGGCAAGTAGGACTAGGGCCAGCCCTAAATCCCTCTCCCACCTCGTCTGTCTCAAGTCACATTATTATTATTATACATATATTATTATTATTACAGTGTACTATGTTTACATATTCTGTTGTGCTGCATCAAGTAAGAATTTCATTGTTCTATCTGGGACATATGACAATAAAACACTCTTGACTCATTATGTTACATTACTGAAGATGTTCATGTTACTCCTGAGTCTACAGCACTGCAAGTATCACCAAGGAATTAGTCAAAATAATTTGCTTCTCCAAGGGCTTAGAATTTTGAGAGGGAGGAAAGTTAAAGAACATGCCCCAGGCAAGCAATCTAATAAACAACTCGTGGAGGTATTGTGGAAGTCTTGAACGATGGTTCAGATCAACACAAAGTGATTTCAAAGTTTCAATGTGAAGAAGGAGAAAAGTGCAGCACGGTGGCACAGCTGGTCGAGCTGCTGCCTCACAGCGCCAGAGACCAGGGCATGATCCTGACCTTGGGTGCTGTCTGTACAGAGTTTGCATTTTCTCCTTCTGACTGCATGGGTTTCCTCCGATTTGCAAAGACATGCAGGTTTGTAGGTTAATTAGCCTCTGTAAAATGCCCCTAGTGTGCAGGGAGTAGATGAGAAACTGGGATAACATAGAACTAGTGTGAACGGACAATTGATGATCAGTGTGGTCGCGGTGGGCCTGTTTCCATGCTGCCTCCCTAAACTGACAGCAAATGTCAGCACCAGGACTGATTCCATCAAGATACCGTCCAAAAGAAAATGTCGTAAATGGAGAACTAGTACACTAGCCGAGTACAATCTTGCTGAGTGTTAGGTTTCCACAGAGCAACAAGGGGAGAAGGAGGGCGTTTCACAGTAAGTTACTATAATATCGAAAGCAATAGGCAATAAACAATAAGCGCAGGAGGAGGCCATTCGGCCCTTTGAGCCAGCACCGCCATTCACTGTGATCATGGATGATCATCCCCAATCAGTACCCCGTTCCTGCCTTCTCCCAATATCCCCTGACTGCACTATCCTTAAGAGCGCCGCCTTAATTGGTGGAGGAAGTAGATTGAGAAGCATTTCTCATAAGGCGCCAAAATAAATGAAAGAGAACGGAAAGCTACAGTGCGGTGGTGTAGCTGGTAGAGCCGCTGCCTTATAACGCCAGAGACACAGGTTCATTAGACAATAGACACAGGAGTAAGCCATTCGGCCCTTCATGCCAGCACAGTCATTCAATGTGATCATGGCTGATCATCCCCAATCAGTACCCCGTTCCTGCCTGTCTCTGCTATCTTTAAGAGCCCCATCTAGTTCTCTCTTGAAAGTATCCAGAGAACCGGCCTCCACCACCCTCTGAGGCAGAGAATTGCACAGACTCACAACTCTCTGTGAGAAAAAGTGTTTCCTCGTGTCCGTTCTAAATAGCTTACCCATTATTCTTAAACTGTGGCCCCTGGTTCTGGACTCCCCCAGCATTGGGAACATGTTTCCTGCCTCTAGCGTGTCCAAACCCTGAATAATCATATATGTTTCAATAAGATCCACTCTCATCCTTCTAAACTCCAGAGTATACAAGCCCAGCCGCTCCATTCTATCAGCATATGACAGTCCCGCCACCCCGGGAATTAACCTTGTAAACCTACACTGCACTCCCTCAATAGCAAGAATGTCCTTCCTCAAATTAGGGAACCAAAACTGCACACAATACTCCCGGTGTGGTCTCACTTGGGCCCTATACAATACAGAAGGACATCTTTGCTCCCATACTCAGTCCTCTTGTTATAAAGGCCAACATGCCATTCGCTTTCTTCACTGCCTGCTGTACCTGCATGCTTACTTTCATTGACTGATGAACAAGGACCCCCAGATCCATTTGTACTTCCCCTTTCCCAACTTGACACCATTTAGATAGTAATCTGCCTTCCTGCTTTTTGCTACCAAAGTGGATAACCTCACATTTATCCACATTAAACTGCATCTGCCACGCAACTGCCCACTCACCCAACCTGTCCAAGTCACCCTGCATTCTCATAGCATCCTCCTCACAGTTCACACTGCCACCCAGCTTTGTGTCATCTGCAAATTTGCTAATGTTACTGGTAATCCCTTCATCTAAATCATTAATATATATTGTAAATAGCTGCGGTATACCCCATTGGTCACTGCCTGCCATTCTGAAAGAGACCCGTTAATCCCTACTCTTTGTTTCCTGTCTGCCAACCACTTCTCTATCATGTCAGCACTCTACCCCCAATACCATGTGCCCTAATTTGGCCCACTAATCTCTATGTGGGACCTTATCAAATGCTTTCTGAAAGTACACTACATCCACTGGCTCTTCCTTGTCTGTTTTCCTAGTTACAACCTCAAAAGATTCCGGAGGATTAGTCAAGCATGATTTGCCCTTCGTAAATCCATGCTGACTCGGACCGATCCTGTTACTGCTATCCAAATGTGCCGCTATTTCATCTTTTATAATTGACTCCAGCATCTTCCCCACCACCGATGTCAGGCTAACTGGTCCATAATTCCCTGTTTTCTCTCTCCCGCCTTTCATAAAAAGTAGGATAACATTAGCTACCCTCCAATCCACAGGAACTGATCCTGAGTCTATGGAACATTGGAAAATTATCACCAATGCGTCCACGATTTATAGAGCCACTTCCTTAAGCACCCTGGGGTGCAGACCATCAGGACCTGGGGATTTGTCTGCCTTCAGTCCCATCAGTCTACCCAACACCATTTCCTGCCTAATGTGGATTTTCTTCAGTTCCTCCGTCACCCCAGATCCTCTGACCTCTGGTTCAATCCTGACCTCGGGTGCATTCTGTGTAGTGGTTGCACATTCTACCTGTGACCACATGGGTTTCCTCCCACGTCCCAAAGACATTCAGGTTTGTAGGTTAATTTGCCTCTGTAAATTGTGTATTTAAATACTAGTGTGTAGGGAGTGGATGAGAAAATAGGACAACATAGAACTGGTGTAATTGATGGTCGACATGGATTTGGTGGGCTGAAGGGCCCATTTCCACACCGCATCTCTAAACTAAACACATTTTGGCAGTGCTCTGGCAAAAAAACAGGGGAGTGGGATACTGGAATGCTCTTTATAGATCAGCAGCAACACTAATTCTGTGGGATTCCTGCACAACATCACTTTTTACTGATGCCCATGAAAAGTCTTGGTTGTGCACCAATCTGGCCTGTATTTTGATTCAGAACTTTTTGTTTTAATCAGAAACTACTCCGAATGTGTTTTCTGGGATGGATACAATTTATTCATATACCACATAGGCAGTTCCTCTCCTCTCTGGTGTATTTTCAACGGATCTGTCGAATTGGTCCATACCTCAAAAGCACAACAACAGCGCCGATAGGAAGATGTGTGATTTTGCAACAGTTTGCGGTGATTATTGCGAGTTCCAAGCGGCAACAATAAGGGGGAGAGTGGAGCTAGTGGAGATTCGGGGAAGGGACGCCGTGACATTCACTGGTGGTGCCTGAACTGTGTGGAACATTTCCAACTCTTGCTGTCTTTGATTCGGATTTACAGCAGTTACCGTCTTTGTCTTTGCCCCCAAACAACCGTGCACAGTTTTAAATGGAACGTTAAACACACACCATACATACAGATAAAGGTTCCCCTACTCACTCTGCATATCCCGTACACCAGGGCAACTTCTTGTTCCTGGGAGGGAATAAGACGGGTCTGGTCTTTTGATCCGAGCTCCGGCTCGTCTCCCCCGGGCTCTGGTGCAGAAAGTGAGGTCGCTGGTACACGTTCTCCGGCGGCTCCTCACAGACAGGAGCAGGGCTTCTCTTCGCCAACGGGCTCCGGCCCCTCAACCTCTTGAACATGCCGTCGCCGTGGTTCCCAGCGGATGTTAGTGAACCGAAGTCTCGCCTTGATTTCCTTCTCCACCTCCAATGCCAGTCCGGGCTGGTGGGGCGAAGAGAGAGAGAGAGTAAAGAACAAAAATAAAACAAAACAAAGTCCCTCCGGTGCTGTGCAATGAGTGCTCAACTGATCCGCAAAATTAAGAGGAAGTTTCTGCGCCCCACTGTTGTGGATAACTAGTGTTGACAAATCTGCAGTTGCTGTGTTAACTTTGAACCTGCACTACGTGGACTGGTTGTCCAATGACCAGAGCTCATCCAACTCAATAGACCAATGGACAAGGTTGAAGGAATAATCCTCTCTCCACAGTCATACTCAAAAATACCTACCTCCAGCGTGTATATGAATATATATATGTCTATACACATAAAAAACAAACAATGGTGCAAAAAGACAAACTCAATGCTCCCGAGTCTATCAAGTTCAGAGCTTATTTTGAGGTGTAGGGAAGAACCTGGACGTGTAGGAATTACAGATGCTGGTTTAAACCGAAGATAGACACAAAACGCTGGAGTAACTCAGCGGGGCAGGCAGCATCTCTGGAGAGAAGGGATGGGTGACATTTCGGGTCTGAAGAAGGGTCTCGACTCCAGCTTTTTGTGTCCATCCTGAACCTGGATTTTAGTTTTCAGGCTCCCATATCTTGTTCCCAACTATTGAATTTGAATTAATTTGAAAACAAAACCAACCTTTCTTAGGAAAAACATTTGTGAAAATATCCAGGTCCCATTGATTGCTGCGATTGGTGTTTCAGAAGGAAGTGGATTTTTTTAATCCAAAATTTCCTCTTGAAAATTAAGCAGATGGATTTGCATTTACTTTTGCATTCCTGCTAAATGTATTACTGCTAGTTAAGTACAATTGCAGCCACTGTTATAAGTGATGCAACACGAGGCAAGCTCCCAAACAATAGCACTGTATCAGAATCATACAGCACGGAATTGGGTCCTTTGGCCCAACTCGTTAATGCTAGCTTAGATGCCCCATCAAAACTAGCCCCAAAGCCCATATCCCTCTAAACCTTTCTTATCCATGTACCTGTCCAAATGTTTGTTAAACAATGTTATTGTATTGGCTTAACTACTTACACTAGCAACTCGTTCCATATACCCACCACCTTAAGTAAATAAGTTTATTGGCCAAGTATTCACATACAAGGAATTTGCCTTGGTGCTCCACCCACAAGTAACAACATGACATACAGTGACAGTTACGGATGACTCAGAAAACACTAAACATTAATAATAATAAAACATTTCTGATAAAACACCATTGATCAAGCATGTGAACCAACAAAGTACCAGATCAAAGGGAGGCTACAGATTTTTGGCCGACACAAGCAATGATTGGACTGATCCAGGATGGGGAGAAATCTGCCTACAGACCGGAAGTGTCACAGCTGGCGTTACCTTGCATCGTCCTAATCGGGCTTTACCTTGCACTAAATGTTATTCCCTTTCTCCTGTATCTGTACACTGTGGGCAGCTTGATTGTAATCAAGTAATGTAACGGCACCTGCTGGAGCATGCAGGTATCGAACCCGGTGTTCAGAAGCCGAGGTCACGTGACTAGGGAGGGGCTATTTGTTTCCGCGCGGTTTTGTTTCCACGCGGCAGTTCAGCACCGTTGTGGTCAGACGTGTCAAGAGAGCCTGTATACTGAAGAGTGAATTTTCGAAGAAAAATCAGTTTAAAAGTTCAGTTGTCGTATTTGTGACCGCCAAATTGGTGACCCCGACCTGTCTAGCTGTCGTTAGACAAGTGGATCATGCAGGAAGACCACGTTGCCGCAGAATCGGCCGGCACGCGGCAGGGCTCACCGGGTTTCAAATTGCCATCGTTTTGGCCTGACCAACCTCAGGTGCGGTTTGCCCACGTTGAGGCACAGTTTCACCTCCATCGCATCGTAGCGGACGATACTATTTACTTCCATGTGGTGGGGGCATTGTTGCAGGACTGTGCCTCGAGGCTGTTGCCCTACATCAGGGACCTGCCGACCATTGCCAAATATGAAGGGCTGAAGGCCCTGCTGCTCCACACTTACGGTCTCAGTCGCAGAGACAGGGCAGAGAGGCTGCTGCACATTGACAGTGTCGGCAATCGGCAGCCATCCATCATCACAGCGAAGATGTTAGCCCTGATGGACAGGAACCGCCCATGTCTGCTCTTCGAACAGGCGTTCCTGGAGCAGATGCCTGGCGAAGTCCAACTGATGCTGACCGGAGCTGATTTCAGCGACCCCCAACAACTCGCGGAGAGAGCTGACGAATTGTGGGCACACAGACGGCGGGACAACCGAGACGACATCGGAAGGAAGAAGAAGCCCAGCCCAGCGCCGAAGAAGCATCACCGCTGCCAGTGGTCTACAGACAACGTCGCTGGTGTTACTACCATCAACGATACGGACCCGAAGCCCGAAGATGCCGGAGCCCCTGCTCGTACCAGGGAAATGCCTCGGCCTATTGTCCATACAGGCGA
Source organism: Raja brachyura (assembly GCA_963514005.1). The sequence goes on along the minus strand of OY740796.1, from coordinate 18,586,565 downwards.
ACGCGATCGGCCCAAACGAACGCCTCTACGTCCGTGATCGCCATTCCAGCCACCGTTTCCTGGTGGACTCCGGTGCCATTGCCAGCATCCTGCCTCCGAGCAGCCAAAATACTTGCGTCGGTAAGGTAGGACCATGTCCTCTCAGCTGTTAACGGGAGCGACATTCACACTTACGGTACGTGGACCCTGGAATTAAATTTCGACTCCCGCCCGTACAGGTGGAAGTTTACCGTTGCTGACGTCGATCCAACCGATCATGGGGGCCGATTTCTTACGCGCGTTCTCGTTAGCTGATGTGCGAGGCGGACACATGGTCCCTGATGGGGCACGGTCCACCACATTCCCACCGAGGGCCCACCGGTACACGCCTGCGCACGCCGCCTCCTGCCCGATAAACTACGCATCGCACAAGACGAGTTCCAGCTTATGGAGGACATGGGGATTGTCTGGCGGTCGGATAGCCCTTGGGCTTTCCCGCTACACATGGTGCCCAAAGCGTCCGGCGGTCGGAGACCTTGCGTTGATTACAGGCGTTTGAATGCGGTGACCACAGCAGATCGGTACCCAGTCCCGAACATCCAGGATTTCTCAGCTCATCTGGAAGGCGCAACCTTCTTCTCGAAGGTCGACCTTATTCGCGGGTATAATCAAATTCCGGTCCATCCCGACGACGTCCCAAAGACGGCCACCATCACCCCTTTCGGCCTTTTCGAATGGCTAAGAATGCCTTTTGGCCTGAAGAACGCCGCTCAAGCGTTCCAAAGGCTAATGGATCAGTTCGGGCAGGGTTTGCCGTTCATGTTCATCTACCTCGATGATATTCTGGTGGCCAGTAGCTCGCAGGCAGAGCACGTCAGGCACCTACGCCTGCTTTTCGAACGGCTGCGCAAACACGGGTTGGTGATCAACCCCGCGAAGTGCCAGTTCAGATTGCGTTCCATTTCTTTCTTGGGTCACAGCAATATGCGGAGCTGGCCGCTGCCCAACAGGCAGGTGCCGGCATGGTGGTTTACTGCAATACTGAATCAAATCTCAAGCTGGCTAAGGTGCCCTACGGTGCCGCCGGCGTGCGAGTCCTTTGCGAGGTCTCCGCGGGCAAAGCCCATCCCATTGTCTCGGTTGCTTCGAGGCGTCGGATTTTCGACACTATCCACAGCCTAGTGCACCCGTCCATTTGCGCCACCTCTGCCTTGGTCGCGGCCAAGTTCGTCTAGCATGGCTTGAGGAAGCAGGTCGCAGCATGGGCCCGTTCCTGCATCCCATGCCAGACTTCCAAGGTGCAGAGACATGTGCGCCCGCCTGTGCAGGATTTTGTTGTCCCCGACGGCAGGTTCCTGCACATCCATGTCGACCTGGTGGGTCCCTTGCCCTGTTCGTGCGGGGCTACTCACCTACTGACTATCGTGGACAGGTTTACCAGGTGGGCGGAGGCGATATCGTTAACGGATACCTCCGCTGAGGCGTGCGCGAGTGACATAGTCTTGAATTGGATCGCTCATTTCGGAGTTTCCTCCGATACCACTACCGTTCATGTCCTCCCTGTGCTGTGGTATGGCGCAGCTGTATGGTGCGAAGCTACACCAGACCACCGCGCATCACCCAGAGTCCAACGGTTTGGTTGAGCGTTTCCACAGGCACCTCAAGTCGGCGTTGAAGGCTCGGCTCACCGGCCCTGATTGGGTCGACCAGTTGCCTTGGGTTCTCCTAGGCATCAGAACCACGCTTAAGGAGGACCTCAACGCCTCCTCGGCCGAGTTGGTTTACGGCTCGGTTTTGCGAGTACCTGGGGAATTCCTGCCCGTCCCCCGGGATCCGGATATCCCGGCTTCGGCGTTGTGAGCTGACCTTCGCGAGCGGGCGCGCGCTTTGTTCCTCATCTGTATCCAGCTGTCACGTGTCCGGCCTTGTCTTGCCCTCTCCGCTCTTCCAGCTTTCTCCCTCCTGACTTCAATCAGTCTGAAGAAGGGTCCTGCCCCAAAACATCCTATCCATGTTTTTCAGCTATGCTGCCTGACGTGGTTTTATTCTGGCACTTTGTGTCCCTTTTCTCTTGATTGTTGAGGTTTCAGAATATCTTTAAGGTGATACCTGTAACCACTGAAGCAATTTCAGGAGTTGTTTATTTTCTGACATGTCCAAGAGATTCATCTCCCGGCAAGCACGCCTGGCTTTGGAGGAATACAGGGCAAGTGTTAAAGCACTTGAGAGCATCAGTTCACCCTGTATATCTGGTTTGAAAATGTTGGATGCCAACTTGACTTCTCAACATAGTCTTGTGCGAAAGTGCAGAAACAAAGAACTGCAGAAGCAGGTTAATACACAAAAGGACACAAAGTGCTGGAGTAACCCAGCAGGCCAGGCAGCATCCCTGGAGAACATAGATAGGTGACATTTTGGGTTAAGACCCTTCTTCAGATAGTGTGCAGCCTCGGGTAACATTAAGGTTAACTGAGCATGTGCAGTGTTTAGATTGGCGCTGTTCCAGCTGCTGGTTAGCTTATTTTACGTATCATTATTGTGCGGGTAGAAGAGGCTTACCTGCGATTTGCTTGAGAGGTGCAGTGTGCGCACAGTGGGTGGTGTGTGCATGGTTTGAGAGTCCCAGCGGAGCTGTACGGCTGTACATTTATCTGTTATCTCTACCACACTGTAACACCCTCTTTCCCCTTCCAAAGCCGGGCCATTTCAAACATGCAAACTGGCAGGACACAGGCGTCACTTTGCATCTATTAGGGAAATCAATAGTTAAGGGTTTAATGCAGGAAACTAAGGTAAAAGATTAGCTATGATCCCAGTGTTGAAGTAGAAGTGAGTGTAAAATAATGGACTTTCCCATTACACTGAATCAGAACTCATCCTAAAGTCTTTAAAATTGATCTAATACTTATCTATCCAATCCTTTACTTTAGCATCTCTTTAAAGTGGTAATCCCACATCCCTTGATTCTTTTAATATCAAGTAATCTATTGATTACAGTCTTGGGCAAAGTCCGTGACTGAGCCACCATTGTTCTTTTGTGTAAAGATTTACCAAGATTTACTGCACCCTTGGTGTAGAAACTTTCTCCCCATCTCAGTGCTTAATTCTATTTTGAAACTTTTTTGTTTTGCATGTCGACATCTTTCTGCTCCTCATTCGTTAGAGATCAGTCACTCTTTCCAGTTTTTTCTTCCGTGAATGCATACTCAAAATATTTGCTTAATTTCTTAGCCATTTCCCCCCCCCCCATTATAATTTTTCCTGTCTCCGTTTTTAAGAGACTCACATTAACTTTTATTGATCTTTTCTATTTTATTGTTTTATGGAGGAGGTTTCATCCTTTTAGTTTATGGATTACTTACATTTTATTTTTCTCTTACTTATCAATATCTTAGGTCCTCCTATACAGAATTCTGAAATGTTCAGTCTTCATGCTTGTTATGCTTTGTAACGTAATATGCCCTTTTCTTTGATCTAATACTATATTTAACTTCCAATTCGTTACAACATAGCAACCTTCAATGCCCAGTCTGTTTGATTAGACAATGTTAGATGGCGTAGAGGAGGTGGGTAATTTAGTCATCAGGCTAGATCTGGATCTGGCTCACCTGTGGTAACGACAAGGGTGAGTGATGTGCCAACAACCAAATTTCTAGGCATAGATATTAATAATGGCAACTGTAACAAGGCTCTGAAGGTGAACAGGCATCCCGGAAATGCAATCCCATACACAAACAGACCTTGTGATACAGTGATAGAGTGATACAGTATGGAAACAGGCCCTTCAGCCCACCTTGACCACAACTTGCCCACACCAGCCAACGTGTCCCAGTTACACTAGTCCCATCTACGTTTGGTCCATATCCCTCCAAACCTCTCCTATCCATTTGAGGTTTTATGAAGAAGTCTTGCATTCATGTAGCACTTTTCTCATTCCACCTAAACCATTAAAAAGGACATTGTAACTTACAGCCAATCATTGCAAAATGTTTAATAGACTTCCACAAGCACCAATATTGGAGTGCAAAGAAAAACATTGAAATTTCCAGTGATGATGTTAGCGTTCTTGGAGAATTGGTGAAACATAAAAGTGCAAATATACAGGGTTGTTGACTGTTGTTTGCCAGCAATTCTCCATTGCACCTCACAAGTTATAGGAGTAGAATTAGGCCATTCGGCCTTTCGAGTCTACTCTGCCATTCATTCATGGTTGATCTCTGCCTCCTAATCCCATTTTCCTGCCTTCTCCACATAGGTAACCCTTTACACCCGTTCTAATCAATAATTTGTTTCTCCTTTCTAAGAGCACCCTTTAATTCGGAGGCCAAGACCTCTGGTCCTAGATACTCCCACCAGTGGAGACATCCTTTCCACATCCACTCTATCTATGCCGTTCATTATTCTGTAATGAGGTCCCCCCCCCAACCTTCTAAACTCCAGTGAGTACAGGCCCAGTGTGTCAAACACTCATCATATGCTAACCCACTCATTCCTGGAATCATTCTCATGAATTGCTGTCACCTACTGTGTTCCAAGTATGAAAAATGTGAAATTTTTCCCCCCACTAAAATTAGCAGAGGAACTGAAAATTTGAAGCAACATTTATTGTACAAAGCATGAATTTGCGCAATTTTAATAAATATCGGTTATTCAAGGGGGAATTAATGGTTCGCATAGCATAGCCAGAGATAACTTTTCCTTTAAAGTTTATTGGTGTAACAGGTATACAGAAAAATCTTTTTTAGTTGAGGCAGACCAGAGCAACATCACAAAGCACTTTGAGCACCCTGCAGATAAATTACATAACAGCAACTGAAACAGGTACAGGTGGCCACACAATGCCATGGTAATACTTGTAAAACATTTTCAATCTGATGCAAATGTTATGGAAGTAGGAACAAATACTGTGCATTACTGTGAGGAGCAGCAGCTGACCATACACAAAGCAGTTTACTGTTCCAAGCAACTGGAAGAATATTAAACAGGCCCTGTTTGAAAGGATACGAGAAGCAGCCCAGTAGGCGGTCCATATGAATAGATCCGGAGACTTTAATGCATGTGTGTGTGTATGTGTGTGGGGGGGGGGGGGGGGGGGCCTATGCAGTGCTTTTTTGTAGACAAAAAGATGCTATAGATCATAAGACAAGGAGCAGAATTTGGCCATTCGGCCCATTGAGTCTGCTCCGCCATTCGATCGTGGCTGATCTAGTTTTCCCTCTCAATCCCATTCTCCTGTCTTCTTCCCATAACCTTCTTCCCGTAACCGGTACGGATAACATTCCTTGCTGTTGGTGGCAATGGCGGATCATTCTCCTATACAATGCTCGAGCCGTTTTAAGGGCCTGACTACCTAAAGTTAATTAATATATGTTATCTTTTAAACTGTAGTATATTTTGTAAGGAAACTGATAATTTACAGTCCGAAAATTTGAAAATCTTGTTTTTAAACTATCTAGAGGTGCTGTATTTTGCATTATAAGATAACTGGCTGAGAATAACAAAGAGGGAAATCAAATTTTAAAAAGTCACCATTTTTCCCTTCAAGATAAAAGTTAATTGCAAATGAAGATCATCATGCCAAATTGAGGAATTTAGTATTTAATTTTCTAAAATCTTTATCTTAATGGTAATCTGATACAGATGATGCATAATAATGCTAAGCCTGTCAATAGCAATGACACTGTAATGCAGTAATTTAATTCAATCGGTGGGTAGGTGGGTGCAGTGGGAAATGGTCAATTTATTTAATAGAGGTGTATAAAATCATGAGGGGCTTTTTTTTTTTAAGGTATCTTTTCGTGGCGTACGGGAATCAAAACCAGAGAGTACAGATTTAAGGCGAGAGGGAAAATATTTAAAGGAGACCTGTGCGGCAACTTCTTCTTGTGCCTATCCCAACCACTTTATCCTGCAGCTCATTCCATATATGCACCACATATATGGATTGAGCTGCCAGAGAACGTGATTGGGGCAGGTTGAAGAAGTTGCCCCACAGGTTCTTCTTAAATCGTTGCCCTCTCACTTTCAACCTGTACTCGCTAGTGGTGTGTATATGGAACAAGCTACCAAAGAAAGTGGTTGTGGAGAGGCAATAACAACATTTAAAAAACATTTGGACGCATACATGGTAGGAATGGTTTAGAGCAAGGGTTTCCAACCTGGGGTAAATTTGCCCTCAGGGGGTAAATTTCGCCTACTCAGGGGGTAAATTTGTTGATTTTGGATTTGTACATATTTTTTCTCATTGACTGACTGTATTTGGTTCTGTTATACTGGTATCTGTTCATCATTATTTGTTCATAAATAAGTGAAATAACATTGTTATGTGCTATTAAAGTTGCCAGGGGTAAACGGGACGAAAAAAGGTTATGAACCCCTGGTTTAGAGGGATATAGGCCACGTGCGGGCACATAGGATTAGCTTAGATGGTCATCTTGGTCAGCATGGACGTGTTGGGACAAAGGGCATGTTTCCGTGCTGTATTACATTGTGACTCAGAGAATTAGTACAAAGATAAAGATTACATTGCTCCACTTTTAAGTGTAACAAATAATTGAATGTACATAGATGTAATCACAAAAAAGGCGTACCAGACCCTCTACTTTCTTAGAGGTTTACAGAGATTCAACATGTCACCAAAATAATCTTCAGATGCACCGTCAAAAGCATCATGACCGACTGCATAATGGCCAGGTATGGCATTTCCAACACACAGGAACCCAAGAGGCTGCAGAGAGTGGTGGACTCAGCCCAGTCCATCATGGGCACAGGCCTCCCCAATGACTAAAGCATCCACATGAGGTGCTGCCTTCAGAAGGCAGCATCCATCATCAGATATCCCCATCATCTGGGTCATGCTCTCTTCTTCTTGCCACCGTAAGGCATGACGTAGGGAAGCCTATAGTCCCACATCACCACGTTCAGGAAGAGCCACATGAGCCGACCTACACAACCCTAGTCCTGCTTCAGCAACAGAACACTATGGACCTTCTGCACTCCCATGAACTTGTTTTTCTAATTGAGATTTGAATTTTTTAATCTTTTTACACTTGAAGAATTTATGTGTCATTTATGTTTTTGTGTGTTGTTTGACTCGCTGTGTCAGTGATGTTGCTGCAAGCAAGATTTTCATTATACCTTTAGCTCACGGTACTGTCAACTCAACTTGACTTAAAATGCACGTAAGGGCTGAATCAATGATGTTCCGTTGAGATGGCATGTTAATTTGGTTTGGTAGGACAGTAAATGTCATTAACAACTATTAAACATAGTAAATGAATAAGCCATAAGAAGATAGCTCCTGAATAGTCCATTTTCTAAATCATACTGCACAGTTTTCTGTCATGCAGAAGAGAACTTCAGTTTCAGTAGAACTGTCTGCATCGTAATGTTCTTCACATTACGTCAATTAAATCACTGAGTTGTCTGGTATAATTGTTAGAGAGTTATGTAGCATGGAAACAGACCGCCTCACCATCTATGAGGTGCTGTCTCAAAAAGACAGCCAACATTTGCAGGTAATATCATATCATGCAGGTACTATCATAACATTTAAGAGACAACTGGACAGGTACGTGGATAGGACAGATTTAGAGGGTTATGTGCCATGCACGCACAGGTGGGACTAGTGCAGAAGGGACATGTTGGTCGGCATGGGCAAGCTGGGCCAAAGGGCCTGTTTCCAGGCTGTATGACTCCAAGACTATCATCAAGGATCCACAACACACTGGTAACACTCATTTCACTCCTGCCATCGGAAAGAAGGTATAGGAGTCTGAAAACGGTACCGTCCAGGTTAAGGAATTTCTTCTCAACAACCACCAGGCTATTGGACACATTACAACCTGCAAATAATATCCAAGTTACAAACGGCCTGGGTTGTAACAGGGACTTAGGGCTTTGTTTTCCTTTTGCACTATATTGTGTTTTTTATTCACTTAACTATTTTTTGTTTATTATATTATGTATTGAGCACTGTGTATATAAACATGTTGTGCTGATACTGCAAGTAAGAACTTAATTGTCCTGTTTTTTGGGGTACACAACAATAAAACACTCTTGACTTTCATTTAAGGAAAATGGATGGCTGGAGGCAGATTTAGCTCCATGGCAGATTTTTTTTCTCCTTTAGTCTGAAACAGTTGCACACAACCTGTGTTGGGGAGTTAAATTTCAGGCTAAAGAAAGGCCATAGTTTCATGCTACATTTCTGGTTCTATATTGTTTAAAAAAAAAGCCCCCCCAAAAATACACAGGCAAATAACACCAAAGGATGAATATGTTTTCTCATAAAACATAGAAAAATAGGTGCAGGAGTGGGCCTTCGAGTCAGCACCGCCATTCAATATGATCATGGCTGATCATCTAAAATCAGTACCCAGTTCCTGCTTTTTCCCCATATCCCTTAATTCCTTTAGCCCTAAGAGCTAAATCTAACTCTCTCTTGAAACCATCCAGTGAATTGGCCTCCACTGCCTTCTGTGGCAGAGAATTCCAAAGATTCCCAACTCTCTGGGAGAAGAAGCCTACCCCTTATTCTTATACTGTGACCCTCGGTTCTGGACTTCCCTAACATTTTTCTTGTATCTAGCCTGTCCAAGCCTTTAAGAATTTTATATGTTTCTATAAGATCCCCTCTCATCCTTCTAAATTCCAGTGAGTACAAGCCGAGTCGACCCATTCTTTCATCGTGTGTCAGTCCCTCCATCCCAGGAATTAACCTGGTGAACCTACGCTGCACTCCCTCAATAGCGAGAATGTCGTTCCTCAAATTGGGAGACCAAAATTGCACACAATACTCCAGGTGCGATCTTACCAGGGCCCTGTACAAGTGCAGTAGGACCTCCTTGCTCCTAAACTCAAACCCTCTCACAATGAAGGCCAACATGCCATTAGCTTTATTTATTGCCTGCTGTACCGGCATGCTTACTTTAGTGACTGATGTACAAGCACACCCAGGTCTAGTTGCACATCCCCTTTTCTCCAATCTGACACCATTCAGATAATAATTTGCCTTCCTGTTCTTGCCACCAAAGTAGATAACCTCACATTTATCCACATTATACTGCATCTGCCAAGCATCTGCCCACTCACCCAACCTATCCAAGTCACCCTGCAGCCTCAGAGGATCCTCACCGCAGCTCACACTGCCACCCAGCTTTGTGTCATCCGCTAACCTGGAGATGTCTCATTTAATTCCCTCGTCTAAATTGTTAATATATATTGTAAATAACTGGGGTTGAAGTGGGTCATGGGGTACTTTTCCACACAAAGAAGATGTGGTGGGGATAGGGATGGATTACTGGTTGGAGTATAGTCAGCACAATTTTATTCAAAATGAAAATATTTTATATTTAAAATGTTCATTTCTACCATTCTATGTTTCCAACAAGAGCGGAAATGACACAAAGTGAGGCAGCTTACCCAAAACATTTAAGTGGCATACCTCAAAGAATTAAGCATTCTTCTACCTTGTGAAGGTGTTGATCATTGTGAGATCCCTATCTTCAATGCCACTGATTGTATCCCAACAGTTAAGCTGAAATTTAAAGAATGAATTCAAGACTTACTTTGAGTCCTGGCCCGAAACGTTGTCTGTCCATTCTCTCCACAGATGGTGCCTGACCACTGAGTTATTCCAGCACCTTATATTTAGCTGAAGACTTACTCTGTATGCACATACCTAAATAGATATTCTGCCTTCAGCAATCATTTGACATTACAAATTTAAAAACTGATGTGATTTATACAAGTTAAAATTCATTTATTATCTTTCAGAAAGGATCAAAACTCTACACTGAAAGGAAATGCCAGTGAAAGGTGCCGCGTTAAGCCTCCCTGATGCATACCTTGTCATTATTACCCAAATTCAGCTCTGGATTTACTTGAATCAGTTGTACCATGGTTTTAGTCCTTCAGACACTACAGCTGTAAACGCAGACACACGCCCTGTTTACAGTTTCACCAAAGCAAAGTGCATTGTGTAAATTAACTTACAGTACGGGAACCTACACTCCTTCAACAAAAACAAAACACATTCTGAATCAGGAACCAGGTTTGAATCAGATTCAGGTGAACATTGTGATCCATTTTCTTTCCTGTTCTCCTCATGTGGAGAACTCTAATTATATACAAAAGGTAAATAAAGTTGAGAAGCCAAACTGGCTTACATTGGGCACCTGTCCCTTCAAACATAAATCAGGAAGTCATGTTTCAAAATAACCAAAACTTACATGTACATCGAAGTTGAAGGGTAGTGTAGAGCTGGGAACAGCTCAATAGGCAGACATTTGAATGACATTTCTGGGGATGGTCTGTCTGCCATTTTCCACAGTTGATTATTATGATTATTTATTCCAACTCCCTCACCGTCTGTGGGAAGAGTATGTGGTTAATTCTCTCTGTGGTGAGTGTAGGAGTTTATGGATTTGTTCTGTGTCACTTTGGCGCAGGGATAAAATATCAGATCCCCTGGCAGTACCACGGCAGTAAATGCACTTTGGCCCTGAGTGGTCTTTTGCTGGGCTGCACACCGACTGTGTAAAATCAGACAATTAATTCCCAGGACTTTTTCCTTAAGAATTCAAATCTGATAATGGTGCATAAAAATAGGTGATGCAATTTTGATAGCACTTCTGAATATCGATCGCATGTAGTGTTGACAATGAAATAATTGCATTTTCTGCCCATAGGTTTTCCTTCAAATTAAGCATTATGTTTTGATACTTTGGTCAAATCTTGAAAACATCACATTTAATTGTATATTTTAGGAATCTGACAAAACTGCCAATTGCCCATCTTAGATTAGTGGTAATTGTAAAGCATTTGGTAGTGGTTTGCCAACTGATCCTGATTCCAAGTGGGGTAATAGACTGCTTGCCATCGTTGCCATGTAAATCCAGCAGTAATTATACAGATGCTATAAAACACTGCTAATTATTTTCTGTTTAGTAGAATGATGACATGACAGTCGTTGTACAGGTAAAAGAAAACTCTCCCAAAAATTCTGATAAAGCCGTCAGCAAACAAAGTTTAAAAAAATCAAAAAAAAGGTGCTTATTGCATTTTGGGAGCGAAAGATAAAAGTTAAGAAGTTTAACTGATGTAAATTAATATTCTATTATAATTTTAAAATTTAGTGTTAGAATAGAAAGTTCAAAGTCCCTTATTCTTGACTGTGCTTTAAAAGTCCTCTCCATTTTCAGCCTCGCCAGCTCCTTTAATGATCCGTTTCTGTCCACGTTTCCCTGCTGGTCCTTTGGGCTTTGCAAAGGCTTGTTTGTAGGCATGTTGCTTTGGATGGACTTCTTCGTAAAGGAAGTCTGGCGTTAACTCCTCACCATTATCTATCTCAATCTGAAAAATAAGAATTATTCACTGATTCCAAAAACAATTGCACATTGACAAGGTTTAAAATAAAAGCAAAACGTACGTTGAACACCTTGGTTTCAAACGACAAAATCATAATGAGGTTCCAGTGGCAGGTAAAATCTACAATTGCTTATCTTAATGCTTTGCTTGGTGTAATACCAGGATTACTAGATTAGGGACGGCACAGTGTCACAGCGTTAGACTTGTTGCCTTACACGCCGGAGACCCGGGTTCAATCCTGACCACTGGTGCTGTCTGTACAGAATTTGTATGTTCTCCCTGTGACCGCGTGGGTTTTCCCCGGGTGCTCTTGTTTCCCACACTGCAAACGCATATAGGTTTGTAAGTTAATTGGCTTCGGTAAAAAAATGGAAATTGTCCCTAGTGTATAGGAGAGTGCTAGTGTACGGAGTGATCTCTGGTCGGCACGGACTCGGTGTATCTGTATCTCTAAAGTCTAAAGTAAAGGTTAAATAAAAATTGTAGAACAACCCTTCTGAAATAGGCATCATTCTCAACTCATTATCTATGGCTCATCTCAGCTCACCCGTTGGAGATCTCAATCAAGTGAACAGTGGGAAATAGAGATGGGCCCAAAAAACCTTCACTCAACTAGAGGGACGATCAGTCAGGGATCTCACGATTCAATACGGCCAATTGAATAGATATTCACAGATGCACAAAGGTGACTACCTTTTTGACGACTTTCAGCTGTAGTTGCTGTTCTACCACATCCAATAGAGGACCCTTACAGCTGGAATACAGCATTCGATCTTTAATACCACATTTGTACCCTGGCATGGAGTAGATAAATACTGTGGAAAGAAAAGTAATAATTTCAGTACAATAGTGACCAGTTATGGACGTGGATTAGTTTGCAACACTTACATGGCAAAACATCTGTAATTCACCTAATACTTTGTACATTTTTATTTGAACCTCTCTTTGCATTTATGAATTATACTTGCCAGTTCCTCAGGGAAAAAAGAACAGTTGGAGTCACTTTAACAGCAGACGAGTGATAGTAGAATTGACAGTATTAAAGAAAATGGGAAGTTGTTTGGCCTAATTTAACCTGGTCAGCAGTGAGGAACACTGCCATTGCTTTAAATGTTTCAACATGTAACATTTGACCATAGTAGATCAGCAGTAATGTAAATGTCGAGCTGCTGCCTCGGTGCCAGAGACCCGGGTTCGAACCTGACTACGGGTGCTATCTGCGTGGAGTCTGTACGTTCTCCCTGTGACCGTGTGGGTTTAATCCGGGTATGCCGGTTTTCTCCCGCACTCCAAAGGCATGCAGGTTTGTAGGTTAATTGTCTTTGGTAACAATCATAAATTGCTCCTAGTGTGTAGGATGCAAAAATGGGATAACATAGAACTAATACAGTTGATCGATGGTCAGCGTGGACTCGGTGCGCCAAAGGGCTTGTTTCCAAGCTGTACCTGTAAACTAAATTTGGAGCTATTAATTGCAATAATTCACTACCATTTTTCCATACATAATTAAATGTACGAACGCATTGCTGTACATGAAATTAAAGCTGCAACAAAGTTCAGAATTGGCCTGAAACATGTGATGGACAAAGTTAATCTTACCGACTAAGCATAATGCAAATTGCGAGTGAATCAGGGAAATTTGCAACAAAAGACATTTATTTTCATATGAAGTATGACTGTAGCGCTGACTTCATTTCCTGGTGCCTCTTCGAGGTGCACAGACCAGAAGAAAAACTCTACTAAATCAGCAGAACTCAACTGAATGAGGATTCAAATGCTATAATTAATTTTCCAAGTAAAAGGACGCAAAATAAAGCAAATTGCGTTAAACACTCGAATACTTGTTAAACAGGAAATAAGAGGGTGCAAAATACATCACATTTTAATGCCTGAATGGTTTGTAAATGCTTCCATGAAAGGAGCTAAAATAAACGATAAAAATAATCAAAACTCAATTTGGCTACATTCAGTTATAAACGTGTGAACTTACCGACAGATTCTATGTAGTCACCTTCATGCGAGTGTTTGTAGAGGAAAAAATGATAGCGAGGAGCATTATTTGGGATCCTCTTTGGCAAGTCAAGAATGTCAGTGACATCAGTATGCACCAGGTTAATGGTTTCCTTCCCTATATCTAGTTTCTGAAGGGTGGAGAAAATATAAAAATGGCTCAGTTTTGTCATAAGCCAAAATGTGTGTAAATAAATAATTTATAGAAAAATATCTTGTACAAAATACATCCGAGACAAAAAATAAGCTTTGAGCATCCCTAAATCATTGAATGATCAACCAAAAAAAATAGGTCCTTTGACTTATGGTGACAGTTACAGCTCTTTAGAAGAACAATCTAACTAATCCTAACTATTTTGAGTATTGTAAGCAGTTTTGGGCCCTATAAATGAGGAAGGATGTGCTGGTATTGGAGAGGGTCCAGAGGAGGTTTACGAGAATGATCCCAGGGATAATTGGGTTAACATATGATAGCTTTGACTGCACTGGGCCTGTACTCGCTGGAGTTTGGAAGGATGAGGGGTGACATTGAAACAGGAGGTGTGGAGTCAGTATGGATAGAACTAAGGAATTGTAAGGGTAAAAAGACCCTAATGGGGCTAATCTGCAGGCCCCAAACAGTAGCCTGGACATAGGGCGCAAGTTGAATCAGGAGTTAAAATTGGCATGTAGTAAAAGTAATGCTGTGGTTGTTATTGGAGATTTCAACATGCAGGTAGATTGGGAAAATCAGGATGGTACTGGACCCCAAGAAAGGGTCTTTGTAGAATGCCTTCGTGATGGATTTTTAGAACAGCTTGTATTGGAGCCTACCAGGGAGAAGGCAATTCTGGATTTAGTGTTATGTAATGAACCGGATTTGATAAAGGACCTCGAGGTTAACGAGCCATTAGGAGGTAGTGACCATAACATGGTCAGGTTTAATCTACAATTGGAGAGGGAGAAGGGAGGTGTCAGTGTTACAGTTGAATAAAGGGGACTATGGGGTCATGAGGGAGGAGCTGGCCAAAGTTGACTGAAAAGATACACTAGCAGGGATGAACAAAAATGGCAGGTATTTCTAGGAATAATACAGAAGGTGCAGCATCAGTTCATTCCTAGGAGGAAGAAAGATTCCAAGGGGAGAAAGGGGTGACCATGGCTGACAAGGGACATCAGGGACAGTATAAAAATTAAAGTGAAGAAGTACAACGTAGCAAAGATGAGCGGGAAGCAAGAGGATTGGGTAATGTTTATAGAACAACAGAAGATAACCAAAAAGCCAATATGGGGAGAAAAGATGATATACGAAGGTAAGCTAGCCAAGAAGATAAAGCAGGAGAGTAAAAGCTTCTTCAGGTATGTGAAGAGGAAAAAAATTAGTTAAGACCAAAGTTGGACCCTTGAAGACTGAAAAAGGTGAATTTATTATGGGAACAAAGAAATGGCAGATGAGTTGAACAGGTACTTTGGATCTGTCTTCAATAAGGAGGACAAAAACAATCTTCCTGATATAGTAGTGGCCAGAGGATCTGGGGTGACGGAGGAAATGAAGGAAATCCACATTAAGCAGGAAATGGTGTTGGATAGACTGATGGGACTGAAGGCTGATAAATCCCCAGGGCCAGATGGTCTGCATCCCAGGGTACTTAAGGAAGTGGCTCTAGAAATCGTGGATGCATTGGTGATAATTTTCCAATGTTCTATAGACTCAGGACCAGTTCCTGTGGATTGGAGGGTAGCTAATGTTATCCCACTTTTTAAGAAAGGCGGGAGAGAGAAAACGGAATTATAGACCAGTTAGCCTGACATCGGTGGTGGGGAAGATGCTGGAGTCAATTATAAAAGATGAGATAGCCGAATATTTGGATAGCAATAACAGGATCGGTCCGAGTCAGTCCGATCGGTCCAAAATCATGTTTGATTAATCTTCTGGAATTTTTTGAAGATGTAACTAGGAAAATGGACAAGGGAGAGCCAGTGGATGTAGTGTACCTGGACTTTCAGAAAGCATTTGATAAGGTTCCACATAGGAAATTAGTGGGCAAAATTAGGGCACATGGTATTGGGGATAGAGTGCTGACATGGGTAGAGAAGTAGTTGCCAGACAGGAAACAAAGGGTAGGGATTAACGGGTCCCTTTCAGAATGGCAGGCAGTGACTAGTGGGGTATCGCAAGGCTCGGTGCTGGGACTGCAGCTATTTCCAATATACATCAATGATTTGGATGAAGGGATTCAAAGTAACATTAGCAAATTTGCAGATGACACAAAGCTGGGTGGCAGTGTGAACTGTGAGGAGGATGCTATGAGAATGCAGGGTGACTTGGATAGGCTGGGGGAGTGGGCAGATGCATGGCAGATTAAGTTTAATGCAGATAAATGTGAGGTTATCCACTTTGGTAGCAAAAACAGGAAAGCAGATTACTATCTAAATGGCGTCTAGTTGGGAAAAGGGGAAGTACAACGGGATCTGGGGGTCCTTGGTCTTCAGTCTATGAAAGTAAGCATGCATGCACAGCAGGCAGTGAAGAAAGCAAATGGCATATTGGCCTTTATAAGAATCGAATATAGGAGCAAAGAGGTCCTTCTGCAGTTGTACAGAGCCCTAGTGAGACCACACCTGGAGTATTGTGGGCAATTTTGGTCCCCTAATTTGAAGAAGGACATTCTTGCTATTGAGGGAGTGCAGTGTAGGTTTACAAGGTTAATTCCCGGGATGGCGGGACTGTCATATGCTGAGAGAATGGAGCAGCTGGGCTTGTACACTCTGGAGTTTAGAAGGATTAGATGAAATCTTATTGAAACATATAAGATTGTTAAGGGTTTGGACACGCTGGAGGCAGGAAACATGTTCCCGATGTTGGGGGAGTCCAGAACCAGGGGCCACAGTTTAAGTATAAGGAGTAAGCCATTTAGAACGGAGATGAGGAAACAGTTTTTCTCACAGAGAGTGGTGAGTCTGTGAAATTCTCTGCCTGAGAGGGTGGTGGAGGCAGGTTCTCTGGATGCTTTCAAGCGAGAGTTAGATGGGCTCTTAAAAATAGCGGTGTCAAGGGATATGGGGAGAAGGCAGGAACGGGGTACTGATTGGGGATGATCAGCCATGATCACATTGAATGGCAGGGCTGGCTAGAAGGGCAGAATGGCCTACTCCTGCACCTATTGTCTATTAACTGTTATTTTTCCAATATCCTTGAAAAATGCCCAAATCACACCTATAAACGTGGTGTTTTGTTCTGTCTGCCTGACTGAAAATGATTCAGGAGAGCAAATAATTTGTTTTTGTTTAATGGTCAATTTATTTTTTTAAATAAACCATAACACAGTGAAGAATGATTCTATTCCTTTGATTTTGCTCTGTGCATTTGCTCTAATTAATCACTGTCCAAGCATTTTAAAGTGTTTCTCAGGAGCTTTATCAGACATAATTTGACATTGAGCTACATAAGGGCATGTTAGGAGATGGAGGTTCTGTTAGAGTTTTTAAGGAGGTAGAAAGATGCAATTTTGATTAAAAATTCCGGGGTTAAGGGCTTAACTTAACAACTGAAGACGTAGTCAGAAGAAATTAGGGAGACATAAAAACAGAAATGGTGTTCTCAAAATATTGTCGGGTTGATGAAGGTAACAGAGATTGGGAGATGAGGTTAAGGGGGTGGAGAAAGGATGGGAATGCTATCCACAGTTAACATAATTGCTGTTTTTTGGTTGTAGTGCTATGGGGTGTTGGGAGGAAGTTACTGTAGACACAAGGGACTGCAAATGCTGGCTTAGAAAAAAAGACACAAAGTACTGGAGTAACTCAGTGGGTCAGAGCAGGATTTCATGTTCAAGTTCAAATTTATTTGTCACATGCACCATAACGTGCAGTGAAATGTAATTTCTGGATAACGTGGATAGGTAATGTTTCCGTTTGGGACCCTTATGAAGTTACTGTTCTTTTTTTAATGGCTTCATATCCATTCTGCTATTCCTAACTGAGACAGATAGGTGATGGTTTCTTGAGGTACCATTACATGTTTTTTTTATATTAGTCAAGCAAATGGGAGGAAGTATTAAAGCTGCATTTAACATTTGTTGCTCGCCTCCTGGCACCTTTGTTTGAAACTGGAGAATAATTGAGAATTATTAACTAGATTTCCATCTATTATAAATATGCCAAAATAAGGTAATGTTGATACGGTGGCTACTATTGTTAAAGGGTAAGGAGACCAGTTGTGATCACAAAATGGATTTTTTAAAGCAAAAATCATTGGAAATACATAGCAGGTCAGTTTGTATCCAAAAGTTAAAACAATAGGTTATGCATCTTCTCTTGACAGATGCTTATTGAACTGCTGTGTAATTCTTCTATTTCGTCATATATTTTACTATGAATTTGAATATGGAACTGTTATGATTGTACAGTACATTAATTAAGAATGTTACAATATTTATTGATGTAAGTCTGATGTAACATGGTTTGACGTAACCCGAGTCAACGTTGATACCACTGAGAAGTATGATCATACTACGTCAAATATCTAAATTGTGTCTCAGTTTCTATGTAATTTATTTTTATTCCATTGACACATCAGATTTAAATCATATGGCTTATTACTTGCATAAATCGGTTCAAATATTATGAAATGCTATTAAGTAATTGCTGTTTGTCTAGTCGATAACAAGAGAACTAGTTTTACCATTAACGTTATTGGTATTACACCAGTAAAAACAGGAACAGCATTTTCATTGCTCCAAGCAAAAGGAAAAAATATTTTAATTCCCTTTTCTGTGCAACTAATGACTGAACTATTAGCACTCTTGCCCGAGTCAGAATGTTGTGGGCGGTACAGATCTGGTAGAGCTGCTGCCTCACAGCACCAGAGACCCAGTTTCGATCCTGGCCTCGTGCTGTCTGCGTGGACTTTGCACGTGCTTCCTGTGATCGTGTAGGTTTCCTCTGGGTGCAGTGGTTTTTTCCCACATCCCAAAGACGTGCAGGTTTGTAGATTAATTGACCCCCGTAAAATTGCCCATAACGTGGAGAGTGGAAGAAATTGGGATGGCATAGAACTAGCGTAAATAGGCGATTAATAGTCAGTGTAGACCCTGGGTGGCCGAAGGGTCTGTTTTCATTCTGTATATCTAAACTAAACTTTAAATCCCATTCCACGGACTTTAGTAAAAAAAAAATCTAAACTGACGCATTGTTGAGAGGGTTTAGGACATCAAGCTAAGACTACATTTGCTCTCTCAAATGGAGGCACTATTTTTTTAAAGCAAACCAATACTTATTCCCCAATCATCACCAATGAAACAGATTAGCTAGCCATTATTGCAATGCTGCATGTGGGAGCTTGCAGAGTACGAACTAGCTGCCAAGCTTCATACATTATACTGGAGTCTACACTTCAGTACATTACTCGCTTTGTGAACGCTTCAAGTCAGGGTAGGTGCTTATAAATTAATTTTGAAGAAATCACGATTCCTTCTCGCCTTAGCCAGGAAGGCAACCAGAATCTTTAGATTTAGCTCGCCTTGCGCGATGGAAGGGGGGGATTAATAGTTCAATGTTAATGGCCTGTTCTTCAAATGTAGCATTGTTGTCAACTGAACAAAGTTAATGATCTTTGAGAAACATCAGATCTGTTACAACTATAATTAAGTTAAGCCAAGCAAAAGCTTCATACTATACACTAATCTAATGCTTGTTATCATAATCCACCTATTTCATTACATGCAAGACTACAATTACCAAAATTATTTTGACCTACATTGATTAAAATGCAAGCCATGAAATGGGGATTACATACCATTTGGATGTAATTTATCTTCCTCTCTTTAAGTAAGAGAATAGCTGTCATGGCACTTTCCTGGATTGGAAATGCAATACCTTGCATTGTCTGGTGTTTACTTTGAATGCTGATCTCAGTCTTTACCTACAATGGCCAAACATGACATTAGTGCATAACCATATTAAAATTAAAGGTAACTAGGCACAACAAAAAACATAATTGACTCAAAGACACAATTCCAACATACTACGAACAGATAAGGAATACCTAATGCAGTTTAGCGCAATCCTGAAATGGGCACAGATAGCTATCAGAAAATGTTGTTGGGTTCTCAAGGAAGACTAAGCTGTGTGGAATACAAACTTTGTCTTGCTTGCTCATGGTTATTAATAAAGACACCAGTCAGCATTAATCATGCTGTTCATTGATTGGCTAATCAGCAGGGAGTCAAAATGATAGCTAATTCTGATTGAAACTAGTCTGCTGTACTTAATTCCAATTTACAACTCTAAATAGGGAAGTGCAATGTGTCTATTGATCATTCTACAACTGAATCTGGCGTGGGAAATGATGTAGAATGGCATATAGAGAAGAGAAAAAGCTGAAATGTTTTAGGCTGCTAAAATTAAGGCCTGTGTGCGAGAAAATGAACCCAAACTTGAAATTGTGTCTGATAGTCAATGTCACAGTTTCCACTGCATCATCGGCCACAGTTACACAAAGTCTCAGTGTTATAGAGGAAGCTCACAGTACTACCTTGCATGTTATCATGTAAGCTCAGACAGTTGACATAATGGACTGTAGATTAAAATGGTGAAAGGTACTTCTGAGCAGTCTGTCCTCCGGTTTATAGGATTGTTGAGGTGATGCTTGGTGGAACTAATGGCAAGATACAAGATAGCATTTATCTTGCAATCCTGCCAGGACCTTTGCAGTTATCTAACACTACAAATTGTTCTGTCAATTATGCTGTCTGTTGCCTGGCATTGTTTGCTCTAGATTGCCTCCCAAGGAAAAATACTTATCTGTTAAAAATCATTAAAATCATTGAACCCATGTTGTAGTCATTGAAGCAGCACTGCACTGGACAATAAGAATCCTGGTAACGTTTTTTAACTTGTGTCGAGCTCAGCCTCCAAATCTCATATCTGTGCCATCTCTAAGACTACATATATCTACACCCACTTTGTTTTGCAAATGCAAGTTTACTGCTCTGGGTCAATATCTGATTGGTACTCTTTTTGTACAGCGGCTTCAGCCATTTGTTCCATTTGCAATGAGCTATATAAATGGTAGCTCATTTATTGAAGGGCAGTCAAAGACATGTAGAAAGTGCAAATGCAAGGACGATTATTCAACTGCTCTTTGTAATTTTGGATGGTTTCATTTACCAGTTTGACTGGGGTTGATCACTGTGCGGTGGTTTTTATTTTCGCACATCAAAACAGATGCATTTATAGTAAACAGTTTTATCTATGCACCTCAAAATAAAATTCTCATCCTTGCTATCAAATATCTCCACCCTCACAGTAATCTCCCCAAGACCTATAGCTCTTTGACGGATCTACACACCTCAATTTCTTGCCCCTTCACATATCCACTGCAGAATTGACATGTAGTTATTGTTCTCCAGCTTGGATAGTTCCTTTATGGAGACGCTGAGCATAAAAGGGTTACTGGATGCCCTTTTCTTCCTGCTTCTGCACCTGCTCCTTGTTGCATGCGTGGTGGCAAGAGCTGCTCTCATGATTGAGGCTATTCAGGATGCTGGACTATACTCGATGGAGTACTGCAGGGTTCATCCAGAGCAGTCTAGGCAGTAGCAGTGATGTTTCACCCATATTGATCACCGGTTTAATTACCATGGGTACAGAAGCATGACTCCCATTGCATGCATGCTGCTCATGTGGTTGTGGGCTGCACATACACAGACATTAGCCATTTTGTCACTGGATAGATCTTCTTGGCATGACGGCTTACACATAGCTGGTGTAGTAAAATTCATAGAATACAGATATTATGAGTGCCAAGTATTGCATGATTCACTACCAGGTCACACGCTAGTAGGAGAATCATAAAGTACATTCTCTTTCACCCCTGGCATATTGGTCTCTGGTTGGACTGAATTGAAAATGAGCTCTGTTTGAATAAATTATTTCAGTGATCTCCCTCTCATGAGAGAGCAATTTGCTATATGTTGGAAATATTTCCAGATCTAATTAGACCTAGAAGAAGCCTTATGCATGAAATTCATTATCACATTCATCTTGACAGCCACTGGCAACATATGCCTAGCCCTGCCCTGACCTGTAATATGGCTCTGGAAGGGGATATATTTAAGCATAGATGGACAATATCTTTCCGCCAACAGATGTTGCTTGTCCTGGTAAGTTCCTCCAGCAGATTCTATGTTGTTCTTTGAAGGAATGAGCAGTCCAAATTGTACCAAGTGAGCTGACCAAATTGTAAGAACTATGCCGAACCCCTTCACTTTATATGGAGGCAGAGTGTACAAAATAGTAATTCTAAAACCTGATACAGACACCAGTTTGTGTATTGTGTCCTTTTCTGGGCACCACACATTTGAAAGGACATTAGGGGTTGGAACAGTTAAAGAGCTGGCCTTTGATTATAAATGATTTCAGGGAAATATATACATGTTTGAACAGGTTAATTTGGGAAGAATTCATTTCTCTTGTGCAATATTATTGGTGCATGTTCTAGATCTTGTATGGAATTAATTAATTTTCAAATCTGCACAAACAGCTTGACTTAAACTGTAGGATAATATCAAGATTTAAAAGGCTTGGAAAGAGGTGGTAAAACAATTTGTTTCAGAGATGTGAAACCAGCACAAGTTTAAAGCCAAACTCTGAAACTGTGGCTAAGAAAGCACACCAATGTCTCTCCATCTTCAGAAGACTAGGGACGTTCTGCATGTCTCCAAAGATTCTTACCAACGTCCACAGATGTACCGGAGAAAGCATCCTACCGGAATGCATCACAGTTTGGTTGGACAACATCTTTGCCCAGACTGCAAGAATTTGCAGCGTTATGGATGTAGCTCAGTCTATCACACAAACCAGCCTCCCTCCCCTCCCAGGAACTTAATTTGCACTTCACGCCTACTTGTCAAATCAGCCAAAATATTCTATGACCCTTTCCCTCTCTTTTCCCCTCTCCCATTGGGCAAAAGGTACAAAAGCTTGAAAGCACCTAGCACCAGATTCAGGAACAGCTTCTTCCCTGCTGTTACCAGACCATGGTCCTCCCATAAACTAGGGTGTAATCTCGATCTTCCAACCAACCTCACTGTAGATGGTGAACTTTTTAAAATTTGCACTTTCTCTGTAACTGTGGCACTATATGAATGTAGCACTATATTCTGAATTCTGGTAGTTTTCTGTTTGCACTATCTGTTGTAACTGTGTAGGCTTCATTGTACTCATGAATAGTATAATTTGACTGGATAGCACACAAACAACATTTTCACTGTATCCTATACACATGTCAATAATAAACCAATACCAAATCAAAGGGTGACCTGAAAGAAATGTAGCAACTTACTTTAACAACACACAAAGGGTTTATTTCAATATACAATAATGCGTGGAAGCAGGAGATGCCGCAGATGCTGTGATCTTGAGCAAAAAATAACTGGAGGAACTCAGCAAGTCAGGTAGCATCAATGGGGGTAAATGGATAGATGGCAGTCCATCCAGTACTGGACACTTCTTCAAATGTCTGAAGAAGAGTTCTGACCCAAAATATCTTGCATGGATGTTGCTTAACCACTGGACAGGCGATATTTCAGTCGAGATCGCTCTTCAGACTGATTACTAGGTTAGGTAATATTTAGGTGTCTGTAATTTTAGATTTAAACCAAATTCATTTAGGATTACTGAATAGATAAATATTTATAACAGATTGTCTGGCTTGCTATTTGCATGATTGTTAAGGGTTGTGTACAATCAAATAATACCAATATGAAGATAATAGATTCAGTTTTCAGAATACAGATAGTTCAAATTGAGACAGTAAGACAAAGATGTTATAGCTTATTTTATAATCCAAGGAAGAAGGAGGTTAGAGTTGCTAGTGTGTGTGTGTGTGTGTGTGTGTGTGTGTGTGTGTGTGTGTGTGTGTGTGTGTGTGTGTGTGTGTGTGTGTGTGTGTGCACCTCAGATCTATGATTTAAATAGATAGCTAATATATTTATTTAAGAAAATACTGGAAAGCAAGTGACACATGAAATAGATAAGCATGAGTGAATGCTTTAAAGGTCAGAAAGAAATAAACATAAAAAAGAGGAAGCTGTACTTGTTTTCAGAATAAACAGAACTAAATGGAAACATGCTCATTATACATCTGGCAGCTGTTTGCTATCCACTGATTTATTTGTAGAAAGCTTAAACAAATGTGAACTAAACTGCTCATAGCAGATCAACACAGGTTTTCAAAGACAGTCAAAAGATAAGGTTAGAATATTTGATACAGTTCTGAATTATATAAAATGTCTTTGTTAGGCTGTTTGACACTCACACAAACACATTAACTGAAACCTCCAACATAAACATAGTTCATGCTGTCAGTGACTTAAGCAGTGGGGCTTTACTTGTTGCTGGAATCATGAGTGAATTGAGAGGCTGATGAGTTTACTGAACTAATTTTAAAAAGTCCTTAACATTTCAATAAACAACTTTAGTTTTGATTTGCAAGATTAGCATACAGAGTGTACACGCCATACTAAAACCGATGACATTGTCCAATTGATTAGGTCAGCCAGATTGAAACTAGGCAACCAGCTACAATGTCATAACTGAGTCAGATTGACTCCTCCGTCACGGGATGCACTACTGTTTTTCCAAGAAGACATGGACTAAATGCTAAATGTTTCAGGGTTGTGCAAGAATACATTTCTTGTCAGAAGGTTGTGAATCAAGTTGTGTTTCAGAGACACAAGCACAAAATCTAGTCTTACTAATCACTCCCAACACCAAAGGATCCTTGTATTGCCAGAGATAATATCACCCTATCTCTTGGAAGCTCGGTTATTATTGAAGGACAGGCAAAAGCATGTGGTGGTCAGACATTAAGTACATGCAGAAGAATGATTATTCAACTGCTGTTTGTATTTAATAAATGGTTTTATTGCAAGTTTGCTGCAAGGATGTGAATGCAAGTTTTTTTTTCTATTTACTGAGCTCAGCCAGGCTGAAGGTGAATAATCCAAATATCTGATTAATTATATTTGGGCATGTGGGAGCATTTAGAAAGAGCTTTCAGAAAATAAGCTGGGGATTTATGGTAGAGTGTGATTTCGATGG
This sequence comes from Raja brachyura, assembly GCA_963514005.1. Next base: position 18,562,121 of record OY740796.1, on the reverse strand, counting down.
AAAGAGATCCACCAGAATTCACCTAATTCCTTGGATGAGAAGATTGTCCAATCAGTATAGACTAAAGAGACTGGGCAAAAAAAAGTGCTAGAAGAACTCAGCAGGCAAGGCAGCATCTGTGGAAGAAAATGGGCATTTTGGGACCTGTTTTCAGACTGGTTGGGTCTGCATTCTTTGGTGTTTAGAAGAAAATATGTATTAGTGATTTGGCTGACCTACCAAATAGAACATGGGACTAGAGATAGTTCAGCCTGTATTGAGTAGGGAAAATAATGCCTAATTCTCTTCACAACTTTCATTTTACTGCCCGACTTACTTACTGTTTTTGCTTTTTCTGGATAACAAGGACACAACATCAGACTCCTTTGACAACAACTTTTATCATTATGTACTAACATAATTCAATTAATTCAACGATGTCATAAATTTCACAATATTTCAAGGAATATGTAATGAACAGTGGACAGAAGAGCTGGATTTGTACCTGAATTACCTTAAGAATGTAGATTCACTCACATTTACCTCAGATTGTTTATACAGTTAAAAAAAAATGACACCTAAAAACTTCATTTTGGTGCTGAACGAGTTAATGAGAAAACATTTCTAATATTACCCATTAGTAGGCAATTTAATTACCATCAGTGCTTAAGATCCCTTTATTTCGAAACTGTAGGCAATGACAGACAGAGCCACAGATACAAACATGAAGAAGTGAAGGCCTACCATTTTGCTGCTAGACTCCTGAAAGCATGTGGAAGAGGCAGAAAAAAATGCAGCAGAGAGTGAAAACATGATAGTAAAGGTCTTTAATAATCAGGCACCAAAATCCTACGTTGTTTTAGTTGCATCTACTGCAACTACTAGCAACGGTCCACAGATTAAGTGGCAATAATGGTGCCTTATCAGCTGGTTTTGTTATTGGTAAGAAGTGAATTTGAACCATCAATCCACAAAGTCAAGTTGAAACAAGATTCAAAATGATGTTGGACATTACTTCTAAAGATGTAACATGTTTTGAAACAAATTATCTAGATTTAAACAAAAAGCGATTTATTTGTCAAGTAAGATTTACTTGACCATTCCTGGAGGTGAACTTTGTTTCAATATGATTTGGTAAGTTTCAAAACTCCATGAACCCCTTATCCAGTTCAGAGGTTAATCACTTAGACCACATAAATTAACTCCAAATGGATGAAATGAAGTTCCGAATTCACAATTCACATTGTGGCTGTTTTAATGAAACTTTTATAGTATACAATCAGATATTTATTTACAGACATGTATATTTAAAAACAAAACATGAAAAATAAAAAAACAACTACCTGATTGTGAATGTAATTGGCTAGAGTTCTGGTAAAACCAGGAGATTAAATACCAGGTAAATATAATTTATGTTAGAATTGAAATGCCTGTTCTCACTAACATTCACCCTTTAATTCTCATTCTCATAAATTCTGAATGAGAATAAAAAAGAAATACTATTTCAACAGGCTTTACAACTTGAATATACTTTATGTTATAGTGACATCTTGTGGTATTCTGAACATCACAATGAACCGTGTGTCCCTAGCAATTCCTTTTGAAGTAATAATTTAATTTCAATCTATTATCACTGACAAAAAAAACAAAATGGTGAAATATTATTTTAATTTAATGTAGTTTATTTTGTGAAACAGTTGCAGATGTGGTCAGGTTGAAGCTAAATACAATGCACATTTGTCAAGAACACGTATACACTACACGACAGTCCACATACATATAACAAATCTAAAGGGCAAATGGTACTGCATCAATCAAAGTAACAACCTGTGCCATTCTGATAAATATTCTACAGCAAATTCTCGTACACCTTTAAACATTCCATCCAGATGTAGTGAAATACATACAAGCTGATTGTTAACCAAAGGCCAATTTTCAAAATTCCATCATCGATGAAAATATGCAACAACCTGACAATTGTAGTATCATCGAAACATTCAATGAAAATGGAAAGGCAGTTACGTAACTTTAGACTTCAGCCAACTGAGACTGCGCTGACCGGCGATCACCCCGTACACTAGCACTATCCTACACACTAGGGACAATTTACAAAAGCCAATTAACCTGCAGACCTGTTTGTCTTTGGAGTGTGGGTGGAAACCAGAGCACCCGGAGAAACCCCACGCGGTCACAGAGAGAACGTACAAACTCTGTACAGACAGTACCCGTCAGTAAGGATCGAACCCGGGCCCCTGGCACTGTAAAGCAGCAGCTCCACCGCTGCACCACAGTGAAAAAGCTGGCAGAAGTCACTGGAAAAAGCTACAGAAATTGAAAAGGAATTGTTAAAAATCCCAGATTTTTGTAAAAAGAGACACACTGGACACATTGCTTTTGTGACATAAAAAACATAATTGTCAAAGGGAAAAAATATTTTCTCAGTTTATTCATCTGCCCATGTAGCCTCAAAAAAAAGATTGATGGATAATGTTAATCAATGTTATTTGAAATTGTGCTCATTTGAACTCAATTTTCTGGGGAGAATTTAGCATATTGCTTGTTCTTAAAAAAATCCAATCAAATTAAATATTAATGTCATGTTGTGATGATGCTGGACGATGCAAGTGATCTTGTGAAAATTGGCCTCACAAAACACACTACCTTGTAAATTTACAATTCTTATTTATTCTTAATTCCACATAGAAAATCACAACATAGATTAAATCCAATTGAAACAAATCCAGAGGGCATAAAGTGAAAATGAAAATGAAGAAATTAACATAATAGAATTCTGATGATCATTCATCAATTTAAAGCTGTTCAAATAAAATTTTCTAGGCTTGCTTTTCTGTGCTGTACATAGTACTGAGCCAAACACACTTGTTAAACATTCACTTTCTTCTCTACCAAGGACAACTCATCAACGAGATCCACACAGGGTTTGTGGAACACTGGATATGAGGTTGTGCATGAGGTACCTCCTTCAGGAAAGGAGTAAAATCCAATGGAATAATATGCTATTTTGAATTTAAATACATCAATTTAGGGTTCAGTTTTGTATTGTCTCTATTTTCTTTTGCCAAGCTTCATATCTGAAGCTCGACGGTTGGATTCAACATCAACTCAAAAGACACTGCTAATCACGATTGCGATCAACTGTTCAAAGGCAAGACCGCTGTGGTACAGAGGTCTAGCCGTTCTGGGAAACTGAATAGTTTTAATTTTGCTTTCAATTTGACGTTAGGCAAAAGACAAAATGGCCAACTGCTTTTTTGATAAGAAAACAATCATTGCAGTATGCAAAGGAGGAATAATTTTTAAAATATCAATGACAACTGAAATACATATTTCAACACAATGTCATTCAGACAACTATAGAAAATAAAATAACTTGGAATACCAGAACAGGGGAGAAAAACACACACAGTCACAAACACACACACACACACAAATGAAACTTATTGAATTTATGTCAAATATCTTATAATACTGTCTGTTCATGTGTTCTGTGCTCTTAACAGACGTTTAATGTTGGCAGGATAAGGAGCTCTACCTCCTTGCAATGTGACTGACTTCACTTCGAGAGGGAACTGTTGCCAGGTGCTGCAAACAGGACAGTGATGGTTTGCAAAGGATGTAAATGGGCTGGTGAAATGGACAGATGCATGGCAGATGCCAGAAATGTGAGGCCTTGCAATTCTGCAGGAAGAGTGTGGAGCGGGAATGTAGAATAAAGAATGTTGTTCTGTTAAGGAGTGCTAGAGCAGAGCAACCGTTTAAAATGAGTGCACAGATCATTTGCAGTGGCAGGATCAATTGAGACTAGGTCGCCACATTTTAGAAAGTTTGTGCAGGCATCAGAGAAGATCCAGAAGATTTACAGGAACAACTGCTGGGATGAGGGACTACAGTTAAAGGAATAGGCTAAAGAGGCTCATGACCCTTCTTTTTGGGGAAAAGGAAACTAACTGGAGATTTTGACAGTACATAAAATGGGGCCTGGACAGAGTGAAAGTGGAAGGCTGTCCCCTTGGTTAAGGATGTAGGAAAGAACTGCCGATGCTAGTTTAAATTGAAGGTGGACACAAAATGTTGGAGTAACTCAGCGGGACAGGCAGCATCTCTGGAGAGAAGAAATGGATGACGTGTAGGAAAGAACTGCAGATGCTGGTATATGCTGATGTCTAGGTTGAGGATGAAAGGTCACAGGGAAACGATAAAAGGGGAAGAGAATTAAAATTGACATGAGAATGTTTTATTTGTATGTAGTGTGTGATTGGAACCTGGTATTCATTATCTACAAAAAAGTGGAGGCAGGTTGCAGAGAAAAAATTACGGTTTTGGTGTAAGAATGAGAGAGTTACTCTAGAGGTCCAAAGACCCGTGTTGTACCCACTCTATAATTCCATGTATTCAAAATGAAGCAACAGGCACTTTTATAACATAATTAGGTTTTACGAAGTCTATAAGAACCTGATAGGTAATTTAAGTTGGCTTTAAATAGAACAGAGGCATCAAAATCACAGGGATATATTTGTTGCTTGAATGGTTGACAAAAGTCAAAATTTGAACCCTGTGGACTCCTGTACGTTTGATAACAACTCTGATGGCTTAGGGTCCATGGACTTGTTCTCTCCAGACTGGCTTAGGTAGGGAAAGAACATAGGAGGGTGTTCTCATGTATCAGTCAGCATGATATGATACTTCAGAAATGTATTAGGACCAACATCCTCAATCTTACAGAATGTGATCTTATTAAAACATGTTATGGATGCAATTTCTGTGACAAGCCTTTGACTTTTCAGTGCAGTCTCGAGGTAATACATAATGTGTTTTCTAAAGAGTACTTGTAATTCCAGTGCTAACAGTTATGTAGAAATAATATTTAATTAAATCTTGGCAATTTTGCTGGATTAAGATACAATAAATTTAAAATAATGCCATATTTAGTTGTCAATCCTATTTGGTCAAATCTTCCACAACATTGTTGCCCTTACAACAAAATTAATTATATAGTTATTGTTGCGTAAGAAATACAGACAGTCTGTAGTGTCATGAAAGTCTAGATAAACTGCCAGTCTTCCAAAATGAAACAGACAATTGTAATGATATGCAAGCTGACAATAAACATATGATTTACCACTTAGAATCAAAGATTCCATCTGAATGTACAGAGGTTGGACAGCACTTTTCCAGATCTACAGTCAAATAAGTTTCTTATTTGCACACAGGAATTTGGCATGCTTTAAATTATAATTTAAAAAATCACTGCATTTCCGTTCATGCAACACAGCACCAAATGATTTCAGTTGTTGTAAATGTGTTTTAAAAAATGAGTATCAAATGGTGATGCTACTTTGCTGGAGAGCTTTGGTGCAGATTACATTTTTGGACAGTAAGGAGTGAATACCCTTCACTGCACTATCAATGAAAGTGCCTACTGTAGTCACAGCCAATTTAGCAAATGCACTTTCTTGATTTCTGTCTTGTGCATCATTTGTGGTGACCACAGAAAGACACTTAGAAGGCAATTTACCATGGTAACATTTAATGGTCCTTTCTGATACCGCACCCAATAAAAAGTGGTATTGTATTGTATCAACAAAATCCACTCTTTATATAAAATGTAAAGCTTTTCTACGTCACCTCAAATAGACACAGTAAAAAGCAAAAGATGGTAGACGTTTGATGTGCTTACCTGAATCATCTTGCCCTGCAAAAAACAATAACGTCACAGCAGCAGAAATGGGCTAATATGTCATTTAAAAAAGCTGCTTATTACCTCATGAGAAAAGTTCCAGTGATTTACAGATGTAAGAACTCTGAATGTGGTTTTGTTAATTAAGTATGCACAGATGCATGCAACTGGAAGGGAATTAAATATTTACTACCAGTGCAATAATCTGTACTAAATGCAGCAACTGCCAAGTTTGTAGAGTGATCTTTCATTTATATGCTCTCTGTTCAACTGCAGGTCTAGCATTATTCTTTCCAGTGATAGTTTTATGTGCAATAGTCTCTTACTTCTATATTACCAAGCACCTTATAATGCTCTGTATTCCATTCATTTTCATTCAATTTAACCTAATAAAGACCAGCTGACAAGAGCTTTTTCCCTTTTAAATTCTGTCTGCAGTATGCATTATTTGAGTCCAAGAGTTGCAAAGGGATTACTTGTTAACACTATCATTATCCTTTATAATTGGAATTTGTAATTTGTCACCCAGAGGAAATACAACCTCAAGTCATAGTCAAAGAGGAATATAGCACGGATATAAGCTCTTCCATCCATCTTGGTCATGCCGACCAAGATGCCCCGTCTATGCTAGTCCCACCTGCTTGTGTATGACCCATATACCACTAAACCTTTCATAACTATGTACCTGTCTGCAGTGCTGGTGCAGGATGCTATTAGGGTTCTTCAGGGTCAGCCAGTCACGACTGAGATGAAGACATTTCATCACCCAGAGAGTGGTAAATCTTTAGGATCCACTATTTGATAAAGTGGAGGAGGCTTGTTCACTGACTATCTTCAAAAATAGAATCAAGGTTTTTTTTTATTATCAAGGGATTAGGGGGTTAATGTGGAAATTGATGCTGAGCTAGAAGATCACTCCTCTTTTTACATTGATGGAGCACAATGAGCCAAATGGCCGACTCTGGCTTCCGTTTCCTATGCTGTAACAATTTTCAATTAACCAAAATTTTAAAATTATGGTGATGATTCCAAGAATAATAAAAGCAATAATGCATCTGCCTTTACTGAAGGCATATATAAAATGGTGATGTAGCAAATGGGAAATTAAATTAAGATGTCGTGTTCGAATTCATTCAAGGAGGTATGAGTAACAGGGCAGTAGTCCAAGATTTTAGATCAAATGTAAACTGCATATTCTTTCACAAAGAAAAATACAGGGGAGAAAAAATAAGATCAGTTAAAAACATGCACTGCAATACAGGATTGATGCTATTGTTACCTCATTAATCTTAATCTGCTTCAGTTCCTCCTCAGCTGCCGTAAGTGGTGCTGGTCCCAAGCGGGACTGGATGTGTTTCTGATAGCCACCTAAACAAACGTCCTCCTGTTGAGAGAAACATACCACAGTGTTTAATAGCAGCGCACAAAACATCATTCGCTTCCCTTTACCCTGTACGTACACTGTGGATGGCACGATTGTAATCATGGATTGTCTTTCCGCTGACTGGTTAGTGCGCAACTAAAGCTTTTCACTGTATGACGGTATAAGTGACAATAAACTAAACTAAAACTGAACAAAAGCAATATCAATCCTAAAATTAAAAGGTTTTATAAGTGAGATTAGCAGCATGTTAAGGCCCTTACCACACAGCAAGCTGCAAATTTCAGTGGAATTACCTCTCCTCAGGTTAATAGCAATACTACTTTCTAAAGTGCAAGAGTGTTTGTAGGAATAGCTATCACATGGTCAAGAGAATATTATGTTTCAAAGCTCAATCACCAGTAATGTTGAACAAATATTTATGGATAATATGAAGGTATCAGTGGAAGACCTTCAGACACAAACAAGAAGAAGAGATGGTATGTTCGAAGGATAAATAAATTAGGACATCAAGGTGGAAGCTAAAGGCCAAAAAATGGATGATTAAATTTTGGGAGTGTATTATAGTCCTAAAGACTGTATTAAATCATCCAAGGGAGATGGAAAATTAAATCCGCAGGCAAAATGTCGATAGTGCATAAGCATTAAGAGATTTCAATTATTCTATTAACTGGCAAGGTCGGAGTAAAAGGTATGTAGGATATTGATTCCCAGAAAAAAAATGTTAGTTAGCATATAGCAATCCCAATAAAGAGGAAGAAGGGGGGCAGGGAAATCTTGTTTGTTTAGTTTTAGGGATTGCATTTTGGCAGGAGCAAGGAGGAGATTTGTTTTTGTTCTGATCATAATTTGGTGTGATTTAGCATAGTTATGGAAAAGGACAAAAGGTAATAATGGCTCTAAACTAGGATCAGGCCAAGCATACCAGACTGAAGTGATTCTAAAAATGGACTGGAAATGTATATTTGTCAGAGAAATGGGTACATTTAGAAAGGAGATGTAAGGGGTTTAAGATAAACATGCTCCCACAAGAAAAGGAGTAAGAATGCCAAATCTAAACCTAAAGACGAAAAGGTACAGAGGTCAAATCAGGTAAAAAAGGAAGCTTAATCACAGAAAGATAACAACCTAGAAGTGCTCAGAATGTGAAGGTGTGAAACTAAAAGGGAAATAAGGAAAGCAAAGTGAAGCTATGCAAAAATAATATAGAGCAAAATGAAAGAAAAATGCACGATTTTGCATGTACGTAAAGTGCGATTGGAGAATTAAATAGTAGGACCTATTTTCAACGTACCAGTTTGATGGGCTAGATAGCCTACTCTGCGTCTTAGATTTTCCATGATTCTAAGACGGATGTGATAAACCAAGAAAGCTGCTAATGATGGGCTCTTGAATCACTGGGTTGTTGGGGGTGGGAGATTGCAACCTTCACATGGTCGACGAATGCAATCAAGCTGGCGTCCACAATCAAATAAGATCAAATAGAACAAGTTGTCCTACAACTTTAGGCTGTGCACGCCATACGCAAGAAGAAGACTGGGTTGTTAGTTAAGGGCCCTAGATTATTATTTTGATTAACTTAACTACTACTGTTTTAACTAAAGCAATAATTTCATGTGTTTCTGCAAAGGTCAACAGAGTGAACTTTTATAATTCTAGTTAATACAACTAAATGCAAATTCAGGAAAATAGGTGAATGTCAGTGATTATAAACACACTATTCAAAGTCAGCTGTGAAGAATGTGTTGGTGGAATATTCATTACGTTCATATTTCAAAATTTCAAACATTAAATAGTTTTAATTTTGTTACTTTTGTGAAATTTTATTTAATTACAAGTTAAATTATTATTGTACCTTCATTGTTCCAAACAATTCATCCTTAATGTGTCCTCCACCAAACTCCTTTTTCACGGTGGCCCGTGTTGCCGCGTACAACATCTTTTGTCTGACCTATGTAAAATAAAATTAGATTAGAGCATAATTTGGAACAGGATGCAGATAAAGGTTGGGGTTCCAACGGAATTTTAATACTCAGTTTCAGAGACATTATTCAGTCAGAAAGTTGTCTTTAATGTACTAAAAAAATAAAAAGCATGGGCAACATACGAATTGACTTGGATATATATTCGACAAACCTCTTGATATAACCACTCAATAGAAAAACAACAGAGGACAATCATAGTTCTGAGCAAGTGCACGTTCTATTTTGAGATAGTTCCATGTGGATAGTTAGCCACCAATCAATCTCATGAGAGGCTAACGTGAGAGTGTAGCTCTACATACTTTGGGTTTTGCACTATCATATTACTTAGAATAACTGGTAATTTATTGTACATTTATTGTCATTGTTGTCATAGCCGGGTTTATACCCGGAACATTTAACAAAGAAATAACTTGATTCTTTGAAGATAAAAAGACGAGGGCTATTATTCTGCAAAAAAAAAGAATAACACCGAGAACTGGAAAAGCAATAGGAATGGCAAAAATTGAATTAAAAATTGGCAAAGATAAGATATGACCAAATTAGTAAGAAAGGGAGAAGATTAGAAGAGTTCATACGTCATATGAGCAGAATTAGGCCATTCGGCCCATCAAGTCTACTCCACCATTCACTCATGGTTGATCTATCTTTCTCTCTCAACACCATTTTCTTACCATCTCCCCATAACCTTTAACACCCATACAAATCGAGAACCTATCAATCTCCGCTGTAAAAATACCCAAAGGCATCGCCTCCACCATCGTCTGTAGCAACGAATTCCACAGATTGACCATCCTCTGGCTAAATATATTTCTCATTATTTCCTTTCTAAAGCTATGTCCTTTCATTCTGAGGCTGTGCCCTATGGTCCTAGACTTTCCCACTAGTGGAAATATCCTCCCCATATCGACTCTATCCAGGCCTTTCATTGTTTGGTAAGTTTCAATGAAATCCTCCCTCATTCTTCCAAACTCCCGTGAGTCAGGCCCATAGACGTCAAGTGCTTCTACAACAATGTAAAAAGTAGCGAAGTATCATGTTAGTTTGTACTACCTTAGAGGCAAAGGCAGGATAAACTATGCTGAGGGAATAAAGAAGTGACAATTATGTTCAATAAATAATTTTGATCTGTCTTCAAAAAACCCAGCATGTATAGTTCTCCTCCTAGATACGCATCATAAAACAGAGAAAAGTAGTTTTAAAGCAAAAAGCCTGCTAAATCAGCTTGAAGAACAATTTACAATTAACAAGAGTATAGTGTAGTGACAGACATGGCATGCATCAGAGACAAGCTATCCACACAGGTGCTTCACAACATAAGCCTACGTGACAAGATGACGAAGATTAATGGCATACATGATAAATTATTAAGGCCAACATGACTTAGGTGGCCATCAGAAACATGGCTACAGAAGTAGATAATAAGGATAAAGATCAGAAGGTATGCAAATCGAGACTGTTGTGATAGGTGGCAGTTCGAACTGCAATTGGTGGTGCCAATCCAAACAGTCAATTTGAGAAACTGTTTGGCCCAGACTGACGATCTGAAGAACATTATCTATCAGCTAACTAGTAGATCTGAAAATAGAAATAGATTGTAATAGTTGCCAGGCCATTGTTAGTAGCAGGTAGAACACACAACATTAATGTCAAATAAATAATTTAATTAAGGGATCAAAGTCATCCATTTTGATGCAAATCACAAAGATTAACTCTTACAAGGAACAGAAGGGTTGGAAAAACCCAGTCCCAAAAATAAATGAAACAACTACAGAGCGGAAAAACAGTGGTTAAATGGTTTTGAGGAACCGTAACTAAACATAAAGCACTGGATAGATTCACATCCCTTAAAATAAGTGGTTGCATAGATAATGGAAGCATTAGAGATTATCTACCAAAGTTCTCTAGAATTTTGGAACGGACTCAATTGATTACAAGATAATAAATCGGGGGTGGGGGGGGGGGATAGACAAAAAAAGGAACCAAAGATAAGTTGGTTTGACATTGGATGTCAGGTAAACCTTGGAGTCTGTTACTATGCTAATAAAACATCTTGAAGCCATAATATATTATTTATTTTCTTTCAATGTTGATAGCAGTCGCCGAACTTAATGGGCAGGATTGTAGCACTCATTAGAGGAGGTTGTGTGAAGCCAAGATACAAAGTGCTGAAGTAACTCAGCGGGTCAGGCAGCATCCCAGGAGAACATAGGTTACGTTTTGAGTTGGGACCCTTCTTCAGACTTCTGTACGGTCAGTCTGCTGCAGATACTAGTTTAAACCGGGTAGACACAAAATGCAACATTCTGCATCCCCTTTGACCTGTTTTCACACCTTTCGCTTCCTGATCTATGTATCTCCTTCCCCCCTGGCATCAGTCTGAAGAAGGGTCTCGACCCAAAACGTCACCCATTCCTTCTCTCCAGAGATGCTGTCTCTTCCGCTGAGTTACTCCAGTACTTTGTGTCTTAACTTCTGAGCCTAAACGCTGTGGATTCACAAACATGTTGCTGGGTGAATACTGACTGGTTTGACATCCCACCCCACAAGTAGACTCTGCACATGTTCTGAGGTGAAGCACAAAGAACCTGTGTTGAGGGGTTGGATGCAGTCTACAGATGGCCCCTTATCTTTATGGCTCTAGTGAACATAACACAATTCCATCAATTTGAATTGGAAAGGTGTTTATTTTACTCACTTTTAATATTTTTAACTTATTTAAGTTGAATATATTTTGAAAATAAATGTTTTATTTTCAACATTTTAAATGTTGGAATTGATTTCAATATCTGATTATCAGAGACAATTAGACATAGTTAAAAATACCTTGGCAGTGGCAAACTTTGAAAAGGTCATGGGGGGAAATCGGATTAGGTAGTGGCAGGGTTTTTGAAACCTATTGGTGCTTGTGAACTATTTCACTTCGATGAATAACAGTAGCCATGAGGCTGAAGCTGTACAAATGGGGCTGAAAGAGGTAAGTGCAGTTTAAAAAGAAATGTGGAAATAAAATGTAAGGGGCCGTCAAGGACCTAGAACATAGTACAGTACAGCATAATCATACTCCATCTTACCACAACAATTAAAAAAGTCGAACAAGGCAATGACAGAAACATGTAATGCTCTTGGCATGCAATGCCACTGTCCCACTGATTCTATGGAATTCCACGTCCACTGCAAGTGATTTCTCTCCCTATCTAACTGCCTATTGTAATTGCTGATTAATTCTGTTTCCATCACCAACACAGGCAGTGTATTCCAGATCATAACATCTCAGTGTTAAAATGATTAGCCTCACAACTCGTTTTGGTCAAAATTGATAGGCCCAGTTGTTGAACCAAGCACTAATTTGAAGAACCACTTTCAATTTACCATTTCTAATCCAGCCACGATGTTGTACACAATTATTAAATCTCATCTCAATTTTCTTTTCTTCAAGAAATGTGGATTTAGGAATATAGTTTTTGCATATTCACCCAGTTTACAAGTTGAGTGTAAATTTCTTTCCATGACTGAAAAGTTCACTTCCCTATATGGACATTCCTAACTGCAAAATTTAATAACGTGTATAAATTTGCCAGATGTGCATTAGCAGATATACTCCCTGCTGCTTTCATTAGATTTTGTTGCAGTAACTTGTGTCAGATTAGATCTGGTTCAATCATTTCAAAGGGGGTCCCAGTAAAATTACACTGGGATTTGACCAACTGGCCCAAAGGGCCCAGGAATGGCAGATGGAGTTTAATTCAGATAAAAGTGAAGTGTTGGAAAAGTGTTAGAAGGGATCTGAGTGGCAACGTTTTCACTGAGGAAATGGTAAAGGCGGGCACAGTTATGACATTCGAGAGACTTTGAACAATTACATGGATAGGGAATGTGTGGGGGGATATGTGGCTGGACAAGTGGGACCAGCTTGGTTAAGCAACCTGGTCGGCCAAAGGACATATTTCCTTGTTGTATAAATTCTATGACTATACTTCAAGTAAAGCATGCCTTTTGATTATAATGTTGCACAAATCAAAAATATACAATAGAGACACAAGAAACTGCAGATGCTGGAATCTTAAAAAAACACAAAATGCTGGCAGAATTCAGCAGGTCAGGCAGCATCTCCACAGAATCCGAGGAATCCCCTTCACGGATGCTGCCTAACCCGAGTTCCTCCAGCACATTGTGTTTTGCTCAAAAATAAACAAGGTGTATAATTTAAAAAAACATTGAGGACTGTATTTGAATCTTTACCAGATTTAAAAATAGAGATAATGCCTAAAAGCAGAACTCCAACAAAGCAGATAATTTACTATACATTATAGTAGCAGTTAATTCAATCTGGATTTAGTACATTTATAAAAGAAAATTGATTACCGTTACAGTGGATTTCATCCCTACAGTGCTATATTGTTACACTAAACGGAGAAAAATAAATCATAGCATGCAAAAATACCAATGTGTTTTTTACAAAACATCAGGACCTATGTTCAAGAGATTGCTTCAAATTTCATTTGTTTATTCACCGATTATACCAGTAGGTGGTAGCAGATATTCACGGATAGATAGGTGGGTTTAAGATTCAAATCTTGGAAGTAACATCGCTTATTTTTTAAATACTGCTGGTGTTTGTTCATTATACTGTGATCAAGTGATTCAAAGAAAATGTGGGATTAAAACTATGACTTCCTTTGATTTTAATTGTGAAATGCTGATTGAAACTGGAAGAGTTTATGCAATATTTTAGATCATCAGCAAAAAACATAAAGAAACAGTGTAATTTTAAAAAAAATCCCACAATTCTCCTGTTTATAATCTTCTGAAAATGGCAGGGCAAATTAATTGAAAATTTTCACTATAGGAAATATATCTGTTACTGACAAACAGTTTGTAGCAAATAATCACAAAGTATGTAACATAGCAAGAGTGTGATGTACTCATGTGCAAGGTCATTTTCAAGGCATGTTTCCATTATAGCGCCTTTTGGTATTAAGCAGATGTCGTAAAGATGAGGTTTCATTCAAGGGAAACAGATTGTGTTCCATCCATCAGCAAAGATAAGCCTTTTGTTGCCTTTCGTGGAAGAGCTAAGTCAGCAGAACTTGTCACCAGAAAAGGAAAGCTTCTTTAAAAAACAATCTCAAGACAATCTGAGGAACATAGGCAGCAGAAAAGGCAATATATTTTAGCCTTCCTGCTTTTCTCTGAGGGATCTGGAGTATTCTACTTGAATCATTTATAGTACAGAAATTGTCACATTTCATGGGATCAGATCGAGAATTATTAGATCTTTTTGAATTTAATCTTGCAACCTTCTATGACCAAATTTCAAGACAAACGGCTTGTTGTTTCAATACATGATCAAATGGACCATCATTATTACATCTGCCAAATTCATGATTTAGCTTGTTTCTGAATGAAAAGCAAAAGATGCCTAAGGAACACAAGTTTGTCAGCTTTTGGTGAACAGAAGCAAATATGTTTTACAATATTATTTTCTATTAGATCTGATTTGCTTAGTATTTGCAGGACTTTCTTATTCTATTTCAAATTTCATATTCCATGATAGCAAAAACATTCTGCTATCATGGCTGAATTTTCTATACTTTGTGCAGCAGTTTCTATTTCCTTTAGGTTTGCTACTCCATGAGATCAGATTTAAAGTACATATTATATATATACAAGATAAGGATGCTGAGCAACTGGACAAGCAACTCGTATATTACTACGGAAAAGGTGTTAGGGAAGCTGAAAGGACTGAGGATGAATGTCACCTGGACTTATGGAGTGCACCTTAGGGTTCTGAAAGAGGTGGCTTCAGAGATTGTGGAGGCATTAATAGTAATTTTTTTTAAATCACTAGAGTCAGGAGTGGTTCCAGACAATTGGAAAATTGCCATTATTATTTCGCTGTACAAGATGGGAGCAAAGCAGAATAGTGGGAACTATAGGCCGGTTAGTCTGACTTCAGTGGTTGGTTAGATTTTAGAGTCCATTATATCCATTATAAGAGATGAGGTTACGGAGTACTTAGAAGTTTGTGATAAAGTAGGCCAAAGTCAGCATGGTTTGGTGAAGGGGGGATCTTGCCTGACGAATCTGCTGGAATTCTTTGAAGAAGTAAATAATAGGACAGACGAAGGAGAGTCAGTGGACATTGTTTACCTAGATTTTCAGAAAGCCTTTGATAAGGTACCACACATGAGGATGCTAAAGAAGATGAGAGCCCATGGTATCAAAGGGCAGATACTAGCATGGATGACAAGTTGGCTGGATGGCAGAAGGCAAAGAGTGGCAATAAAGGGGGCTTTTTCTAGTTGGCTGCCAGTGACTAGCGGAGATCCTCTGGGGTTGGTGCTGGGGCTGCTACACCACATTGTATATTAATGATTTGGATGAGGGGATTGAAGGCTTTGTGGCCAAGTTTGTGGAAGATAAGAAAATAGGTGGTAGGGCAGGTAGTGCAGAGAAAACAGGGACTCTGCAGAAGGACTTGAACAGGTTGGGAGAGTGGGCAGTGAAGTGGCAGATGGAATATAGTGTAGCAAAGTGTGGAGTCATGCATTTTGGTAGTATAAATAAAGGTGCAGAGTATTTTCTAAATGGGGAGAGAACCCAGAAATCGGAGGTGCAAAGGGACGCTGTTGCAGCATTCCCAAAAAAATAATCTGCAAGTTGAATCGGTAGTAAAGAAGGCAAATGCAATACTACCATTTATTTAAGAGGGCTAGAATACAAAAAATCAGGAATGTAATGCTGAGGCTCTATAAGGCTTTGGTCAGACTGTATTTAGTGTATTGTGATTGTGAGCAATTTGGAGCACCATATCTGAGGACGGATGTGCTGACGCTGAAGAGGGCCCAGAGGGCAATGAATGATCCCAGGAATGAGTGGGTTAACTTATGATGAGTGTTTGACAGCACTGGACCTGTATTCGCTAGAGTATTGAAGAATGAGGGGGGACCTCATTGAAGTTTCGAATAGTGAAAGGCTTGGATAGAGTGGGTATGGAGAAGATGTTTCCACTAGTGGGAGAGTTTATGACTAGAGGTCATAGCCTCAGAATTAAAGGACGTTCGTTTGGGAAGGAGATGAGAAGGAATTTCTTCAGTCAGAAGCTGGTGAATCTGTGGAATTCTTTGCCACAGAAGGCTGTGGAGGCTGTCAATTGCTATTTTTAAGTCAGTGATGATAGATTCTTGATTAGTTTGGGTGTCAGGCGTTATGGGAAGAAGGCAGGAGAATGGGGTTAGCAGGGAGAGATAAATCAGCCACAATTGAATGGTGGAGGTGACGATGGGCCGAATGGCCTAATTCTACTCCTTTTACTTATGACCTTATGACTTATTTCTACTCATGGAAATCCCGGGTTGATAGTTCAACTGTGACCTGCATATTCTGACTCTGCCATATGAGAAACTCATAGAAAAGAAAGCTATGCACTTTAATGTGTTTTGGTAATGATTTTCCCCTTGGCATTATTCTGATTTTCATTTGAAAACAAACATCTACTATAATGTGCAAAATCAGAATAAAAAACTGCAAAATCCAAACAAAAAAGGTGACTTAAAATAACTCAAAATTAAATCTCAACATTTTCAATTGGAAAAGTATATCATCGTTGTTGGGAGAAACTGCTTACAGGATTTCAGCTTCGCTGAGGAAGCTCATTTGGTGCTTTGGACATAAGTTCATTACAGACTGAAGGGACACAAAATGTTCGACACAAAATTCAGTGGGTCAGGCAGCATCTCTGGAGAAAAGGAATAAGTGACGTTTCAGGTCAAAACCTTTCGTCACTGAAGATGCTGCCTGACCCGCTGAGTTACTCCAGCATTTTGTGTCGGTCTTCAGTGTAAACCAGCCTGCAGTTCCTTCCTACGCATTTCATTACATGCTGCACACTTGAGTCCACACTACAATTCCAGGTGCCGAAACTTATTGCATTTTGTTGGATGGACACTTGCAAAACCAATGAGCCAATACTTTAAATCCAGATTATTGTGAGGTAAAGGACAGTGGAAAATCAAATTCTGATAGGTAATAGTGAATAAATGGCAGGGACCCAACGAGTGTTGATGTACAGAGGGACCATGGGATGCATGTCCATATCTCGCTGAGAGTGACAACACAGGTGGATAGGTTAGTGAAGAAGGCATTTGGTAAACGCCATCATAGGTCGGGCATTGAGTACAAGAGTTGGGGCATTATGTTGCAGCTGTACAAAACTGGTTTACTGCATTTGAAGTATTGCATGTCAGTTCTCATTGACACACTGAATGCTGAAGAGATTCACTAGCATGTTCCTTGGAATGGAGGGCTGTAGTTAGAAAGAGAGATTGGAAAGGCTGGGTGCGTTCTTGATGGATTCTAGAAGGCTGCAAAGTGCCTTACTGAGGTCTACAGAGGGGTATTGAAAGAATGGAGAGTCAGAGTCTTTTTCCCACATCCGGAGAGTCTTGAACCGTAGGACATATGTTTAAGGTGAGAGTGGAGAAATGTAAAGGAGATCCAAGGGGTAAGATTTTTCATACAGACAGTACAGACAGTGACTGAGAAGTATGGGAGAAGATCATTTGGCTATGGACTGTAATCTTTTAATGCTCTCTAGATGCGGGAGTTGTGCCAAAGAACGGAGAGTGACAAATGTTTTCCCTTGGTCAAAAAGGGGAATGAGAATACGCATAACAATTACAGGCAAGTCAGTTTGAACCCAGTGCTAAGGACACAGATCTATAACAAGATTAAAAGATTCCTGCAGGGAAATGGATCAATTAAGGTGAGTCAGCATGCATTTGTTAAGGGCAAATCTTTAACAAACCTAATTAAAAAATGTTGATGAGGTAACAGATAAACTTGATGAGGGTAATGCCGTCAATGTGGTGTACATAGACTTTGAGGGCTTTTGAAAGGTCCCAAGTTACAGATTATCAGCAAAGCTGAAGTACTTGGCAAAAAAATGATATTGATAGCATGGATACAAAGTTGGCAGAGTAAGAAGTCACAGAGGGTGTGGTATATAGTTGTTTATGAGAATGGGAGAAAAATAAATAGTGGCATTCTCCATTGCTTTTTCTGACCTATATTAATTACGAAGGCTTGGGGATAGAACCCACAATTCCTAAATATGATGATGAAACACATTCTGGCAGTAATGTGAAGTGTGAAGAGGATAGTGATAAACTGCAGAAAGATACAATCAGCCTGGTAGAATAAGGAGTCACGTGACATCTGAAGCTTAATGCTGAAAAATGTAAGGTGATCCATTTTGGTTCGAAGAATAGGAAAAGCAATACAGAATAAAAGAGGTGTAGGAGCAAAGGATTTGGGGGTATGGATGCACAGGTCATTTAAAATGCCAGGGCAGGTTGAAAAAGTGACCAATAATGCACACACAAATCTAAGCTTTATCAACGGAGATAGAGGATATCAAAGCAGGGAAGTCATGCTAAACATTTATAAGACAGTAATCCAACCTCAGGCAGAATAGCCTGGTCACATCATTATAGGTAGGTTGGAGACAAAAGATTTATGATAATGATTTCTAAGATGGGGTATCAAGAACAGATTTGGAGGTTGGGACTGTTGTCTTTGGAGAAGAGAAGACTGAGGGGTGATTTGATAGAAGTATATAAAATGATGGAGGGTCCACGTGAAGTGTATAATGGGAGACTAGTCCAATTAGTGGAGGGGTCAAGAACTAGAGGTCAGAGATATTCATAAAATAAAGGGGATGTGAATTAATGCTGACATGAGGAAATACTTTATTTTAAAGAGAACGTGACTGGAATCTGGAATGCTCTGTCTGCAGAAATTTGATAAATCTCCGACAGAGAGAGAGAAAGAAGGATTTCACAGACAAGACATTGACAATTTTTGCAGGATGTATTCTATGGCTTAACATAATGAACACATTTTGTCCTTATTCAATACTGTGCACTGATGCAAATTAGAATGAGAACCTACCTGCTGAAAAAAATCCAACGTTTTGTATCTTTCTTGCTTCAAAAAAGATTTTCCTTGTCAGATTTCGGTATGTTAATAGAAGAGCCCAAATTTGTTTTCTCAGCAGAAAGTAGGCACTGGTGAGTGATCAGCAGCTTCCTGCTCCATCCATCAGTGTAACCGGCAGCAAACTGATAAGCCACTTACCATTCTTTGCTGCCAACTGCTTGATAAATGTTATTTCTTTTGTGGCTTCTGCATTCCTGTCAAGAGTTTTTTTTTGTTCAAAATATTTTAAAGTATTTGTGGGATACAGAAACTAAATTATAGCCTTTCCAGAAATGTATTTGAAGTATGTAAACTGGAAAAAAATGTTTTTAGTAAATGAGGAAAAGAGGTATTTATTCCCCATTTCACTTGCTGCCATTCCGAGTACATCTGTATGCACAAGTTACTACTTTGGGGGATTGTGGGTGAGGTGTAGCTTGCCTTTTGAGTGATCTAAACCAGGTAGAGCATGCACCAGCATGGTACATCATAGGGTCTTGTCAATATTCTACCGATGTGTGGGACAAATAGCTTGAATCACTGAAATGTTACTATGGTCCATTTTGGCCCTATGCAACTGTCCTGATCCTGACAATGTTGTGTATAATGGACTCACTACACAAGATGATTATCTTAATGCATTAATTGGTGGCTGATGGCTTGGCTGTTGGAATAAAATGTAACAACTGATCTACAGTATAATCGCCATTAGGTCCAAATCTATTCCGGTATTTCTTCTGGACACTCTATTGCAAGGAACAGATTACATCTAATTTTAATAAATTCCGGAAATCTTAATGACTAAAGTGGTATATCTTAAGTGGAACAAAGATGTTTTTGTTTAAAGCTTTGGGGTTGATAATTTTAAACATGGGAATATGGAGTAAAGCTTTTTAATCGAGGCATGTGGTAGCTTAAATGATATATCGGTATTCATTTACAATGAAGATAATGTACTTCCATTGGTCAAATATACTTCCCAAGAGACACATTAGCTGCATGAAAACTGGTTTCGATTTCCTTTGTAACTGAGGTAATTGAAAATTTATGAGCTGTTATGGAATACCACCTTGCTTGATATATACTTTACATTTGCATGATCAAGATCAGAAAGAGGAAAAAAACAGAAAATAATATTAGAGAGTGCTGATATATTCTCAGACAGTACCAGAACATAGCAAATGGCTCAGCTAGGAAACTTTGTAATGGACTCTCTACATTAGCTACTTCACACTAAAGCAGATCTATACTGCTGCCAGTGTATATCTTTCAATACAATTTTTATATTTTAATATAAATAAAATGAAAGGATAAAGCTTGAACTGAAGCTTTAAGGTTTTCTCTAATGCCTGTACCGTCTTAATACTCCTAACGGTATTGGATAAAAAGCATGTGCACTTACTGGGGAATAATCAGGCGACCAGGATATAAAAAGCCATTCGTAGCCCTGTGCATTCTGGCTGTCGAGGCGATATAGAATGTAGCACGGCTGCAGGTCCTCCAACAAGGGAAGGATGAAATTGTCGTAGTCTCTATCCCATGTCTGTGATGGCTCTTTGTACATTCCCAATACTAATTGCTCTGGAAGAGAATAAAACACATTTTAAATCGCACATTACAAGATTAACTCTTGCTCATTTTATTTACTATAAACAGCAAGTCAGCCAAACATATATTTTCCTTTTTTTTAAAAAAGATGCACACTTGGCATTGTGTTGAAAATATACTGTGTACATTCAGATGATCAATGATTGCACCATGATCTTAACCGGTTGTTTAAAATAGTTCCAAAAAGCTTGTTAAACTTTAAAACAATCACATACTACTTTATAGCTGCAAAACCAGAAGGCCAGCAACAAGCATACACATCACTTAGGTGTGAAAATTAATCACTGCCTTCGAAGTTCTGCAGCTGCTCTTGAGGAGTACATGGTAAGCAGACGGTGACAGAGGACTGGCTGATGTTTCCCAGATGGGTTGACTATCTACTCTCGACACAAAAGGACATGTGTAAACAAAACTGCTGCAAAATGGACCTGGGCTTGTTTGAGTTGACTCCATGTCAACTACATGAAAGCCATTTAATTCCCTAGGACCTAGCTGCCACAAAAATGACAACAGAAGATGTTAGTAATTTTTTTGCATTAGCTTATGTTGCAGTCGAGTTTATTGTCATGTGCACAAGTATGATGATGGACAGGTACAATGAACATCTGGCATGCAGTGCCTCCCAGACAATATACAAAACATAAATTATACATAAATTGCACAAATTCTACAAGACAGCAAATGGAAAGGCTCCAAAGATAGACACAAAATACTGGAATGACTCAGCGGGACAGGCAGAATCTCTGGATAGAAGGAATGGGTGACGTTTCGGGTCGAGACCCTTCTTCAGAGATCCTGCTCGTCCCGCTGAGTTACTCCAGCATTTTGTGTCTATCTTCAAAGGAGACTGCACATTCAATTAGTACAAGCGATGATACAATAAAAGACTTTGCTCAAGATGTTATATTCCTCAACATTAAAACATCAATAAATTCATGCTCAAAGAAAGATATTCAAAAATGGCTTTTAAAATTGGTCTTTTGCTAGTAGCAAAAGACCAATTTTCCCAATATATGGATGTGCCTACACACTATGCTCTGTGTAATATACACTTACACCACGTGTAAACATTGTAGTTTGAATATTATATTAAGCAATAAATTATTGGTCCCTTTGTTATTTGAACAAAGAGTCCAATCTATTTAAAGTAACAGTGAAGTAAAATAATACTGAATTAATCCAAAGCCTTTCAACTGAAATAAAAACGTATATGCTTTTTTGATTTCTCTATCTTTATACATTTACATTGTTTTGTTTTCTAAGCACCAGAAATAAGTAAACTTATCTTTCAAAATTAATCAAACTGTGAAGGGGCTTCAAATGCTTCTTTCCAAAGAAAACTAATATTCTCACGCAGGGAATCATAGACTACTTATTTTCAAAAATCACTCGACTCCTGAGAACAGCTAATGGTTTGCCATTATTTCGCAAGTACAAAGAAAATAGGAATGGGGTAGGCCACCTGGTCCGGAAAACCTTTCCTGCCATTTAACATAAACATTAGCTGATCTACACTCTTCTCTGTGCCAGTTCGCCATAGCCCTCATTTCCACGGTGATTCAAAAATGTAATTACATCTTTCATAAATACTTCAATTGCTATGGTCTCCACAACAATGCAGGACAGAAAATTCAAGGGAATCTTCACCGGTGCAAAAAGAAATTTCTATGCACTGATATACTCTTCATCAAGCTATGATGATGCAATATTTAGGTTGTATCTTTAAGGCAGGCACGTGCCGTCAGGGTAGGCAAGGTAGGCACTGCCTACCCTGACAAAAATTATAAAATGGTAATTACTAAATATAAATAGTAAAGGCATGGGAGAATTATGCCTATATAAGAGATCGATCCCTTAGGTAGGCATAATTATCCGTGCCTTTCAACCGCAGCACTTGCAACACACGAAGGTCTGTGCAGCCCATGTGCCGTCGGCGCTGCTTCAAGCCGTCAATTTCAAGGGGAGCAGAAGGCAGCAGAAATTCTGCCTTTGCTGTACTGCGTATGCGCAGCAGCCTACTGCGCACGTGCAGCGCTAGTTTCTTGGCGGGTTTTTCAAATATGGATTGCCATTATCTGAAGAGTATCTTTGGAAACAAAGAGATCTTAGCAAACAAAGAGTATCTTAGGAAACACAGCGTTTGGGGAGTCTGGCCCGGGGTAAAGTTGCGGGGAGGACAGGAGTGTTGTGAAGGAGGGGGTCGGGCTCATGCCACTTGCGACGCTCCTTGCACGGAGGCGTGCAATGCCACCGCATTGAGGCCGGGGCGGAGAAGTAGCTCGGGTGGCTGTGATCGGCCGCCGAGCCGGACAGCGGAACCAGCCGCCACCTCAGCTCATTCTGCCGGCCCCCGCTCACCTCTGGCAGTTCTCCGTCTAAAAACCTCTCTCTTGCCGCTCGCTGGCCTCACTCATGTCAGCCACTTCCCGCAAATCCTTAAATTCCGACAGCCGATTGAGTTCATTCGGCTGTGGGAATTTAAGGATTTGCGGGAAGCGGCTGACATGAGCGAAGCCGGCGAGCGGCAGGTGAGAGGTGTTCAGACGGAGAGCACTGCCAGAGGTGAGCGGGCTGGCAGAAGGCGCTGAAGTGGCGGCCAGTTCTGCTGTCGGGTCCCGGTGGCCGCTCGCACCTACCCGAGCTGCTTCTATCCCTGGCTACAATGCGGTGGCTCCGTGTCGGTGCGCCGCATCAGCGGTGAGTGAGTTACTGGCATTATCCCCGACCTCCTCCTTCTCAACACTCCTGCCCTACCCGCAACTGTACCCCTGGCACAGACTCTCCACACACTGTGAAAGGAACTGTCCCCCACAATTGGTCCCTTGAACTAGTGTTGTCATTGAATAAGATGACGACTGATTCAACTTTTCCCAGTACTTGCGTTTTTCCCACCATCTCTCCACCTGCTGTCACCCTTCACCCCCCCACCCATTCAGTAATTCAGAATAAAGGAGACTTGGAAGCCTTGGTTAAATTGAATTGTTACTGTCTTTATTTTTATTTTTTATTTTTACGGAGAGAACAATCTGCGCATGCGCGGTTTAAGTTTTAAAAAAAAAGCCGACTGACTACCTACCCTGAGTAATTACTCATGGCACGTGCCTTCTTTAAGGCAGTAAAATATCTGAAGGTATTTCACAGGAGTATTATTGGATAAAATTGAACATAACACAAAAAAATATTACACTTGAAAACATATCTTAAATGAGTAGAGGCAACAGGATTTAAAGATGCAATTCCTTTACTGCTAATGGTCATTTCAAGTGCAGCAACGGGCATCTGTGAAGCACAAGACTCCAGAAATGGTGAATATCAGAGATTTTGGAATTCCCAGGATTGTCCAATCTCTGTATTGCAACTACTCACAATATGACAATGGCAAGTGACAAATCATTTGGAATTATTATGGTTGATAGCGATACACAGCTCAACCCATACCAATGGTAGTCACAATAATTAATTACTGCATTTTGAACATTGCATAAGGCCTAATATTAATTTATGTTGGAGTATTTCTCCAATGAACTACACTCAGGTTTGGTGCATTCACTGGGGTCGAGGTGTGATTGATCTAAAAATACAGTGTGCAAAACACAAGCGTAACTTGTTCTTGGTGACCAGAAAAGGCCATGAGTAATGGAATCAGAATTTCAGAAAATCCCTGTATTTAATCATTTTTAATTTATCCATTTGTTTTAACCATCCATGTGATAGTACCCAGGACCATTTTGAGGATTTAATTTAAGCTGCATAATCCTGACACTATTTATAAATTGAAGACCTATAGTTTTGTTGTGCATTGAAAAATCCTATTCTTGGTCGCTGTATTTCTATTTCCTCTGGAGGTTTGAAACATTGTGTTAATTAAGGCAAAGTATCTCTATGTGGGATGATTGAGTGATTTTCCATTTTACTTTGACAATATAATTTTTTTCCTCAGTGTGAGTTACTGTAAAGTGCAGATTTGCTTTCTTTTTGAATTTGTAGTGTATAAGCTGTAGAATAAATCATAACAATCTAGTTTACATCATTGTAGGTAGAACGCTCTGACGCAGACTGAAACAAACTTAAATAGATTTTAACTAAATACTAGTCCCCAAACTATCAATTACTGAAAAACAGTGCGTGATGTTTAATAATACGTTACAGAAACTTTGATGAGCACAATTTAACATTGTCCACCCTTAAACCGAGGATCAGCTGCTGTTGATATTAACAGCAGATGCTTAATAGGTTTGCATGAAACAACTTTGCTTTAACATGAGAACTGTTCATTTAATATAACCACCATATATTAATATCACAAATAATTTTCCAGATTTAGTGATAGGAATGGCTCCACCTCTTCAATCATTTTTGATTGATTAATAAATTATAATATGTAGATTCTGTCTCTCCATTTGAATGGGTTACAGGATTTTTCAAGGCAGTTTCTATGTCAAAACTGAGGCGCAGTGAAATGGTGAAATTGCACTTGTGCATTTTGAGGCATAATAAAACTAACAAATATCTTGATCTTGCCTACAATCAGAACTAATTTAAACATACACAATGTAATAAAAAGAAACTGCAGATGCTGGTTTATACCAAAGATAGACACAAAATGCTAAGTAATTCAGCGGGTCAGGCAGCATCTCTGGAGAAAATGGATAGGTGACGTTTCGGAAGGACCTTTTTTCAGACACAGTGTGTCCTCAGGCTACAGTAGAGATCTGCTCCTGTGAACAGTTCTGCAAAGCAGAAACATGGTGGCGAACTGAGTTCCCAGGCAGCAGAAAATACCAGCATCCCCACAGCAGCCAGCAAATCCATCATACCGGTCACCAAAACATTTGTTCCTAGGTACAAGCTGTACATATGTCAGTTGTTTGTAAGCTGGGAAAGACCTTGACCACCATTTATTATTTTAGATTATTTTGTAGAACATAACAAGGTACATTAGCATTTCAAATCTTGAATTGATTTTTTACTTCATTTTTGACCTAATGCCTAGAAGAAAAGCCAAGTGTGCTTTAAATACAGAGTTTTCCGTGTGTGTGTGTGGTGAAGTGGAAGCTACTTACATACCTATTTTCAAGGTAAATGCCCTTTTAATATATTCACTACATATTCAAATTAAACACGGAAATTTTTAATCCGAGTAGCTCAAGGGAAGTAAATTTGATTTATCACAAATCAAAAATGTTCTGTGTATATGCTTGCTCCACATTTGTGCTTGCAAGAGGAATTTAATTAGTGAACAATATTCTCCATTGTTTTTAATTTTATTTGTAGAGCAGACCAGCTAGAAAAAAGTGAATTTTAATTCCTCATATTTGTATTGCAGTTGGAAACAAATCCCCCAAGAAGGCCCCGCCTGTAGCAGCCTCACCAGTAGCTTGTGTGTTACTTTGGACTTTTTGTTGTTTTCAGCGTCTGAATGCATGTCTCCCGGTGTGTCTTGTGTGGGGGGTGCTGGAGGGGAATAGGGGAAACCGTTCCAAGTCACTTGCCTCGAGGGAGATGCGACTTTTCTTCATGTCCGCCCTTCTCGCGGCCTAACAACTGGATTGGTGAGGCCTTTCCAACCAGAGACCGGCCCAGAGCTTCAGCAGCGGGTGCAGCGTGGACTTTAACACCGTGGAGCTGCGATCCTTTGCCGGGGATCGCCAATGTTGGAGCTCCGACCGCGGGGGAGGGGGCTGCTGACTTTACAATCGTGGACCTCAGTCTGTGGAGCTTCTAGCCGCGGGCGTTGCGCGGACTTTAACATCGCGGAGCTGCCTGCGATTCCATGCCGAGGATCGCCAGATGAAGTGTTCCGACCGTGCGGCCTGTTGTCTTGGCATCAAGAAGCCGCGGTCTCTGGTAGGAAGCGGCTGATTCGGGAATTCTACACCGCGTTGCAGTTTCAATCACCCCGGCGAGAGGCCCTGTACATTGGAGCGTTCGCAGTGGCAACTGCAAAGGGTTCACGGCCCCGACCATGAGTGAACGGAGGAGGAAGATTGACTGAACTTTTGTGCCTTTTACCTACAGTGGAAGGTGCTGGTTCCACTGTGGTGGATGTTTATTTTTTATGTTGAATTCTGTTATGTATTGTGTTCTTTCTTTCTTGCTAGGCGAGGACTGCTCATCCGCCTAGCTAGAGTGAAACTGCATCATGACGAATGGCTAACACAGCACCGGCACATCATGAAGCAGATGGCACCACTCAACCCCGAGTTGAAGTGAACGCCATAGATAGGTTGGAAACAAATGTACACATTGGGCCAGAACTTGCGCTCAGCAGTAGGGCAGTGCTTGCCATATATTCAGGTGAAAATTAAATGCCTTTATTTGTCGTTGTAAGCACTGCATACAACGAAATTGTTGTGGCCACTCCATTGGTGCATAATATACAAACATAAAAACACAGGACACAATTTAAAAACCATGTTAAAAACTAGGTATTAAAATAAGTAAGTAATCAGTACTGTACATGGTGATAGTAAAAGTTCAAGGTGGGTAGCAGCATGGAAGAGTGCAGCATGAATAATAGTGGCAACTATGTACTCTTATTTTGTTATTCTGTTACTGTTAATTACTGTTCCAGTCTTAAATGCGGAGGCTGTGAATGGTAATGTGTACCTGCTTGACATAATACAGACATGTGGCTAGGCCAGAACAAACCATGGCCACTAAACAACTGAAGAAAATAAATAATAGCCATCCAAGTCAAACATCCTGGCTAAAAGTAAACAATTAAAAACATTTAATTGATCCAAAAGTAGAATATAAAAATACCTATTTCATCTCTGTTTAAATGGTATTCCTGCACCAGGTCGAAATTGGCACAGGTTTAACAGACAGATTTCCACGTGTCAAGTGCTGGAAAATTGCAGCAAATGGAATGCTGCTGTTGAATTCCCACTGGGAAGTTATTATATCTGGACTTTATTATCTGGTATTATTATCTAATATTATCTGGACTTGCAGGCTTGGGTTATAGGGAGAGATTTGTCAGACTGGAAAGCTGAGGCATTTTGTCTATTGAGGTTTATTCTTTGTTTAACTTACTTTATTGAGGTATATTGTTTCAATTTGGTGGAAGTTTCTTGATTAGAAAGGGAGTCAAGGGTTATGGGGAGAAGGCAAGAAACTTGGATTAGAAGGCAGAGACCAGACATGATTGAATGGCGGAGTAGACTCGGTGAGCCGAATGGCCTAATTCTACTCCTATAACGTGAACTTGTGACGTTCAACAGAGAATTGCTGGAAACGAACAGTCAACAACTCTGGATATTTGCACTTTTATATGTGAATTCCAAATTTGCTGGCCCTCATGTGGATATATCTTGGCAGTTTAGCATATAGCAACCAGCTTTTCCCAGCAGGTACTGGCCCATTGTTTGATATTGTATTGCCCAATATACAATATCTCCATTTACCCAGGTATAGTTAACAGAGGAACCAAGTTAATATGATAGGCTCCCGCAGCAAAATCCATAGCGCAAATAAAATATATATTCCATAAAATTCAGCCTTTTAAAATCCAATAATTAGTTTCCTGGATGCTGATGGTTCCCTAAAGGCCTATGCTGGAGCCAGTTTTCTATATAATGCACATGAATGATTCATTTTATTTTATTCATTTTTAATAGATTGAGTATTGCTAGTAAGGTATTGCAAGCTGAGTGGCTTGCTGGTCTATTTTTGAGGTATTAAGAGTCAATGACGTTGGTGAGATTGCAGTCACCGAGAGGCTTGGATTAAGTAAGGACGTAAGTTTTCCTCCCTTCGGAATTGTATTGAAAGGAAAAAAGCCGGCCCGGGTGGGACTGGGAGTGGGAAATGAGAGCAGGTTTTTAAAGATTATTTTAAGTGATAAAGTATACCTCCAATCTTTAAGAAAACTCAGTAACTCCAATGTCAAAAGTATTTTAGATTTAATAAAGACTTTAAAAAGTTGATGAGTACTCTGCAAGAAACTGTTTCTACTGTTGCATGTTGGCTAATGAATTAGAGTGCCAGTAAATTAAGCTTTGGTGCATATAAGTCACAAAAAAAAAGAAATCTATTAACTCAGCAAAATTCAGATTGCTACAGGTACAGAGGTACAGCCGGTACAGTGAGTTGTGAAATGCTGGTCAACACACACAGATGACATCTTACATGACTGCTTTGAGTCAGTGGACTGGTCCATATTCAGGGATTCTGCAGCTAACCTGAATGAGTACGCCACCACCGTGACTGACTTCATCCGCAAGTGCGTGGAAGACTGAATGCCGATGAAGTCAATCCGAGTATTCCCCAACTGGAAACCAAGGATGAACCGCGAGGTACATTCACAGGTTAAGGGCAGGTCTGCGGCATACAAGTGAAACGACCTCGAGTGGTGCAAGAAGGCCCGCTATGATCTCCGCAAAGCCATGAAGGATGCCAAGAGACAATACCGGGACAAACTTGAGTCCCAGTATAATCACTCGGACACAAGGACAATGTGGCAAGGTCTGAATAAGATAACTGGCTGCAAACCAAGGTCAGGCAACATAATTGGTGATAGTGCGACCCTGCCCGATGAACTGATTGCTTTCTATGCTCGCTTTGAGCAGAAGGCCAACAGAGCAGTGACACCTGGCCCTTCAGACTCCAGTGTGCCTTTCCCCAGGGTGACTGTAGCAGAGGTTAGATCGGCCTTCTTGAGGGTAAACCCATGAAAAGCAACTGGCCAAGACGGAGTTAGTTCCGGGAGTATTAGCGGGAGTATTTGTGAACATCTTTAATCTCTCCCCACTCTGTTTGAGGCACCCGCCTGCTTCAAGAAGACCATGCTTCATGAAATATTTGGAGGCTAGTTATGGAACGCATTAAATCCAGTTTACCCGATGGCATTGTCCAACTGCAGTTCGCCTACCGCCACAACAGGTCCACGGACTATGCCATCGTCCTAGCCCTACACTCATCCCTAGAACACCTGGATAAGAGAGACACCTACTTCAGACCCCGTGCATAGACTACAGCCCTGCCTTTAATACCATTACACCATCCAATCTTATCACCAAACTAGCGGGATTTGGTGTTAGCACTCATCTCTGCAACTGGATCCTCGACTTCCTGACTAACAGACCCCAATCTGTGAGGATAGGAGATAAATCGTCCTCCACGATAATCCTCAACACGGAGGCTCCGCAAGGATGCGTTCTCACCCCCCTTCATTACTCCATGTACACCCATGACTGTGCAGCCATGTACAAATCTAAATCAATTTTTAAATTTGCAGATGACACTACCATTTTTCGCCGGATATCAAATGATGAGACGGAGTACAGGAAGGAGATTGAGAACCTCGTGTCCTGGTGTTGAGACAACCACCTTTCTCTCAATGCCAGCAAGACAAAGGAGATAGTGATAGACTTCAAGAAGCGAAGAGGTACACATACTCCAGATTGCATTGACGGTGTTGTGGTAGAGATGCTTGAAAACTTCAAATTCCTCTGAGTCAATATCACCAACAACTTCTCCTGGACCACTCATACTGAAGCAACGTCCAAGAAAGCACACCAACGCCGCTACTTCCTAAGAAGGCTTAGGAAGTTTGGCATGTTCCCTACAACTTTCACCAACTTCTACAGATGCACCATAGAATGCATTTTATCAGGATGCATCACAGCTCCATCCAGGACCGCAAGAAATTTCAGTGAATTGTGGACGCAGCCCAGACCATCACACAAAGCAACCTCCCTTCTATTGACTCCATTTATACCTCACGCTGCCTCGGCAAGGCCAGCAGCATAATCAAGGACGAGTCGCACCCTGGCCACTCCCTCTTCTCCCCTCTCCCATCAGGCAAAAGGTATAGAAGTGTGAAAACGCACACCACCGGATTCGGGGACAGTTTCTTCCCAGCTGTTATCAGGCAATTGAATCATCCTACCACAACCAGAGAGCAGTGCTGAACTACTGTCTACCCTTGGACGATAACCCTTGGACGATCCTTGATCGGACTTTGCTGGCTTTACCTCGCACTGAACGATATTCCCTTATCATGTATCTATACACTGTAAATGGATCAATTGTAATCATGTATTGTCTTCCTGCTGACTGGGTAGTACGCAACAAAAGCTTTTCACTGTACCTCGGTATACGTGACAATAAACTAAAATGAAACTCAATACAGAGTTAATTAAAAAAATAGTCCAATGAAAAGTTGCTGACAGATATCATTACAGAGACTACTGGTACTTTTTCCACTGAACACCGTGAGTGGAGGTTAGTGATGGGGAGTGAGACAACCATGCGTGACTAACAGTGAATAAACACAAAAGGGTGGAGTAACTCAGTGGTTCAGGTAGCATCTCTGGAGAAAAGGAATAGGTGCGTTTCAGGTCGAGACTTCTTCAGGCAGAGAGTCAGGGGAGAGGTAACCAAGAGACATGAGAAGGTACATAGAATAAATTCACGAATGATATGCAAAAACACAGGTCAAAGCCAGCAAGGATGATCAAAGGAAGGTGGAGCCCACAATGATCCATTGTTGCCTGTGGGAAAGGTGTAATGAGTAATCCAAACAGTGAAGCTCAGCAGGACGACAGTGAAACTAGTACAGCGACTAGGGTGGGGGAGGGGCGGAGAGAGGGGGGATGCAACGGTTACTTGATGTTAGAGAAATCAATACTCATACTGAAGATAGACACAAAATGCTGGAGTAACTCTGCGGGCCAGGTAGCATCTCTGGATAGAAGGAACGGGTGACGCTTCAGGTCGAGACCCTTCTTCAGACTGAGAGTCACAGTCGTAAAGTATTCAATTCAATTCAATAGAGTGATACAGCGTGCAAACAGGCCCTTTGGCCCAACTTGCCCACACTGGTCAACGTGTCCCAGCTGTACTAGTCCCACCTGCCTGCATTTGGTTCATATCCCTCCAAACCCGTCCTATCCATGTACAGTTTCTTAAACGTTGGGATAGTCACAGCCTCAACTATGTCCTCTGGCAGCTTGTTCCATACACTCACCACCCTTTGTGTGAAAATGTTCCCCACAGATTCCTATTAAATCTTTTCCCCTTCACCTTAAACTTGTCCTCTGGTCCTCGATTCAGCTACTCTAGGCAAGTGGTTCTGTGCATCTACCTAATCTATTCCTCTCATGATTTTATACACAATCTATAAGATCACCCCTCATCATCCTACACTCCAAGGAATAGAGTCCCAGCCTACTCAACCTCTCCCTGTAGCTCACACCTTCTAGTCCTGGCAACATCCTTGTAAAACTTCTCTGTACTCTTTCCAACTTGACATCTTCCTATAACATGGTACCCAGAACTGAATACAATACTTTAAATGCGACATCACCAACGTCTTATACAACTGCAACATGACCTCCCAACTTCTATACTCAATACTCTGACGAATGAAGACCAATGTGCCAAAATACATTTTGACCACCCTATCTACCTGCGACTCCACCTTCAAGAACTATAAGGCAGATTATTATCTGAATGGTTTCCGATGAGAAAAGGGGAGTGGTAACAAGACCTGGGTGTCCTTGTGCATCAGTCACTGAACATAAGCATGCAGGTACAGCAGGCAGTGAAGAAAGCAAATGGCATGTTGGCCTTCACAGCGAGAGGATTTGAGTATAGGAGCAAGGAGGTCCTACTGCACTTGTACGGGGCCATGGTGAGATCACACCTGGAGTATTGTGGCCAGTTCTGGTCTCCTAATTTGAGGAAGGACATTCTTGCTATTGAGGGAGTGTAGCATAGATTCACCAGGTTAATTCCCAGGATGGTGGGACTGACATATGATGAAAGAATGGATCGACTGGGCTTATATTCACTGGAATTTAGAAGGATGAGGATATTATAGAAACATATAAAATTCTTAAGGGATTGGACAGACTAGATGCAGGAAAGATATTCCCGATGTTGAGGGAGTCCAGAACCAGGGGTCACAGTTTAACAATAAGGGGTAGGCCATTTAGGCCTGAGATGAAGTAAACCTTTTTCACCCAGAGAGTTGTGAATCTGTGGAATGCTCTGCCACAAAAGGCAGTGGACGCCAATTCACTGGATGTTTTCAAGTGAGAGTTAGATATAGCTCTTAGGACTCAAGGAATCAAGGGATATTGGGAGTAAGCAGCAACGGGATACTGATTTTGGATGATCAGCCATGATCATACTGAATGCCGGTGCTGGCTCGAAGGGCCGAATGGCCAACTCCTGCACCTATTTTCTATGTTTCTATATTTCAAGGAGTCAGTGGAGTGGAAACAATATATGGAAGGGTAAGGTGTGAAAAGAGAGATCAAAAGTGGACGAGGATCAAGGAAAATGGAGAATAGATTATTGTTAGCTGGGGGAAGGTGAATATTCATACTGCTGGGTTGTAAGATCCACCCATACTAATGGGTCCTATCTATACTGACAGTGTTTGATCAATCCAAATGTGGTACCCGGTCGCAAGTGATATACTCATACACCTCCAATCAAGTCAGTAATAATGTCATGTTACATGATGACAGAAAATATTGCTTCATTGATATACAGCATCACTCATCATCTTCTGCAGTGGTAAGCGAATGTCCTAAAAAGGGGCTAGGCTCATTTTTATGGTAATAGACAGGAATTTTAATTGTAGTGGCTGTCTGTGAGGAGGATGCTAGGAGACTGCAAGGTGACTTCGATAGGCTGGGTGAGTAGGCAAATGTTTGGCAGATGCAGTATAATGTGGATAAATGTGAGGTTATCCACTTTGGTGGCAAAAATAGGAAAACAGACTACTATCTAAATGGAGGCCAATTAGGACAAGGGGAGATGCAGCGTGACCTGGGTGTCATGGTACACCAGTCATTGAAAGTAGGCATGCAGGTGCAGCAGGCAGTGAAGAAAGCGAATGGTATATTAGCTTTCATAGCAAAAGGATTTGAGTATAGGAGCAGGGAGGTTCTACTTCAGTTGTATAGGGTCTTGGTGAGACCACACCTGGAGTATTGTGTACAGTTCTGGTCTCCAAATCTGAGGAAGGACATTATTGCCATAGAGGGTGTGCAGAGAAGGTTCACCAGACTGATTCCTGGGATGGCAGGACATTCGTATGAAGAAAGACTGGATAGACTCGGCTTGTACTCGTTTGAATTTAGAAGATTGAGGGAGGATCTTATAGAAACTTACAAAATTCTTAAGGGGTCGGACAGGCTAGATGCAGGAAGATTGTTCCCGATGTTGGGGAGGTCCAGGACACGGGGTCACAGCTTAAGGATAAGGGGGAAATCCTTTAGGACCGAGATGAGAAGGACGTTTTTCACACAGAGAGTGGTGGGTCTCTGGAACTCTCTGCCACAGAGGGTAGTTGAGGCCAGTTCATTGGCTATATTTAAGAGGGAGTTAGATGTGGCCCTTGTGGCTAAGGGGATCAGAGGGTATGGAGAGAAGGCAGGTACGGGATACTGAGTTGGATGATCAGCCATGATCATATTGAATGGCGGTGCAGTCTGGAAGGGCCGAATGGCCTACTCCTGCACCTAATTTCTATGTTTCTATGTTTTGCAGGTAAATGGATGATAGCAAGTGAGATAAGGGAGAGTTCAGGGCAAGTACTTTCCTGTCATGAGTAAGGGCAAAGCTGGCAAGATTAGTCAAACTTGATTGATAAGAGATATTCAGGCTCTGGTCAAGAAAAAACAAAGAGGCATAGATTAGGTATAAGCATGTGGAATCAAGCAAATCGCTTGATAGCCAGCTCTTTCTTTCTAACTGTATTGGAACTAATAATTTCTGCCCGTCATCACATTGGCTCAAGATAGACATTTCACATCTGGAGTAATTCAGCGGGTCAGGCAGCATCTCTGCAGAAAAAGAATAGGTGACCTTTCGGGTCAGAACCCTTCATTCTGAAATATCGCCCATTCTTTTCTCCAGAGATGTTGCTTGACCCGCAGAATTACTCCATCATTTTGTGTCTATCTTCTGTATAAATCAGCAGCTGCAGTTCTTTCCTACATAACATCTGTTTTTCTTATTCTAATTATATACCCCGGCCTGCTGGGCACCTCACAAAATCATACCATTTACAACAAATTATTCAGACGAGGAAGCTTAATGTGCTAGTAACGGCCCCTATTAAGCCATTTGGGTTCACCTTAGAAGAGATATTCCCTTTGCTCAGCTTTTCCCTCTCCTCTGACCACCATCAATTTGCTTTTTGGTCACAATTGCAGTATCTGCATGTTCTTGTGTTCCCCATTTCCCCACAAAAACTAACTTGCACTTTTCTCTTTCTCAGTCCTGACAGTGTACAGCACCCCAAGTAGAAACAAGGAACTGCAGATTCTGGTTTACAAACGAGGACACAAACATAGAAACATAGAAAATAGGTGCAGGAGTAGGCCATTCGGCCCTTCGAGCCTGCACCGCCATTCAATATGATCATGGCTGATCATCCAACTCAGTATCCTGTACCTGCCTTCTCTCCATACCCCCTGATCCCTTTAGCCATAAGGGCCACATCTAACTCCCTCTTAAATATAGCCAATGAACTGGCCTCAACTACTTTCTGCGGCAGAGAATTCCACAGATTCACCACTCTCTGTGTGAAAATACATTTTCTCATCTCTGTTCTAAAAGACTTCCCCCTTATCCTTAAACTGTGACCCCTTGTTCTGGACTTCCCCAACATCGGAAACAATCTTCCTGCATCTAGCCTGTCCAACCCCTTAAGAATTTTGTAAGTTTCTATAAGATCCCCCCTCAATCTTCTAAATTCTATCGAGTACAAGCCGAGTCTATCCAGTCTTTCTTCATACGAATGTCCTGCCATCCCAGGAATCAGTCTGATGAACCTTCTCTGTACTCCCTCGGAATGTCTTTCCTCAGATTAGGAGAACAAAACTGTACGCAATACTCCAGGTGTAGTCTCACCAAGGCCCTGTACAACTGCAGTAGAACCTCCCTGCTCCTATACTAAAATCCTTTTGCTATGAATGCTAACATACCATTCGCTTTCTTCACTGCCTGCTGCACCTACATGCCTACTTTCAATGGGTACACAAAATGCTGGAGAAACTCAGCGGGTGCAGCAGCATCTATGGAGCGAAGGAGATAAGCAACGTTTTGGGCCGAAACCCTTCTTCAGACTCCTTCTTCTTCCGCTCGGTCCGCATTAACCAACCCGACTCAGCACTTCAACACCCCCCTCCCATTCCTTATCCGACCTCTCTGTCCTGGGCCTCCTCCACGGCCAGAGTGAGCAACACCGCAAATTGGAGGAACAGCACCTCATATTCCGCTTGGGGAGTCTGCATCCTCTTGGAAAATTCCAGCATCTGCAGTTCCTTCTTTAACACTTTGCCTACTTTCAATAACTGGTGTACCATGACACCCAGGTCTCGTTACACCTCCCCTTTTCCTAATCGGCCACCATTCAGATAATAGTCTACTTTCCTGTTCTTGCCACCAAAGTGGACAACCTCACATTTATCCACATTATACTGCATCTGCCATGCATTTACCCACTCATCCAACCTATCCAAGTCACCTTGCAGCCTCCTAGCATCCTCCTCACAGCTAACACTGCCCCCAGCTTCATGTCACCGCAAACTTGGAGATGTTGCGTTCAATTCTCTCGTCCAAATCATTAATATATATTGTAAATAGCTGGGGTCCTAGCACTGAGCCTTGCGGTACCTCACTAGTCACTGCCTGCAATTCTGAAAAGGACCCGTTTACTCCTACTCTTTGCTTCCTGTCTGCCAGCCAGTTCTCTATCCACATCAATACTGAACCTCCAATACCGTGTGCTTTACGTTTGCATACTAATCTGGAGTGCTGGAGTAACTCAGCGGGGCAGACATCATCTCTGGAGAAAAGGAATTGGTGATATTTCAGACTGAACAAGGTGATGTTTCTGGTCGGGACCCTTCAGACTAAGACCCCAATCTTTCTTTGTTTTTCCTTCCACAGAAGCTGCCTGGCCTGCTGAGCATTTACAGCAATTTTTGATTTTATTTCAGATTTTCAGTGTTCTGCAGTTTTCTTTTGAATTTTTCAGTTCAATATCCTCCTGGTGATTGTATGCTCTACCCACATGTTAAAATCATGGGCATGTACTGGAGATAGCTGTTACTTGCAGAATGACTGCAAGGTGAGAAAATTAAAAAACATTTTTTAACGTATATTGGCATGAATACTGTTCTGTCTACCAGCTTAACTAGTTGGATGCATTAATTTATAGGACCTCTGTTACATTTTCAATGATTCAATGCTACTTTATTGTCATGTATCTAGGTACAGTGAAATTCTTTGTTTTGCATTCAATCCGCTAAAATCATACAGCAGACTTCACCTAGGCTGTATACGAAGAGTCGTAATGTCGCCAAAGTTTCAAAACTTCTTAATATAGACAATAGACAATAGGTGCAGGAGTAGGCCATTCGGCCCTTTAGAGCCAGCACCACCATTCAATGTGATCATCCCCAATCAGAACCCCGTTCCTGCCTTCTCCCCATATCCCCTGACTCCGCTATCTTTAAGAGCCCTATCCAGCTCTCTCTTGAAAGCATCCAGAGAACCTGCCTCCACTGCCCTCTGAGGCAAAAATGCTGTTCATCGACTACAGCTCAACATTCAACACCATTATCCCCTCTAAATTGATCGCCAAACTCGATGACCTAGGCATCAACCCCTCCCTCTGCAATTGGTTACTGGACTTTCTAACCAACAGACCACAGTCTGTTAGGTTGGATAACCACTCCTCTTCTACACTCACCCTGAACACTGGCCCCAGGGCTGCGTGCTGAGCCCCCTGCTCTACTCCCTCTTCACCTACGACTGCATACCTGTACATGGTACCAACATCATCATCAAGTATGCAGATGACACGACGGTGATTGGCCTCATCAGCGACAACGATTAGTCGGCCTACAGGGAGGAGGTTCAGCTCCTAACAGCATGGTGTGCTGACAATAACCTGGCCCTCAACTCCAAGAAGACCAAGGAGCTCATTGTGGACTTCAGGAGATTGAGAGGCTGCACGCACACCCCCATCCATATCAACGGGATGGAGGTGGAACGTGTCTCCAGCTTTAGGTTCCTGGGGGTCAACATCTCCGATGACCTCTCCTGGCCCCACAACACATCCTCGCTGATCAAGAAGGCTCACTAGCGTCTCTTCTTCCTGAGGAGACGTAAGAAGGTCCACCTGTCTCCCCAGATTCTGGTGAACTTCTACCACTGCACCATCGAGAGCATCCTTACCAACTGCATCACAGTATGGTATGGTAACTGCTCTGTCGCCGACTGGAAAGCTCTGCAGAGGGTGGTGAAGATCGCCCAACGCATCACAGGCTTCTCACTCCCCTCCATTGAGTCTGTCCATAGTAAACGATGCCTGCGCAGGGCGCACAGCATCGCCAGGGACAGCTCACACCCCAACCATAGACTGTTTATCCTCCTCCCATCCGGGAGACGCTACAGGTCCCTCCGCTGCCGTACTAGCAGGCTCAAGAACAGCTTTTTCCCTGCGGCTGTCACACTTCTCAACGCTGCACCTCAATGATTGCCTGTCTCCACCCCTCCCCTCCCCCCCCCCCCCCCCCCGGACTATCCAATCACCAGCAAATTGCACGGATACCACTGTATATGTGTAGATGTATATACTCATACTACTGCGCAATTACTTGTTTATTCGTAAGTTCGCCCTTCTGAGATACCAACTGCATTTCGTTGTCTCTGTATTGTACACTGCACAATGACAATTAAAGATTGAATTGAATTGAAAATTCCACACACTCAAAACTATCTGTGAGAAAAAGTGTTTCCTTGTCTCCGTTCTAAATGGCTTACCCCTTATTCTTAAACTATGACCCCTGGTTCTGGACTCCACCAACATCGGGAACATGTTTCCTGCCTCCAGCGTGTCCAAACCCTTAACAATCTTATGTGTTTCAATAAGATCCCCTCTCATCCTTCTAAACTCCAGAGTGTACAAGCCCAGCTGCTTCATTCTCTCAGCATATGACAGTCCCGCCTTCCCAGGAATTAACCTTGTAAACCTATGCTGCACTCCCTCAATAGCAAGAATGTCCTTCCTCAAATTAGGGGACCAAAACTGCACACAATACTCCAGGTGTGGTCTCACTAAGGCTCTGTACAACTGCCTTATATATAGTCTTATCTTCTTGCAGCGGCACCAGGCCAGCCACCGCACGTGGCGGCAGGCAGCCCCCTGGGTCCCTCTTCGCTCTCGGCGTCCCTCTGCCGGGTCCCTCTTCATTCTTGGCGGCACGCCTGCCCGGTTTCCCTCAGCCCGCCTGCTGTTCGGCTCTGTGGTGCGGCACATTCCAGGAGCTTTCTGCTGCCACACGGCACATCCTGGGTGCCCCAGGCGCATCTCATTTGTATTGGCATCTGAAAATGTTTATCTAGTCGCACAGTTTCTTTGAATACACATAAGGTGGCCACATACTACATCTCTAATATTGTTTAAAATTTAGATGGCAAGTTATTTTCAGTTATCAACTGCTTTGATGTAAGGCTATTAGAATTGTGAACCTAATTCCGCTCCAGCTACGCACAAGCAAATTTCAACGGAATGATGATCTGAGAATCAATTTACATTTACCTTTTTGGATATGACATAATTCATTTCATATGCCAAATGTGCAGACATGAGCCATCAAACTGCATTTGATATTTTGAGTAATCCAACTCTAAAAATTCTTGAAACAGTGGGCTCAAGCATGTCATGAAGATGCCAATGAAATGATATCATGTCACCATCACATATCCTAATAAAGAAAACTGCAGAAAATATGTCTCATGCGGCTAAATGTTAGTGGAATTGCACTGACATTTGTATTTCTTTAAGTTGCAAAGCTTTTTTAATAAATGTACTTTGGGCTTTCAGCGAACATTTGATAAATGAGGAAAATGCAAAGGCTTATGCCATTATAGAAGTAGAATGGATAGAGGGATGAAAAATAAAGCGATTAACATTTTAGAGTGGGGCTGGTGGGATGGGGGAAGCAAGCACTGTGAATAGTAATATGTACTAAACAACCTGATTCTCTGTAGAATGCAGAAACAGAGATCCAGTGGTACAGATAAACACCTTTAAATAAAAGCATGATTGTATGTGAAAGATGCTGCAAATTGATTAAATAGAACTGCAGGCTGTTCACTGAATGTAAACCAAGCAATATTTATGAAATATTAGTTGGATCGACATTGTTTGCAGCATTTGACAACTGTTATTAAAAAAGATGTAGAACAGAAACAACGCACAGTACATATAGTGATGATGGCAGACTTAAAGAAAATCACTGAATATACTGCAAAGCATTTAAAATTGAAAAATAAGAGGCTGAAAAATTATTGAAAATAATTTTAGGACAATTTTTACTACAAGATTATGTTTAACATTTGCTAAACTACTATTAAAAGAAACTTGAAGCTTTAAAAAATGTATGCTTTATTGCAAATAACTATTAAAGTCTAGTCAATGAAAGTGGTTGGGACAATTAAACATTTAAAAAATAACCTTTTAAAACCAATGTGACCAAGTAAATAGAATTAGAGGCTGAAATCTGAAGTGAAAGGTAAGGAGAGCCGCTGGAAAAATTCAGAGAATCAGGCAGCATTTGTGGAAGGAAAGTGGTCAGGCAATGTTTCAGTTCGAAACCTTCATCTGATCTAGGATTATAGATCAGTACAACTGGCATGTTTGGGATTTGAACTAGAATAAATAGCACTAAAAATTAATCAAATGAACACCTAGAATGATGCAGACCAGCTATCATTTTGCCCATCATGCCTCTGGAGGCCGCCTGGCAGAATAATCCAGTTATAAGATCATAAAAATGACAAATCTATGCCTTCTTCTTACTGATCGCTCTGCTAAGAGTAAAACAGTTTTACTATCCATTCCATTGAAATTCTCATAATTTTATAAATCTGGATTACATAGTCCTTCAGATGGCCCTTGTGGCTAAAGGGATCAGGGGGTATGGAGAGAAGGCAGGTACATAGAAACATAGAAATTAGGTGCAGGAGTAGGCCATTCGGCACTTCGAGCCTGCACCGCCATTCAATATGATCATGGCTGATCATCCAACTCAGTATCCCGTACCTGCCTTCTCTCCATACCCTCTGATCCCCTTAGCCACAAGGGCCACATCTAACTCCCTCTTAAATATAGCCAATGAACTGGCCTCAACTACCCTCTGTGGCAGAGAGTTCCAGAGACCCACCACTCTCTGTGTGAAAAACGTCCTTCTCATCTCGGTCCTAAAGGATTTCCCCCTTATCCTTAAGCTGTGACCCCTTGTCCTGGACCTCCCCAACATCGGGAACAATCTTCCTGCATCTAGCCTGTCCGACCCCTTAAGAATTTTGTAAGTTTCTATAAGATCCCCCCTCAATCTTCTAAATTCTATCGAGTACAAGCCGAGTCTATCCAGTCTTTCTTTATACGAATGTCCTGCCATCCCAGGAATCAGTCCTGTGAACCTTCTCTGCACACCCTCTATGGCAATAATGTCCTTCCTCAGATTTGGAGACCAGAATTGTACACAATACTCCAGGTGTGGTCTCACCAAGACCCTATACAACTGAAGTAGAACCTCCCTGCTCCTATACTCAAATCCTTTTGCTATGAAAGCTAACATACCATTCGCTTTCTTCACTGCCTGCTGCACCTGCATGCCTACTTTCAATGACTGGTGTACCATGACACCCAGGTCACGCTGCATCTCCCCTTGTCCTAATTGGCCTCCATTTAGATAGTAGCCTGTTTTCCTATTTTTGCCACCAAAGTGGATAACCTCACATTTAACCTCACAACTCAGTATCCTGGACCGAGATGAGAAGGACTTTTTTTCACAGAGAGTGGTGGGTCTCTGGAACTCTCTGCCACAGAGGGTAGTTGAGGCCAGTTCATTGGCTATATTTAAGAGGGAGTTAGATGTGGCCCTTGTGGCTAAGGGGATCAGAGGGTATGGAGAGAAGGCAGGTACGGGATACTGAGTTGGAATGTCAGCCATGATCATATTGAATGGCGGTGCAGGCTCGAAGGGCCGAATGGCCTACTCCTGCACCTATTTTCTATGTTTCTATGTTTATTCCCCCACCTAGTCAAAATGTTCAATCTTCTCTGCAGCCTCTCCATGGCTAATATATCTGTAACACTGTGACCAGAACTGCACCTGAAAGATGCTGGAAGATAATGAAACCAAAGTTAGTGGTTTAATTAATATTCAGTTTCTTTTTCGTATTTGTAAATCAGTAATAAAAATACTATTCACCACCTTATCCATTCAAGCAAAGTATTTCATACTTCTTTTCATCCTTCAATGACCACGAACATTCGCTACAGAGGTCCTTAGTTCTTCCATACTTCTAAGTCTACACCATTTATTTTGCATTCCCTTGCCCTGCGTGCCTTTTTCTTATGCATTAACTTTGCACTGTTCTGGATTGAATTTCATTTCTGATTTTCAGCTCAAGCCAGTCCGCTGATAGTTTGTTTCCATTGATTTATTTTTCATGTCAATCACGTGACTTATTCTCCATCATCTTCAATTATGCTAATCAAGGCCCTTGCTTTAGATCTAAATCATGAGTCATATCAAAAAGGAAAGGGTTGCTATTCATTGTGAACTCAAATCCACTTCTACTAATTAATCGCAACAATCTGCTGGAGGAACTCCGCACATTGAGCAGCATATGTGGGTGGAATGGAGTTTGGTTTAGAGATACAGCGCGGAAACAGGCCCTTCGGCCCACCGAGTCTGTGCCAACCAGCGATCCTTGCACACTAACACTACCCTACACACACTAGGGACAATTTACAATTATACCAAGCCAATTAACCTACATACCTGTACTTCTTTGGTGCGGTGGGGAAACCGAAGATCTCGGAGAAAACCCACGCGGTCACGGGAGAACATACAAACTCCGTACAGAAAGCACCCGTAGTACAGTCAAGAGCTGTAAGGCAGCAACTCTACCGCTGCACCACTGTGCCGAACGACTGCCATTTTCGTCAAAACACTGCATCACCTGCAGAAGCTGCAGATTGTTTGTTGCTCCAGATTTCAGCCTCTTGTGTTTCTCTCAAACAATTACCTTTTATGTCCTATTCGTGCTTCAAAGTTACCTTAAATAGCAGCATGGTGCATACGATGGAGAGTAATTGGAACTAAGACGTCAGGGTCTATTCTCTTCAAACAAAACTAAAATGATGCATCCTTAAAACTGGCTATGAAGTAATGAGCTTGAACAAGACTGATGTAAATAGTCCAGTTTAAATCCCCAGTTGTTGGTGTCCATAAGTTAACGTAATATGATGCACGTGTGTGATCAGAGCAACGGGAATGTAAATATTGCAAGGTTAAATAGGATCACAGCAAAGTTGACCTTCCCAGTTGGAGAACCAGAACAAAAGTAGAAATGCAAATGTTATCCCCTTTTCTGCATTCTCTGTGACTTAACATACAACATAGATAGCATCATAACAGGAATCTGAAGAAGGGTCTCGACCCGAAACGTCACCCATTCCTTCTATCCAGAGATGTTGCTTGTCCCACTGAGT
Source organism: Raja brachyura (assembly GCA_963514005.1). The sequence continues at coordinate 18,518,943 of OY740796.1, read as the reverse complement.
TACTCCAGCATTTTGAGTCTATTATAGATGACATCATGTGCTACTTCTGAGTATGAACAATAAAAGTGCCTGAAATTTTTTAATTAATTGGGTAAATCCGACTTTGGAATGCTATGTCAGTTTTGTATCTTTTGTTGAGATGGATAAGCAGCAAATTGACAATAATCATTTAAAATAATTCTACACTTGGTCGCCCTGCTATATAGGAAGGATATTTGGTTCTGGAGGGATTGAGTTATAAGGAAAGGCTGAATAGGAGTGGGTCCTTATTCCCTGGAGCGTAGCATGCTGAGGGTTAGCTTTATACAGGTATATAACATCATGAGGGACATAGATAAAGTGAATAGCTACAGTCATTTTCATGAGGTACAGTGCCCTCCATAATGTTTGGGACAAAGACCCATCATTTATTTATTTGCCTCTGTACTCCACAATTTGAGATTTGTAATAGAAATAAATCACATGCGGCTAAAGTGCACATTGTCAGATTTTATTAAAGGCCATTTTTACACATTTTGGTTTCACCATGTAGAAATTACATAGTCCCCCCATTTCAGGGCACCATAATGTTTGGGACACACGGCTTCACAGGCGTTTGTAATTGCTCAAGTGTGTTTAATTGCCTCCTTAATGCAGGTATAGGAGAGCGCTCGGCACCTAGTCTTTCCTCCAGTTTTACCATCACCATTGAAAACTTTTATTGTTGCTTATCAACATGAAGAACAAAGTTGTGCCAATAAAAGTCAAAGAAATCATTATGAGACAAGAATAAAACTGTTGGAGACATCAGCCAAACCTTAGGCTTATCAAAATCAACTGCTTTGTACATCGTTAAGAAGAAAGAGAGCACCGGTGAGCTTACTAATCGCAAAGGGACTGGAGGGCCAAGGAAGACCTCCAAGCAGATGACAGAAGAATTCTCTCTATAATAAAGAAAAATCCCCAAACACCTGTCCGACAGATCAGAAACACTCTTCAGGAGTTAGGTGTGGATTTGTCAATGACCTCGGTCCGCAGAAGACTTCATGAACAGAAATACAGAGGCTACACTGCAAGATGCAAACCACTGCTTAGCCACAAAAATAGGATGGCCAGGTTACAGTTTGCCAAGAAGTACTTAAAAGAGCAACCACAGTTCTGGAAAAAGGTCTTGTGGACAGATGAGATGAAGATTAACTTATATCAGAGTGATGGCAAGAACATCAGGAGATGGCAAGAGGAGAGAAGGAACTGCCCAAGATCCAAAGCATACCACTTCATCTGTGAAACACAGTGGTGGGGGTTTAAGGCCTGGGCATGCATGGCTGCTGAAGGTGCTGGCTCACTAATCTTCATTGATGATACAACTGCTGATGGTAGTAGCATGATGAATTCTGAAGTGTAAACACACATCCTATCTTCTCAAGTTCAAACAAATGCCTCAAAACTCATTGGCCGGCGGTTCATTCTACAGCAAGACAATGATCCCAAACATACTGCTAAAGCAACAAAGGAGTTTTTCAAAACTAAAAAATGGTTAATTCTTGAGTGGCCAATCACCCGATCTGAACCCAATTGAGCATGCGTTTTATATGCTGAAGAGAAAACTGAAGGGGACTATCCCCCAAAACAAGCATCAGCTAAAGATGGCTTCAATACAGGCCTGGCAGTGCATCACCAGAGAAGACACCCAGCAACAGGAGATGTCCATGAATCGCAGACTTTAAGCAGTAATTGCATGTAAAGGATTCTTCTTCGGTCATGGCTAACCATGGGTGTCTCCAGGGTGCTATTCCCTATATGGAGGACGCCGGTGTGTGACTTTGTTTAACGTGGGGAGACTGGTGCACAGACAGCCACCCCACGGTCCTTGACAGATCTGCGTCAGGATCCAGTGGTCGGGAGTCCAAGACGACCGGAGACTCTATTCTGCTGCAGCCTTCATCCGCATTCGCAGCCATTGTGACGCTCCACTAATAGACAATAGACAATAGGTGCAGGAGTAGGCCATTCGGCCTTTCGAACCACCCCCATTCAATGTGATCATGGCTGATCATCCCCAATCGTACCCCATTTCTGCCTTCTCCCCATATCCCCTGACTCCGCTATCTTTAAGAGCCCTTTCTAGCTCTCTCTTGAAAGTATCCAGAGAACTGGCCTCCACCGCCCTCTGAGGCAGAGAATTCCACAGACTCACAACTCTCTGTGAGAAAAAGTGTTTCCTTGTCTTCGTTCAAAATGGCTTACCCCTTATTCTTAAACTGTGACCATGGTCAGCCATCGTCCTCTGCCTGTCCCACTGTTGAGGTCTTGGTTGGATTTCTCTTTGTCAGAGACCCCCCCCTCGACCTTACTGCCATGGGTGGCCCTACCAGGAGCATAGCTCCAGACGGCATCGCTCTCAGGATCTCAGGTCCACACAAGCTTCTCCACCACAACAAGGTGACAATCCACGAAAGGATATGGAACAAAATACTAAACATGACTACTTGCGTTTATATGACATTGCTGTGTCCCAAACGTGATGGTGCCCTGAAATGGGGGGACAATGTATAAACATTGCTGTAGTTTCTATATGGTGAAACCAAATTGTATAAAAATGGCCTTTATTAAAATCTGACAATGTGCACTTTAACCACATATTTTTTAATTACAAATCTCAAATTGTGGAGTACAGAGGCAAATAAATAAATGCTGGCTTTGTCCCAAACATTATGGAGGGCACTGTAGGAGAGCCAAAAATTAGAGGACAAAGGCTTAATGTGAGACAGGAAAGATAAAAAAAAAACCCAATGGGCAACATTTCACACAGTGGGTAGTGCATACATGGAATGAGCTGCCAGAGGAATAGGTGGCGGCAGATACAATTTGGACACGTAAAGTACACTTGGATAGGTACACGGATAGGAACGAATTTGAAGAATATGGGCCAGGCACAGGCAAATGGGACTAGCTTGGTTGGCAGGACTAATTGGGTCAAAGGCCTGTGTCCGTGCTGTATGGCTCTGACTATTAGGTGTTATCAGATTTTGAATAGTAAAGGAGCATTGATTGCAAGTATTAATGACAGCCAGATTGTGAAGGAATTCATGTTACTACATCTGGAAAATCTTAGATGAGGCTTCAAATAATTCAGTATGGAAGAAAGAATGAAGATGGTTCTGCTGACTTAACTGCATTCATTAATCTGCAAGTATAATCGCCTGATTAACAGGCATCCATGCATTTTAAATGGAGGAAGCTGCCCCACACTCTACAGGCATAGAAGATAACCACCTTTCTACTAGAAATAGATGAACACTTAAACTCAGAGACACAAATTTCTTGCAGAGGAGTTTCATGTATGCAAATTATTATTTTCAGCCCAAATGATAAACAGGCAGTTGCGGAACTTTACCACTATATGTCCCACATGATTTTAAATTATATTGATCTGGGCCTAGATGTTTAGTTTAGTAGAAAAAAAGAGCATGGAAACAGGTCCATAGGCCCAATGAGTCAATGCTGACCATCGATCATCCGTTCACACTATGTTAACCTACTTTTTCATCCACTCCCTGGAGTGCCCACCTTGGTGCAATTGTACAAGAGGCCAATTAATCTATAAACATGCACTTCTTTGTAATGTGGGAGGCCACTGGAGCACCCAGAGGAAACTCATGAGATCACAAAGAGAATGTGCAGACTTCACACAGACAGTAGCTAAGGACAGGACCGAACCAGAGTTTCTGGCATTGTGAGGGAGCTGTGCGCCATATACCTTCATAGTCACAGTGAGTTATCTTGTTCAATGTTCTTCAATCAATATTTTTGAATCCCTAAACACTGGGTTCCACTTAACACTATCCTTCAGAGTGTTGATTGTGAATATTTGGGGCTCCGTAACCACCCCCTCCACTAAACGTTAAAATAAGTCATCCACTGGGACAGGACGCTTCTGTGCCTGAAATCTGCAGCAAAGAATCACCCCATGGCTCAGTAGGTAGAGGATGACTGTAGAGTCATGTCATGAGCGTTGAGGGAGGGTGGGGAGAAAACAAGCAGCACAACTGCTCAATGGTCAGATGGGGGACTCAGAGCTGCATTTTGGGTTGGCACAGTAAGCACGGGCCATTTCTGGAGACTGGAAGCATCTGCGTAGACATATTGCCCATTTCAGATGCTTTCTCTCATCATTACCTGGAGGATGAGATGGAAGCCCCTCACTTTGTTTGGTTGAAGAGCTTTCTCCACCGTGAAATAGTGGTGCAGCTGGAACTACAGCCGTCCTGCTCCAGTGACCTAGGTTCAATCACAACATCTGGTTCTGCCTGTGCACATTGTCCCTATAACTGCATGGGTTGTCCAGTTTCCTCTCATTCTAAAGACAGGCAGGTTAGTACATTAATTGGCCTAGGTAAATTTGCCCCCAGTATGTAAGGGACCTGTGGAACCCAAATGGAATTGAAGATACGGGAGGAATATCAAATGGGATTAGTGTCGGATTAATGAAACATAATTGCTTGATATTTCGGGCAAAGAGCCTGTTTCATTGTTGTATCTCACTGTTGTATAAAGGGCCTGTCCCATGTGGGCGTTATATGCGCGTCATTTACGTGACATAATTTACCCGTCACGACGCATGGTGCGTGGTGAGACGTGGTGGTGTAGGCAGTGACGTGCGGTAGCGTGTGGCGTCCCAGGATTTTGGGAATCTCAAAATCCTCGCGCACCACCTGCGTGACGCGCAAATGACGCCATAGTGGGACAGGCCCTTTACTCTTTTACCCTCAAGGTTCAAGGTTAGTTTATTTGTCACATACACCAATTGGTGTAGTGAAATGTTTCCTGCCAATGCAGCACACAAAAAAAGAATACAGCCACAACACTAATAAAGGGATTCAAACATAAAAAACATCCCCCCACAATGGTTCCCATTATGAGGGGAGGCACAAAGTCCAGTCCACCTCCACCTGAAACAGTATCTGTGGTTAACCAAGTCCCATATTTGTTATTTTATGTATCAGAAAAGTTACGCAGGTTTAAAACATTACAACATTCCATAATGCATCTAGGCTTTTTAACAGCCATGTTCACTGTTTATAATCCAAGCTCAAATATGATTATATATTTATTCTTTATCTATCTAAAGTCAGGAGTAGCGTGGAAGACAAGTGACACATTCAGGAAAGTCAATGCCCTCTGCTGTATGATTCTATGCTTTTAAAATTATGTTTGAATCTGAACTGGCAATAATATAAAATTTGCAGTCCCCATTTCCTCTGCAATACTGATCCAGATTTATGCAATCAGACCAATCCCTCTTTGCACACATTAAATACCTCCCTGTACTGTGGTCTAAAGCTCTTAATTCCTTGTCAACTGCTACTGTTCATCTGATAAGAACAAGACTGTCATGTGTAATTTGCACACATCTATAGTCTATTTCTTCATCCATGAGAAAGATACAGTGTGCAGCTTCCCAACTATAATGGTGTCGTGTAATAGGGGAAGCTTTACTAACTATCCTTGCAAATTATATAGAGTTCAGATTACATTGCATATGATCTTCGTAAAAGCTGAGAGCAGCAAAGCCCTTAACTAATAAAAAATTTACTGGAGAGACTCTGAAACCTGATCAACAGTTGATGTAATAATGACGCCTTGAGCCCTTCTACTCATTAATTAAAGAGCAGAACAGGAACATTCATACTGCAGATTATTTATAGGCAGATTAACCTTTGATTAAAATATCAAATCGGTTAACAACCTTCCATTAAAACTGTAGATTGGTTCTCTATCATTATCTCCTTAAACAATGCTTTTTGTTACCATCTTAAATAGTAAATAATGTTGATACAAAGCAAGTAGGAATCAAAATGGTACAAAAAGATGCAAAGCGTTTGGAGATTTATTACTAATAGACCAACTGGGACCCATTGGGTTCGTCACACGGGAGGCCGGTTTCCCCAACGCAATATTACTCCACTCAAGCACAGGTCCCAAGTGAGGCAAGGAGAGATGTAGATAAATATAGACCAAGGTAGACCCGTTGGGCCCCATCCCCCAACACAGAGGGGGGGAGTGGGGGGCGTCTGCGCTTCACCCTGGAGACAGGCATCCCCCAGAGTCAGTCACCCCCATCACCCTCCACAAGGAAAATTATAGAATTTATGGAGGCAATCAATCGTCCTCACGTTGGGGGGTGAGGATGGAGGTGAGGGTGGGGGTGGGAGGATGTTGAAGGGGGTGGCGGGGGTCAAGTGTGTTTTATTTTCATATGTCTCAGATAAATTCTTGCTTGCTTGACCGTAGGGAAGAAGCTGTTCCTGAACCTGGACGTTACAGTTTTCAGGCTCCTGCACCTTTTTCCCGATGCCAATGGTGAAATGTGTGTGTGGCCAGGATGGTGTGGGTCTTTGATGATATTGGATACCTTTATGAGGGGCGGGGGGGGGGGGGGGGGGGGGAGAGAGGAGGCGGGGGTGTGTGAATAACCCGGGGGAGTGTCGGCTGCCTTTTTGAGCTGGGGTTACCGCTTCTTCCACGCACTTCTCAACTAGTGCAGAGAAGAAGGGGCAAGCACAGCTCAACTCCTGCCGGGCCAACCGACAGGCCCGAAACGACGACACCAGCGGCCGCAGGCTCACATCTAGCGTGGAGAAGAAGCAGCAACCCCAGCTCAACTCCCGCTGGGCCAACCGACAGGCCCGGACCTCACCGCTGCCGCCACAATGCCCCACCGTCGCGATGCCTCACTGCCACTGCGGCCCCATCGTCTCGATGTCTCCTTCACCGCTGCGGTCTTGATGCCTCCTTGATGGCCGTGTAAAACACCAGCCAGGGCATCAATTAATTTAAATGCGGCTCTCCTTCTGACATCACTCTGATGAAACAGGCGCCGACCCAAGCCATCGTGTCCACGCACCTCATTGTGACGTCATCAGGCAAAGCTTAAAAGGCAGTTTTGGCTTTTTTAAAAAACTTTAATCACAAATAAGTTATGAAATAATGCAACAAATCTTAAGTGAAGTTGATCACTGCTTATAAGGGGAAAATGTGAGCTAGAATATGTTAAAATGTTATCGTTACTGCGTAGCATTTTGGCAAAAATACAAAGACACACATACAAGATGACAGTTTTAAAGTTGTACTACACCAAGTGCAGACGCACCTGTTCCCTATCCGTAGCCCCATTTGCGCTTCCCTGCATGTTGCAATAGCAATTCGCCCTCCCCTTCCTGTGAGGTGAAAAGTTCAGAATGTTCTTGTGAGCCATTGTGACGTCATCAGTTGAAGTTGGTTGTTTTAAATTCAAAGTATTTTGGTTTTTTTTTTTAACTTAAAACTCTAATCAGTAATAAGTCGAGAAATAAAGCATAAAATGTTCAGTGAAAGTGATCTCTGCCTAGAGGGGAAAATGTAAAAATCTTGTGAAAGTTGGCATTTTTAAACCTTTAATCGCGAATAACGTGTCAAATATTCAATGAAATCTTCATTGAGGCTGATCTCTGCTAGCTGAGCCATTGTGACGTCATCAGTTGAAGCTGGTGGTTTTAATTTCAAAGTTTTTTTACTTATTTAGACTTTTAATCAGTAATATACGTCTAGAAATAGAGCATAAAATGTTCAGATAAGGTGATCCCGGCGTCGATGGGAAAAATGTCAATCGGAATATGTAAAAATGTAATTGTTACCGCGTATTTTTTTTGCGAAGATGTAAAGACAACCACATATACACACACATGTACACACTAACAAGATCAGACTTTTATTAAGTATATGATGATAGAAGATAGATTCAATGGTTTATACTAAAAATAGGTATATTTTTAGTGAATCTGCATGAAGTAGTAGTAATCTTGTTATGTGGCTCAGATTATGAAGGATCATTACTGATAAATATTGCCCAAAATAATATATCAATATTGATTTTCCTCAACAATGTGCACTTCATTTTTCTAAGAAGTTAGTTGAGAAGTTCAATGATAATACATTTTATTATTTGTGTTCATTCAAAATATATTTACAACATCAAAAATTGGATGAAAATTATAATTTTGCTTATTATCCTTGTGAACAGAACCTATCTGAGCAATTTTTCACTCACCTGGCAGATGCTATGTTGTGACTACACTGAAACAGCTTAGCTGGATGTGCAGTTATTCTGCCTGATGAGACACTGTCTGGTCCCAGGGCCATTGCTATGTCCAATGCTTTCAACCCTATCTTAATATCAGGCGGAACAAATCATATTTGTTGAAGAATTAGCTTTCATTATGGACGTCATAGGAGGACGTTGAGATGGATCATTCACTTGGCACATATTTGCAAATATTCGAACTTCATTTTTCGCGTTCATACCATCATCACTGAGGATGGGAACACTCTTGAGCCTCCACCTTCCACTAGTTATTAATTTCCCATTAATATGATGTAGCAGGTCTGCAGAGCTTTCATCTGATCTATTGGTTTAGGGATATCTTAGCCCTTCTATTGCATTTAATGATGTTGCTTTGCATGCATGCAGCCCTGTGACGCAGATTCATCCCAATTTTAAATGCACTTGGTTCTGCTCCCGCATGCCCTGCCAATTCCTCACCAAATCAGGGTTTATCCACTAGCATGACTGCCATGGTTAAGTGAGAGATGTGCCAGGCCACAAAATTATAAATTGTGATGGTATATATTTCTGCTGCAGCAAATAATATATGTTGCAGATGTCCAGTTTTGAGTTATTAGATCTGTTACATCCCTTGAGCATGGCTGTAGTGCCACATTACGTGGTGTCTGCAGTGCAAGAAGTGATCATTCTAGTTTTAGGCCCAACACATCCATGCTCACCATTGATCACTCGTTCACACTAGTTCTACATTATCCCATCCACTTTACTATCCGCTCCCTACACATTATGGGAAATTTTACCGAGGCTGATTAACCTGCTATCCAGCATGTCTTTAGGGTGCGAATAAAAACCAGAACCGGAGAAATTCACGTGGTCACAAGGAGAACGTGCAAGCTTCAACTGACAGCATCCAAAGTCAGGATTAAACCCAGGTCTCTGGCAGCAGCTCTACCAGCAGCACCATTATGTCACCTTTAACAACATGGTGAAGGGTTTTGACAAGAGTGCATGAAGAGAGAATGTTTCTTTCTGTAGAAGCATCTAGAATTAGGAATCAATTTGAAACAAGATCATACATTTAAGATAGATACAAGGTGAAATATTTTCACTGTGGATTGAATATTTTCCTTGAAACTTGGTGATAGCAGTGTCTTTGAATATGTTTGAGGCAGATAGAGATTTCTAATAAGCTGGAGGATGTAAAACTATCAGGGGTAGACAAAAAAGCAGAAATCAGGTTACAATCATATCGGCTGTAACCTTTTTAAAAGGTAGAGCAAGCAAGGTGCTGACGGGTCTTTTTCTACTAAATTTGCTATATGTTTGTATGACTTTGCAAGGACAACTGTACTGGAAGTGTCTTTGCTGAATCCGAATTTCATTACTATTATAATACCAGTTAATCCATCTGTTTTGGATTCAAAGAATCATAGAAAGATACTGCACAAAAACAGGGCCTTTGACCTATTTATCTTTGCCAACCAAGTTGCCTAACTGGGCTAGATGCCACTTGCCTGTGCCTGGCCCATGTCCATCCAAAGCTTTCCTATCCATGTAACAATTTTATGATGTAATTTTATAAAGATGCCATCCTAACTTTAATTTAATTACCCTGTGGTACATTGAGGTCACACGATTAATTTGCCAATTATCCTAATCACTTTCCTTCTACACAATAATCCACTGTGTAAAACTCTCAGAGGCACAAAACAGAGAAATTGTTCTAAATCACTGGATTAAAACACGAGTACAGCATGGTAGGAAACCAATCAGACCATTAAGTCTGTACATGCTCAAAATTACAGTAATCTAATTAATTAATGTTGCCCCCAACTCCCTCCTCCTTGCCTTGCAAAATATTTCCTTTGTCATTTATCCAGCTTTCTTTTGAACCCCCCACCCCCGATCTGCACCACCTCTACTATTACTGATGTAAAACACCTTTTTATTTGTGTAATTTTGTTTAATTACTTTTGATTCTTTTGCCAGTTCCCTTCATTCTAAATTCATTGTTCTAAACCCCTTCCAATAGAAACATAGAAATTAGGTGCAGGAGTAGGCCATTCGGCCCTTCGAGCCGGCACCGCCATTCAATATGATCATGGCTGATCATCCAACTCAATATCCCGTACCTGCCTTCTCTCCATACCCTCTGATCCCCTTAGCCACAAGGGCCACATCTAACTCCCTCTTAAATATAGCCAATGAACTGGCCTCAACTACCCTCTGTGGCAGAGAGTTCCAGAGACCCACCACTCTCTGTGTGAAACAGTTGGGAACAGTTTCCCTCCATCTACCCTGTCTATACCCATCATGATTTTTAAAACATTTATCAGATATCCTCACAAACTGTCTTGTTTTGAGGAGAAACAGTCATAGCCTTTCCATCCCTCTGGACTAATTTTAATGTATGCATTCTGCACCCTATTTAGCATCAACCTCTTTTGTAAAGGGTAGCCACCTAAATTGGATACAATACGTACTGTGATTGAACCTGTGTTTTTTTAAAAGATGATTAATTTGCTACAGTGATATGCCAACGAGTTTATTTGAGATGGTGGCACCTAAGACTGCAGATGCTGGAATCATGAGCAAAAAAAAAGTATCGGAGGAATTCGGCAAGTCACGCAGCATCTGTGAAGGGTATAATAACGTCAAATATCCATTCCCTCCACAGATGCTATCTGATCTGCTGACGACCTTCAGCACTTTCTCGACCTTCAGTACTTTCTGTTTAGACCATCTGAAATAATCAGTTTAGGGGTAATCGAAGGGTCTCGACCTGAAACGTCACTTATTGCTTCACTCCATGGTTGCTGCCTCACCCGCTGAGTTTCTCCAGTATTTTTATCTACCTTCGATTTTTCCATCATCTGCAGTTCCTTCTTAAACAGTTTTGGGGTAATGGACATTTGACTATGTTTTTGGTCATAATGCAGCATTAATCAAGATTCAGTTATTCAACAATAACAATGCCATAGGTTGTCTTGCAAATCAATGAAGGTACGGGAAGGTTTGATAAGGAAGTTTAATGCCATGAATTGTTGAGATAAGAGTAAATATGAAGAAACCATATGCTGTGTCAAACACAGCACAGCAACGTTGTCATGACTACTCTTCCAGAAAAGGTGTTGGGAGGAGATAAAACAGCAACTAATAGAACTGGATAAATAAAAAGGTAAAACATTTATATAGCTTGTGGAAAGAGCAGCAAAGTCAGATTAATTGGCAAACTCTACCAAAGAGTACCATAAGTACAATAGATCAAATGGTTTCCTTTTATGCAGTATCATTAAATGATTCCATGAGATTGCTTGAGTATCAATTGTCGCCACTCTGAAGCCAGTGACTGGAAGGAAAAGTGACTGATCTTATGCTCACCTACTTGTTTTGAGACATGACAAGTTGGCAGTTCTGCATCGTAAGCAGACATCAAAGCAAATTCTACTTTACAGGCTACATTTCAAACTTAAAGGAAATAAATATCACTCAGTAAGAAGAGCTCGCTTGTGAAAGCTCCTGTCAGCTTATTGGAACCAAGAGAATTAAACTCAACCCCCTAATAAGGCACCTGCAAGGTTCCTGAACTTTTGCACCTTCATGGATTATCAGTCTCATATACCAGTATACAATTTAAATAAATGATCCAATAGGTTTTTGCCAGTGTGCTATGAAAGCTCAGTGTTTAGAAAAAGCAAATGGGGTTGTTTCCTTCATAGCAGAAACATCTAGTACAAAAGCAACAAAATTATACTTTTATAAAAGTATACTTTTATTCAACCTTGCCCAAACCTGAAAATGAATATTTAAAAACCCCCCAACTAATTAGAGCTCTAGTTTCTGCGCATTGAAAATCCTTGTTTCAGAGTTGTAGAATTGGAGACATTGCAGTGCATCTGGAAAAGCAAGTTACCTGATCTAATTAAAAGCTGTTTAAAATTGGTTTGTGATCAAGAACGTGGTGGTCTAATTGAGATTTAAGCAGAATATAGAGGTGGAGAAGCCATGGCTATTGACTTTGTCTAAACGATTCAGAAATGTAATTATTTGTTTAGATGCAGACCAACGAGAATGATCAAACTGACTGTGGCACTGTGCAGGAGGTCAATCAAATGGTGGGAGTCAGAAGAAATACAGCAGTTGTAGGGAACAGTATAGATAGCCAGAGGAGCTCACTTAGGTGTATGCCAAAATGTTGTTATTTATATTATATATTTGAAAATAATGCCATAGACAGAAAATAACTCATTTGAATCTGTCACTCCTATATATAGCAGAAATAATGCACCATTTTATAAGTATTGTAAAAAAGACTAAACTCAAGAATTAGCAAATTGCTAACAAATGGACAATGTAAGCTGTCTCAGAATTTTATTTTAATCAGCTGATCTAGACAGTTGCTAGCGATCTCCAAATTACAGCAGAAACATAAATGAATCCAGAATTTTGCATAATTTAATTATTGCTAAAGTGTACTGACCTAAATATGGACATTCCCAAGTATTGATGTGTTCATTAACTACTCCTGCACAGTAATATTATCCATTGCCTTTTACAGCACAAAACAGCTGACAGAGAAATGGAGTTGGTGTTCAGAGAATAGAGATTGCATTGGATCTTGGTGGGGGAGGGGTTTTGGACTTGGGTGCCACAATTATTTGGAGGAAATTTCTGCTCATCTGGAAATCAAATAAATGGCATAAATGGCAGTATACCCACTGAGCAAGTTGTTTTGGTAAATCTGGGTATCCTCAGTAAACTTGGAATCTGGTATGCTTTTGGATGTTATTGCCTAATATACATGAGAATTAGAGGGAGAAAATCCTTGGAAGAAAGGCAATCCTTAGAAACAAAACGAGAAGCATTACAAATTATATCTTAGTTATGCCTGGACTGGAATCAAATAAGGATAGTCCAGTCGAACTGTAGTCCCATCCCTGGAATCAGAAAAGGATAGTCCAGCCCAGCTGTATGCAGAGGATTGTGTGGTTAACTATGTCAAAAGTAAAAGACAGGCTGAGAAAGGTTAACTTACTATGATCACAGTCATATAGAAAATAGTTTGTGACTTTGACATGAGCCATTTCAATGCTTTAGAATGATTAGAATGACACAGAATATTGAGCTATAAGCAAGAAGGATTTATGAGGGTAAATATCAGCAAGACTACAGAAGAAATCTGAATTTCCCAGATATCATCAAGATTTATAAACAATCAGCAGATTCTACATGTTTTCCATCCCATGCAAATTATTTTAAAATAAAGTTCAATGCTTTCCTGAGATACTTTAATCAATCCTTACCAGAATTGCCACTGATGTTGACTTAAGGAAAACATTAGTAAAATCTGCCATAAAGTACTCCAAGATGAGTTTTCCATTCAATAGGACAAATTATATGGTTTTGTTTGGTAACACACAACACAAAATATATTTCACTCAATGTAACAAAATAGTGATGCTCTTGGTTCAACCCAGATTAATTTAGCACAGATTATGTTTGTAGAAGTGCGCTTTTTCTAAGTACAATGCATGAAACATTATTAAAAATTAAACCTAGGTTTATGGCTGTGAGTAAACAACCTTGGTAGATCAATGCATAATACGCAGATTAGTGTAGGACTGATATGCATGTTAACATGGTAATATTCATATGGTAATGTTAATATTGGCCACTGTTGAGCTATCTGTTGAGTAATCCATCAATTCCATTCCCTGATTTGTCTTCAATAGCTTTATTAATGATTGTCTCTTGTGCATCACATCAGTTCCCCTTTGAATGCTAGTACCCTTGTTGACAGTGAGATCCAGATTGCCAGCAACCTCTTCTTTCTACAACTTAATTATTTAAAAAAACTGACCTTTTTATTCTGATGTCTTAATTTTGTTAGCCAGCTTCTTAACTGGGATTTTATTAAGTGCTTTCAGAAAACTTACGCCAATGAAATCTACAAATGGCATCATGATGCTGCCTTACAGATTCAACAATCGTTCCGGACCTCTGATGCTGATGGTATGAAACTTGCGTGTTCTTCCTGTGATCATTAACATTTCGTTTTGGCATTGCAGTTTCCTCCCATATCACAAAGACAAGCTGGTTGGTAGATGTTTAAGAAGGAGATGAATAGGTTAATGCAAATTATCTGTAGTGTAGGAGTATAATTAGAGAATAAGATGGAGGTTTGGGGCATGTATGAGCAAATACATTTCAAGGAAATAAATGGGGAAATGGGATCGATGGGAGCTGGCCTAGACTCGAACAAACGGTAATATAAACAAAATGACATATCACTTTCCCTTCTTCAACTTTCCTTATTATTCATCAAAATATTTAACCAGTTAAGCCAAATATGTTTTGCCCTAAACAAATCCATGCTGGCTTTCCTTCATTAGCTCAAAACTTAGTCAAGAGCCCAATAATATTTTCCCTGACTATTCTTTCTAAAAGCTTTTACATTACCAAGGTTACGCTGACCGATCTGTAACTGCCTGGCAGTTCTGGCACACAGTTTTTAACAAGAATATCACATTTACCATTTTTATGTAATCTGATCCCTCCTCTGAATCAACAGAAATTTTGAACAGCTCAAAACTCATAATTCATCTTCTGTTCATCATCTGATTTTGTATCCATGCTCCTTATATCCGAAGGGCGTCAATTTTTGCTAATGAGCTAAAAATGTGATTAAAAGAGAAAATGCTGAAAATATTCTGCGAGTCAGGCAACATCTGTGGAGAAAGAAACACAGCCAACATTTCTAACATTTAAGATTGGTCATAAGAAGCTTATTGATGCCTCAATATCAATCTGTTGTACAATCATCTTATTCAAATTTTCATTACGTTTGTCATATAGCATCCCAATAAAAGCTTAATTATGTTTGGAATGTTATCAGCACAAAGGAATCAGTTGGCTTGTGTTCGATCACTGCAATTTCTATAGATGCAATATTCCATTTCTGGCAATGACTAGCTGAATAAGTAACCAATCCAAACTTGATATCAATTATCTACCCATTGCCCAGAACATGAGATAGAAATTACCATTGGTAATAAGTGTCACTTCCTTGAAATACAAGTAGGGTTTTAGGTTTACTGGTTGATTCTTACCGATGTACAAAACTACCGATGTACAAAACCATCGTTATTGTCCAATTTCCTAGAGAGATGGAGTTTATTTTGTGGAAAACAACCTCTGGATTGTCCAGAGGTTTTATCTTTAAATACAGAAAAGGAAACAAAGTGCTGGAATAACCCAGCAGGTCAGACACCATCTCTGGAGAACATGGATGGGTCATACTGTGGGTCGAAACTCTTTCTCATATCTTTAAATATATGGCAGAAAAAGTTTTATAGTCAAATAAGTTCAAAAACCTTTTTCTCGACTTCTATGTCATAGGCCTTCCCCTCTTAACCCATGTCCCACTTCAAATCCTAGAAGCAAAAGGAAATCCTGCAATGTTATTCTTTAACCAACTGTTACGGTCTTAGGAGAACAGATATCTTTACCAAGTTCAGCAACCTTGTGCATGCTGTCAAAGGCAAGGCCAAGGGGCACTAAAATGTGCAAAGAATATTGCTGGACTCCAACTGTAGTGGGTCATTCCACGTGTTAGAGGTTTATCTCAAAATGGTTTATAAAGCAGGATGGAAAAATAGCAATCCAGTAACAAAGGTAACACTTGCAAGTCAAGGGAGCAGATTCAAGGTGAACAACTGATCTGTTATAACGGCAACTTAAAACTGGTTTATGGGTCTTATCATAAAATGTGTTATCTAAGTGTCACCGAGTCAAGGAAACAGGCCCTTCAGCCCAACGTCCATGCCTACCTAGATGCCCCGTCTAAGCTAGTCCCATCTCCCTCTAAACCTTTCCTATCCATGATGTTACTGTCCAACTGTCTTTTTTATGTTGGTATTGTACCTGCCTTAAGTAGCTCATTTCACATACTCATCCCCTCTCAATTATCTGGACCCCCGAGAAAGGTTGACATAGCAATGATGACTACTTCAACATAATAACAAGCAAGAAGGATGAAGAAAATGTAAATATTTGGGAGCTAAGATGTAAAGAGGGAAAGTTGAAAGGATGATTCATCTCTCCTTCCCTTTATAGCCGAACCACAAACCTCTGTTTCCCTTTTCATCGTTAAAGTCCAAACTACTATTTCCAACATTTTATAGTTTTATTTAAGATTTCCACCAACTAGCTTTTGTTATTTTGAAACACAGATCAATCCATTGCATTTCCGATATAAATACTATTCAATCTATGAACCATCACAACATGACATTATGAATCAGACAATATATGCTGGTGTTACTAATAAAGTGAATTCAAAATGAAAAATTCCAGTGGCAGATCACAGTACCATTGCCAGCAACAGACCTGCAAATGAACAGACATTGATAGATAGTCATCAAAGCCCAACACCTGTCTTCGAGAATTGTATAATGGCAAAGAGATTGTAGATGGAATGGACATGTCAAGAGGATAGTTCAAAACATGAGACGATGGACAATTTACGAATTAACACCATTTTTCATAACTTTGGGGATGCATGAAGATCAAGTAAATATTAATATATATCTGAATGTGGAGCAGCTGTAGGCTACTTACACTATCAAATGTCTATCCCTGCCATAAAAATATTTAAAGATACTACTACCAGTGTCCTGTGATGAAGCTACTGCCTCACAGCGCTACAGATCCAGGTTGAATCCTGACCTTGGGTGTTGTCTATGTGGAGTTTCCTCCGGGTGCTCTGTTAATCTCCAAGATGTGCGGGGTTGTAGGTCAATAGCCCATTGTAAATTGCCCCTAGTGTGTAGGGAGTGGATGCAAAAGTGAGAAAACATAGAACTAGTATGAACAGGCGATCAATGGATAGCATGGACTCGGCGGGATAAAATCCATTCCCTTGCTATATCTCTGAAGCCAAAAAAAATTATTTGATAATAATGATTTCACCTCATCAATTTCTTAGGAAATCCTTTATTTTAATAGTGCCCCTTGTTTCTAGAATACCACATGAAAAAAACATGCTCTCTATATCTACCTTATCCAGTTCCTATCAGATACAAAAATACATTGGAGGGCTCTGCAAAATTGAATTTGTAATTAAAACGGTAACCACTATACCCAAATGAATTTCACGCAAATTTATACTGACACACAAACTTCACTGTTTAATCCATGCTTTTCAAGGGCACCATGTAGTATTTACGTCAGAAGCAGCAACATGCTTTCATTTATGATGTTGTTCCACCTCAGAGTCCAGTCCAGCCAAGCCCATTAGCTGCAGGCACTATTTTAAGCACAGCCTGCAGCTGTCAACACTTTCCAGAGGAAGGTGACAAGTCACATCATGCAACTCTTGTCACCTGACATCACTGCTTGTTCAGTATTGATCCCCCCAGATTCTGAGTTGCTTCATACTGCTCATACATCACATACAAAATTCCAACAAAAACACGTGCTATTTTTAATTTGTTTTTCATTGTATTGTAGCAACGGACTTGGTGTGAACTAACTGAAAGACTATCTCTTAAATTAAAAAATGCAACAACACTCCAGATCATCCAGGGCGCAGATGGTAGAGTTACTGCCTCACAGCATCAGGTTCAATCCTCGGGTTCTGTCTGTGTGGAGTTTGCATGTTCTCCCTGTGACTGCATGGGTTTCCTCCGGGTGCTCCATTTGGAGTGGAGAAATGGATAGGTGAAGAACTTCAGATAGAAGACGACTCCCGACCCAAAACGTCACTTATCCATTTTCTCCAGAGATACTGCCTGACCCGCTCAGTTACCCCAGCATTTTGTGCCTATCTTTGGATTTGTAGGTTAATTGGCCTTTGCAAATTGCCCCTAGTGGGCAGGGAGTGGATGAGAAAATGAGATAACATAGCACTAGTGTGAACAAGCGATTAATGGTCAGTATGGTACTCAGTGGGCCGAAGGGCTGTGTCTCTAAACATCTACAAATATCATTCAAATATCTATTACAGGCAAAATAATTAATCTTAAGATAAGTAAACATTACAGAAAGACATATTGTAAATGGATCTGATTTCCCCAGGTCAATATATTTTTTTCTTGTGGTAATTAGACTGATAGACTGTTTAAAGCATCTTTCAATGTCATCAATGCTCATCAATCTCCCAGGGATGCACAGGTAATACACCAATTCCACACAATGGCAGGAAATTGGGGGTCAGTGTGTGTGTGATAGGGAGGAAGGGGTGTTAAATGTTGGTTGTTGAGTTAGGAACAAACTGTTTTGTCTTATCATGCACAAGACTGAGCAATTGGGGAAATCAGAATTTCACATTGCATATTTGACCACAATATTAAATAGTTTACACCTTTCAGTACACTGGCTATGGCTTTTATGTCTCTCCAATCGTCAGAAATTGACCTTCAAGTAGTTTTTTATCAGGTTTTCTTATCATGATTCCAGTTATTATCCATCTTGTACCATATTCCACAAACTTATTGCAAGGCATCATTCATTTTCTGCAATTCTGCACCATTCCCATTCCCCACAGCAACCTTTCTACGTTTAACTGATTAATTGTTTACACGTCTAGTTTAATTGTGACTATAATTACAGCTGTTTTCAGTTGGTCGCACTCTAGCGAAGTAAAAGGTTTATAGGTTATCTTACCACTCCAACAATCGTGCACATAAACTGGAGCTGATACATAAGTACTGATGGATCGCTGCACTGTTCAAGATGCCATTTTGCAGCCAGTATAAACAGAGACAAGAAACTGCAGATGTTGGAATTTTGACAGAAACTGGAATAAATAGCTCCTCATCTTCGACTTGGGTAGCTTGCAACCCAATGGTAGGAACATTGAATTCCAATAACAGTCAAATAATAATTGCAGAGAATTGTGGACGTAACCCAGATCATCACATATTAACCAACCTCCTTTCTATTGACTCCATTTACTCCTCATGCTGCCTTGGCAAGGCCATCATCATAATCAAGGATGAGCCGCACCCTGCTACCTTCCCCTCCTCCTTCATATGCTATCCCCCAATCCCGAGTTCCATATTTCCTTTTAATGTTTCCACTTCCCCACCTTCCTCCCTCGCCATGCATATCCTTCCCTCTAGCTTTACAATTCGCGCCCCCACTTCTTTCCTGATCTGACACAATTTTTTCTCCTTTTCATCTCTGGCATTTGTCACTTACTTCATCCATCTGCTAATCAATCCCTCCTCTTCACCTGTATCTATCTGCCAGACTTTGTCCCATCCCCACTTGCCTTTTCCAGCTTTCTCTCCTCTACTCTGAAGAAAGAACATGGCCCAATATGTTGATGGTCCATTGACTCCACAGTTGTTAGTTGACCAGCTGTGTTCCTCCAGCACTTTATTTCTTTATATATTAAACTGAGATACCTTATCTCAGATGGAATAAAGATCCCACAAGACTATTTTGGAGAAGAGCATGAATAATCCTCAGTGACATGGCCTATCTTTATACTTCAAAATTTCTGCAAAAATAAAGACTATTTTGTCATTCATTATAATACTGCATATTACAGGACTGAGGAATTTCCAAAAGCATTTCAGTGTCTGCATTTCAAAATTACTTCACAGTCCATTAAGTATTTTGGGATGTTCGAAAAGGATGCAAGCGTTTCAATCTTTACTTGTGAGCTGTAATTTAATGATGCTGCTAAAACATATTTCATGTGGTTTAAAAACACAGATTCATAGTCAGAGTTACACAGCACTGAAACAGGTCCTTTGGTCAAATATGTAAATGCCGACCAAGCTGCCTAACCAAGCTAGTCCCATTGTCTGCATTTGGCCCATGTGCCTCATCCCATCCATGTACCTGTCCTTTTCCTATCCATCTTTTTCCTATCCATGTACCTGTCCTTTAAAACATTATAATTGTATCCACCTCTACAGGTTCCTCTGGCAGATCATTCCATATATCCCCCATCCTGTGTGTGAAAAAGATACCCCTCAGATCCCTTTTAATTCTTTCCCCATTCATCTTAAATCTATGCCTTCCAGTTTTATGTTTCTTTACTCTGAGGAAAAAGTAACCATTCACATCATGTCCCTCATGATTTTATATACCTCTATAAGGTCATCTATCAGTCTCTTACACTCCATGGGGGAAATATCCAGCTTCTTCAGGTTCTCCTTATAACTCAAACCCTCTGGTTCCGCTAATATCTTCGTAAATCTTTTCTGCACCCTTTCCAGATTAATGACCTTCCTATGGCTAGGCGACCAGAACGGCATACTATATATATATATATATATATATATATATTATTCTTAAGTGCGATCTCACCAATGAGTTGTGCAGTTGTAACATGACATCCAAACTCCTGTACTCAATGCCTTGACCAATGAAGGTAAAGCATGCTAAGTGCTTTCACCACCTGTCTACCTGCGTGTCTCCACTCTGGGAACCAAGTACCTGTACCCCTAAGGTTTATTGGTTCAACATACTCTTCAAGACCTTACCATTTACTATGTAAATTCTGCCATGGCCTAGTTTATCATAGCATTTGTCAGAGTTAAATTCCACCCGACATCCTTTGACCCAATTCCCCAGTTGATTTAGATCCTAATGTAGTCTTAGAAAGCCCTCTTCGTTCTCCATTATACCACATATTTTGGTATTAAAAGCAAACTTACTAACGATGTGATCAACACTGTGATCCAAATTGTTATTGTAGATGACAAACTAGTGTATCCAGCACTGATTCTTGCAACACATCACTGTACAAAGATCTCCAATCTTTAAAACAAATCTCCACTACAATCCGCTGACATCTTCCACTAAACCAATTTTGTATCCAATTGGCTAGCTCAGCCTAAATCCTATGTGATTTAATCTTACAGACAAGCCTACCATGTGGGACATTTTGTCAAAGGCCTTGCATGAATACATCTAGTGCACTGCAGCGTCAAACCTTTTGATCACTTCCTGAAAAATGTCAATCAATTCAGTAGAAAGTACTTTAACTTTAAGAATTGCTGCTTGATATGAGTGCTTGTCTCCTCTGTTAAAGAACAATATTGAAACAGGATTTAATTGAGTATGAATGATTATGCAACTATTTCAGTGGAGATGAAAAACAGACTGAGCTGGTGTCACAAAGTAACTAGATGCTTCAGGCATTCAATAATTTAGAGGGGAAGTCTCATGAAAATTAACTCCTTAAAAAGATGCACTTAAAAGTTAGGAATACATTAAGCAGACAGCAACTTCTTTTTTAACACAACATTCTTAATTTGCTTACTATACGTGGTATACAACATCCTAATCTATATACAATGTGCATGTTTTCTACAATGTTATACACACATTCACATTTTTAAATACAGTTTAATATTTTGTTTAGGTATATTAAGTTTTAAAGCAAAACAAGACCAGCAAAAACTCACCATCTCTGATTATGACCTTCACAACACGAATAGATCCATTGCGGGCCTTTGCAAAGAAATCCTTTAGTTCCCTGGTAGCTAAGAGAACCAAAAACATGTTGATTAAACAAGAACCTGTAAATTTCTCTTCCTAACAAAACTTGACAACCAACTTAAAATGTGGACTACGGTTTCAGTCTGTACTGTGGAAACTATGAAGCACTCAGTAAAGCACTAATGTTCTGTACGGGTCCCGTATTAAATACTGTATCTGCATGTGACCAGGAAAACCTGACACCATCCTGAGTGAACATAATCCCCAAATTTAGCTGGGGATGTCAAGGCCAATGCTTGTAGGAAGAGCTCCAGTGATCAATTTTCATATATATATATATATATATATATATATATATATATATATATGTAGGCTTATATTTTTCCTTTATTAAATGAATGGTAAAAACCTACACAACTGCATTAACATAAATTTATAGCACACCTTCACTGCAGGAAACTGTTTACTTCACAGAAGGATGTTTGAAATAAAACATTAAGCAAAATAAGATTAGTAAATGAGACTGAAAGCTTGATTTTGGAAGTACGATAATGTGTAAAACAGTGCCTTTTGGACTGGATAGCTGGAGACAGTTACAGATAGAGAGACGAGACCATGAACTACAAGCAGAGAGCTGACAGCTGGTTGGGACTTTGTGCAGAACAGAATACAGGCAGCTTAGATCTATTTATTAGAAGATGAAATGTTTAAAGTGCCACTGGATAATAGCAATGCAGCTTGGTCCAGAATCTGTTTCTTCCCAAATATTAATTCTCTACCCACACTGATTTTCACAACCATAAATCATTTGAGTTGAGGTTAGTTTATTGTCGAGGTACAGTGAAAAGCTTTTGTTGCATACCAACCAGTCAGCAGAAAGACAATACACGATTACAATCGAGCCTTCCACAGACAGTTACACGATAAAGGGAATAACGTAAATAATGTTCAGTGCAAGATAATGTCCAGTAAATTACGATTAAAGGTAGTCCGAGGGTCTACAATGAGGTTGATAGTAGCTCAGGGCTGCTCTCTAGTTGTTGGTAGGATGGTTCAGTTGCCTAATAACAGCTGGGAAGAAACTGTCACCGAATCTGGAGCTGTGCATTTTCACACTTCCGTACCTTGTGCCTGATGGGAGAGGAGAGAGGAGGGGGGTGACCGGGGTAATACTCATCCTTGATAATGCTGGCGGTCTTGCCGAGGCAGCGTGAAGTGTAGATGGAGTCAATGGAAGGGAGGGTTACACAAAAAGCTGGAGAAACTCAGCGGGTGCAGCAGCATCTAAGGAGCGAAGGAGATAGGCAACGTTTCGGGTCGAGACCCTTCGGGCCTCAATGGAAGGGAGGTTGGTTTGTGTGATGGTCTGGGCTACCGCTCCTCTGACAACGGTGGAGACTGAGGATGGAAAGGTTGCTGTGGCAACGGGAAAGGGAATTAAAATAGCTCCCAATCAGGAGCTCCAGCAGGCCATGGCGGACAGGGCAAAAATACTTCAACAAGACAGCTAGTATCAAAGACCCACACAACACTGGGTACACACCATGTTCTTATCCCGTGCTACTATTGGGTAATGTGCACCTTTAACAACAAAATTGAGTGTCCAGAATTAATACTTGTTTACCCTGCCAACAAATGCCAGTAATTATAGTGCCTGTTCTGCAAATGCTATTACTGTGACCTGATTAGACATTGTTCTTTGAGCTCTAGCAATCTACAAATCAAACTTTACCACGCCTAGTTTCAAAAGTGAGCTGTGCCTGTTTAATTATCATTTCACTCTGAAGGGGAGTGGGAAAAAATGCGCAACAGGAAAAGAGCTCACAAATAATGAGTCAATCTGATAACCAAGTTCTAAATTCTACGGAACATTTTGTAAAGTTGTACTCTTTACAAATTAGGAAAATCATACATAAAATGTAGCTCTACTTACATGAACGGCAAATTCAAAATACCAGGTTCAGTGTGAAAATTAGAAACATAGAAATTAGGTGCAGGAGTAGGCCATTCGGCCCTTCGAGCCTGCACCGCCATTCAATATGATCATGGCAGATCATCCAACTCGGTACCTGCCTTCTCTCCATACCCTCTGATCCCCTTAGCCACAAGGGCCACATCTAACTCCCTCTTAAATATAGCCAATGAACTGGCCTCAACTACCCTCGGTGGCAGAGAGTTCCAGAGACCCACCACTCTCTGTGTGAAAAAAGTCCTTCTCATCTCGGTCCTAAAGGATTTCTCCCTTATCCTTATGCCGTGACCCCTTGTCCTGGACCTCCCCAACATCGGGAACAACCTTCCTGCATCTAGCCTGTCCAACCCCTTAAGAATTTTGTAAGTTTCTATAAGATCCCCTCTCAATCTCCTAAATTCTAGAGAGTATAAACCGAGTCTATCCAGTCTTTCTTCATAAGACAGTCCTGACATCCCAGGAATCAGTCTGGTGAACCTTCTCTGCACTCCCTCTATGGCAATAATGTCCTTCCTCAGATTTGGAGACCAGAACTGTACGCAATACTCCAGGTGTGGTCTCACCAAGACCCTGTACAACTGAAGTAGAACCTCCCTGTTCCTATACTCAAATCCTTTTGCTATGAAAGCTAACATACCATTCGCTTTCTTCACTGCCTGCTGCACCTGCATGCCTACTTTCAATGACTGGTGTACCATGACACCCAGGTCGCGCTGCATTTCCCCTTTTCCGAATCGGCCACCATTTAGATAATAGTCTGCTTTCCTATTTTTGCCACCAAAGTGGATAACCTCACATTTATTCACATTATACTGCATCTACCAAACATTTGCCCACTCACCCAGCCTATCCAAGTCACCTTGCAGTCTCCTAACATTCTCCTCACAGCTAACACTGCCCCCCAGCTTAGTGTCATCCCCAAACTTGGAGATATTGCCTTCAATTCCCTCATCCAGATCATTAATGTATATTGTAAATAGCTGGGGTCCCAGCACTGAGCCTTGCGGTACCCCACTAGTCACTGCCTGCCATTGTGAAAACGACCCGTTTACTCCTATTCTTTGCTTCCTGTTTGCCAGCCAGTTCTCTATCCACATCAATACTGAACCCCCAATGCCGTATGCTTTAAGTTTGTATACTAATCTCTTATGTGGGACCTTGTCGAAAGCCTTCTGGAAGTCTAGATACACCACATCCACTGGTTCTCCCCTATCCACGCTACTAGTTACATCCTCGAAAAATTCCACAAGATTCGTCAGACATGATTTACCTTTCGTAAATCCATGCTGACTTTGTCCAATGATTTCACCACTTTCCAAATGTGCTGCTATCCCATCTTTAACAACTGACTCTAGCAGTTTCCCCACTACCGATGTTAAACTAACTGGTCTGTAATTCCCCGTTTTCTCTCTCACTCCCTTCTTAAAAAGAGGGGTTACGTTTGCTACCCGCCAATCCTCAGGAACTACTCCAGAATCTAAAGAGTTTTGAAAGGTTATCACTAATGCAAACACTATTTCCAGAGCTACTTCCTTAAGTACTCTGGGATGCAGCCTATCTGGCCCTGGGGATTTATCGGCCTTTAATCCATTCAATTTACCCAACACCACTTCCCGACTAACCTGGATTTCACTCAATTCCTCCTTTGACCCGCGGTCACCTGCTATTTCCGGCAGATTATTTATGTCTTCCTTAGTGAAGACGGAACCAAAGTAGTTATTCAATTGGTCCGCAATATCCTTGTTCCCCATGATCAACTCACCTGTTTCTGACTGCAAGGGACCTACATTTGTTTTAACTAATCTCTTTCTCTTCACATATCTATAAAAACTTTTGCAGTCAGTTTTTATGCCCTTTGTCCTCCTCTGCTGGTCTCTGAATTTTTTCCCAGTCCTCTGGTATGCTACTTTTTCTGGCTACTTTGTACGCATCATCCTTTGCTTTGATACTATCCCTGATTCCCCTTGTTATCCACGGATGCACTACCTACCCTGATTTATTCTTTTGCCAAACTGATATACACATTTTTTGTAGTTCATCCATGCAGTCTTTAAATGTCTTCCATTGCGTATCCACCGTCTACAATGAAGAATTGATTGCCAGTCAATCTTGGCCAATTCACGTCTCATACCCTCAGAGTTATCTTTCTTTAAGTTCAGAACCATTGTTTCTGAATTAACAATGTCACTCTCCATCCTAATGAAGAACTCAACCATATTATGGTCACTCTTGCCAAAGGGGGCACGCACAACAAGACTGCTAACTAACCCTTCCTCATTACTCAATACCCAGTCTAAAATAGCCTGCTCTCTCATTGGTTCCTCTACATGTTGATTTAGATAACTATCCCGCATACATTCCAAAAAATCCTCTTCCTCAGCGCCCCTGCCAATTTGATTCCCCCAATCTATATGTGGATTGAAGTCACCCATTATAACTGTTTTGCCTTTGTCGCACGCATTTCTAATTTCCTGTTTGATACCATCCCCAACTTCACTACTAATGTTAGGTGGCCTGTACACAACACCCACCAGAGTTTTAAAGAAGTAACTGCAGATGCTGGAGAATCAAGGGTTACACAAAAAGCTGGAGAAACTCAGCGGGTGCACAGCATCTAAGGAGCGAAGGAGATAGGCGACTTTTCGGGTCGAGACCCTTCTTCAGACTGGATAGGCGACGTTTCGGGTCGAGACCCTTCTTCAGTCTGAAGAAGGGTCTCGACCCGAAACGTCGCCTATCTCCTTCGCTCCTTCGATGCTGTTGCACCCGCTGAGTTTCTCCAGCTTTTTGTGTAACCCACCAGAGTTTTCTGCCCCTTAGTGTTTCGCAGCTCTACCCATACTGATTCCACATGCTCCAAGCTAATGTCCTTCCTTTCCATTGCGTTAATCTGCTCTCTAACCAGCAACGCTACCCCACCTCCTTTTCCTTTCTCTCTATCCCTCCTGAATATTGAATATCCCTGGTCAAGTAACTATATTATGGAATTATACACCGTCAGATAATACAATTGATTTAAGGGCCTGTCCCACTTTCACGACCTAATTCACAACCTCTGCCGAGTTTGCCCTTGACTCGTACTCGCAGTATGGTCGTCATGAGGTCGTAGGTAGGTCGTAACAGGCCGTGATGCTAGTTGTAGGTACTCGTGGCATCAAGTAAGTTGGGGCATTTTTCGTGCATGTTGAAAAATGTCCACGACTAAAAAAGGTCGTGAATTAGGTCGTGAAAGTGGGACAGGCCCCTTAGATGCATCCGGTTTTGGGTACTTTTTCCTACACAATTATACCATACCAAAAAAAACAAGAAAATACAATCATTAACAAACTATTTATGAAATATGATTCATTATAAAAATTGCACCAAGACCAGGAAATCCAATCATGTTAAAACAATGGCAACATTGCAAAAGTGTGTTATGTTTTGGGATATTCTGAGAATATTAAGGTGCTTTCTAATTGCAAATTATTTCTTTCTTAGTTAAACAGAAAATTCAGATGAGAACCCAACAGGAGCAATAGTGTTATAAAATCTGTGTGTATGGAATAACAGGGAGAAAAATTGTGGTACTTTGTGGAGAAACCAATGACGTAGGAGGGAATTATATACAAGGTTGGAAAGATGTAGAATGAGGAATTTCAGGCAACATGTACGAAAAATGCTTCATTTTCGTTCATGCTTCTCTCTCCTCTGCCTCTGTGACGTGATAGGCATGGTAAGGTTAGATTCACAGACGTGTAGCTTGAGAGATGGCACATAAGAAAAGATTTCCTTCACTCTAACCTAATTATAGAGTCATAGAGCACGGAAACAAGCTCTTCGACCCAACTCATCCACATCGACCAAGATGCCTCAAATAAACTGATCCCAATTGCCCAATACCCCACAAAACTTTTCCTATCCATGTCAGGAATCTATTAAGGGATGACTTTGCAAAGGGTATTAAAGTCAGCCCCTTTTTTCCTCAATTACATAAGATAAAAAGGTCAAAAGCAATACAGGATCTTGAAAACTGCAATCAATGACATCTATTCTATCACTAAAACTCTCCTCTTGTCCTCTTCTGGTTCGCTTTTTTTTTAAATTTGCGCAAAAACGTTACCCTATATCGCTAGGATTTTTTCACCACCTTACTCACCGTTCTCCTCTGCTCCAAGCACACCAAGGTTTGTTCGGTGGAATATTACAAAAGTTATGAAGGTTTAAAAAAATCATGAGATCAGCAGATTGGTCTTCTCACATGTCTGTCACCATGAAGGTAACGCCCCTTCCGGTACCCGCTGTCAATCACCGGGACGACGAGAATAAAGCCCTGGAGGCGGCACTGAGTCCACAAGCTGTGCTGATTGAGTTCCGCAAGAGTGGAGTCGAGGTAGCCGCTATGTGGAGTCGGGGAAGCCGCTGTGTGGAGTCGGGGAAGCCGCTGTGTGGAGTCGGGGAATCCGCTGAGTGGAGCCGTAGGCGGTGTGTGGTGCTGCGGCCGGTGGCCTCTGAGTGGCCCCCCCCCCCACACACACCCCTCCGGCCCACACCCCCCTTCCCCCCCACACCCCCCCCTTCCCCCCCACACCCCCCCTTCCCCCCCACACACCTCACCCCCCCTTACCCCTCCCCCGTTCCTCCTCCCTTCACCCCACACCACCCCAAGTCAACGACATCTTCCAAGTATAGTATGTTGGCGACTCCGGGGGAGAAGGAGGTGGTGGTGATGGAGGGCGGTGGTGCGAGGGGTCCAGAGGCCAAGTGCACAAAGTGATGGCCAACAGGAAGAAGTGGCAGCTGGTGAGAGGGGAGGAGTCCCATGGTGATTGAGCGCGTCCTGTCGGTGGCAGTGGCCTGAAGAAAGCACTGCCAGCCAGCGGCTACAATGCTCGCTGCAACAACGGCATCAACTGCACAGTGCGACAGCTGGTGAAGAAGGACTCACTGATGCACCTTGTGAAGGAGGTTGGCAACTTGCCGGAACTGTAATTGGCTGGAGAGGCACTGCGAGCCAGGGGTGGCGTGGCAGCCTCTATAACCAAAGTCCATTATTAAGAGGTCCGTTAAAACAAGGGTTTACTGTATTAAAAATGGACAAAATAAAATTTAGAAATGTCTGCCAAAACAATTCTAACAGTTGAACATTCGAACAGTTATTAGCTCAAGCTAAGCAAATTTTACTTCAGAGTCCCTTTGAGAAATCTTGATATATAATCAAGAATCTACAATTAGAGTTTGTGCCATATTACCAGGCTCATACAGTTTGAATAGAAGAAAATGTTCTTATGTGACTTGTCAGTGAGGCACCAATATTGATTTACATTTTGTGAACACACATGAAAGTATTGCTTGAACAAGTTAATTATTAAACCAATAGCAATTAGTGCATAGTGCTTGTTCTCCTTCCTGTATTCGTTCTGGGTACAAAATCATACTGTTTGATAGGGTACAAAATCACGCTGTTTGGCAGCAAGAATCAAAATAAAGAAGGTTTGTGTTCATTCTAAAAGTACATATAAACCTCCTTACAATGCTTCACTGCTCAGCAAATCAAATTCTAGCTTCAGATAAAAAATATTCCTTTAATCCAATAATAAAAAGACCATAACAATTATCCATTTCATTTGGTTGCAAAGATGATAAAACTGTTGTAAATAGCTCTCGTGAAGTTTAATGGTATAATGTATTTGAAAAAGATTTGAACTAAAGCACACCAGGTTTTGAACCTAACACCCATCTACTTGTGTATAGAAAAGAACTGCAGATGCTGTTTTAAATCGAAGGTAGACTCTGAAGAAGGGACGCGACCCGAAACGTCATCCATTCCTTCTCTCCAGAGATGCTGCCTGTCCCTCTGAATTTTACCTCTACTTATCTATGGACCAGAACTAGCCCAGCCTACCATCCAAGGGTGTACCACCTCCCTGATGTCCCATAACCAACACAAACATATATTTAATACTGTTAAGTGTTAAAGAAGGAACTGCAGATGCTGGAGAATCGAGGGTTACACAAAAAGCTGGAGAAACTCAGCGGGTGCAGCAGCATCTAAGGAGTGAAGGAGATAGGCGACGTTTCGGGTCGAGACCCACGTCTGAAGAAGGGTCTCGACCCGAAACGTCGCCTATCTCCTTCACTCCTTAGATGCTGCTGCACCCGCTGAGTTTCTCCAGCTTTTTGTGTAACCCTTTAATACTGTTAATATTGTTTCAAAAAAGTTACCATACTGTGCAACGTCACATGTGAACATTAGTCTGGACCTCAAACTGAGAATCACCATGGGTTTTAACATCAAAGGTTTTAACAGAACTAGCTTGCAAAAAGCAGCCCTTTCTCTTCAGTATAAGGTTCTAACTCCAAAGCATAAATTCTGATTAGCTTTAGACTTTAGAGCTACAGCATGGAAACAGGCCCTTTGGCCCATTGAGTCTGTGTCAACCAGCGATCACTCCGTACACTAACACAATCCTGCACACTAGGGACAATTTTTATAACTTACCAAAGCCAATTAACCTACAAACCTATATGTCTTTGGAATGTGGGAGGAAACCAGAGCACCCGGAGATAACCCATGCAGTCATGGACATAGACAAAGAAAATAGGTGCAGGAGTAGGCCATTCGGCCCTTCAAGCCAGCACCGCCATTCAATATGATCATGGCTGACAGGGAAAACCAATTAACCTACAAACCTGTACGTCTGGAATGTTGGAGGAAACCGGAGCACCCGGATAAAACCCACGCGGTTACAGGAAGAACGTACAAATTCCGTACCCGTAGTCAGTCTAGCACCCGTAGTCAGGATTGTACCTGGGTCTCTGGTGCTGTAAGACAGCAACTCTTCTGCTGCGCCATCCTAAGTTCTCAGCTCCCTTTTCTGATGAAGCATATTTGATCTGAAACATCAGCTCTGTTCCTCTTTCCCTAAATGCCGCCTGACCTGCCAGATGTAGCTTGCATTTTTGCATTTATTTTGTATTTTTTTCCTATCCCTATTCATTGTGAAGTCAGGAAACTCCAATTGGATGTGACCTCAATAAAATGGACCGAGCTAATATGACACATTAATACAAAGCCAAAACACTGTCAATGCTAAATATCTGAAAAATGGACAAAAAATGTTGAATGTTCATAGAAACACTGGCAGCAACTGTGGAGAGAAATCAGTCAACATTTCAAGTTCATGGTCTTTCATC
Organism: Raja brachyura; assembly: GCA_963514005.1. The sequence continues at coordinate 18,488,251 of OY740796.1, read as the reverse complement.
AATTCTGAATTATTATCTGTTTCACTCATGACAGGTGCTGCCTCTTTGCTGACTATATCCAGCATTACCTGACTGTGTGTCATAGGAAAATCCGTCAACCATTTTGAAAGATTGGCGTGTTGTTGACACAATAGTCCAACCTATTTTACTACTCAAAATCAAATTTAACTCTTCAAAGTAATTTACCACGTTACTGTTTCTTAGCCCTCTATGCATCACAATTTTGTGGGGAAATTCCTATTTTCCCCGCAAAGTTGAAATATTCCTTTCAATAACAGGTATGATAAAGCATGTACAAACTAATCATAATTAATAGAATGAGAGCATGTTGACAGCCCGACAAAATACAACACCAATGCATTATTCAGGTACAGAGCAAATAGTATTCATTACTAAGTACAACAGGTGGCTCAATCTTCGTCTGAAAATTCCTCTCAATAGAGAGCTAAACAATAATGATGAATGGTGCTGATGGTGACTGATGTCTAACACTGTTTGGAGAGTAATGTGAATTTTCTGAATTATGTATTATTTTAACCAAAGCCCTGTTATCCTGTGGGCAAGGTAAGATAATGCTAACTCATGATTATTTACTTCATTTATCACTAAAGGCTGCCAGGTGGCATCCACCGGATGTCCTCTTCCAGTTCTGCAATCAGTCATGCTCTTCATGGTGAAATTAGAATGCAAATAAATAGGTAACATGAGCTGGGATATACATGTGAGCTCGGATGTAGATGTGAAGGGATTAATTTCAATTCTTGCATAATTATTCTACAGACCGCAAGACTACACTCACACTGTTATTGATCAAAAAGTCATACCTTAGCAATGAGTTGGAACACATTCCATCAACACATTTGTTCCATTGGCACATGATGAGGCAGTCATTTTCAAAGTAAGAAACTTCTTGGAAGTTTCACAAGAAGGTGCCAAATAGCATTTATGCCTAATGGTAAACAGGATCTGGTAGATGTGGATTCCAAGTATATGATGTGCCAAACACCGGTACATTTTAAATCAAACACATTCTCCCCTATCTGTTTTCATCTTTTGGTACCTAGTTGTGAAATGCTGTATACACTTTTCTTGGAGCAAAAGGGAGGTTTATTTTTATTTTCTTTCAGTTCTTACAGGTAGCAATCTGCATCCAAAAATGGATTGGAGGTTGCATTCTTCCCAGCCATTGCTAACAATCCTCTGTGATATTTATAACAACACTACCACCAATTCCATTCTCTTCTCTTCCCTCACCAATCTGGGACGCTAATGGCACACTGTGATCTAACGAGTGGGTGAAAAGATATTGATAGAACATACACCATCTTGAATATATTCCAAACTAAATAGCTTTAACAGAGGTCAAGACTAAAATTACCATCTAGCCATAAAACAACTTTGTACTGCTGTAAAACAGTTTACAAACTGAATCCCAAAATGGCACAGCATACTCTTAATACATTTGATTTTTTTTTTAATTACTTATGTACAGTTAATGAATCTATGTTAAATTTGACCAAGTGAATTAACTCTGAAATATTATATCTTAGTTATCTTTAAGTTATTAGAAGAAGAAGCATGATGTTCAGGTGTAGACCTGCAATGAGATCAATTAAAGAGATCCCTGGTTTCCAGAAGATACAAGGATAGGTTGTAAATAATAACATGTTTATATTAAACAGTGCATATTACAGGGACCTTCGATTCAAAGAAATTGCTTACAATTATATAAAACAAGCTCAACTCACTTGCCTAATATTCTACACTGACAGTATGTGATGAAATTGGAGATGGCAATATCACGTCTTGCTATCATAACATTGAATTACACAGCAATGAACTGGCTACTCAGCACAAATTGTCCATGTTCGTGTTATGCCACTTCCTACAATTTCATCTAACCATATCAGCATTTCTTTCAATTCATGCCTCCATCAAGTGTTTTGAGCTTTGTCATAATAACAGCTATGTTATTTGCCTCAATTCCGAATACCAAACAAAATGTTACAAAAGACATTGAAAAAAATTAAAGACTCGAGTTAACAAGTTAAATCCAAGGTCTGACACGTATCACCATCAGAACACATACTGCTATTATAAGTTACTAGACCAAGTAACTGGGTCCCGTCCCCTGAACGAGCAAGGGAGGGGGAGAGTGGGGGGGAGAGAGAGGCGGGAAAAAGAGGGATGCCGGGGGAGGAAGAGAAAGGCTGGGGAGAGAGAGGATGGGGGGGGGAAGAGAGGGGGGGGGCGAGAGGGAGGGAGGGGGTGGGGGGTGGGAGAGGCCGGGGGGTAGAAGAAGGGGGGAAGGAGAGGTGGGGAAGAGGGGGGTGGAAGAGAGGCCTGGGGGAGAGGCCGGGGGGGGGGGTGGTAGAGGCTGGGGGAGAGGGGAAGAAAGCCCGGGGGGGGGGGGGAAGAGAGCCCGGGGGGGGGGGGGCGGGGGAGAGAGCGGGGGGGGGGGGGTGGGGAGAGAGCCAGTGGATGTAGTGTACCTGGTCTTTCAGAAATTTGATAAGGTTCCACATAGGAGATTAATGGGCAAAATTAGGGCACAAGGTATTGGGGGTAGAGTGCTGACATGGATAGAAAATTGGTTGGCAGACAGGAAACAAAGAGTAGGGATTAACGGGTCCCTTTCAGAATGGCAGGCAGTGATTAGTGGCGTACCGCAAGGCTCGGTGCTGGGACCACATCCATTTACAATATATATTAATGATTTAGATGAAGGGATTACAAGTAACATTAGCAAATTTGCAGATTAATCAAAGCTGGGTGGCAGTGTGAACTGTGAGGAGGATGCTATGAGAATGTAGGGTGACTTGGACAGGTTGGGTGAGTGGGCAGATGCATGGCAGATGCAGTTTAATGTGGATGAATGTGAGGTTATCCACTTTGGTAGCAAAAACAGGAAAGCAGATTACTATCTAAATTGTGTCAAGTTGGGAAAAGGGGAAGTATAACGGGATCTGGGGGTCCTTGTTCATCAGTCAATGAAAGTAAGCATGCAGGTACATTAGGCAGTGAAGAAAGCAAATGGCCTTCATAACAAGAGGAGTTGAGTATAGGAGCAAAGATAGCCAAAAGTGCTGGAAAAACTCAGCGGGTGAGGCAGCATCTATGAAGCGAAGGAAATAGGCAACGTTTCGGGACAAAACCCTTCTTCAAAGAGATCCTTCTGCAGTTGTACAGGGCACTAGTGAGACCACACCTGGAGTATTCTGTGCAGTTTTGGTCTCCAAATTTGAGGAAGGACATTCTTGCTGTTGAGGGAGTGCAGCGTAGGTTCACAAGGTTAATTTCCGTGATGGCGGGACTGTCATATGCTGAGAGAATGGAGCTGCTGGGCTTGTATACTCTGGAATTTAGAAGGATGATAGGAGATCTTATTAAACGTATAAGATTATTAAGGGTTTGGACATGCTAGAGGCAGGAAACATGTTCCCGATGTTGGGGGAGTCCAGAACCAGGGGCCACAGTTTAAGAATAAGGGGTAAGCCATTTAGAACGGAGACGAGGAAACACTTTTTCTCACAGAGCGTTGTGAGTCTGTGGAATTCTCTGCCTCAGAGGGCGATGGAGGCCGGTTCACTGAATACTTTCAAGAGAGAGCTAGATAGGACTCTTGAAGATAGTGGAGTCAGGGGATACAGGCGGAAGGCAGGAACGGGGTACTGATTGTGCATCTTCTTCTTCTTGCGAATGAAACATAGAAACATAGAAACATAGAAATTAGGTGCAGGAGTAGGCCATTCGGCCCTTCGAGCCTGCACCGCCATTCAATATGATCATGGCTGATCATCCAACTCAGTATCCCGTACCTGCCTTCTCTCCATACCCTCTGATCCCCTTAGCCACAAGGGCCACATCTAACTCCCTCTTAAATATATCCAATGAACTGGCCTCAACTACCCTCTGTGGCAGAGAATTCCAGAGACCCACCACTCTCTGTGTGAAAAAATTCCTTCTCATCTCGGTCCTAAAGGATTTCCCCCTTATCCTTAAGCTGTGACCCCTTGTCCTGGACGGCCCCAACATCGGGAACAATCTTCCTGTATCTAGCCTGTCCAACCCCTTAAGAATCTTGTAAGTTTCTATAAGATCCCCTCTCAATCTCCTAAATTCTAGAGAGTATAAACCGAGTCTATGCAGTCTTTATTCATAAGACAGTCCTGACATCCCAGGAATCAGTCTGGTGAACCTTCGCTGCACTCCCTCTATGGCAATAATGTCCTTCCACGGAAGCATTCCACGGATTCCTTTATGGAAACATAAACCAAAGGAATAGTTAGATCCCAAGCCAGGTGTTGAGCAGCCAGGTTGTTGTCTCTGCGTCAATGTCTGCCAGGCCTGAGCTCCATTTGGTGGGTGGTAGAGCAGGCACCCAGAGATTACATGGTTGGCTGTCTGTTGTTCTGCTCCGCATTCGCAGGCTGGGCTCTGGCGGAGCCCCCATTTCCACATGCTGGCATTGAAATGCCCAACTCCAGTACGAAGTCTGTTGAGCTTCACCCATGCTCCTCTGGGGAGGTCAGACCCTGGGCAGCTTTTATCTGGTGAAGATATCTATTGTGGATGATCAGCCATGATCACATTGAATGGTGGGCTGGCTTGAAGGGCCAAATGGCCTACTCCTGCACCTATTGTCTATTGAGTACAGTTCATAAGTACTTACTGCCTGTAAAGCACTTTGAGGTATACTGAGGTTATGAAATGCACTATAGAAATACAAGTCATTTTTGAATCCTTAATTTACAGTTTTGCTTCTGATTGGGTTTTTTAATTCTACAATCGTTCCCAATCATTAGTTGCGTTTTATCATGTGGTGCCAAGGATCATTCATTATAAGTGCTCCAACTGGTTTCCATGTTGTTTTCTAAATAGCAGCTGACAATAATGTTTCCACACTATTCTATGGGCCTGCCCTCTCATCACCCAGGCTGCTGGTTTCTGATTAAGAAGTATCAGAGAAATCTCTTCCCCACCATTGATGGGCTCGACAGGAGTCACTGCCTCACAAAGGCAGCCAGCATCATCAGAGACCCAAACTAACCTGGCCACACTCTCATTTCACTCTTGCCATCGGGAAGAAGGTATAGGGGCCTGAAAACTGTAATGACCAGCTTCAGGAGCAGCTTCTTCTCTACGCCATCAGAAGTAGAGCTAATAGGACTTGATGTTTCAGTCCCTGTAATAAGTCGGCACTCTTGCTATTTGCAGGGGGATTGGAGTGGTGAAAGGTAGGATAGGCACGTCATCGGGGTCATCAGGTGGGCACCCTCCTTCTTTGACGTTTCATTGAATTAAACAACCTCCGATTAGTTTCCAAATTATATTGACAGGGGTATTTATTTTGTCTTTGCACTATTATTGTGTTTTTTTTAATATATTGAACTTATTTTTGTTGCATATCATGGTGTTTACAGAGTACTATGTTTGCATATCTGTTGTGCTGCTGCAAGTAAGAATGTCATTGTTCTATTTCGGGACATTTGACAATAAAACACTCGACACCCAACGAAATGTGGCTCACCAGCCACTTTAGAACTTCAACAGAATGCAAAGTGGAGAAGGGAGGGAACCATTGTTCTGGAATCCAGTGTTCTGTTTGGTCTCAGATGAGCAAAATAAAAGCCCAGAATATTATCCTTTGTCTTTTATATATCAGCTATTTATCTTTTCCACAAGAGGAAAGTGGACCTTGAGATGTGCTGAGAGAGGCCGAAAATTATTGCAGTCTTTCCAGCGATTCTTGATGCGATGCGTCAGCTGCTGGTCATAGCGTTTGCTTTCACGTTGAAGTAAGTTTTCTGGAGAACGGTGGTGCAAAGGGGATTATTCTCCATCAAGATAGGGACAACTCAATTAATGTAAGAACTTTCAGGAGTAATTTTCACCAAGGAAATCAAACAAACCTCTTTTATTGTTGCCATAAAACTCCTTATTCACTTCAGATGGGAAAATTTCAAGTCAGGAGTCCAGTCTTACTTACAGCAGCACAACAGATATGCAAACATAGTAAATACCATAATATGCAATCAAAATAAGTTCAGTATATATTTAAAAAAAAGAAACAATAATAGTGCAAATACAAAAGAAATGTCCCTAGGTCTTTGTAATTTGGAGCTTAGTTGGAGATGGTGCTGAGAAGAAACTGCTCCTGAACCTGGACGTTGGTTTTCAGGCTCCTACACATAAACAATAATAGTGCAAAGACAAAAGAAAGGTTGGAAGATATTTATGAGTCTATTTGCCATATTAATGCCCGTTGTTTTATCCTCCACTCAACCTGCCAGGTTAGCCGGGTGTGGGCGTGATGGACGGCATCGCCGGCCAATCAGCGAGCGCCCCGCGGGGCCAGAGCGCGGTTGACCAATGGGCGCTGCGGGGGCGGGACTTCCAGCGGCGGCTGCCCCGGGTCAGACGCCGGGTTTCCCCAGCAACCGGACCGGGGGCAACGGCCGCGGCTCAAATGTCACCGCCGTCACACTGATCGCAACATTCCACCTCCCGATACCGCCGGCGAATCTTACCGGGTATTCCAGTCTGGTGCGACATTGCAGAGCCGCTGCTTTAAGCGCTGGCCGCAGGGAGAGAGAGGGAGAGACGCTAACAGTAACGGTGACGCCCGCCGGTGACGAGACGGGAGGGGGAGGGGCGGCGCGGAGCATGCGCACACCGCGCGTCCGCAGCCCTTCCCCGCGGCCAACCGCCGCCACTGCCAGTTGCCAACGCAGCGACATCCAGCGGCTAAACGCCGCCACTGCCACCTCTGCCAGTTGCCAACGCAGCGACATCCAGCGGACAGATGGTGTATCCCCTCTATTCTTCCCCACCTTGGAGACAAATAATCTTTGCTTGGAGAGGTCATAAACAAAGATCATAGTGATAGGACTGAAGAAGGGTCTCGACCGGAAACATCACCCATTCTCTCCAGAGATGCTACTCGTCCCGCTGAGTTACTCCATCTTTTTGTGCCCATTTTTGGTTTAAACCATCATCTGCAGTTCCTTCTTACTCATGTGACAGGAGCAGAATTAGGCCATTCAGCCCATCAAGTCTTCTCCGCCATTCAATCATGGCTGATCTATCTCTTCCTCCTAACCCCATTCTACTGCCTTCACCCTATAACACCTGACACCCGTAGGGACCGGAGAGGAGAGGGGAGCTGATTCTGAAGCTGTCCCATGGGTTCTGGGAGCTGGTGGTGGTTGATGAAGAGAAAGTAGTTTTTCAGAGACACAACGAACTGCATACACTACGACCTGCCATAATTGCAGTGGAGACTTTGGGTTTGTTTTGCACTATATTGTCTATATACTATATAATCCGGATTTTGAAATTCAGTGAAAAATAAATTTGTTAAAAATCTCCGCTTTCCGCGAGGCAGTGTAGGTGGGACTGATGATCGAGGGCGCTGATTAGACGAGAGAGACATCAGTCAGCAGGCAGTGGGGGGACAGGACATGACCGCCCCGCTGTCAAATTGCTGCGAAATCGAGGCTCCCGGTGTCGAAGCCCCCGCCGGGCGATGGAAGATCCCACAGCCAACTTTGAGTTGCGTCGGGCGGTGAAAAGGCCCCGCGAACGGGTCGATTGAAGCCCCACAGATTCGGGGCGGACGAAGCTGCTGTTGCTGGAGTTCGGAGTCGGTCACCATCCAGGTCCACCATCAGATGTTACCATCCACATGTCCCACGGCAGGACCCTTGCGTGTGTGTGTAACCAATAAATTGTGTCCCTCCCTCCCCCCCCCCATGTTTTGATAATTATTTCCACCCCTGGTTCTCCAGACACGCTGCCTGACCTGTGGTGTTACTTTGTGTCCATTTGTGTAAACCAGCATCTACAATTCCTTGTTTCCACAAGAATTTCACTGTTCCGATTCGGTACATCTATACTATTACTAAAACTCTCATCTTGTCCTTTTCCGGTTTGTGTTGTTTTTAAATTTGCACAAAAACAGCACCCTATATCGCTATCATTTTTTTTACCACCTTACTCACCGTTCTCCACTGCTCCAAGCGCACCAAGTTTTGTTCTGATCGGTGGAATATTACAAAAGTTATGAAGGTTTAAAAAATCGTTAGATCAGCAGATTGGTCTTCTCGCCTGTCTGTCACCATGAAGGTAATGCCTCTTCCTGCACCCGCTGTCAATCACTGGGCGAGGAGAATAAACTCCCGGAGGCGGGGCTGAGTCCAGAGTCCGTGAGTGAGAGTCCAGAAACCATGTGCGAGTGAGCCCAGCCGTCCAGCCCGAGAGCTGCCCAGCCCAAGAGCCGCCCAGCATCGCAGCCCGACAGCAGCCCAGCCCAAGAGCCACCCTCTCACACAACCCCTCCCCCCCACACAGCCCCTCCCCCCACACAGCCCCTCCCCATCACAACCCCTACCCCCCACGCAACCCCTCCCCCCACCGAACCCCTCCTCCCCACAACCCCTCCCCCCACAATTTTTCCCCACCCCACAACCCCTTCCCAAACCCACCCACCCCACACCCCCTCCCCTCACACCACCCTCTCCCCTCTACACTCCCCCACCCACACACCCTCCCCTCCCACCCCGCCCTTGCCACACACCCCTCATCCCCCCCTCCTCCCCACCCCTTCCCTCCCACACATGAAGAGGAGGGGGAGGGAGTGCTGGGGGATGAGGGGAAATGAACGCGCCTGCACAGTTGCGGGCTATGGGTGAGTGGTGGAATATTGCGTTGGGGAATGGGTTGCGTTGGGGGACCAGGCCTCCCGTGTGACTGGGACCCAACGAGTTCCACTCAGTCTAGTATGACAATAAAACACTCGACATTCATATTTACATGCGCGAGACCAAGCATGCTCAACAACCATTTCGCTGAATATTTTTGCCCTCTCTCCGCCGAGACCTGCTGGATCTCCCGGTTGCTAATCATTTTAACTCCCCTTCCCATTCCCATACTGACCTTTCTGTCCTGGGCCCACTCCATTGCATAAACTAATTTGAATCTGTATCTGGTCTTTATTATTTGCAGGGAAAGCAGGCTAGTGAAAAACATTTGCAGACGTTAAGTATAATGCCCATCATCAAGAGTCAAGAGTGTTTAATAGTGATATGCATTAGGAGCAAAGCAATACATTTCTTATTAGTTGCAGTTCTACAGGCACATTAATGCAACAACACAACAAAAACATTAAACAAATACAATAAATTATCAGTTATACAAGGTGGCTAGACTATAATAATGCAATCCGAAGTATGTAGTGCAATGCATGGTCCAAGGCCTGATGTTGGAGAGAGAGGTTGCATAGGAGGACCGCCGAGGACAAAGGGGTATCTGGAGTGGAGGGCCGTCGAGACCAAAGGTGGACCGGGCGTGGGGGTGCATTGGGGTGAAAAAATTGGTACTTTGTAACTTTATCGGTGACTCTTTGTATTCCTAGGTATGCAAAAACAAAGCATCTCACTGTGACTTGTCACATGGGACAATAAAAGTAATCTAATCTAACCCATAATAGTTTGTTGTTGAGGTGGGGTTGTAACTAGGGTTGTGCGTTGTTATTCAGGAGCTCGATAGTCGATGGGAAGAAGCTGTCCTTGAACTTGGAAGGAACAATTCTCAGTAGGGTTGCCAACTTTCTCACTCCCAAATGTGATGGCAATTTGTTGACCGACTCGGCCGTGGCTGGGTGAATGATGAGTTGGCCCGGGTGCGGGACTGCACAAAAAATCCAGCCAGCGGGCCAGCTGAGGAGTTTTGGAAGAAGGTACAGGAAGAGCCTGAGAACTAGGGTTGCCAACTGTCCCGTATTAGCCTGAACATCCCGTATTTTGGGCTAAATTGGTTTGTCCCGTATGGGACAGCCCTTATCCGTGCGCAAAGTCCGGCGCCCCATCCAACTCATGAACGGATGAACCGGGTGGTGGTGGCAGCGGTAAGCGAAGGTCCGAAGGTCGGACAGCTGGCCGGGCTGCCGACCGACGGGGTCACGGGCGAGGCGCTGCTGCCGCACTCCATGGGCTGCACTACGTTGGGACGGGTGAGGCAGGGCAGGATGCGGCGCTCCAACCCGACAGTCCCCTCAAATATAGGATAAGGGCTGTCCCATACGGGACAAACAAATTTAGCCCAAAATACGGGATGTTCAGGCTAATACGGGACAGTTGGCAACCCTAGTTCTCAGGCTCTTCCTGTACCTTCTTCCTGATGGCGGTATTGCATCTGTGAACATGGCATCAATGACTTGCAGATCAAGTTCTGAATGCATGCATACACATTGACTGTGTTTACTAGACAACTACTGATGCTAGGGTAGCCTCGGTTCAACAGAGGACGTGACAAAGTAAACATTTTCCCATTTGTCCTGTCTGGTATCTCCACTCCAGTAGGCAGCGTGTTGTGCAGCTGCAGAATTATGGCTGCAGAATTTGAATCCACATACCGGAATTACAGATTATTCTATCCACTCTCTCCTTACATCTCTCAAAGAAAACAATCCCAGACTCCAATCCATCCCAGTAAATATAGTTCTTCAAGCTGGGAACAATTCTTGCAAATCTTTGATTTTACGTTTTTTTAGTTTAGTTTACTATAGTCATGTGTACCGAGGTACAATGAAAAACTTTTTGTTTTGTGCTATCCTGACTATATATGATTACAATCAAGCTGTCCACAGTGTACAGATATGGATGAAGGGTATAATGTTTAGTGTCAGCCAAAGTCCAGTAAAGTCCTTCTGAACCTTTTCTAATGCCCTGACATCCTTCTGCTGATGTGGCAAGTAGAATGGCAGACTAGGGTTTTATAAAGATTCAGCATAACTGCCTACTTAGTTGTTATTCCATTTCCTATAATCCCAATAAAATCCTCGTGCTGATCAAATGTGGTATAGTGTTTCCCATTTCCCTTTGCTTTAATATCTTTAACTTTTATCTTCTACATTTTGCGCTATCCTGTCCCTTTTGAGACATCCAGGGGTGTTTTCTTGCCAAGGAGGTGCAGCTAATGTTGGAGATTAGAAAAAACATCTAGTGCCAATGATTTTAATGTTTTCACTGAATGTGGGCATGTCCGATAAGGTCAGCGTGTACGTTACGTGCCTCTAATCACCCTTGATTTTAATGGTTTGTTGGGCGATATCAGACCTAGGTTTTAATCATTATCTTGTGAGTTTGGTGTTACAGTTTGGGTTTTGATGACAATTCTTCGGGTTCATGACCATTATCACTGATTGTTATGTTATTTAGTTCCGTAAATTGTCTTAGTTTTGGTTTTTAGCTTCAGAGATACAGCGTGGAAACAGGCCCTTCGACCCACCGAGTTCGCATCAACCAACAATCACCCAATTAAACTACAAACCTGCACGTCTTTGGAATGCGTGAGAATGTACAAATTCCACGCAGTCATCACCCGTAGTCAGGAATAAACCTAGGTCTCTGACACTGTGAGGCAGCAACACTATCACTGCGCCACTGTCTGAATCGGAATTATTTAACTGCTGTGAAGAATCTGAATGGATCTCTCAGTTAGGCTTCTGGATTGATAGAAGCCTAACTGAGAACCAATAAATATGATGAGCATACAGCAGAGACACAAGGAACTGCTGGGTTCACTGGAAGTTTGAGCAAATTGCTGGAGGAAGTCAGTGGATCTTGCATCATCCGTGGAGGCAATGGATACGTGACGTTTCCGGTGAGGCTGAAGAATGGTCCCGACCCAAAACGTCACCTCTCCAATTCCCTCCACAGATGCTTCCAGCACCTTGTATTTCGCGTGCGTATCCAGTAAATGGGTTTAATTGAAACCTGTTAATAAACATTCTCTTTGGTACAAAGAACTTCTAATAAACAAATCCTTTGGTACAGTGAACCCTTTGATATAAAGAAGCACTAATACACCAAGCATTTGATACAACCTCTCCTTACTATAGTATATCGCATGATTGGATATAAATAACTGTCTAAATTTCATCTGACCATGATTAACTATTGTCTTATATCCCTCGGAAGCAGAAACAGAATAATGTATTTTTGTTATTGTCAATATTACCCACACTCCCATTGGGAATTTTAATGTCATTTTTATGGGGCTGAGGAATCTTCTATTTATGAAAGATGACTGATGAAATGATGGCAGAATTTAATGGCCCAAGCTTTGACATTTCAAAGAGTCTGTTAGAAAACTGAAAACAAATCTTCATTCTATTCATAGAGCCTCCACACAATGTTCAGCGGCTAGTCTGTTAATAGCAGTTTGTTGCTGACAGGGAACATTGTTGACCAATAGCTTTAGGGGGGAGGGGGGGAGCTGTAGGGGATGGAGCGGATTGGGCAAAGAAGAGAGTGAAGTGTGAGTGGGGGGGAGGTGACGGATTGGGAAAATTAGCCCTTAATTTCTCCCTCTTTGTGTTTTCAGGAGCTCTATGTCTGGAATTGATTACAGAGACATAAGGGAGACAAAGGAAGCCCTTGAGGTGAAAGGGGGGAAGAGATGTGCGATTGATTCATAGGGGTTGGTTGTAAAATAAAGGAAGAAGAAAATTGGGCTTTACAGACTTAAATGCAGGAACAGGAGTTATCTTTGTAGGATCGAGTGAAAATAACAGACCCACTGGTCATTGTGGCTTTTGCCATAGGGTTGTGATGCCAAATGGGCTATGACTCATGGGTAGTAAAGTGGTGCAGCAGTAAAAACATAGAAACATAGAAAATAGGTGCAGGAGTAGGCCATTCGGCCCTTCGAGCCAGAACTGCCATTCAATACAATCATGGGTGATCATCCAAAATCAGTACACCGTTCCTGTTTTTTTCTCATATCCCTTGATTCAGTTAGCCTAAGAGCCAAATCTAACTCTCTCTTGAAAACATCCAGTGAATTGCCTCCATTGCCTTCTGTGGCAGAGAATTCCACAGATTCACAACTCTCTGGGTGAAAACGGTTTTCCTCACCTCAGTCCTAAATGCTCTACCCATTATTCTAAAAAGTGTGACCCCTGGTTCTGGACTCCTCCAACATCAGGAACATTTTTCCTGCATCTACCCTGGTCAATCCTCTAAGAATTTTATATGTTTCCATAAGATTCCCTCTCATCCTTCTAAATTCCAGTAAATACAAGCCCAGTTAACCCATTCTTTCATCATATGTGTGTCCTGCTGTCCCGGGAATTAACCTGGTGAATTTACGCTGCACTCTCTCAATAGCGATCATGTCCTTCCTCAAATTAGGAGACCAAAACTGCACACAATACTCCTGGTGCGGTCTCACTAGCACCCTGTACAACTGTAGTAGGACTTCCTTGCTCCTAAACTCAAATCTCGTAATGAAGGCCAACATACCACTAGCTTTCTTCACTACCTGCTGTACCTGCATGCTTACTTTCAGTTGTTAAAGAAGGAACTGCAGATGCTGGAGAATCGAGGGTTACACAAAAAGCTGGAGAAACTCAGCGGGTGCAGCAGCATCTAAGGAGCGAAGGAGATAGGCGACGTTTCGGGTCTGACTGATGTACAAGGACACCCAGATCGCATTACACCTCCCCTTTTCCTAATGTGACACCATTCAGATAATAATCTGCCTTCCTGTTCTTGCCACCAAAGTGGATAACCTCACATTTATGCACATTATACTGCATCTGACATGCATCTGCCCACTCACCCAACCTATCCAAGTCACCCTGGAGCCTCATAGCATCCTCATCGCAGCTCACACTGCCACACAGCTTTGTGTCATCCGCAAACTTGGAGATGTTACATTTAATTACCTCGTCTAAATCATTAATATATATTGTAAATAACTGGGGTCCCAGCACTGAGCCTTGTGGCACCCCACTAGTCCATGCTTGCCATTCTGAAAAGGACCCGTTAATTCCTACTCTTTGCTTCCTGTCTGCCAACCAGTTCTCTATCCATGTCAATACCCTACCCTCAATACCAGTTTTCTCCAGTTGCTCCGATTTCCTCCCGCATTCGAAAGACATGCAAGTTTGTAGATTAATTGGATTCTGTAGTGTGTAGGATAGAACTAGTGCACCGGTGGTTTCAGATTGGTGTGCACTCGGTTGGCCGAAGGGCCTTTTTCCACACTGTATCACTAAAAGTAAAACTAAAACTAGACCCATTAGTCTAGTTTAGTATAGTTTCTAGATACAACGCCCAAACAGGCCGTTCAGTCCACTGAGTCCGTGCCGACTAGCGAGCGCTGCACACTAGCACTATCCTACGCACTTGGGACAATTTACTGAAGCCAATTGACCTGTACAAACCTGTACCTTTTTGGAGTGAGGGAAGAAACCAAAGCACCCAGAGAGAACCCACGCAGGTCACGGGGAGAACGTACAAACTACATACAGATAGGACCTGTAGTCAGGATCTAACCTTTTTCAGAGGGAGCAGTTGCAGCAGATATCCATGCAACTCAGAAATAATTTAAGAATCAGCTGGAAGCTGTAACAGGGACTGTAACAGTTTTACTTAAGGCGAATGATCAAAGATAAATTGAATGACCTCTATATTTGCATTTATCTCCTAAGGAGTTTTGGAGATATAGCATGGAAACAGGCCCTTTGCCCTACCGAGTCCACGCCGACCAACGATCACCTGTACACTACTTCTTACCTAGACACTAGGTGCAATTTATAGAAGCTAATTAATCTACAAACCTGAACATATTTGGGATGTGGGAGGAAACCCGAGCACCCGCAGAAAACCCATGCAGTCACAGGGAGAACGTACAAACTCCATACAGACTGCACCCATAATCAGGATGGAACCCAGGTCTCTGGAGCTGTATGGTAGCGGATGTACCACCTGGGTCCCTGTGCTGCCCTGTGGATCTTGCTGATTTATGGTAACTTTCTTGTACTGTGTCCTGACAAGCTATGCAGCGAAGATTAACACCATCTTGGGAGGACATTTTATGCAGTAAGATTTCTCGTTTCAATTTCAGATAATGATACACTTTTTCCAAACCTTTTCATTATTTTTCCAGTCTTTCCTCCTTTCTTCCTACCCCACTTACTGGCTAGTGAACACGTCCTAAATTATCAGAAGGTACGTTGTGTTTTAGACTTTAAGTCAGTATTGATCGATTGTAAGATACAGCAAGGAAACTGGCCCTTCAGCCCACCAAGTCCACACCAACCATCAATCACCTGATGACAAACTACTTTACTTTAGTATTGAGATACCGCATGGAAACAGGCTATTTGGCCCACTAAGTCCACGCCTACCAACGATCACCCATTCACACTAGTTCTATGTTATCTCACTTTCGCATCCACTCCCTACACACGGGGCAATTTACAGAGGCCAATTGATCTCCAAACCCGCTCGACTTTGGGGTGTGGGAGGAAACAGGAGCACCTGGAGATAACGCACGAGGTCTCAGGAAGAACGTGCAAACTCCACACAGACAGCACCTGGGGTCAGGATAAAACTTGGGTCTCTGGTGCTATGAGGCAGTGGTTCTACCAGCTGTGCCACTGTACCACACCTAGGCTCAGGTTCAAGTGAGTGCTGTATGTTGTAGTTTAACTTTGACAGCACATTAAACAGACAGATATTAAGCACAACATTACATTATTTACTTATTCTATGCATCACAAAGATCTAATGATTGTAGAGATTTGCGTCTTGCTGATAACTCTTCTCCAACTAACAGCCCAGTCTTACGTTATGAGTTCCCCTTTCTGTCCTGTACTACTTAATGAATCTGTGAATCTACTGTATGGAGATTCGTGATCAAAACACAAAGTGCTGGAGTAACTCAGCAGGTCATGCAGCCTCTATGGTGGGAATGGAATGACGATGTTTTGGGTCAGAACCCTTCTTCAGGCTGATTATGGTAGGGGGAGAATATGGAAAAGAGGTGGGGCGGGACAAAGCCTGCTGAGTGATAGGTGGCTACAGGTGAGGGGTTGGGGGTGATGAGGGTTGATTGGCAGATGGGTGGAGTAAGTGAAGAGAGGAGTGCAATGTAAAGCCAGAAGGAAGGATATACAGTAGCTGGAAGGTGATGGGGGGGGGGAAGGAAAAAGGTATGAGATAGAGAGTGTGCTGGGGTCGGAGCGAATGGAGTCACAGAAAAGAGGGAGAGGGAAGGGTGGGATGTTACTCAGAATTGGAGAATTCAATGTTCATACCTTTGGGCTGTAAGCTACCCAAGCGGACGAGATTCATATTTGCTTCTTTTCCATCCTGGCAGAAACCTAAGTGTTCTCTTCATCCATTTCCATCCACTCTTATTATTTGGCTTTGTGGGGGATGCAAGATAGAAACAGGGGTAGGTCGTTCATCCAGGTGAAGACACCAGAGACCGCGGATGCTGGAATCTATCGCACTAAAGAATCTGCTGCAGGAACTCAACGGGTCAGACAGCATCTGCAGAGGGAAAGGAATGACTGATGATTTTGGGTTGGGTCCCTGCATCGGGACAAAGAGTGGAGGAGGAAGATAGCAGGTGAAGAGAGGAGAGGGGCCAGTGGGTGACTGGTGGATTGAGGAGGGGTAGGGATGACAGACAGATGGAGCCAGGTAGGGAGGGGGAGCGGTGGGATTGGGAGAGACCAACAAAGTTATAAAATACCAGCTGCCTCTATTTTGTTTCCGTACCGTCTAAAGCTCAGGTGGCACAATGCCCTAGCGGTAGAGCTGCTGCCTTACGGTGCCAGAGACCCGGGTTTGATCCTGACCACAGGTGCTGTCTGTACGGAGTTTGTACGTTCTGCATGTGACCCCGTCGGGGTTTTCTCCGGGTGCTCCGGTTTCCTCCCACACTCCGAAGACGTTGTTAACTGATTAATAGGCTAATTGGCTTTGGTAAAATTGTAAATTGTCCCTAATGTGTATAGGATAGTGTTAGTGTAAGGGGTGATCATTGGTCGGTGCGGACTCAGTGGGCCGAAGGTCTTGTTTCCACGCTGTATCTGGAAAGTCTACAGTCTAAAGTCTAAATTGAGGAAGAAAGTAAGTTGAAGCAACCAATTTGTGGCGACAAGACCACAGTCATGTGGCAACATGTTGCTACTCTGTCTGAAGAAGGGTCCAGACCAGAAATGTCGCCTATCCATGTTCTCCAGACGCTAAAGATAAACAAAGTGCTGGAGTAACTCAGCGCGTCAGGCAGCATTTCTGAAGAAAATGGATAGCTGATGTTTCGGGCCGGGACCCTTCCTCAGACACTGCCTGACGCGCTGAGTTACTCGAGCTCCTCTGACCCAGTTACCAGCATTTATCACCTCATTACTTCCTATCCTTAAAGAAGCAATGAGATAAAACATTGTGTATTACTGTTAAAGCATTGCACCGTGGCTCAATTGGAGAAAACACAGTTCTTGACATGGTTAATGATCCCAAAACAATAGCACAACAAGCCTTAAGCACATGAGAAAACATTGGACAAACTTGACCAGATCACTAATCTCATTAATTCACAGCCTCATCCTGTCCAGACAATGTGATCTCATCAGATTTTTGATTATATTTCATTTCACCTCGTCTGTTAAAAATAACAAAGGTGTTAAATTACTTGGTGTCAGTAAAGTGTTTAGCAGGCCAGAACAATAAATATTACAAAGATGGTAATATATCAATTAAAAATAACAGGAAGGCCTGAAAATTGAGCAAACCTTCAAAAAAGGAAACATTATTTAACAGGTACTCCTTTTTTGTGATTGTATTTGAACTGGAGATAAAACTGTGGTTAAAAAGACAATTAGATTTAGGAAAGTACAAATGTGCAGTAATTTGTAAAGCAATTGCAGTGAGGTACATTGACCACTTGGGGGCAAAGAAGCCACACTGTAATCAGACATTCAGACTGAATCTTTGTCAAAAAATCAGTATTTTGCTTCAGGTATAGAATCTGGTGGCATGCAGGTGACAGCGTTTTGGTTTGTTAGAAAGCCAATTTGCTGCAGTTTGCTGCACACTAATTGGAATACATTAATTCTGCGATGCATAAGGTAAGTTTGTAACGTTCCTATTTTTGTACGGCTTTGTGGCCGAATTTGTGGTTAAGTAATTAAATGTTGCTAAATTATAAATTGCAGATTATCTTTGCCTATGTCAACACAACTAGATAGCGTGATAAAGAAGTCGCATGGTTTTCTTGCCTTCGTTGGTCAGGGCATTGAGTATAAGAGTCAGAAAATCATGATACTGCTTTATGGGACTTGGTTAAGCCGCATTTTGGAGTATTGCGTGCATTTCCGGTTGTCCTAATACAGGAACGGTGTGGAGACTTTGGAAAAGGTGTAGAGGGGGTTTACCAGAATGACGGTTGGATTACGGGGGCATTAGCTAAAAAGACGGAATATAGAACAAAGAGCAGTACAGCATAACAGGCCATTCAGTACCATAATGTCTGTACTGAATGTGATGCCAAGACCGTCACTTATCTACTTGCACATAAGCTAGGTATGTTACAAAACTTACCTTGAGCAGCACTGCAGTTCTGCCGCTCCCCGTGTGCGCGACTTTGGCGCCTTTCAGAGGGGGGGGGGCGGGCTTAAAGTGCCGTTTTTCCACAGGCAGGGATAATCGATGAATGTCGGGCGATTTCGTTGCGGAAGAAAAATCGCTCCTACATTTCATCAATGAAGGTATTTTTAAATTACTCTAAATTATTTATTAACTAGAGTAATTTAAAAATCACCTTCAAAAGCCGTAAGCACCGACAACCGGAAGGATTTTGCGCAGGGGAGAAAAAAATGTAAATAGTTTATTTTTATATTAAAAGTTGGTTTTTCGGGAGGCTTTAATAACATTTTCATGTTGCGAAATGGGGTCCAAAAAAATGTATGAACCAACAGTATTTTTCCTCCCGACTTCACCGCTAACCGCAACGTTCCAATCCAGCGCATTCCACTAAAACCCACTCGCTAGTTGATTTAAATGGCCATTGATTTACAGGAATCAAACACTAAATTCCTTCCATTTGGCCCAGAAATTCATGAAAATTAGATTTAAAAATTATGTTATATTGTGGATTATTGTGTGAATGTTATTTGGACACTTAGGCTATTTAAAAAAAGTTTATCTTTAAGAAATGGATAGATGTTTAGATCTACTCATTGAATTTTGTAATTAGCTACAATTAGATAACTAACTAATTATATGCTTTAATTTCAGGTCATCCAAGTAAGATTGTTTCATATTTGTTTCAGAATGCTTCAATCTATAATAACTGAAAATTTCATTGAGTTCTCTTAATTTTTAAGAAAGTTATGGGCTTTTAACTGTTCCAGATCACAGCTTTTGAGTTAAGTCAATTGAAAGGCAATGGGGAACAAGATGCTAATTTCCGAGTATGAAAATGGCCATGACTTTCTTAATACTGAAGATATGATAGTGAATTAGGTGTCAAATTAAACTTCTTTTTATGCTTTATCTGATGGGATAAATTGCAGACTTGATTTTTAAAATCTCAACATTTTGTAACATTGCTACATAACCCATATCCCTCCATTGCCTATATATCAAATCAAGAGTGTTTTATTGTCAGATATCCTACACAGAACAATGACTTTTTTTACTTGCAGCAGCACTACAGAATATGTATAGTATCCTGTAAACAATATAATAAACGAGAAAATACGTTACACACACACGGCATTTATTTTACACAGTGGGCGGTCCTTCTCCTTCGTGCGTATGGCATACACAGCCTAAAGTTGTAGAACAACTTGTTCCATTTGATCTTATTTGATTGTGCACACCAGGTTGATTGCATTCGTTGAAACCGGGCGGACCACGTGAGGGTTGCAATCTCCCACCCCACATTGGGCGGTGAGTGCCTGGAACATGCTGCCAAGGGTGGTGGTGGAGGCAGACCTGATAGTGGCATTTTGGAGACTTTTGGATAGCCACATAAACATGTAGGGAATGAAGGGATATGGACTATGTGTAGGCAGATAAGAGTTGGTCTTGGCATCATGTTCGGCACTGACTTTGTGGGCCGAAGGGCCTGTACCTCTGCTGTATTGTACTATGTTCAATGTTCTATGTATGTCCTATGTTGAAACTCAAATTTCACTGTACCTTAATTGGTATACGTGACAATTAAATTGAATCTTGAATCTTGAATCTGATCAGGATAAATTTGATGAATGCAGTTTCATTATGCAGGTTCATGGTGCTGTCATCTCACTGTATATTCTCAACTTGTATACTTGATGATACTTTTAACAATTGTTTTTTCTGCTAATGAGGAAATCATTTAACACAAATTCAGCCCTATGTAAGATCCCCGAGGGCAGCTTGTTCTTTATTTTTTAAAGTGCGAAAAGTTTTGAGTGAAGTAGGAAAAAAAAAGTACAAACTCTCCCCAGCCAGCCTGGCCTCAAATAATAAAGTACTAAATCTCTTACGTAAAGCCCAGGGTAGGTAGGTGGGTGGGTGTGCCTTCCGGGGAGATTTGGCTGACAAAATGTAACACGGAGACTAATCAAGTTGAAACACTTCACCTCCACACGCGCCTCTATCTTTAACCACGCGACTTACCACTTATCCTTGAGAGAGATCAGGGCAAAGCTCCCAGCGAACAGAACGCTCTCTCATTCAGCTCTGTAGACCCACCCACTGCTGGAGTCGGCTGGGAATCAATCCAAGCTCTTTAGGAGCCTCTGGTTAAATTGAGAAATATTATATTTGCAGGCGAATCTGAAATCAAACGATTTTCACCGTGGACACATCAGGAATTAGGACGGGTTAAAGAAGTCTGAAGACAGTCTGCAGTCTGAGAGTCTAAGGAAGGGTTCCAACCCAAAACGTCACCCATCCTTTTTCTCCAGAGATGCTGCCTGACCCCCTGAGTTCACAAGTTATCGGAGTAGAATTAGGCCATTCGACCCATTGAGTCTACTCCACCATTCAATCATGGCTGATCTCTGGCCCCTAATCCCATTTTCCTGCCTTCTCCCTATTACCCTGACACCCGTTCTAATCAAGAATTTGTCTATCTCTCCCTTAAAACTGTCCACTAACTTGGCCTCCACGGCCCTCTGTGGTAATGAGTTCCACAGATTAACTACCCTCTGACTAAAGAAGTTCCTCCTCAGCTCCTTTTCGCTGACTGGATAGCATGCAAAAAAAAACTTTTCACTGTACCTCGGTCCACAGGACAATAAATAAGCCAATCAAAACTAAACTTGGGGCAATTTCACAGAGACCAATTAACCTTCAAACTTGCATATCTTTGCGATGGGGCAGTAGGTCCACCTGCTGTGCCACTGTGCTGCCCAAGTATTGCCTTTGAATGTAAATTGTATAGACATTTGAGAGGGTAGTTTGTAGGGCAATGGGGAAAGACCAAGGGAATGGCATCGACTGGATTGCAAACTAAGAGCTGGCGTAGATTCAATGTCCTTCTGTTCTGTAATAACTCAATGGTTCCATACCTTGACCTGGCCCAGGACTGGTGTAAATATTAGATGCCTTTGCAGTTAACGGCCTTCAATGTGCATTGACCTGGAACCGCTTCTGCAGCTTTGATTATTTGGCTCCAGTCCACAATTTTTTAATCAAATTTCCTTTAGCTCTTGAACTAAAGAAATAAGCGCTGGAGGAACTCAGCGGGTCAGGCAGCATCTGAGGAGGGAAATGGACAGACGATGGACAGAAGCTGAGTTTGAAGAAGATTTTCAACCCAAAATATCACATGTTCATTCCTCGGCACAGATGTTGCCTGGCCCACTGAATTCCTTCAGCAGTTTGCTTTTGGCTCACGATTCCACCACCTGCAGTCTCTTTTGTCCCGTCTTCCTTTAAAGGCGCCACAGTGGTGCAGTAGGTAGAGCTGCCGCCTCACGGCGCAAAAGAGCCAAGATCGATCCTGACCCTGAGTGCTCTCTGTGGGGAGTTTGAACGTTCTACCTGTTACCGTGTGGATTTCATCTGAGTAATCTGGTTTCCTCCCACATCCCAAAGATGTGCGGGTTTGTAAATTAATTGGCCTCTGTAAATTGACCCTAGTGTGTATGGAGTGGATGCGAAAGTAGAATAACATTGAACTAATGATCGAACGGGTGATCGATGGTCAATATGGATGCGGTTTACCGAAGGGTCTATTTCCACATTATATTTTTCAATCAATCAATCTTTTGCACTTCCTTTCTTTCTTCCTATGTATAATTTTTGGAAAGGTGTCGTTTCATGGGCAAAGTTTGTAACGGAAACTCCTTTTGTCAGCTATGCAGTTAATTGCAATCCACTTCCACAATGTGTTAGGTACTAAATATGTTTCTTGTTAATACCTTTCCTTTAAGAGACATTTCACAGCTGGACATGACGACGGACTCCAAAAGTGTTTATATCATCTGATTTTAGTTCCAATGGTTTTCCTTGTAGACACGAGGAATTACAGATACTGGCTTACATTAAAAAAAGATACAAAGTGCTGGACTAACTGAACGAGTCAGAAGGACACAAAACGCTAGAGTAACTCAGTGGGACAGGCAGCATCTCTGGAGAGAAGGAATGGGTGACGTTTCAGGTCGAGACCCTTCTTCAGTCTGAAGCTATTTGTGTCCATCTTCAGTTTAAACCAACATTTGCAGTTCCTTCTCACACATCTCTGGAGAACATGGACAGGTGATGTTTTGGGTTGTGATCCTTCTTCAGACTGATTGTGGCGGGGAGACAAAATAATCAGTGCATTGCAGTTAATTTTCACCTATTTGATATATTGGAAGGTACTGAATATTTTGTATCTAGAAATTTGTGGAAGTGGACAGCAATTGACTCGACAGATAACAAAAATGGAGCTTCCACTAGAAACGTTGAACTTCTTATAAGGACCAACATCTTCCTAAAATATATATACAGAGCAGAACATCACCACCTTGGGAGCTGGAGGTAAGCCTCTGAAGGCTATCAGATGATTTAGGATCAGTAAGCCCGGTCAAGAGTCAGAGCCAGTTTCTTCCCAGCTGTTATCAGGCAACTGAACCATCCCCTCACCAGCTAGAGTGTGGTCCCCACCTACTGCCTACCTACTATCTACCTCACTGGAGACCTTTGAACTATCTTTAATCGAAGGTTACACAAAAAGCTGGAGAAGCTCAGCGGGTGCAGCAGCATCTAAGGAGCGAAGGAGATAGGCGACGTTTCAGGTCGAGACCCTTCTTCAGACTCTTTAATCGAACTTGCACTAAATTTATACCCTTTATCCTGTATCCCCACGCACTGGACAGCTTGACTGTAATTGTGTACAGTCCTCTCATTGACTGGATAGCATGCAACAAAAAAGCTTTTCACTGTACACATGTGACAATAATAAACCAAACTAACTCTGAAAACTAAACCAACTGGTACCAATGCTTTGTATCTATGCCATATATTTGTAATGCTATTTGTAAAATTGCAAGGGCAAATAATTTTCACAGCAATCACTAAAGTATAAATGTTCTACAGTTATGATAAATCTGGCTTGTAATGTGTAATCGATGTTCTATATTACAGCTAACATTCTGTATTGAAATGTTCCCATCGATTAAAAGCAATCAAGATGGATAACATATTAAATTAACATTGCAAATTAAATGGATAATCTACATGGTATTGAACAAGCAGCACGTAGCGTTGTGGACTGTGAATTAGGCAGTCAGCACTACCCGGTCCATCACAGGTATTCACCGCCTCACAATCCAGGGGTTCTGTATGAGGCACTGCCTCAAAAAGGCAGCTACTGTCATCAGAGACCCACACCGCCCTGGCCACACTTTGCGTCTACCGACCACATCACCTATCCATGTTCTCCAGAGATGTTGCCCGACCCGTTGAGTTATTCCAGCACTCGGTGTCTTTTTACAAATAACTTAATTGTTCCATTGAATTTCTTGATTTGGCTCCCCTCCCCCCCCCCCCCCCCCCCAATCTCCAGATCTCTCATCCCCACTTCTCACCCACCCTTACCAATATCTCCAATCCACTCTCTGTATCATCTTAACTGGAAGCGTCACAGTCACGGAAAGTTTGTGGAAGACAAGAATACATGACCGCAACAGAGTCCGGGCCATTCCTGAGATTTCCCCATCAATTGTGCGACGGTGACAAGCAATGGGGACTTCACCCGGAATCTCCATTAAAAACCCTTCAGACCGACAAGTCACTGCGTTGCCATCAGAAATCGAGTGCATTCCCGTACCATCAACTCTGCACCCTCTTTCTAAATGACCGCTGTCCACGGATAATACACGTGGAGGCGCTTGGAAAAAAAAAAGTTGCTAATTCTTTATTTATCTTATGCCAACGCCAGATTTAAATACGCCGAGACACAATATAGTGAAAACCTTCAGAAAGATGCATTTTTGAAATTAAAGTACTTTGGCTTTGCACGTGGAGACAGGCAGGCGCTGAAGAAAAAAAGTTGCAGATTTATTATGAATCTTATTGCAAACGTTACCAAGTTTAATTGCGTTGAATTGCAACATGTGAAGAACTTCGGGACATTGCATTCAGGAAATTAAAGTACTTTGGCTCCGCATGGGGAGGGAGGCACGATTAGAAAAAAAGTTGCGAATGCATTATTAATTTTATTGCAATCTCTACCATGTTTAAACGCATTAAAAAATTGCAATATTTAAGAATTTCTGAAAAGTGCATTTATGAAATTAAAATACTTTGGCCCTGCACTTTGGGAAGGGAGTTGCTAGGAGAGGAAAACGTTGCAAATACATTATTAATCTTATTGCAAACTGTACCAAGTACGCAATAGTTTAAGAACTTCAGAAAATTGCATTTGTGAATTGAAAGTACTTCGACTCTGCACGTGGAAGAAGTTTCGCCGGCCCCTCCGTTGACACTTGGCGGAGTGTCAAATTTTCCACGTTGTGAGTCTCTGTAATATATTCCGGGATAAGGTTACAGGGGCAGGGAATTGGCCCGGTTCTCCCTCTGGAGGACGGACTTGTGCACTGACTGGCTGTTTTCAAAGCAGGGTGGGGTGACGGGGGCGGATCCTACCATGGGGTATGTGTATATCTATGTGCACAGAGGTTTTAAGTGAGCTTGTCTGAATTTTAAAACAAAAAAAAAATTGAGACGGGGTAAGAAATTGAAGGGGTAAGAAAAAAAAGAGTGAAGCCCCATTTCAAATCCCAATGTAGGACTGAGATTTTCTGGAGGGAGACGGTACGGGAATGCAGGACGTTAAACTCGATGATTTCATTTGCCATCTTCGGAAAGAAATGGTGAGTTCAGAAAAATATGAAATTTCTTCCGACGAATTCGTGTTAATTGCAATCATCTGAATGCCCCTTAATAGGGGGGGGGGGGGTGATGTTTTGTAGGGTGCTATCTGGAGTTAGTGCTATGGTTCATACACACAACACGGGGATAGACGTGATTATTTAAACAACAAATGCACTCAACAAAGTGCCTTCACTGTACTAAATGCATGCAATATCAGGCAAGGACTGCAGCACTGAACTCCACAGGCTTCCAGATTTGTTATAGTTTCAGGATTTGGTTTAGCTTTGGAATTTTCCAATCGGGGTATCCCGTCTTGGGCTGTTAATTGAATCTTGGGCCATTTGGATGTACAAGGGTGATGAGTTACTGTAAGGGTTGAGGGTGAGGTTTGGCGGGAACTGGGGCAATAGGGGGAGAATCAGCTGGGCTAAGCCCCAACAGCTGCTGTTTTCTCGTTCAGAGAAGGGCTGGGGGTGAATGATTCGCCTCACATCAGTAGCTTGAATGTGAATTGTGAAAAAAGCGAGATCGAGGGAAAGAATGCAGAGGCTTCCTTTTGTGAAACAGGCAGGTGAGTGTCCAGGTGTTCGCCGCCGTTTGCAAGTCCCTACCTGCCCGCAGTCTCCACGCTACACAAGCTGGAATGTTTCACTGGAACGAGAGAGTCTGCTCCACCGCTTACTCATCCCTGAAACCACCAGAAGCAGCAAGGGCGATGTTTACTAACCAGTGGAGAAAAACATTTTATTTCCTCCCAACACTTACCATTTTTAATGTGAGAGGCAGAAATGTTGGGAGAAAGAGAAACAGACTTAAGTTAACTTTGAGTTACTCCAACACTTTGTGTTCCTCTCAAGATCGCAGCATCTGCATTTCCTTGTATCTCCTTACATTTAATTTAGTGGATGCATTTTTGTTTTGTTTTATGCCTATTCTTTTCTCTAACTTGGGATATTGGTTTGGGAGGTGGGAGACGGGGTTGAGTTGGTCCCGTGGAAGGAGTGTGGGGTTTGGCAGTCTGGACATCTTCATTGCCAGTTCGTAAGCTGGCGTAATTGAAGTCGACACAGAGTTGAACTGAGATGGATTTGGGACCCATTCGCGACAGCTCACTTAGCTACAGAGACGCTAGAGGGAGCCTGTTAGTCACATCTATTACCCACAAAGGACATTTGAGCATCGCCTCCACAGCAGTGATGGTTTGAAGAAAGAAAAGCAACCCCCTAATTTTCTTAGTACAAATTCCAGATGCATTGCTGAACTTTGCAAGCTTCTACAATCTCGTCTCACAATGCTCATTGTTCTGTGTGCAAAAACAAATTTGGTCGAGCAACAGTTGGAGTATTGTGTGCAGTTCTGGTTGCCTCGCTATAGGAAGGATGTGATTAAGTCACA
The DNA here is from genome assembly GCA_963514005.1 of Raja brachyura. The sequence goes on along the minus strand of OY740796.1, from coordinate 18,461,696 downwards.
GAGGCTGCAGAGAAAAAATAACAATAATGTTACCGGGACTGGGGGACTTGAGTTATAAGGAGAGATTAGATAGGCTGGAAAGGACACAAAGTGCTGGAGTAACTCAGCAGGCCAGGCAGAGTCTCTGGAGGACATGGACAGGCAACGTTTCTGGCCGAGACCCTTCTTAAGATAGACTGGGGCTGTATTCCCTGGAGTGTATGAAGCTGAGGGGTTATTGACTTGTTATAAAATTATGAGTGGCACAGAGAGGGTAGATGGTCTTTTTCCTGGGGTAGTGGAGTCTCACCCCAGAGGGCATAGGTTTAAGGTTCAAGGGAAAAGATTGAAAGTGGATTTGACGGGGTGAGGTGAGGTGGTAGTGGGCATATAGAACTTGAGCTGCCAGAGGTAGTGGTAAAGGCCACTACATTAAAAAAAAACATTTGGACAGGTACATGGATCAAAAAGCTTGGAGGGATGTGGGTCAAATGCAGGCAAATGGTTTGGTTTAGTTTAGTTTATTTATTTAGTGAGGTACAGTGAAAAGCTTTTTTTGTTGCGTGCTGTCAGGTCAGCAGAAAGACTACGGGATTATTACAAGCGAGTCGTGCACAGTGTACAGATATATGATAAAGGGAATAGAGTAAGAAATACTGCTGCTGGAGTAAAGGTTTAAAAGAGTACAGTGATTGCAACGAATAATTGCAGATCCACCTCTGGGACCAGCACATAGAGACTTGCCTCACTTAGGTGGAATTAGTGTGTATGAACATCTTGGTCAGTGTGGATAAGTTGCGCCTGTTTCCCTGTTATATATAACTCTATAAATCTATTAAAACATTCTCAAATGCCAAAACATCTATTGTAAGAAATTGAACTTCATGGGAAATGATTTAAAAAAAATCTTATTAAAACACACGTTTACAATTTCAGCAGAGATGTAGATTATAATTGGAGATAACCCATTGCACACAGTAGGATGCACACAACAGCTATTGAGCAACTGAAGGTCAAAATGTCATCTTGACATTGGCACTTGGATCGCAGCAACGATTATTGCTGGTGGTTATTCTGGTCTGTGAGCAAAGGTGCATGCAACACATTTTGGTGTACATGGTCAAAGATGATCAAAATTTGGGCATGGTAGGTCATTCTGTCTCGAGTCCGATATCTCACTCTGGCTCATGAAGCATCTCTGGAGAAAATGGATACGTTTTCTTTGGTATTAACCCGAGTACACGTGAGATTAAAGTACTATTCAAACCATTGGAACTGGAGCACCCGGAGGAAACCCACGCGGTCATTGGGAGAACGTGTGACGTCCATACCAAGTTGTGATTGAACCAAGTTTTGTTGAGAGGTACAGCTTGGAGACAGGCCCTTCGGCCCACCAAGTTACGCCGACCAGTAATCGGAAACAGGGATGTAAATGCTAAGTCTTTATAAGGTGCTGGTCAGACTGCATTTGGAGTATTGTGAGAAGTTTTGGCCCCATATCTGAGGAAGGCGCTAGCGCTGGAGTGGGTCCAGAGGAGGTTTACGAGAATTACCACAAAAATTATTGAGTTAACATAATGATGAGCGTTTCATGGCACTGGGCCTGTACTTGCTAGAGTTTTAGAAGGATGAGGGAAGGGAGACCTCATTTAAACTTATCGAATAGTGAAAGGCCTGGATTGAGTGGAAACGGGGATGGTGTTTCCACTAATGAGAGAGCGCCATAGCCTCAGAATAAAAGGACGTACCTTTAGAAAGGAGATGAGTAGGAATGTCTTTAGTCAGAGAGTGATGAATCTGTGGAATTAATTGCCACAGAAAGCTGTGGAGGCCAGGTTAATGGATATTTTCAAGGCAGTGATTGATAGATACTTGATTAGTATGGGTGTCAGGGGGTATGGGGAGAAAGCAGGAGAATGGAGTTGAGAGGGAAAGATAGATCAGCCATGATTGAATGGCGGAGTAGACTTGATTGGGCCGAATGGCCTAATTCTACTCCTATCACAGATGAAACACCCATACATTAGTTCTATCCTATACTGCAAGGACAACTTCCAGTAGCCAATTAACCTACAAACCTGCACGTATTTGGAGTGTGGGAGGAAACCGGAGAACCCGGAGAAAACCCAAGCGGTCTCAGAGTGAAAGTGTAAACTCCATAGAGGCAGCACTTGTGGTCAGGACAGGCCAAGTGTAGTTGGGTATAGGCAATAGAAGCAGATCCTGACAAATTAAGTTCTGAGTCATTCGTAACTGTCACTGTATGTCATGTTGTTACTTGTGGGTGGAGCACCAAGGCAAATTCCTTGTAGGTGAATACTTGGCCAATAAACTTACTCGCTTAATGACTTTTCCCCACTGATAATGAGGACTTGAATAAACAGTTCCTTGTGTTCTCTCTCCTTGCACAGATAAATATGAAGGAGGCGGGAGCATGCCTTCGGGATCAGATGCAGTGCATGATGCAGGCTCTGCAGGACTTGAAGCAGATCCACAACATCAGCAGCTTGAGCCTGAGGGAAGAGGAGGGACGGAGACCCCTACCCCCTCCCAAGGGGAGGACCACGCACAGCTTCACCTCCGATATCTCAGAATCGGACACGTACGACTCTGCCTGCTGCCTGGCATCTCCCAGGAGCGAGGAGGAAGGGAGCCCTTCAGTATTTGCATCAAACTCCAGTGACAGGAGCTTGGAGTTCGACTCGGGCTATTCGGAGGCCTCTGGGCCAACACTGACGAAGGCCGCCCGCGTTGGAAGCTCACCTTGCCTGAGAGAAAACAGACTTCCCCCTGTTGGGATTTTGAGAAACAAGATTGGCCTTGGGCCAAACAAAAAAATAAGACCCAAGTCTACCTCCGATGTTTACTCAGAACGGTCCACTTGGAAGATATTTGACTATGGGGATCCCAATGACTGGACAGTGAACTTGCTCTCCCAGAGCAGGAACAGGCAGCCCCTAGTACTGGGAGACAATTGCTTTGCCGATCTGGTGGAAAACTGGATGGATCTACCGGAGGAGGCGGACGAGATGATGGAACCAAGGGGAAAGGATCACTCCAACAGATGGCTTGGGAAGCCTCACGAGTTCATCCTCAACATCTCGGGAAATGTCAGGCGCAAACTGGCCAACATCTCCAGATCTGATAGGTCAAAGAGCGCGGATCCAAAGCACCAAAGCAGCAGAGACAACAGCCATGCACACATGCAATCAAAGAGACTCTCTTGTCCGACAAATTTGGCTAATTATATGCCAAAGCTCTCTTATCTCCACCGTTCTCACTCTAGTCTACCCCAGACACATGAAGCATCAACAGACTTTGATAAATTCATTGCTTTGATGAAAAGCAGAAGTCGGAAGCCAATTATTTGCAAGGACACAATTAGTTATGTGTAGAATAAACAAAACGGACATTGAAGCTAATGCTTGCAATATGAGGCAGTCATTAATCCCATTTTTTATATCTCTTTTTTGATATAAGCCAAAATGTATAAACCCATTTAGTTTGTGTCCACCATACATTTTTATATTTTATACATTGTCTTAAAATAAACACGAAGAATTATTTTAAGATTTTGTTTGACAGAAGCTTGTTTATTTGCGTATTATGTTCCAGCAGAGATAAAGAGTGACAATATATAACCCTTTCTGTAGGTATTTATCTTCATTACTATTTTATGGAGCATCTCCTCCAAGCGAGATTTACAATTTGATCCACAGCAGAGCCGCAGTCTTACACAAACATAATTGATTTTCCATTTTGTAAACAAGTAGAACATTACGAAACACAACTATTTCAATTAGCTGTAGGTTCCCACAACCTCGTAGACAATTATTTAAAGTATAGGTTTTAAGTAAAGGATGTGTGGAGATTGCTGTTATCAATTAAGACACAAACAATTCTAGTTGATGCAGGAGTTATTAAATGGAGGGCTTTCTTGATAAGAAAGAATGGTAGTTTCAAAAAGGGTACAAACCAGCTAATAGTTTTATCAATGCCTGTGGAATTATGTAGACAGCAGGAACAACAGTTCTAGTTGACAGAAAAAGACACAAAGTGTTGGAGTAACAGTGGGTCAGCCAGCATCTCTGGAGAACATGGATAGGTGACGTTTCAGGTTTTGGACTGAATATCCATATCCATATTCTCCAGAGATGTTGCCTGACCTGCTGAAATCTTCCAGTACTTTGTGTCTTGCCAGTGGAATTATGTTAGTCACACCTTGCTAATTGAGCAGGGTAGGGTTAAATAAGGTACCCAATGATATTGCACATTTAATTCAAAATCTAGTCTACAACTTCATGGATATATCCAATATTGCATAGTGTTTAATCAAATGTATTTCTCACTCAGTAAAGGTGATGGATGTACTTACAGTGTAAGGCGATCAAAAATGAAAAGTATAGTTCTGGATTAGTGACACAGAGGCTGCAGAGTGTGTTCACATTATTGATCAGAACTATAATTGTCAGAGATGGCAACGAACGAGGTGAAAAACATTTGTGCCCTCACGAATATCTGCACTCACTCTTCACCCAAGCAGTACAGGACCATGTGATTTATCACAGTAATTTATAAAGAGCTTTTCCATTCTCCATTACATTCTTCATATTCAATTCAACATTTTCAGTCTCATACTTCACATTACGTTCATACTTTCAAAGGGTCTATTTATTTCTATTTAAAGTCCATCAGGTGAGTGAAGAAAGCCCTCTCCTGGCATGAGTCCCAAGCTCCAAATCTGACATGAATGCACATGATTACTTTTTTTTGTTTGCTGACATTTTCAGATATTGACATTTTCATGATTACATTTCAACCATCTTATCTGCCAAGATGAAGTGTGTGATTAGTGAGTAAAATGTAGCCTTAAGATTTCTCTCTCAACTTGCTTCTGTTTCCTTATGATATGGAAGGAGGCCCATAACTCCACCCCAATTATACCACCCACCCACCCACCCGCACTAGTGGTGGTTTACAGTGGGCAATTAGTCCACTGCCCAGCATATTTTTGGATCTTGGGAGTAAACTGCTGCATCTATAGGAACTCGTGCAGTCATGGGAAGAACATGCAAACTCCATACAGTCAGCACCTGAAGTCATGATAGAACTTGGCTCACTGCAGCGCTTGCTCCTGCATTTTTAGTCAGTGCATTTGCATTCAAAGCCTTTACACTTACATTGAAATTTGTGCTCACCAAGTGTCTGCGTTGAATATATTGCACGTCCTATCCCGACATCAAGTATTCTTAAGTATAGCAATTTCTAGGTTAAATCTATGATATAACCATATAACAATTACAGCACGGAAACAGGCCCTTCCAGTCCGTGCCGACCATTTATTTTCTCCTAGTCCCATCTGCCTGCACTCAGACCATACCCCTCCATTCCCTTCCCGTCCATATACCTATCCACTTGACATTCTGACGGAGTGGGGGCTTATGTTCTGACAATGTGGTGACACAATGGCACAGCTGTTGGAACTGCTGCCTCACAGCGCCAAAGACTTCAGGGTTTGCACCTTCTCCCTGTGAACGCTTGGGTTTCCTCCGGGTGCTCCGGTCTCCCTCATCCTCCCAAAGAGGTGAGGGTTTGTAGGATAATTGGCCCAAGTGTGTAGGGAGTGGATACGAAAATGGAATAAAGTTAAACTAGTGTGAACGGATGATCTATGATTGCCGTAGACTCGGTGGGCTGACGGCCCTGTTTCCATGCTGTATCGTTCAAGTAATCAATCCGTCAAAATGTGACGTCTGCACAAGGGCTATTGGGGGGCAGATTTATGAAAGTGAGAATGACAACTTAGGCCAATCATTACTGAGCTTCGGGAAAGCATTGTGTAGTAAATTAATTCATGGTGCAGCACTGATTTGCAGCTTGTCTCATTCATACCACGAAGGATCTTCACCACGACAAGACTGACAGATGTGGAAGAAATATTTATCCTCTCAGTCTGTGTTAGACTCAGACGCAGACCCTGAGATGAAAGGATAATGCAGTCCAAGATAACTTGATCGTGGTTAATTTAAAAGCAGGTTGCCACAAGTGTGAAAGACAGAATCTCTGTCCACTATCTGCACTTCAGTGTCATGTTTCAATTATCTTTAAGATGTTTGCAGATGAAAGCAAAGACATAAACCATTAGCCAGAGAGCTTCATTGCATTAGAAAAAAAATGTGCTCTATGAGTCATAGTTGAATTTCTTAATAAATGTAATATTTTTTAAGAGGATAAAGTGAATAGGATAGTTGCCTTCAAAAAGGAAAAGAATATTAACACACTAATGGGGCAATTTTACAGAGACCAACATGTTTTTGGGATCTGGGAGGAAACTGGAGCACCCAGAGGAAATCCACACAGTCACAGGGAGAACGTGCAAACTCCACACATAGATAGCACCCGAGACCAGGATTGAATCCGGGTCTCTGGGCGCTTCTTGCAACTCTGCTGGATGCACCCTGAGAAGACAGAGAATCAATGCGCATGCAGATAGCAGTACAAGGCTTAGTGGTGACTTGGGAGGACGGCAGGAGGTTGCGTGAATGGGGGAGTGGATGGAGTGGTCTCATTCTGCCACAGGTTCACCGGATCCAGTAGCAAACGGGGGGATAGCCAAACTCTTCTTCTTCTTCTCCAATGTTTTTACCACTGCAGTCGATCACAAATCTCAGGAGCTTCTCATGTTCCTCAATCGCCTTTCCACGGATCTTTGCCACAATTTCTGAGATTCTGAAGCAAAAGCAACAATTATTAATAGTTCATTTTAGTTTCATTTCGAGACTTTGTTTAGATATACAGCATAGAAATGGGCCCTTCGGCCCACCGAGCCCCTGCAGACCATCAACTACCCATTCACACTCGTTCTACATTACCTCACTTTTGCACTGCCTTATATGGTATAAGGTAAGCCTTGATACCTTAACCCTTTGGACACTAAACTTTGAATGATTAAAAGAGGCAGCGTGGAAACACGCCCTTCAGCCCAGCAAGTCCACGGCATCGATCAGCCATTCACACTAGTTCTATGTTATCCCACTTTACATTCCCTTCACACTAGGGGCAATTTGCAGTGGCCAATTAACCTACAAACCCGCACATCATAGGGGCATGGGAGGAAACCAGGGCACCTGAAGGAATCCCATGTGATCAGGGCTATCGCTCAGGTCAAGAGGCAGATGAACCCGGGTCCTGAGAAGAGTAAGGATCAAAGGTTTATACAACCTACATCTGCAATGAGTGATAGTCATAGGGCCACACAGTGGGGAAACAGGCCCTTCGGCCCAATGTGCCCATGCTGACCAACATGTCCCATCTACACTAGTTCCACCTGCCTGTGTTTGGCCCATATCCCTCTAAACCTTTCCTACCCATGTATCTGTCCAAATGTTTCTTAAACTTTCATTAGTTGATAGGTTATAGGAGCAGAATTAGGCCATTTGGCCCATCAATATCGTACAATCATGACAGATCTATCTTTCCCTCTCAAACCCCATTCTCCTTCCTTCTACCCAATACCCCTGACACCCGCCACTCAACAACAATCTGTCAATCTCTGCCTTAAGAGTATCCATTGACTTGGCCTCTACAGCCATCTGTGTGGCAATGAATTCCACAGATTCATCACCCATCTCAATACCTGTCTCAACTACTTCTTCCGACATGTCGTTCCGTACATCTATCGCTCTTTGTGTAAAAAGTTGCCCCCCAGGTTACCCTTAAATCTTTCCCCCCTCACATTAAACCTATGGCTTTTGGTACTCGATTCTCCCACTCTGGGTATAAGACTGCATTGACCCTACCTATTCCAGACTCTTATCTATTCTAACATACCTAGTGAAGGCAAGCTAATGTAGCTAATGTAGCTAATGTAGCAAAGCATTGAGGAGGAACAATTGATGTCAAAATAGCAGATTGGAAATCTATACCACCATGTGATCATGTAAAATTGGAGATAAATTGTTCTGATTTTCTTTATTTATTTTATAGTCGACGGACATAAACTAAGGAGAGGCTGGGGAGATGGATTATTGATTCACAAACACTCCATGCAAGAATCAAGACAATTTAATTCTCTCCTTACAGATTTGTCGGAGAATTTAATAAAACTCTGACCAGCAGGAACAGAATAAAGTGTTAACAATGGTTCTCTGACATTCTACACTGTAGATCCACATTTGCAAACCCCTGTCCGTGCACACTGAAAGTGAAAATGAACTTGCTGAACTTCAGTGAGACTGGAGAATGTCTCACAGGGCCCACAGACACACACCCGAACTGTAGCAGGGTTCTGCTGTGGTCTGGTGTATGTGATAATTTCAAGAGATCCTCTGCTTTATTTTTAAAGCTGTAGGAAATGTCCTGGAGCTGTATCGGAGAGGAAATAGCCGCAGGCGGATGTTTACTTCATCAGTCAACCTGCAGCTAAGACTTTACATCCTTCAGCTGCTGGCTCAGAGGGCAACCTCCAGCCTCTGCAACCACACACATGAGCTGAAATGCAAGGTTCCTCCACCAGTTACAACAAGCAATACAAATCCCAGGCAGTGAAAATTAACTTGCTGATCTTCAACGGGGCAGGAAAATCAGCAAGTTTGTTTTCGGAAGACTCCTTAAGGCAGCAGCCGAGGTTTGTGCACCTCAGCTCACTCGCTCCCTACTTGGTTTAAGGACGACTTCTTCGCTTCAGGAGGGTGGGAGGGGGAGCGGAGACTTGAAGGATTTGAGAGTGCCACTCATTCACTGGAAGTGGGAGGGAATCAGAAAATCTTCGACCCAATCTCCTTTATACCAACCAACTAACTAACCAACCAACTAACCAACCAACCAACTAACTAACTAACTAACTAGCCAACTAACTAACTAAGAAATTAAAACTTACAATGCTTAGTAAAGTTCATAACAAAACATGTTTAAATAGTTGGCAGACAAAAATGCTGGGGACACTCAGCGGGTGAGGTAGCATCTATGGAGCGAAGGAAATAGGCAACGTTTCGGGCCGAAACCCTGCTTCAGACTTAAATAGTTGTTTCTCATGCCACTATAGTTAGTAAATATGCTATTATATAATTTATATTCATTAATGCTCTCATTTACCGTATGCATTAAACAAGGTTTCACTAAATTAAGTAAACCACACGGCAATGAAATGGAGGTAATGATTCATTTCTCGCTTGAGATAATCTAATTATTATTACATCCACATTGAGATACTTGGAACCATTAATTCCATCATTAAGAAGCAAAACAATCATTTACTTTTTTTCCCTGAACATTATGGAGGGACTTCAGGGTGAAGGTCTGGGTTTAATTTAACTGGCAATCACTTGACTCTAAGCAGAGGCCAGTTAGTAATCAATAACCTTGTGAATTTCTAGCGGAAGGGGACCTTCACATACAAGGACATCTGTTACTTTGTTTGTAGAGGTGAATTGTGGCAGCTCCCACCACAATGCCTATAGTCCTTTACTAAAGTAATTCCAAGCAGTTTGCTGCACAGACGATGCTGAGAGGCATAATCTTGTGATCAACGCAATTGCGTGTAATCACAGAGCCCTTTAAATGATGACGTCCAAGATTTATTGCCCTCTTTCTTTAAACAGAAACCAGGTGGGGTCCTGTGCCTCCCTACTAACCATTGAGCAAGTTGAAAGTGAACACACTTGTTCTTCATTAGAGGCTTTTCATATCATCGGAGTATTGCGAAAATCCTCAAGAAGATTATTAATTTAGATACATAAAACAGTACCGGAAGATTGTCAAGTTAGTCTTTAAGTCTGCATAAGGATACACTTTATTCACTTATACACAGCACTTGTAATATATGCAAAAGGACTTTCACTCTGCAGTTGGACATGTGACAAATGAAGCAGCATTGAACCATTGAACGATAGAATGGCTAAAACATATAGTCATAGAGTCACATAGTCATGGAGTCATGTAGCACTTAAACAGGCCCAACTCATCCATGCCGACCGAGGTGCCCTATCTAAGCTAGTCCCAGCTGCCCATTTCTGGCCATCATCCCTCTAAACCTTTCTTATCCATGTACCTGTCCATGTGTCCTTTAAATCTGGTTTAAAGTTCCTGCCTCAACTATCTCCTCTGGCAGCTTGTTCCATATACCCATCACCTTCTGAGTGAAAATGTTGTTCCTCAAGTTTCTATTTAATCTTTCCCCTCTCACCTTAAACCTATCTTGATTCCCCTACCCTGGGTGAAAGACTGCATTCACACAATCTATTCCCTTAATGATTTTATGCATAGCTATAAGGTTACTTCTCTGCCTCCTGCACTCCAAGGAAAAACATTCTAGCCTTCCCATACCATGAAACTGATACGCTATAATGCTGAGAACTATATTCTGCACACTGTATCTTTCTCTTCGCTCCACTTGACTTTGGCTTGATTGTTTTTATGTATAGTATTAGCTCAGGCCCTTGGTAATACGAATATCACTGTACCTTAAATGGTGCAAGTGACAATAAAAGACCTTTGAAACCTTAGAGTCCTGGCAATATCCTAGTCAATCTTCTTTGCACACTTTCCAGCTGAATGGCATCCTTCCTGGAGCAAGGTGACCAAAACTGAATACAATATCCCCAATGAGGCATCACCAATGTTGTGAACAACTGTTAATTAGCTTCTGTAGATTGTCCCGAGTGTGTACGACACAGCTCGTGTATGGTTGGTCGGTGCGGACTCGGTGGGCCGAAGGGCCTGCTTCCACACTATATCTCTAAACTAAATTAAGCCAAAGTAGGCCAGAGTGCAGAGACTGTAAAAACATAAAACAGTACTCTGCCTTAATTATGTTTGAAAACATGTTTCCTTTCCTACTCCCTGCCCAGTCTTTAAAATGGGTTCTTAAGGGCCATGGAGCATCCTGAGATTGTGAAAGGCGCTGGATAAACACAAGACTTTCTTGTTAATGAAGGAAGTACAACAAGAAAGCTTTGTGATTAGTGAGGGTGTCAGGGGTTATGGAGAGAATGGGGTTGAGAGGGAAAGATGGATCAGCCATGATTGAATGGCGGAGTAGACTTGATGGGCTGAATGGCTTAATTCTTGCCCTATGGCTTATGAACTAATGGATTATTTTGAAAGCGTCTTTACACACTATCCAGAGTTGAGACGCAGTAGTAAACTCCAGCTCATCGCCTACAGTCAGAAGTTACTTCCATTTCAGTCTTTGTGATCATATCTTTCAGTTCCTTGACAGCTGTGGAGGCCAAGTCATCAAGTATTTCAAAGGTGAAGATTGCCAGATTCTTGATTAGTAAGGGCATCAAGGGTTATGTGGGGAATGACTTATGAACTAATGAACTTATGAACAGGTACTCACCTCTGTGCTAATCGCTCCTTTAGTATTTTCGAATCTTGGTGACTAGCATACACCATACAGGTCCCACATATAATCAGGATAAGCTCCAGACTATGCTTCATCTGCAGAACCACAAAGAGAACAGGTCGAGAGAATTATTCTTCAGAGAAGAAGACAGGGAGGAAACTGAGGAGGAGTTTTCCAATCTCTCCATCCCTGCAGCATGTGTGGGATCACAGCATTCATTGTGTTTTGTGCGAGGGAAAAATCCCAAACCTTGTGAATTACAATTTAATTTTCTGCAAAGAAGGAGCAGTTTCCATCTACAGGCACCTCGCGTTTTATACCCGGGTTACGTTCTTGCAAAGCAGCACGTACTTTAAGAACCATATTTAGTTTTAGTTTAGAGACACAGGCCCTTCGTCCCACCGAGTCTGCACCGACCAGCGATCCCCACACATTAACACAATCACACACACACTAGGGACAATTTACATTTATACCAAGCCAATTAACCTACAAACCTGTAAGTGTGGGAGGAAAGCGAAGATCTCGGATAATACCCACGCGGTCACGGGGAGAACGTACAAACTCCGTACAGACAGCGCCCGTAATCAGGATTGAACCCAGATCTCCGGCGCTGCAAGCACTATAAGGCAACAACTCTACAGCTGTGCCAACGTATCTGAGGAAGGATGTGCTGGCTCTGGAGAGGGTCCAGAGGAGGTTTACAAGAATGATCCCAGGATTGAGTCCGTTAGCCTATGATGAGTGTTTGCCGGCACTGGGCTGGAGTTTAGAAAAATGAGGGGGGAACTCATTGAAACATAAAGAATAGTGAAAAACTTGGATAGAGTGGATGTGGAGAGGATGTTTGCACTACTGGGAGAGTCTAGGACTAGAGGTCATAGCCTCAGAATTAAAGGGTGTTCTTTTCGGAAGGAGATGAGGAGAAATGTCTTTAGTCAGGGGGTAGTGAACCTGTGGAATTCTTTGCCCCAGAAGGCTGTGGAGGCCAAGTCAGTGGATATTTTGAAGGCAGAGATTGATAGATTCTTGATTAATACGGGTGTCAGAGGTTTTGGGGAGAAGGCAGGAGAATGCGGTTACGAGGGAGAGATAGATAGCCATGATTGAATGGCGGAATAGACTTGATCGGCCAAATGGCCTAATTCTGCTCCTATCACTTATGATATGATCTTATTTGAGCGCGTTAATACAAAAATTAGGTTTTGATATTTTTTGCAGAGATACAGCGTGGAAAAAGACCCTTTGGCCCACCGAGTCCGCGCCTTCCCATGATCACCCACACACTCGTTCTATTCCACACACTAGGGGCAATATTAAAGAAGCCAATTAACCTACAAACCTGCACATCTTTGGAGTGTGGGAGGAAACCAGAACACCCTGAGATAACCAAGGAGAACGGGGGTCACAGGGAGAACGGACAAACTCCATACAGACAGCACCCGTAGTCAGGATCGAACCCTGGTCTCTGGCGCTGTGAGGCAGCAACTCTACTGCAACGCCACTGTGCCACATATTATTTAAACAAGCACATTATTTGAAAAAGACACGTATAAAGCAAGAGTTACCTGCACTCATAGAACCATAGAGCGCGTGCGCACCTTGTCCATGCCAAACTGGGCTGGTCCAATTTGCCTGCATTTGGCCCATACCCCATTGAAGTACTGTTGGTCTTTAAATAAAAGCTTGAGGGGGGAGGAGGGAAGTTCTTTTCAAAGCGCCACACCTGGCATGAACAGATTTGTGCATTTCAATACAAATTTAATAATTATTTAGTCAGTTGTGGCAACTCCAGATGATAATTCTTTGATCTGTAAATTACCAAAAACCCAAAGAAAGCACTTTACAGGCTTCAAGGCTTTTTTTGTGTGTTTCTTGACTCCAGGGCTTGTTTTCCTCGATAAAACAGAACCACTAACAACATTCTGTCATCATTTAAAGCCTCTCTCATCCACTAATGGTGGAGACGGGGAATTATAAAGGGCACAGCGGTCCAGTTCAGATGTAGCAGCTTAGTGGCGTGTTCACACTTGTAACAAGCAGCTCAATGTCAGTTTAGATCCTGGCCTGACAGCAATCTGCTGAGGTTCACCCACTTTGTTAGAGCACTAGGGGTGGCATGGTGGCCCAGTAGCAGAGTTGCTGCCTTACAGCGCCAGATGCCTGGACTCCATCCTGACTATGGGTACTTGTCTGTGTGGAGTTTGTACGTTCTCCCCGTGACCTGCGTGGGTTTTCTCCAGGTGCTCCATTCCAAAGACGTACAGACTTGTCGGCTAATTGGCTTAGTCTAATTGTAAATTGTCCCCAGTGTGTGGAGGATAATGTTAGTGTGCGGGGATCGCTGGTCGGCGTGGACTCGGTGGGGTGAATGGCCTGTTTCCGCGCTGTATCTCTAAACTAAACTTGCCCCCACTAACATCACATGAATGATGCCAGCCAAATTGTTACTCCAGACCAAACTATTTTTTCCAGACACTCTGATAAAAGTGGGTTGAAAGATTCCGTTGGCCTCGTCATCTGCATTGAAGTAGCTTAGTTTTGCTCTTGTTCATGTTTCACAACTGGTTGACTTTACCTGGGAAAAGATCACATATGGATAGTCTTTGCTTTGCTCCTTGCCTTTACCCTGATTTAAATAAAAATTCTACCATTGCTATTCTTTGCAAACGTAAATAGACAAGGCCTGTTTCGCAAGAGTGTTAAGCGTTGAAACATCAAGTGTTTTATTATCATATGTCCCCGACAGAACAATTACATTCTTACTTGCAGCGGCAACAAACAATAATAGTGCGAAAAGGCAAAAATGTGCCCATGCCTATGCAATTCTGAGCTTATTTGGAGGTTATATTGTTTAATAGCTTGGTGGCTGTAGGGTAGAAGCTGCTCCTTTCAGGAGTGAAATGAGAGTGTGGCCAGGGTAGTGTGGGTCTCTGATGATGCTGGCTGCCTTTCTTAGGCAGAAGCTCTTGCAGATCCCTTCGATGGTGGGGAGGTAAGTACCCATGATGATCTGGCTGTCCTCACCACTTTGTGCAGTCCTCTTCTCTCCTGGGTGGTCAATTTGCCGAACCAGGCCATGATACATTTCAATCCTGGTTCGCCTGAGATACCAATCAGATCACTGGCACAGCGGGAAGTTTGCCAAAGTAACAGCCACTGCAAATAAATGCACACCAGCAAAATGCTAGTGCAGCCCTGGGCAGGTTGTGTTATTGGCCACACTATCTGTGTCGCTCTAACAAGTATTACTCTGCTCTGCAACAAATGCTACCATTGAACCTGAGATGACCTGTCAGTCCATCAGGTGCCAGAAAAAGCTCCACTTACTAGTTTATTAGGTTCCCCAATAAGTCGTCTTGATGGTCTATTTATTTTTCCATCTTCTGTCTCCTAACTCTTTACCTCTGTGGTGTCACAACAATCCTGCCTCGGCTTATAAGGTAAACCTTGTTACTTTAACCCTGCGGGCGCTGAAATTTGATTGATGAAAAGATGCAGCATGGTAACAGGCCCTTCGGCCCAACGAATCCACGCCGACCATCGATCACCCGTTCACACTAGCCCTTTTTTTATGCCACTTTTGCATTCATTCTCTACACACTGTAGATCAGTTGGCCTGATCCATGTCATGTTTTACTGCATATTGCTGTGTACTCAAACAGTCATCTGGTTGTGTGTCCCATATTATCTAGTCTGTCAGTCCAGCCTCTAGTTAGATTCGTTGCTGAGCTTGAGCTGACAACACCCATGTATTTGAGCTCTGCGTGTTTACTATAATAAAAAACTTATACTTATGTATGGATTCTGAGTTATTACACATGTTTATACACACCCTGGGGCAATTTACAGAGGCCAATTAATCTTTAAACCCGCATGTCTTTGGGATGTGGGAAGAAGCCGGAACACCCAGAGGAAACCCACATGGGCACAAGGAGAATGTGGACAGCACCCGAGGTCAGGATCGAACCTGGGTCTCTGGCGCAGTGAGGCAGCGGTTCTACCAGCTGCGCCACTGTGTCGCCCTTTACTGTTTGTGGTTCATGGCAGATTTGACTAGGCTTCCTGTTAATGAGTACTCAGTGGGAATGGCATCAGTAATGACGTCACAAGCAGTGCAAAAATCCTACGTTCACCCCTACAAATGAAGTGGGAGTGGGAAGCGGACATAACACACACACACACACACAGAACCCACCAGGAAGGGCAGGGAGCCTGCAACGGCGGTCAGGATGAGCAAGGCTGATCACCTCTTCACGGCAGTAGGTGGTCCTCGGCGTGCCGCAGCCATACCAGACAGCTGGCCTGGCTCACCCGCCAGGTGAGAGTCGGACGGGGGGGACGGTAAGCAGACCAGCAGCAGGAGGGGAGTGCACAACCTCAATGGGGGAGTGGGCCGCTGGAGGCCCTGCAACAGCCTGGGGCTCGGTGGACCTGGCGCCACCATGAGGCCGAACACGTGGCCCAGACACGGCCTACAGCAGTGGAGCAGCGGCGGAGGACACCGTGGCTACGCTTGGCCAGGCCAACCCTGCAACACTGCCAGGGCAACGGGCCTTCATGGTCAGGTCAAGGACCCTGCACTTACAACAACTGGGACTTGAAAATTTGGCCAAAAGCTGATGGCTTTGTATATTGTCTCAGTGTACTGCTGCTGTACACTTGTACTGTGTCTGAGATGCTTATCTCAGAGGCATCTAAGTGCTAATGTATGGTGATACTTATACTGAATTGTATTTCACTGTACTGTGGTACATGTGACAAATAAAATGCCATTGAAACGCCCAGCAGAGAAACAGACCATGTAGCTCAAATGGTCTTTAACAATGTTCGTACATTCATCTTCCACCTGAAATGCTTTACGAAAAATGTGACGATTGGGAGGAGAGTATATTTGGGTTGTAATTGAAATGTGTAGGGTTAAAACAAAGATATGGTGTGCCGGAGGAGGTCTATTTGAGCAGGTTGGCATTGGGGAAGAGGTACTACAATGATAGAATGGTTCTCAGTTTATATTTATATCAGGTGCCCAGGCCATGTGACTCTCCGCGTGCTGGTCCCAGAAGTGGATCTCATTACGATCGCTCCACTGGTTTACAGGGCTTTATCCTGCACTAAACATTGTCCCTTTACCTTGTATCTGCACACTGTGGACGGCTTGATTGTAATCATGTATAGTCTTTTCGCTGACTGGATAGCACGCAACGGGAAAGCTTTTCACTGCACCTCGGTACACGTGACATTAAACTAAACTAAATTAAATTAAAATAAACTAATCTATCATTCACTCTCACTCGGTCTCTTTTATTTTTAAATACATAGTTAGACCCATCATATACTATTTTAATTTAGATGGGCTTCTCATAGTATAAACACTTTTCTTTATTTTTCTTGATTCAATCTACGCGCATTATTAAGGGCACTGGGTGCCTGTAGTTCTCTCTCTCTCTCTCTATCCATGTACATTAGCCCACACTGCCAAGCTCAAGATAATAAAACAAAGAAATTAACACAGACATTCGAATCACCTTAAAATAATCCAGGAATTCTGCCAGTGTCATCTCATCGCCATTAGGTTTGATGGCGTTCACGTCAATACGATCCCACAGCGTCCATTCATTGTCGAGGTACTGCAAGATTGAAAAGAGGAAGTTACTCTCTGTATCACTGCCTAGTTTTTTAGAGTCTAGTTTAATTTAGTTTATTGTCATGGGTACCAAGGTACACATGAAAACCATGCTATTGTTGTGTGCTATCCACAGCTTACAGATACAGGATAAAAGGAGTAATGTTTAGCACAAGATAGTACAGTAAAGTCCAATAAAATATAGTTTGAGGGTTTCTAATGAGCTAGATAGCAGGTCACAACTGCCCTCTAGTTGTTGGGAGGATGGTTCAATTGCCTGATCACACGGGAGAAGAAACTGTCCCTGAATCTGGATGTCTGTGTTTCTGTCCTTCTTGCCTGATGGGAGAGGGGTGAGTCTGGTCCTTGGTTATGCTGGTGCCCTTGCCGAGGCAGCGTGAAGTGCATATGGAGTCAAAGGAAGGGAGGTTGGTTTGTGTGATGGTCTGGGTTACGTCCACAACTCTCTGCAATTTCTTGCGGTCTTGGATGGAGCTGTTACCAAACCGTGCTGTGATGCATCTCGATAAAATGCTTTGTAAATGGCGGGTGGGTTGTGTGCACAGTTACGTGTTAGGATGGGGGTGGGAACGAGATTTAGATTTTATAGATAAAGTGTGAAAACAGGCCCTTCAGCCCACCGA
The DNA here is from genome assembly GCA_963514005.1 of Raja brachyura. Next base: position 18,444,100 of record OY740796.1, on the reverse strand, counting down.
GTCCGTGCTGACCAGCGATCACCCAATACACTAACCTACACACTAAGGACAATTTACAATTTTACCAAAGCCAATTAACCTACAAACCTGTACGTCTTTGGAGTGTGGGAGGAAACCAGAGCGCCCAGAGAAAACCCACGTGGCCACAGAGAGAACGTATCAATTCCGTACAGACAGCACCCGTAGTCAGGATCGAACCTGGTTCTCTGGTTCTGTAAGGCAGCAGCTCTACCACTGCGCCACTGTGTTGCCCTTGAGATGGCTTCTAGTTTTCACCCTGTCTGTGCGTGTACTTTGGAGACGCATCCAGCAGTTGGTAATACAGATCAAGGGAAACATTGAACTCTTAATAGTTTATTGTTGAAAACATTTCTTCAACTTAATGTAATACAACGCAAGTTTACATTCCCGAGCAGATGTCTTTATTTACTTTTAACTGCCACATGTATGGTTCACCAGAGGATAGGTATCTTTGAAAGGCTTTTAAAGCATATTCATTTACAATGACAGAGTAAACAGTAACTGGAACACACGTCTCTGATAAACCCAGAATGAATCACCTCAGGATCAGCCTCCTGGGGTAATTTATTTGACTTTTGCCTCCTTAGTTAAGCCGTAATCAACTCCAAGTAAGTGAAGTGCTCTTTCGAGAGTGATCGGTTTGATTACAGCATTTTTGCATAGAGGGGTTTTAATTCAGTTCCCAGTCCCATATACCTTCACCAATGGAGCCGCCTTCATCAAAGTCTGTCTTCTGTTTTACCTGGATTGTCATCTAACCCAGGACAGTCTTAAGCTGCCAGTACCAAGAATGACGTACTCTGCATGGATAAACCCTGGGTAAGGGTTGTACAGTAGAGTTGCTGCCTTACAGTGCCTTGGTTCCTCGAGCACTTTGTATTTTGGTCTGGCTCAGTAAAGGGCCTGTCCCACCAGCATGCAACTCTATGCGATTAGCGCGACCTAACGTGGTCGCTTGAGCCGTCCGGTGTCGCGGGGCCGGTCCCACTTCGATCGCTGGAGCCGTGCGGAATTGTGCGGAGTTCGTCCCGACACCGCGCGGGGCTCCGAAAAACCGACTATGTCCAAAAATTCTGCGCGGCAACGGCTTGTCGGCTCGCAGTCGCCTCGACATTTACACACCGCCCCGACATCGTGCCTCCGTGAACCTATTTGTAAGTGCCTCCGTGACCCTCTATGTGTGTGGCTCCGTGGCCCTGTGTGTGTGTGTGCCTCGGTGCCCCTCTCTGTGTGCCCCTCTCTGTCCTGGCGAACTTACCTTGGACTTCGCTCCAAGTTCGCCTCACTTTGCGCCGCGTTGCGCCACTCACCCGACCTCCGCGCGGCCCCTACTGCCGGTTTGGTCGCGCTTGCCGCATGCAGGCGCATGCTGGTGGGAACGGCCCTGTACAGGGGATCACCCGACCTCCGCGCGGCCCCCGCTTCTAGTTTGATCGCGTTCATCGCATAGAGTTGCATGCTGGTGGGACAGGCCCTTAACGGGATCCAGAGAAACAGGTTTACTTGGTTGTAAAGTAACATCCAATTTCTCATGAAATTCTGTTACTCCAGAGCCAAACAGCGCACAATTGTCTCTACTTCTCTCCTTCCCCTCCATGTTAACTTGCTATCAGTACAATTATCCCTTCCTCCCACAACCTTTCTGCAGGATGAGAAAAATCGTTATTGAGATATATAAATCTCCAGGCTCCTATTAATGTCTCAGCCACTGTTATTTCATCTGTCTCTGTGCCACTATATATTTTTTTGCTGCTTGTCTGGCTGGGTTGATGCATCTTTTGCAAAAGGTTGGGTGGAGATTGGGAGTGGGAGTGGGGGGTGTGGGGGGGGGGGTGAGGATGGAGGCAGGGGAATGCTTCCTACAGCTGCTGCCACTACCTCCAGTCCATTTCCTGTCTCCATCAATCCACACTTGAAGTGGGGGAGGATGAGGGTGGTGGGAGCGGAAACACTGCCACAGTCTGATGCCCAGTCCACTACACTTAACACACCACAGCAACGTTAAGATTACTACAGGCCAGAACATCCAAATAACAGTGAGCAGGCCCTTAATGAGGAACAGACCTCAGCAGCAGCCTCTCTCTCTCCTTCTCCCTGCTCAAAGGTGAAACCTAGTCCATTTCACAATTCACAAATTAAATGCAAACCAGCTATAACTGTTCAACATCTTTGCTTTCTTTGAAGCGCATACACAGACCCACAAACAAACACACACACACAATTGAATCATTTGGTACTGAGCACAGACTGGGCCTATGCAAAATCAAATTATTTTTTCAGGGTTTGGTGGGGTTGGGGAGCGGTGATATTAACTGATAAACAGAACCTCCCAAAAGTTGAAAAGCTTGAAAGCAGTGTTTGGACTATCTAGGGGGAAGACGTAATTCTCCAAAGTAATGAGATCTCAACACCACCCCAACAGAAATATTCACCGTCATTACATAGGAACGAGTTATTTAAAGTAGGGAGAGCTTAACATCCCAAAGGAAACATTAAACACCTTCACAGAGAAGGACACAAAGTGCTGGAGTAATTGAGCAGGTTAGGCAGCATCTCTTGAGAACATGGACTGGCCACATTTCGGGTCAAGACCCTTCCTCATACTTCTCCAGGGATGCTGTCTGACCTGCTGAGTTACTCCAGCACTTTAATCCCTCTAGTTCTTGATTCCCCAACTCTGAAAATGTGTGTGTGTGTGCGTCCATAGGTATAACATGTCCTTGCACAGCAGGTAACTTCATTTCAGATCTTTGTCTCCTTGTGCCTATTCACCAGCATCCACAGTTTTTGTTTATACATTTTAACAGAAAAATTAATTAGTTTAGTTTAGAGATGCAGCATGAAAGCAGGCCCTTCAGCCCATCGAGCCCACACCGACCAGCAGTCATCCAAACACTAGTTCTATCCTATACATTAGGGACCATTTACAGAAGCCAATTAACCTACAAACTTACACGAGAACGTACAAACTCCGTACAGACAACACTGGGAGTCAAGATCGAACCCAGGAGGATGGCTCTGTAAGGCAGCAATTCTACTGCTGCGCCACTTTAAGGAGATCTTATTATCCCAAAAGGAAAATTACTCATCTTCACATAGAAATTCAGATTTTAGCGACGTTCATCGGGTCTGTTCATTTTCTGAAGCTGGGGAAGGGTCTCGACCTGAAACGCCACCTATGACTTTTCTCCAGAAATGCTGCCTGACCCGCTGAGTTACTCCAGCTTTTTTCTGCCCATCTCGGAAGCTAACGATGGATAATTGCTGGAGGAGTGTGTGGGGGCCATTGTAATAAAGTGCATTCATAACACTTGTCATTCGCAATTTAAGTTTTATCATGTTTAGAAAGCAATTGGTCTTTGACTCCTTTTATAAAAGGTGAAAGCCTGACATCTGAATTTGGTCCCAGCACGGACGGGAATCAGGAACTGTTCCTAATGAGCATCTGCCGTCCCAGAGGTTACAGTCCATTTCTTACGGGGGCTGCCCACCTCCCCTGTCACAGTTGCCCTCTCCTCCCCTCTAATCAATCACACCGGCAGCTTTAACATTGCACCCATTTGACCGCCGGTTAACGGGGTTTAACCTGCAATTGCTGCGAGCATTCCAAGGCTCACAATCAAAGTTCATTTTTTTTTAACCAAAAATGTATCTATTCATTGACAATACTAAATGATTCAAAACAAAACCCAACAGCATAGTACAAGTAAAACAAATATTCTTAAATAACTATTTCCCCCATCCTTATTGAGGATGCATTCCATCCCCCCCCCCCCCCCCTCCCCCACATCCGGAAATCACCCAGGGTGCCTGTGGCAGCGCTCCGTTACCACCCGGGCGTGGACGTAACCCCCGGAAAAGGGGCAGGCAGCCGGCTTGGGCAGAACCCTCTTGGCCAGGCCTAGGAGCAACCCAAGCAGGACGTCTTCAGCACCAGTCTCTCCCCCACGCACAGGGTGTCCAAAGATGAGGATGGTGGGTGTGAAGTGCATCCAGAAGGCAAGGAGCAGCCCCTTTAACAATCTAAGTTGCTTCCGCTGCTGGACATTGGGGGGCAGGGTGTGTGGAGACACCCCTCAAACAAGGGAAGGGATACCACCCCAGGGTGGCACCTGAGGCAAGGGTTATGAAACGTTACAAAATATAACGCTAACGAATGTATATATAGCCATGGAGAGTGTCGGAGGAATTTTGCACAGTTCTTATTTTGTAGGGCGGCGCGGTGGCGTGGTGGTAGAGTTGCTGCCTCACAGCGCCTGAGACCCAGGATCGATCCTGATTACCGGTGCGGTCTGTACGGAGTTTGTACGTTCTCCCTGTGACTGCGTGGGTTTTCTCTGGGAGTTCCGGTTTGCTCCCACACTCCAAAGACCTGCAGGTTTGTAGGTTAAGTGGCTTAGTTAAAATTGTAAAATTGTCCCTAGTGTGTAGGATAGTGCTGGTGGTACGAGGATCGCTAGTCGGTGCGGACTCGGTTGGCTGAAGGGCCTGTTTCCGCGCTGTATCTCTACACTGAACAAAACTACATATTTTTAATTCTGAATAAAGTTTATTTTGATTAGAATAAAAGGTCTTTGCCTGAGCCTTCGAATGACTGGGGATTAGTTTCAGGAACATGTCCAAACATGCGCATGGCTACACCCTACAGCAGCCACACACACACACACTGAACTCCGTTCTGGCAAAATATGAGCATGAGTGGACAAAACCTTTCTTTATTTTTGTTCTCGGTTAAGGATGGGTGCTTTCGTACAAGATGGTGTTTGAAACAAGTCTCCGGCTGGTCCACACAGGGGAAGCTCCTCAGAATGGGACGCAATGATTAAAATAATACTTCAGGAAACAAGTAACAATTCAGATGTGGGTGTGAGACTTCCCCAGGGAATTAGGGTCATAGAGTCATACAGTGTGGAAACAGGCCCTTCTGCCCAACTTGCCCACATCGACCAACATGTCCCATCTAAACTAATCCCACTTGCCTGCGTTTGCTAAACTTGTCCTATCCATGTACTGCTTCTTAAATGTTGCGATAGTCCCTGCCTCAATTACCTCGTCCGGCAGCTCGTTCCAAACACCCATCACCTTTTGTATGAAAAGGTTACCCCTCAGATTCCTATTAAATCTTTCCCCCTTCACCTTAAACCTATGCCCTCTGGTTCTTGATTCCCCTACTCTAGGCAAGAGACTCAGTGCGTTTACCTGATGTATTCCCCTCATGATTTTTATGCACCTCTACAAGATCAACTCTCATGCTCCTGCACTTCAGGGAATAGAGTCCCTGCCTGCTCAATCTATAACTCACACACTCTAGTCCTCGCAACCTCCGCGTAAAGTTTATCTGCACCCTTTCCAACTTGACAACATCTTTCCTATAACATGGTGCCCAGAACTGAACACAATACTCTAAATGCAGCCTCACCAACATCTTATATAACTGCACCATGACCACCCAACCTCTCTGCTCCCTTGCAGATTTGGGGCTTGGATAAGGCAAGCACAAATCCCTTAAAACACTTGCTCTGTGAAAGAACTCCCACTGTGATTGCAATAGAGCAGCTGATTAATCTGGAAAAACTATCCTTACGAAATTCTATTACTGAATGCATCCACATTCAGCTAAATCATTGCGATGCCCAGATATGTCATGCATTTGGGTACATTGCACCACACAGGCTTTAATTTCATTTTTGATAATTGAAAACAACTTTCAATTTCAGACCAAAGAATTTATAACATAGAACGGTACAATACAAGAACTGGGCAGCACGGTGGCGCAACGGTAGCGTTGCTGCCTTATAACAGCAGAGACCCGGGTTTGATCCTGAATACGTGTGCTGTTTGTATGGTGTTTGTGCATTCTTGTTTTGTTAAGGTGCACCACAGTTGCGTAACAGTAGAATTGTTTCTTTACAGCGCCAGAGACCTGGGTTCGATCCTGACTATGGGTGCTGGCTGTACAGAATTTGTACATTCTCCCTGTGACTGTGTGGGTTTTCCCTGGATGCTCTGGTTTCCTTCCACACTCCAAAGATGTGCAGGTTTCTAGGTTCAATGCCTTCTGTAAATTGTCCCTAGTGTGTATGATAGAACTAGTGCAAAGGGGGACAGCTGGTTGGCACGGACTCGGTGGGCCGAAGGGCCTGTTTCCGTGGTATCTCCAAAGTCTGAAGAACAGGCCCTTCAGCCCACAATGTCTGTGCTAAACACAATGCCAAGACCATCTACACATATCTGCACATAATCCGTATCCCTCCATTCCCTGTATATCCATATGCTTATCCAAAAGTCTTAAATGCCACTATCATTTCTGCCTCAACCACCTGAATTGCTACACTTCAGGGAACAGAGTCCCAGCCTGCTCAACCTCTCCCTATGGCTCTGACCCTCAAGTCCTGCCAACCTCCTTGTACATCTTCTCTGCACCCTTTCCAACTTGACGCCATCTTTCCTATAACATGGTGCTCAGAACTGAACACAATACTCTAAATGCAGCCTCACCGATGTCTTATACAACTGCAGCATGACCACCCAACGTCTATGCTCCCCTGCAGATATTGGGCTTGGATCAGGCAAACACAAATCACCTCAAAACCCTTACTCTGCGAAGGAACTCCTACTGTGATTATAATGGAACAGCTAGTTAATCTTAGAAAACAATTCTTACAAAATTATATTACTGAATGCCTCCACACTCTGTTAGCTAAAGTAATTGTGATGCCCAGATATGTCATGCATTTGAGTGCCTTGCACCACACAGGCTTCCATTTCATTTTCGATAATTGAAAATATCAGTGCGTTCCAGGCACTCAACACCCTTTGAATAAATTTACGTACTCTGCACTTCTCATTTTATCTTTGTCACTCTCACCTTAAATCTATGCTAACTGGTATTTGATTTATCCATCCTGGGAAAAAGGTTCCATCTCATAATTTTATATACTTCCACAAGAATTTCTTAGAACTTTTGACCACAAAAACCAACTTTGGGGACAGTGCCTGAATTTGCATTGGCACATCTCTACATTGTTCAAATGTGCAAATAAATAGTAGGGTAATCATTAGTTTCCTTTTAAATGACTCGAGTATATTGCATGGCGAGCAAGCCTCCAGCATTAACGTGCAACGTCACTGTTCCATTACTAGGGACAGTAATGTTAATGGTGAACTAACTAATTTCCGTATCCCAATTATGTTAGACTATATACTTTAGAGATACAGCATGGAAGCAGGCCCTTCGTCCCACCGAGTCCACACCGACTCGCGATCACCCCTTACACTAGCACTATCCTACACACAAGAGACAACTTACAATTTACAGAAGCCAATTAACCTACAAACCTGCACGTCTTTGGAATGTGGGCGGAAACCGGAGCACCCGGAGAATCCCCACGCAATCACAGGGAAAACGTACAAATTCCATACGGAAAACACCCGTAGTCAGTATTGATCCCGGGTCTCTGGCAGCTGCAAGGCAGCAACTCTACCGCTGCACCACTGTGCTGTTTACTCTTTTCTTTTTCCGGTGCGATCCTGACCACGGGTTCTGACGTATGGAGTTTGTATGTTCTCCTCGTGACCTGAGCGTGTTTTCTCCGAGAGCACCAGCTAAATGCAAATTGTTCCCGGTAGTGCTAGTGTACGGGGACCGCTGGTCGACATGGATTCGGTTGGCCCGAAGTGCCCGTTTCATTGCTATATCTCTTAAACTAAACTAAACTCAACTAAACACTGCTGACCAATTACTAGCCAGTAGTTTATACAATTTCCTGCCTATGACCTAAACAAATAAATACATGGGGTGTTTTAGAAAGGAAAGAGGAGTGTAATCTTCACACCATCATTTCACAGTACAGTAGTGCCAAATTAGGTTCTAATTAACATTGGCAGCAGAGCCTGACCCTGCTGGGAATCCAGTGGACATCCTAAGGTGACCCCCAGGGGTCAGAGTCCCAATAAACTCCTCTCACACGTCCCAGCGGCAAACCGGTTAATTAAGTCAAATTATAAACTGACTTACTTGAGGGTCGCCAAGAATTCAGGCACGGTGCCTTATGAAAGGGCTGCTTTCAACTGCCGAGTGGAGACAAAGACCACAGCACACAATTGAGATGCTCATTCAGAGCGAGAGGAAGCACGGGTTAATGTACCGGGCACAAATGCAGCATTTTGCACAAGACTTATATTATATTTTTCCCTTCAGCTTTTATCTGAACAAGTCATCTTGTTCTTCAGCCAGATACCCTGGGGGATTCTTTATCATGGCCACCCTGTGACCCCCTTGTGGCACTCTGGTGCGTCCTCTCTTCTGACTGCATTTACAAAGACCAAGCATTTACTCCAAAAAATTAAAGCGGTTGAAATAATCAAATGGCCAAACTCCCTCCCGAAATAAAATGAGTAAAGACGTTATAAGGTAGACAAAAATGCCGGAGAAACTCAGCGGGTGAAAATGAAATGAAATGCTACCTTTATTGCCAATCAGACCTTTCGGTCTGAACAAAATTCTGTGCCTGCAGTCATACATATAATAAAAATAGCAAAAACACACAATAAACACAAATTTAACATCCACCACAGTGAGTTCACCAGGCACCTCCTGACTGTGATGGAAGGCAAAAGTCTGAAGGGCCTGTCCCACCAGCATGCAACTCTATGCGATGAGCGCGACCTAACGTGGTCGCTTGAGCCGTCCGGCGTCGCGTGGCCGGTCCCACTTCGATCGCCAGAGCCGTGCGGAATTGTGCGGAGTTCGTCCCGACATCGTGCAGGGCTCCGAAAAACTGACTAAGTTTAAATATTCTGCGCGACAACGGCTTGTCGGCTCGCAGTCGCCTCGACGCATTACACACCATCTCGACGTCGTGCCTCCGTGACCCTCTCTGTATGTGCCTCCGTGACCCTCTATGTGTGTGGCTCCGTGGCCCTCTGTGTGTGTGCCTCTGTGCCCCTCTCTGTCCTGGCGATCTTACCTTAAGACTTCGCTCCAAGTTCGCCTCACTTTGCGCCGCGTTGCGCCACTCACCTGACCTCCGCGTGGCCCTCGCTGCCGGTTTGGTCGCGCTTGCCGCATGGCCCTGTACAGGGGATCACCCGACCTCCGCGCCGCCCCAGCTTCTAGTTTGATCGCGCTCATCGCATGGAGTCGGATGCTGGTGGGACAGGCCCTTTAAGGGCCTGTCCCACCAGCATGCAACTCTATGCGATTAGTACGACCTAACGTGGTCGCTTGAGCCGTCCGGCGTCGCGGGGCCGGTCCCACTTCGATCGCCGGAGCCGTGCGGAATTGTGCGGAGTTCGTCCCGACACCGCGCGGGGCTCCGAAAAACCGACTATGTCCAAAAATTCCGCGCGGCAACGGCTTGTCGGCTCGCAGTCGCCTCGACATTTACACACCGCCCGGACATCGTGCCTCCGTGAACCTATTTGTAAGTGCCTCCATGACCCTCTATGTGTGTGGCTCCATGGCCCTGTATGTGTGTGTGTCTCGGTGCCCCTCTCTGTGTGCCCCTCTAAGTCCTGGCGAACTTACCTTGGACTTGCTCCAAGTTCGCCTCGCTTTGCGCCGCATTGCGCCACTCACCCGACGTTCGCGCGGCCCCGACTGCCGGTTTGGTTGCGCTTGCCGCATGCAGGCGCATGCTGGTGGGAACGGCCCTGTACAGGGGATCACCCGACCTCCGTGCGGCCCCTGCTGCCGGTTTGATCGCGTTCATCGCATAGAGTTGCATGCTGGTGGGACAGGCCCTTTACTCTTTGTCTGAGGCAGCATCTATGGAGGGAAGGAAATAGGCAACGTTTCGGGTCGAAACCCTTCTTCAGACGTCTGAAGAAGGGTTTCAACCCGAAACTTTGCCTATTTCCTTCGCTCCATAGATACTGCCTCACCCGCTGAGTTACTCCAGCACTTTTGTCTACCTTCGATTTACCAGCATCTGCAGTTCCTTCTTAAACATAAAGACATTATAACATTTGCCTGAGATGGTGCAATACCAAATTAGATAAATTGTGACAGAAAAGACACAAAGTGCTGGAGTAATTGAGCTGGTCATGTCTTTGGAGTGTGGGAGGAAACCGAAGCACCCGGAGAAAATCCATGCGGTCACGGGGAGAACGTGTAAACTCCGTACAGACAGCACCCAGGGTCAGGAGCAAACCCGGGCAACCTCTCTGTAATGGGATCGTAAGAAGAATAAACATTGATTTGTTGAGGAATAATGTACTTGATGTAGATTAAGTTGGTGTGGACTGAGTTGGCCCGAGGGTCTGGTTCTGTGCTGTTTCACTCCATGTCTCTCTGCAACTGTGATTCAATAGTTCCAAGGCCTCAAACGCCACTAATTGCCCACTGGTCATTTCCCTTCATACTCTGTGAGAGGACAATGTCAGGCCTTGTCAGAGTCTGATTTTGGATGCCTCTGGGAGAGACATCCCCAGTTCCAAAATAATTAAATTAGTACAATGTATTGTTAAGTATGAGATGAAAATGAAAATGAAAATGAGCCTGCTTCTGTGCTGCATTTGTCTATGTTCTACGCTATAAATTTCATTTTGTTCTTGAAGTTGATTGAAAAAAACCAACATCCTTAGACATCTGATCATATTGATGAGCCCACTTAGCCGTCAGGCCGAACATTATAAACTCTGAAGAAGGGTCTCGACCCGAAACGTCGCCTATTCCTTCTCTCCACAGATGCTGTCTCACCCGCTGAGTTTTCCCAGCATTTTCTGTCCACTTTTCCAGCATCTACAGTTCCTTCTTAAACATAATAAACTCCATTCTGTGTCTATTCAGTGCACTTTGTGTAAGGTTCTCCACTCTTTTACCATCTCAGATGGTAAAGAGGCTGTTTGGGGCCTGGTGGGGGAGGGATGTCATGGCAGAGGCCAAGGCTGGAGAAAGGCTAACAGTGGCAACGGCTCCATTCATTTGGGATGGAGTCCCTAATGGATTTCTGTCTGCTAATAAGGATGGGAAATCACTGGTTTGAACCCAGATTTGCAGAGTCCCCTGGATTGAGGTTTAAGTTGAGGTTTATTATTGTCAAATGTACCGAGGTACAGTGAAAAGCTTTGCTGTCCAAATAGGTCAGATATACGATACATAGATACCACCAGTTTAGAACAATAGATAGAGCGCAGCGGAAGATGGAGAGGGCAGAATATAATTCCCAGCATTGGGCTCTACTTTATCTACTTCAGTATGGTATAGGGGGAAAACAGGCCCTTCGGCCCACCGAGTCTGCGCCAATCATCCCCTACACTAGCACTATTCTCCATACCAGGAACAATTTACAATTTAGAGGCCAATTAACCTACAAACCTGTCCGCTTTTGGAGAGTATGAGGAAACTGCAACACCCGGAGAAAACCCACACGGTCACAGTGACAACGTACAAACTCCGTACAGAAAGCACCCGTAGTTAGGATCGAACCCGGGCCTCTGGCACTGTGAAGCCTTACTTCGACAAACCATGATCCCTCAAAGCTGAACAATAACATCACGCCCGACAGGATAAATTTAATTCATTGCAAGATACATCATGGGAACAGGTCCTTCAGCCCACCGTGTCTGCACCGACCATTGATCACCCGTTCTCACTAGTTCTACGTTACCACACTTTCTCATCCACTCCCAATACACTCGGGGCGATTTACAGAGGAAAAATTAATCTACTAACCCGCACGTCTTTGCGATCCAGAGGAAACCCACATTGTCGGTGGGAGAACATGCAAAATTCACAGACAGCACTGGAGGTCAGGATCGAACCCTGGTCTCTGACGCTGTGTGGCAACAGCCTTAGCATCTAGAAATGCCTGCCCGTTTAATGTTCAGGTTGATTAGTATGATGCTTTGTCAATTTGATGCCACTTTGCTGGTGTACTGGAATAATTTAATAAACAAGATATTTGTGTTGATACATTTTCAACCAGTTTTGTGGGTAAGCCATTCCTATAGCGTTTTAATTGATATTTTGCGCTGGCAGAACATTGAAAGTTCGAAACCTACCTCAGGAGCTGTTTGCAGAATCTCCATTGATAATTCAGTGCGCGGGGTATTCGGTGAAATACTGATGTAATCCGTAATCAAATCCAACTGGAGACATTTACCCAGATCCTTTATGCAAGTATCAATCAATTTTACAATGTGGTGAAATTATTATCTGTCTCACTCTTATTTGGTGCCTATTAGGTGAACTTGTTTCAACAAAACGCCTCTTACATTTAATTGATCAAAAATATGGCTGTTGTAGTAATATGGGTGAAACATGGGCTTGTTAATTTAACCTTGCACCAACAAATGCTGAGCCCCTTTTCCACATCACGCTGTACAGTGGGCACAGCTGATGGGGCCATGAATAGACTCCTGGCGTTCCATTAATCCTTGCCTCACAGCTGGAGATTTCTTACTGTTTATCTTCACCCCCCCCCCACCCACCCTGGTTCTCAGGTGCAGTTGATTCATACTGGCTAATCGTTTTTGGGTGGGAGTTGCCCAGATGTCTTCTGAAGGTCCAAATATATTACATCTGGTGGATTTCTTCCTCTTTAATTTAGTTTAGAGATAAGGCATGATAATGTAAAATAAACAAAAAAAATCAGTACATTAATAACTGCAATACTAGCGGAAAAAAGCCCAAAATTGTTTCTGCAATAAAGGACAGACCATAGTTCATGGCTTAGTGTCTTGTAGAGTTCAAGAGCCTGATATTTGTTTGGGAAGAAGCTATTTTTAAACTTGGTGATCACAGTTTTCAGACTCTGGTACCATCTTCCCAATGGCAGGAGTGAAATGAATGTCTGGCCAGGGTGGTGTGGGTCATGGAATCATGGAATCATGGAAAACTTTATTGTCATTCAGACCTTGCGGTCTGAACAAAATTTTGTTGCCTGCAGTCATACATATAGTAAATAACAAAACACACAATAAACACAAATTAAACATCCACCACAGTGAGTTCACCAGACACCTCCTCACTGTGATGGAAGGCAAAAATCTTGTCTTTGACTCTTCCCTTCTTGTTCTTCCTCTTCCTCTGCGCTGAGGGGACCCAGGTCTCCGATGTTGTGACCGCACCGGGGATGTAAATAAGTCCCGTGGCTGAACCGCGCTCCACGAACGGGCCGGTTCAACTCCGCGGCCCGGGGCGGTCGAAGCTGCCGAAGCTGCCGCCCTCCAGTCCAGCGGACGCAGCTGTTGCCGCGGGAGCTCCAGAAAAACAGGTCACCAACCTGTGACCTGCGAGCTCCCGACGATGTCGTCCACTGGGCCCGCGGCCGAACCTCCGAAGTCGCTGCCGCCGCCACCGGAACACCGGAAAGCCGCCACAGCTCCGAGTTGGGCTGCCGGAACGCCGGAATGCCTGAACCCGCCGCAGCCCCGAAGTCGGCCAGCCCCGTGCTGGTAAGTCCTGGCTGGCTCTGCCTCCGGAGCCTCGAGGTCGGTCGCAGTTGGAGGCTGTCAGCTCCGCCATTAGGCCTCACCGCAGACGGAGACGGAGACGGGGGATACGTCAAGAAAAGTCGCGTCCCCCCCAAGAGGAAGAGACTAAAACGTTTCTCCCACCCCTCCCACACACATACACTACATGTATCTCTGATGATGCTGACTCCCTTTTTGAGGCAGTGACTTCTGTAGATCCCTTCGATGGTGGGGAGGTCAGTACCCCTGATGGACTGGTCTTTGTCCACTACTTTTTGTAACCTCCTTTGTTACTGGGCTTTTGAGTTTAGTTTAGGGATACAACATGGAAATATGCCCTTTGCCCCACTGGGTCCGTGCCGACCAGCGATCCCCGCACACTAGCGCTATCCTATACACTTGGGACAATTTACAATTTTTACCGAAGCTAATTAACCTACAAACCTGTACGTCTTTGGACTGTGGAAGGAAACCAGAGCACCCAGAGAAAACCCACGCAGTCACAGGGAGAACGTACAAACTCTGCACTGATAGCACCCGCATTCAGGATCAAACCTGGGTCCCTGCCGTTGAAAGGCAGCAACTCTACCGCCATGCCACCCCTTGAGTTGCTGAACCAGGCCTTGATGCAACCAGTCAATGTGCTCTCTATTGTGCACCTGCAGAGGTTCAACAGAGTATTCGTGGACATGCAGTAACAAATCTTTTCAATCTTTGGATGAGATGTTAAACTGTTTGACTTGTCAAATCAACATAAAAGATCCCACGGGTTCATATTAGAAGATAGAATGTCCGCTAGTGTCTTGGCCAATATAACATTAAAGGATGTTAATTATTTGATGATCATCTCTGATGTTTGTTGGCAGCTTGTTGTATAGAAATGACGACTAGATTTTTTTAACGTTCCGACAGTAACTGGGCAGCACAGTGGCACAGCTGCTGCTTCACAGTGCCAGAGACTCGGGTTCGATCCTGACGTCGGGTGCTGTTTGTGCGGAGTCTGCACCTTCCTTCACCCATGGCTTTCCTCCGTGTGCTCCGGTTTCCTCCCACATCACAAAGACGTGCCGGTTTGCAGGTTTAATTGGCCTCCGTAAAATGGCCCTCAGTGTGTAGGAGGTGGATAAGAAAGTGGGATGATGTAGAACTAGTGTGAACGTCGGTGGGACAAAGGGCCCGTTTCCATACTGCATCTCTAAGCTAAACTAACATCTCAGAGTACTTCATTAGTTGTAAAGCACTTAGCGACACACCAGGATTATTAAAGGTGTTTTATAAGTGCAGGTGCTTTTTGTATTCTTCCACAGTTCCTGCAGACTGTTTACTTCTGGATAAATTATACCTTCATTAGCCCGAGGCTACAAGCTTCTAAAGTAATAACATATGGCTTAAAAACAATTAACATTCTTAGTACTCAGATGTATTTCTGATCTCCACTTTTCTTATGTCAGATCCAAAAAGAAGAGAAAATTGAGCATTCATTCGATCTGGAGAGCCACACGTTCGTACTTGTCTGATGAAAGCGGCACTGTGTTAATGATTTGAAATGCCTGCCTGTTTATTGTTGGAGATGACCCGGTATGCTGCCGTCTCCTTTGCTACAAGATGAACAATGGCTTTATTTTGATGCTGAACAAGACCAAACTCAAGATAGCAGCCAGCTCGCTCCAAGGAATTAAACACAAAGGGTTTCATACATCGGAAGTAAAATTGAAACGGCCACAAATTGCACTGTGACAATCTGTCAGTTATCTGGACCGGGAGCGCTGATCCAATGGAATAAAAGTGTTTCTTTCACAATTCTGATTGCAAGACTCACACAGTGAAGAGAACTATGCAACCATTCAAAAGGCATGGGACCTCTGAAAGTACAGTTCTGGTCCACTATTGAGAATGATCCTTTGTTTCTGGGAATAGAACACAAGACTTCATTCAGAATGCATCTTATTTTTAGCACCAAAACAGTGGACTTCCTTGGAGTAGATTTGGTACTGTTAATTGTGGAGAATGAACTCAATTCATTCTACCCAACAATAAATAATAGAG
Source organism: Raja brachyura (assembly GCA_963514005.1). Next base: position 18,428,614 of record OY740796.1, on the reverse strand, counting down.
TGACCCATATAGAGTGCTCAATTAATTGAAGCGTTACCGGTGACAGACTCCAAAATGATTGTTTTTCACATCCCGGTCATAAAAGTGCCGAACTCCTGTTTGAAAGGACTTCTCGTTCAAGCATAATGTGAATGCTCTTCTGTTCTGAGGGTTCGATATCTAGAGCAATAAATAACCCTGCTCCCATTATAGGGACTAATTGCTTCAGGGATAGAAAGCCAGACTTCATCTCAGATGGGCCAAAGAGCTTCGATCAGGTAATGGGCGCCACTTCAAGCGGCCCGTTAGTTCTGATGTCACTGGGCCAACACACATTGACATGCAACAACTACGTGCATTTAGATAGCACCTTTGACATCAAAGAGATCTCGACGGGCTTAACAGATGGGGCAAGAAAAGAAAAAAAAGAAAGCCCTGAAGGAACAGTTAGTTAGTGGATCAAAAGATTGAGCAAAAAATATGGGCCAAGGAATTACTTTTTAAAATTAAAATTTTTTGCATTGATTTTATTTTTGGTGCTGCAAAGAATTTCGAACACATATTCACAGAAATAAGTATTTTACCAAGGTGGGGAGGATCAAACATCAGAGGACATAGGTGAATAGGAACAACTTTTGAGGGGCAACTTTTTCCATTCAGAATACGATGAGTATATGGAACAAGCTGCCAGAAGAGGTAGTTGGGGAAGAAACTCGAAAAAGCATTTAAAAGACACATGGACAGATACATGGATAGGAAGGGTTTAGAAGGATGAGGGCCAAACTTCGGCAAATGGGATTAGTTTAGATGGAGCATTTTGGTTGGCATGGGCGAGTTTGGCTAAAGGACCTGTTTCCTGTCGGACTCGAATTACCCTAAAGACAGCATGTCTTAGTGGAAATCCATTTTAATCTGCACACGCAACAAAGATTACTGACAAAGAGATTTTCGTTTAGTTTGGAGATACAGGCCCATGGCCCACCAAGTCTGCGCAGACCAGTAATCCCCATACACTAGCACTATCCTACACATGAGGGACCCACTGAGTTACTCCAGCATTTTGTGTCTACACTAGGGACAATCTTGGATAGGGAGCCGCAGAAACCAGACCCAGCAACAATGAAGTATCAGCAACAGAATTCCAAGTCAGGATGATTTGGTAACTTGGAAGGGAACCTGCAGGTGGTGGTGTTCCAATCTACCTGCTATCCAGACTCAGAACAGCTCTCGTTGCCATAGTATTTACATTTTGGAGATACATTGTGGAAATAGGCCCTCCGGCCCACCGAGTCCACTCCGACCAGTACACTAGCACTATCCTGCACACTAGGGACAATTTACAATTTTTACTGAAGCCAATTAACCTGTATGTCTTTGGAGTGTGGCAAAAAACTGGAGCACCCGGAGAAAACACACACGGTCACAGGGAGAACGTACAGACCCCGTGCAGACAGCACCTGTGGTCAGGATAGAACCAGGGGTCTCTGGCGCTGTAAGGCAGCAACTCTACTGCAGCAGCCCTGGTTCTTTAGGAGTTTAATTTTGCACAGTTCTTCATGAGTTCTTTATGGTGGTAACAGACCTTGGGTTGGAGAAATCATTTGGCAATTCTTGCAAATCTACAGTAACAAAAACAATAACTGCTAGAAATATTCACCAATCTGTTGCACTTTTGCTATTGTGTTCAGTTTCACTGATTGTTTATCCCCATTGGATTCCACAATGCATTACCTCATGGTAGCAGTCTTCCAGGTATTAATTATGTAAGAATTATTACTTCCAATTTACAATCAAATTGGAAGGCCCAGCAGTAACAAAATAACTACGCGACTGCTTTTATAATTGGCGCTACACATAGACCCAGACGTTATAATTAGTACCAAATCCCATGGCAGCAAACATCTCCCATCTAATTGTCAGCAAGAATATTGCCCCATTTCCTTGTCAACACATAACATCCCTATTGCACAAATCTACTGTGATGGAGCCAAGAGTCTGGAGGCAGGTTTAGCTACTGCAGATATAACAAATCATTTTCTTTCCTGTCGATCAAAGCAGACATTTGTAGTTTAAAAAAACCACGATGTAGAAGTGGAAAGAAGGAGCTGCAGATGCTATTTAATCCACAAAAGGACACCAAGTGCTGGAGTAACTCAGCAGACAGGCACATCTCTGGAGAACGTGGGAAAAGGTTCTGACTGTGTATCCTATCTCTGTCTGGCAAAATTTGATATATTTCTCTAAGGTCTCTCCTCAACCTCTTTCAGGAGAAACCAATCCAAGTCTGTCCAACATTTCCTTGCAGCTGAGTCTGAAGAAAGGTGTCGATCCAAAAGTTGATCAATCCATGTTCTTCAGCGATGCTGCCTGACCTGCTGAGTTACCCCAGCACTTTGTGTCAACCATGAAGAAGTGGTCGACAATTGGTCAGCTACACAGATACGAAAGGTTTAAAGGGATATGAGCCAGGCACAGACTAGTGTGACAACTCTAGTGCACAACTCAGTTGGCACGGACCTGTTGGCTTGAAGGGGCTGCGTACAGACAACACCCGTAGTCAGGATCAAACCTGGGTCTCCGGTGCTGTGAGGCAGCAACCCTACTGCTGCGCCATTGTGCCGCTGGTGTTACTCCAGCAATTTGTGTCTTTCATACAAATAAAGTGTTGACTCCCACATCACATACCCAGCAGAAGCAACTTGAGGGCTGATAAGAAAACAGGGGTTAGGAATAATTTGAACACTTATTCCGATACAGGAGGGAGGGACAGAGAATTTGGGTGAAGGCTCAGAGGTGCAAAAGCAAATCGTGTCGCCACAGAAATAATTTTTGGGAGGCTCAAAAGGGGCCTGTCTTTTGTTGTCCCCGTTCGCAAGAGACGCTAAATGGCAGCATAACCCACAGACGATGACAGAAATTATAATAAGTTGCCTGTTTTATTTAACGTTCAGAGAAGATTACCTTGCTCTTATTTGTTTTGTTAAACTGCTACAGCTAGGGAAATGGTCAAAGAAGCCAGGATTTGTAGACTTACAGACACTGTAACCCTTAAAACACCAGTCTTTTTCATTTATTATGTTAACCGGGCAGTTGCCTGTCTTTTTAGAGTGGTCAGGGCTAAGGGGCTTGAATTTTATATGAGGGGCAAGGGTTGACACAGTGGTTTAGAATAGTGGAGCCATCAAAACAGAAATCAAGGCTGGCTTAAGTAGTAAGGTTTATCTGAAACCTTGGCCCTGGCAAGGTTGCTACATCTTCATATTTTATTGCCTCTTGGCCGGGATTAGCCTCATGAGAGGGGCCTAGTGCACCGACCGCGGAGCCAAACGTCCCGGGGAGGGGGGTGTGCTGCCAAGAGCGAGGAAGGACTGGCGGCGTCGGGAGGGGGTCGGGGGGGGGGGGGGGGTCCCGGTGAACCAACATTAGAGCCTATTTCACATAGGCCAATTAACCTATAAACCTGCACATCTTTGGGATGTGGGAGGAAACCAGAGCACCTGGAAAAGCCCACACAGTCACAGGAAGAACGTGTGAACTCTATACGACACAGCACCCGAGGTCAGGATCAAACCTAGGTCTCGGTCACTGTGAGGCAGCAGCAGTTCTACCATCGGTGTCACTGTGCCACCCTAATATATCCCGACGTGAAAATATATCACCAGTCCTTCATTGTCGCTGGGTCTAATTCCTAAAACCCTACCCTGTGGGAGCACTACCCAGTCAGTGAAAAGTAGTGGCACGGTGCGCAGTGCTGCCTCACAGCACCAGGGACCCAGGTTCGATCCTGACTACGGGTGCTGTCAGTACGGAGTTTGTACGTTCTCCCCGTGACCTGCGTGGCCTTTCTCCGGGATCTCCGTTTTCCTCGCACACTCCTAAGGCGTATAGCTTTTTAGGTTATTTGGCTTGGTATAATTGTAAATTATCCGTTGTGTAGGATAGTGTTAGTGTGCGGGGATCGCTGGCCGGCGCGGGCCTGTTTCCGCTGCTGCATACCTAAACCACACGTGATTACAATCAAGCCGTCCACACAGTCTACAGATACAGGATAACGTTGGAGAAGGTGGGTCAACTCCTGCCCCTCAAGGGCAATTAAGAACAGGCGTAAAACTTCCGGGTTTCCTCTAACACTCAATCCTGACGGAAAATAATAAAAACTCAGCTAAGGTAAAGGCTCACATTTTTTTTCCAGGATTTCCCTTGACTTTAATGCTCAGCGTCCTTGTGTGCAAGGTATAAGTTTTAACACCCCTCCATCTGTGCCTAATCAGCAAAGCCATTCCTTGGCCTGAGCCTCTGATCTGAATGGCAGATCATTAAGCCCTTTGGTCCAGCCATTTGTTTACTTTGATGGCAGCAGCCCAGAAGGGATCACCAAATGTTTCTTTGTCTGAAGCTGATTACACACTGCCCTTCACACCTCTAAGTAGCACAAAGTCTCTGCTCATTAACACCTTTGAGCAGTGGAGTCTGATATACCGTCCCCACTTTAAAGCCAGTCCAACCCTGTGCCAATGTTCCCATTCGCTTACTGAGTGCTTTAACCATCTTATGACCTACACCGTTAACTTTTGCTTGCAGATGTTTAACAGTGAATGTACGCATTAACAGTGAATGTACTGATGTAAATTGTGAGATTGTCACTGAGGCACCACTGGGCTTTAGATTTGAGACTTTAGACATACAGCGCAAAAACGGGCCCTTCGGCCCACTGAGTTCGTCCGCACCGACCAGCGATCGGCCCGTACATTACCCAACAGGGACGATTTTTTTTCACAACTTACCAAAGCTAATTAACCTACAAATCTGTACGTCTATGGTGTGTGGGAGAAATTGGAGCACCCGGAGAAAACCCAACTGGTCACAGGGAGAACGTACAAACTCTGTACAGGCAGCACCCTTAATCAGGATGGAACCCGGGTCTCTGACGCTGTAAAGGGCCTGTCCTACAAGCATGCAACTCTATGCGATTAGCGCGACCTAACGTGGTCGCTTGAGCCGTCCGGTGTCGCGGGGCTGGTCCCACTTCGATCGCCGGAGCCGTACGGAATTGTGCGGAGTTCGTCCCGACATCGCGCGAGGCTCCGAAAAACTGACTATGTTCGAAAATTCCGCGCGGCAACGGCTTGTCGGCTCGCAGTCGCCTCGACGCATTACACACCTTCTCGACGTCGTGCCTCCGTGAACCTCTATGTGTGTGGATCCGTGGCCCTCTGTGTGTGTGCCTCTGTGCCCCTCTCTGTGTGCCCCTCTCTGTCCTGGCGAACTTACCTGAAGACTTCGCTCCAAGTTCACCTCACTTTGCGCCGCGTTGCGCCACTCACCCGACCTCCGCGCGGCCCTCGCTGCCGGTTTGGTCGCGCTTGCCGCATGCAGGTGCATGCTGGTGGGAATGGCCCTGTACAGGGGATCACCCGACCCCCGCTTCTAGTTTGATCGCGTTCATTGCATAGAGTTGCATGCTGGTGGGACAGGCCCTTTAGGCAGCAACTCTACCACTGTGCCGCCACTGTGCCACTCTCAGAAGGCTATACTTCTGATTTGAATAATAATTATCACGAGCACGTACAATTGAAAGTCTGATATAGACAAGACAATCTGCAACCATACTTCATTTAAAATCACTCCACAAAATGGGAATCCATATCTGAAGAGATTAAAATTGAACATGGAATATGGACACAATATCTGTAGCCAACACAATGCCAAGATAAACAATACTCCTCTGCCTGCAAATGATCCATATCCCTCCATTCCCTGCATGTCCATTTGCCTATCTAAAAGCCTCTTAAACATCATATCTGCCGCCAACACCACCCCTGGCAGCCTACCCATGGCACTCACCACCCTCTGTGTAAAAAACTTGCCCCGCTCATCTCCTTTAAACTTTGTCCCAATCATTTTAAAGCTACTCCCTCTAGTCATTGACATTTTCTCCCTGGGAAAAAGGTCCTGACTGTCTACCCTATCCATGCCTGTCATAATTTTATACACTTATAACCTCCGGTGTCCAAGAAGAAACAATCCATCTCTCGAACGGCTCCTTGTGGGGTGGAAGATTGCAACCTTCACGTGGTCCGCCCTGTTTCGACTAATGCAATCAACTCGACGTGCACAAACGGAAGATCAAATGGAACAAGTTGTCCTACAACGTTAGGCTGTGCACGCCACACGAAAGAAGAAGACGGCTCCTTGTAGCTAACAGTCTGAAGAAGGATTTTGACCCAAAACTTCACCAATCCATGTTCCCCAGAGATGCTGCCTTACCCGCTAAGTTACTCCATCACTTTGTGCCCATGCTATCAGGAGAGGTTGGACAAACTTGGATTGGTTACTCTGGAGTGTCAAAAGCTGAGGGGGTGACCTGATAGAAGTGTATACAATTATGAGAGGCTTTGATAAGTAGAAAGTCAGAATCTTTTTCTCAAGCGATAACATTAAATACTTGAGGGCATACAGTAACTTTAGAGTGAGAGGGGGAAAGTTTAAAGGACATGTGCAGGGCAAGTTTCTTTAGTTTAGCTTAGCTTAGTTTATTGTCACATGTACCGACGTACTGGGAAAAGCTTTCTAGTTGTGTGCTGTCTAGTCAGTTGAAAGACCAATCATGATTTCAATCATGCCGTTTCACAGTGTACAGATGCTAGTTGCCTGGAACGGGCTGCCAGGGGAGGTGTTGGAGGCAGAGAGGATACCGTTAAGAGTTGCTGCCTCACAGCGCCAGAGACCCGGGTTCAACAGGGGCTGTTTGTATGGAGTTTGCACATTCCCCGGTGACCGTTTGAGCTTCTGGTTCCCTCTCACCACTCCAAAGACGAATGTTAATTGAAGGTAAAGAGTGTAAATTGTCCCTAGTGTGAGGGATAGTGCGAGTGTACGGGGATCGCTGGTGGGCGTGGACTCTGTGGGCCGAAGAGCCTGTTTCCACGCTGTAGCGCTAAAGACTAAAGTAAATTCTCTAAAGTAACGTTAATTGTCCTCCGTAAATTTCTCATCCCGGTCTCGCCCCCTTCTCCCCTCTCCCATCAGGCAAGAGGTAAAGAAATTTGACATCAGGGACAGTTACCCTGCATCCATAGTCCAGAGATAGCATCGGTTGTCAGGGTAGAATACCGGTCTCTGGCGCTGTGAGGCAGCAATTCTACTGCTGCACCACTGTGCCACCAGACTGCTGTTTCAGAGGATTTCAGGACTGGGAGAGATCACAGACCAAGGACAAGGAGACCATGGAAGAATTGAAAGTTAGGATGGAGGCTTTGAAACAGGCATTGGTAAGTTACAAACCCAACATAGACCAGCCAAGCATCTTCAGTTCCTTCCTCAACTACAAGAACAGTTCAGGTTAGTATTAGTTCATTATTGTCACGTGCACTGAGGTGCACTGAGAAGCTTTTGTTTGCATACTCTCCAGTCAAAAAGACTATACATAAATATAATCAAGCTCTCCACATTGCACAGATAAAGGATAAAGGGTATAACATTTAGTGCAAAGATATAACATTGAAATCCGATAGAGTCTGATTAAAGAAACTCTCCCTGAATCTAGAGGTGTGCGTTTTCAAACTTCTGTACCTCTTGCCTGATGGGAGTGGAAAAAGAGGGAGTGACCAGGAAGAGACTCATCATTGATTTTGCTGGTGGCCTTGCCGTGGCAGCGTGAAGTGTAGATGGAGTCAATGAAGGGAGGTTGGTTTGTGTGATGGTCTGGGCTGCGTCCACAACTCTCTGCAATTTCTTGTGGTCTGGCATGGAGCTGTTCACAAAATCAGGCTACGATACATCCCGATAAGATGCTTTCTGTGAACTTCCTAAGTCTTCAAAGGAAGTTGAGGTGTTGGTGAGCTTTCTTGGCCATCGCTTCTATGCAGCTGGTCCAGGACAAGTTGCTGGTGATATTTATTCCTAAGAACTTGAAGCTTTTGACCATCCTATATCTCCTGTATATCGGCGAGACCAAGCGCAGGCTCGGCGCTCGTTTCGCTGAACACCTCCGCTCAGTCTGCCTTCACCTACCTGATCTCCCGGATGCTCAGCGCTTTAACTTCCCCTCCCATTCCCAATCTGACCTTTCTATCCTGTGCTTCCTCCATTATCAGAGTGAGGCCCAGCACAAATTGGAGGAACAGCGCCTCATATTTTGCTTGGGCAGCTTACACCCCAGCAGTATGAACATTGACGTCTATAACTTCAAATAGCCCTTGCTTTCCCTTCCTGTCCATCCCCTCCCCCTTCCCAGTTCTTCCACCAGTCTTACTGTCTCCGACTACATTCTATCCGTCCCGCCCACTCCCGACATCAGTCTGAAGGGTCCCGACCCAAAACATCACCCATCCCTTCCCTCCAGAGATGCTGCCTGTCCCGCTGAGTCACTCCAGCTTTTTGTGTCTGTTTTCGACCATCTCTACTTCGGCACCATCAATATTTACCAGGGTGTGTGTACTGCTTTTCTTCCACAAGTCAATCACAGTCTGCTTTGTCTTGCTCGCATTAAGGGAGAGGTTGTTGTCTTGGCGCCAAGTTACAAGGATCTCAACCTCCTTTCTGTACTCCGACTCATCATTATTTGCTGTCCAGCGCACTGTGGTGGTGGGTGAACGGAACGTGGTGCGAGAGGAGATATTGGCACAAGAGGCTAGCGTGACCAAAGTTTGAATGATATTGAAGGCATTGGAGTAGTTGAAAGAACACCAAGGAAAGAAAGGTACATTAGGTCAGGGTAAGCCATTGTTTATGGATGTTAGGGGGCAGACTTGGTGAAGAAACAGATCATTAAATGCAAGCAAGACTTAGGTAACATAGCGCATCCATTTTAAGATTAAACCTCTAGCTGTTAATGCAGAAAAATGTTTAGTTTAGTTTCGAGCTACAGCATGGAAACAGGCCCTTCGGCCCACCGAGTCCACGCTGACCATTGATCACCCGTTCACACCAGTTCTATGTTATCCCACTTTCTCACTCCCTACACACCACCAGCAATTTACAGAGGGCCAATTAACCTACACACCCGCACGCCTTTGGGATGTGGGAGGAAACTGGGGCGCCCGGAGGAAACCCACGCGGTCACAGGGAGAACGTGCAAACTCCGCACAGACAGCACTTAAAGTCAGGAACGAATCCGGGTCTATGGCGCATTGAGGCAGCGGCACTACCAGCTGCGACATTGTCTCTTAAGCCCAGCATTCAGCGACAGAACGCCTCATCTGTGGAGCACACTTTAGTTTTTGTTTGGCATAGGAAGAAAGGGAAAGAACTGAGATTCCTTGTCATGTGAGTCTGGCCACTCCCAATGACTAATAACGTTTGAGTGCAGTCCAAGCCTTATTTACTCATTGTTTACCATCACTTCACAAAAAGGCCGGCTATTTTAATGTTTATGGAGCTCTTTCCTTTCCATGACACGTGCCCTCGTGATGTGTTATTTTGTTTTTACAGTTTGGAGAAAAACAATTATAGGAGAAAACTTCCCTTAATACTCACACAATAAGCTGCACAAACAGCCCCAATGGATTTTATCAAAGAAATGTGGAGATTGAACCTCTGAAGGAGATATTGAGTTGGGTGACTAACACATTGTTCAAGGAAATTGTCTACAGTTCATGTCATAGGAATAGAATTAGGCCATTCGGCCCATTGGGTCTACTCTGCCATTCAATCATGGCTGATCTATCTTACCTTCTCAAAGCCTATTCTCCTGCCTTCTCCACGTAACCCTTGACAGCCTTACTAGTCAAGAAACTGTCAATCTCCACTTTAAAAATACCCAGACGTGGCCTCCACAGCCATCAGTGGCAGGTGAGTTGCACAGACTCACCACCCTCTGACTAAAGACATTCCTCCCCATTTTATTTCTAAATGTATGTCCTTTTATTCTGAGGCTGTACCCTCTGGTCCTAGACTCATCCACTAGTGGAAGCATCCTCTCCACATCCACCCTATCAAGGCCTTTCACAGTTCGGTAAGTTTCAATGAGGTCACCCCCACCTCTTCCTTCTAAACCTCAGCGAGTTCCGGCTCAGAGTTGTCAAACTTTGGGCACACGTTAAAGCAAAACTTCAAGGAGGGAAAATAGTGGGAGAAACAGAGGTGTTTCAGGAGGGTATTTCAAATCGAAGGCGCTTGGCAGGTAAAAGCAAAGACACCAAAGACAGAGTCATCCCCAGTGGAGATCACCGTGCCTTTGGTCTTTCTATTATTGAGTTTAGTTTAGTTCAGTTCAGTTTTGAGATACAGCATGGAATCAGGTCATTCAGCCCACTGAGTCCACGCTAACCATTGATTACCCACTTACACTAACATAGAAACATAGAAAATAGGTGCAGGAGGAGGCCATTTGGCCCTTTGAGCCTGCACCGCCATTCACTGTGATCATGGCTGATCATCTACAATCACTAACCCGTGCCTGCTGTCTCCCCATATCGCTTGATTCCGCTAGCCATTATAGCTCTATATACCTCTCTTTTAAATTCATCCAGTGACTTGGCCTCTACTGTCTTCTGCGGCAGAGAATTCCACAAATTCACAACTATATGGGTGAAAAAGTATTTTCTCATCTCAGTTTTAAATGGCCTCCCCATTATTCTTAGACTGTGGCCCCTGGTTCTGGACTCCCCCAACATTGGGAACATTTTTTCTGCATCTAGCTTGTCCAGTCCTTTTATAATTTTATACGTTTCTATAAGATATCCTCTCATCCATCTAAATTCCATTGAATGCGAACCCAGTCTTTCCAATCTTTCCTCATGTGACAGCCCCGCCATCCCGGGGATTAACCTTGTGAACCCACGCTGCACTGCCTCAATAGCAAGGATGTCCTTCCTCAAATTAGGAGACCAAAACTGCACACAATACTCCAGATGTGGTCTCACCAGGGCCCTGCAGAAGGATCTCTTTACTCCTGTACTCAAATCCTCTCGTTATGAGGGCCAACATGCCATTAACTTTCTTCACTGCCTGCTGTACCTGCATGTTTACTTTCAGTGACAGGTGTACAAGGACTCCCAAGTCTCGTTGCACTTCCCTTTTTCCTCATCTGATAATACCATTGAGATAATAATCTGCCTCCTTATTCTTGCCGCCAAAGTGGATAACCTCACATTTATCTACATTATACTGCATCTGCCACGTATCTGCCACGCATCTCACTCAACCTGTCCAAGTCACTCTGCAACCTCCTAGCATCCACTTCGAAGTTCATACTGCCACCCAGCTTTGTGTCATCTGCAAATTTGCTAGTGTTACTTTTAATCCCATCATCTTAATCATTAATATATATTGTTAATAGTTGCGGCCCCAGCACCGAGCCTTGCGGCACTCCAATTGCCACTGCCTGCCATTCTGACAGGGACCCGTTTATTCAATGTTATCCCACTTTCTCATCCACTCCTTGCAAATTAGTTGAGTTTAGTTTAGTTTAGATTTAGTTTAGTTTATTATTGTCATGTGTACCAAGGTACAGTGAAAAACTTTTTGTTGAGTGCTATTCAATCAAGGACAAGACTACATAATTACAACCAAGCTGTCCACGGGGTGCAGATAAAGGATAAACTTTGAGTGCAAGATAAGGTTGGCTAAAGTCCAAGTAAAGATAGTTCAAAGTTCTCCAATGAGGTAGATGGGAGGTCAGGACCGCACTCTAGCTGGTGAGAGGACAGTGCAGTTGATAACAGCTGGGAAGAAACTGCCCCCAGAATCACGAAATTCAAAGTTTCTGAAGAAGGGTTCCGACCCGAAACGTCACCCATCCTTTTTCTCCAGAGATGCTGCCTGACCCGCTGAGTTTCTCCAGCATTTTGTATCTTTTTTTTATTAAGAGTAGAAATGTCTCTACTCAGATGGTGGCAAAACACGTGGTGTTTGATAATTATTTGTAAGAACGAGGATTTAAGGGACCTGGGAAACTGGCAGAGAACTGAGCTGAAGTCTGCAGAGTTAGACAATGTCCGTATTGATTGGCAAGGCAGGCTAGAGGGATTAGTGTTTCGTTTAGGGATACATCGCAGAAACAGGCCCTTCAGACCACACTGACCAGCGATCACCCATATACTAGTTCTATCCTACAAACTTGGTACAACTTACAGAAGCCAATTAACCTACAAATCCACGCTGCCACAGGGACAACGTATAAACTCAGTACAGACAGCACCCGTAGTCAGGATCGAACCTGGGTCTATGGCGCTGTAAGGCAGCAACTCTCCCGCTGCACCGCTGGAGTGGCCCTCTCCTATTTCCTTCGGAGATCAGTGTTTTGATTCTGGAGATTAAAGGCCCACTTGGCTCAAACCTTCCTGATCAGACAATCCCTTCATGCTGAGAATAACTAGTGAATCTTAACGTTATCCCTCTAAGGCCAGAATAACCTTCCTTACATAAGGAGATCAAAAGCAATTGCAGCACTCCTGACATGGTCTTATCCAAGGTCAATAACAGCTGTTGCTGTTTCTATATACCATCCAAGCTACCCGAGGCTTTCTTCTGACTTACTAATAATATCATTTGTTCATTATAATGAACTGGCACTGACATTAAAGATTTATTAAGATGTCTTTTATCTCATCAACCATCCCACGGATCCCACTAGGACATTCGGACAAAGGTTTAGCCAAAAGATGTATGTGTGAAGGAAGGCTTCTCAGAAAGAGAAAGCGAGAGAGATTCAAGGGGAGAATCTCAGTCATAGGGCTAAGCCTCTAAAAACAAGTGAACATGTGCTCGTTCAACTAAATGTCAGGGTTGTGCACGAGGCCAGAATTGAAGGAGCGAATAAATCGTTTTTAGTTTTAATTTTTAGTTTTAGAGATAAAGCATGGAAACAGGCCTTTTAGCCCACCGCATCCGTGCTGACCAGCGATCATCCAATACACTAGTGACACAGTGTAAAATCAGGCCCTTCAGCCCAACTTGCCCACACCGCCAACATGTCCCAGCTACACTAGTCCCACCTGCCCATATTTGGTCCATATCCCTCCAAACCTGTCCTCTCCATATACCTGTCTAACTATTTCTTAAATGTTGGGATAGTCCCTGCCTCAACTACCTCCTCTGGCAGCTTTTTCCAAACACCCACCACCCTTTGTGTGAAAAAGTTACCCCATAGATTCCGATTAAATTTTTTCCTCTTCACCATAAACCTATGTCCTCTGGTCCTCAATTCTGGGCAAGAGACCCTGTGCACTTACCTGATCTATTCCTCTCATGACCTTATATACCTCTATAAGATCATCTCTCAACCTCCTGCACTCCAAGGAATAGAGCCCCAGCCACCTCTACCTCTCCCTATAGCTCAGACCCTCTAGTCCTGGCAACATCCTCATAAATATTCTCTGTACCCTTTCCAGCTTGACAACATCTTTCCTATAACACGCTGCCCAGAACTGAACACAATACTTTAAATGGGGTCTCACCAATGTCTTATACAACTGTAACATGACCACCTAACTTCTATACTCAATATTCTGGCCCAATTATGAAGCCCAATGTGCCAAAACCCTTTTTGATCTACTGATCTACCTTCAAAGAACCATGCACCTGCACTCCTAGATCGCTCTGCTCTATAACACTCCACAGAGCCCTATCATTCACTGTGTATGTCCTGCCCATGTTAGACTTCCCAAAATGCAACACTTCACGTTTCTCCGTATTAAATTCCATCAACCATTCCTCAGCCCACCTGGCCAATCCATCGAGATCCTGCTGCAATTTTTCATAACCATCTTCGCTATTGGCAAAACCACCAATTTGGCATCATCTGCAAACTCACCAATCTTGATGTGTATGTTCTCATCCAAATGATTGATATTGATGACAAACAGTAACGGGCCCAGCACCGAACCCTGAGTTCTATCCTACAGACTAGGAACAATTTTCAGAAGACAATTAACCTACAAACCTGCTCGCATTTGGAATGTGGGAGGAAACTGGAGCACCTGGTGAAAGCCCACGCAGTCACAGGGAGAACGCACAAACTCTGCGCAGACAGCGCCCATAGTCAGGATCGAACCTGGATCTCCGGCGCTGTAAGGCGGCAACTCTACCACTGCGCCACTAATCTTAAAATTAGAGATTTATTCGGAGTGTAATCAGTCAACAGTTTTGCCCCTTTGGGGGTAAAAAAAACAATCAGGAATTCACACTTCAAAGGGTTAACAAATGCTTTGGACAGAGTATTTGATTTTTGTTGGGTTAGGGCATTAAGTGATAATGAACCCAGACAGGAGTGAAATGGAGTGAAAGCATGAATCAGCAGTGATCTAATTAAGAGGGTAGTGGGAGCAGATTGATAATTTACACAAAGCATTCCTTCTAAATACACTATCTGATTCACTCACCGTCTCACCGGCAAAGTCATCTGTTACCACTGTGACTTCCTCTCGATGAAAATTGACAGATCAAATATAAACTATGTTCAGCCCAAGTGGCAGCTTTAAGTACGGTGCCAAATAATACGAGCCTGAAACGTATTCACAATAATAATACCTGGGTAAGCTCTAGGCCGCATTGATGCAGGGTCTAATTCGACACGAAGAGCAGCAGAGGCCTTCCAAAGATTGAAAAATAATGTATTTTTAAATGGAAAGATACTGATTCAGCAGCAAGAAAGGTTAACGGGGGCTACTGGTGGAAGGCCTCACTTCGCCTCCTCCAGCTTAAGTGAGAAATGCATTTGCAGCATAATTCACAGAATTCAAAGAGTGGTAATTTAGTGGGGCTTAATAGATCTCCCTCCCCTCCACAGCATCCTTATGTGATGTGCATGGGTGTGTAATGGAGATAGATGGCTGTTGTATTACCTCCCCTACATGACAGGTCTACCAAATCCCTTTTATTTTAAGTGAGATTCACTGTCTTGTCCCTTGTGCTCCTCTGCCATAAAGCTCAACGCTATTCACTTTAATGAGTTTCCAATCTGACTCTCCAAATGAAACGAATCCAGCCCAATTGCTTTTACTCAGTCCCAAGTTAGTGGCACTGTAGTTAATACACCACGTTGTTGAGAAGAGATTGCTATGTCTCACTGTATGGTCCCCCGCCCCCCCCCCTCCACCCGCCCCATCCTTGCAAGTTGTTTCAAATTGGACTCAAAACAATTTCTCTCCTTCCCTCCCTCTCCCTCTCTTACGTTTCGCAGGTTCTGGTGTTTTTTTTATTTCACAGATTAATCAAATCTAAACCACCGTGCTGGCTTGTGGAAAGAGGTATCATAAATTTACAGCACAGAAGGAGGCCATTTGGCCCCCTGTGTCCATGCTGGTAAAAACGCTTCCACCAACTCCCTTATAGATTACTGTTTTCTGGAGTGCCCACCCAAATACCTCTCAGTGATGAAGGCTTCTGTTTCCACGTTTTATGCATGGGATTGGAAAGGAAATCTCCACTCACTTTTGCATGAGTTTTGTTTGATAATAGAGTCATATTGTAGAACCATGCCAATTGGAAACAGGCCCTTCGGCCCAACTTGATGCCCCGTCCATGCTAGTCCCATTTGGCCGTGTTCGGCCCCTCAGCCTCCGGCGTTCCTTCTCTCAAATCCCCTATAATCTTCAATCAATGAGTTCTAAGATTCCAAGACAAGAGTGCAGGGAAGATTTTACAAGGTTATTGCCAGCATTTGAGGGCCTGAGCTATAGGGGGAGGTTGGGCAAGCTAGGACTTTATTCCTTGGAGTCCAGGAAGCTGAAGGGTGATCTTATAGAGACGTACAAAATCATGAGGGGAATGGATAGGATGAATCCTAAGTCTTTTACCCAGTATATAAGAATCAAGAACCAGAGGACCTCAGTTTAAGGTGAGAGGGGAAAGATTTAATAGGAAACTGAAGGGCAACTTTTTCACTCAGAGTGTGGTGAGTATATGGAACAAACTGCCTGAGGAGGTAGTTGAGGCAGGGATTATACAGCATTTAAAAGACACTTGAACAGGTACAAAGATAGGAAAGGTTTAGAGGGCCATGGGCCAAATGTGGGCAAATGGGGCGAGCTTAGATGGGGTATCTTGATCATCATTGACGAGTTGGGCTGAAGGGCCTGTTTCCATGACTCTATGATCATGCTTGATTTGCCCCAGGTATCAACTCTTCTGCTATGCCAATTCTCTGTAGCCCTTCCTCTCCAATCTTCAATAAATGATCTACCTTTGGGGCATCTTGGTCGGCATGGCCGAGTTGGGCTGATTCTATGACTTTATGATTCTTTAAATACCTCAAACTAATCTGAGAAAATTAATTGCTTTCTGAGTTCTGATAAGATCAAAGCATGAGATTGAGTTTCAGAAAAGTCTCCATTAGTAACAGTAAACAGAGCAGTAATGATACTGTCCTTAGCTGACACTATTTTCAGACTTTTCACCACAAGGCTATTGGGAGGGGAAAGCATGAGTTAACTGATAGTTAATTTGAGAAGGAATCTTTCCAATATCATTGTAAGGTCATTGCGACACAGTGGCGCAGCGGTAGAACGGCTGCCTCACAGTGCCAGAGAACGGGTTCTATCCTTACTACGTTCCCCCTGTGACCGCGCGGGTTTCCTCCAAGTGCTCCAGATTCCTCCCACATCGAGAAGACGCGTGCATTTGTAGGTCCTGTACGGGTATGGCTGCCAGGCCTACAGCTGTCCGTTTTTTAATCTCTTTTACAACATTTTTTAGTTAGTTGAGTTTTTGTTTTCGGAGTTCTAGCCTTTTTTATGTGGGGGGGGGGGGGGGGGGGAAACTACTTTTCAGGGTCCCTACCTGGTCGGCGAGGCGGCCTTTCTCCGGGCTGCACCTTCGACCCGTCCTCGCGGCCTGCCAGCGGGCCTGGAGCGGCGTTTCCTGAAGGGACCGCCATGAACCTCGGCTTCGGTGGCGGCGCAGCGCTGGAGCGCTATCGCGGAGCGGGCGATGCCTTGCCCGGGTCGCCGCGCTGGAACTCCAGTGAGCTGAAGACCGCCGATGAACATCGCGGAGCTGCGGGACTGTGGAGCAGCCAGCCGCGGGCAGCGCCGCTGAACTTTAACATCGGGAGTCTGGGATCTCTCACCGAGATCGCCAGTGGTGGAGCACCGTCCAGCGCGGCTAGTTGGCTTCGGAAGCCGTGGTCTCCGGTAAGGAAGTGGTCGTTCCTGGCATCCCAAGCCGCTGAGAGGGTTCTCCCGACCCCGGAACACCATCACCCGGCGAAGAAGGGCCTGTAACATTGGCCCCCGTAGCGGCAACTGCGGAGGCCTCATTAGGCCCGACTATGGGTGGACATGGGGATGGGACTGGACTTTGTGCCTTCCCCCACAGTGGCAACCATCGTGGGGGGATGTTTTTATGTTTATTGTTAAGTTCTTTAATGTTGTGTCTTTTCTTTATCTGTGTGCAGCATGGCAAGTCAAATTTCACTGCACCAATTGGTGTATGTGATTATAAATGTCCTTTGTTTGTTTTGGTGTATAGGATGAGAAAATGGGATGACATCGAATTAGTGTAGGAAGGAACTGCAGATGCTGGTTTATATTGAAGAGAAACACAAAGTGCTGGAGTAACTCAGCGGGTCAGGCTGCATCTCTGGAGAAAAGGAATTGGTGACATTTCGGGTCGAGACCCTTTTAAAGATGGGTACGGACCCAAAACGTCACCTATTCGTTTAAGATAGAAAAAGTGGACGCGTGATCGTTGGTCGGCATGAACTCGGTGGGCCGAAGCGACCTGTTTCCATGCTGTATCTCCAAACTAAACTAAACTAAATTAATTATCGCTAGAACATGCCCTATTACAGCTTACTTTTAATTAACAGTCCTTTTAATTGTAGCATTTAAAGCATTTATAAAGCTTAAGAAAGTGACTTAGTGCAAAGCACTAAAAGGTAACATCCAGGGAGACTCGGTGGATCTGTGACTGCAGTCTTTATGTTATTAAAGAAAGGATATTAAAATAGTTTTTTATTGTACCATTAGTTTTTGGAGCATGCTAGAAAGAATATTTGAAATGAATACGGTGTAGACAAAAGCTCACGCATGATGAATATAACCCAACTTAATGCAGAAATCCAAAGACTGAGAATCTCAGCTCTTTTCCACCGTTTCATAGAACTATTCAAATAACAATAAAAATGGTGGCCGAAACAAACTTAATATTTTGCCGGTGGTTCCACAGAGAATGGCTGGGTGATGTTTTCCATGGGACAGCCTGTTCTATGTTGGTCATATACTTTGGTTTACTATAGAGATACAGCATGGAAACAGACCCTTCGGCCTACTCAGTCCACGTTGACCAGGTGCAGCCCGGAGAAAGGCCACACGTGGGACCGTAGCACCAGCACATGGGACAATATACAGTTTTTACCGAAGCCAATTTAGACGGTGGTTATATGGAATAATCTGCCAGAGTAAGTGATAGAGGCAATTACATCATTTAAGAGGCATTTGGGTAGGTACTTAGAAAGGAGCAGAGGATTCTGGGCTAAATGCAGACAAGTGGGATTAGTGTAGAGAGGCATCATGGTTGGCTAGACTTGTTGGGCTGAAGGGCCTGTTTCTGTGCTGTACAACTCTATGACTCCCTAGCTTTTAATCTCATTGTACATGTGTATAGTGACAATAAAAGGCATTCTGATTCTGAGCTCAGTTTGATTTAGCTTTGATTTGGGAATCTGGTCTGTGATTTAGCCAACAAATCGCTAGGGAGGTGAGGGCAAATCCATGGTGGTTCCACTGTGCCTGAAGGAGCACCTTCACCATCAGCACAAACCTTGCCTCCAAGGTGAGACTTCTATTTATTGTTCCGAGAAACCTCCCTCAATGCCGCATTTCTCCAAATACCTGTGATTTTGCAAACTCAATAATTAAGCACTTAATTATATACATTTACACAGAACGTAATCTTGTAAGTATTGCCAGTAAGTCACCAAGATATCATTGATAAAATCCTGCCAGTTTTAACTAGTTTTAGGGCGGCACAGTGGCGCAGCTGGTAGGGTCCTGGTTTGGATCCTGACCTCAGGTGCTGTCTGTGTGGATTTTTTACATTCCCCCTGTGATTGAGCGGGTTTCCTCCGGGTGCTCCAGTTCATCCCACATCCCAAAGACGTTAACTGGCCTCTGTACAATTGCCGAAGTGTGCAGGAAGTGAGATGACATAGATCCAGAGTGAATGGGTAACCGATGGTTGGCATAAACGTGGTGGGCTGAAGGAGCTGTTTCCATGTTGTATTATATGGAATTATGTGGAGAGGCATCATGGTTGGCATGGACTTGTTGGGCTGAAGGGCCTGTTTCTGTGTGGTAAACTCTATGACTCCCTAGCTCAGTTTGATTTAGCTTTGATTTGGGAATCTGGTCTGTGATTTGACCAACAAATCGCAAAGGGGGTGAGGGCTAATCCATGGAGTGGTTCCACTGTGCCTGAAGTAAACTAAACATATGCATTGTGTCAGTACAGTTATGCAACTGTGTGGAGCTGATGTAATCCTGGGGTGTGATACAATTTCAATAAAGCTATGAAGTTTTCCTTTTACCACTTGTCAGTGGCATGAATCAACAAGCATGAATTCATCACAACATCCCATCCAGCACCACAGAACACTGGGCATTTATCACAGTCTGGTTGTGGGCGGCACAGTGGCGCAGCTGGTAGAGCTGCTTCCTCACAACGCCAGAGACACAAGCTTCATCTGGACATCAGGCACTGACTGTGTGGAGTTTGCACGTTCTTCCTGTGTCCGCGTGTGGTCCTGTAGGTGCTCTGATTTCCTCCCGCATCGCAAATACGTGCGGGTTTGTAGTTTAATTGGCCCTGTGTAAATTGCCCAAAGTTTGTAGAGAGTGGATGAGAAAGTGAGAAAACATAGAACCAGTGTGTACAGGTGATTGATGGTCGGTGTGGACTTGGAGGGCCGAAGGGTCTGATTCCATGTTGTATCGCTACAAACTAAACTCAGTTACTTTTACAATCTCTCTGAATTTCTAAAGGAATCATCTGTGTTTAGTCTCCTGCAAGGAGATTGATCTGGTAACTTGAGAGGGGATTCAAGGTGCAGGCACTCTCTGCTAATAAGTTGGCCCTGGTGTGGGATGATGATGTGCGAACCAAGATCTAGTCTGCGCACTGTCTTTTCCAAATTGCCTCAATTCACGGTTTACACAACTGAATCTCTACATCAGCAGATGGCTCTTGAACACACTCTGCTTCCTGTGGAACAAGCTTGAGGGGAGAGTCATCTTAATCGTAAGGTTTAGAGTTTAGAGATATAATGTGAAAACAGGCCCTTTGGCCCACTGAGTCCATGCCGACCAGTAATCTTCCATGTATTTCCATCTTATTTCACTTTTGTTTGCTACTGTTTTAAGTTGAGAGATGAAAGGGGGGGGGGGGGGGGGGCGGAACGGGGGGTGGAACCTGAGTGGCAACATTTTACACAAAGGGTGGTAGGTGCATGGAACGAGCTGCCGGCAGAGGTAGTTGAGGCAGGTACTATCACAACGTTTGGACAGGTACACGGATAGGACAGGTTTAGAGGGATATGGGCCAAATGCAGGCAGGTGGGATGTGTAGGTGGGCCAAAGGGCCTGTTTCCATGCTGATAGCTCTATGACTCTACACAATAGGGGCTAGTTACAGAAGCCAATGAACCTACAAACCTGCACGTCTTTGGAATGTGGGAGGAAAGTGGAGCACCCGGGGAAAACCCACATGGTCACTTGGAGAACTTGCAAACCCCTGGGTGGGCGGCGCGACCCACGTCGCAGCGGCCTCTGCTTTCCGTCTGTCTTTTTAAATTTTATTGTCTAGTTTGAGTGCAGTTTATAGTGTTTTTTTTAACTGGGTACGTGTAGGGGGCGGGGGGTGGGGAAACTTTAAAAATCTTTTCCCTGTACGGAGGACCCGACCTTTTTTCTGTCGGGTTTCCGTTGTCGTTGGGGCCTAGCACCGTGGAGCAGCCTCCAACCGGAACCTAGGGGCTACTCACCACCGTGAAGCTGGCCGAGTTCGGAACGGGAGGAGCTGTGGTGGCGAACTGCTGCGGCCTAACCCCGGAGAACGGTGACATTGGGAGCTCGCAGGTCCGTGGTGGGAGACCGCTTTTCAGAGCTTCCGCAACGGCAAGTTCTCCCGCCCGAGTTGCGGGGTTGAAAATGACCTGGAGCGGGGCCTTACATCGCCCGGCGCGGCTTTAACGGCCGCGGGACTTGCTAGCGCCCGCCGGGGGCTCCAACATCAAGACCTGAATCGCCTTAATGACCATCAAGACCATAATGGCCGCGAGACTTACTTACCACCGCCCGCCGGGGACTTTGACTTTGACTTTGACATCGGGAGGAGAATGGGGAGTGCAGGGCAGAGATAAGACTTTGCCTTCCATCACAGTGAGGAGGAGATTCACTGTGATGGATCTTTGTGTAAATTGTGTTGTGTCTTGGTTCTTTTCTTGTTTGTATGACTGCGGAAACCAAATTTCGTCTGAACTTCAATGAGGTTCAAATGACAACAAATAAGTTGTATTGTATTGTATTGTATTGTAAACCCCGTACAGACAGCATACGAGGTTAGGATGAACCCAGCTCTCTGGCGCTGTGAGGCAGCAACTCTACTGCTGCGCCACAGCACCACCACCAGGTGTTCCAGCTCCTGAAAGTTGACTACACAAGTTTGGCTGCAATTACAGAGGGGGCTCTTGGCAAAGACCAAGAACACACGGTACAGGAGGCATGTCAATGTAAAAGAACACAGCCTCAATGCTTTTAAGCAGCTGTTTAGTCGCATGTATCATAGCTTTATGTCTCCTTCGAGGCAGCTTGCTGGTGATAAAAGTTTCTGCCAATTTCATGCACTGTTGATATGGTCCCAATGAGCTGTGTAACATCCCTGTAGTTGGTGAGACTCTCACATTTCTAAAGCATGAATCTTAGATCACTATCACACTTGTGCCAACTCCTGCCCTGTTCCACTGCAAATTTAGCTTTCTCATCCATTATTTTTAATTCCCTTTCTAAAGTTATTTCTGAATGTGCCTCCACCTCACTACGAGGCAGGGCATTCCAGATTTATCTTGCACTAAACATTATTCTCTTTCCCCTGTATCTGTACACTGTGGACAACTCGATTGTAATCATGTGTGAGGAGGAACTGCAGATAGACATAAAAACATAGAAACATAGAAAATAGGTGCAGGAGGAGGCCATTCGGCCCTTCGAGCCAGCACCGTCATTCATTGTGATCATGGCTGATCGTCCCCTATCAATAACCCGTGCCTGCCTTCTCCCAATATCCCTTGACTCCACTAGACCCCTAGAGCTCTATCTAACTCTCTCTTAAATCCATCCAGTGACTTGGCCTCCACTGCCCTCTGTGGCAGGGATTTCCATAAATTCACAACTCTCTGGGTGAAAAAGTTTTTTCTAACTCAGATGCTGGTTTACTCTCAGTCTGAAGAAGGGTCTCGACCCGAAACGTTACCTAAACCTTTTCTCCAGAGATGCTGCCTGACCCGCTGAATTACTCCAGCGTTTTGTGTCTGTCTAATGAATTCCGAGCCTGCCATACCTCTCCAGGTAACTCAAGCCCTTGAGGGCTGGTAACATACGTAAAACCTTCTCTGCACTCTCTCCAGCTTAATGGCATCTTTCCGAAAGCAGGGTGAGCAAAGCTACACAAAATGCTCCAAGTGCAGCCTCACCAACGAAGAGGTGGAGTTCAGGGTTTGGCAGCTTAAGATCTGGCTGCCAATGGAGATGAGGCCAGACTTGGAGGAACATAGATATCTTGGAGAGTTATTAGCCCAGCAGAGTTTACAGTGGGGAGAAAAGCCAAACAAAGGTTCTAGACTTTATTGAAGTGCTTTATTTCACCGGCCAACAGACCGCATTCTTTCCTCGCTATTATATACACTTTGGCTGTCTCGGAGCTATGCTTAGAGAAAGATGTTTTTAGGTGGAAATGCTTTGATCGATGGAAAAGATCAGTATTCCACAGAGTGGGAATGATATCTCAAAACGAAGTCCAAAAATTAAATGATTCCATCATCAGTTCACCAGATGTGAAACTGCACGTCTCAGCCAGGTTCCGAAGGATGGAAGGATGGTAATCACAAGCTGCTTCTAATATCGGGCCCAGTTTCCTCTCTCTCTCTCACAAACTCTCTCTTCCCCCTCCCTCACTATGTCTCGCTCTCCCTCTCACACACACGCTCTGTCTCCCTCTCTCACATATACTCTCTCCCCTCTCTTGTTCTCTTCTCTCTCTCGCGCACTCCTCCTCTCTCTTTCCTCCCTCTCTCTCCCCTCTCTCTCACACCCCCCCTTCCCACTCGCTCTCTCTCTTTCTCACTCTCCTCCCTTTGCTCCCCTTCTCTCTCCCTCTCTTCCCCTCTCCCACACATACCTCTCACTCTCCCTCTCTCACACTTCCCCCCCCTCTCTCTCTCTCCCATTCTCACATTATCTCTCTCCCTATCTTTTCTCTCACTCTCACCCGTCCTCTCCCTCTCTCACACACACCCTGTGGTACTGTGAAAAGTTTTTGTTGTGTGCTATCCAGTCAGGGGAAAGGCAATGCGTGATTACAATCGAGATCCTGGGTTATATATAAAGGGGCATGGAGCAAGGAGCAAGGAGCAAGGAGGTCACCACAAACATTTATAAAGCACTGGTTTGGCTCCATTGCCAGAGTGAGGCTACATGCAAACTGGACGAACAGCACCTCATATTCTGCTTGGGTAGCTTACACAGTGGGGCATTAGGCGGCACAGTGGTCGAGCTACAGCCTTGAAGTGCCAGAGACCCCGGTTCGCTCCTGACTATGGATGCTGTCTGTGCGGAGTTTGTATGTTCACCCTGTGACCACGTGGGTTTTCTCCAGTTGCTCCAGTTTCTTCCCACATTACAAATATGTGCGGGTTTGTACGTCAATTGGCCTCTGTAAACTGTCCCCAGTGTGTAGGATGGGAAAGTAGAATAACACAGAACTAGAGTGGGGGTTTCCATGCGAGGGGGGTGCGAGGAATTGGAAGGCCGAAGGGCCTGTTATCATGCTGTACGTCCAAACCAAACTAAACTAAACTAAAACCCAAAGGTATGAACATTGAATTCTCAAATAGTTGGTAACCTCCAACTAACTCCTGCCTCACTTGGACACCCAACTATTTCTCCCCTTCCCCCTCCCACTACTGTTCCTGCTACTTTCCTCCCTCTGGCTTCACAATCCTCAACACAAACCTTCTGTCTTATCTCTCGCCTTTGTTCCAACTATCTGCCTATTAAATCACCCCTGCTCCCCCCGCCCCCCCCCCCCCTTACTTATGTCTGCCCCTTTTTCCAGCTTTCTTATCCTCCTGTACAATCAGCCTGGAGAAGGGTCTCAACCCAAATCGTCACCTATCCATGTTCTCCAGCGATCCTGCCTGACCTGCTGATGTACTCCAGCTCTTTATGTCTTTTATATAATAGCCAGCATATGCAGTTCTTTGTTTCTATATTTTGACTATTGTGTCCAGTTATATTTGCTCCAATTTATTAAACTTGTAAAGACTTTAGAGATGATGCAAAAGAGATTTTCCAAAATGATTCTAGAGTTGAGGAACTTTAGTTATTTAGATAATCTGGAGAAGCTGGTTTGGGGCAAATAGTCACATTAAATGTGATTCCCTTTATCCTGTAACTGTGCACTGTGGACGGATGTCTCGATTGTAATCATGTATAGTTTTTCCGCTGACCGGATAAGCACAGAACAAAATGTTTTTTATTGCACCACATGACAATAAACTGACTGACCAACTAACATAACCCAATTAACCTACAAACCAGCACGTCTTTGAATTGTGGGAGGAAACCAGAGCACCTGGAGAAAACCCACGTGGTCACAGGGAGAATGTCTAAATTCCATACAGCCGGCAGCCGTGGTCAGGATCGAATCCTGTAATGCAGCACCTCTACCAGCTGCATCACCCATGAGAACCAAAAGCTGAATAGGTGAAGAAATGTCAGACAAAAAAAAAGGTCTGAAGAGGCTTCAAAAGGTAAGAGTGTCCTGAGGAATTTGAAAATGTGGAAAATACTTTAAAAATTGTTTCCTGAACTAAGATCCCATGTAGTTCAAGAGGCACTGGGGCAGCAGTCAAGAGTATTTGGTGCGAGTTAGGATGCAGACTGCAGGGCTCAGGGTGATCTACAAACTTACAGGGATGGCACGAGTGCACTGGAATAGACCATCACACCATAGACATAGCAGCAGAATTAGGCCATTTGGCCCGTCGAGTCTCCTCCGCCATACGATCATGGCTGATGTGTTTTGCCCCTTCAAACCCATTCTCCTGCCTTTTCCCTGTAACCTTCAACGCGCTTATTAATCAAGAATCTATCAATCCCGCTTTAAAAGTATCCAATGACTTGGCCTCCACTACCATCTGCGTCAATGAATTCCATAGATTCCACCGCCCTCTGGCTAAAGAAATTCCTCTTCATCTCTATTCTAAAGGTCCTTTTATTCTGAGGCTGTGCCCTCTGGTCCTAGACTCTCCCATTACTGGGAACATCCTTTCCATGTCCACTCTATCCAGGCCTTTCATTATTCGGTAGGTTTCGATGAGATCCCTCCTAAACTCTAGCGAGTGCAGGCCCATTCCCCTCATACATTGACCCAATCATCCCAGGGATCATTCATGTAAACCTCCTCTCTGGTCGTCAACAGGCAACAAAAACACAGACGAGGGTTTGCTGGCCATTACCTGATGCGTGACATAGTCAGATGAGGTTAAAAGGTATCTTCAGATGTGCCACAGGCATGGGAGAAACTCTGGCAATGAAGTCTTTCTTGGAGATAGCTCCAGTGAAAATCTGATGGGAATCCTTTAATCACACGAATGCAAAACCACATGAAAACAAGGGATCACCAGATACTTTCCTCCGCATTTCCCAACCTGTAAACAAACAGTGGGCAGGGGCAGCTGAATATGGGGATAGTACGAGGATTGGGTTCAGTGTGGGGAAGACCCCCTAGAGCAATCTAGAGTACAGATGCATGACTTGGTGTCGAGACAACAACCTTTCTCTCAATATCAGTAAGACAAAGGAGATAGTGATTGACTTCAGGAAGAGAAGTGGTACACATACACCGGTTTGCATTGACAGCACCAAAGTAGAAATGGTTGAAAGCTTCAAATTCCCTGGAGTAAATAACACCAGCAACATTTCCTGGACCACCCACAATGAAGCAATGGATAAGAAAGCACCCCAACGCCTCTACTTCCTTAGATGGCTTAGGAAGTCCAGCATGTCCCCAACAACTCTCACCAACTTCTACAGATGCGCCGTAGAAAGCATTTTATCATAGTGCATCGCAGCTTGGTTTGGGAACAGCTCCATCCAAGACCGCAGAGAATTTGTAAAGAATTGTGGACGCAGCCCAGACCATCACGCAAACCAACCTCCCTTCCATTGGCTGCATTTATACCCCATGCTGCCTCGGCAAGTCAAGGACAAGTCGCACGCCACCACTCCCTCTTCTCCCCTCTCCCATCAGGCAAGAGATACAGAAGTGTGAAAACGCACACCTCCAGATTCAGAGGCCGTTTCTTCCCAGCTGTTATTGGGCAATTGACTAATAACAGCTAATACTATCAGGCAATACTATCTACTTTATTAGAGACCTTCGGACTATCTTAGATCAGACTTTACTGGACTTTATCTCACACTACATGTCATTTATGTTATTCCCTTTAACATGTATTTGTACACTGTGGATGGCTTGATTGTGTAATCTTTCCACTGACTGGTCAGCACACAACAAAATCAAAATCTAAACTCAAACAAAATTATTTAATATGAAGTAAGGTACGATGTTATACCTCCTAACGTTTAACTTTTGCCATTCATCAGATGAACGGTTCAGTCAGACAAACATAGAATCTGCCATCAAAACCATCCAAGTGCAGCATCACAATGGATCAGGCAGTTTTGTATGACACAAAAATGCCGGAGTAATTGAGTGGGTCAGCCAGCATCTCTGGAAAAAAAGGAATATGTGACGTTTCAGGCCGAGACCCTTCTTCAGACTGAGGATGGGTCTGAAGGAGGGTCTCCTCCCAAAATGTCACCTATTCCTTTTCTCCGAGGTTGCCTGACCTGCTGAGCCATTCTAGTATTTTGAGGCAGATTTACAGTTTACGTTTTTCTTTCCCGTTTTGTTCTTAACACCTCAAAAAATACACTGCAGAGGAATTTCAAAAACTGCGAGTTCGATGAACAGTGCTATTGTTATTGGCACAAAAAACATTTTCAGGAGAAATTTAAATTTTCAATGCAGCTTCCAAATTTTCACAACAGAATATCCAGCAAGACAGCAAAAGGTGAAAACGTTTTTTAGCAGTGTGTGTGTTTGTGTGTGTGTGTGCGCGAAGGAGATAAAGCATCCATTGAGATCCTTCAATGAGTCGGCGGTGGTGCCTGTTTAACGGAGTTTGTAGTCTAAATACTCCAGCTTTGTTCTGGCTGGTAAATATGGAACTAATTTTCTCTTAGACTTCCTTTGCCCAGTAGGTGCATGAAGAGAGGACAGCACGCTTAATTGGTTTCAGTAATAAACTCCTTCTGCGATGGACTTCAGAAGGTTTTCATTGTAAGTTACAATGTGAGAGAAGAGGCATTTCCTGCTGTAGGGTCGACACATATTGAAACCAGATTGTCATGGGCTCCTCTGATCTCTGGTTCACTTCAGATACATCACAGACGCACTGTCTTAAAACAGACCTTCATCACTTTTTTAAAAAGAAAGATTGGATTCAGTAGCATCTTACTGTGTCTCCTTTAACACTTTCATCGCCACGTTCCTGCAGGGGGATAATTGTACTTTTAGTGCAGAAAGCCACGTTGAACCTGAGTGCGGCACAGTGGCGCAGCGGTAGAGTTGCTGCCTCACAGCACCCACATTCCAAAGACGTACAGGTTTGTAGGTTAACTGGCTTCTGTTAAATTGTCCCCGGTGTGTCGGATAGTGCTAGTGTATGGGGTGATCACTAGTTGGCGCAGAAGGGCCTGTTTCCACGCTTCCGGTGGGCCGAAGGGCCTGTTTCCACGCTGTATCTCCAAACTTTAAAGTGAAGTCTAAAGTCTTCTCCCCATAATCCTTTACCACCATTCAGGGGCTGCCCCACTGCGGCGACCTAACCCTCGAGTTCAGAAGAGTGTCTTCGACCTTCAAGCCCGAGGGCGCTCGCCTGAAAAACCTCAAGCTGGATCGACCATCAGCGATGAAACCGTGAGCTGGATCGACCGACCGCACACACACGCATCGCAAAGGCGGGGGCCAGGGAAAGCTCGGGAGCGCTGCCTGAAATTCACACCCATGATGAAGAGGAAGGTAAAAGACGGCTGCACCAGGCACGTGCCGTCAGGGTAGGCAACGTAGGCACTGCTTACCCTGACTAAAATTATAAAATGGTCATTACTAAATATAAATAGTAAAGGCATGGGAGGATTATGCCTATCTAAGAGATTGATCTCTTAGGTAGGCATAATTCTCCGTGCCTTTCATCCGCAGCACTTGTAACACGGGAAGGGGAGAGAAGGGGAGGGGGGGGGGGGTGGGGAGAAGGAGTGGAGACACTTTTAAGAAGTATAATAAAGTTTAGCGGGCAGTTTACCTACTGGTCGGTTTTCCTTGGTCCTGAAAACTCCAATGAGCCAATTAAAACGTCCGATCAGCGAAGGAGATTGCCTACAGTTGCCCTCGACTGCCTGCAACTACATAGCGACCCCACTCCACTGCACTACGAGATCAAAAGAACCATGCCGAACAATTTTTACTCGCGGAGAATTTTTCAACGTGCTGAAAAATGTTCCGCGACCTAGCAGAGGCCGCGAGTATTCGGGAACTTCCCTCGAGCATGAAGGAGAGTTCCAGTGACCTCATAGGACCTCGTAGGACCATGTGTCGACCATGCTGCGAGTTTGAGTCGAGGGCAAACTCTTCTAAACTCGCAGATTAGGTCGCCGCAGTGGGACAGCCCCTTTACTATTCAAGAATGTGTCAATCTCCACTTTACAATACCCACTGACTTGGCCTCCATGTCAATGAATTCTACAGATTCACCACCTTCTGGCTAAAGAAATTGCTCCTCATCTCCTTTCTAAATGTCCTTTTATTCTGAGACTGTGCCCTCTGATCCTAGACTCTCCCACCAGTGGAAACATCCTCTCCACATGCACTCTATCCTCGCCTTTATGTGGTATGTTTGAATAAGGTCCCCCTTCTTCCTTCTAAACTCCAACGTGTACAAGCCCAGTGCCTGATCGCATTGCTTCCCCCGTGATTTCAACTCCCTCACACACTCACTGCTGCGTCGATGCTATCAGATGTTCGGAAAAAAAAAAAAAAACCATTCCATAAAAAAGTGTGGATCAAGAAATGGAAAAACACGGATGTTGATTGAAATGTTTAAAATCTGCAGGAACATCTTGATCCACAACCCCCGCGGAGTAACTGGGAACTAAAAGGACAATAAAACTCTCAGAGACTCCTGGAAAAGTTGTGACACTTGCAAATCTGCACCAGCCAGCATCAGTTCCAAAGCTCAGGCTATTTATTTATTTTATTAAAGAGCTAACGGAAAACTTGGGGGGAAAAAGTTGTTAAGGTATGGAAGGCACTGCCTGGAAGTGTGATTGATTGAATTGAATGATACAGCATGGATACAGAGCACACTCGTTCTACGTGATCCCACCTTCTCAATGTACCCTACACACTAAGGGCACGTTTACAGATACAGGTATTCGGGATGTGGGAGGTAAAACATCTGAATCATCCGGAGCAACCCACACGGTCACAGCGAAACCGTGCAGTTATACTTTAGGCTTTAGAGATTCCTCGCTATAGATAGTGCAGATTTTTTTTTTAATTTACAATTTTTTACCGCACCCACTTAACTTACAAATCTGTACGTCTTTGGACTGTGGGAGGGAACTGGAGCACCCGGAGAAATCCCGCATGGTCACAGGGAGAAGGTACAAACTGCGTACAGACGGCACCCAGAGTCAGATTAAACTCAGGTCTCTGGCGCTGTAAGGCAGCAACTCTACCGCTGTGCCGCCCCACAAATGATCACTTGTCAGCCTAAGCAAAGATGCACCTGTGATAGAATGTGTGCTATCTGCGTTTTTGTGAGTCTGAGGATGTGCCTTCACATGTCTGTGACTGCATGTAGCCCTGTGTTTGTGCGTGTGTGAGTGTGTGGGCACACATATGTGTATTTGCACGCCTTCTGTGTGAGCGCGCCTGTATCTGTAAGCGTGCTTATGCAGGAGTGCTTGTGCGTTTGTATATGTATTTGTTCATTAAAGGGTGGAGATAGGTTCATTTATGCTTTGAATATATTTCTGTTATGTGTGTACATCCATATCTGTGCATGCATGGATCTGCTTGCGTGTGTGTACATACATATGTTTTCATGAGTGTGTTTGAGTGAGAATGAGGACACGTGACCATCTGCCACACATGCAAGTGTGTGCGTGGCTGTGTTTCTCTTTACGCCCCATTAGCCTCTCATATTTTGAAATTCTTGGGTTGAAATGTTAAGATATCATGCCTCAAGATCGCTTTCCATTTGGGCTGAAACCCAAGACTCCAGAATCTTAGAGCTGGCACAGTGATAGGTTCAGCATGTTTTAGTTCAGATAGACAACCAGATATTTTGGCACAGAACTTCCAGCTGAATACTGTTACAGTCTTCACTATAACGGAGATACTGATGCAACATGTCTTTGTAGTTTGATCCCTTTCCTGAATCCAGCTGTTAACATGTGTGTGTATGAGAGAGAAAGGGAGAAAGTGTGTGTGTGTGTGGGGGGGGGGGGGGGGGGGGGGACACAGAGAGAGATAGGGAGAGGGAGAGGGAGGGAGAGAGAGAGAGAGAGAGAGAGAGAGAGAGAGAGAGAGGGAGGGAGAGAGAATGAGAGAATGAGAGAATGAGAGAATGAGAGGGAGAGGAATAGAGAGAGAGGTAGAGAGGGGGAGAGATAGAGAGATTCACGGATGTGTATCTATTTTTTTGGGAACTTCATAAAATGACTTTAATTACACCAAACCAGCCAACTATTAACCCAGTTCCGGTAATAAACTGTCATTCTGATTCAATTATACTGTAGCATAAATGGATTTTTCTGTCATTTAGTAAGGGAGTGATTTTTTCAGGGTTGTATATCTGAAATAATGGTGACATGTGCAATAATCAGCCTGAAATCCAATCACCACTGTTGCTTGCTAACTGCAGTAAATTAGCTCCAAAGCATGAAACCGATCTCCAGCCTCATGGGACACGGCTACATTTTACAGACCCACTGGCCGTGCTTCTGCTCACCTTCCATCTACTAATCATTTTAACCCTGCGAGTCCAGGCACACTATCGGAGCAGCAGCCTCTTGGTTAGTTTCAATGCAAGCTCCGACCTCCTTGAAGGTCACGTTTTTTGGTCAGTGTGTTTGGTTGTCATAGTCTGGGAACAAGCCATTGTGCTGTTGCCCATGCCACTGAACTGGGGAATCTGTATGAGCTGGTTAAAGGTTGAAATTTCTTGGCCAATGCACAATCGTCCATCATTCCAAAATGATGAACACACAGGTAATATTCAGCGGGAAATTATGTGCAAGGTCTACATTTTTAGCCTCGTCTCTCTTATGCCTTCTCCTGTGCTCTCTCTGTTCAACTAATTGGGCGGCACAGTGGTGCAGCGGTAGATTTGATGCCTTACAGTGCCAGAGACCCTGGTTCGATCCTGACTATCAGTGCTGACTGTACGGAATTTGTACGTTCTCCCTATGACCATGTGGGTTTTCTCTGGGTGCTCTGGTTTCCTCCCACATTCCAAAGACTTACTTAGGTTATTTGGCTTTGGTAAAAATTGTAAAATTGTCCTTAGGATAGTGTTAAGTGTGCGGGGTGATCGCTGGTCAGCACAGATCGGTGGGCCGAAGGGCCTGTTTCCACGCTGTATCTCTAAACTAAAAATAAATTAATTTAGAACATTTTGAGCATAAAGATGAAGTGCTCAGCCACAGGAAGCAGGTCACACTAATTCTTACCCCTTTATGTCTCCTGTATCACCCCCATCATCTCCTCATGCTACCTAGTCTTTGCAGTAGCACTGCTGATGTGTGCAATAAAATTCTACATTACAACATTAGTGAATTAGCAAGAACAGGGAGCACGCTGAATTGGTTAAAACATCCATTTTAAAACAAAGTGACTGTGACAGGCTCTCTGGTCAGGCAGCAGATACAAAAGTTCGAAAACACGTCCCATCAAATTCCAGAACAAATGCTTCCCCGGTCTGAAGAAGGGTCTCGACCCGAAACATCGCCTATTCCTTCTCTCGATGGATGCTGCCTCACTCGCTGAGTTTCTTCAGCACTTTTTGTTTACCTTCCCCGCTGTTATCAGACTTAATGGTCCTTGAATGATCTAATGGTGTAGTCCCATTCTCCCAACCTACCTCATTGCAGTGTTTGCAGTTTTCTCTGCACTTTCCCTGTAACACTATGATGGTGCAACACTATATTCTGGTATTCTCCTCTGTGCACCAGCTGCAGTATCTAGGCTTGGCCTGATTGTACTTATGTATGGTACGATTTGATTGGAGAGCTTGAAAAGTTTTTCCCTGCGCCTCCGTACATGTTCAGTTTAGCTTATTTATTGCCACGTGCACCGAGGTACAGAGTAAAGCTATTTTGTTGCATGCTATCCAGTCAGTGGAATTACTATACATGTTTACAATCAAGCCGTCCACAGAGTACAGATGCAGTAGAATGGGCATAATGTTTAGTGCCCCAGGCCCCAGGTAGTCAAGATGGGAGGGAATACATCGAAGTCCCTCACCCTGAGCACAGGATCCCCCCAGGGTTGCGTCCTCAGCCCCCTATTGTACTCCCTGCACACACATGATTGAGTGGCTAGGTTCAGCTCCAACTCGATAATCAAGTTTGCTGATGACACTGTGGTGGTGGGCCTGATCTCAGACAACGATGAGAAGGCCTACCGGGAGGAGGTAGCTGATCTGGCACTGGTGTCAGGACAACAGCCTCCTCTTGAACATCAAACAAAACTAAGGAGCTGCTCTTGGACTTTAGAAGGGCACATACACGAGGACGTACACACCATTGAGGATAAATGGGGATACTGTGGATAGGGTGAGCTGTTTTAAATTCCTGGGAGTCCACATCTCTGAGGATCTGACATGGACATCGCACGCTGCAGCACTCGTGAGTAAGACAAGGCAGCGCCTTTACCACCTCAGGCAATTGAGGAAATTCAGAGTGTCTCTGAGGATCCTCCAGTGCTTCTACTCTGCGGCTGTGGAAAGCATCTTGTCCGGGAACATTACAATCTGGTTTGGGAATTGCTCTGCCCAGGACAAGAAGGCTCTGCAGAGAGTAGTGCGTTCGGCCGAACGCACTATGGGAACTTCTCTCGCCCCTCTGCAGGAACTACACATCAGGAGATGCAACTCCAGAGCCAATAAGATAATGGGAGACCCCTTCCACCCCTGCAACGGACTGTTCCAGCTCTTACGGTCAGGCAAACGCCTCCGTTGCCGCGCTGTGAGAACGGAGAGGATGAGAAGGAGTTCCTTCCCAGAGGCCATTCGGCCTGTAAACTCCTATCTCACCAGGGACTAACTCTACTAACTTACTGGACCACAATACCGCCCACAATATTTAATATGAAAAATAACATGTGATTCTGTTTGTAGTTTGTTGGTTGTTTGTTTGTTTTTTGCACAAAGTCTGCTGGCACGGCCACTTTTCATTTCACTGCACATCCCGTATGTGTATGTGATGAATAAACTTGACTTGACTTGCAAGATAAAGTCCAGTAAAGTCTGATAAAAGATAGTCCGAGGGTCTCCAATGAGGTGGATTGTAGGTCAGGACTGCTCTCTCTAGTTAGTGATAGGATGGTTCAGTTGCCTGATCACAGCTGGGAAGAAAGCATCCCTATATCTGTAACAACAATCATCAACTAAAACAAACTATTTATTGTAGAGCAGCAGCGGAAGTGGAAGACCAAGTGGAGGAGAGAAGTGAACGTCATGATGTGGTAATGAGGTAATGGGAAACATGTGGCTTAAAGACCTCAAAGGACGGGAAAATTCCAGAGCTTTCAGTTCTGGAAAAGAGCATACCGCAATAAAAAACATGAATATCCAACATCCCTTTTCATAGCCCTACCAGTGTGGCGAAAGTGCTCTACACCAATATAATAATTTAAAAAATTGGAACCACAGGGTGGCTCATTAGCTCAGCTGTAGAGTCACAGAGAGAGTCATCGGGTCACACAACATGGAAACAACAAGCCATTTGGTCCAATTTCAAGCGTCAAGAGAGTTTATTGCCATGTGTCCCAGATAGGACAATGAAATTCTTACCCACGCTGACCAACATGCCCGATCTACACTAGTCCCACCTGCTTGCATTTGGCCCATATCCCTCAAACCTTGTCCTATCCATGTAGCTGTCTAAAAGTTTCTTAAACGTAGTGATAGTCCCTGCCTCAACTACCTCCTCTGGCAGCTCGTTCCATACACCCACCACCCTTTGTGTTGAAATGTTGCCCCCAGGCCTCCGAGTAAATCTTTCCCTCCCTCACCTACTACATTTTGTGTAAACCAGCACTTGTATCTCCTTGTTTCTACAGTAAATGCAGGTACTATCCACTCAATCTCCTCGACAGCAGTCCCACCATCCCAAGAAACAGTCTGGTCTACACTGCCTTTCACAGGGCAGTGTGCTGCATGGCTAGGTTTTTGTGATCAAGTTTCCGGTGTGGGATTTGAACCCACAACCTTCTGACTCAGAAGGAATACTGCTATCCACAAAGCTGCAGCTGGCACTGCAGAGAGGAAATGGCCTTGTCCATTGAGATTCTATTAAACGTCAGAAGACAGTGAGTGTGTCTGGCGCTTCAGACTTTATCACTCCAAGTCTGGGCCAATATCAGAGCACCTTATCTATGAACTACGTTTATATACATGCACTGTTTAGTTGTGACCGAGCCAGACATCTGTCTGAAGCCGTCAGATGCACATTATAGGAGGCTGTCAGTGTAATAATCCCACAGCAACTGACTAGAGGCAGCTGAGCAGGGATAGCAACAATTGTACACAGGCAGTCTCATAACAAGTTAGGATGTGGTAACATTTTCAAGTCCACAAAGCCAAAACTAAAAGTACAGATAATTGCAGAAAAGTCAGGCAATGTGCATGATATCGCACACTGCCATGGAGGCAGAAGGATCAAGCCTGGGGCAGACACCAACAAAGCTCCCAAGATGGCGTCTGAGAGTGGCCGTCATCTCTTTGTGTGCTCTTCCCAGTGGAGGATCTACATTCAGAGCCATTGCGTCCTGCAGCATAGAAACAGTTTCTTCGGCCCAACTTGTCCATGCCAACCAAGGTGCCCCGCAGGTCCATGTTAGATCTTTCCGTTCCCACCTTAAACCTATGTCTCCTGGATCTTGATTGCCCTACACGCGGTAAAAGACCGTGCATTTATCCTATCTCTTCCCCATGATCTTATACCCCTCTATTAGATCACCTCTCTTCCTTGTGTGCTACAAGGAATAAAGTCCTAACCTGGCCAACCTCTCCCTAGAGATCAGGCCCTCAAGTCCTGGGAACATCATCATAAATCCTCACTGTACACGATTGTATTTACGTATAGCATTATCTAACCTGTTTGGATGGCGTGCAGGACAAAGCTATTCACTCTACCTTAGTACAATAGACCATAGGACAGTACAGCACAGGAACAAGCCCTTGGGGCTACAATGTTTGGGCCTAGCTGAACTGATTTTGTCGACCTGTACATAATCTACATTCCTCTCTTCCCTGCACTTCCATATGCCTATCCAAAAGCCTTCTAAATGCTACTAAAAGATCTGCCTCCACCACTACCCCAGGCAATGTGTTTCACGCCCCCGCCACTCTGTTTAAAAAACTTGCCCTGCACATCTCTGTTAAATTTCCCCCCTCTTACCTTATAGCCACGGCCTCTAGTGTTGGACATTTCTACCCAGGGTAAAAGGCTCTGACTGTCTACTCTATCCATGCCTCTCACAACTTTATATAGACTTTAGAGATAAAGCGTGGAAACAGGCCCTTCGGCCCACTGAGTCCGTGCCGACCAGCAATCTCTCCATACACTAGCACATTCCTTACACATTGGAGACAATTTACAATTTTTTTTATGGGGGCCAATTAACCAACAAACCTGTACGTCTTTGGTATGTGGGAAAAATGCAGAATATCTGCAGGAAAAACCCACATGGTCATAGAGAGAACGTACAAACTCCGTACAGACAGCACCCATAGTCAGGATCGAACCTGGGTCTCTGACAGCAACTCTACCATGGCACCACTTTGCCCCCACTTTAACTTCTATCAAGTCTCCCTTCAACCTCCGATGTTGCAGAGAAACCAATCCAAGTCTATCCAACCTCTCCTTGAGCTGAAACCCTCAAATGCAGGCAGCATTCTGGTAAACCTCTTCTGCACCCTCTCCTAAGCTTCCACATCTTCCCTATAATGGGGGTGACCAGAACTGCATGCAATACTCCAAATGCAGACTAACCAAAGTCCCGTAGAGCTGCATCATGACTTCCTGAACTTGTGACAATAATTAAGCTAATCTAACCTAACGTGGATTAATGGCAGCAGTGTCATCTGTTGCAAACAGCACATAAAGCTGCCATTTTAATTTAAACAGAAGGGGAATGCTGATCCTGGAATTATGACTGCCTGCTGCCTTCGCACAACTTAAGGGACTTTACGTCCACTCCCCCATACCCACTCGCAGTCATATTTCCAAGTCCTGAAGGATTTATAGCAGAGGTACGAAGAAAGAAAATATACCGACAATAAAATGCAGGGCAGAAATCAAATCTACATCCCGTGTCTGTGCGCTCTACTTGGCATGAAGGTGCTCATCCCCTCCAGGGATCCACAGGAGGATACGCATCAGGAACACAGTCACAAGCAGAGAATGCTCTCAGAAAAAAAGGAAAGAATTATATATATACTTATAATTATTATAATGCACCAGAATAATCAAGGAAGAATAATTAATAATCTTCTCCCCTCTCCTTTCAGGCAAGATGTACAGAAGTGTGAGAACGCACGCCTCCAGATTCTTCCCAGCTGTTATCAGGCAACTGAATCATCCCATCAACCACTAGAGAGGGGTCCTGAGCTACCATCTACGTCACTGGAGACCCTCGGACTATCTTCAATCAGACTTTACTGGACTTTTTCTTCCACTAAACGTTATTTCCTGTATCTGTCCTATTCCTATAAACGTCCTGTATCTGTAACTGTGGACGACCTGACTGTCATCGTGTATAGTCTTTCCGCTGAAGAAAGACACAAAAAGCTGGAGTAACTCAGCGGGTCAGGCAGCATCTCTGGATAAAAGGAATAGGTGACGTTTCGGGTCGAGGCCGTTCTTCAGACTGAGAGTCAGGGGAGAGGTCTTGGTTAGAGAGGCGTAGGTTAGCACGCAACAAAAGCTTTTAACTGTACATTGGTACATGTGACAATAAACTAAACTAAACTAAATAAGAATAATGGCATTAGTATATATAGGTACATGACATTCAGCATAAAACATGATGAGTTGAAGGGTCTGTTTGTATGAACCTATCTCCTAACACACTGTACTTGCAGTGCAGTAGCTCTGAGGTATGGTTACAGTTACAACATAGATCAACAAACTATAGTCACAGTTTTAGTTTAGTTTAGAGATGCAGCATGGAAACACCGAGCCCACACTGCCCATCGATCACCCGATCACACTAGTTCCATGTTATCCCACTTTCTCATTCACACTAGGGGCAATTTACAGACACACGCGTCTTTGGGATGTGGGAAAAAACCGGAGCAGCCTGAGGAAAAGCACGCAATCCCAGGGAGAACATGCAAACTCCACACAGACAGCGTCGGATGTTGGGATCAAGCCTGGGCCTCTGGTGCTCTGAGATAGTGGCCCCACTAGCTGCACCGTTGTGCCGCCCAGCTGTGTCACTGTGCCACCCATAGATATGTACTTGACATTAGGCAAAGAACATGGTGGGCTGAAGGGTCTGTTTCTGTGAATCGATCTCCCAATACACTCAACATACAATGTCATAGAGTGTGAAAACAAGCCCTTTCGTTTAACTCGCCCTGACAACCGACATATCCCATCTACACTAGTCCCACCTGCATGCAATGGGCCCCATATCCCTTTAAATCTATCCTATCCATGTGCCTGTCTAATGTTTCTTAAACATTGTGATATACCTGCCTCAAATACCTACTCTGACAGCTTGTTTCATACATTTTTGAATGAAAAGGTAACCCCTCGGAATCCTATTAAACATTTCTCCCCTCACCTTAAAATACAGTAGCTATGAGATATAGTTACCGCTGCAAAGTAATCACTCAACAATTTGACAACAATGATTAGAAAATCTGTTTCAGTGATAATGCTTGAAGAAATATTGAATGTGTAGAAAGGAACTGCAGATGCTAGTTTATACTGAAGGTAAACACGAAATGCTGAAGTAACTCAGCGGGTGAGGCAACATCTCTGGAGAAATTGAATGGGAGACGTTTCGGGTCGAGACCTTTCATCTGACGTTTCGGTCCAGCAAGTCTACTCCGCCATTCAATCACGGCTGATCTATCTTTTCCTCTCAACCCCAATCTCCTGCCTTCTTCCCATAACCCCTGACATCAGTACTAATTAAAAATCTGTCAATCTCGCCTTAAAAATATACATTGACGTAGCCTCCACAACCTTCTGTGGCATTGAATTCCACCAAGTCAGTTTCTGAAGCAATAAATTCACCAAATTCCATACCAAGGTGCAATTGAGGGTCTTATGAAGGATTTTGACTAGATCCTACCACTTTGTGGGTGATCCCATTGAGAAGCCAGTGGGCTTTGACCTGTTCTGGAGATAAGGAGGCAAGGTATCAATGAGAAATATGGCCAGAGAAAAATGCTGGAGAAACCCAGCGGGTGAGGCAGCATCTATGGAGCGAAGGAAATAGGCAACGTTTCGGGTCGAAACCCAGTTCCTTCTTAGAAATATGGCTAAACCCTTTTTTAATGCGATTGGGACTAAAAACAGGGCGGTGACTGTGGTCATCCAGTACAAATGTTTGGCCACATTGTCCTAAAGTCCTCTTCATTCTTTTATTGGGAGTCCAAAAAGACATCAACCAGTTTATTGCTGATGTAACTGTTGGCAATACTCCAGTCTAAACCAGGCCAAAATCCAACTTGGTTGGATCAAAGGCAGCATATGAAGTTTAACTTCTCCCAATTCAACTGACGTGTGGGAGTTTTTGGCAACAAAGGAACATATACTGTATCCCCAGATTGGAGGCAGGCACAGTTCCGTCCACGCACTCAGTGGTCTCAGAATTCCCTGATCGATGTTAGTTCCCTGGAGTTCAAAGTTCAGGGGCCAGCTGGGGTCATCCCATAGAAGAACCAGTTCTGTCTGTTCCTTTGAGGAACCTGACTAAAATCAGATGGTGGGAGAATGAGCTTCTGGCACTCTGCCAGTTCTGAATTGTCAGGGCAATCTGCCCAACTGCACTCTGTGCTTCCTTGCACAGTGTTGAGAGACAGAGGTATTCAAGATATGCTTTAATACTTGGCCCCTTTCTGCTTTCCAGACACCAAGTCTCAGGTGACACTCATGCACTGTACGGAGTGCTGCACATTTTGCCTCCACCATCGATGAGATCTACAGGAGTCACTGCCTCAAAAAGGCAGCCAGCATCATCGGACACCCACACCACCCTGGCCACACTATAATTTCCATCTTCCATCAGGGAGAAGGTATAGGAGCCTGAAGACTGTAACGCCCAGCTTCAGGAGCAATTTCTTCCCTATAGCCATCAGGCTATTGAACACTACAACCTCCAAATAGGCTCTTAACTGAAGAAGCGACTCGACCCGAAACGTCACCGAATCCTTCTCTCCAGAGATGCTGCCTGTCCCGCTGAGTTACTCCAGCATTTTGTGTCGGTCAGGCTCTTAACTATGTCGAGACTTGGGAGTATTTTTATCTATTCACTATTATTGTTTGTTTGATACATGCACGCACACACATTATATATATATATATATATATATATATATATATAAATAGATATAAATAGAGAGGGGGGGGGGGGAGAGTATGAGAGAGGAGGAGAGAAAGGAGAGGGAGAGAGATATTATGTTGCATTTTTTTGTTGTTTATTGTGGTGTTCGCAGAGTACTATGTTTACATATCTGTTATGCTGCTGCAGGTAAGAATTGCATTTCAGGCAAGCCGGCTACCCCCACCCCCCACAACTGCACGTTGAGGGAACGGGACCCAACGGGTCCCACCTGGTCTGGTATAACATTAAAACTCTCTCTCTCTCTCTCTCTCTCTCTCTCTCTCTCTCTCTCTCTCACATGCCTCAAGGTGCTATATAACCTTTCCTTTAAGATCAGCACAGTTTGAATCCACGTTTCCCCAGCTTATATCAACGTACAGGATGGTGAATTAAACACTGAGCCCATTCTATTTTACACGAAGATTTCCTTTAATTGATGTTATTCTTAGAATATGCCTGTTGATAACCTGTAAGGTGGAGCTCTTATAATGGAAAGTACAACTGCCATCTGCACTGCCATCTGGTAGTTTTGGGCCACCACAACAAAAATGACTTCAGGCTGATCCTGAACAGAAGTCATGATGTGATATGATCAGGAAGAGACACATCTGTGCTCCTACACTCTTCCCCTTCCACAGACTATGTGGATCACATGATGTTTGCCAGATGGGTGTCCGATTTCACCGTCTGCTTCAGACAGACTTACCGAATAACGAAAGGCCTGGATAGTGGATGTGGAGAGGATGTCTCTACTAGCGGGAGAGTCTAATACCAGAGGCCACAGCCTTAGTAAAAGGACGCACCTTCAGAAAGGAGATAAGGAGGAATTTCTTCATTCAGAGGGTGGTGAATCTGTGGCATTTACTGCGACAGACAGCCGTGGAGGCCGTCATTGGGTATTTTTAAGGCGCAGAATGACAGGTTCTTGATTAGTACGGGTGTCAGGGGTTATGGGGAGAAGGCAAGAGAATGGGGTTGAGAGGGAAAGATAGATCAGCCATGATTGAATGGCAGAGTAGACGTGATGGGCCGACCTTTGCTCCTATCACTTATGAAGGTTCCTTATGCTGCCTAGACATCATTTGGAGTATTGTGTGCAGCTCTGCCCATCACAGTACATGCCCTGCCCAGGTTACGAACGCTTGCCCTATGTACAGCCCCTTGGGACTGCAGGCACCTCTGTCATGTGGGCATTGAATCTTGGGCGACATCAATGTATCTTGTAGAAATATTTGAATGATTAAAGTTGTGGGAAGGGCACGAGTTTTGAGAAGGAGGGTGTCAGGGATACTGCCAGAGATAACTCACTCACCGCTGCCGCAGCTCTCCGGGCGCAAAGCCACGCACTGTAGCTGGGGATAGAAGCAGCTCGGGGAGCTACGTGCGGCCACCGGGACCCGACAGCAGAACTGACCGCCACTTCAGCGCCTTCTGCCGGCCCGCTCACCTTTGGCAGTGCTCTCCGTCGGAACACCTGTCACCTGCCGTTCGCCGACTTCGCTCATGTCAGCAGCTTCCTGCAAATCCTTAAATTCGCACAGCCGAGTAACCTCAATCGCGCTGCGCTTTAAGGACATGAGTGAGGCCAGCGAGCGGCAGGAGAGAGGTTTTTAGACGGAGAGCTGCCAGAGGTGAGCAGGGACCGGCAGAAGGAGCTAAGGTGGCGGCTGGTTCCGCTGTCCGGCCCGGCGGCCGCTCAGCCACCCGAGCTACTTCTCTCACTCCCCCCCCCCCCCCCCGGCCTCAATGCGGTGGCATTGCACGCCCCCGTGCAAGGAGCGTCGCAAGTGGCATTATCCCAACCCCCTCATTCATAACATTAGTGCCCTCCCCGCAACTTTACCCCGGGCCAGACTCCCCAAACGCTGTGAAAGGAGCTCTCCCCCCACCCCCACACCCCGGGAAATACAGTATTTAAAAACATAAACACAAAATGTACTTACCACATTATTGGTACACAAACTCCATTCTTCTCTCTTTGTTACCTAACATACACTTAAAATATTTACAATCCATATTTGAAAACCCCGCCAAGAATCAGTAGACTGATGCGCATGCGCAGTACAGCAAAGGCAGAATTTCTGCTGCCTTCAGCCCCGCTTGAAACTGACGGCTTCAGGCAGCGCTGACGGCATGTGGGCTGCACAGAGCTTCCCGTGTAACAAGCGCTGCGGATGAAAGGCACGGAGAATTATGCCTACCTAAGAGATCGGTCTCTTACATAGGCATAATTCTCCCATGCCTTTATTATTTATATTTAGTTATTACTGTATTATAATTTTAGTCAGGGTAGGCAGTGCCCACAGTGTACAGATACAGGATCAAGGGAATAACCCTTGTTGCAAGATAAAGCCCAGTAAAGTCTGATTAAAGATAATTCAAAGGTCACCAATTACCAAGGGCACCCAGTGTCTACAGTGTGTGTCATCTGCAAGATGCATGGACGTTGCCAACTAGGGAGGCTCTGATACCTCCTTGTAGATCCCCAATGGTTACCATCAAGTAGATCAAAGAGACTGGCACATCGGACCATCAGCACTCATTGTATTCTGTCCAATTTGTGAACCATCTTGACTTGGTCATCGTCACTGGGTCTAATCCTGGACCTCACTATCCCAGAATAATCTGGGGAATACCTTAATCAATGGCCTGACAGTGGTGGAAGAAGGTGACTCTTTTGAGGGCATCAAGGATGGTCAATCAGCCTTGGCTTTGCCAGCAGCAACTACGTCCCACAAATTGTCTAGCAGCTAAATAGCAAAAGAAAAAAACAGAAAGTGACTTGGGAATATTATGCTTTTACACGGGAAGATGCTGTGATGCAGAGTGCACTACTGGACGAGATTTGGGAGCAGATTCATCAGTACAATTCCAAAGGGAGTTGGATAAATAGTTGAAACGAAAAGATTTACTGGAGTGGGATTAATTAGACAATCCACAGTGAGATTCATAGACAAGTAGACATTGGCACAGAAATGGTCTGGATGGAACGTTGGTGCTACATCGTTCAACGATTCCATGGTATCAACATGATCACTGGATTTATTCTTAGATGGAACATAGAACAGGCCATTTGGCCCACAATGTCTG
Organism: Raja brachyura; assembly: GCA_963514005.1. The sequence goes on along the minus strand of OY740796.1, from coordinate 18,385,411 downwards.
TGTCAACCATGCTGTCAAATTGAACTAAATGTCCTCTGCATGCACATGATTCATATCCTCCATTAACTAAATTCATGTCCCTATCTAAAAGGTTCTTAAATGCCGCTGTTGTATCTGCCTCCACCGCCACCCCTGGCTGCACATTCCAGGCCCCCATCACTCTCTGTGTAAAAACATGCCCAGTACATCTACTTTAAGTTCTCCCCCTCAGACGTTAAAGCTATGCCGCCTTGCCTTTAATGTATTTACCCTGAGAAGAAAGGTTCTTACTGTCTACACAACCTATGCCTTTGATAATTTTATATACTACTATCAGGTTTCCCCTCAACCTCCAACGTTCCAGAGAGGAATACAACGATATGCCTTAGGAAGGAGCTTCATTACATTTTGTGTACCATTTCTGATGGAGCCTTGCTGAAGCTATCTACCTGGCATGTCTGGGGAATGTGCAATGGATGTGGGCTGGATGATGGTCCTAGAGAGGAGAGAAACATGCAGTATGTTGAAGTGAATGAGTCTTGTTAACATGAGTCCTTTGCTGCAAATTTTGAGATCGCTCGATATTTCAAACAAAGTATTTTTTCCAGGTACAGTTTTATTAATTTAATATTATTCCAACCCATTCTTCATTTTGAAATAGTGGTCCTGACCCGAAAAGACTGAGAAGAGAAAGGGTCCCGACATGAAACGTCACCCATCCTTTTCCTCCCGTGATGCAGCCTGACCCGCTGATTTACTCCAGCACTTTGTGTCTATCTTCGGTATATAACCAGCATCTAGAGTTCCTTTCCACACAAGTCACCTATTCACATTCAGTTTAGTTTAGTTTATAGATAGAGCGTGGAAACAGGCTCTTCGGCCCATCGAGGCAATGACCTTTTACTTTAGAAGTAAATGCTTCTTCTAACATTATTGTATCTTTGAATGAGGCTCCGTGGACCAATGCCAAACGTGGATCAAGAAAACTTTAAATTAATAAAAAAAACTCCTGTCTGCTGTGAATGGGTGATCGATGGTGGGTCAAAGGGCCTGTTCCCATGCTCTATCTTTCAATGATGGGATGATTCAATGACTTCTGGAAATCTTAAAGGGACGAACATCAAAGATTGACGTTTAGTCAACAATACTCCAGACTCCCACTGGCTCATCCCACTCTCCTCCAGGTCTCTGGTTTGTATCTGTTTATGAGTCAGGATGGGTTGTGCAAATGGATGCCAGAGGTAATAGTTTAGTTTGGAAACAGACGCTCCGGCACACTGAGTCCGCACCAACCAGCGATCGCCCCGTATTTGAATGAATGAATAAGTTTATTAGCCAAGTATGTTCACATACAAGGAATTTGCCTTGGTGCTCCGCTCGCAAGTGACAACATGACGTACAGCGACAATTAAAAAAGACACATAAAACATTAAACATTAATAATAAAACATCATTAGGACTATCCTACACACTAGGGACAATTTACACTAAAGCCAATGAACCGACAAACCTGTACATCTCTGGAGGGTGGGGGAAAACAGGATAACCCGGGGGAAACCACGCAGACATAGGGAGAACTCCGTACAGACAGCACCCAAAGTCAGGATCGAACCCGGGTCTTTGGCACTGTAGGGCAGGAACTCTACCGCTGCGCCATTGTGCAGCCCCTTCTTCAGCATTCTCCAAGCTACTCCAGCATTTTGTGGCTTTCTTGGGATCCAGAGAGGTCCAGAAGTAAAAAAGGAACAAAGCGCTGGAGTAACTCAGGCAGGTCAGGCAGCATCTCTGGAGAACATGGACGCGTGACGTTTCGGGTCAGGTCCCTTCTTTACACTGGTTGGGAGGTACACTGCCTGTTCTGCAGTGCTCTGTGGCAGATGGTGAGTTGTCCAACATATCTCAGGTTAAAGATGTCGTGGAGACAAGCCCACCTACATTCTGTTTACCTCAGGCTTCAGGAATCAGGGAACCGAGCCTACTCACCTTGTGCTTGGGAGGAGAAACAGGAAACGAGAAGGCAAACAAGGGCAGGGCCAAGTTGAAGAAGCCGTTCCTGTAGGCAGATAATGGCCGGTCACCTTGAACCACCTTGTATAGCTCCAGGCAGACCAGGCCAGCCACCGCTGCCGTAGTAGTGGCGATCGCGGGGATGATCCTTCCAGCAATCCGTCTGCTCTGCAAGAGAGAAATGCACAACAAAGGTTGAAGGAATGTGTAGGAAGGAACTGCAGATGTTGCTTTAAACCGAAGACAGACACAAAATGCCGGGGGTGGTGGTGGAGGCAGATATGATAGTGGCATGTGAGAGGCTTTTGGAAAGGCACATGGATATGCAGGGAATTAAGGCACATGGTTCGTATGCAGGCAGGTGGGATTAAACGAAGAGAGACAGAAAGAGAGGAAGAAGCACATACATAAAATAAACGAGTTTGGAAATAATTAGAATTCAAGAGACAAACAGAGACAACGATGTCAGTAGACAGACCTATTTATTTCTGTTGATGAAGAACCCTTTGGGAAATCAACTGATCATTTATAAAGATTGCAAATAGAAAAAATCCAATTAATGTTCATGCTTTCAAAGCAAGAATGTGCAGCAGGGACTATAACCTTACCGCTGCATCAAATTAAGACTTTTATAATTTTTGGAAGCAGTCGTGACAAAGAGAGTATTAGGTGTTATTCTTGCCCCTAGGATTTAAACCCATGTGTCATGCAGGTTAGTAATTACAGGCAGGACTGTCTGCCTTACACAAGGTATCCTCCACTGGTGTTAGTTTCTGGGTGACATCATCTCTCTGCATGCAGGCACTAAATTAAGTGGGAACAAATTATTGGTAAGACACAAATTGCTGGAGTAACTCAGCAGGTCAGGCAGTAACTCTGGAGAACGTCACCTATCCATGCTCTCCAGAGATGCTGCCTGCCCCTGCTGAGTTACTCCGGCATTCTGTGTCTTTCTTAGGTAAACTACAGTTCCTTGTTGTTACAAATCATTTGGGGTGGCACAGTGGCACAGCAGTAGTGTTGCTGCATTACAGCGCCACAGAGCCAGGTTCGATGCTGATCACGGGTGCTGTCTGTACAGAGTTTGTATGTTCTCTCTGTGACCGCGTGGGTTTTCTCCGGGTGCTCCGGTTTCCTCCCACACTCCAAAGTCATACAGGTTTGTAGGTCAATTGGCTTTGGTAAAATTGTAAATTGTCCTTCCATTGATCATTTATACCTCACGCTGCCTCGGCAAGGCCACCAGCATAATCAAGGATGAGTGGCACCCTGGCCACTCCCTCTTCTCCCCTCTCCCATCAGCAAGAGGTACAGAAGTGTGAAAACGCACACCTCCAGATTCAGGAACAGTTTCTTCCCAGCTGTTATCAGGCAACTGAAATATCCTACCAACAATGAGAGAACAGTCCTGATCTGCTATCTACCTCGTACTATCTTTGATCGGACTTTACTGGAATTTATCTTGCACTAGAAGTTATTCACGTTATTCCCTTGGTCATGTATCTGTATACTGTGGATGGCTCGACTGTTATCATGTATTATCTTTCCGCTCCTGGTTAGCGTGCAACAAAAGCTTTTCACTGTACCTCGGTACATGTGACAATAGACTTAACTAGTGTGTAAGATAGTACTAATGTACAGGATGATCACTGGGGACTCGGTGGGGCAAAGGGCCCGTTTCCTCGCTATATCTCTAACCCGCTGCATCTCGATCAATATCACGCTGTGTCTAAAGTAAAGCAGAAAGCCAGCAACAATTTCAAAGGAAATGTCAGCGAAGTGCTTATATTTCTCCTGCGGTTCAGGAGCACCTCGAGTGCAAGGATTGCTCAGCTGTGGAGAGCAAAACAGATATTTAATTTGATGAATTAGTTTGTCTGCAAAGGAACATTAGCTGCCGCGGAGAGTCTGGATCTCGGCGTGAACTTTATCCTCTTACTGTAAGCACTGAGTGATTCTACCCAGCTGTGCTAAAGGGGCCAGTTAGCAGACAAGGGAGAGCCACCTTCCCCAGGATTCATGGTTACTGTTTGTCTGCCCACTTCCTTTTCCCATCAAAGCTCGTTAATATTATTTAGCTGATGGGGTGCAGAGTCCTCTTAGTTTGCTTTGCTTTATGACCAGGGATAAGATAATGCCTGAGTGCCTGGGAAGGAAGGTAGTCGAATATTAATACCAGATCCCAAAGCAGTTCCCCCACTATATACGGTTGTCATCTTCTGCAAATAAATGGAAAATCCCACAATCGACTTACCAAAGAGAATTTCAATGGTTCCCAAACCTCCCACAGCACTCTAGTTTTTTTCTAATTATGTAATCCTCCCCCCCCCCCCCCCCCAATGTACAGCGTGGAAGTTTTAGCCCTTCTGCCCAACTTGCCCCATCTACACTCGTTCCACCTGTCTACGTTGGGCCCAGATCCCTCTAAACCTATCCTGTCCATGTACCTGTACAAATGTTTTTAAAAATTGCGATAGTACCAGCCTCAACTACCTCTTCCAGCAGATTGTTCCATATTCCTACCACCCTTTGTGCAAAAAAGGTTGCTCCTCAAGTTCCTATTAAATCTTTCCCCCCCTCACCTTAAACCTATGGCCTCTGGTTTTTAATCCCACTACTCTGGGTAAACGTCTGTGCATCTACCCGATTTATTAATCGTATGATCTTATACTCCTCCATAAGATCACCCCTCATCCTTCTGCGCTCCAAGGAATAAAGTCCTAGCCTGTCCAACCTCTCCTTATAGCTCAGGCCCTCCAGTCCTGGCAACATCCCAGTAAATCTCCTCAGCATCCTTTCCAGCTTAAAAACATCTCCAAATAAACTGAAACTTCCCAAGGAGATTTTCAATGGGTCCCAAACCTCCCACCGCACTCTAGTCTTTTGTCCCATTTACTTGTGTAAAACCCTCATCCTCTCCCCCCTGGGCCTCTCTTTTGTATTCTTCACAGGTGAGGCACCATGTGTGGCTGAGAGACATTAAGTCCTTGTCCCAACATCTCAGCAACCTGGCGATACAAGGAACTGCAGATGCTGGAAACTTGTGTAAAGCAAAAAGCGCTGGAGTAACACAGCTGATCAGGCAGCAAATGGGGAAGGAATGGATTGGTGACATTTCAAGTTGGGACCCTTCTTCAGACTCTTTGTGGTGGGGCGGGGAGGTTGGGAGGGTTGGGGGGGGGGGAAGAGAAAACTGGATCGCTGGCCGGCACAGACTTGATGGGCTGAAGGGACTGTTTCTATGCTTTTATCTCTAAACTAAACTACACATTGTTTTTTATCTGAACCGAGGTAGCAAACAGGCAGGGGAATCACTCAACCATTTGTTCCCACGAGGAGAGCTGCACTAGCAGAACAAAACGTTAATGAACATTGGAGACTCTGTGCATTTAATTCTCATGATATTGTGCAAATTTATAAGATCACCCCTCATCCACCCGCACTCCATGGAATATAGGCCTCAGCTACTCAAACCACTCCCAGAAAGCCAACTAAATTTCTTACGTACGTACGAGCATAAGAAATAGGAGGAATAGTAGTTATTTCAACATCTCCTGCTAGTCAAACATATTCTCGCAGATAATCACAGTCAAGCCAGCTGGAGACTAAGTATTTCATGGCCGTTCAGAGCCTAGAGATTTTGGGTTCTGTTTTGAAAAGCAGGAATGTCGATTAAGTCACCAGAAAATCAGCTGTACTACTTGTCAGCTGCAATATGTTCCATCCATGTAATGTATTAATATCCAAGAGTTGGGTTACTTGTACTCAACAAGATGCATAAAACAGTCATGCAGGCACCAGATCCATTGGTAGACAGTCCCAGTCAAAATAATGTACTCAGAATGGCCGAGACAAGACTTCAGAGATACAGTGTGGAAACAGGCCCTTCGGCTCAGCGAGTCCATGCTGACCAGTGATCACCCCGTACATGATCAATACCTACACACGAGGGACAATTTACAAATGCCAATTAACCTACAAACCTGCAGGTCTATGGAGTGTGGGAGGAAACAGGAGCATGCAGAGAAAACTCACTCAGTCACAGGGAGAACGTACAAACTCTGTACAGATAGCACCCGGAGTCAGGATCGAACCAGGGTTCCTGGCACTGTGAGGCAGCAACTCTACTGCTGTGCCACCGCGCCAAGTTGACTAGCTCATTATTACACTTTCCTGCTATAGTCCTGAGTTCTTCACAAATTCTCCCAAGTTTTCCCCTTGATTCAAACTCGGAGAATTACGGTAATAGCCAGCCGTAGGTACCCGGGGCAATTTCTTTACTCATGGACATTTTTCAACATGGTGAAAAAACGTCCTGACTTACCTGATGCCCCGAGTACCTACGGCTGGCATTACGAGCCGCTACGAAATATCTACGGACTCACTACGGACATTCTCCGAGTTTGAATCAAGGGGAAAACTCGGGAGAATTCGTGAGTAACTCGGGAAAGTAGGACAGGGGCTTTACACTCATGTCACTGATGGTTTACTCAAGGCAGGAACCACTTGGTTATGTTATTTATCTCAGCTCAGAAAATTAAACATGACGGAAATCAGTTGCGGACAGTCAGATTTACCGTTCACTCAGTTCCATTTCAGGGCTGCAATGCGATGGTTGCTGGGTTATAGAGTGGTAGAGTCATACAGCACAGAAACAGGCCCTTCAGCCCAACTTATCCATGCCGAGCATGGGGTCCCATATGCACTAGTCCCACTGTCAGCATTTGGCCCATGTTCCTCTTAACCTTTCTTATCCATGTCCTGTCCAAATGTCTTTAAAATTTTGCTATCGTACCTGCCTCAACTGCCTCCTCTGGCAGCTCGTTCCATATATCCATCACCCTCTGCGTGAAAAAATTGCCCCTCAGGTTTTTATAAAGGTCATGTGATAGGATTAGAATTAGGCCATTCGGCCCATCAAGTCCATGCCATTCAATCATGGCTGATCTATCTCTCCCTCCTAACCCCATTCTCCTGCCTTCTCCCCATAACCTCTGACACCCGTACTAATCTTTAGCCTATCTATTCCCATTATCACCTTTCTCCACCTCTATAAGATTACCCCTCATCCTCCTTCGCTCGAAGGAATAAAGTCTTAACCTGCCCAACTCCCTTTAGCTCAGGCTCTCAAACCTGGCAACATCTAACGCTGTGGAGAGGGTGCAGTAGGGGTATATCAGAATTGCTGCCTGGATTAGAGGGCCACCAAATGCTGGAGTAACTCAGCTGGTCAAGCAGCATCATTGGAGAACATCAATAAGTGATGTTTTGAGTCTAGACCAGAAGAAGGGTCCCGACTCAAAACATCACCTATCCAGAGATGCTTCCAGATCCGTTGAGTTACTCTAGCATTTTAAAACAAGCGTCTGCGGTCCCTTGTATCTGAATTAGTGTTTAGCTATAAAGAGAGGAGAGGTTGAACAAATTTGGATTATTTGCTCTGGGACAACGGAGGCCGAGGGAAAACCTAATAGAATTATAAGAGTCATAGATAAGGTAGATGATCAGAATATTTTTGCAAGGGTATTAATGTCAAAGGCCATAGCCAAGGTGAGATGGCATTTAAGAGGCTTTTAAATTGGCACATGGATATGCAGGGAATTAAGGGAAATAGATCACGTGCAGGTAGAGAAGATTAGTTTAACGGCATCTTGTTCGACTTGGACATCCTGGGCCAAAGGACATGTTCTTTTGCTGTACTGTTTTACGTTGCATGTCCAAGAGCTTTTAAGTTGAAGAGCTTTTAAGTTGCAGATTACAATACGTACAGCATAAGTTCCTAAATTTGGCCACATGACATGAGAAGACTATTTGTTTTGCTGGTGATAGTTGAACGACATATATTGGAATTCAAATACTGAACGCACCTGTTCTGTTTTGAAATGTTGCCACGCAGGGTGTTAGAACCATCTGATACAGAGCAGATAGGACCTTGATTTAAGGTCCTATCAGAACGATGGAATCTCAGACACAGCAGCAACCCATCACTATTGTATTCAAGTGTCAGAGGAAACAAAGGTAACCATCTCAACTGCATCTAACTAGTTTAGCCTGATTCAACCTGATTGAGAGTATTGTGTTGTCACCCTGAAGATTTACGAGGATGTTGCCAGGATTCGAGAGGCAGAGCTACAGGGCGTGGTTGAGTAGGCCACGACAGAGGTGTTAAAAATCATGAGAGGAAAAGTGTGTTGCTCAGAGAAGGGCAATCAAGAACCAGAGGACATAGGTTTAAGGTGAGGGGGGAGATTTAAGGTAACATTTTCACACAAAGGGTGGTGCGTGTATGGAACGAGCTGCTGGAGGAGATAATTGAGGCAGGGACTATCGCAACATTTAAGAAACATTTAGACAGCTACATGGATAGGACAAGTTTAGGGGGATATGGGCCAAATGCAGGCAGGTGGGACCAGTGTAGATGGGACATGTTGGTCGATGTGGGGGTTGGGCTGAAGGACCTGTTTCCACACTATGACTCTAGTTGAGATCATTTAACTGAACTCTGACTGTAGTTCACTTTTCTAACTTAATGACCAAACGATAGAGATGGTTTGTCCGGTGAATCATTCAGGGAACATTTTCTGCTGTAATGCCAAATTAGTCTCTGACCAAGATAATTAGTCAAAGGATTTTCATTGAAGATACCTTTATGAATTAAATTTGAGGCTGGGTCATTAATATCAAGAATTCCCAATTTCCCATCTATTAATGAAGAAGCCCTCAGCTCACATGGATGAAGTGACTGTCAGAAGCCCATCGAGTGGGTGGATAGTGAAACCAATACAATAGAGTTGGCTGGCACCCAGGGATCATAACACAATGGGTGAAGTAATTGTGGTAATTGCAATTAATCATTCCGCACCATTATATTCAGCGCCCAAACCAGTTTGGGTCACTCCCGATTCACAGTGGTGTAGGGCAGATGTTTTCACCGTTGGATATTATGCGACGTTGGGGCAGCAGTAGAGTTGCTGCCTCACAGCGACAGTGACCCAGGTTCAATCCTGACTACGGGTGCTGTCTGTACGGAGTTTGTACGTTCTCCCCGTGACCTGCGCGAGTCTTCCCCGGGAGCTCCGGTTTCCTTCCACACTCCAAAGACGTACAGGTTTGTAGGTTAATTGGCTTCGGTAAAATAGTAAATTGTCCCTAGTGTGTAGGAAAGTGCTAGTGTACGGGGTGATCGCTGGTCGATGCAGACTCGGTGGGCCGAAGGGCCTATTTCTGTGCTGTATCTCTAAACTAAACTAATAAACACAGTATCCGGTTAATCAAGCTGGTAACACCAACAATTCTTGACCATCCTTAACTCCCTTTGAGTAGACAGTGGTTGAGCTGGGGTTACACAAAAAGCTGGAGAAACTCAGCGGGTGCAGCAGCATCTAAGGAGCGAAGAAGATAGGCGATGTTTCGGGTTGAGACCCTTCTTCAGGGTTGAGCTGCCTTAGTTTTATTTTTTAGTTTTAGAGATAAGGCCTCAATTTATGCTGCAATGTCTATGACAAGAATGGTTAAAATAAACTATTTCCTTTGGTGATCCAATCAAGGGCAAAGGGATGTTATCCTGGTTTTAGTTTTGGAGATACAGCATGGAAACATGCCCTTCGGCCCACCGAATCCGCTCCGACCAGCGATCACCCATACACTAGTTCTATCCTACACACCAGGGACAATTTTGCAGAAGCCAATTGACCTACAGACCTGCACGTCTTTAGAATGTGGGAGGAAGCCAGAGCTCCCGGGGAAAATCTACGCGGTCACAGGGAGATCGTGCAAACTCTGCACGTACAGTACCGGGGGTCTCCAGCACTGTGAGGCAGCAGCCTGACACTAACTCGCCTTCTCACTTTCCTGGTTCTGATGAAGGGCTCTGAAATGTACATTCTGTTTCATTTCCCATCGATGCTGCCAGACCAGCTGTGCATTTCCAGCATTTTCAGTTCTAATTACAGCAGAACTCAATGGGTCCGACAGGAACAGGAAAAGCAAGTTCACTGGAATCAGTTGAATATTGCTCATCCCTGTTAATCAGATCCCTCCAATTGCCTCGCCCCTCCATAACTGTCACCTCATTCTGCCCTACAAACCTCAGCTGATTCAGCTCCTCCAATCCTGGCCTCCAGCAGGTCCCCGATCGCCACTCCTCACCGTGGCTGACTGTTCCTCCAGCAGCCAAGGTTTTTATGCTTGGGAAATCACTCCCTGCATTCCTGCACATCCCTCTTCCTTCTCGTTTCGCTTGTTAAAATATTCCACATAACATGGAACATTTTAGTTTACAGATACAATGTGGTAGCAGGCCCTTCGGCCCGCGGAATCTGTGCCGACCTGCGATCATCCCATGCACCACTATCCTACACACTGGGGGCAATGGGCAGAACCCAAATAACCTATAAACCACCACTTGCTATAGGAGCAGAATTAGGCCATTCGGCCCATCAAATCTATCTGCGCTATTCAATCATGCTGATCTATCTTTCCCTCTCAACCCCATTCTCCGGCCTTCTCCCCATAACCCTTCACACATTTGCTGATCAAGAATCTGTCAATTAGGTTTAAGGTAAAAGGGGAACAATTTCATAGGAATTTCATGGGCAATTTGTTTTTTCACAAAACGGTGGTAGGTATTTGGAATGAGTTTCCAGAGGAGGTAGTTGAGGCAGGTACTGTCGCAGCATTTAAAAACATATGGACTGGTACATGGATAGGATAGGTTTTTATAGGATATGGGCCAAATGCAGGCAGGTAGGACTAGTGTAGATGGGGCACGTTGGTCAGCACGGACAATTTGGGCTGTGGGGCCTGTTTCCAAACTGTACGAGGAGGTATACTGTATAAGTCAGTAGAGGAGCCCAAAAAATGAATAACCATATAACCATATAACAATTACAGCACGGAAACAGGCCATCTCGGCCCTTCAAGTCCGTGCCGAACAACTTTTTTCCCTTAGTCCCACCTGCCTGCACTCATACCATAACCCTCCATACCCTTTTCATCCATATGCCTATCCAATTTATTTTTAAATGATACCAACGAACCTGCCGCCACCACTTCCACTGGAAGCTCATTCCACACCGCTACCACTCTCTGAGTAAAGAAGTTCCCCCTCATGTTACCCCTAAACTTCTGTCCCTTAATTCTAAAGTCATGTCCTAAATATTTAGGAGTCAACGGCTGACTGGCATGTCAATAGACCAATGCTAATGATGAGGCTGTTGCATTTCAATAGCTGGGAAACGGAAGCATGGTCAATGAATGGACGGTGATGCAGAAGGATGCTGTTGTTGAGTTTAGTTTAGAGATGGATACAAGCCCTGAGCCCAACAAGTCAACATCGACCATCGATCACCCGTTTACTCTCGTTCTGTGTTAACCCACTTTCTCATCCACTCCATACACACTAGGAGTCAATTTGCAGGGGCCAATCAACCTACAAACCTGTGGGATGTGGCAAGAAGCTGGAGCACCCGGAGGAAACCCACACGGCCATAAAGAGAACGTGTGAACTCCGCACACAGGAAGCACCTGATGTCAGGATTGAACCTGGGTCTCTGGGGCGGTGAGGCAGTGCCTTTATGTGACTGATGTGCCACTGTGTCACCCTTTATGTTTGAATTATTCAGGATGGGCAAGTAGGGTATGGAAGCTCATTAGATGATTATGATGCCCCAGAAAATTGTGCAGTGCAGCATTAAATGGGCAGTATGTGACCGATCCATCCAAGATGTACAACGGAACAGCACAATGGCGCAGCGGTAGAGTTGTTACCGCACAGTGCCAGCGACCCAGGTTTCAGTTTCACAACCTCCTCTCTAACTGCTCCCCCTCTGTGACCCTCGATTTTCCAGCATCTGCAGTTCCTTCTTTAACACTTGATCCTGACTATGGTTGCTGATGGTACGGAATCTGTACGTTCTCCCTGTGACGGTGTGGGTTTTCTCCGGGGGCTCTGGTTTCCTCCCACATTCCACAGGCGACAAGGTTTGTAGCTTCATTGGCTTCGGTAAGTTCTCCCTAGTGTGTAGGATTGTGCTAGTGTATGTGGATTGCTGGTCAGTGCGGACACGTTGGGCCAAAGGACCTGTTTCCGTGCTCTATCTCGAAAGTACAGTCTAAAGAGTGAAGGGAACTCCTCTGTGTGAACTTGCTGGCACAAGGGAAGCCCTTTGTATGCTGAATGTGTGGGTTGCTGCGTTGGTGCTGTTTGTGCAAGCACAGATGGCTCTAGTGGACTTTAAACTTAGCCGATTGCATGCATTCAAACCATCTGGACATCTGGATGTGTGCTGCTGTGCCTGAACCACCCCATCTTGTTTACAGGGCAGTAACAAGAGCTCTGAACGAAAGGAAAAGAAAATCCTCCCAAAAACTGCGGGGTCTTAAATTCATGAAGATTTGAATGGAACAGGAATTTGAAGCTCAGAAAGGCACAAAGTGCCAGAGTCACTCAGCAGATGTGGCGGCATCTCTGGAGAACATGGGTAGGTCACATTTTGGGTCGGGATCTTTCTTCAGATTGATCAGTCTAAAGAAGGGTCCCGACCCGAAACGTCACCCATCCGTGTTCTCCGGAGGTGCAGCCTGATCCGCTGAGTGACTGTGGCACTTTGTGTCCTTTTAGATAAACCAGCATCTTGTTTCAACATGGAACCAATGTGAACGGGTGATTGCTGATCAGCATGGACTCGGTGGGCTGAAGGGGCTGTTTTTTATGCTGTGTTTCCAAAGTACATAGCAACTGCGATAATGGATAAGGAGTATTTCCAGGAAAAGTAACTAGAAATATTGATGTTTAGTTTAGAGATACAGCATGGAAACAGGCCCTTCAGCCCACGCCCACCGTCAATCACCCGTTCACACTAGTTCTATGTTATCCCACTTTCTCATCTACTCCCTACACACTATGGATAATTTACAAAGGCCAACTAACCCACAAACCTGCACGTCTATGGGATGTGAGAGGAAACCGGAGCACCCGGAGGACGCCCACATGGTCACAGTGAGACCATGCAAACTCCACACAGACAGCACTCGAGGTCGGGATCGAAACCGGGTCTCCGCCGCTGTGTGGCAGCAGCTCGTCAGCTGAAAACAAAGCCTCACACTGCACAATGGTGACAATAATATCAATAAACTAAATAAACTAAACTGCCTTCTGGCATTACCACCCACATTATTTGTAGAGCATCTAGCAATGACCTGGTGCCTTTACACGTAACAGCAATGTCAGCTGTACATAGGATCTGTGCCTGAGGAATTAGCAATGGAAGTAAGTCGCCCACACAGAAGCCTTGCCCCACTGGAAACACTCACAGTACCATCGCACTGCATAACACATTGTTTATTCTACAGCAGAAAGGAAACATTCAGGCACCAAGCACAAGGAGTTATTTTACGAGTGTGAAGGGCCGGCGGTAGAAAGGAACAGCTGCTGTTAGTCTGCGGGGCTGGGTGATATTCCGACATGTACATCGCTGGCGGCATTTGCCGACCTTTCCTGGCTCCGTACATGACAGATTCCTGGCTCTGCCTCTGCTCTGGATCGCCGGCCAGCTTTGTGCTCTCCATGGCTCCCTTGCAGAACTGTGGGAAGTTCATTAAGGCTGATCATCTGGAAAAAAAGCAGCGATCCCTCAGGAACCTCTCTGGCACATTTACTGGCCGAGCTCTGGAACAATGGGCAAGTAGAAGCCAGAACCAGCCGCACTGTCGCCTTATGTGTAAAAGAAAACCATCAAGGCTGACAACCTGCATCAACTTAAAGGCCAAGCTGCGCAAAGTTTACTCTGTCTAGTTTCTTGTCACTGCTGTGCAGATTGCTTTCTTATCTTTGCAGGCAGCACAGTGCACAGTATGGGCACAGTTACCTGCAATGACTTCCTCCCAGGTATCAAGTTAATCCTGGAGGTTTTCAGTGCCGCGGAATATTGAGTGCAAGCCCATGGCCTTCACTTCCACCACTGTTTGCAAAGGTCGAAAGGCCGGCACAACGGTAGAGCTGCTGCCTCACAGTGCCACAGGCCCGGGATCCACCCTGACCACGGGTGCTGTCTGCACAGAGTTTGTAGGTTCTCCCTGTGACCACGTGGGTTTTCTTTAGGTGCTCCGGTTTCCTCCCACATTCCAAAGAAGTACAGGTTTGTAGGTTAATTGGCTTCTGTAAATTGTCCCTGGTGTGTAGGTCAGTGAATGGGGTGATCGCGGGACGGTATGGAATCAGTGGGCCGAAGGGTCTCTTTCCACGCTGTATCGCTAAAGTCTAAAGATTAAAAGGTTCATTTGCTCCAAACGATGCCCTGTGCAGAGCCAAGTCCATGTCTCCTTGGAGAGGGATGGTTATATTTCCCTGAGATTGACCGCCAATGAAGGGGTAGTTTAATAAATTGCATCCAGATTCTCAGGCGCACAGGGACCAGTGTTTCAGATCAAAATAGCACTAATAATCGTACTTAAACCTGACCCAGTTTTGTACAGTCTGGCACTGACACAATTACTTAAAATTCAGTCAGTTAATTACTCTTTGGTGCATTAAATACCTGCAGCCAACAGGCAGCTGAAGCCACAATGATATGGTCTTCAGTCTGAAGAAGAGCCCTGATTCGAAACGTTACCTACCCTTTCTCCACATTGAAGAAGGGTCCCGACCCGGTTCTTTGGTTTGAACTAGCATCTACAGTTCCTTCCTACACATCCCGACCCATTCCCTCCAATCTGAAGTACAGTCCTGACCCGAAAGGGGCAGCGGCAGGGGGTGGACTTTGGTTCCTGGTTTCAACAGCATACACACAAGGTGAGGGCGACACAGTGACGCATCTCTGAGAGCTGCTGTCTCACAGCATCAGAGACCCGGGTTCGATCCTGACCTCGGGTGCCGCCTGTGCGTGGAGTTCGCACGTCCTCTCTGTGTCCCAGTGTGCAGTGGGATAACTGGTGTGAACAGGTGATTAACGGTCAGCATGGACTCAGTGGGCCGAAAGGCCTGCTTCCATGCTGTATCTCTAAGTTAAAGATGAACTGAGATAGATTACTGGAAAAAGTGTCTTCAAAAAAGCTGTAGAATTCCAGGTACTTGGCCAGGGTATATTATTGACTTTACTTTCATGACAAATTTTCCTACTGATTCCGAATGCCCAAGTGTATCTTCCGAACAAGTAGAAAACCTCACAACATCCTCAGCTCAGTTCAGTTCAGTTTTATTTATCATATGTAGGTTAACATAGGGTCAACGGTACAATGAAATGTGTTTGACAAGACAACGGGCCACCTCAGCAATGATATTACAAGGGTAGAATTAAGGTAAAAGATAAAAGTGACGTTGGTAGACTCCTGTCTGCACTCCCCACCAACCTCCTTCAAATGCATGAGCCCAGATCGCACCCTCCTCCCTCTCATGAGGAATGCAAGCGCAGCTACAATTATCTTCCAGTTTGTTGTTTCATTAAATCGGTCAGAACCAGTTAGTCCACCAATTTTTAAAAAAATCAAAAGTTCCCGTAAGTTTGAACAAAATTTCCTTCAGAATTTGAAACCCCAGCTAGAAACCTATGGTGTGGTAAACCCTTGGTGACTTTTTAACAAGAAATTAGTCACCCTCTGAGCTTCTTGGACAGTGGCCAATAGGTTTGGCAACTGCTTTGAGTCAAAGAAATCACGTGCCGCTAAAAGTTGAAGTGCCATAGTCATAAAGCATCAAAACAAGCCCTTCGGCCCAACCTGCCCATGCCGACCAACATCCCAGGTACACTAGTCCCACCTGCCTGCATTTGGCCCATATCCCTCTAAACCTGTTCTACCAAATACCTGTCTAATCTATATCAATAAATCTATATCTATATCTATATATCTGTACACACATATTACTAAAACTCTCACCTTGTTTGTTTGCAGGTTTGTTTTGTACTTCTATTTGTGCAAAAACGGTACATGAAAGCGCTACAATTTTTGGCTCACCTTACTCACCATTCTCCTGTGGTGTAAATGAAACATGTTTTGTTCAGATTGATGGTATATTTTAAAAGTTATTAACGTTTAAAACTTAAATGAACAAAACAGCGCCCCCACCCATGCATGCGCAGTTGCGGGAGGGTTCCCATGCGCATCTTTACTGGTGTCACAAAGGGCACCCAACGGGTCCTCAGCCACGCCAGCGCAGTTGGGGCCTTTCCAGAATTCAGATTGGCATCTTTCTTTCACAACTGTGACACGGGTAAGATTACTTCCATTTTACTGTTGCTCCGGGCCCGCGGGGATCTGCCGCCTTGGCGCTGAGGCTGGGGCTTCGTCTGCGGCGACGTTCCGGGGCCTGGGCGCTGAGGCGGGTTCTGAGGGCGGCCGCGCTGCTGCTCTGGGCATGCAAGGAGGGAAAGGAGCGGCACCCTCAAAATCCTGGGGAGGTGAGGATGGAGAGTAGGAGGATTGAGGGAGAGGAGGGGGTAGGGAGGGAGAGTGGGGGTGGAGGGGGAATAGAGGGAGAGGGGGGGAAAAGCGGGGGAGGTGAGGAGGGATAGTGGGGCGATAGGGGAGGTGAGGAGTGGGGAAAGTGGGGGATAGAGGGATAGGACGGGAGAGGAGTTATGGAAAGAGGGAGGGAGTGACAGAGGGTAGGGGAAAGGAGAGGGAGGGAAAGTGAGGGAGGGATTGGGGGAGGGGAGGAGAAGAGGGGAAGGAAGAGGGAGGGTCAAGGGGAGGGGGAGGGAGTGCTGGGGGATGAAGGGAAATGAGCCACGCCTGTACAGTTGGGGGCTATGGGTGAGTGGTGGAATATTGTGTTGGGGGAACGGGTTGCATTAGGGGAACAGGTGAGTGGTGGAATATTGCATTGGGGAACAGGTTGCGTTAGGGGAACCGGTGAGTGGTGGAATATTGCGTTGGGGAACAGGTTGTGTTGGGGACCAGGCCTCCCATGTGACAGGGACCCAACGTGTCTAGTCTAGTTGTTTCTTAAATGTTGCGACAGTACTTGCTTCAACAACCTCCTCCAGCAGCTCGTTCCATACACCTAACACTCTTAGTGTTAAAAAGTTACCCCTCATATTCCTATTGAATCTTTCCCCCTTCACCATAACATGTTTTCTGGTTCTTGATTCTCCTACTCTGGGTAAGAGACTCTGTGCGTCTATTCCTCTCATGATTTTATACAGAGATCACCCCTCTATATGATCACCCTCATCCTCCTGCGCTCCAAGGAATATAGTCCCAGCCTGCTCAACCTTTCCCTATAGCTCACACCCTCCAGTCCTGGCAACATCCTCGTAAATCTTCTCTGCACCCGTTCCAACTTAAAAACATCTTTCCTATAACACGGTACTCAGAACTGAACACAATGCTCTAAACATGACCTCACCAACGTCTTGTATAATTGCACCATGACCTCCCAACTTCTGTAATCAATACTCTGATTGATGAAAGCCAATATGCCAAAAGCTTTCTTTGACCAAAAGCACAATCTCCACATTACTTGACATGTGCATTGCTTAGTTATCAACTTCAGGAAGCGTGGTGGAGTACATACCCCAATCAGTATCAATGGTGACAAAGTGGAAATGGCTGAGAGCTTCAAGTTGCTTGGTGTTAATATTACCAAAAATCTGCCCTGGACCGACCATTTTGTTGCAAGCATATTGAAGAAAGCACATCAACGCCTCTACTTCCTTCGTAGACTGAGGAAATTCGGCATGTCTCCTACAGGTGCCCCATAGAAAATGTACGGTCAGATTGTATCAAAGTTTGGTCTGGGAACAACTCTGCCCATCACTGCAAGAAATTGTAGAGTTGTAGATGCAGCTAGCCTAGTCCATCACGCAATCCAGATCCCCCCACATTGACTCTATCTACACTTCATGCTGCCTTGGAAAAGCAGCCAAGATAATCAAAGGCATCCTACCTTATAATTCCTACTTCATCCTGCTCCTGTCGTGCAAGGACTTGAAAGTGCGCACCACCAGACTCCGGAACAGCGTCTTCCCCTCTATTCCCCTCTGTCATATCCTTCCAAAAGCTAGGGTACTGTCCGATTCACCTCTACCCCATTGCGGACATGGGACTTAGTCTATGGAACTGTTGTGCTACAATGCTGAGAATGATATTCTTCTCCTAACAATATTCATCTTCTCCTTCGCTCTACCTATTGTACTTGACTTTGACTTGATCGTATATATGTATGGTGTTATCAGCTACACATGGATTCAATGGAGCCAGGTTTTAGTCTAATCGCAAGGAGGTCCAAGACTATTCGAGACCCAACATAACACAAGGAACAGTAGATGCTGGAATCTCGCATAAAATACAAGGTGCCGGAGTAACTCAGTGGGCCAGGCAGCATCTCAAGAGAACATGCAAAGCTCTGAAGAAGGGTCCCGACCCAAAACGTCGCCTATCCATGTCCTCCAGAAATAATTAGGAAATGTGTAGGAAGGAACTGCAGATGCTGGTTTAAATCGAAGATAGATACAAAATGCTGGAGTAATTCTGTGGGACAGGCAGTAGCTCTGGAGAGACGGATTGGGTGACGTTTCGGGTCGAGACCCTTCTTCAGACTGATCCATTCCCTCTCTCCAGAGATGGTGCCTGTCCCCGCTGAGTTATGGCCCTGTCCCACTGTACGAGTTCATTCAAGTGCTCTCCCGAGTTTAAAAAAAAATCAAACTTGTGGTAAGCACGTAGAATGAACGTAGCGGGTACGTCGGAGCTCGGGAACGTCTCTTAGCGGTTCGTAACGCTAACGGCAGGTACTCGGGAAGACTCGCTAACGGCAGGTAAGCTCGGGAACATGTTGTAAAATGTCCACGAGAGCCCCGAGTACTTACGAGCGGCCGTTACCGTAAATCTCCGAGTTCAAATCAGGGCAAACTCGGGGAGAACTCTTGAATGAACTCGTACAGTGGGACAGGGCTTTTACTCCAGCATTTTGTATCTATCCCCCAGAAATACTGCCTGATCTGCTGAGTTACTACAGCACTGTGTGTTCTCTACAGGATGTTCCAAAGTACTTTACAGCTAATAAAAGTGCTCTTTAAGTGAAATAACTGTAATAATGTGGCAAATGTTTCCAGCCAAGTTTTACGCTCTGAGTTGTAACAAAGGGCAACGCTACAACGTTAAAATAACCAGATACTTTGTTTCAGCGATGTTGACTTAGCAGATAATTATTGGTCAGAACAATTGGTACAGCTTTCTTGTAATTGTTGCCAGTCTGTGGGTCATGAAGGCAAAATACCGAGACTATGAATAAACTCACGACACAGTAATCGCAAAGAGTCTTGGAACCCGTCATTTATCTTCACTAAAAAAAGTATCTTACCACCATGAAACCAGGACGAGCAGCAAAATCCCACAGTGAAGGAGATCACTCCCATCAAAGATGTAAGAAGGCAACAGAGAACAGGGTGAATAATTCTTGTTCAGTTTAGTTTAGAGATGCAGCGCGGAAACAGGCCCTTCGGCCCACTGAGTCCGTGCCGACCAACAATCGCCCCGTACACTAGCACTACCTTACTGTCAACGTACAAGCGCCTTACAGACAGAACCTGTAGTCAGGATTGAACCGGGGTCTCTGGCGCTGTGGGGCAGCAACTCTACCGCTGCGTTACCGTGCCGCCTATCTCCATATTATTTAAATGATTCAGGAAAATTGTAGGTGCAAATTAGATTTATTAGAATGCGAGCATAACTAGGAAGTTCTTTAGAGATACAGCATGAAACTGGCCCTTCGGCACACCGAGTCTGCAACAATCGATGATCACCTGCACACTGGTTCTATCCCACCCACTAGGGACAATCTTTGGAATGTGGTAGGAAATCAGAGCACCCGGAGAAAACAGACGCGGTAATTGGGAGAACGTGCAAACTCCATAGAGACAGCAACAGTAGTCAGGGTGGAACCCGGATCTCTGGCGCTGTAAGGCAGCAACTCGACCGCTGCGCCACTGTGCTGTGGTTCGGGAGCTCAGGAAATACTGAACAAGCTGGGGATCGATTCGTTAAAATTAAGAAGATGGAGTGGTGTCTTTAAATTTGGGGTTTGGATGCAAACTTTGGGATGTTCCTATTTCTGAGAGAAACAAATACTTTATGGCAATAAATACTTGATCAGTACTAAGAAATCTAACAACATAAAGTATTTGGAGGCACATGATGCGGATGATGGAGTTGGAAACTGCAGATGATGGAATTTTAATCAAAACACAAAGTGCTGGAGACCTCTGAAGAAGGGTCTCGACCGAAACGTCATCCATTCCTTCTCTCCAGAGATGCTGCCTGTCCCGCTGAGTTACTCCAGCTTTTAACGTCTATCTTCGGTTGAAACCAGCATCTGCAGTTCCTTTCTACACACACCAACCGTGGCGTGGATGACCAGGTGACGTTTTGGGTCGGAACCCTTCTTCAAGAAGTATAAAGAAGGGCCCCAACCCGAAACCTGCCGATCCATTCTGACTGACCCACTGAGCTCCTCCAGCAGTTTGTGTTTTGAGTATAAACTATTTAATTGTTCCATTGCCGGTACATGGGACAATTAAACACTCTTGACTCATTAAGGAGGAGTGTCTGATGGTGGAACCTGCTAACATTGGTAGTCGTGGTAACAACACAGATGTGCGTCAGGGAGGGGCCTGATGAGTAAATGAGAGAGTAACAGGGAGATAGGTCGATTGGATTTTAGTCATAGAGCTCCACAGCACAGAAACAGGCCCTTCGGCCCACATTGTCCATGTCGACTAAGTTGGCATGCTGGGCTAGCCCCATTTGCCTACATTTTGTCCACGCCTCTCCAAAACCATTCCCATTTATATAACTATCCAAATTCAAAAGAGAGTTAGATAGGGCTAGCGGAATCGAGGGGTATGGGGAGAAGGCAGGAACGGGGTACTGATTGTGGATGATCAGCCGTGATCACATTGAATGGCTCGAAGGGCCGAATGGCCTACTCCTGCACCTATTGTATATGTATCTACAGTGCCCTCCATAATGTTTGGGACAAAGACCCATCATTTATTTATCTGCATGTACCTATGTCTTTTCAAAGTAGTAAATGTGTCCATTTCTATAACTTCCTCTGATGGTTCATTCCAGGTATGGACTACCTTCTGATTGAAAAAGTTGCCCTTGTGATTCCTTTTGAAACTCTCCCCTTCCACCTTAAGACCTCTAGTTTTAGACTCCTCCACCCTGGGAAAAAGACAGTGAGCATTTGGTTTATCCATGGTCCTCAAGATCTTGTACACCTCAATAGGTCACCACTCCAAAGAAGAAAGTCCCAGTCTATCCTAGCCTCTCGCTACAGCTCAAGCCCGCGTGTCCAGGTAACGTCCTAGTGAATCTCTGCTGCATCCTTCCCAACCTAATGACAATGTTCCTATAGCTGGGCTAGCAGAGTCGCACACAGTATTCCAAGTGTGATCTCACCAATGAACTGTGCAGCTTCATCTTGATATGCCAACTGTTGTACTTTCTCATCTTGATGTGCCAGCTTTTCTATTCAATACGTACAAAAACAAATAATTTGATTAAAGGGGGCAACAGTGGAGCTAAAGCACCAAAAGTAAAAATAAAGAGAAGTCTCAAAACACAACATCACCTATCCATTTTTTTCCAGAGATGCTGCCTGAACCTCTGAGTCCCTCCAGCACTTTGTGTCTATCTTGGGTCAAATGGTTATTGGAAATACTTTATATTACATAGAACATAGAACAGTACAGCACAGGGATGGACTTCTGGTGTTTGTGCCAAACTTGATGCCAAGTTAAACTGATCTTGTCTGCCTGCACATGAGCCATATCCCTCTCGTCTCTGCACTTTCATTTCCCGATTCAAAAGCCTCTTAAACGCCACTATTGTATCCGCCTCCACCGCCATCCCTAGCAAAGTGTTTCAGGTCCCTACCACTCTCCGTGTGAAAAACTTAACCCACGCATCTCCGTTAGACTTTCCCCCTCTCACCTTACAGCAAGAAATTTCAGCGAATTATGGACGCAGCCCAGATCATCACACAAACCAACCTCGCTTGCATTGACTCCATTTATACCTCACGCTGCCTCGGCAAGGCCACCAGCAAAATCAAGGACGAGTCGCACCCTGTCCACTCCCTCTTCTCTCCTCTCCCATCAGGCAAAAGGTATAGAAGTGTGAAAACGCACACGTCCAGATTCAGGGACAGTTTCGTCCCAGCTGTTATCAGGCAACTGAACCATCCCAGCACAACTAGAGAGCAGTCCTGAACTACTATCTACCTCCTTGGTGACCCTCGAACTATCTTTGATCTGCCTTTATCTTGCGTTAAACGTTATTCCCTTATCATGTATCTGTACACTGTTAATGGCTCGATTTTAAAGATGTATTGTTTTTCCACTGACTGGTGCACATGTACCTTGGCACACGTGGCATTAAACTAAACTGAACTGAAGTCATCTAATGTTGAACATTTCCACCCTGGGAAATAAGTTCTGAGTGTCTACCCTATCTATGCCTCTCATAATTTGAAATACTCCTATCAAGTCTCCCCTCAACTTCTGACGTTGCAGAGAAAACAGTCCAAGTCTATCCAACCTCTCCCTGTAGCTCAAACCCTCCAATCCAGGCAGCATTCTGGTAAGCCTCCTCTGCACTCTCTTCACAGCCTCCACAACCTTCCTGTAATGGGATGACCAGAACATGCACACAATACTTCAAATGCTGCCTAACTAAAGTCCTGTAGAGCTGCATTATGACTGAGCTATAGGGAGTGGATGGGAAGGCTGGGACTTTGTTCTTTGCAGCAAAGATGACTGATCTTATAGAAGTATATAAAATGATGACGGGACTTAGACATGTGCTGGAGAAACAAAACCTAGTTTAAGGAAACGGGCAATATTTCAAAGGAACATGAAGGTTAACTTTTTCACACAGGGGCTGGTGGGTGTATGGAACAAACTGCCAAAGGAAGTAGTTGAGGCAGGTACAATAACATTTATATTTCCTCAGGTACATGGATAGGAAAGTTTTGAGGGATGTGGGCCAACCAGAGGCAAATTGGAGGTAGATCTGGAGATCTGGAGAAAAAGGATTTGTGACATTTCTGTCTGGAGCCCTTTATCAGACTCTTCACGTCTGAAGAAGGGTTATGACCCGAAACGTCTCTCATTCTTTTTCTCCAGAGATGCTGACTGACCAGCTGAGTTACTACAGCACTTTGTCTATATTCGGTGTAAACCAGCACCTGCAGTTTCTCCCTATACATTCAGGCAGATTGGACTGGCCTAGATGGGCAGCTTGGTTGACGTCGATGAGTTGGGCTGCAGACCCTGTTTCCGTGCTAGATTACTCTACGACTATATTACCTTGTAATCAGGGCCAGGCCCTCAGGTGCAAATGAACTATGATTTTTAGAAGCAGAGACACAAGGAACTGCAAATGCTGTAATCTTGAGGAAAACACAGTGCTGGTGTAACTCGGTGGGTGAGGCAACATCTCTATAGAACATGGATAGGTGGCGTTTCAGACTAAAGAAGGGTCCCGACATGAAGCATAACCTATCTATGTTTTCCAGAGATGCTGCCTGACTCGCTGAGTTGCTCCAGCATTTTGTGTTTTGTTTTATAAAGCATGTGGATTTTACATTTTTCCTTTCCTTTTTAGCCAGTCACTGCAATGAATGTCCTTCAGTAGTATTTAACAGTATTTAGAAATGTCTCTGTCAATAATTTAAAATACTAACGGACTGGGAACTACAGCAAACTTTGCCATTCTAGAGCTTGGTTCTCTTTAGCGTGACAAAACAATTGTGGGAAATCATGTGTCAATCTGGAAGATTATTTATCACAATGAGGTGGCAGAGGAAACGTACGATGGGATCAGACAATAAGAGCTTTAATTAGATTAGCGAGAGCACTTATAGCACTCAGCGCAGACTGTGTGTGCATAATAATAAAATTATAATATACAATGTGATTTTGACAATCCACTCCCTGTCCTGAAGTTGCTAATCTCACAAATGTGTGTGTTTGTCTGCTTGGTCGGCTATCAGCCCGGGTCACAAAGCCAATTTACTGAAAAGCTTCCCCTCCCATCCTGGGCTGACCCTCAGAGAAGGGGAGGGGACACGCAAGGATATTCTATACTTAGTTTTCATCAGACCTCTCTGCGTAAGAGATTCGATAGAGTTGATAGAATGGAAAGAAAGTTTGCTCTCTACTAATTCACTCCGATGACTCCGAGCACAGGTTTAGAGAGATATGGGCCGAATACAGGCAGGGCCTTTGTGGCCAGCTACAGATGGGACGGTAAAATGGCACCTCTTGCATATGGACTCAGTGGGCTGTTCTGTGTACACTGTACTGACCGGGGTGATTGTGCATGTACAGGGGTGCTAAATTTCTCTATAGAAACATAGAAAATAGGTGCAGGAGTAGACCATTCGGCCCTTCGAGCCAGCACCGCCAATCAATACGATCATGGCTGATCATCCAAAGTCAGTGCCCCGTTCCTGCTTTCTCCCCATATCCCTTGATTCAGTTAGCGCTAAGAGCTCTATCTAACTCTCTCTTGAATACATCTTTCCTCATCTCAGTCCGAAATGGCCTACCCGTTATTCTTAAACTGTGACCCCGTGGTTCTGCAGTCTCCCAACATCGAGAAAATATTTCCTGCATCTAGCCTGTCCAATCCCTAAAGAATTTTATATGTTTCTATAAGATCCCCTCTCATCCTTCTGCACGTGATCCTGGTTACACGTGACAATAAAGAAACCATTGAACCGCTAGTGTCGACACAAAAAGCTGGAGTAACTAAGCGGGTCGACTCTAAACCTCATCTATTCCATTTCTCCAGAGATGCTGTCTGACCCGTTGAGTTACCCCAGCTTTTTGTGTCTATCTTCGGTTTAAAACAGTATCTGCAGTTCCTTCCTACACATAACCACAAGTGTAGATGGAACATGTTGCTCAGTGCAAGGTATGTCGGGCCGAAGGGCCTGTTTCCACGCTATATGACTATAATTGTGAAATTTGCAATGAAACAGATGTGAAAAAGATCGCAAGACCACCATTTTGACTCGCTATTTTAAGCATTTATTAACTGACATTTAATATTTCCTGTACGAGCCATACAGGAAATATTTCTGTAGCACTCTTCACAAACTCAGGAATCCAATGCAGTATTCACTTTAGACTTTAGTCCAAAGACTTTAGACATACAGTGCGGAAACAGACCTTTCCACCCACCAAGTTAGTGCTGATCACTGGCCAACCTGCACACTAGCACTGTCCTATACACAAGGGCCAACTTTCAATTTTACCGAAGCCAATTCATCTATAAAACTGTATATCTTGTAGCTTAGGTAGACAAAAATGCTGGAGAAACTCAGCGGGTGAGGCAGCATCTATGGAGTGAAGGATATAGGTAACGTTTCGGGTCGAAACCCTTCATCAGTCTGAGGAAAGGTTTCGGCCCGAAACTTTGTCTATTTCCTTCGCTCCATAGATGCTGCCTCACCCCCTGAGTTTCTCCAGCATTTTTGTCTATCTTTGATTTTACAGCATCTGCAGTTCCTTCTTAAATATCTTGTAGCTTAATTTGGCCTTGGTAAAATTGTAAATTGTCTCTAGTGTGTGGAGTTCTAGTGTATGGGGTGATTGCTGGTCGGCACAGACTCGGTGGGCCGAAGGGCTTGTTTCCGCGCTGTATCTCCAAAGTCCAAAGATGCTTACACTCAAAGAGGTTTAGAAAGGGAATTTCAAAACTTTTTGCTCCATGGCTACATTAACAGGGTGAGCAAGTATGCTGGAGAAATTTACAGAGATGGGGATGGCATGAGACTCGGAGGAACTTGGAAACAAGGATTTCAAGCAGAGAGAGTTTGGAAGTTAGAGTTAGTAACTGGAAATAGCAAAAGGTGAAATTAGAACTTAACACAAAATCGATTTATTTACTTATTTATACATTATACTTATGGGCGCCTTTCAAAGATGCTCAAGGACGCCTTACAAAATTTAATAAGCAGATTACAAAACATATAAGCAGAATAAAACAAAATACAAAACAAAAATAATAGGGACAAGACACAATTCAAAGAGAGAGCAGTGGCAGCTAAACGCGCCAGCGTTCACTCTCTCTTCCGGCAGCCATCTTGGAGACAAAACAATCAAAACATCATTTAACATTGAACATCCACCACAGTGACTCCTACACACTCCTCACTGTGGTGGAAGATGTAATATCGTTCAAGTCCTTCCCTTTGTTCTTCCGCGGTCGTGGGCCTCGAGCCCCCGTTGACGGGATGATCTTGGCTCCCGGAGCCGGTGTTCGGGTCCTCCGCATCGGGGCGCTCCACTCCCGCATCGGGGGGTTGTCAGCTCACCTACGGCGGGTGAACGAACCTCGCGTCGGGGCAGGTCGAGCCTTGCGCGGCGTTGGAGCTCCCGACTAGCCTCGCCACGAGACTGCGAGCCTTTGCCGATAAAGTCCGCAGTGGTGATGGTGGGAGCGATCCCAGGCAAGGGATCCACTCCGATGTTAAGTCCACGCCCCGTGGTGGGGCTCACGACATCCCGAGGAGGCTTCCTGCTCCAGCGATGGTAGGCCGCAGAGCCCGGAGAAAGTGATCCGGAAAATGATCACATCTCCGGGAAGGTAAGGACTTGATAAAGAAAGTTTCCCCCGATCCCCAATCCCTCACATAACAAACACACCAAAGAACATTAAAACAAACTTCTAACAAACTAAAAATAGCAAAAAGAATAGAAAGACAAACAGACTGCCGGTTGGGCTGCCACCTCCCCCCGTGGCCACGCCCCTTTTCAATGGAGCAAGAGTAGGATTAAAGGCAATCGCTTCAATCTGAATCACAGTGCAGACTTTCTTCCAGCCAACCATCGTTAGGAAGAGTTTCAGAGAGTGCCTTTACAGGAGGATTATAAATCAATACAGAGACACCATCTGCCTGCCATCACTTTTAATATTATTATAAACATTCTGCTTTAGAAGCTGTGTGGATGTTAAGTGCACTGGCACTGGGCCAAGCTTGTTTTCACTTTGAAAGTTGGGAACTTTGGCAGAAGGGGAAGGCTGGATTTGCCATTACTCCTTGTGAAGCCAGGCACAGGGTGCACGCTGCCCACGGCTAAACGTTAGTCTGGAATACTTTGCGTCGAACTTGTAAAGAGAGTTGACTAGAAATTGAGTTCAATCTTATATGGTGTGGTAAATGTGCATTCTGATTTGGGTCCCGACTTCAAAGGGTCCCGACACCGATCCATGTTCTCCAGAGATGCTGCCTGACCCACTGGGTCACTTTCTGCTGCCTAACTCAGAAAGCATTACTGCCCTCCGTATGTTTCTACAAAACAGCTAAAAACTAAATCTGGAAACTTAAGGGCCTGTCCCACTTGGGCGTCGTATGTGCGTAATTTACGCGTCACGACGCGCGCATCGTAACGCACGCATGGCGGTGTAGGCAGTGACGCACGGTAGCTCAAAATCCTCACGCGCCACCTGCGTGATGTGCAAATGACACTCAGGTGGGACAGGCACTTTACTTTTAAAATAGGAATCACAGGGGGGGGGGGGGGAGGGTGGGTGGTAAAACAGTTTGAAGAAGGATCCTGCCTGAAACACCACCTATCCATAGTTCTCCAGAGATGCCCCTGACCCGCTAAGTAACTGTGGTACTTTGTGATTTTTTTCTACCCTTTAAAATAAACTGCAACACAATAACCTGGTTTACAAAAAAAACGAAGTGCTGGAGTAAGTCAGCGGGTCAGGCAACATCTTTGGAGAACATAGATAGGTGACGTTTCAAGCCTCAAATCTTCTTCAGATCAATTTTTTAAAAACTGTTCATCCTGCGCTGCATAAACTGCGACCTGCACTGTGCCCAACAGCAGTGCCTGCAGAGACTGCAGAAGGAATGTCGCTGGAGAACACTGGGGGGCACAGTAGCGCAGCGGGTAGAGCTGCTTCCTCACAGCGCCAGAGACCCGGGTTCGATCCTGACCTCGGATGCTGTCTGTGTGGGGTTTGCACGTTCTCCCTGTGACTGTGTGGGTTTCCTCCGGTTTCTTCCCATAGTCCAAAGACGTGCGGGTTTGTAGGTTAATTGGCCTCTGCAAATTGCTTCTATTGAGTCGGAAGTAGATTCGAAAGTGGGATAACATAGGACTAGTTCTGATGGATGATCGATGGTCAGCATGGACTCTGTGGGTCGAAGGGCCTGTTTCCATGCTGTAAACGAATAATATGCAGGGGGTAGAGACAAAGATAATCAGGAAAGATTGGACAGGCTGGGGTTTGGTTGAAGACCGACCTATTAAACTCTGGCCGTGATAAACATTTGCCTGGAGACATTCTCACTTGCGGGAGAGGCCAGACTGGGGTCTTTAAATATAAGACAGACGTTAATAACTGCAGACTCGTTTAGAAACTAATTTAGACAGTGGTTACCAGCGCCAGGGGCTGCTGGGGTACAGGGTACTAAAGCACCAAACAGGAAGGTAAAGGTAAAGAGTGGACGGAGAGAGTGCAAGAGTTAAAAGTGGATAGTGCATAGCACTTAGAACAATACGGCATAGGAACAGGCCCTTCGGCCCGCAATGTCTATGCCAAACATAGGCACCGTTAATATGATCTCCCCTGCCCACAGGTGATCAATATCCCTCCATTCCCTGCACATCCATGTGCCTATCAAGAAACCTCTTAAATGCCACTGTCGTATATGCCTCCACCACCACCACTGGCAGTGCGTTCCAGGCACCCACCACCCTCTGCCCCACATATCTCCATTAAATTTTGTCCCTCTCAGCTTAAAGCTATGCCCCCTAGTCTTTGACATTTCCACCCTGGGGAAAAAGGTTCTGGCTGTCTAACCTATCTATCTCTATCATCATTTTAAATATTTCTATCAGGTCTGTGTACCGCTGCCCAGTCCACCACACAAACCAACCGCCCTTCCATTGACCCCATCTACACTTCACCCTGCCTCAACAAGGCCACCAGCATAATCAAAGATAGGCAAAAGTGCTGGAGAAACTCAGTGGGTGAGGCACCATCTATGGTGCGAAGGAAATAGGCAACGTTTCGGGACCCGAAACGTTGCCTATTTCCTTCGCTCCATTGACGCTGCCTCACCCGTTGTGTTTCTCCAGCACTTTTGTCCACCTTCGATTTTCCAGCATTTTCCAGTTCCTTCTTGAACAGCATAATCAAAGACCAGTCTCACCCTGGTCACTCCCTCTCCCATCAGGGAAGAGACACAGATAAGCGTGAAGTAAGCACACCTCCATATTTGGGGCCAGTTTCTTCCCAGCTGTTATCAGGCAACTGAACCATCCTATCACCAACGAGAGAGTGGTCCTGATGTACCATCTACCTCATTTGAGACCCTCAGGCTATCTTTAATGGGACTTTATCATGCACCGAATGATATTCCCTTCATCTTGTATCTGTACACTATACGGTATCTGTATCTGTACACTATAATTGTAATCATGCATAGTCCTTTTTATCGCTGACTGGCTAGCACACTCCAAAAAAGCTTTTCACCCGTACCTCGGTACACGTGACGATAAACGTAACAGAGCGAAACTATCCGAATGAGTGACCCGTCCTCAGCACTAAAACACCAGCATGGACTATCTGGGCTCTGTGCCTCTGTGATGTAAATTCTAAGATACAGGACAGCTTAACCCAACATGTCCCACAGGGTTTAATAATTGCTGGCAGTTCTAGCTGCTCCCTGACTCTTCCCTCCGAGTATCCTGT
This sequence comes from Raja brachyura, assembly GCA_963514005.1. Next base: position 18,355,699 of record OY740796.1, on the reverse strand, counting down.
GCATACAGTAATTGTTGGCATCGATCTTGCTCCACAAATGTTACAGTCACAGATCGCCTGTGGTGACAGGTAAGGTGAAAGCTGGGGACCAACATTCAATCCGTCCCGGGGAAATGGCCCAGCGCACTGATTGATTGCTTCTCTGGTGTTACTAATCCTGCAACTGTTAGTTCGGGGCTCAGAGATTCCGCCTCAGTTCACTCGACAAATATTAGACAATGATCAACATGCCCTGTGGTTTGCGTCCCCTCCTCCTACAGCGGAGGATCGTGTTCGCTGGCTTGTCTGTGCCTGCCATTGCTCGGTGCCCTCCCCAGGTGCCTGCTTCCTACCTCGTGGCGGCTTGCCGGTTGAATGTTGTAATTCTCTGCCCTCAGGTTAGAAGCAGCCACGATGAAATCCATGTGGAAGTTAGTGTCATCGTCCTGTAAAATTAAACACACAAGAAATTGTGTGTGAAAATAAATCAACCATTTCAGTTTAGTTTATCATTTACATTAGAGACACAGCATGGAAAGAGGCCCCTCGGCCCACCGCGCCGACCAGCGATCCCATTACACCAACATGCACCACACACGAGGGACAATTTACAATTTTTACCAAAACCAATTAACCTACAAACCCTGTACGTCTTTGGAGTGTGGGCGGAAACCGGAGCACCCTGGGGAAACCCACGCGGTTACGGGGAGAACATACAAACTCCATACAGACTGCACCCGTAGGCAGCATCGAACCTACGTCTCTGGTGCTGTAAGGCAGCAACTCTACTGTTGTGCCACTGTGCTACCGTAGATCACGTGCAGGCAGAGCAGATTAGTTTAACTTGGCATCATGTTCGGCATGGGCATTGTGGGCCGAAGGGCCTGTTCTTCTGCTGCACTGTTCTGTGTACGATCTTCTATTTCTGCTGTTTTCTCTCTTCCCCTTTAAGATACTCATTAAAACATTCTTCCAAAGATCAGGGTCATAGGCTGCAACATTCATGTCAGTGCTTATTCGTGGAAGGAGAGGGACAGGAAGCAGCAAATTGTAGGCCAGTCAGCCTAACATCTGTTCCATGTTCTTTACTCAGGATTTATTTTTGACCTCTGTTTGGAATGAGCAGAATAGTTGAGCCTCCACGTTCCTAGGTAGAGAAGTCCAACAGTTTCCACCCTCCATGTGAAAACAAAATCTCTTTATTGCCATCATACAAGATGGCCAGTAGCTCTGTGGTAGAGTTGCTGCCTTACAGCACCAAAGACCCGGGTTTGATCCTGACTACGGGTGCTGCCTGTACGCAGTTTGTACCTTCTCCTTGTTAGCTGTGTGGGTTTTCTCCGGGAGCTCCGGGTTCCTCTCACACTTCAAAGATGTACAGGTCTGCAGGTTAATTAGCTTCTGTAAATTGTAAACCGCTCTCCGAGTCATACAGCGTGGAAGCAGGCCCTTCAGCCCATCTTGTCTACACCATTGTTGGTGAGAGGACAGTTCATTTCCCTGATAACAGCTGGGAAGAAACTGTCCCTGATTCTGGAGGTGTACATCTCAAACGTCTGTACCTCTTGCCTGATAGAAGAGGGGAGAAGAAGGAGTGACCAGGTTGGGACTGGTCCTTGATTATACTGGCGGCCTTGCCGAGGCAGTGTGAAGTGCAGATGGAGTCAACGGAAGGGAGGTTGGTTTGTGTGATGGATGGGCCTGCGTTCACAATTCTCTGCAATTTCTTGCGGTCTTGGATGGAGCTGTTCCCGAAACCAGGCTGTGATGCATCCTGATAAAAAGCTTTCTAGGGGGCATCCTTAGAGGTTGTTGAGGGTTGTTTGGGACATGCCAAACTTCCTCAGCCTTGTAAAGTCCTCCAGCACTTTGTCTTTTTGTTCAAGATTCCAGCTTTCAGGAGCGGAAATCGCTATCAAAACATGGGACACACACACACAATTTCCTGTTGGCCACGCGCGCACACACACGCGAGGCTTCGGCCATGGGCCCTGTGGACGGTAACACCAGGAGCTGACCTGGTTGGTGACCGACACCGAACTCCAGCAACTGCAGCTTCGTCCGCCCCGAATCGTGGGGCTTGAATTGGCCCGTTCACGGGTCCTTTCATCACCCGGCGCAGCTTAAAATCGGCCGGCGGGGGCTTCAACATCGGGAGCCTTAATGCAGCAATTTGACCGCGGGGCAGTGGAAGATCCCGCGGCCGATTTTAAGCCGCGCCGGGCGATGAAAGACCCTGCGAACGGGCCGAATCAAGCTCCGCTATGATCTTTGCTCCACCAGGACGTCTCCCTCCTCCAATCACCGCGCTCTATCCTCAGTCCCACCCTCCTACTTCTGCCTCTGACCGACACCTCCCTCCTCCAATCATCGCGCTGAATCATCATGTCCCGTGCCCCCCCCCCCCCCTCCACTGCCTGCTGACCAACGTCTCACAGTCTAAGGATAAGGGGGAATTCCTTTAGGACCGAAATGAGGAAAACATTCTTTACACAGAGAGTCGTGAGTCTCTGGAATTCTCTGCCACAGAAGGTAGTTGAGGCCAGTTCATTGGCTATATTTAAGAGGGCGTTAGATGTGGCACTTGTGGCTAAAGGGATCAGGGGGTATGGAGAGAAGGCAGGTACGGGATACTGAGTTGGATGATCAGCCATGATCACATTGAATGGCGGTGCAGGCTCGAAGGGCCGAATGGCCTACTCCTGCACCTATTTTCTATGTTTCTATGTTTCTATGTCTCTCTCGTCCAATCGGCGCCCTCGGTCATCAGTCCCACCCCCACTGTCTCGCGCAAAGCAGAGATTTTTAATAGATTTTTTTTTTCACCGAATTTCAAAATCCGGATTACAAAGTGGGGGGGATTGTCCCCACCTTTCAAAACACGAGTCCTCCCGTTCCTCCCCATGCCACCATCTGCAGGTTCTTGTTTCTCCGATGCTTCCTTCCTCCTGTATTCAATACCTCTTGAAATAAAGACCAACGTACTATTTACACTAATCATAGTTGTAGCAGCACAGTGGCCTTCAGTGATATGAACACATACACATTGATCCATTGACTGTTCACACTATTCCTCAATTGGCAGTGAGGCCACATGCAAACTGGAGGAGCACTACCCTTATAATACGCTTAGGAACCTTGCAATCCTGTGGTATGAACATGCAATTCCCCGATTCTAACACTCCCCTTCCCCCTTTCTATTTCCTGTGTCCCCCATCCTCTTGCTACCCATTCTCCCACTATCCCACTCCCTCATCCTCCCTTTCCCCTTCCACCTCTCTCCCTTCCTCTCCCTTTTCATTTCGCACCTCTTCTCTCCTTATCGGGCACCCTTTTGTCTCTTTTTCATCCCTAGCCTTAGTCCACTCATCTGCCAATTACATTTAAGTCACCTGTATCTACCTATGACTTGCCAGAATTTTTCCTGCCCCAGCACCATTTCCAGCTATCTCTCTCCTGGGTACGACAATCAATCTGAAGAGTCTCGACCCGAAAGGTTGCCCATTCATTGCTTCTACAGGTGCTGGCTAACCCACTGAGTTCCTCCAGCACTTTGTGTTCAACACTATTCAGTTGTTCACCATTTAATAAATATTCAGCATATTTTGGTATTCTGTAGCGAAGTGATGGTCTCCATATTATATTTCATGTCGCCATGCTCTCACCCATTCACTCCGCTTGTCCATAGCTCCAAAGCGTCTCAACATCTTTCCCAACACTCAATCTCACTCAGTTCAGTATCATCTGCAAGCATTTGGTCCCCTCAGTCATAGAGCCACACAGCACGGAAACAGGCCCTTGGCCCAACTTGCCCATGCCGACCAACATGCCCCATCTAAACTTGACCCACCTGCCTGCTTTTGGCCCATATCCCTCTAAACTATTGAGGGATATGGGCCAAAAGCCCATCATTGATACAGATTTGTGAAATAGGAGCTTTAAAGCCAGATATCCAGATTTAAGAAGAACCTCTCCACAGCTATAAAACTCGAGAATCAATCCTGTAAATGAAGGAACTGTAGATGCTGGTTTAAACCAGAGATAGACACAAAATGCTGGAGTAACTCAGCGGGACAGACAGCATCTCTGGAGAGAAGGTGTCTATTGTGAAGCAATTGTCCCTTTCACACGCCATTCTTGGAGCTGTTGCCACTTACTCCGACTCTTAACTCCACCTCATTTGGTTATTCCGTTATTGCACTTCAGTTTTTTTTTTGCATTCATTCAATTTGCACCTCAATCTTTGCTTCAATCTGCTGCTTTGCATTTGCCGTTGTATTTATTTTTGTGCTTGTTGTATTTATTGCTTCCTCTGTGACCTTCATGCAAACTAGGATTTTCATTGCATCACACTGTTTATGACAATAAATTAATTTACTTCAGTTGAGTTTAGAGATGCAATGTTTGTTGTATGATAACCAATTCTTGACCCACATTGCTACAACAAACTCAATTCCACGTGCTCTAACCTCTTCTGTTGAAACTTTATGATAAGCTTTCTGAAAATCCAACTGGGTCACATCCATTCCTTCCCCCTTATCTATCCTACTAAACACTTGGTTCAGCTCAGAGACACAGCAGGGAATCAGGCCTTTTGCCCCACCGACCATCAATCACCCGTTCACACTACTTCTGTGTTATTCCACTTTTGCATCTGCTCCTTATACACCAGGGCAATTTACTCCTTATACAGAGGCCAATTAACCTCCAGACCCGCTGGTCTTTGGGGTGTGGGAGGAAACCAGAACACCCGGAGGAAATCCACGTGATCAGAGAGAATGGGCAATCTCCATACAAATAGTGCCCGGAGTCAGGATTGAACCTGGATCTCTGGCAGCAGCTCTGCCAGTTGTGCCACGGTGCTGGCCCTCTTCCATAAAGAAATGCAGCAGATTAGTAAGAACATGACTGCCCTTTGGCAAATCGCCTCTCCTCAATCCTATTATTCTTTGCAAGGGACTGCAGGTAATGTTTTATTGATGTTTCAATAATGTTTTATTATTAATGTTTAATGTTTTATGTGTCATTCCTAACTGTCACTGTATGTCATGTTGTCACTTGCTGGTGGAGCATCAAAGCAAATTCCTTGTATGTGAAGGGGGTTACACAAAAAGCTGGAGAAACTCAGCGGGTGCAGCAGCATCTAAGGAGCGAAGGAGATAGGCGACGTTTTGGGTCGAGACCCTTCTTGTATGTGAATACTTGGCCAATAAACATATTCATTCATTCATTCAGATGCTGGAATCTTGTGCAAAACACAAAGTGCTGGTGGAACTCAGTGGGTCAGGTAGCTTCTGTGCAGGAAATGAACAGGCTATATTTTGGGCTGGGACCCTTCTTCAGACTCAATTTAGATTATTTACAAGGTATTCTGTTATTGCATTCTTCATTATAAATGCCAACATTTTTCCTGAGATTGATGCTAGGTTAACTGGTCAATAGTTTTCCGTTTTCTCATTCCCTCCTTTCTTACGCAGTGGGTTCACATTTACTGCTATCCACAAAACCTATTCTAGAATCTGCACAAATTTAGACCATAATTATCTTAGTCATAACAGGCCCTACAGCCCAACTTGTTCATTCTGACCAACATGCACCATCTACTCTGGTCCCACCTGTCTGCATTTGGCCCCTATCCCTCTAAACCATCCATGTTCCTGTCTAAATGTTTCTTAAACTTTGTGTTAGTACCTGTCCCAACCACATCCCCCTGCAGCTAGTTCCATACACTTATCACATCTTTGAGTGAAAAAGTTGCCCCTCAGGTTCCTATTAAATCTTTCCACCCTCACCTTAAACCTGTGTTCTCTGGTTCTCGACCCTGTGCATTTACCCTGCCTATACCTCTTGGGATCTTGTTCACCTCTATAAGTTCACCCTTCATCCTCCTGCGCTCCAACGAATAAAGTCCTAGCCTGCTCAACCTCTCTCTCTATCGTTCAAGCCCTCAAGACCTGGCAACATCCTTGTAAATCTTTTCTCTACACTCTTTCCAGCTTCACAATATCTTTCCTATAACAGGATGGCCAAAACTGAACACAATACTCTTGTGTGGCCTCACCAATAGCTTGTATGGAGCATGCATCTAATTCAAAACTCTGGGGTTCAGCTGGTCAGTCGTTGGGTTATATAAGCTGTCATGATTAATAACTTCAGTTTCATTTTTTTGACTAATATTTACAATATGACCTTAACATAACACATGTATCAAGGGAATTTTTTTAACAAGCATTATAAGCTATCCATGTTATGAGAAATTAATATTTACCCAATTCCCATCTTGAGCTAAGTCTAAAACAACAACATAACAAGGCATGGCAGCATCTGAAGACTGAAGAAGGGTCTCGACCCGAAACGTCACCTATTTCCTTCGCTCCATAGTTGCTGCCTCACCCACTGAGTTTCTCCAGCATTTTTGTCTACCTTCGATTTTTCCAGCATCTGCAGTTCTTTCTTAAACATAACAAGGCATGGTAATTCCTTCAGTTCCTCATTCTTGCCCCAGTCTTGTTTCTCTGATATATATGTTTGAGTTTTATTGCCTTCCTTCTTCAAGACAGATATAAAGTAATTGCTTAATTTATTTTCCCTTTCCTTATATATGAGGACAGAGCAAGCTCGGTCTTTATTCCTTGGAGTTCAGCGGGCTGAGTGGTGATCTTATAGAGGTGTATAATATAATGATAGGGTGAATGCACAGTCTTTTACCCTGGGTATGGTAATCAAGAACCAGGTATAATGTGAGAGGGACAAGATTGAATGCACGCCCGAGGGGCAACTTTTTTCACTCAGGGACTGGTGGGTATATGGAAAGAGCTGTTAGAGGAGGTAGTTGAGGCGGGTACAATAACAGCACTTAAAAGACACTTGGACAAGTACGTGGATAGGAAAGGTTGAGGGATATGGGTCAAATGGGACTAGCTTAGATGGGGCATCTTGTTTGGCATGGGTGAGATGGGCTGAAGGGCCTGTTTCCGTGCTGTATGACTCCATGACATTTTTATGATTTCTCCTCTCAGTCTGCTAAATGACTCGCATTCGCCCTTGCAAAAACGTTTTGTTTTCACATGCCAGTCTAACAGCCGGCTTTTATTATACTCTCCAGCACGCTCTCACAGTTATCTGGCTTTTACTTTTATCATGTTCTCTGTCTTCTTTTGTTGGAGTCTTACAGCATTTCCATTCCTCAGGCTTAATGCTTTCTCTGGCAACTTTGCAATCATCTTCCTTTGATTTAATACAATCTTTCATTTCTTTGGTCAGCCACAAATGAATCATTTTTTCCTTTTGGGTTTTAGTAACTTAAAGGAAGATAACTTTTTATGCATTATTTCTTTAAATGCTGTCTACTGTCATCCTTTCAATACATTCTCTCTCTAAACCGCAATCCTTTCATAGGTCTAAACTAAGGAAACTATGAAGTTAGGACTTGTTTTTCTATTGAACCTACATGACTTTAAAAAAAGGCCGTAAAATTCTATCATTGTATGATCATTCTTCCTCAAAGGCTTGTGAACAGCACAATTATCAATTAACTTGCGTTAGAGTTTAATTTATTGTCCCGTGTGCCGAGGTACAGTGAAAATCTCTTGTTGTGCGCTGACCAGTGTTCCTCAATGCAAGAATCACGAGCGTTTGTCCTATGTATTGGAAATGGAACGATGTAATTCCTACTTGCTACAGCTTTACAATCCATTTACATAATCACACATGCAAAAACCAGGGGATTAAGGCGAGATGGGCAAAATGTAATATGAACCTGAGGGGCATCCCATTTCAAATCCTTTTAAATTTATCTCAATCAGATGTTGAATCGTTCACGCTCATGGCCACACAATACATAGGGTGGCACGGTGGCACAGCGGTAGAGTTGTTGCGTTACAGCGACAGGGACCCGGGTTCGATCCTGTCTACTGTTGTTGCCTGTACGGAGTTTGCACATTCTGCCCGTGGGTTTTCTCCGGGCGCTCTGGTTTCCTCCCACATTTCAAAGACGTGCCGGTTTATAAATTTAACTGCCGTCTGTAAATTGTCCCTAATGTGTAGGATAGAATTAGTGAACGGGTGATCGCCGGTTTGTACACTCGGTGGGCCGAAAGGTTTGTCGCCATGTTGTATCTCTAAAGCCAACGAAAACTAAAACACACAAATAAATATACGGTAATCAATAACGCAATAAATTGATTATCAGTAAAACCGGTAACCAGACTGTAATACAGCAAAACATAAGTCTGTGGTGCAACCATCCATTCGAGGATGTAACTAGTAGCGTGGATGGGGGAGAACCAGTGGATGTGCTGTATCTGGACTTCCAGAAGGCTTTCGACAAGGTCCCACATAAGCGATTAGTATATAAACTTAAAGCATATGGCATTGGGGGTTCAGTATTGATGTGGATAGAGAACTGGCTGGCAAACAGGAAGCAAAGAGTAGGAGTTAACGGGTCGTTTTCACAATGGCAGGCAGTGACTAGTGGGGTACCGCAAGGCTCAGTGCTGGGACCCCAGCTATTTACAATATACATAAATGATCTGGATGAGGGAATTGAAGGCAATATCTCCAAGTTTGCGGATGGCACTAAGCTGGGGGCAGTGTTAGCTGTGAGGAGGATGCTAGGAGAATGCAAGGTGACTTGGATAGGCTGGGTGAGTGGGCAAATGTTTGGCTGATGCAGTATAATATGGATAAATGTGAGGTTATCCACTTTGGTGGCAAAAATAGGAAAACCGACTACTATCTAAATGGTGGCCGATTAGGAAAAGGGGAGATGCAGCGCGACCTGGGTGTCATGGTACACCAGTCATTGAAAGTAGGCATGCAGGTACAGCAGGCAGTGAAGAAAGCCAATGGTATGTTAGCTTTCATAGCAAAAGGATTTGAGTATAGGAGCAGGGAGGTTCTACTTCAGTTGTATAGGGTCTTGGTGAGGCCACACCTGGAGTATTGCATACAGTTCTGGTCTCCAAATCTGAGGAAGGACATTATTGCCATAGAGGGAGTGCAGCGAAGGTTCACCAGACTGATTCCTGGGATGTCAGGACTGTCTTATGAACAAAGACTGCATAGACTCGGTTTATACTCTCTAGAATTTAGGAGATTGAGAGGGGATCTTATAGAAACTTACAAGATTCTTAAGGGGTTGGACAGGCTAGATGCAGGAAGATTGTTCCCGATGTTGGGGAGGTCCAGGACAAGGGGTCACAGCTTAGGGATAAGGGGGAAATCCTTTAGGACTGAGATGAGAATGAATTTTTTTACACAGAGAGTGGTGGGTCTCTGGAACTCTCTGCCGCAGAGGGTAGTTGAGGCCAGTTCATTGGCTATATTTAAGAGGGAGTTGGATGTGGCCCTTGTGGCTAGGGGGATCAGAGGGTATGGAGAGAGGGCAGGTATGGGATACTGAGTTGGATGATCAGCCATGATCATGTTGAATGGCGGTGCAGGCTCGAAGGGCCGAATGGCCTACTCCTGCACCTAATTTCTATGTTTCTAACCAAAACAGAGTCCATAGTAGAGCATATTTGCTGAGGTACTGGTTAGTGTTGTGTTCAAGAGCAGGATGGTTGCCGGGAAGCAGCTATTCTTCAATCTGGAGGTCCCGGATTTAGGCTCCTGTATTTTCTTCCCAAGGATAATCGTGAGATGAGAGTGTGGCCAGGATGGTGTGGGTCTTCGATGATATTAGCTGCCTTTTTGAGGCAATGCCTTCTGTGGATTGCTCCGATGGTGGCAAGGTCAGTATCTTTGATGGTCTGGGCACTATCTACCACTTTCAGCAGCCCCCGTCTGAGTTACTGAACCAGTCCGTGATGCAATCAGTCAGCATGGACTCTACTGTACACTTGTAGACGTTTGATAGAGTATTCAGCGACACACCAAATCTCCTCAATCTTCAAAAAGATTAGGTAGCGCGGCGGCATAGCAGTAGAGCGACTGCCTTACAGTGCCAGAGACCCGGGTTCAATCCTGACTACAGGTGCTTGTCTGTATGGAGTTTGTACGTTCTCCCTGTGACCTGCGTGGGTTTTCTCCGAGATCTTCGGTTTCTTCCCACACTCCAAAGCCGCACAGGTTTGTAGGTTAATTGGCTTGGTGTAAATGTAAATTTGTTGCTTGTGTGGTGTGTGTGTGTGCGCGCGTGTATAGGGTAGGGTAGTGTTAATGTGTGGGGATCGCTGATCGGCGCGGACTCGGTGGGCCGAAGGGCCTGTTTCCGTGCTGAGTCTCTAAACTGAACTAAACTAAGTAAAGACGTTGGTTACACAAAATGCTGGAGAAACGCAGCGGGTGCAGCGTCATCTATGGAGCTAAGGAGATAGGCAACATTTCGGGCCGAAACCCTTCTAGTCTGAAGAAGGGTTTCGGCCCGAAACGTTGCCTATTTCCTTCGCTCCATAGATTCTGCTGCACCCGCTGAGTTTCTCCAGCATTTTGTGCACCCTCGATTTTCCAGCATCTGCAGTTCCTTCTTTAACACTAAGTAAAGACGTTGATTTGTGATGGCGTCAATGTGCAGGGCCCCAAGACAGATCATCAGAGATATGCACGCCCAGGAAGTTAAAGTGTCGACTGTCTCCCCTGCAGTCCTGCCCCTGAAGACAGACTAATGGATCCCTGGCTTGGTCTTTCCTTCCCGAAGTCAACAATCATCTCCTTAGTCTTGCAGACATTCAGAGCAAGATTGTAGTTCTGGCACCATTCAATCAGATCATCATTCTCCCTCCTGCACTTTGACTCATTGTTACCCGCTGATCGTCCAACAATGGTAGGATTGTCGACGAATGTAAAGATGGAGTTGGAACTGTGTCTGGCCACACAGTTATGTGTATAGACTGAATAGACCAGGGGATAGCATGCAGCCTTGAAGTGCTCCTTAGCTGATGGTTATCGAGGAGGAAGTGTTGCTGCCAATTGGAAGTGTTGTTGAGGTTCAAAGCAACTCTTTCCTTGGACATCCTGCATATATTCCGTGACTTCATTATTCTGTCAGTTATTCAGAACTTAAGTAAGAAAAGTAAGGCAAGACCATATGGCTTATCAAAGTTAATTCCGCCATTCAATGAGATCATTGTTTGTTCAGTCTCTCATGTCCCCTTTCTAGTTTGATCCCCAGATCTCTTGATCTAAAAAAACCCTGCCTGTCTCAGCAATGAAATACATTGAGTGTCCACAGTTCTTTGGGGTGGAGAGGTCCAAAGAATATTTCCCTCAGTTCAGCAGTGGCCACCACATGGATCTACTGCCCAACCTTGAGCTGGGGCCAAGGTAGCTCAACCAGCTCCATGGCAACTCCCAGTGGGGACATCCTTCGCCTGTGGAGATCATTCAGGAATGGGAATCTGCAGCCTTATTATAATTCTACCCACAGTTCCACCCAGTGTGCTGATCTCTGAATCTCCTTGTACCAGAAATATTGTCCAACTGCATAGAGTCGACAATTAATTTCCAATTTGATTTTTTGACCCACTGTTTTAGTACTTGAACAAATGATTCTTTAATCCCATCCAGGTGGGACTCCCAGTCAAAGTTTCCAAGCCTCACATGATCTTAAGTTCATGATAGGAGAAGAATCTGGCCATTCGGCCCATCAAGTCTACTCCGCCATTCAATCATGGATGATCTATCTCTCCCTCCTAACCCCATTCTCCTGCCCACTCCCCATAAACCTGAAATCTGTACTAACCAAGAATCTATGTATCTCTGCCTTAAAAATGATCCTCCATCTGCAGGGTGAGATCAGCATTAGATGTTTCTGACATTCTAGTAGGCAATATATGTTTGCAGTATCTCATTCGGTGGGATTGTGCCACAGCCGCCAGAGCTGCTAGTCGCAGCTCCAGTGACCTAGGTTCAATCCTGACCTCCGGAGTTTGCCGGTTCTCCCTGTAACTGCGTGGATTTCTTCCGGATGCTCCGTTTTTTTCCACATCCCAACGACGCTTGGATTAGTAGATTAAATGTAGCAGTAAATTGCCTCTAGTGTGTAATAAAATGATAACATCTATGTGTGTGTAAACTTATGTTTAGTTTGGTTTGCATCCCAAAACATTCCAAAGCAAGAGTGCAGAGGCTGTAGATGACAATGAAAGATAACATTTAAAGTATATGCTCTTCTGAGAAAGCAGGATAAATAAAATCCATGACTTCTGGCATGACCTGGACTACAGATACTTAAAGTTTCAAGTTTAGTTTTGTTTTAGATTTGGAGATACAGCGCAGAAACAGGCCCTTCAGCCCACCGAGTCCTGCCAACCAGCAAACAGCCACAGTTTAAGAATAAGGGGTAGGCCATTTGGAATGGACATGAGGATAAACCTTTTTCACCCAGAGAGTTGTGGATTTGTGGAATTCTCTGCCTCAGAAGGCAGTGGAGGCCGATTATCTGGATGTTTTCAAGAGAGAGTTAGATACTCCTAAAGGTGGCAGAGTCAAGAGATTATAGGGAGAAGGCAGGAACGGCGTACTGATTGTGGATGATCAGCCATGATCACAGTGAATGACGGTGCGGGCTTGAAGTGCCGAATGGCCTACTCCTGCACTTATTGTCAATTCACCGCATACTCCAGCACTCCCCTACACACTGGGACAATTTTCAATTTTTACCAAAGCCAATTAACCTACAAACCTGTACGTCTTTGAGTTTTGTGGGAGGAAACCGGAGCAGCCAAAGAAAACCCACGCAATCACAGGGAGAAGGTACAAACTCTGTAGTGAGGATCGATCGATGGACTCTGCCACTGCAAGGCAGCAGCTCCACCGCTACGCCACTGTGCTGCTTATGGGAGTAAACGGAGAGTAAAAAAGGTTTAGTTAAGCATTTGTGCAAATGGGCATTGCGTGGTTAGTGCCGGTCAGATGAGCTGAATAGACTGTACGTGACTTTCAGTCTGAACAAGTCTCGGCCCAAAACATCACCCATTCCTTCTCTCCAGAGATGCTGCCTGGCCCACTGTGTTACTCCAGGATTTTGTGTCCATCTTTGATTTAAACCAGCATCTGCAGTTCCTTACTACACGTTTCATCTGCTCCACTGAGAAACCTCAAGGTATGTCTTCCTCTCTCCGATGAGAGTTAATTTGCTCTCATGATCATGAGATGCATTCATTGTTCTATATCTCTCTACATCATCGTGTATATCTCTCGTTTCCCTTTCCCGTGACTTTCAGTCTGAAGAAGGGTCTCGACCCGAAAAGTCACCCAATCCTTCTCTCCAGAGATGCTGCCTTTCCTGCCGAGTTACTCCAGCATTTTGTGTCTATCTTCGGTTTAAACCAGCATCTGCAGTTCCGTCCTACACATTTAGACTGCATTTATGCTGTATAAGTGCAAGATGGCCCGAGATTGTGAACAGTGCTACATAGCCATATCTCCATACTGTTAGACATTGTACTTTTTAACTCAAAGAGGATTACGACAATCAGACCTGTACAATATCCTGACATGAAACCTCTTCATTTCCTGGAACACGTTCCAAATTGGTTGGAATCCAGCCCCAGATCTAAGCCATCGTCCCATCTCCTGTGCAAGTTGGATCAATTTATAATTTTAACAAAAAACATTTGCAGCTTCTCCACCTTTGACCCTAAAACATCCGTTTAACCTCTGGAGCAAAATGAAAGAGTTTAATGGCTGCAGGTCAATTGTGATGCCGCAGATTGATGTGTTACCTTCGCAATAAGAAAATAAATCCATCAGGCGAGTGACAGCACTGTAATCTGCCACAGTCTCTATTTTAATAATAACATTCGCTCGCCTTTCCCCTTAAATACAAACCCTTCACTTGCAGGGGCTTTGATTTTCAATTTGGTTAGACAGACACAGCGTTGGGGTCAGATGTTATTAAGTGTACTTGGAAAGCAATCCCCTCGTGATAATGTTATGGCGTGAGAACATAAGAAATAGGAACAGAAGCAGTCCATTCAGCCCTTAACACTGTTCTGCCATTCAACAAGATCATTGTTGGTGTTCCACATCGTACACCATTACAGGGCGGCACAGCGGCCTAGTCACAGCTCCACAATCGATCCTAACCTCAGTTGCTGTCTCTGCGAAGCTTGCACGTTCCTCCCAGGACCCAAAGAAGTGCGGGTTTGTAAGTTAATTGGCCTCTGTAAAATTACCCCCTAGTGTGTAGGGAGGGAGTGGTTGCGAAAATGGAATAACATAGCACTGGTGTGAACGTTGGTCGGCGTGGACTCGGTAGGCCGAAGGACCTGTTTCCGTGCTGCATCTCTAAACCAAATTTACCGCTATTTCCCTACTCTGTCCCTAAATCTCACATTTTCTTTACCATCGCAAAATCTATCCATCTGCTTTGAATACATTCAATGTCAGTCTCCACAGTCCTCTCGAGTAGAGGTTTATCATCTCTGATTGCCAGAACCTCTCTTTATTTTACCCCTAGTGTGTCTACCTCTTATTTCCGAGATTACCCCTTATTTTTGCGATTGTGTGGAGAATGGTTGCAACAGTGGGATAATATAGAGCTAGCCTGAACAGTGTGGCCGGCATGGACACGGAGGGACAAAGGGGCTGTTTCCATGCTGTATCGCTCAAACTAAAACTAGATCTAACCAAGAGAGTGCAGTGAGAGAAAGGAACGGATAATGAAAAGCAGAGAGTAAGAATGAATACATTGTGAACAGCAGAGACTGAGGGACAGGAAGAGTGACAGCAAAGTGCAAAAAGTGATGGGCAAAAGAACGAAGATAAAGGAGGCGAGCGAAGAATGAAACGAGCAAGTGTGGAGAGAAGAACAAGAGTGATGAGAGAGAAGGAATAAGGACGTGATGGGCCGAAGGGCCTTTCCATGCTGTATCTGTCTTTCTTTCTTTCTTTCAATCAATCAATCAATCTTTACTCCACCTCAAGAATTGTCATCATCGGGAGCGAAGTTCTTTTCTTAAAGAATTTAGAGGATCTTAAAGGATTTTGGAAATGCACAATGGAAAAGCAAGTGTATTTTTTGCCGCCTATTTAACACTTCCTCCTCGATAATGTACAGCACAGGGAGCACCTCAGGGCTGCGTTCCCAGCTCCCTGCTCCACTCCCTCCCATGGCTGTGTGTCCACACACAGTCCCAACACCATTTTAAAATTCACCGACGATACCACCGTTGTTGGACCAATACAATGATGCGTGTAGGAGGCAGATTGAAGATCTGATTACATGGTGCCAGAACAACAATCATGGTCTGAACGGCAGCAAGACGAGGGAGCTAATTGTTGATTCAGAAGAGGAACTTGGAGGATCCACACACCTGTCTTCGTTGACAGGGACGGTGGTGGAGAGAGTCAACAGCATTAAGTTCCTGGCCACTAATATCTCTAAAGATGTCCCAGAACCAGCAAATTGGTGCAATCATAAGGAAAGCCCATTAACACCTCTACTTCCTTGGGAGATTGAGGAGATTCTGTATTGTCGACAAATACACTCTTGAACTGCTGCAGGTGCACGCAGAGAGCATGTTGGCTGGGTGCATCACGGCCTGGTTCGGCAACTCGAAACGCTCAGGAAAAAAGATCGCAGAGAGTGGCAGACACTGCCTGGTCCAGTCTGGTACTGACCTCCCCACCATCCAAGGGTCTAGTGGAGGTACTGCCTCAAAAAGGCAGCCAGTATCAACAAAGACCCACACCACCCTGGCACTCCCACCACCAGGAAGAAGGGGTACAGGAGCCTGAATGCCATGACCACCAGGTTCAAGAATAACTTCTTCCCAGCAACCATCAGGCTCTTGAACACTACACAACACTAACCTCAAGTATGAACTTCTCCAGAATGTCTAAGACTTTGGATCTTTACACTAATATTGTGGTTATAAATGTATTGATTTTTCGTTTATTAGATGCTATCTATGAGTATTGTGTTTACGGGCCTGTTATGGTGCTGCAATTAAGAATTTAATTATTTCATTGTCAGTACATACGATAATTGAACATTCTTGAGTTCCAGACTCCTTAGCCAGGGGAGATACTGTCTAAAGAACAGTCCTGACCTGAAGCATCATCTGTCCACTTCCCCCGTACAGACACGGCCTGACCTGCTAAATTCCCCCAAGCACTTTGTGTTTTGCTTCAGATTCCAGCATCTGCAGACTCTTGTGTCTCTTTACGACAAAACTGCCATCCCAGGAATCAGTTTCATTAACTTTTGTTGTTCAACCTTAATAGTGAGTACAGTAAAACCTCGATACACCCATGGGCGGGAAAAAGCACGTCCCCCCCCCATGCTTTGAGAGATTGGGGACAATACCCCCCATGTTTTGTATTCTTTATCAGACTCTTTCTAAGGCCTGAATCGGCCCTTTTGCAGGACCTTCCAATGCCCAGCGCGGCTTAAAATCAAACTGCTGCATCGAGGCGATTGAGGTTCCCGATGTTCAAGCCCCCGTCGGCCGATGAAAGACCCCGTGAACGGGCCGATTCAAACCCCATAATTTGGGGCGGACGAAGCTGCTGTTGCTTGAGTTTGGAGTCGGTCACCGAGCAGGTCACCTTCCAATGTTACCGTCCACGGGGCCCACGGCCAAAGCCTCGCGTGTGTGGGCTTGTGGGCGCGCGGCCGCCAAGAAATTATGTCCCCCCATGTTTTGATAGCGGTTTCCGTGCCTGGATACACCAGCATCATTCGGACTTTGTTCGTGCTGAACCTTTAGAGATACAGCGTGGAAACAGGCCCCTCGGCCCACTGAGTCCGTGGCAACCAGCGATCCCACTGTACACTAACCGGCACACACTACAGACCATTTTACAACTTACAAAAGCCAATTAACCCACAGACCTGTACGTCTTTGAACTGTGGTAGGATACCGGGACACCCAGAGAAAGCCCATGGGGTGACAGGGAGAAAGGTACAAACTTCGTACAAACAGCACCCGTAGTCGGGATCGAACCCAGGTCTCTGGCGATGTTTGGCACTGGAGTAACTGATTTTCTGAAAAAATGTATGTTATTTTAAACCTGTTTCTCTGGTTCCCATTACTGATCCAGACCAAAATACAAAGTGCTTGAGGAACCCAACAGTTCAGGCAATATCTGTGGAGGGAAATGGACAGATAGGTCATGTCTGAAGGGTCCTGAAGCAATGTCATCTGTCTATTTCCCTCCACAGATGCTGCCTGGCCTGCTGAGTTACTGCAGCACCTGGCTTTTTGTATCATATTCCTGCTCCTGTTCCATACTTATCATTGTCTTTGCATCAAGAAATCTCTTCTTAAATGAGTTCAGTTGTCCTGACCATTTACTATCTTAACTCTGAGTGAAAGATCTTCTGCAATGCCTGACTCAATATCCTGAGACGGTGATCACTGGCTTTTAGACCTCTGGCCTGGGAAAATATCCTCCTTACATCCAATGTGTTTCGTCCTGTCAGTGATTGTAGTTTGGGGTCAATAACACCAACACAACAAACTAATTTGTTTTGTCCGCAGTGGTGAGAGCACGCCACTGAACTAATTTCATGAGCACCACAGGACTAGGGTAGAAGTGAGCTGAGATCTGAGGAAGGACATTATTGCCATAGAGGGAGTGCAGAGAAGGTTCACCAGACTGATTCCTGGGATGTCTGGACTCTCTTATGAACAAAGACTGGATATACTCGGTTTATACTCTCTAGAATTTAGGAGATTGAGAGGGGATCTTATAGAAACTTACAAAATTCTTAAGGGGTTGGACAGGCTAGATGCAGGAAGATTGTTCCCGATGTTGGGGAAGTCCAGGACAAGGGGTCACAGCTTAAGGATAAGGGGGAAATCCTTTAAGACCGAGATGAGAAAGACTTTTTTCACACAGAGAGTGGTGAGTCTCTGGAACTCTCTGCCACAGAGGGTAGTTGAGGCCAGTTAATTGGCTATATTTAAGAGGGAGTTAGATGTGGCCCTTGTGGCTAAACAAGATGTGGCTCTTGTGGCTAAGGGGATCAGAGGGTATGGAGAGAAGGCAGGTACGGGATACTGAGTTGGATGATCAGCCATGATCATATTGAATGGCGGTGCAGGCTCGAAGGGCGGAATGGCCTACTCCTGCACCTAATTTCTATGTTTCTATGAGATCAGGATTACTCCACTGAACTTGTCAACACAGAGGGTCTACAAGCGGTAGAGCTGCTGCCTTACAGCACCAGAGACCCAGATTCGATCCTGAGTATGGGTGCTGTCTGTACGGTGTTTGTACGTTCTCCCTGTGACCACATGGGTTTTCTCCGATTGCTCCGGTTTCCTCCCACATTCCAAAGACATACAGGTTTGTAGGTTAATTGACCTCTGTAAATTGTTCCTAGTGTGTAGGATACAACTAGTGTATGGGTGATCGCCGGTCTGTGGGGGCTCGGTGGGCCAAAGGGCCCGTTTCCACACTGTATCCCTAAAACAAAACAAAAACCCAAATGGAATCCAAAGGCCAGAATGGATGGATGATGGAATACCAAGAATACGAGTTGGGTAGAAGGAGGAAAAAAAAGTACTTGTTTAAGCCGTTCCCAATGAATCAGCAGTAGGTGTGGCTGGATTTACCTTCTCAAACTCAATGGGCTGCATCTCACATCCACTGAAAGCTTCACGGGAAGAAAGGTGCTTCTTCAGTTTTTCCAAATGGTTCTTATCTGCACAAGAAAACAATAAGACAGTGAGTTCAGAGCAAGTTAATAGGGAAAGAAAATACACTTGCTTTTCTATTATGCGTTTCACATTCATTTAAGATCTTCTTCAAAGCACTACGCTTCAAGTGACTATAATTCTTGTTGTGGAATCACCTTTGATTAATTGATTGATTAATTAAAAGATTCAGCATGGAAGCAGGCCCTTCGGCCCACTGAGTCCACCTGGGTCGATGGCGCTGTGAGACAGCAGCTTTACCAGCTGTCTCACCGTGCTTCCTATGTCAAATCTATTTTATTATGTTAGAGAGAAAATGTAGAAACAAGTAAATGCTGTTGCTGGTTTACATAAACTGCTGGGGTAACTCAAATGATCAGGCAGCTTCAGTGGAGAACATGGATCGGTGGCGTTTTAGGTCCAGACCCTTTTTCAGAGTTAGAACCTCTTCATAGTCGGCATCCTTGAGGAGATACAAGGAACTGCAGATGCTGAGTTACCAAAAAAGAGACACAAAGGGCTGGATGAACTCAGCGGGTCAGGCAGCATATCTGCAGAACATGGATAGGTGACGTTTTGGTTCGGGACCTTACTTCAGACTGCAAGACTACTTCAGTGTATAGGAAGTCTGGTCTTAGTACGTTTTACACACACCGATTAGAGCAGTCTGACTAACATCCGTTCTGGAAGACAGTCTCTACAGCAATGCTGAGCTGCCTAGAATGGCATTGGGTGCCCACACTCCCTCCAATTTAGTCAATATTCTGTTGGAGGTGCAGAGCTTAGTTTTGTTTAGTGATACAGCTTAACCCACCGAATCTGCGCCGACCATAATCACCCGCACACTAGTTCTATCCTACACACTAGGGACAATTTACAGAAGGCAATTAACGTACACATCTGTACATCTTTGGAGGAAACCAGAGCACACCAGACAAATCCAACACATTTACAGGGGGAACGTACAAACTCTGTACTGACAGCACCCATTGTCATGATCGAACCCGGGTCTCAGGGGCTGTAAGGCACCAACTCTACCGTTACATCACAGTGCCACCCCAAACTAGAGGTCTAGAATGCAGTCAACTAAACAAAGTCAGTCCACCATATGTTGGAACTAGTGAGAGCTCAGTCCTACTTTGTAGGTAAGCGCCTCGCGGCAGCGGCCTCTACTGTCCGTCTGTCTTTTTTTAATTTTTGTCCTGTTGAGGGTATAGTTTGGTTGTAGTTTATATATTGTATTTAGATGTGTATATGTGGGGGTGGTGGGGAAACTTTAAAATCTCTTCCCTGTAAGGGGGACCCGACCTTTTGCCTGTCGGTTCTCCGTTGTCGTTGGGGCCTAGTACCTTGGAGCGGCCTCCAACTGGAACGACCTGGGGCTCCAGTCGCGGACCCTGCAGACTCACCATCGCGGAGCTGGCCGGCTTCGGAGCGTGGAGAGCTGTGGTGGCGCGCGGCTGCGACCCGACTTCGGAGCTTCGGAGGCTCCAGCCGCCGGCCCGGTGGGCGGTGACATCAGGAGCTCGAGGGTCCCTGGTCGCAGACCGCCTTTCGGAGCTCCCGCAACAGCAACTTCTCCCGCCCGAATTGCGGGGTTGAAAACGACCCAGAGCGGGGCCTTACATCGCCCGGCACGGATTTAACGGCCGCGGGACTTGCCATCGCCTGCCGGGGGTTTTAACATCGGGGAAGAATGGAAAACAGGGGAGAGACAATGACTTTGCCTTCCGTCAAAGTGAGGAGGAGATTCACTGTGATGGATGTTTGTGTAAATTGTGTTAATTGTGTTTCTTGCGTTTTTTCCTTCTTACATGACTGCAGAAACCAAATTTTGTTTGAACTTCATTTGAGGTTCAAATGACAATAAACGGTATTGTATTGTATTACATTCCTTAGCTTTATCCTTTAAATAAAGTTTTGTCTTCTTGCAGCACAGCGGCACGTCTGGTAGAGCTGCTGCCATACATCGACAGAGGCCCAGGATCGATTCTGACCTCGGGTGCTGGCTTTGGGGAGTTTGCGCGTTCTCCCTTTGACCAGACGGCTTTTTGATCCAGGTGCTCTGGGTTCCTCCCACATCCCAAAAGAATACGAGTTTGCACCTTAATGGACCACGATCAAAAAATTGCCCCAAAGGTGTAGAGAGTGGATGAATAAGCGGGATAACATGGGACTAGAGTGAACAGGTGATCGATGGTCAATGTGGACCCTGTGGGCTGAAGGGCCTGTTTCCGTGCCTGTATTTCAAAACCAAAACTAAAATAAAATCAGGAAAATTCACTTGGCCACAAATAATCAGATATTTGTGCATTTAGGGTTAAATAAGATTATTTTGGTTTCTGTCATCTGTTTGAGTCAGCTATTTTATTGCCTGCACTCCAATACTGGACCAAGGTGTTGGTGAAATGATACAGAGGGCAGTAAATAGATATTCTCAGCCCCCTGAGGCGGTTAATGAAAGACAATTGTGCGCCAGTCTGATAAACTGCTGAAACTCTGTTTTGCTGAATTCAGCCTTGGGAGTTTAATGTCCGTTCAGCAGGAGAAAATCACTCAGACATTTAAAGAAAAAATATTAAAGCATTTGAGTCCGCAAATGGGCATGCTCACATATATCAGAGTGAGCGCTCTGACAGTAATGAGAACCAGCTACACTCACCCAAGGACATCACCAGAGCGTGTCCACTTGACTATTTACATAGCCGATCTCATCACTTGCAGACTCAATGGAAGCTTTTTAAAATTTAGTGCAGTTTATTATTGTTACCGTGTACCGATGTACAGTGAAACACTTTTTTGTTGCATGCAATCTAATAGGCGAAAAGACTATAGATGATTGCAATCTAGTTGTCAACTGTGTACAGATAGAGGATAAAAGGAATAACATTTAGAGCAAGATAAAGTCCTGTAAAGTCCGATAAAAGATAGTCCGAAGATCTCCAGTGAGGTAGATGGGAGGTCAGGACCGGACTCCATTTGGTGATAGGATGGTTCAGTTGCTTAGTTACAGCTGGGAAGAAACTATCCTTGAATCTGGATGTATGCGTTTTCACAGTTCTGTACAGTGAAAGACCTTTTTGTTGTGCTGGAATAACACAAGGAACTGTAGATACTGGCTTGCAAAGAATATACACAGAATGCTGGAATAACACAAGGAACTGCAGATACTGGCTTGCAAAGAAAAGACACAATGTGCTGGAATAACACAAGGAACTGCAGATACTGGCTTGCAAAGAAAAGACACAGAATGCTGGAATAACACAAGGAACTGTAGATACTGGCTTGCAAAGAATATACACAGAATGCTGGAATAACACAAGGAACTGCAGATACTGGCTTGCAAAGAAAAGACACAATGTGCTGGAATAACACAAGGAACTGCAGATACTGGCTTGCAAAGAAAAGACACAGAATGCTGGAATAACACAAGGAACTGTAGATACTGGCTTGCAAAGAAAAGACACAGAATGCTGGAATAACACAAGGAACTGTAGATACTGGCTTGCAAAGAAAAGACACAGAATGCTGGAATAACACAAGGAACTGCAGATACTGGCTTGCAAAGAAAAGACACAGAATGCTGGAATAACACAAGGAACTGTAGATACTGGCTTGCAAAGAAAAGACACAGAATGCTGGAATAACACAAGGAACTGCAGATACTGGCTTGCAAAGAAAAGACACAGAATGCTGGAATAACACAAGGAACTGTAGATACTGGCTTGCAAAGAAAAGACACAGAATGCTGGAATAACACAAGGAACTGCAGATACTGGCTTGCAAAGAAAAGACACAGAATGCTGGAATAACACAAGGAACTGCAGATACTGGCTTGCAAAGAAAAGACACAGAATGCTGGAATAACACAAGGAACTGTAGATACTGGCTTGCAAAGAAAAGACACAGAATGCTGGAATAACACAAGGAACTGTAGATACTGGCTTGCAAAGAAAAGACACAGAATGCTGGAATAACACAAGGAACTGTAGATACTGGCTTGCAAAGAAAAGACACAGAATGCTGGAATAACACAAGGAACTGCAGATACTGGCTTGCAAAGAAAAGACACAATGTGCTGGAATAACACAAGGAACTGCAGATACTGGCTTGCAAAGAAAAGACACAGAATGCTGGAATAACACAAGGAACTGTAGATACTGGCTTGCAAAGAAAAGACACAGAATGCTGGAATAACACAAGGAACTGCAGATACTGGCTTGCAAAGAAAAGACACAATGTGCTGGAATAACACAAGGAACTGCAGATACTGGCTTGCAAAGAAAAGACACAATGTGCTGGAATAACACAAGGAACTGCAGATACTGGCTTGCAAAGAAAAGACACAGAATGCTGGAATAACACAAGGAACTGTAGATACTGGCTTGCAAAGAAAAGACACAGAATGCTGGAATAACACAAGGAACTGCAGATACTGGCTTGCAAAGAAAAGACACAATGTGCTGGAATAACACAAGGAACTGCAGATACTGGCTTGCAAAGAAAAGACACAGAATGCTGGAATAACACAAGGAACTGTAGATACTGGCTTGCAAAGAAAAGACACAGAATGCTGGAATAACACAAGGAACTGTAGATACTGGCTTGCAAAGAAAAGACACAGAATGCTGGAATAACACAAGGAACTGCAGATACTGGCTTGCAAAGAAAAGACACAGAATGCTGGAATAACACAAGGAACTGTAGATACTGGCTTGCAAAGAAAAGACACAGAATGCTGGAATAACACAAGGAACTGCAGATACTGGCTTGCAAAGAAAAGACACAGAATGCTGGAATAACACAAGGAACTGTAGATACTGGCTTGCAAAGAAAAGACACAGAATGCTGGAATAACACAAGGAACTGCAGATACTGGCTTGCAAAGAAAAGACACAGAATGCTGGAATAACACAAGGAACTGCAGATACTGGCTTGCAAAGAAAAGACACAGAATGCTGGAATAACACAAGGAACTGCAGATACTGGCTTGCAAAGAATATACACAGAATGCTGGAATAACACAAGGAACTGTAGATACTGGCTTGCAAAGAAAATACACAGAATGCTGGAATAACACAAGGAACTGTAGATACTGGCTTGCAAAGAAAATACACAGAATGCTGGAATAACACAAGGAACTGTAGATACTGGCTTGCAAAGAAAAGACACAGAATGCTGGAATAACACAAGGAACTGCAGATACTGGCTTGCAAAGAAAAGACACAGAATGCTGGAATAACACAAGGAACTGTAGATACTGGCTTGCAAAGAAAATACACAGAATGCTGGAATAACACAAGGAACTGCAGATACTGGCTTGCAAAGAAAAGACACAGAATGCTGGAATAACACAAGGAACTGCAGATACTGGCTTGCAAAGAAAATACACAGAATGCTGGAATAACACAAGGAACTGCAGATACTGGCTTGCAAAGAATATACACAGAATGCTGGAATAACACAAGGAACTGTAGATACTGGCTTGCAAAGAAAATACACAGAATGCTGGAATAACACAAGGAACTGCAGATACTGGCTTGCAAAGAAAATACACAGAATGCTGGAATAACACAAGGAACTGCAGATACTGGCTTGCAAAGAAAATACACAGAATGCTGGAATAACACAAGGAACTGCAGATACTGGTTTGCAAAGAAAAGACACAATGTGCTGGAGAAACACAAGGAACTACAGATGCTGGTTTACAAAAAAAGACACAAAGTAGCGGAATAACACAGCGAGTCAGGCGACACCTCTGGAGGACACAGAACAGTGACGTTTTGGGTCGGGACCCTTCAGTCTGAAGAAAGGTCCCAACCAAAATGCCACCCATCTATGTACTCCAAAGATGCTGCCTGGCCTGATGAGTTACTCCAGTACTTTGTATCCTTCCTTGTCCTTGCTTTTTTGAGAAAGAAAGAGTGCTGGCAGATACATCGCCACCAAGGCACCATAATCTAACTCCAAACCCTGGACACCGATATTTAAAGTTGCTGACACAATTTGATAAGATTTTGGATATTAATTACGATTGCTACAAAGCTGTGGCTTTTTCACAAATTACGAACACAGAAAAAAAAAGACAATCCTCGCTTAGTAAAACTTTCAAATATTTGGGGAAGAATAAGATTATTAAGGCTTAGAACAAATGTTAGGATCACAGTTCAACAACTGGGCTTTCTTTCTTACAAGTGACTAACCCCCAGGCAAAAGGATCTGGTGCAGGAAATTGTGGTGGTCAACCATTTTCATCGAAAAGAGAGGAATCAGTGAAGACCATTCATGATGCATTTTCAGGCAGCTAGTTTGCATGGCTTGTTTTAAGAGGTCAAAGAACAGATTATCAGCCCGACTGTTTTTTATGTCGTAGTTTGTGGAATCCAATGAGAAGAATAACAAAGAAGTAGAAACAAAGAACGTCCTCAGTCTGAGGAAGGGTCTCAACCCAAAACTTCAAAGGGCCTTCATGGCCAGGTTAAGAGCTCTACACCCATAACAACTGGGACTTGAAAATGGAGCCAAACTTGGCAACTTTGTACACTGTCTCAGTGTACTTCATACTGTACACTTGCATTGTATTTAAGATGTGCTGTGTGGTGATATTTGTACTGAACTGTATACAAAAATGAATTTCACTGTACCCCGGTACAAGTTACCATATAACCATATAACAATTACAGCACGGAAACAGGCCTTCTTGGCCCTTCCAGTCCGTGCCGACCATTTATTTTCCCCACGGAACCATGGAACCATTGAACTATCTATGTGGCACTGAGATGCTGCCTGACCTGCTGAGTTACTCCAGCACTGTATCCTTTTGAGAAAAGTAATAATGCAGTCTAGACCACCCATATTTAAACAATGGCCAAAAAAGCACACCAAAGCCTCTATTTTCTTAGAAGGCTTAAGATGTTCGGCATGTCTCCAACAACTCTCACCAATTGCTACAGATGCGCCGTACAAAGGATTTTATCGTGATGCATTACAACATGGTTTGTGAACAGCTGCATTCACGACCGCAAGAAATTGCAGGCAACTGTGAACATAACTGGACCATCACACAAACTAACCTCCCTTCCATTGACTACATTTACACCTCACACTGCCTTGGCAAGGCCACAGGATGAATCACGCCCCAGACACTCCCTCTTCTCCCTTCTTCCATCGGGCAAGAGCTGTAGAAGTGTGAAAACACATACCCCCAGATTCAGGGACAGCTTCTCCCAGCTGTTATCAAGCAACTGAACCATCCTACCAACAACTAGAGAGCAGTCCTGAGCTATTATCTACCTCATTGGAAAGCCTCGGACTATCTTTGATCGGACTTTACTGGACTTTATCTTGCACTAAATGTGATTCCCATTATTCCCTTTATCACAGTACACTATGGATGGCTCGATTGTAATCATGTATAGTCTTTCCACTGACTGGTTGGCTAAAGTCAGCTCAACTCTGATGCAAACCGAGGCTTTAGATGCAAGTTTGCATTGGGTCATTGACGAAAGAACAGTGGCGAGTTACCCCCATCTACCACCAGTGTGTGATTACTAACAGAGCACTCACCAAACACAAAGAATGGTCATAAAGGGAAACGTACCAACTGAATCCTCAGCTGCTTCCATTTCTTCGTCATTGGTGTGGATTGTGACCCCTGACTTTGGGGTGAATGGAAGAATGTCGACAGACTGAAGGATCTGCTTGATTGCATCTCTGTCCTTCGACCCATTTATGGAATAGTTCTCCGCGTATAGATTTGCTGCGGCCACAATGTAGTCCATATGGCGATACTATTAAAAAAGGGAACAGAACAACATATAATTAAAGATAAGCACTGCATGGAACACTGATTAAAATAGGGGGTGCAACTTCATGAAAGCAACCGGATGAAACCAATTAACCTTTAATCTTGTCCTGTGGTTAGTCAGTCATAGAACTATGTGGGTAAGAAGGAACTGCAGATGCTGGTTTAAACCGAAGATAGACACAAAAAGCAGGAGTAACTCAGCGGGACAGGCTGCATATCCGGAGAGAAGGAATCGGTGAAGTTTCGGGGCGAGACCCTTCCTCAGACCAACTATATGGATTGTTACAGGCCTTTTGACCCAGCTTCTCCGTGCCGACCACGTTGACATACTAGGCAAGTCCCATTTGCCTGCATTTGATCCATAGCTTTCTAAACCCTTCTTACCACTATACCTGTCCAAATACCTTTTAAAAGTCGTTATTGTATCCACTTCTATAACTTCTCCTGGCAGTTCATTCCAATGGACTACCCTCTGAATGATAATGTTCCTCAGAGGTCCCTCTTAAATCTCTTAATTGGTTTGATTTGTACTTATTGAGAAAGAGTTTTATCTAGTCATTCAGAATGTGCTGTAACAATGCAAGTTCATCTTTCCCACCCTGGTCATTCCTTCTTCTCCCCACTGCCATCGGGCAGAAGATAGAGAAGCTTGCAAGTGCGCACCGTCAGACTCAGGAACAGCTTTCCCCCTCTGCAATCAGGTTCCTGAACAGTCTTTCCTTTAGCTAGGATACTGTCCTGATTCTCCAACCTAACATTGAGGACATTGGACTTTGTCTCTTTGACGCACCCAGCTCATGTTCACCAATGATCACCTGTACACTTGTTCTATCTTACACACCAGGGGCAAGTTATAGAAACCATTTAACCTACAAACTGCACATCTTTGGAATGTGGGAGGAAACCATGCAAAACAAAGTGTTTCACTGTACCTTGGTACTCGTGACAATAACAACACCTAATCCTAAGTATTGTGATATTGCTGTCTTTTGTCTCAAAATGTTTTTGTTCATATCAACTCAATCGGACGCTCTAGTGAGATACATTAGGCTCCATTTGTTCATTTCAATCAATACCTTCGATCTGCCAAGGAATGCATTACCAAAAAATACCATTCAGAAGTGAAAATGGGAACTCTTCTCTCATTTCAAGAATTACCGTCGAAATATCATCTGAAAGGTAGCCAATATTTTAGATACCTTCAAATACGAGACTATCAGAAATCATATATCCAAGACTATCAATCTATGTTGCCAGGCACACTAGACGAATGTATGAAATAAAACTCGGATTCAAACAAGTTAATATCATATCTGTATAACACCCTTTTAAATATACAAACCCCATCGATAGAAGTAATTAGAAAAGCTTGGGAAGACGAGCTTGGCCTAAAAATCTTAAAAGACAGTTGAGAGGAAAACCGTCTATATATACACAACTGTTCTCTTAACGTTAGGCATTCGTTAATTCAATTTAAAATACTGCACAGACTCTATTATTCAAAGTCTAAACTGAATAAGGTCTTTCCAAATGCATCTCCTATTTGTGATAAATGTCTCCTTCAGGAAGCAACTATAACCCATTCCTTTGCTTCTTGTATAAAATCACACAATTTTCGGAGAGGAAATTTTGAAATTTTTTCTAAAACACTAAAAATAAAATTGGATCCCGACACGGAACTGACCACTCTAGGTACTTCAGAAGCCTGTTCCGAGCTATCACTATCTCAAAGACGTTTCCTTAATTATGGCCTGATAACGGCGAAAAAACTAATACTTAAATTTTGGAAACATACATCAGTCCCTACTGTAAAGATGTGGATTATAAACATGTCCGAGACACTACATCTTGAAAATATTAGACTTGTCTTGGCAGAAAAAACAGATCATTTTCCCAAGACATGGACACCCTTCACTGACAAGGGTAGTATGGCGCAACACAACTTTGAATTTAAATCTAACTATGGGTTGGGCGAGGTGGGTGGGGAGGGATGAGAGGCAGGTATACCATCACTTCTATTTCTCTTTTCGTTTTGTCCTTTTTATTTTTTTCTATTCCTCTCTTCTTTCTTTTTTTAAATTCACTCTTTGGCTACACTACTTTGGTGGTCTAGGGGGTCCTATCTCTGCACATCTCACTCTTTCTCTTTCTTGCTTTTTCTCCTTTATTTTCTTCTAACTCAAAGCTAAAAAGTTAAAATTGTACAATAACTGTATAATTTTATATGCTGTTGGTTGTACTCTTGTACATTTGCTTCTAATATTTTTTTTTAAAGTGAAAATGTGATACATAACACCATTCATAAAGAAACCTTTTTTGGAAATCTTGAGATGCTGGGTTTGCTCGTGCCTTGTTAATTTGAAGTGGGAATTTGTTTTGCTATTTTTTAAGAGATGCATCGTGGAACCAGGCCCTTCGGCCCTCCAAGTTCACACCGACCACGATCACCCACACTAGTTTTATCCTACACGAGTGACGATTTATAGAAGCCATTTAACCTATAAACCTGCACATCTTTGGTGTGTGGGAGGAAACCGAAGCACCCGGAGAAAACCCACGCGGTCACAGGGAGAACATGCAAACTCCGTACAGTCAGTACCCATAGTCAGGATCGAACGTGGGTTTCTGACGCTGTAAGGCAGCAGCTTACTACCAAGGCCAAGCAGTGAAAATATCATACAAAAGTGAAAAGGTGACACTTAAACGACCTTTTGGAAACCTTGAGGTACTGGAATCTGTTCACGCCTTGTTAATTTGAAGCGGGGAATTGAAAACAGACAAAATATGAATTACGTAGGCATTATCATAGAGGAAGGGTATATGGCGGGATTATGAAAATCTAATGAATGAATATGGATGAATCATTGAAACTAACCACACAGCGCCCACACTGGTGAATTCTACTTGACAAAAGGTAGAACCAGTCTATCTGGAATAAATGTTGAAATATAAGGCTTGGGCTTGATGCAATAGTTTAACAGAAAATACATTGGTTCCATGACATTTTGCAGGGAGGAGTGTTCAAACTAGTCTTTTGCAGTTAGAACCGAGAACAGTGCAACACAGGCACAGGCACTTCAAGCCACAATGTCAGTGCTGCACATCACATCTGCCTGCCACTGCATCCCATGCCCCTCCATTCCCTGCATATCCACACGTTTATCCAAAAGCCTCTTAAATGCCACCTTCATATCTTCCTGGCAGTGTGTTCCAGCCACCCTCAACTCTCTACAAAATAAAACTTGCCCTGCACATCTCCTTTAACCTTGCCCCTCTCAACTGAGAGCTATGCCCTCTAGTCTTTTACATTTCCACCCTGGTAAAAAGCGTCTGACCGTCTAACCCTATTAATACCTCTCATAACTTTATATACTTGAATCAGGTGACAGGTAATCTTAAAAAACAAGTTTTTTTCAGATCTCCTCATGTTTTCTCTGGTAGTCCAGAGAAAACAATCCAAGTTTGTCCAACCTCTCCCTATAGCCAAAACCCTCTAATCCGGGCAGCATTCCGGTAAACCTCTTCCGCACCCTCTCCAAGGCCTTTGTCTCTCTTTCCAGTTACTGCCTGATCGTCTGAGTATTCTCAGCAATTTTTGGTTTTATTTCAAATCCATTGCTTTCTTACTCAGAGACAAGAGTGGTTCTGACAAGCCCTGGTCGACGTTATTTTCAGGGCGTTGGTTTTCAACCACCAGAAAAGGGAAATGAGCAGCGTCGAGGGTTGCACTGAGCTCTCAAGGTGCATTGAGAAACCGCTGCAAAGGTCAACGTGACCTCTGTCAACGCGAGACATGGGTGGAACCTCACTTCAGAACCCACTGAATGAGGTAACCAGGAACAAGAAAAGGAGAAGTGGGTCAATACCGTCTTCTGCAAAGCAAATAGTGCTGCAGTAAATGAAAGTGGAACCAATTGAGGTTTCTCCACCTTCAGATGTGGCCTCATCTCCTAAATGTAGGGGAGAGGCCATTTACCGTGCGAACTCCGCTATAAGTCCATAATTTATAAAGCAGAATTAGGCCATTCCACCCATCAAGTCTACTCTGCCATCCAATCGTGGCTGATCTATCTTTCCACTCTCCTCCCCATAACCTCTGACACACTTACTAATCAAGAATCAGTCAATCTCTGCCTTAATACTATCCACTGATAGCCTCCACGGCCGTCTGTGGCAATGATTTCCACAGATTCACCACCCTCTGACAGCAGAAATTCCACCCCACCTCTTTTCTAAAGACCCATCCTCCTATTCTGAGGTTGGGCCTCTGATCCTACACAGGTTTGTAGGTTGATTGGCTTCAGTAAATAGTCCTTCGTGTGTAGGATAGTGCTAGTGTATCCGGGGTAATCGCCAGTCAGCTCGGACTCGGTGAGCTGAAGGGGCTGTTTCCACGCTGTATTTCTATGTCTAAAGTATAAAGGCTGTTGGTGTTGAACACTATTCATGCCATCAGGATTTGGTTTTGATTATTGTTTGAAAGATACAGCATGGAAACGGAACCTTCGGCCCATCGGGTCCAATGCTGACCATCGATCACGTGTTCACACTAATTCTATGTTATCCCACTCTCACATATATTCCCTACATACTAGCTGCAAGTTACTGTGGCCAATTAACCTACAAGCCCCCATGTCTTTGGGATGTGGAGGAAACCCACATGGTCACAGGGAGAACGTACAAACTCCACACAAACAGCACCCATAGTCAGGATAGAACCCGGGTCTCTGGCGCTGTGAGGCTGCAACTCTATCGCTGCACCACCCCGACAATGTGCTCCTACTCTTCATCACATTTTAGTTAAAGCAGAGATTCTTCTCAAATCGGTCCACTGGAGTACGTAGACAGTCCTAATTGCTCTGTATTGGCATGTGGACTCTCTAGCAACAGCAACAACTGTTTTGGCGGCACAATGGCACAGCAGTAGAGTTGTCTACTGAAGAAGGGTCTCGACCCGAAACGTCGCCTATCTCCTTCGCTCCTTAGATGCTGCTGCTCCCGCTGAGTTTCTCCAGCTTTTTGTGTAACCCTCGATTCTCCAGCATCTGCAGTTCCTTCTTTAACACAGCAGTAGAGTTGCTGCCTGACAGCGCCAGAGACCCGGGTTCAACCCTAACCGGGTGCTGTCTGTACGGAGTTTGTACACTTTCCCTGTGACTGCGTGGGTTTCTTCCCAGTGTTCCGGTTTCCTCCCACACTCCAAAGACGTACATGTTTGCAGCCGAATAGACACAGAGCGCTGGAGTTACTCGGCGGGTCAGGCAGCATCTCTGGAGAAAAAGGATGAGTGATGTTTTGGGTCGGAAGAAATCCGAAGAAGGGTTCCGACTCGAAAA
The DNA here is from genome assembly GCA_963514005.1 of Raja brachyura. The sequence continues at coordinate 18,323,984 of OY740796.1, read as the reverse complement.
GTCACCCATCCTTTTTCTCTAGAGATTCTGCCTGACCCACTGAGTTACGCTAGCGCTTTGTGTCTATCTTTGGTATAAACCAGCATCTGCAGTTCCTTCCTACTCCAGGTTTGGAGGTTAATTGGCTTTGGTAAAATTGTAAATTGTCACTAGCGAGTAGGATAGTGCTAGTGTGGTCGTTGTTCGGTACGGACTCGGTGGGCCGAAAGGCCTGTTTCCGCCCTGTATCTCTAAAGTCTAAAGACTCAAAAGCGATACAGCTGGCCGAAGATATAAACCTCTATAGTTCTGAGAAAAATGTTTGCAAACAACAATTTACAAAGACAGGAACAATTAAAAAAACAAAGCTGGAAATTATAACTTTACAGTGGCAAAACTGAAAGAGAAAGAGCTATTTTAAGACCCATTGCTGGGAGTAACACATTGTATCAGTTTCTACAATAATGGACAAGTCGCAGCAAGCCTGCACTGAGGGTGTGATCGCTTGAAACCTAAGAGGAAAACAGATTGGAGTTCAGCTGGCAGTGGGAGATACCGGTACAGGAATTCTAAAATACAGCTACAAAGAGTGTACATGCAACAAACTGCCAGCCCACTGTCCCCATATTCCATTGCACAGCATCTGAACGGTTGCATGGAGCATAAGAACATGGGCAGCACAGTGGCGCAGCCGTAGATCCTGACTATGGGTGCTGTCTGTACGGAGTACTCACATTCTCCCTGTGACCGCCTGGGTTTCCTCCCACATTCCAAAACGTGCAGGTTTGCAGGCTAATTTTCCTCTGGAAATTGTCCCTAGTGTGTCGGATGTGAAAACCTGGAGCAACTCAGCTGGACAGGCAGCATCTCTGGGGAGAAGGAATGGGTGACGTTTCGGGTCGAGACCCTTCTTCAGACTAGATAGCCCTTTACATAAATACAGACAAAGCAAACTCATGTACAATAGGTAAAGCGAATGGGAAGATACAGAGTGCAGGATATAGTTCTCAGCATTGTAGCGTTACAGTTCCAAAGACAAAGTCCAATGTCCGCAATGGGGTGGAGGTGAATCAGACAGTCCACTAGCTTATGGAAGGACCGTTCAAAAGCCTGATTGCAGAGGAGAAGAAGCTTCCAGAGTCTGGTGGTACGCGTTTTCAGGCTTCTGTACCTTCTGCTTCATGGGAGTGGGAGAATGATTGGTGTACGCGTGATGCCAGGCACGGAACTCGCTATCAAAACATGGAGGGGACAGGGGGGACACCATTTTTTGGCGGCCGCGCGTGCATGCGCACACTCACACACACATGCGCACGGCTCGGAGGCTCAATCCAGCGTTAAATGCAGCTCAACTCTGCCTGTCTCACCGGGTTAACCTACAGCCCTGCCTGGACCGACGGGACAGCAGCGCTGCTTCTCCGCACTGGCCATATTGCCCACAAGCCCAGGCAGGTTCACCTGTCGGGGCAGGCAGAGTTGAGCTGGGTTTAGCGCTGCTTCTCTGCGCTGGCTGGGGGCCTGGGGGTACAGCTCCCGTCTGACTACCGACCTCTCTGGCCACCCATGGGGGGGGGGGTTGGGGCACTCGGGTGGGGACGGGACAGCGCCGGGGACTCTACCGGGATCGATCCTGGCTGTGGATGAGGCGCAGGTCTGTGCCACGTCTCCCTCCTCCAATCACCGCACTCTATCCTCAGTCCCACCCCCCCACTCCTCCCTCCTCCAATCATCACGCTGAATCATCATATCCCGCCCTCATTGCCTGCTCACCGACGTCTCCCTCGTCCAATCGGCGCCCTCAATCAGCAGTCCCACCTCCACTGTCTTGCAGAAAGCGGAGATTTTAAAATCCGGATGACAAAAACTTGGGGGGCGATGTCCCCCACCTCTCAAAACATGGGGGGGGACTTGTCCCCTCTGCCCCCCCCCTCCCTCCCCCCCGGGTTTTCCGCCCCTGCGTGATGCGAGAAATTTGCAGAATGCTAGAAAACATAGAATACAGGCAGAGCCGAGAAGATGGGGAAGGTTTCTTTACTCTTTTCAATTGCCTGAAAGGCAGTGGAATCTGACACCATTAGTAACATTCAAAAGGGACTTGAATGAAAGCTGGAGAGGGTGAACATTTGCAGAGCCATTACGAAAGGGCTGAAGGGGGAGGTCCTTTAAAGGGCCGTCATGGCACGATGGGCTGAATGGCTTCCTTTTTTTGCAGTATCATTCCACGCATTTCCTCGGAACATGCAAAGAGAAAAGGCATGATTCATGATTCCTCTGGTAGAGATATATAAAATTACGAGAAGCAAAGATCACGTAGACAGGGGGGCGTTTTATTGCCTTTGGAAAGTGAAGGGCCTGTCCCACTTTCGCGACCTTTACAGGCGACTGCCGGCGCCCGTGATAAGTCGCTGAAATATTCAACATGATTCTTTGGAGACCGCTCACGACCATAGGAGACCTCTCACAACCACGTTCATGAGAGGTCTCATTTGGTTGTGAGAGGTCATCCGTTAGCTTATGGTCCACTTCCATAAGCTAGTGGACTGTGTGATTCACCTCCACCCCACTGCGGACATTGGACTTTGTCTTTGGAACTGTAACGCTACAATGCTGAGAACTATATCCTGCACTCTGTATCTTCCCATTTGCTCTACCTATTGTACATGAGTTTGGCTTGACTGTATTTATGTAAAGGACTAGTCTGAAGAAGGGTCTCAACCCGAAATGTCACCCATTCCTTCTCCCCAGAGATGCTGCCTATCCCCCTGAGTTGCTCCAAGTTTTCGCGTCTATCTTTTGCATTATCTGAATCGATTGATTATCATGCAAAACAAGGCTGTTCACTGTACCTCGGTCCACTTGGCATTAATAACCTGAAACTGAAACTTCATTTTGTTCCATTTTAACTGCAAATTGCAATATTCACCTTATTGAAGATGGTTCTCTACCTCATATTCTTTATACAATTCCTACCCTAGTGCAGTGAACATTAGATACCAGCATTTCCACGCTGAATTAAATTTCTCCGAAACATCACAATAGGACTGAATCACACTGGCCTTTATTTTTCACTGCCCCTCTTTCATTTACATCATTTTCTCTGTTCACGCAGTTTCCAAAACAGTTCCAGTTAATTACACTTGAAAACAGTTTTGGTGGTCACAGACTTCTAACTTAGAAACCTGATACCGTAGGCGAGGCACTATTTAAAAAAGAATCATCCCACATCGCTTTTGAAGTCCAATTTTTTTTTTCATTCACGTTCAAGTCTAAGAAAAAAAAGTTTTTGATTCTGCTGATGAATAGTTTTACAGCGCAGGCCGCAGTCCCTGTGCTCTGCTCTTGCCTCTCCACCATCACCTGCTCTTACTTTGCCATCTGCTAGTCTCAGGTCTGTAAAAAGGCAGAAATCTGACTCGCATTATTTCTCTCAATGGGCAGGCTTGCGGTTTATCGCCTCAACCCATTTTCCCGAGCAGGTGCTTAAACAGAAAGTGCTGGGATCATTAAGAAGTTGCAAAGGTTCTCCCTCCTTGTTGAGACGGTGCCAAGGCGGTAGAGTTGCTGCCTTATAGCTCCAGCGACCCAGGTTCGATCCTGACCATGGGTGCCGGCTGTACGGAGTTTGTACGTTCTCCCTGTGACAGTGTGGGTTTTCTCCTGATGCTTCTGTTTCCTCCCTCATTCCAAAGACGTACTGGTTTGCAGGTTAATTGGCTTCTGTAAATTGTCTCGAGTGTGTAGGATAGAACTAGTGTATGGGTGATCATTGGTCGGTGCAGACTTGGCGGGCCGAAGGGCCTGTTTCCATGCTGTATCTCCAAACTAAGCCAAGAAAGACACAAAATGCTGGAGTAACTCAGCAGGCCAGTCAACATGTCTGGAGAAAAAGAACAGGTGATGTTTTGGGTCAAGACCCTTCATCAGACTGAAGAACCTATTATTTTTCTCCAGGGATGCTGCCTGAACTGCTGAGTTGCTCCAGCATTTTGTGTCCATCTTCAGTCTAAACCAGCATCTGCAGTTCCTTCCTACACATTTTGTCACCTGCTTGTGAAGAATTGATTTGATTTGCCCAGGTACCGCTTTCCAAAACAACAATCACATATTAATTTGCAGAAGTACATGCCTCATGTGGAGGCCAAGTCATGAAGCAAACCGTGATCAGGGAAAGGAACAGCATTGAAATGTTAATAATGTCACGCAGTGAGAGAGAAGGGGGCAAGGGAGAGGGAGAATGTGATGGGGAGAGGAAGAGTGGAGGGAAGTGGGGAAGGCGAAATGAGGACGTGGAAAAGGGGGACTGGGAAAAAAGGGGAAGGGTGAGGGGAATAGGGCAAGGGTATGAGAGGGAGGGGAAGAGGAGGGGGTGAGAAGGAGGGGAAGAGAGGGAGGGGAAGAGAGGGAGGGGAAGAGAGGGAGGGGAAGAGAGGGAGGGGAAGAGAGGGAGGGGAAGAGAGGGAGGGGAAGAGAGGGAGGGGAAGAGAGGGAGGGGAAGAGAGGGAGGTGGAGGAGAGGGCGAGATGAGGAAGAGAGAGAGGTGGAGGAGAGAAGGCGAGGGGGCATGAGGGGGAAGTGGGGAAGGGAAGGAGAGATGTAGATAGAGCGTGTATGAGCACAAACGCGTTCCGAGTAACCACATCACTTCCCAATTGCGTAGAAAATCCATTAACTGGTTGACACACTTGCACGCAAGGATCAGTGCCACAGTTATTAAACAACGGCTATCACCTCTTGCCAGGAATCTCAAACAAGTACGAACGAGCACACTTGCATGACTCCAGCGAAAGATGCATTCTGTGCAGTGACTCATACCTTTTTAAGAAAAAGGAGTGTTTTAATTTGAAACAGGACAAGATTGCTACTTAGGCTGATATTTCGCTCATACACTGGCATTAGCTAATAGAAGCTCTTCCAGTAAATACACTCGAATCTACCTGACAAAATTGAAAAATTCCTACAGGTATGTCTGCATGTGCAAAAAGCAAAGATAGACACAAGGTGCTGGAGTAACTCGGTGGGTCAGGCAGCATCCCTGGAGAAAAAAAGTTGGGTGACGTTTTGGGTCGGGCTGTAGAAGGGTCCCAACTTGAAACGTCACCCGTCCTTTTTCTACAGAGATACCCACTGCCTGACCTGCTGAATTACTCCTGCATTTTGTGTATTTTTGGTATAAACCAGCACTTGCAGTTCCTTCTGTTTAAATTCTATGTAAGAAACAAATTCAGTCCAGCCAATTTGCACCCAATCAGCCCTCCGTGAAAATAAACAGAGTTCAGGACATAGAGTTACATCTACCGAGGAAGTACAGATTAAAATAAAAGTGCAAGTGCTTCCACAAAGTAGATTGGAAGACCAGGAATTTGTCCTCAGCAAATTCAGTGTCCGTACAAGTGTCTGGTAGCAGGCACTTGGACAGGTACATGGATAGGAAAGGTTTGGAGCAAGGGTTCCCAACCTGGGGGTAAATTTCACCTACCCCGGGGGTAAATTTGTTGATTCTGGATCTGTGCATATTTTTTCTCATTGACGGACTGTGTTTGGTTCTGGTATACCGGTATCTGTTCATCATTAGTTGTTCATAAATAAGTGAAATAACATTGTTAATTGCTATTAAAGTTGCCTGGGGTAAACAGCACGAAAAAGGTTGGGAACCCCTGGTTTAGAGGAATATGGACCAAATGCGGGCACCTTGGGTGCTGTCTGCGTGGAGTTTGCACATTCTCCCTGTGACCATGTGGTATTTCTTCAGGTGCTCCGTTTTCGTTCCACATCCCAGAGATGCGCTGGGTTTGTAGGTTAATTGGCTTCTGTAAATTGCCCCGACTGTGCAGTGAGTGGATGAGAAAGTGGGATCAGGTACAATTAGCGTGGATGGGTTGGCGTGATCTTACTGGGTCGAAGAGCCTGTTTCCGTGTTGACTGATTCTGTGAGTCAGAGGGGCGGCACAGTGGCGTGGCGGTAGAGTTGCTACCTCTCGGTGCCAGAGACCCAGGTTCAACCCTGACTGTGGGTGCTGTCTGTACGGAGTTTGTACGTTTTCCCAGTGTCCACGTGGGTTTCCTCCCACACACTAAAGATGTGCAGGTTTGTAGGTTAATCGACTTTGGTAACATTGTAAATTTTCCCCAGTGTGTAGGATAGTGTTAGTGTGCGGGGATTGCTGGTCGGCGTAGACTTAGTGGGCGGAAGGGATTGTTTCTGAGCTGAACCTTTTCCTGAACCTGGTAGTGCTTGTTTTCACGTTTTTGTATCTTCTGCCTGACAGGAGAGGGGAGAAATGGGAATGACGGGGGCACGGGGGCGCGGGAGCACCCGGAGAAAACCACGGTCACAGGGAGACCAAATTCCTAGGGTTCCTTACCCAATAATACTGTGGGCTACAGAAACACACTGCAGCTCACCATTACCTTACGGGCAACTGGAGAAAGGCAATAAATGCTGTTCAACTCATGAATAAACAGAAAATAAATACCTACAGTAACTCACAGTTTTAAAAAATTCCAATACAGTAAAAATTAAATCCAATTTTAATTCTAGATTGGACGTTAACATTGGGTTAGCCAGTAAATCTATGCCCGATGACTATACAGTTAGTCATAGGATCATGGAGTTACACAGCACGGAAACGAGTCCGTCGTCCCAACTCGTTCATGTTGATCAATTTGCCTAGCCCTGTGCCCATATCCCTCCAAACCCTTCCTAGCCTAACACGTACCTGTCGAAATTATTCTTTTAAAATGTTGTAATCGGACCCACCTTTTAGTTTTTAGTTTAGTTTAGAGATACAGAGCGGAAAGAGGTCCTTCTGCAGTTGTACAGAGCCCTAGCGAGGCCACACCTGGAGTATTGTGTGCAGTTTTGGTCCCCTAATTTGAGGATGGACATTCTTGCTATTGAGGGATTGCAGCGTAGGTTTACAAGGTTAATTCCCGGGATGGCGGGACTGTCATATGCTGAGAGAATTAAGCAGCTGGGCTTGTACACTCTGGAGTTTAGAAGGATGAGAGGAGATCTTATTTGAAACATAGAAGATTGTTAAGGGTTTGGACACGCTGGAGGCAGGAACCATGTTCCCGATGTTGGGGGAGTCCAGAACTAGGAGCCACAGTTTAAGAATGAGTAAACCATTTAGAACGGAGACAAGGAAACACTTTTTCTCACAGAGAGCAGTGAATCTGTGGAATTCTCTGCTTCAGAGGGCGGTGGAGGCCGGTTCTCTGGATACTTTCAAGAGAGAGCTAGGTAGGGCTCTTAAAAATAGCGGAGTCAGGGGATATGGGGAGAAGGCAGGAACGGGGTACTGATTGGGGATGATCAGCCATGATCACATTGAATGGTAGTGCTGGCTCGAAGGGCCAAATGGCCTACTCCTGCACCTATTGTCTATTGCCTATTGGCCCACTGAGTCCTTGCCGACCAGCGATCCCCATACACAAGCACTATCCTAAACACTAGGGACAATTTACAATATTACCCAAGCCGATTAACCTACAAACCTGTACGTCTTTGGAGTGCGGGAAGGAACCAGAGCACCCGGGGTAAACCCACCCATACAACCATTTCCAGTACAAACAGCACCCATAGTTAGGATCGAGCCTGGGTCTCTCACACTGTAAGGCAGCAATTCTACCATTGCGCCACCATGCCACTTCCTCTGGCTGGTCGTTCCATATAACAATCACCCTTTGTATGACAAGGTTGCCCCTCATGTCTCTCTTCTAAATCTTTTTGCTCTCACCTTAAATCTATGTCCTCTAATTTTAGACTGCCCTACACTGGGGAAAAGACTACCGTATGGCTCTCATGATTTGATACACCACTGTACGGTCACCTCTCAGCCTTGTGAGCTCCAGCCACAAAAAAGCCCACACTTGATGACATCCTGGTCAATCTGTTTTGCACCTTGTCCAGTTTCATGACATCCTTATCGCTGGACGGCCAGAATTGTACACAGTACTCCAAATTTAAGGGGGCCACAGTGCCCGGTGGTAGAGTTGTGCCCTTACAGCGCCAGAGACCCGGGCTCGATCCTCACTACGGGTGCTGTCTGTACAGAGTTTTACACTCACCCTGTGACCACGTGGGTTTTCTCCGGGTGCTCTGGTTCCCTCCCACACTCCAAAGACGTGCAGGTTTGTAGGTTAATTGGCTTCTGTAAATTGTTCATAGTGTCTAGGATGGAACTAGTGCATGGGTGATCGTTGGTTGGTGTGGTCTAGGTGGGCCAGAGAGCCTGTTCCCACACTGTATCTCTAAACTTAAGCTTAAAACTAAACTAGACTTATATATTACTCTATCAACATCTGTTACAGCTGCAACACAATGTCCCAACTCCTGTACTCACTACCCTGCGTCAGCGTGCCAAATACCTTCTTTACAAACCTGCCGACCCGTGTCATTACTTTCAGGGACCTATTTACCTACATCCCAAGGTCTCTCTGTTCAACAATATACCTCAGGGCCTTACTATTTAATGTAACGTAATGATACTTCATTGTCACATGTACATAGATACAGTGAAATTCATTATTTTTACATACAATACACGAAGTACGCAAAGAGTCGTCACACATCAGGCGCCCACAAACTTGCAAAAGTACTCATTAGAATCCGGATGGTCCCTCCTTGTTGTCAGCGATCCCCTATGCCGGGTCTTTCCCTTGTTCTTGGCGGTCCCCCTCCACCTCACTGGGTCAGAGTGACCCTTTTCAAGTTCAAAGTGGCCCTTTGTTCAACGGCCCTCCCGCCGGGTCCTTCTTTGTTCTAAGTGGCCACCCTCCCATTGGGTCCTTCTTTGTTCTGGGCGGCCTGACTGCCTCTCCGCGGCTTGTCCTTGGTCCCACTGCCTCTCCCTCTCATACGGTTCGCTAGCCAGCCGATCCTCTCCTCTTTGGTCCTTCAGCCTTCATGCCCCGGGCGGTGCCATCCGCAGCCAACCTTGAAGGCGCGGGAGGTTAGACCCCTCCCGGACCTCCCCCAACCAGCCCTCTGTCCAGCGTCCGTCGGTGTCACCAACTCTCTCCTCCTTCCGGTTCCCTGTCTTCGGGGGCGAGTGGGATGTAAGACTTGCATTGATCTGTCTTGCCAAAATTCAACACCTCACATTTACCTGAATTAAACTGCATCTGCCACATTTGGCTATGTTCACCCATTCAACAAGATCCGACTGAAATCATAAATAATCTTATTCGCTGTCTACTAAACCACCAATTCTATTGTCATTCGCAAACTTACTAACCAGTCCTCCAAAATCCTCACGGTGATGTCATTCACTGTGGAATTTGATACGCTTTCCACATCTTCGAGGACATCGAAGATAGAGACCAAATACTGGAGTAACTCAGCGAGTCAGGCTGCATCTCAGGAGAAAACGTATGGGTGATGTTTCGGGTCGGAACCCTCGTTCAGACTGAAATTAGCGGGGAGAGAACTGGTGGTAAGAGAAGGCCAGAACAAAGCAGGGCTGGCAACCGATGACCGAGGAAGGGTGGAGCCCACAATGGCCCATTGTTGGCAGGGGAAGAGGTGATAACGAGGGGATACAAGGATGTGAACAGTGGAACTAGGATGGGGGAGTGAGGGAAGAGCACGGAGAATGCAGGGGTTAATTGGATCTGAAAATATTTTAGAGATGAAATTCATAATTTCCACACTTCCACCTGACAATCTATCTGTTTTGAACTTGTACCCACATTTTGTATCGTAAGAAATGCTGAGAGCATGAAAGTATGAAAAGAAAGGCTGGCAAACCTGAGATCATGGCTATTCAAATCCCACTTTGGACAATATTGTGATGAAATTCCAGTAAATTATTGGTTAATTCGCTTGAAAAATGAAAGCCCACAGCGTTTCAGTATTTCACCCGGCAAACTTTGCAGATAGTAATGGAATGTTTCCCTCAACAATGCATGGCTAATATTTGACCAGGAATCTTGTTTTCAGGATGTGGTGACACCTACTGCCCATCGCTAACTTTTTGCACAGCGGCTTCTGAGGCAACTCCTGACCTCCCAGGGTGAGCCTAGGGCTGTGTGTCCATGTTCACATCACTCCCCAAACATTGTGTGTTGGTGCAGGTAGGCAGTAGCAAGGGGCCAACAGGACATCCTTTGCACATTCTTTTTGGCAACAGATAGCGACAGTCCAACTATTCTCCACGTTTTGAGTAGTGTGAATGTTATACAGGCCCACAACCAATTGGTTCCAGAACCTTGCTGTCTTTCCCTCTCCCCTGACTCTCAGACTGAAGGGTCCTGTCACCTATTCCTTTCCTCCAGAGATGCTACCTGACCCGTTGAGTTACTCCAGCTTTTTGTGTCTATCCGTGCTGGATTATATGTTTTAGACAATAGACAATGGGTGCAGGAGTAGGCCATACGGCCCTTCGAGCCAGCACCTCCATTCAATGTGATTATGGATGATCATCCACAATCAGTACCCCATTCCTGCCTTCTCCCCATATTCCGCTATCTTCAAGAGCCCTATCTAGCTCTCTCTTGAAAATTTCCAGAGAACCGGCCGCCACCGCCCTCTGAGGCAGAGAATTCCACAGCCTTACAACTCTCTGTGTGAAAAAGTGTTTCCTCGTCTCTGTTCTAAATGGCTTACCTCTTGTTCTTAAACTGTGGCCCCTTAATAATCTTATATGTTTCAATGATTCCTTCTCATCCTTCTAAATTCCAGAGTGTACAAGCCCAGCCGCTCCATTCTCTCAGCATATGAGTCCCACCATCCCGGGAATTAACCTTGTGAACCTACGCTGCACTCCCTCAAGAGCAAGAATGTCCTTCCTTAAATGTTGAGACTGAAACTGCACACAAAACTCCAGGTGTGGTCTCACTAGGGCTCTGTACAACTGCAGAAGGACCTCTTTGCTCTTATACTCGACTCCTCTTGTTATGTTGCTGGACCAACACAGGTCACGGCCACCGAGAGGAGTCCAAAGGTACTGGAACGGTCCGCCGAGGGGCCAAGATACCAACCCCCAAAATCGGACACGGAATTCGGCTATGGGAACAGATCTGCCGGCTGCAGCTGGGGGCAAATTCTACCCGCCGATAGGCCGCAGAAGTCCCAATGAGATTGAGATCGGACGCATCACTCGGCCTAGGCGCCACATTTTCGCCATTTTTCAGGGGGGGGGGGGGGGGGGATTTCAATAGACCACCGATCGGAACGAAACTTGGTGCACTCGCAGTGAGTGAGCTGGCAAAAAATCCCACCTCGGAAAATAGGTGGTGACACATGCACAACTAAATGGCTACAATCATGGAAGTTACTGCACAGAAACCTTCAAATTTCATTTAAAAAAAAGGAAAAAATGCTAGATTAACACAGTCAGGGTCAGGCATGATCTCTGGAGAACTCATTTTATTACCCTTGCAGCTTTTGGAAACTCATTTCATTGCAAAGCAAAGCAATTTTAGCCGCATATTTCAACATAGAGACACAGTGGTGTCGTTGGTACTACGCCAGAGACCCAGGTTTGATCCTGATCCTGTCTGTGCGGAGTTTGTATGTTCTCCCCAAGACCATATGGGTTTCCTCTGGGTGCTACAATTTTCTGTCACATCCCAAAGACGTGCAGGTTTGTAGATTAATTGGCCCCTAGAGTGCAGGGAGTGGACGAGAAAGTGGGAAAACATAGAACTAGTGTGAACGAGTGATTGATAGTCGCCACGGATTCTGTGGGCTGAAGTGCCTGTTTCCATGATGTATCCCTAAACTAAGTGGTCAAAAAGGGCTTTTGGCACATTGGCCTTCATCAGTCAGAGCATTGAGTATGGAAGTTGGGAGGTCATGTTGCAGTTGTATAAGACATTGGTGAGACCGCATTTAGAGTATTGTGTTCAGTTCTGGGCACCATGTTATAGGAAAGATGTTGTCAAGCTGGAAAGGGTACAGAGAAGATTTACGAGGATGTTGCCAGGACTCGAGGGTCTGGGCTATAGGGAGTTGAGCAGGCTGGGACTCTATTCCCTGTAGCACAGGTGGATGAGGGGTGATACTATCTATCTATCTATCTATCTATCTATCTATCTATCTATACATAACTAAAACTCTTATCTTGTGCTCTTCCGGTTTGCGCGGTCTTTCTATTTGCGCAAATACAGGCATACAACAACGCTGCGATTTTTTGCCAGCTCACTCACCGTTCTCTGGTGCTGCAAGTGCACCACGTTTCGTTCCGATCGGTGGTCTATTGTAAAAGTTAGCGAGGTGTAAAAATCTTAAAAAACACGCATGCGCAGATCGATCGGCTCTCCTGCCAGACAGCGCCACGCAGATTGGTCTCTTCTCCTGTCACACCGCGGGACGGGCTGCCCCTTCCTGCGCCATCGCGTCTTTGCTGGAGCTGAGGATGGCCGGAGGAGGCTTCCAATTTTCGGAGGGACCGGAAGCGGCCCGGGAGATGTGGCCAAAGAGGGAAAAGTAGAGGGAGGAAGTGATGAGGAAGAGTGAGGGAGGAGGAGGAATAGAGGGAGAGGAGGGGGGAGTAGAGGAGGGGAGGAGTGGGGGAGATAGGGAGTGGGGATTAGAGGGAGAGGAGGGCAGTGGGGGAGGTGGTGGATAGGAGGGGAGTAGGGACAGAGAGGAGAGGGAGAGAGAGGTGAGGGAGAGGTTGGGGAGGGGAGGAGGTGAGGGGCAAGAAGAGGGAGGGTGAAGGGGAGGGGGAGAGAGCGCTAGGCATGAGGGGAAATGAGCTGCGGCTGTGCAGTTGGGGCTATTGGTGTGTGGTGGAATATTGCGTTGGGGGACCGAGCCTCCTGTGTGACAGGGACCCAACGGGTCCCACTTAGTCTAGTAGAGGTGTATAAAAGCGTGAGGGATACATTGGGTAGATGCACAGAGTCTCGCCCAGAGTAGGTGAATCGAGGACCAGAGGACATAGATTTAAGGTAGGACATGTTCGCCTGTCTGGGCAAGTTGGGCCGAAGGGCCTGTTTCCACAATGTATCACTCTGACTATGACTCTGAACATATAGGGAATAAGACGAGAATGGCGGAGGCACGATGGTGCAGCAGTAGAGCTGTTGCCTTACAGCGCCAGAGACTCGGGTTCGATCCTGACGGCGGGTGCTGTTCTGTACAGAGTTTGTAGTTTCACCCGTGACCGTAAGGATTTTCCCCGGGTGCTCCACTTTCCTCCCACACTCCAAAGACGTGCAGGCTTGTAGGTTAATTGGCTTCTGTGAAAACTGTAAATTGTCCCTAGTGTGTAGGATAATGTTAGTGTACAGGTTGATCGCTGGTTGGTTTGGACTCAGTGGGCCGAAGGGCCTGTTTCTGCGCTGTATCTCTAAACGATATTAAACTAAAATAACTTAGGCTAAATCCCATCTTATTGAGTAATATCCTCCTTACTGAGCTAATCTCTGGCAGTGTGAATATCCCATCTCAGGGGATTCATTAAGTGGGTGAGGGAAAGCCGAGGGATTTTAGTCGTGAAACTCCACTCTGCAGAGCAGGAAACTCCCCTGCCTGTTTTCTTACAGAGGAATTGTTGCCGTCTTCTGACCCCTCTCCTCTCCTCATATAAGTACATTTTAACTATTTCCCCCTATCAGGAAACTATGGTCCAACAATGAACCACTGAATGCATTTTGTAACGAAGATAAACAGATACGGTTAAAAGAAAAGCACTGAGACTAGACTTTCATTTGGGAATTTCTAGGGGGGCGGCACAGAGTTGCTGTCTTGGAGCGCCAGAGACCCGGGTTCGATCCTAACTACAGTTGCTGTGTGTGCGGAGTTTGTACGTTCGCCCCGTGACTGCGAGGGCTATCTCTGGGTGCTCTGATTTGCTGATTCTCACAACATTGGAGCTACTGAGTTCCTCTGGTGATTTTTGTGCCTGAACTTATCTCACTACCTCCAATTCCAAATTATATTGCAAACCCATCTTTATGAGGAACTGAAATGACAGTTGATTTAAAATCTTGGCCCATTCCACCATCAAATTTTATACTTCAGAGAAACAGCGCGGAAATAGGCCCACTGCTTCCACACTGGCCAGTGATCATCCGTTCACTAGTTCTATCCTGCACACTGGGGACAATTTACAGAAGCCAATTAACCTACAAACCCATACGTCTTTGGGATGTGGGAGGAAACCAGAGCACCAGGACAAAACCCACACGGTCACGGGGAGAACGTACAAACTCCGTACAGACAGTACACATAGTCAGGATTGAACCCAGGTCTCTGGTGCTGGAAGGCAGCAACTCTACCGCTGCACCACTGTGCCTCCTTTTTCTGTGGAAAACGCTTCTTATTAAATATTTTGCCTCTCACCTTAAACCCACCTATGCCCTCTAGTTCTTGACTCCCCCACCCAAGAAAAAGATTGTGTGCATTCATCCTGTATATGACCCATGATTTGATACATCTCTGTAAGATGACTACTCAGTCTCCAAGGAATATAGTCCAATGTCTCCACATAACTCAGCCGTCGAACCCAGGCAAAATCCTTGTAAATCTTGTTTTTAGTTGGGAGATACAGCAAGGAAACAGGCACTTTAGCCCACGCCAACCATCAATCACCTGTTCACACTATTTCCATGTTATCCACCTTTATCATCCTCTCCTTACACATTAGGTACAATTTCACAAAGGCCAATGAACTTGAGGGGCTGTCTCACTTGGGCGACCTAATCCGCGAGTTCTGGCGAGTTTGCCCTCGACTCATACTCGCAGCATGGTCGACACAAGATCGTAGGAGGTCTTCGTAACTCTCCTTCATGCACGAGAGTGGTCTCCGCGTACTCGAGGCCTCAGCTAGGTCACATTTCTTCAATATGTTAAAAAATGCTCGTAGGTTTAGTTGTAGTAGGTTGGCATGTTAGTCGTAGATAATCGTGGGCAGTCAAAGCTTGTCGTAGATAGTCTTCTAGTCTTCATCATAGTCGCAGGGAGGTCGAAGGAGATCGATGGAGGTCGTCTTCACTCTCCACTATTCGGTGTCCAATTTTCCCGAAGTTAGTCGTAGCTAGTCTTCAACATAGTCGAAGAAGGTCTTCTACATAGTCGAAGGAGGTCTTCAACATGTCATTTTTTCAAACTCTTCTAAACTCGCCAATTAGGTCGCCCAAGTGGGACAGCCCCTTCACAAATCCACACGTATTTGGGATGTTGAAGGAAACCGGTGCACCCAGAGGAAACCCACATGGTCACAAGGAGAACATGCAAACTCCATGCGGACAGCACCCAAGGTCAGGATCGAATCGGAATCTCGTGTGCCGAGAGGTAGCAGCACTACCAGCTGCACCAATCTGCACTCTTTCCAGTTCAATGGCATCTTTACTATAGCAGGCTGATCAAAACTGAACACAATACTCCAAGTGCGGCTCACCAAAGTCCTACACAATTGTACCATAACGACCCAATTTCTATGACATTGCCTTTATTGATGAAGGTATGTGCTTGGAATGAGCTTTCAGAGGTAGCGGTTGTGGAACGTTCTCTAACCATTTAAAAAACATTTGGAAAGGTAAATGGATAGGAAACATTAAGAAGGATATAAGTCAAAAGCAGGCAAATGGGAGATTAGAGTAGATATGCATTTTGGTTGACATGGCCAAGATGGAACAAAGGGCCTGCTTCCATGCTCTAGGACTCTATAATTACTACATTCCTGTCATTATGGTCCTATGTTACCCAAACCTCTTGCATTATAAAGGCTCGGGCATTTTCCTTCAATTGATCTTTACTGGGCACTTCACTACCGATGGGACTACAGGAGATGAGGCAGCCGACAACATCAAGGACCAACACCCTGGCCACGCTCTCATATCACTCCTGCCATCGGGAAGTTGGTACAGGAGGAGTCTGAAAACCGCAACCACAAGGTTCAGGAACAGCTTCTTCCCAACAACCAGCAGGCTCTTGAACACGACAAACACCAACTAAACTTCGAACTACGAACTGTCTTGGTTGCACCAGGGACTTGGGTCTGTTGTCTTGCACTAATATTGTTTTTTTAATAATTGATTGCACTTTTTTTTGTTTATTATGTTGTCTGGTGGGTACTGTGTTTACAGGCCAGTTGTGCTGCTGCAAGTAAGAATTCCATTGTTCCATTTACGATACATGTGACAATTAAACACCCAGTTGGCAGGAACGTCGGATCATAAGACCAGAAGACGTTAAGGCAGAATTAGGGCATTCAGACCATCGAGTCTACTCCGCCATTCAATAATGGCTGATCTACATTTCTTTCTCAATCCCATTGTCCTGCTGCCTCCCAGTAACCTTTGATGACCTTTCTAATCAAGAACCTATCATCTCCACTTTAAAAATACCCAGGCTTGGCCTCCACCGACATCTGTGGTAATAAGTTCCGCAGATACACTACCCTCTGGCTAAAGACATTTCTCATCTCATCTTATTACATCTTTGCTTCTTATATTCTAGTCCTCTCGAAATGAACACTAATGTTGCTTTTGCTTTCCTTACTACCGACTCCATCTGCCAATTAACCTGTAGAAACTCCAGCAAGCAGAGGCCCAGTGCCGTCAAACACTCATTTTCTGCACAGTTACAGAATGGGACATGGCTTAGCTGTTGAGACTGTGGTTAGCCGGCACATACACCGGGGTCTGCTTCACAGACAGCCTTGGGCAGGTTAATCTTTCACACAACTCTGTCTCTGACCACCACAGATAAGCAAGTATCTGGCTTTTGTTTCCTTTCATTTTATTCAGCTCACCAGACATAATGGGCTGCATGGTGGTGCAGCGGTAGAGTTGCTCCCTCACAGCACCAGAAACCCAGGTTCGATCCTGACCACGGGTGCTGTCTGTACTGAGCTTGTCTGTGCTACCTCTGACCGCATGGGATTTCTCCGGGTGCTCTGGTTTCATCCCACATTCTAAAGACGTGCAGGTTTGTAGGTTAATTGGCTTCTGTAAATTGTCCCTAGTGTGTAGGATAGAACTAGTGTTTGGGTGATCGCTGGTTGGTGCAGACTCAGTGGACTGAAGGGCCTGTCTGTTTCCATGCTATATCTCTAAACTAAACTAGACACTGCTAGTCTCAAGTTGTGGTTCTCTACCGAGTGACAATGTCGTCTCTTGCAAAACAGCTCAGGATATTTTGCCATGTTAAAGGTGCCGATTAAATGCAGGCAGTTGCTGGCTTTGTGGTTTGCATGATAACCTTTTGTCTGAGGTCAGAAAAAATAATGGATCGGAACAGAATAATGAACTCAAAGGATGTGCTCACTGGTCAGTATTGGTTTAAGTTGTTCACTAATATGTATGTTGCTGACAAGGCCAACGTTACTTCTCATTGCAAAGTGGCCCTCGAACTGAATCAGCTACAGATGGAGACTCTGGAATCACCAGGATCTGCACTGTATACACACACTTGCCTTCATTGGGACGGGATACTGAGCACCAGAGCTGGTACTCTAGCCTCTGGCTCACTAATGTTAACTTACAAACCTGCACGTCTGTGTGGGAGTGTGGAAGGAAACCGTCGCACCCAGAGAAAACCCACGCGGTCACAGGGAGAACATACAAACTCCGCACCGGCAGCACCCGTGGTGAGGATCGAGCCCAGGTCTCTGGCGCTGTGAGGCAGCAACTCCACCGCTGCACCACTGTGCCGCCCAAAGCCGTGTGGGAAGTTGAGAATGTGTGGGAAATAGCAGGCAGCCAGAGGCTGAATCAGTGGTGTTTCCAAATAATCGGAGGGCAGATTTGTTTGAGTTGTACTCGAAAGCCCCAAATATTACGGGGTGAACAGTCTGTTAAGGGAGAATTGCCAGGTTTCCCTTCACTTTGTGGAAAAGAGATTCCCCTGGACTTTTTAAACAAAATAGTTGGACTGTGATTTTATGCACACCCCCTCTTGTTATCAAAGCGAAATATTACCTTGTACCCATCCCATTTCAAATCCTTTTAACTAATCTCAATCAGGTGCTCAATCTTGCTTCTCGTGGCCACAGTACATGGGGCGGCGCAGTGGTGCGGCGGTAGAGAGCTGGGTTAGATCCTGACTACGGGTGCTGTCTGTATGGAGTTGGAACGTGCGCCGTCATTGCGTGGGATTTCTCTGGATGCTCAGGTTTCCTCACACACTCCAAAGACATGCAGGTTTGTAGGTCAATTGGCTTTGTGAATTGTCCCTAGTGTGCAGGATAGAAGTAGTGGATGGGGGATCGCTGGTCGGCATGGACTCGGTGGGCTGAAGGGCCTGTTTCCATGCTGTATCTCTAAACTAAACAAACAAGCTGGTTACACACAGTGTAACTGCAAGTCCCACATTAAACTATCAAGCCCTACTGATTGACACAGAGTGCTGGAGTAAAAGAGATGGGTGACGTTCCAGGTCGGGATCTTTCTTCAGACCCGATTGGAAACGTCACCCATCCTTTTTCTCCAAAGATACTTCCTGACCCACTGAGTTACCCCAGCACTTTGTGTCTATCTTTGGTGTAAACCAGCATATGCTTCTGGCCCTGTTGATTGTTGCTTGGAATTTGAGTTCATTAACAATCAATGAGTTTAAAAAAAACATTAGCGTCTTATGAGGGTAAATTGATGACTGAACACTGGCAGGATTCCAGGTTTGAAATGGATTTTGTTTACTGAGTGAAGTGCCGCGATTTGTTTGCGAGTTCATTCTCTTTCCAAGCATCCTGACAGAGCTGTGGTTTGTTGTTGCTTGCGGCATCTCCACCTCACCTCCACTCCTCAGTGTCCTGTGGTGCCAAGGCAGGCAGTCGCAGTCAATGAAACAATGTGGAGGAAACAGGTAATCGTTGGTTTAAATTAAGCACACTTCCTGGAAAGCCTCAAACTTCCTTGCAGCTGAAGGTTTTTTACAAGTTAAAAAGGGTGGCTATTGCCACGGTAACACAAACAGCAGACCTATCAATCGTAGGAAAGAACTGCAGATGCTGGTCTAAACTGAAGATAGACACAAAATGCTGGAGTAACTCATCGGGTCAGGCAGCATCTCTGGATAGAAGGAATGGGTGAGGTTTCGGGTCGAGACCCTTCTTCGGACTTATCTATGTCTCTATCTATGGAATGAGGGCACAATGAAGAGATTTTTAGTTTAGTGAAGAGATGCAGCGTGGAAACAGGCCAGTCGGCCCACCGGGTCCGCGCCGACCAGCGATTCCTGCACCCCAACGCTATTCTACACACTAGGGACGATTTACATTTTTACCGAAGCCAATTAACCTACCGGGGAATCCGGAGAAAACCCACGCGGTCATGATGAGAATGTACAAACTCCATATTGACAGCACCCGTAGTTAGGATTGAACCCGGGTCTCTTGCGCTGTACGGCAGCAACTCTACCGCTGCACCACCGTGCCACCCCAAGATACTCCATTGCGGTGCAACTTCTCTCCCTTGAAACGCTCTCCCCTGCCCTCACTCTTCCAAAAGCAGAAATGGTCATCTTTAGGAATTTCCATAAAACCACAGCACAAGGTGTGGGTTGCCTTAGGGTGGAAATCATTGATATTCAGCCTCTTGAAAGTCATGCAAATCAACAGATGACTGACATTCAATCTCGAGAGAAAACACAGCATTCTATGTTTGGAATTCAGATCTGCCTTTGATCCAGAGATGCTGCCTGCCTCGCTGAGTTACTCCAGCATTTTGTGTCTATCTCCAGTGTAAACCAGCATCTGCAGTTCTGTCCGATACATAGAACAGTACAGGAATGGGCCCTTCAGCCCACATTTTTTGTGCCGAACATGATGCCTAGTTAAACTGATCCCATCTGCCTGTACATGATCCATATCCCCTATTCCCTGCAATTTCATGAGTCTCTCTAAAAGCCTCTTAAACGGCACTATTGCGTCTACGGGTGAGGCAGCATCTCTGGAGATGTTGCCTCACCCGCTGAGTTACTCCAGCATTTTGTGTCTACCTTTGATTTAAACCAGCATCTGCAGTTCCTTCTTACACAAACTATTGTGTCTGGCTCCACCCTCTCACCTTGTAGCTATGCCCTCTAGTGTTGGAAATTTCCACACTGGGAGAAAAGTTTTGACTGTCTACCCTATTGATGCCTTTCATAGAAACATAGAAAATAGGTGCGGAGGAGGCCATACGGCCCTTCGAGCCAGCACCGCCATTCATTGTGATCAAGGCTGATCGTCCCCAATCAATAACCCATGCCTGCCCTCTCCCCATATCCCTCGATTCCACCAGCCCCTAGAGCTCTATCTAACTCTCTCTTAAATCCATCCAGTTGTTTGGCCTCCACTGGCCTCTGTGGCAGGGAATTCCACAAATTCACAACTCTCTGGGTGAAAAAGATTTTTCTCACCTCAGTCTTAAATGGCCTCCCTTTTATTCTAAGACTGTGACCCCTGGTTCTGGACTCGCCCAACATTGGGAACATTTTTCCTGCATCTAGCCTGTCCGGTCCTTTTATAATTTTATATGTTTAGTTTTAGATAGTTCTACCAAGTCTCCCCTCAACTTCCGATGGTCTGGAGAAAACAATCCAAGTCCATAGAACTACTCCCTGTAGCTGAAACCCTTTAATTAAGGAAGTGTTCTGGTAAGTCTCCCTGTCCAATATATCGATGCTTGTCCTGTAATGGGACAACTAGAACTGCACGCCCTCCTCCAAACATGGCCTAACCAAAGTCCTACAGAGCTGCATCTGGACCCGAGTGTTAATGGGCATATGCAATACTCTTAATGAAGGATTACCCGGCATAACAAGGCAGGTGACTGAAAGGAACTTACATTGCTCGCATCAAACTCCAGAGGATGAGGACATCTCTTGGGACCTGACCAAAATAGAGCTCCTGAGGTTGTAACCTGGAACAAGATGAAGAAGACCGTCAGTTGAAGTATCGCACAGACCAGCTTAATTCATTCAATCTACTCTGCTACAAGGGGAACTGCCGGCTTTCAACGCTTCATGCTAAGTGAATGGGATAAGTCTTTGATATCAAAACCCCTATGCCAAATCTTATCACTTAAATCTCCAAACTAAAATCAAGCTTCAACACCTGGGTGGGTGGCACAGCAGGTAGAGCCACTGCCACACACAGTATCAGTGACCCAGGTTCGATCCGGACCTCGAGTTCTGTCTGTGTGGAGTTTGCAGGTTCTCCCTGTGACCGCGTGGGTTTTTCCTCTAGGTGCTCCGGTTTCATCCCATATCTCAAAGACGTGCAGGTTTGCAGGATAACAGGATTCTGTAATTTGCCCCGATTTTAGATACAATGTTGAAACAGGCCTTTTGGCCCACTGATCAATGTCGACTATTGATCACCTGTTCACATTGATCACCTATGTTATCCCATTTTCCTACACACTTATCCCACTCTCCGCCACTCCTTACACACTTAAGGGCCTGTCCCACTTGGGCGACCTAATCCGTCAATTCTGGCGCGTTTTCCCTCGACTCATACTCGCAGCATGGCCGACACGAGATCGTAGGAGGTCTTCATAACTCTCCTTCATGCTCGAGAGTGGTCTCTACGTCCTCGTGGCCTCAGCTAGGTCGCGGCATTTTTTTCATTATGTTAAAAAATGTCTACACGTAAAAAAAGGTCGCCATGGAAAAAAATTGATACTTTATTTACTCGTAGGTTTAGTCATAATAGGTCAGCATGTTAGTCGTAGGTAATCGAGGGTAGTCGTAGATAGTCTTCATCATAGTCGAAGGGAGGTCGAAGGAGGTCTTCTACATAGTTGAAGGAGGTCTTCAACATGTTATTTTTTCAAACTCTTCTAAACTCTCCAATTAGCTCACCAAGTGGGACAGCCCCTTTAGGGCATTTTGCTGCCCATTGTATTGAAGGAGTCGGATAACAGAACTAGTATGGATAGGTGATTAATGATTGGCGTGGACTTGGTGTCCAAAGGGCCCGTTTCCATGCTGTATCTCTAAACTAAATCTCAATATGTTTCTACACATCTCACTGCGCCTATGAAGCTTTTCATGCTGAGGGTGAACAGACCGAAAAAGATCAAGACTGCTAAATAAAATGAATGGAATTCGGTGAAGAAACAAGTTTTTTTTCTGTAATAAACGTGCATTTAAATGACACCTCTTGAATTCCCAAATTTATTTACGGCACACTGGCGCAGCGGTAGAGTTGCTGCCTTACAGCACCGGAGACCCGGGTTCGATCCTGTACAGAGTTTGTACGTTCTCCCCGTGGTCGTGTGGGTTTTCTCCGAGTTGTTCGGTTTCCTCCCACACTCAAAAGACGTACAGGTTTGATGGTTATTTGGCTTGGTATAAACGTAAATAGTCCCCAGTGTGTGCAGGATAGTGTTAATGTTTGGGGATCGCTGGTTGGTGTGGAACCGGTGGGCCGAAGGGCCTGTTTCCGGTTTGTATCTCTAAACTAAACACATGTACTTTTCAGTAGTTAACATTTTTTTAATTGGGGAAAAACATATTTGTGAAACGTTCCTGGAGGGTGGTATAATTGTTCCAATTGGGAACCATTTGTAATAGTCATAGAGTGATACAGTGTGGAAACAGGCTCATTGGCCCAACTTGCCCACACCGACCAACATGTCCCATCTACACTAATCCCACTTGCCTGCATTTGGCCCATATCCCACTAAACCTGTTCTATCCATGTAACTGTCTAAATGTTTCTTAAACGTTGCGATTGTACCTGCATCAACTACCTCCTCTGGCAGCACATTCCATACACTCACCACCCTTAGTTCGAAAATGTTGCCCTCAGCTTCCTATTTAATCTTTCCCCCCCCTCACCTTAAATCTATTTTCTCTGTTCTCGACTCCCCTATCCTGGGCAAGAGACTCTGTGACTACCTGATCTATTCATTTAAAAGCACATCTGTCCTAAAGCTGACACAAGGACACCATTACTAATCAATAATCTGTCAATGTCCGCCTTAAAAATACCCAATGACTTTGCCTCCACAGCCGCCTGTGGCAATAGATTCCACAGATTCAACACCCTCTGACTAAATAAATTTGTCCTTATTCTTTAAAATGTTTTAGGCAAAGAATCCATTCCAATTAAGAAAGAGAGTAACAAAGGTATATCAATAACTGAGGTCTGAGATTGATTTGAGTATATACTGTAAGATGGATATCTTTGGCAAAACTAATTGCAAGATCAAAACATACCATGGAACAGATTGTCATACGAAAGTTAAACACAACCTAACCAACGTAGATATTGACACATGCTAAAAGCCTGCATTAAGTTTAAAGCAAAACGATGCAGTAAACATCCCAGGGTATAATTCAGTGGAACAGTAGAGATGATTAAAGTTCTTGGTTGCATCCTGTTCTTTCATCTGCTCTCACACCCTGACTCATTCCTCGAACAATATGCAGGTGAAAATACAATCTTGATCCTTGCAACGAATGGGGGTATATGGGTTCTGTGCAGATAGATAGGTGGTGGTGTTGGGATCACGTACAGCACAGACATTGTGGGCCGAAGGGACTGTTGTTGTGCTGTATTGGTCTTGTATTGTTCTATGTTCTCAGTATTAATAACTTTTGCTGCTATTCAAGTGAGTGGCCACTCAAACATCTTGGCAAGCAGGTATCAATTTAAACATCAAATCTCACTGTGAGATTGTTAACAATTCTGAAGGAATTCGCTTTTTCCTCCAACTGACTTGGAACTATGAGTTCCCGGCAAAACAACCATCTGGGCAGACGTGGGTAGAAAAGGGCGGCACAATGGAGCAACAGTAGAATTACAGCCTTAAGGGCCTGTCCCACTTAGGCAATTTTTTTGGCGACTAGGCTGTTGCCACATGGTTGCGGGGTATCGTGAGTGTGCTCCTCAGTGTGGTCGTGGTCGTGAGTGGTCTCCTCAGTCACCCAAAGAGTTGAAGCGTCTTTCTGGTCACCGGTGGATTTTCAACGTGTTCAAAAATTTTCGGCGACAGTTGGCTTGATGCCAATGAGCGTAAGTGCGCCAAGTGATGTAGGTCGTCGCCGGTGCTGACTGTGGTGAATTCCATTGGCGACTACCTACGTCAACCGGCGACAGGTACTGGCGACTGAATTGTCTTCAGTTGTCGCCGCCAGGGTCGTAGCTTGGTTGCGGGTGGGCGTAGGTTGACTTTGGCTGTCGTAGGCTTGGTCGTAGGTGGACGTCCTAATGGGTTGCCAGGTGTCGGTAGCTTGCCGCCGCTTGACGTCGACTAGGTGGTAGGTTGTCGTAGCTTGTCGTAGACCACGTCGTACGGCGGGTCCAGTTGCCGGTTTGTTGGCGACCTGCTATGACCATGACAGTCGCCGGCAGTCGTCTATAAAAATCGCCCAAGTGGGACAGGCCATTTGCAGCGCTAGAGAGCCAGGTTCGATCCTGACCACGGTGCTGTCTGCGTGGAGTTTGCACATTCTCCCTATGACCACATGGGTTTTCTCCGGGTGCTCCGGTTTCCTCCCAAATTCCAGATGCACAGGTTTGTAGGTCAATTAGCTTTTGTAAACTGTCCCTAGTCTGTAATATAGAACTAGTATACGGATGTTCACTGTGGACTCATTGGGTTAAAGGGCCTGTTTCCGTGCAGTATCTCTAAGCTAAACTAAGATATGGGCTACACATGGGGCATTTTGGTCGGCATGGATGAGTTGGGCTGAAGCGCCTGCTTCCATGCTGTATGACTTTGACTCTGAATCTCTGACTGACCCAAAGATCAGAATTGAACCTGGGTCTCTGGCGCCATGAGGCAGCAGCTCTCTCAGCTGCACCACTATGCCGTGCGACCAAAAACACAACTTTTCTATCCTAACCGAGACCCATCCAATGGAAGGTTAATGCATGGTGAAGATGGCTTGATAAGACATTGGATTATTTTATAACTGTGAACAAACATAAACGGGGAAAAAAGTAATGATGGTCTTTGCATGGTACACGTTACTAGCAAACCGAACGGTGCCAATCCCCTTGCTAAAATAAGTTTTTCTTTAAAAATATAACTTCCCTTTTCCTGATCCAAAATTAAGCTTTGCTTAAAGTTCAGGTATGCAATAAAAGTAAAAATTCTTTAAATTTTCTTTTAAAAACAGTACCCACATTAAGACAATATACTTTTTTCCCCAAAGCTGCAAGAATTCTGTCTCTACATCTGTCTGCCTCACACAAGTTAGAAACCAATTACGTCTTTGTTTTGGGATACAGGAGTCCGCAGAGACTTATTTTTGCCAGATTACATGGCGCTTTTAAATCTGCAATCTATCCACAGCAGGACATAATGGTCCACGTGCCAAGGCAAAGCCTCTTGTTTTCATTCTGGATTAACCTTTACTTGTCTTGCCCCCTAAAGCTACACTGCAACAAGCCAGAGTCTTACAGCTCGCAGAAGGCAGGTAGGCCTCAGCAGCTGTTGTTAATTTAGTACTCCCATTCATCAGAAAAAATCTGCATTTTAGCAGCGGCACCAACTCTGTGCTCATGCATTAGAGGCGTGGGTACGATGATGGAATGACCAAAATGAAATCTCTTGACTCATTTAGTAGATCATAAGACATAGGAGAAGAATTAGGCCATTCAGCCCATTAAGTGGATAGGAGAGGTTTGAGGGATATGGGCCAAACGCAGGCAGGTGGGACTAGTGCAGATGGGAAGTGTTGGTGTGTGTGGGAAAGTTGGGTCGAAGGACCTGTTTCCGCGCTGTATGACTGATCTATTTTCCCCTCGCAACCCCATTCTCCTGGCTTCTCCCCATAACCTTCGACATCCTTACTAATCAAGAACCTATCAATCTCCACTTTAAAAAAACCCAATGACTTGGCCTCCACCGTTCTGTGTAGCAATGAATTCCAGATTCACCACCCTTTAGCTAAAGAAATTCCTCCTCATCTCCATTCTTAATCCTTTGAGACTGAAACGTCACCCTGTCAAGTCATTGAACATAGTACGGTACAGCACAGGAACAGGCCCTTCAGCCCACAATGTCTGTGTCGAATATGTTGCCAAAACCAACCTTTATCTGCCTGCACATAATCCATATCCCTCCATTCCCTGCATGTCCATGTGCCCAACCAAATATCCACTCTCTATATACCAAACTTGTTCTCCACATGTCTTTTTAAACTGTCTCTCTCTCACCTTAAAGCTATGCCCTCTAGTATTTGATGTTTTTATCCTGAGAAAAAGGTTCTGAATGTCTTCCCTATCTATGCCTCCCACTATTCTATCTGCTTCTCTCAGGTCTCTCCTCAACTTCTCCTTTGTCACTCCAGGGAAAAGTCATAGAGTCATGTAGCATGGAAATGGGCCCTTCAGCCAAACATGTCCATGCCATCAAGATGCCCCATCTAAGTTAGTCACATTTGCCAGGGCTTGGTCCACAGCCCTTTGAACCTTTCCTGTCCTGTACCTGTCCAAATGATTTTTAAATGTTATTGTCCCTGGCTCAACCACGTCCTTTGGCATTCCACGAAACCACCACCTTCTGAGTGAAAATGTTGACCCCCAAATTCCTATTAAACGTTTGCTCTCTCACTTTATACCAATGCCCTCTAGTTCTTGATTCCCCTACCATGGGGGAAAAAGACTTCATGCGGTCATACTATCTATTCCCCTCATGACTATATATAACTATATAAGATCACCATTCAACCTTCTGCTCTCCAAAGAATAATATCCAAGCCTGCCCTCGAGTCCTGGTAACACCCTTGTAAATCTACTCTGTACTCTGTCATCAGTCCTCTAGCAGGGTGACCATAACTGAACTCCGAGTGTAGCCTCACTAACCTCTTGTACAGCTGTAACACAATGTCCCAACTTCTATACTCAATTCCTTGACTGGTGAAGATCAGAGTGCCAAAAGCCTTCTTGACCACTCTATCTACCACTTCCAAGGAAATGCAACGCCATTTCCAAGTCTACTGAATCTCATTGTCATATATACTAGGTAAAGTGAGGTACACAAAAAACAAAAATCTTGCTTGCAGATTTATCATCCCTCCGTGATGTTTAAATACACACCCAGGCGACACAGGGGTTGGGGAAGAAGGGGTGGGAACTGAGGAAAATAATTAGCTTTTACTTTACTCAAATTATTATTTTTTTCTTATGCATTTGGCCATCTCGTCTCTTCTTATCTCCAGAGTGCCTCATAGTTCTTAATTCTATTGGCATTGCTGCCGCCAAGTCAAGTCACGTTTATTTCTATAGCTCTTGTTCCTCACCCATTTGCTTCCCTCTGGCAATGGCAGCCATGTCTGCTGCTGCCCAGCCCTCGCTGGAATTCCTATACAAAATCTCTTCACCTTTACCACCCTCCTTACAAACAGATTCTTTGACCTAGCTTTTTTTCTCACCTTGTCTTAGTTTAATTTAGTTTATTATTGCCATGTGTATCGAGGTACAGTGAAAAGCTTTTTTTGTTGTGTCCTATCTGGTCAATGAAAACACTATACATCATTACAATCGAGCCGTCCACTGTGCACAGATACAGGATAAAGGGAATAACTTTATGTAAGGTGAAGTTCAGCAAAGTCCGATAAAAGATAGTCCAAGGGTCTGCAATGAGGTAGATGGTAGGTCAGCGCCGTTCTCTATTCCGTGATAGGTTGGTTCAGTTGCCCGATAACAGCTGGGAGGAAACTGTCCCTAAATCTGGAGGTGTGCGGTTTCACACTTCTGTACCTCTTGTTTTTTTAGTTTAGTTTAGAGATGCGGCATGGAAACAGGCCCTTCGACCCACCGGGCCCGCGCTGACCAGTGATCCCCGCACATTAACACAATTTTTACATTTGCCAAGCCAATTAACCTGCAAACCCGTATGTCTTTGGAATGTGGGAGGAAACCGAAGATCTCGGAGAAGACCCACGCAGGTCACGGGGATAACGTACAAACTCCGTACAGACAGCACCTGTAATCGGGGTCGAACCCGGGGCTCTGGCGCTGCATTCGTTGTAAGGAAGTAACTCTACCGCTGCGCCACCGTGACTGCTTGATGGGAGAAGGGAGAAGAGGGAGCGAAACTCAACCTCGATTATGCTGGTGGCCTTGCCGAGGCAGCGTGAAGTGTAGATGGAGTCAATGGTTCACTTGTACTCCTCCAACCTCATCTACTGTATCCATTGTACAAGATGTGCAGAGGTTCACTTGCATCTCTTTCAACCTCTTCTACTGTATCTGTTGTTCAAGATGTGGACTCGGTATACATCGTGATACATCAGTGAGACCAAACGTAGACTGGGCGATCGTTTCGCTGAGCACCTTCACTCAATCCACCTGGACCTATCTGATCTCCCGGTTGCCAAACACTTTAATTCCCCTTTCCATTCCTCGGCCTCTTGCATTGTCAGCGTGACAAATTGGAGGAACAGCATCTCATATTTCACTTGGACAGCTTACAGTCCAGGGGTATTATTATTGAATTCTCTAACTTGAAGTAACCCCTGCATTCCCTCTCTTTCCACCCCGACACCACCCAAGTCTTTTATTCTCACCCAGCTACAGCTAACAATGATCTGTTTCCTTTACCATTTTTACTTTTTTGCATATCTTCCATTCATTTGTTCTATATCTCTCTACATGGTGGCGCAGCGGTAGAATTGCTGCTTTACAGCGAATGCAGCGCCGGAGACCCTGGTTCGATCCCGGCTAAAGGGCCTGTCCTACAAGCATGCAACTCCATGCGATGAGCGCGACCTAACGTGGTCGCTTGAGCCGTCCGGAATTGTGCGGAGTTCGTCCCGACATCAAAGGACAAAGGACATTTATTATCACGTACACCAATTGGTGTAGTAAAATTTGACTTGCCAATGCCATCGCGCGGGGATCTAAAAAACTGACTATGTACAAAAATTCCGCGCGGCAACGGTTTGTCGGCTCGCAGTCGCCTCGACGCATTATACACCGCCTCGACATCGTGTCTCCGTGACCCTCTATATGTGTGGCTCCGTGGCCCTCTGTGTCTGTGCCCCTCTCTGTGTGCCCCTCTCTGTCCTGGCGAACTTACCTTAAGACTTCGCTCGAAGTTCACCAAACTTTGCGCCGCGTTGCGCCACTCACCCGACCTCCGCACGGCCCTCGCTGCCAGTTTGGTCGCGCTTGCCGCATACAGGCGCATGCTGGTGGGAACAGCCCTGTACAGGGGATCACCCGACCTCCGCGCGGCCCCGCTTCTAGTTTGATCGCGCTCATCGCATGGAGTCGGATGCTGGTAGGACAGGCCTTTAAGGGTGCTGTCTGTACGAAGTTTGTACGTTCTCCCCCGATATATTCGGTTTCCTCCCACACTCCAAAGACTTACAGGTTTGTAGGTTAATTGGCTTGGTAAATGTAAAAATGGTACCTAGTGGGTGTAGGATAGTGTAAATGTGCAGGGATCGCTGGTTGGCGCAGACACGGTGGGCCGAAGGGCCTGTTTCCGCAGTGTATCTCTAAACTAAACTAAAAATCATCATCTACATCTTTCGTTCTCCTCTCCCGTGACTTTCAGTCTGAAGAAGGATTTCGACCCAAAACGTCACCCATTCCTTCTCTGCAGAGATGCTGCCTGTCCCGCTGAGTTACTCCAACATTTTTTGCCTATCATTGGAAAGGAAGTTGGTTTGTGTGATGGTCTGGGCCACGTCCACAACTCACGGCAATTTCTTGCTCTTGCTTTGTTCCTTGTATCTCCAGATCTTTTGATCTAAAGATAGCCAGCCTTTAATAGGAAGTATCAACAAGTAGAAGAAAGCGATTGGGAAGGGTGGGGCGAGTTGGGTTTTTGGACAAAGATGGCACAGGTTCAGTGGCCCGCTATCTGTGCGGCAAGATTCCACGCTTCAATTCTGCATAACATTAGCCGGACACAAATTTACTGCAGTCAAATACCCACCTTCTATTAAAAAAAAATGAAACATTTGTTCATATTTGTTTGCAATATCACTGCTTTTCTATGCACTGATTTATATTACATTAAGTGCAGTTCTTGAATATTGTGCAAAAGCTGCTCATAATAAATCTGTTCTTACCAGGATATTTTGCCACCATTAAATTGATTCATTAGGAAGATGGAGGGGGTGGGGGAGGGGGGGGGGAGGAGGTTCGCAGAAGAGACTTTCCACTCATCAAGATAAGAGATGATCGTTCAGACAAATTAATTTTATTTGCATGGAGAACTCAGTATCAGGGTCAATTAGTTCAGGCCGGGTATAGACAGGAGACTATACTACCTAATAAAGTCTCACAAACCCAGGCTCAGGAAAGCATTCTGCTTGTGCGAGTACTGTGTACTTAAACAGAACAAGGATTTGAACAACAGCTCCCCCAGTGTCGGTAGTTGGCAAATGCACCACGGCGTCAATGGGGAAGGGACAGGATTGGGAAATTTAGGATGCAGACCTGATTGCCCAACGGCAACTACAGCAAAGTAAGTTGCTGACCAAAGGTCTGAAGAAGGGTCTCGACCCGAAACATCACCCATTCCTTCTCTCCAGAGATGCTGCCTGTCCCGTTGAGTTACCCCAGCTTAGTTACTGAGTTACTGCAAGTCCCGTCTGGAGCGGCTCCAAACATGCACGCAAGGTGTACTCTGCATTGAACAGTGCCTGCAGGAAAACCACAGGTTGCCTGAAGCCGACAAAGGTTGAACATCTGTACGAGCTGGCAGGCATCGACGAACCATCTCGAAGACGTGATCGGGCAGCTTTAATGCAGACACAGATCGCCGCCACCCCTTGCACAACCACCAACATGCCAAGAAACGCCTGAAGAGTCGGAACAGCTTCATGGAACTAGAGCCAGCCGCACCGGGCACCAAAACCAAACAACATATGGCACCAGGACACCACCTGCCTTATACTACCTGGAAAGCCAAAACCGCCTCCGCACTGGAGTGGGATGTTGCGGACTCAACCTGAAGACGTGGGGCCTCTCGAACTCTGACGAGTGCAACTGGGGAGAGGTACAGACAATGGCCCACCAGACTTGTGGAGGAGAGGCATGCACTGCGGACGATCTCCGCAGAGGCACAGATGTGGCATTGGCCGTGGCAAAGCGATGGCAGAACGTCGACTGACGCACGAGCGAACAAACCCCAGCTTTTTGTGTCTATCTTCCATTTAAACCAGCATCTGCAGTTCCTTCCCACAGCAGTGCAGGTTAGTAATCTAACTGACAATAATGGGCTTGGCGGTGATAGAGGGAAGGAACAGATAGAAGCAAGGGGAGGAACTTATTGAAACTTGAAATGTCTGGATAGAGTGATGTAGAGAGGATGTTTCCACTCGTGGGAGTCTAGGACCAGAGGACATAGCCTCAGAATAAAGGGACGTACCTTTAGAAAGGAGATGAGGGGGAAATTCTTTCATCAGAGGGTGGTGAATCTAGGGAATTCTTTGCCACAGAAGGCTGTGGAGGTTGTCAATGGATATTATTACGGTGGAGATTGACAGATTCGTGATTAGGAAGGGTGGCAGGGGTTAAGGGGCAAAGACAGTAGAATGGGGTTGAGAGGGAAAGATAGGCTTGATGTGGACTTGATGGGCCAAAATGCCTAATTCTGCTCCTAGAACATATTAACATGAACATGGGCTGCAGATCGAGACACAAAGGGCAGGAGTAACTCAGTGGGACAGGCAGCATCTCTGGAGCACAGGAATAGGCAACATTTCGGGTCAGAACCCTTCTCCAGACCTTCAAACTCTTCTGACGAGGGGTTCCAACCTGAATCGTCATATATTCCTTTTCTCCAGAGATGCCACCTGACCCTTGAGTAATTCCACCACTTTGTATCCACCAGCATCTGCAGTTCCTTCCCACACAAAGGGCTGCTGATTAAGGAATCTGATAGAAAAGGAAGATTATGGGGAACCAAGAGAAACCCACCTTAGCTAGTCCCATGTTTGGCCCATATCCCTACAAATCTTTCCCATCCAGGTATCTGTCTTTAAATTTTGTATTGCACCTGCCTCAACCACTTCATCTCCCACCTTATTCCATATACTAACGATCCTCTATGTGAGAAAAATTGCTCCTCAGCTGCCCATCAAATCTTTCTTCTCTCATCTTAACCCTCTACTTTCGAGATACAGCGTGGAAACAGGCCCTTTGGCCCACCGAGTCCGCGCCGACCAGCAATCACCCCATACACTAGCATTATCTGACACACAAGAGACAGGTGAAAGCTGTAAAGGGGTCAAAAGTCACAATTCGGTCGCCACATGGCCTCTGGTGAGTCTCTTTCATGGTCGCGAGGAGTTCCCTCATTCTTGGAACTCGTTGCGGCTTCAGTATGGTCGCCGCAAAATTTTCAACATGTTGAAACATTTTCTGCGACAAAAAATTGGTCGCCATGGAGAAAATCGATAATCCTGTAGTCGTAGGTGCAGTTGTAGTGGGGTCGCCATGTAGTTGTGGGTAGTCGAGGTAGTTTTAGTTCATCTCCTTTGCTGACCGGGCATTTTCATTGGCTCATTGGGGAAAAAAAATGTAAGCATGAGTTTTCAGAGCCAAGGAGAAACGACCGGTAATGCTAAATGCCTGCCGAACTTCACAGCTGTGTATCTCTGGCTTATTAAAAGTTGTCTGGCTTCTTAAAAATGTCTCTGCTCCTTCTCCTCCCCCTTCTTCCTCCTTCTCCCCTTATTCCCCCTTCTCCCCTTTAAAGAACTTACCGTACACTGTGCTAGCCGTCTTAACCTTCCTGTTCATCGCGGTGTGTGTCTGTATCACCTTGGCTTTGCACCGTGTGAATTTCAGACAGCGTTCCCCCCGCTTTCCCTGGCCCCCGCCTTTGCGATGTCTTTGCGTGTGTCTTTGCGTGTGCGTGTGTTCCACACTGACAGTCGCCATTCCAGTTCCCAGTTTTTCAGGCGAGTGTCGCAAGCTTGACAGTCACCGGCAGACCGCTGAAAAATCGCCCAAGTGGGACAGGCCCTTTAGGCAACCCTGATAGCACTGAGTGGAACAAAGTCTGCTCTTAAAAAAATACTGTTCCGTACATGACAAGTCAACATATAAAGATCTCATCACTGCACCTGGAGTAATTACTCGTGTTCAATTGCAGTGCTGAAACTCAGTGTGATTCCAACACAGCAGACATCATCAATTGTCTGAAGAAGTGTTTCGGGCCGAAACGTTAGCCATCTCCTTCGCTGTGTAGATGCTGCTGCACCCGCTGAGTTTCCCCAGCATTTTGTGTACCCCAGACATCATCAATTGCTCCCCATTCCTACACTCCCCGCTCCCCCACTGCCTCCAACCTCAACCTGTTACCTGGTCGTGTGGGAAGTTGTGTAGAAGCTGCCGGAGGGTGTCATTGTACTGCGTCTGCCAGTGTCTTCTGGCCCAGGCCACACAGTCGGCAAAGGATTTGGGCTTATCGACAACCAGACTCTTGTAAAGGCCTTCCAGAATTTCCAAAATCTGACCTTCATGGAGCGTCATTGTCTGATCAATAAAAGACGGGCCTCTGTTTAATGTAAAGAACAGTTACCATTAGCGTCTGAGCTGCAGTCAAGAAGCAAGATGATCACGTGTGCTGTAATGTAAAGATGGTGTGCAGTGGATGTGAAGGGAAGTCGTTACGATGTTAACGGGACGGTAAATAAAACGCACGTCTTGTCCTGTAAGTTTTCACATGCGGGCGACATGGTGACACAGCGATGGAGTTGCTGCCTCACAGCGCCAGAGACCCGGATTCCATCCTGACTACGGGTGCTGTTTGTACGGAGTTAATTGGCTTCCGTAAATTGTCCCTAGAGTATAGGATATAACAAGTGTGCAGGGTGATTATTGGTCGGTGTGGACGCGGTGGACTAAAGGGCCTGTTTCTGTGCTGCATCTCCAAACTAAACTCTAAAACTCTAATGCTGAGAATAAATCTAGTTTGTGGCAAAGTCCACCACCAAAATAATGGACTTCTTGGTGCTAATTAATCGTCTACTTAATGGCTGCACTGGCTGTTAGGTGGGTTCCCATTTAGACGATGGAGTCAATGAATCACACAGCACCAAAAAAGGCCCTTCAGCTCAATGCATCCATGCTGACCAAGGTGCCTCATTTGCCTGTATTTGGACCATATCGCTCTAAATCTTTCCTAACCATGTATCGATCCAAATGTCTTTTAAATGTTGTTACTTACTGCTCCTGCCTCAACTACTTCCTGTGGCAGCTCAATCCATAAGCACAGATAATCTAGGCCTAAATGTTTCCTACTGGTGCTGTGTTGTGGAATGTGCACTGGACAACTCATCTATCTTGAGAATTGGTCCTAGGTGACCAGACACAGCAACGTAATAGGTCACGTTCAGCTGGAAGCTGGTGACCCCTTTACATTCACTACAACTGATAAACAGGGAAGGCAAATGTAAGCAAAGGACTCGAGATGGAGGGAGGAAAAGTCCACGTAAATCACAGGTGCAGAATTACTATCGTTTGACAAGCTCAATGTTTATTGAAGTTCCACCTACTTAACTTACTGTCAGCAGACAAGATAAACAATCTCTTCAATAGACTGCGAGGTTGAAACTATTACCTTTTTAAGACAATTTCTTCGCTCCAAGCTCAAAGAGGGAGAGGGACCTCACAGTTAAGAGGAGACCCTGTTCAGACTCAGCAAGATGCCATGTGGGCAGAAAGCCCAGCAAGAGATCTTGCTTTCAGAGAGTGATGCCAGATATTACTGATTTGTGCTTGCCTCAGCTAGTGCCTTCTGGAGATTCTGGCTTGTTTGACTGTTGCAAAGGGGAAGTACTTGCTCTGTGAGATTTCCAAACTCGTCATAAAGTGATATAGCTCAGAAACAGGCCCTTCAGCCCCACTTCCCCATGCCGACCAAGATCCCCCACTCCTACCTGACCACGTCTGGCCAATATCCCTCTAAACATTTCCTATCTATGTACAGTGGCTTGCAAAAGTTTTCATACCCCTTGAACTTTTCCACATTTTGTCACGTTACAACCACAAACGTAAATGTATTTTATTGGGATTTTATGTGATAAACCAACACAAAGTAGCGCATTATTGTGAAGTGGAAGGAAAATGATACATGGTTTTCAAATTTTTTTACAAATAAAAAACTGAAAAGTGGGGCGTGCAAAAGTATTCAGCCCCCTTTACTCTGATACCCCTAAATAAAATCCAGTGCAACCAATTGCCTTCAGAAGTCACCTAATTAGTAAATAGAGTCCACTTGTGTGTAATCTAATCTCAGTATAAATGCAGCTGTTCTGTGAAGGCCTCAGAGGTATGTTAGAGAACATTAGTGAACAAACAGCATCACGGAGCCCAAGGAACACACCAGACAGGCCAGGAATAAGGTTGTGGAGAAGTTTAAAGCGAGGTTAGGTTTAAAAAAATATCCCAAGCTTTGAGCATCTCACGGAGCACTGTTCAATCCATCATCCAAAAATGGAAAGAGTATGGCACAATTGTAAACCTACCAAGACATGGCCGTCCACCTAAATTGACAGGCCGGGCAAGGAGAGCATTGATCAGAGAAGTCCCGCTTGCAGTTTGCCACAAGCCATGTGGGGGACACAGCAAACATGTGGAGGAAGGTGCTCTGGTCTGATGAGACCAAAATTGAAGTTTTTGGCCTAAATGCAAAACGCTATGTGTGGCGGGAAACAAGCACTGCACATCACCCTGAACACACCATCCCCACTGTGAAACATGGTGGTGGCAGCATCATGCTGTGGGGATGCTTTTCTTCAGCAGGGACAGGGAAGCTGGTCAGAGTTGATGGGAAGATGGATGAAGCCAAATACAGGGCAATCTTAGTAGAAAACCTATTAGAGTCTGCAAAATACTTGAGACTGGGGCGGAGGTTCACCTTCCAGCAGGACAACGACCCTAAACATACAGCCAGAGCTACAATGGAATGGTTTCGATCAAAGCATATTTATGTGTTAGAATGGCCCAGTCAAAGTCCAGACCTAAATCCAATTAAGAATCTCTGGCAAGACTTGAAAATTGCTGGTCACAGACACTCTCCATCCAATCTGACTGAGCTTGAGCTATTTTGCAACGAAGAATGGGCAAAAATGTCAGTCTCTAGATGTGCAAAGCTGGTAGAGACATACCCCAAAAGACTCGCAGCTGTAATTGCAGCGAAAGGTGGTTCTACAAAGTATTGACTCAGGGGGGCTGAATACTTTTGCACGCCACACTTTTCAGTTTTTTATTTGTAATAAAATTTGGAAACCATGTATCATTTTCCTTCCACTTCACAATTATGCACCACTTTGTGCTGGTCTACCACATAAAATCTCAATAAAATACATTTATGTTTGTGGTTGTAACGTGACAAAATGTGGAAAAGTTCAAGGGGTATGCATACTTTTGCAACCCACTATACCTGTCCAAACGTGTTTTTAAATGCTCACAAAGTGCAGGAGTAACTCAGCGAGTCAGGCAGCATCTCTGGAGAACATGGGTAGGTTACGTTTCGGGTCGGCTCTCTTCTTCAATCCGAAAAAGGATCCCGACCCGAGACGTCACCTATCCATGTTCTCCAGAGACCCTGCCTGACCTGCTGAATTACTCCTGCACTTTGTGTCCTTTTGTGTACACCAGCATCTGCAGTTCCTTATTCCTAGCCTTTTAAATGTTGATATGGGAATCCCTCAAACTATCTGTAATAGGACTTTTCTGGACTTTATCTTCTTGCACTAAACGTTATCCCCTTTATCCTGTATCTGTTCAGTGTGGGTGGGTTTGATTGTAATCGTGTATAGTCTTTCCGCTGACTGAATAGCATGAAAAAACCTTTTCACTGTACCCCAGTACACATGACAATGCACTAAACTAAGCCATGTACCTGCAGCTACTCCCACCTCTGGCAACATGTTCCATATACCCACCATCCTCCGTGGAATAAGTTTCCCCTCAGTTTCCAATTAAATCTTGTCCCTCTCATCTTAAACCTATATTCCTAGCTTCTTGATTCCTTGTTACTCTGGGTCAAAGACTCTGTACAATCACCCTAACTATTCCCCTTGTGATCTTATGGCCCATTCTTAGTCACGTGTGTGTGACCAAAAAGATGAAATGTTGTGGATTACATCTCTTCTAATTCTGAAAGTATTACAGGCATATTGTTTTGTACTGAAATTTTTTTTTTTTTTTTTTTTCGGTTTTTCAAAGTTAAATTTCTTTATGTTATGGTGACAATGTTTGTTTAGGGTCAGAGGTAACGTGTGTGACAGTTTGGTTCACTTTCCAGAGAATGGGACTTACGTACCTCTGTAAGATCACCCCTTAGCCTTCTGTGCTGCAAGGATTAAAGTCTTTGCCCTGCCCAACCTCTCCCTATAGGTCAGGCCCTCGAGACCTGGCAACATCCTGGTCGTACATCTCCCCAAGATCCCCAACACTCTAACCTTCCTCAGATCCAGAGTGATCCTCCCAATCTTCTCACTGCACTATGGCCATCTCCCATGCAATATCACCCTTCCTCCTCTTTCTCCCCTCCATATTACCTCATCTTTTCACCTCTAATCCCTAAACACACCTCAAGCGGAGGAGGAGGAGGAGGGGTGATCTGATAGAGGTGTATAAGATCAGGAGAGGAATAGATCAAGTAGATGCACAGAGTCTCTTATCCAGAGTAGGTGAATCGAGGACCAGAGGACATAAGTTTATGGTGAAGGGGGGGGAAAATGTAATAAGAACCTGAGGGGTAACCTTTTCATACAAAGGGTGGTTTGTGTCTGGAACGAGCTGCCGGAGGAGTTAGTTGAGGCAGTTACCATTGCAACTTTTAGGAAACATATAGACAGGTTCATGGATAGGATAGGTTTAGAGGGATATGGGCCAAACACAGGTGAGGTGGAACATCAACAGTGTGTTGATTTGACATGATGGTTGGTGTGGGCAAGTCAGGCTGAAGGGCCCGTTTCCACGTTGTATGACTATGACCTTACACCTCCAGTCTTCTGCTTCCACACTTCCAACCTTTGCGACCCCACCCCATTCTCCCTTTCCTCTTCCATGCTATCTACTGTCCGGCAACCTCTGCAATCCCTTCACCCCTCTCGTCACTCTGTGCTCCCCACTTTCCCTGCCCCCTCTCATGCACTTTCTACATTTGGGATGTGGGAGGGAAAGGGACTCGGTGGCTTTGCTCTACGTCGTGACAATGACAGGTTTCTTTGCGCGCTCTCTCCTCTTCCGGAAGATAAACCAGAAGAAACGAGAATGAAGAAGTCTACTTACTCCAAGTACTTGTTGACGTTCTCTGCTGACTGCTTGAACAGGCCTTCAAACTGGTCCCGGGCCCACTGCAAACAAACACATCCATTACATCACTGTCTAAGCCACGGGATAACCGCACGGGTCACCCTTGAACTCAGGGGACGTTGATTGACATGTTGCCATAGTGTGTGATCCTGACTCAAGCCCTGTTCTCCGCTGTAGAGATTTGGACTTTAGAGATACAGTGCGGAAACAGGTCCTTCGTTCCAACCAGCGATCACCCCGTACACTGGCACTATTCCACACACCTGGGGCAATTTACAATTTACACAAGCCAATTAACCTACAAACGTGCACATCTTTGGAGTGTGGGAGGAAACCAGAGCACCCGGAGAAAACCCACACGGTCACGGGGAGAACGTACAAACTCTACAGTAGCAACTCTACTGCTGTGCCACCTCCATAGTTTGGGGGAGGGAGGTGGATGGGAATGGAGACTTTACTGCAGAGAAAGGAAACAAAAGGGAACTTCTTCCTGTTTTTTATCCATTGACTCCTTCCTGGTACTCATTGGGAGGAACATACATTTTAGGCACAGCTGAGATGCCCCAAATAGTTCAACAACTTAGTGACTCTCAATACAGTGGCTTGGCACAGTAGCACAGCTGATAAAACCGCTGACTCACGGCGCCAGAGACCCGCGCTCGATCCTGACCTCGGGTGCTGTCGGTGTGGAGTTTGTCTGTTCTCCCTGTGGCTTCAGGTTTCCTCCAGGTGCTCCAGTTTCCTCCCACAGCCCAAAGATCTGCAGGTTTGTAAGTTAACTGGCCTCTGTAAAATTCTTCTGAGAGTGCAGAGAGTGGATGAGAAAGTGGGATAACGTAGAACCAGTGTGAACGGGTGGTCGAAGGTCAGCATGGACTCGGTGGGCCGAAGGGCCTGTTTCCGCGCTGTATCCCTCAACCGAACAGCCATTCGCTCGATCTAGCTTGCTGATGCCCGAACAGAGTGACACCAAATTGCATAAAGTGCGGAGCAAAAGAACGAAGATAAAGGAAGGGGGGAGCGAAGAGGGGATCGAGCAAGTGCGGAGAGAAGAACGAGAGCCACGCGTGAGAATAAATAAGAGCCAGACTGAAGGCAGAGGATAGAGTGGAGCGACAAGGAGGAGAGCAAAGAAGTTGAAGGGCAAGGAGAGTAGCTGGCAGTGGAGAGCAAGAGAAGAGGACAACAAAAATAGAGAAGCAACAGAAAAGATCGAGTTGAGGAGTAAGTGAGAGAAAGAAGGGAGAAAGCAAGAAAGAGGAACAAAAGTGAAGGGAAAAATGTATGAAAAAGAAAGCAGGGAGAGGGGAAGGAGGGAGAGGAGGGAGAGGGAGTGGGAGGGGGGAGAGGGAACGGGGAGGGGGGAGAGGGAGCAGGAAGAGGGAGGGGGGAGACCGAGGGGGGGAAGACCGAGGGGGGGGGGAAGACCAACCAAGGGGGGGGGGGGGGGGAAAAGGAAGTGTCCAGATATTTGTCTTTATGTTGAAGTTGACAGAGGGAGAAATGGTGGACGAAGCAGCTGGGATAAGGTACAATGCATACTTTGAAATGCAGTAAGGAACCTCTTGGAGCCACTTCAGGGAGAAGAGCTTTACCATTCCACCCAAAAGAGAGAGCCTCTGACAGGGCCATTGTCCGACAGTACTGCATCGTACTAGCAGCCTAATTACCCGCACACCAAAACAAAAGTGAGAAGAATGTCCCAATATACACTGATCCCGATGTAATCCCACAGGGAAGAAAAAAACGTAATGGACTCTCTGTTAGAAATTCTGCTTGAACACCATCACACACGGAGGATGTGAATATCCATTTGTTTAAATTAGTTGGATCTGGAGAGTTGACACATACCAAGAACCTCACAGAAACACAGACTTCCCTTCATCGGTTCGGAGATCTTGACAGGGACTGCACCAGGGAGTACTTTAATATACATAACATACATGTCACATTGAACCTTATCCTGCAATGTGTTTTAATGTTTATAAAGTGCCACAGTAATAGGAACAGCGTCCCCAGGAATCCAATTAACCCCATGTATACCAACTATCAGAGTGAATGTGTAGTCCATAATAAGTTCATGAGACATAGGAGCAGAATTAGGCCATTCGGCCCATTGAATCTGCATCGCCATCCGATCATGGCTGATCCAATTTTCCCCCTTAACCCCATTCTCCGGTCGTCTCCCCGTAACCTTAGATGTCCTTACTAATCAGGAACCTATCAATCTCCTCTTTAAAAAAACCCAATGACTTGGCCTCCACTGCTGTCTGTGGCAATGAATTCCACAGAATCACCACTCCCTGGATAAAGAAATTCCTCCTCATCTCCATTCTAAAGGTTGGTCCTTTTATTCTGAGTCTGTGCCCTCTGGCCCTTAAACTGGGGGGGGGGGAGGGGAAGGGGGGGGAGGGGAAGAGGGGGGGGGAGGGGAAGAGGGGGGGGGGGAAGGGGGGGAGGGGAAGGGGGGGAGGGGAAGGGGGGGAGGGGAAGGGGGGGAGGGGAAGGGGGGGAGGGGAAGGGGGGGAGGGGAAGGGGGGGAGGGGAAGAGGGGGGAGGGGAAGAGGGGGGAGGGGAAGAGGGGGGAGGGGAAGAGGGGGGAGGGGAAGAGGGGGGAGGGGAAGAGGGGGGAGGGGAAGAGGGGGGAGGGGAAGGGGGGGAGGGGAAGGGGGGGGAGGGGAAGGGGGGGGGAGGGGAAGGGGGGGGAAGGGGAAGGGGGGGAGGGGAAGGGGGGGAGGGGAAGGGGGGGAGGGGAAGGGGGGAGGGGAAGGGGGGAGGGGAAGAGGGGGGAGGGGAAGGGGGGGGGAGGGGAAGGGGGGGGGAGGGGAAGGGGGGGGGAGGGGAAGAGGGGGGAGGGGAAGAGGGGGGAGGGGAAGAGGGGGGAGGGGAAGAGGGGGGAGGGGAAGAGGGGGGAGGGGAAGAGGTGGGAGGGGAAGAGGTGGGAGGGGAAGAGGGGGGAGGGGAAGAGGGGGGAGGGGAAGAGGGGGGAGGGGAAGAGGGGGGAGGGGAAGAGGGGGGAGGGGAAGAGGGGGGAGGGGAAGAGGGGGAGGGGAAGAGGGGGGAGGGGAAGAGGGGGGAGGGGAAGAGGGGGGAGGGGAAGAGGGGGGAGGGGAAGAGGGGAAGAGGGGGGAGGGGAAGAGGGGGGAGGGGAAGAGGGGGGAGGGGAAGAGGGGGGAGGGGGAGAGGGGGGAGGGGGAGAGGGGGGAGGGGGGAGGGGGAGAGGGGGGAGGGGGAGAGGGGGGAGGGGGAGAGGGGGGAGGGGGAGAGGGGGGAGGGGGAGAGGGGGAGAGGGAGAGTTGCAGAGGAGGGGAGGGGGGGAGAGGGGAGGGGGAGAGGGGGGAGGGGAAGAGGGAAGAGGGGGGAGGGGAAGAGGGGAAGAGGGGGGAGGGGGAGAGGGGGGAGGGGGAGAGGGGGGAGGGGAAGAGGGGGGAGGGGAAGAGGGGGGAGGGGAAGAGGGGGGAGGGGAAGAGGGGGGAGGGGAAGAGGGGGGAGGGGAAGAGGGGGGAGGGGAAGAGGGGGGAGGGGAAGAGGGGGGAGGGGAAGAGGGGGGAGGGGAAGAGGGGGGAGGGAGAGTTGCAGAGGAGGGGAGGGGGGGAGAGGGAGAGGGAGAGGGGAAGGAGGGAGAGGAGGGAGAGGGGGGAGAGGGGGGAGAGGGAGCGGGAAGAGGGAGGGGGGGAAGAGGGGGGAGGGGAAGAGGGGGGAGGGGAAGAGGGGGGAGGGGAAGA
This sequence comes from Raja brachyura, assembly GCA_963514005.1. Next base: position 18,282,145 of record OY740796.1, on the reverse strand, counting down.
GGGGGGAGGGGAAGAGGGGGGAGGGGAAGGGGGGGGAGGGGAAGGGGGGGGAGGGGAAGGGGGGGGAGGGGAAGGGGGGGAGGGGAAGGGGGGGGAGGGGAAGAGGGGGGAGGGGAAGAGGGGGGAGGGGAAGAGGGGGGAGGGGAAGAGGGGGGAGGGGAAGAGGGGGGAGGGGAAGAGGGGGAGGGGAAGAGGGGGGAGGGGAAGAGGGGGGAGGGGAAGAGGGGGGAGGGGAAGAGGGGGGAGGGGAAGAGGGGGGAGGGGAAGAGGGGGGAGGGGAAGAGGGGGGAGGGGAAGAGGGGGGAGGGGAAGAGGGGGGAGGGGAAGAGGGGGGAGGGGAAGAGGGGGGAGGGGAAGAGGGGGGAGGGGAAGAGGGGGGAGGGGAAGAGGGGAAGAGGGGGGAGGGGAAGAGGGGGGAGGGGAAGAGGGGGGAGGGGGAGAGGGGGGAGGGGGAGAGGGGGGAGGGGGAGAGGGGGGAGGGGGAGAGGGGGAGGGGGAGAGGGGGGAGGGGGAGAGGGGGGAGGGGGAGAGGGGGGAGGGGGAGAGGGGGGAGGGGGAGAGGGGGGAGGGGGAGAGGGAGAGTTGCAGAGGAGGGGAGGGGGGGAGAGGGGAGGGGGAGAGGGGGGAGGGGAAGAGGGAAGAGGGGGGAGGGGAAGAGGGGAAGAGGGGGGAGGGGAAGAGGGGGGAGGGGGAGAGGGGGGGAGGGGGAGAGGGGGGAGGGGAAGAGGGGGGAGGGGAAGAGGGGGGAGGGGAAGAGGGGGGAGGGGAAGAGGGGGGAGGGGAAGAGGGGGGAGGGGAAGAGGGGGGAGGGAGAGTTGCAGAGGAGGGGAGGGGGGGGAGAGGGAGAGGGAGAGAGGGAGAGGGGAAGGAGGGAGAGGAGGGAGAGGGGGGAGAGGGAGCGGGAAGAGGGAGGGGGGGAAGACCGAGGAGGGGAAGAACGAGGGGGGGGAGAGGGAGGGGAGGGGGATAATGACAATAAACGTTATTCTATTCTTTCCCTCACTCACTTTCTGGTTTGAGTTCTGGTTTGAGTTAAATTGTTGATTCAAACATTGGCTTCTTTCTGCTGTTTCACTTGTTAAACATGTTGATATTTTAACGAGTTCCAGTTCTTGGGATGATCATAATCAAGCATGCAATAGGCTTACTAATCAAGAACCGATCAATCGCCGGTTTAAAAATACTAGTTTTACTAGTTTTCAATGAAAATCCATGGGTCAGGTTAATAAGGCTTTAACGTTTCCCTGGACGGCTTTTCTATTTTAAAAACTTTTGGACTTTTGTTTCAAGGGAAAAAATGTTCCCATATAGGACACGATATGCCAGAAAATAATAAACGTAGATACAGTTTGAGACAAGATACAGACTCCAGATTCAGGGACAGGTTCTTCCCAGCTGTTATAAGGCAACTGTACCGTCCTCTGACTGGCTCTAGAGGAGGAAGGGGAGAGGAGGGAGGGGGAGTGGGAGAGTTGCAGAGGAGGGGAGAGGGAGAGGGAGAGAGGGAGGGGGGGAGAGGAAAGGGGGAGGGGAAGAGGGAGCGGGAAGAGGGAGGGGGGAAGACTGGGGGGAAGACCGAGGGAGTGGTCCTGATCTCCCATCCACCTCATTCTAAACCTTTGAACTACCTTGAATCCGACTTTAATTTGCACAAAACGTTGTACCGTTTATTCTTTATCTGTGCATTGTGGACGGCTTGATCGTATTCATGTATAGTTTTTTCATTGACTGGGTAGCACACAAACAAAAGGTTTTCACTGCACCTCGGTACATTTGTCAATAATAAACTAAATTTGATCAGTGATATCTGATCGGTTCTTTTTTGTTTCAGCAGTTGCTCTTGTTCAAGCCTGTAGTCACCATCGATTCAGTGTCAGAAATCAGAAATTATGTTGGGTTCTTTGTCGACAATGAATCCTGCAATGGTTTTTCTTCCCACGCTAACTACATGACCCTGTGTCCCCTAGGATCCATTCTCGACCTCTGCCCCCATCCTTCCTCTTTCTCATTCTCATGGTCCTCCTCAGAGACTCCAGCTGACAACACAGGGCCGGTTTCCTACGACAGACCGATGACACTCAGCTTACCCTTCCCATCACTTTCCCCTTCCTTCGCTGCCTCTGTTTCATTGGGCTGATTATCTTCACTGAGAATGAAGCCGACACTTTGCTTTTCCATGCTTAGTTATAGCATAGCCCTTAGGCCCAACCTGCCCACGCTGACCAACATGCGCTAGTCCTACCTGCCTGCGTTTGGCCCATATCCCTCTAAACCTATCCTATCCATGTACCTGTCGAAATGTTTATTTAATGTTGTGATAGTACCTGCCTCAACTACCTACTCTGGAAGCTTGTTCCATATACCTACAACCCTTTGTGTAAAAAAGGTGCTCCTCGGGTTCCTATTAAATCCTTCCCCCCTCACCTTAAAACTGTTTTCTGGTTCTTGATTCCCCATACTCTGCGTAAAATACTGTGAATTTACCCTGTCTATTCCCCTCATGATCTTGTTCACCTTTATAAAGTCACCCCTCACCCTCCTGTGCTCCAAGGAATAAAATTATAGTCTCTCCCTGAAGCTCAGGAGAAATGTCCAATCTAAATCATGAAAACCTGTGTGTTGGCTTGATCCTCGACCAAAGCTATCTGTTCCATTGGTCTCCATGGCAACCATCTGAAATGGAACATGCCGTTTGGTGGTGTTAATTTGGATCTTGAAGTGAGCTTTGATCGCATCCCCCATCACCAGGACATCTCCTCCACTGTCGGAGTGAGGCCACACGCAAATTGGAGGAACAACACCTCATATTTTGCTTCAGAGCTTATAACCCAGCGGTATGAAGACCGATTTCTCACTTCAAGTAACCCTTGCATTCCCTCTCTCTGTCTCTCCCACACCCTAGTTTTCTTGCTAGTTTAATGTTCTCATCCCTTCGTTATCACCTCTTCCGCAGCCAACAATGGCCCATTGTGGGCTCCTCCTTTCTTGGGTCTTCGGTGCTCTGATTTGTTCTGCACTTTTTAATACCTCTAGTTTCCCTCTCCCCTGACCCCCAATCTGAAGAAGGGTCTCAACCCAAAATGTCACCAATTCCTTTTCTCCAGAGCTGCTACCTGACCCGCTGAGTTAGTCCAGCATAGTTTATCTTCGGTATAAACCAGCATCTGCAGTTCCTTCTTACACCTTTCCACCCTGACTCCCTCTAGCCGTTGCTCATCTGCTTCTGCAACTCCTCAACCCTTACTTTGTTATAGACTTGGTCATTCCAACACAACTTGGCCATTTCCTATCACTCTATACCCTCTGCCTGCCAATCCAAACATGCACTAAAATCAAAGATCTTCATTTGGCAAGGCTGTAAACTTTAGATTTCCCTTCCTAAATCTCTCATCCTTCCGTGTGCATAAGACCTTTGACTATTTGTCCAGATATCTTCACGGCCTGCTTGATAATGCTTCTGCAAAGTACTTTGAATATTTCACTCCAATAAATGCAGTATATAGATCAAATAATGTTTGGGAAAATGTCCCAGTTTTCATTTTCATTGAAGTTACAGCTGGCTTACTATTTTGGTTGATTGAAATTGGTTGAAAGATGCAGCGTGAAATCAGGCCCTTCGGCCCACATCATTCACATTAGTTCTATGTTATCCCACTTTCTCATCTACACCTTCCACACCAGGGGCAATTTACAGAAGCTAATTAACCTACAAACCCATACGTACATCTTTGGCATGTGGGAGGAAATGGGAGCACCCAGAGAAAACCCACGCGATCATAGGAGAACGTGCAAACTCCACACAGATAGCACCCAAGGTCAGGATTGAACCTGGGTTTCTGGTGCTGTGAGGCAGCAGCTCTAACAGCTGCCCCACTGTGCTGTGTTCTCGGAGTCAGAGAGAAATAAGACAATGCTGACAGACCCTTTGGCCCGCCAAGTCCATGCTACCATTGAGCTCCTGTTTTGACACAAATCCTCCTCCAACATCTTTTATTCTCCTCACGTTCCTAATTATCTCCCCCAGATTCTACCAATTCCCCCTGGTTTCATCACAGCGCCAGAAGACCCGGGTTTGATTGGTGCGAATGGGTCATGGTCAGCGTGAACTCGGTGGACATCTTGTACAGCACAGACATTGTGGGCCGAAGGGCCTGTTCTCAAGCTGTGCTGTACTGCTCTATCTTCTGTGTTAAATTGTAGTGGAGTTGAGACCCATTCTAAGAGCAAAATTACATCAGTGCAGTGTTGACTTTGTACCACAGTCACTGGGGTCCTTCTTTCAGACCAGATGTTAACCTTAGCTTCCAACAAGACTCACAGGTGGATTTGAAACATCCCACAACACTTCTTGATAAAGAACAGGATAGTTCTCTCAACTTTAGTTTAAAGACACAGATGTACAATACGGACTCAGGCGATTCGGTTTACAGAGTCAGCGCTGACCAGCGAACCCCGTACACTAGCACGATCACACGAGGGACAATTTACAACCTTTATTGAAGCCAATTAACCTACAAACCTGCACTTCTTTGGAGTGTGGGAGAAACCGGGGCACCCGGAAAAAATCCATGCGGTAATGGGGAGAACATACATACTCCGTACAGACAGCACCCATAGTCAGGATCGGACCTGGATCTCTGGCGCTATAAGGCAGCAATTCTACAGCTGCGCCACCGTGCTGTCCTAACTTCACTAGTCAATGCTTTTTCCTAAACTAACTGCAAAAAGGTAGATGGCCTGGCTCCATTGCTAAACAGTGAAACCAAGAACTTTGCTATGGGTAAAATTCCTCTTTTGTTACTTGCAATGCAACCACGCCTGCATTTACGGACTTCATTGGCTGTAAAGTAGTAGGAACACCTTGAAAGTAAAAGGGCAACTGTGCAAGAAACCTCCTTTCTATATGGGGGGACGTCAGTGTGACACATATGATCATAAAACATCACCAGTTGTAGACCGATGGAAATATAGTTGCCTGCCCTGAAACCACAGATAAGATGAGTTAATAAAAATATGGGGGAATGTACAGCAGTCCCTTGCCCACATCACCACCAAAAAACAATCACCACCATGATGAAACTGAAAGAAAGACATTTTAAAATCATTAAATAACAACTTGCAGTAGCTCCAAGTGCAAAATGTATAATTATACAGCTGATTGTCTGGCATGGTAGACAAAAATGCTGGAGAAACTCAGCGGGTGAGGCAGCATCTATGGAGCGAAGGAAATAGGCAATGTTTGAAGAAGGGTTTCGGCCCGAAACGTTGCCTATGTCCTTCGCTCCATAGATGCTGCCTCACCCGCTGAGTTTCTCCAGCATTTTTGTCTGCCTTCGATTTTCCAGCATCTGCAGTTCCTGCTTAAACAAATGATTGTCTGGCATGTTCACTGGAATTAAATAATTCACTCTAGCTTATTTTGTGGATACAATGGACTCAATCTACACATCACGCTGCCTCCTGCAAGGCCACCAGCATAATCATGGACGAGTCGCACCCTCTTCTCCCCTCAGGGAAAGAGGTACAGAAGTGTAAAAACCGCACACCTCCAGATTCAGGGACAGTTTCTTCCCGGTTCTTATCAGGCAACAGAAACATCCTATCACCAACTCGAGAGTGGTCCTGACCTCCCTTCTACCTCTTTGGAGAAATTCAAACTTTCTTTAACTAAACTTTACTGGACTTTATCATGCACTAAAAATTATTCCCTCTATCATGTATCTGAATACTGTGGATGGCTTGATTGTAATCATGTGTAATCGATTTGCTGACTGGATAGCATGCACTGTACCTCAGTACACATGACAACAATAAACTAAACCAAACTAAATCTGATTGCATCTTGTAACACGCTCTTCTTTTAATTATTCTCTATGAATTGGTTGTAAAATCTAAAACAAAATGAAACTTAGGAATTTTGCTACTCCTTCAGTCAAATCTCATTAATTCTACTTAAACTGAGATTATGTTAACTTTACCGCTGCACCACCTTGCCGCCCCACAAAAGCTACCGAACAAGAACATAACCAGTGGATAATTCATCTCATTATTCAGCCTCACTTATCGAGTCTTCTATATATCAAACCCATGAGATGTTTATGCTCAACCACCACCTGCTTATGGAGCAGTGTAATGGCAGAAAGGGCTATACAATTATTATAACCAAGGGTGGCCGACAGGTTTGTAGGGTATATGGTTTAGTAAAATTATCCCTAGTGTGCGTAGAATAGTGTTGGAAGCAGGAACATAAACTTCAGATCTACCCTAAGAGTTTGTCAGATCTTTACCTCCTCCCCTTCTCGTTAGTGCACTCCACACCCAGTTACAGACAGCTGAGATGTCGCCCGTTTCGTTTAGTTAGATTTAGAGATACCGCATGGAAACAGACCCTATGGTCCATTGAGTCCATTGCAACCATCGAACACTCGTTCTACATTGTCCCACTTTCGCACCCACTACATACTCTGGGCAACTTTTTTTTAACAAGGACTATTTAACCTACAAATCCGTACATCTTTGGGATAGTCATAGAGACATACAGCATAGAAACATTCCCTGCCAACTTGCACAAGCCCCACTAGTCTCACCTGCCCATATTTGGCCCAAATGGCTGTGGAGGCCAAGTCAATGGATATTTTTACGGCAGAGATTGATAGATTTTTTTATTATTATGGGTGTCAGGAGTTATGGGGAGAAGGCAGGAAAATGGAGTTGGGAGGGAAAGATAGATCAGCCATGATTGAATGGCGGAGTAGACTTGATGGGCCGAATGGCCTAATTCTGTTCCTCTCACATGAACTTAAATTCCTCCAAATGCGAGATCAAATCAGAGCACCCAGAGGAAATCCATGCGGGCACGGTCAATGCTTTCCTTTAAATAAAGAGGTTGATTTTCTCTATGTAAAGGGCCTGTCCCACTTCCGCGATTTTTTGCGGCGATTGCCGGTACCGGTCATTAGGCGCAGCAGGTCGCCGAAACTTTTCAACACCTGGAAAATCCAGCGGCGACCAGAAAAAGGTACGACTCTTTGAGCGACTACTCACGACCATACCGGCGTCACCCCGCGACGTTGCCAAACAAATCGCAGGCCTTTGAGCGACAGTGCAGCGTGCTGACTACAGTGCAAATGCAACTCCCCTGATTGCTAAGGGTTAACACCTATCCTCAAGTGAAGTGAACAAGCTGAAACAAAGGCAATTGAGAAATATCATTCACAGCCCATTTTTGGCCAGTGGCCTGTGTTCCCTTTTGGGACAGCGCACATCTACTGGACTCTAATGAGCAAATCTAGGAGAGATTAAATTTAGCATCAACCATTAGGGAGGAGACAGGGGGCCCAATAGTCAAATGATGGAGTAGCAAGAGCCATATTGTTCCATTTAAAAATCTCAACAGTGCGATATATCTTTCTGCTGCAGAAACCCCAGAGGAATAGTACGCTTTAAAAGTTTTACGTGGGGAGGTGGAATGGGGGTTGCATGTGGAAAGGGAGAGAGAGGTGCCAGTTTTTTTTGTGTGTTGGATTTGAGTGCAGGCAAGGGAGACAGGAAATGAAATCAGACAATAACAAACAGTGAGTGGTGCCTGGGAACAAGTATTGAAACCAGCCAAGGCCAAATCAGATCTTAATACAGCTCAGAACCAAGCCACCTGCCCCCGACAACAAATAAATCTGGTGCTGTTTAAAATAAAGCAGGGAGAGCAGTTTTAATGAGCCCATATTAACAGCTGTACAGGCACAAAGATTTACTAATACTGTCTCATCCAGGTGTGCTCACAAGTAATTCTGACCCCCCCCCCCCCCCCACTCACGCTGGCCCAATGTACGCTAAAATAAACAAACTTGTGCTGACATTTTGCATGTGAGAAAATCCCTTTCCAAAACTCCGATGAAAAGCAGAACTGAAAACGGTCTCAGTCCAGTTCTCCACTAACCCTTGACCACCAGACAACATCAAACCCACTTCCATTCAGAGAATATGTGCAGCAGAAGATTGTTCAACAGAACACCTGATCAACAAGTGTTGGATGGAGCTGCAGATGCTGGTTTACACCAAAGATAGACACAAAAAGCTGGAGTAACTCAGCGGGAGAGGCAGCATTTCCGGTGAGAAGGAATTGGTGACGTTTCGGGTCGAGACCCTCCAGCATCTTGTGTTTATCTTCAACACCTGAAGGACAAGTTGCTCAGCCCGTTTCTCCATTTTGTCATCAGAGAGGCTGCACAGTGGCACAGCTGATAGAGCCGTTTCCTCACCACACCGCAGACCCGGGTTTGATCCTGACCTCGGGCGCTGTCCGCACAGATGTTTGCCCGTTCTCCCTGAGACTGCGTGGGTTTCCTCCCACATCCCAAGGACATGTGGGTTTGCAGGTTAATTGGCCCTCTGTAAATTGCCCCAATTGTGTGGTAAGTGGATGCGAAAGCGGGATAACTGGGAACTAGTGTGAATGGACTTGGTGGACAGAATACAGTTCACAGTATTTCAGTCCAAAGTCCTCAATAGGGTAGAGGTGGATCGGACAGCACGCTAGCTTGTGGAAGGACTACTGAGAAGCTTGATAATGGAGGGGAAGAAGCTGCTGCTGAGTCTGGTGGCGTGCACTGTACCTTTTGCCTAACAGCAGCAGCGACAGGAAAGAATGACCGGAGTAAGAAGAGTTTTGAAGGGCCCCGTACCATGCTGTATCTCCAAACTAAACATTTCTTCAGGCTTCTCTGGAATGAACTGTACTGGCTCCACACATTTTGGTACCATCCTCGAGTTTCCATGTTGCTCGATCTCTGTCTCCATCCAAATCCTTGATATATGAAGTGAACATGAACTTGTCCCAGAACTGACCCTGTGTGAAATCTATTCCAACTGTCACCCTGAAAAATTGTACTCTGTTCCTGCTCTTTTTCTTTGCATAAACTTTTAATCAAATTTGATATCCTCCCTTGAATTCAACATCATTTAACATGCTTCAGTAATCTGCCTTATGGCACCTTGTCAATAATTTCTGAAAGTAAAATAAAAGTCAGTCTTGGTTAATGTAGCCATTATAAGATCATTTATTCCCTCCATCATGTATCTGTGCACTGTGGATGGCTCGAATGAAATCATGTATAGTCTTTCTGCTGACTGGTTAGCACGCAACAACAGCTTTTCACTGTACCTCGGTGCACGAGACAATAAACAAAACTAAACTAAATTATTCTGACTTAAAACCCCACCAGAGAAAGACATTTGCCCTATTTACCCAGTCAGTTCATATGTGGCCTCAGATCCACTAATGTGGTTGACTCTTAAACAAAAACTAAACTGCTGGAGGAACTCAGCAGATGAGGTAGCATCTGTGGACGGAACTGGAACCCTTTAGTTTAGTTTAGACATACAAGTTTTGTTGCGTGCTAACCAGTCAGCAGAAAGACTGTACATGATTACCATCGAGCCACAGTGCACAGATACACGATAAACTGAATAAATGGTCTTATAATGCCTACATTAACCAAGACTGACTTTTATTTTACATTCAGAAATTATTTACAGCATGAAAATAGGCCCTATGGGCACTAGTTCTGTCCTGCACACTAGCGACAATTTAGTTTTACAGAAGCCAATTAACCTACAAACCTGCACGTCTTTGGAACGTGGGAGGAACTGGAGCATCTGCAGAAAACCCACGTGATAACGGGGAGAACATGCAAGCTCCCTTACAGTCAGCATCCTTCGTCAGGATCGAACCCAGGTCTCTTGAGGCTGTGAGGGAGCAGCTCTACTGCTGCGCCACTGTGCCACCCCATTCCTCAGTTCATAACTGTAGGAACAGAATTCGGCCATTTGGCCCATCAAGTCCACTCCACCATTCATCTATTTTTCCCTCTCAACCCCATAGTCCTGCCTTCTCCCTGAAACCCCTGGCATCCATACTAATCAAGAATCTGACAATCTCCACCTTAAAAATATCAGTTGACGGCCTCCCCAGCCTTCTGTGAAGGGACAATAAGGGCTGGACAATAAACAGCGACAATAACAACATTCCAAGAATGATAAAAATCCATGTTTAATGCTTCCACTTCTCCACTGTCGTTCAACGATTAACTCAATTCTAGGCATTTTTTTCCTTATCTGGTAAGACAGCTATTCACCGTGACTGAAAATTATTCAGCCATGGTATCTTAAGTTAGCTCTTACTTCTCTTGAGACAATACGCTGGTCATTTTCAAGTGTCCAAGTATTAGAAGCAGTGTGCATTGCACAATAGATGGCAAAACTATGGCAAATGGACAAATGCTAGGTTATCACTTTTAAACCTTTAAAAAGTGTTTAAAAATAGTGAAGCAGTGGCTATCTAAAGAGGCATAGAATTCCATGCAGATCAACTATTAAAGTGTCATGGACAGGAAGTAATCAAAAAGTATAATGGCTAACAGATCTTACCATGTATACTGGAGTTTAAGGGAATAGAAATAATGTTACAGCTGCACACAGTCCCTGTTTACAGCAGAGCCGTGAGCATTCATGAGTGATGCACCCTTGGACTTGGGGGAGAGTAGGATATCAAGAGTTACGTTATGAGGAGACATTATGCAAACTGGGATTGTATTTTTCTGTAATTTAATAGCAAGGGAGTGATTTGAGCAAGGTTTTGAAGATACTGAATGAAAATGAATTGAACTGTTTGCATTCGTTGGAAGAGTATTATATTTTTAAGAACCAGTTAGATTTAGCTCTTAAGGCTAAAGGAATCAAGGGATATGGGGAAAAAGCAGGAATGGGGTGCTGAATTTCAGCCACGATCTTATATTGAATGGCGGTGTTGGCTCGAGGAGCCGAATGGTCTACTCCTGCACCTATTTTTCTATACTAACATGAAACACAGCAGATTAGGCCATATTGCCCATCAAGTCTGCTCTGCCATTCAATCATGACTGATCTATTATTCCCACTCAACCCCATTCTTCTGCCTTTTCCCCATAATCTTTGACACCCTAATGGGCCTGGGGCCTGTCCCACTCAGACGATTTTTCAGCAGACTGCTGGCCACTGTCAAGTTGCCAGCACTCGCCTGAAAAACCGGGAACGGCGACTGTCAGGGTGGAACACACACACACACAAACACATCGCAAAGGCGGGGGCCAGGGCAGAGCTGTCTGAAATTCACACGGTTCAAAGCCAAGGTGATACAGACACACACCGCGAAGGTTGGCGCTGTAATTAAGACGGCTAGCACAGTATACGGCAAGTCCTTTAAAAGAATGGGGGAGAGGGGGAGAAGGAGTGGAGACAACTTTTAAGAAGCCAGACAACTTTTAATAAGATGGAGATACACAGCTGTGAAGTTTGGCAGACATTTAACATTAGCGGTCGTTTATCCTTGGTTCTGAAAACTCCTGCTTACGTTATTTTCCCCCAATGAGCCAATGCAAATGATTGGTCAGCAAAGGCGATTAAAGGGTCTGTCCCACTTTCACGACCTAACTCACGACCTTTTTTACTCGTGGACATTTTTCATCATGCTAGAAAAACGCCCCAACCTACTTGATGCCACGAGTGCCTACGACCTACACACGGCCTGCTACGACCATGCTGCGAGTACGAGTCAAGGGAAAACTAAGCAGAGGTCGTGAAAGTGGGACAGGCCCTTAACTAAAATTACCTACGATTACCTACAACTGCATGGCGATCCCACTACAACTGCACCTACGACTACAGGATTATCAATGATCTCCATGGCGAACATGTTGAAAAATATGCGGCAACCATACTAAGACCGTGACTAGTTCCCAGAATGCGGAAACTCCTAGCGACCGTGAAGGAGACTCACCAGAGACCACCAGCGAACATGTGGCGAGCGCAGAGTCTCCTGCACTTGCCTAAAAAGTCTTCTAAGTGGGACAGGCCCATTACTAATCAACCATTTTAAAAATACCCAATGATTTGAGCTCCACAACCGTCTGTGGCAATGAATTCCACGGAATATTTGGTTCTTGATGCGTGGCACAGTTGTGCAGCTGGTAGAGCTGCTGTCTTCCAGCACCAGTGACCCAAGATCGATCCTGACCTCAGGAACTGTCTGTGTGGTGTTTGCATGTTCTCCCTGTTGGTTTTCTCTGAGTGCTCCGGTTTTCTCCCACACGCCAAAGATGTGCGGATTTATTGTGGGTTTTGCAGATTTATTGGCCCTAGTAAATTGCCCTTAGAGTGTATATATAGAGTGATAACAAAGAACAAGTGTGAATGAGTCGGTGTGGTCTCGATGAGATAAAGGGCCTATATAGTGTGAGTGTGTGTGAGTGTGAGTGTGCGTGTGTGTACTTGACCAAGTGGGACCCGTTGGGTCCCGTCTCCTCAATGCGCTGTTGCAGGGGGGAGGGTCTGCGGCATCACACACACACTAACCATCAATTCCCTCAAGGTTGGCAGGAATTAGTCTTGTCTGACCCCCGTCTTGAAACCCCTGCACTCAGGTACCATCTGACTATCTCCATGTCCATATTGCCGGCAGTACAGGGAGCAAACCGCGAGTGGCTTGGCAGCAATACTACATTATGCTTTTGTTACTGCTTGTGTTTGTTCCTCAAGAATGAGAAACAGGCCAAATAATCTAGCGGGAATGGCAGGCATTTCCGGTTCACACAAACAATGACTGAATTCACTTAATTTTTCTGGGAAGGTTCTTAAGCTGCATCAGTTTCTGGAATAGACCCTTTAAATACAATTTCAAATTCCTCCAACTCAACTCTGAACTGCATCGTCTCGGAGGCCTTGTTTTTGTCTTTGCACTGTTACTGTTTGTTTAGTTTAGCGACCAGAACTGTACACAATTCTGCACATGTGGCCGAACCAAAGTCCCATAAAGCTGCAACAAGCCCTGACCAATAGTTTCTTAAGATTAATCGAAGCAGGGCTTGAAACTCAGACCTCTGCCTCCAGGGTAGGAGGTCCACCAATTGAAGCCAAGTTGAAAAGTAGAGAAAGGGCACGAAGCAGCAGATCGCCCAGTAACTGAACGGCAAAGGTTGCATTGCAGAGACCGAGCAGTCTCTGACAGTGGCTCACATTTATCCAAGGCTTCTCTTTCAAGTGAACCCTGAAAACTTTGCATTTTCAAATTTTCTATCTTTTCTTTCAATATGGGCGGAACAGTGGTAGAGTTACAGTGCCAGAGAGCCGGGTTAGATCCTGACCACGGGTGCTGCCTGTACGGAGTTTGTAACCGCGCGGGGTTACTCCAGGTGCTCCGGTTTCGTCCCACACTTCAAAGACGTGCAGGCTTGCAGGTTAATTGGCTCCTGTAAATTGTTCGTAGTATGTAGGGCTGAACTAGAGCACAGGTGGTCGCTGGTTAGCACAGACTTGGTTGGCCGAAGGGCCTGTTTCCACACTGTAACACAGGAAAAACGAAAACTACAAAAAAAATCTATCCAACTTGGCCAAAAGTATGTGATTCTGGTATTTCACCTTCTCTTCAACCAAGTTAAGAGGACCTCACTGGAATTTCAGTTCCCTGTTGATTCTCCTTAACCCCAGCTCCTCAGCAATACATTATGTTTTATTAAGTTTATAGATACAGGGTGGAAACAGGCATCTTTGGCCCACTGAGTCCCTGCCGACCAGCGATCCCCGTACACTAACACTACCCTACACACTAGGGTCAATTTACTATTTTACCGAAGCCAATTAACCTACAAATCTTTGAAGTGTGGGTGGAAACTGGAGCACCCGGAGAAAACCCACGCAGGTCACGGGGAGGATGTACAAACTCTGTACAGGCAGCACCTGTAGTCAGGATCGGAACCGGGTCTCTGGCGCTGTAAGGCAGCAACTCTACTGCTGTGCCACTGTGCCGCCCTTCCTCAAGTAGTGCCGCCTAGCCCCTTGTTCTTTCCTGTGTCCTCCCTCCCTCTGGCATGCTGCCATTTCTCACATCTCCCACCTGGAGAAAACCTAGGCAGCACATACTGTGCCGCCTTTATCGCCTGTGCAATAACCTGCATCTGCAGTTCCTTGTTCCTCCACCTATCACTTGCTAGGCTTTGTCCCATCCCTCACCTCTGTTTTTCAATCTTCTCCCACTTACTCCAAACAGACTGAAGGGTCCCGACCCAGAACGTCGTCTGTCATTCCCTCCACAGATGCTGCCTGATCCGCTGAGTTACTCAGCACTTTGAGCTTAGCTCATGATTCCAGCATTCTCAGTTTCTCATGCATTACACTGCTGGCTTTGGTGTGAACATCAGCTCCTATCCTCTTGCACTTCAAGGAATAGACGCCCAGCCTGCTCGACCTTTCCCTATAGCTCAGACTTTCAAGTCCTGGCAACATCCTCGTAAATCTTCTCTGTACCCTTTTTCCAACTTGACAACATCTTTCCTATAACACGGGGCCCAGAACTGAACACAATACTCTAACTGTGGCCTCACCAATGTCTTATACCAACTGCAACATGACCTTTCAGCTTCCATACTCATTATGGAAGGAAAAATGTGTTAAAACATCACGCCATGTTATTCATTCCAGGAACAGTTCGCCTTGCAAACCATTCTCGAGCGGCACATTCCACTACAATCTGCCGAGCCACACAGAGTGTAAGCGTCACAACTTCTAAAACAAATATCAGCTTTCACATGATCCTGAAACATCCACTGACCGGGGACTTGGAAAACACGATTGTTTTCTCAAATTGTAAAAAATGTGTTGCGGTCACCAAGGTCTGATATGAGATCTCGGAGGGGTGATATCTTCCCCCATCTCCCCTCCCCCTCCACCACAGTAGAGGCTATTCAGGCTGACTCACCGCAGACTGCAGTTCTACAGAGATTACACTCCTGTAGTTTAAGTGTCTGCATTGAGAGGTTGTGTGTGATTTTTGGTGCAGTGTTAACTCATTTATTCTAAACAAGCCGACCATCAATAATGCATGCACAAAAGGAATTTTTACCTGGACTTAAACACCCCAGTGCATCTGTGATTGATTAGGTACTTGTTCCTTTCTCTAGAGTTGATTAGCTCGATGGTTCGAACATTGAGGAAAAATAAAAGACACAAAGTGCTGGAGTAACTCAATGGGTCAGGCAGCATCTCTGGAGAACATGGATAGGTGATGTTTTGTGTCATGACCCTTCCTCAGACTGATTGTAGGAGGGAGGGTGGAAGAAAGCTGGGTGCGCTACACAAAAGGACACAAAGTGTTGGAGTAACTCAATGGGTCAGGCAGCATCTCTGGAGAACATGGATAGGCGACGTTTCAGGTCGGGAGCCTTCGTCATAAATTTCCCCATCAAATTTCTCCATACATGTTACTTGGGTCGGGGCATACTTTCAGACTGGAGAGGTGACGTTTCGGGTGGTGATCCTTCCTCAGATTGTGTGAACATTTGAGATCATCAATTTTGGGTTGAATAAATAGCCTGTTTTGATGCCGTCCCTCTCCATGACTTTAAACATAATATTAAGCATTATGTCACCACTGCGGGTGGCACAGTGGCTCAGCCGGTAGAGCTGCTGCCTCACAGCACCAGAGACCCAGCTTCAATTCTGCCATTGCGTGCTGTTTACATGGAGTTTGCACGTTCTCCCTGTGACCCCGTGGGATTCCTCGGAGTGCGCCGGTATCCTCCCACATCCCAAAGACATGCAGGTTTGTAGGTTAATTGGCCTCTGTAAAATTGTCCCTGGTGAGCAGGGAGTGGATGAGAAAGTTGGATAACATGGAACTAGTGTGAACGGGTGATCGATGGTCGCCGTTCAGTGGATGGGTTGACAGCACTGCGTCCTCGCTGTATCTCCAAACTAAATTAAACTAAACGTTGCACTCCAACTTGTTTACACATAGAAGGAAAAGTGTTCGCAAAAGACACTTTGTCTGTGTTATCTGATCCTTTAATGAGACAAATTTTGGAGAGACAGACATCAGTGAATGCCCCTTGAATGAAAACGCCTGTTTGGAAGTGAAGGCCCACTCGCCTCTAACTTCAGACAGCACTCTTGTGATTTGTATTTTCACTCTGGGTTTACCTTGGAGTCTGTCATTTTAAGGACTTCTTTGTCGAAGCTCGGAGACACCGGTGTGCTTCACCTAGAACTCAAGTGTTTCTGGGTCATTGATGGCATCGTGGCGACTGCAAGAGAGAGTGCTCCTTCACAACCGAGTCTCTTACACGCCACCATGGTTGGCCGCTCTCATAGACAAGTCATTCATTCTGTTTCTAACTCAGCCGCCCGAGTTTATTTATAGATGGCAATACTGTGGGGACAGATTGACAGAGTCTGGATCTTAAAGAGGGGAGGAAATGGCAGACAAGTAAAATGGAACATAGAAAAATAGGTGCAGGAGTAGGCCATTCGGCCCTTCGAGCCTGCACCACCATTCAATATGATCATGGCTGATCATCCAACTCAGTATCCCGTACCTGCTTTCTCTCCATACCCCCTGATCCCTTTAGCCACAAGTGCCACATCTAACGCCCTCTTAAATATAGCCAATGAACTGGCCTCAACTACCTTCTGTGGCAGAGAATTCCAGAGACTCACCACTCTCTGTGTAAAGAACGTTTTCCTCATCTCGGTCCTAAAGGAATTCCCCCTTATCCTTAGATTGTGACCCCTTGTTCCGGACTCCCCCAACATTGGGAACAATCTTCCAGCATCTAGCTTGTCCAACCACTTAGGAATTTTGTAAGTTTCTATGAGATCCCCCCTCAATCTTCTAAATTCCAGCGAGTACAAGCCGACAAAATGTATGGAGAAGTTTATGGAGAGTTCATGGGGAAGGGTCCCGATCTGAAATGTTGCCAATCCATGTTCACCAGAGATGCTGCCTGACCTGCTGAGTTATTCCAGCTCTTTGTGTCCTTTTGTGTAGCTCTCTCAGCTTTCTTTCACCCTCCTACAATCAGCCTGAAGAAGGGTCCTGAGATGAAACGTCACCTATCCATGTTCTCCAGAGATGCTGCCTGACCTGCTGAGTTACTCCAGCACTTTGTGTCCTTTTGTTCAAGATTTTAGCTGCTGCAGTTCCTTATGTCTAAAATGTATGGAGTATTTTAGACTACATGAGACACGCCTGAGAACAAAACCTTTTAGCCACGGTGAATCGGACTGTACTTAAAAATAGACCCAGAAAGGCTCAAGTGTGGAAAACAGCATCTCGAGAGATTCTGTTAGTTTCCCTCTCCCCTGACTCTCAGTCTGAAGAAGTGTCTCGACCTGAAACGTTACCTATTCCTTTTATCTAAGTGCTATGAAGGGAGGAACTGCAGATGCTGGTTTACACAAAATGATAGACACAAAATGCTGGAGTAACACAACGGGACAGGCATGCATCTCTGGAGGGAAGGAATGGGTGACATTTCGGGTCGAGACCCTTCTTCAAACTAGTCAGGGGAAAGGTAAATGAGAGATCTAGAAGAAACGAGAGAGAGAGAGAGAGAGAGATAGAAGAAATGAATGAAAGATATGCAAAAAAGTAACGATGATAAAGGAAACAGGCCATTGTTCGCCATTTGTTGGGTGAGAACAGAAACCTGGAATCTGGAAGGAAACTGGAGCACCTGGTGGAAACTAACACAGTGTGCAGATTCCAGACACAGCACTAGAATCATGAAGTCACACAGCACCAAGCTCAGGATTGAACCCGGATCTCTGGAGCCAAGGGCTAGCGGCGCTACCAGCTGTACCACTGTGCTGCCGAAAATTATAGTATTTGTAGTCGTATCTGCTGACGTTGATGACAGACCCACTCAAGGTTTAATAGCCGTGTCTCCCAGCACCATTTTACTTTTAGAGATACAGCATGGAATCAGGCCCTTTGGCCAAGCGAGTTCACAATGACCATTGGTCACCTGTTCATGCTAGTTCTATGTTATCCCATTGTCGTACATATTTCCTACACATTGGGGGCAACTTACGGAGGGCCAACCAACCAACAAATCTGCACGTCTTTGGGATGTAGGAGGAAACCGGAACACCTGGAGGAAACCCACGCAGTCCGCAGGGAGGTGGTGCAAACTCCACACAGACAGCATTGGAGGTTAGGATCAAACTGGGGTCTCTGGCGCTGTGAGGCAGTGGCTCTACCACTGTGTCGCCCTAATGATCAGTCAGCATATTAATAATGAACACCCCAAAATGTTATTCCCTCGCACCTCAGTACTCTTCAGACATCCTATTTACATTGCTTGTGTCTGCCTGGAAACTTACTACTTCACTTCAAATTCTCGGCCCCCTCATCAGCAGCCTCCTCCTTCCCACTGAATGCCGAACATTGATTACCCCTGTGAGACCCCCGGCCTTTCTCCCGAATGATCCCCTCTCCTGACCTGAACTTCCGATACTCCTTGCCCCTTTCTGCTTTCTTGACATTGACTCGCGGAACATTTACCCGATGATTAATCAACGTGATGTGCATTTACTGGATCCGACAGGACATGGGGTACGTGTAGGGAAACTAAACATATTCATTTTCAGCCGGTTCCTACTTTTAGTTCCGGGCATTCAGTTTTGAAATGTCTGCTAAGCACCCAAAGGAAAAACACAATGGATAAGAACATCTGTGATTCTAATTTGATCCCACATATCCCACCCTGTTTCTTTCATAACATTATAACCTGGCCCTCCTAGATCTAGATTCCCTGACGTGATCACAGGAGCACTTTGTACTTACAGGAACATAAGTAATGGAAGCTGTTTAGGGCATCCTCCCCATGTCCTCCCCACCCTGGGCCAAAAGGACTGGTTCCATGCAGTATCCTTCAATCAAAACACACATCTGTATTGCCTATTGAGTGTATTGAGGAGCCATCCTTCTTTCTCCAATTAACCACACACGAAGTTGAATTAAAACTATTTTCATAAGGAGATACATATAATTACTGTAAACAAAACCATGTAGCAATCAATTCAATACTCTCTTGAACTTCTGCAGGTGTACAGAAGAGAGCATAGTGACTGGTTGCATCACGGCCTGGTTCTGCATCTTGAACGCCCAGGAACGAAGAAGACTGCAAAAAGTGGTGAACACTGCCCAGTCCATCACGGGTACTGATCTCCCCACCATCGCTGGCATCCACAAGAGACGCTGCCTCAAAGGCAGCCAGCATCATCAGAGACCCACAAACACCCCGGCCACACTCTCATTTCACTCCTGCCACCGGGAAGAAGGTACAGGAGCCTGAAAACTGTAACATCCAGGTTCAGGAACAGCTTCTTCCCTACAACCATCAGGCTATTTTACTTCGGAGTCACGTGAGTGACTACGTGAAGACCCCGCCAGCACGCATGCGCGACATATCGTCGTTCGCATGCGGAAGCGACAGTCGGGAGGAGCGGGGATCCTCCAGCGATGGAACGGTAAGACTCACCGGAGTGGTGAGCGCGGCGAGAGTAGCGGCAAGAGCTGCTGCTATAGAGAGCAGCCAGCAGCGTGCCGTTTTTTCTCCGAGCTGCAGGTGCTACCTGCAGCTCCCGAATTCAGCCCGGGAGGACTGCTGGTTCGCCACGGACAGGCGGTAAAACCACCCGTTCGTTTCTCGAGCTGCAGGTGCTACCTGCAGCTCCCGAATTCAGCCCGGGAGGACTGCTGGTTCGCCACGGACAGGCGGTAAAACCACCCGTTCGTTTCTCGAGCTGCAGGTGCTACCTGCAGCTCCCGAATTCCGCCCGGGAGGGCTGCTGGTTTGCCATGGACAGGCGGTAAATCCACCCGAATTTTTCCCCGAGCTGCAGGTGCTACCTGCAGCTCCCGACTTCCGCCCGGGAGGGCGGTTGGTTCGCCACGGACAGGCGGTAAATCCACCGGGACTGGTTCGCCACGGAAGGCGGTAAATCCACCCGGAAGCCGATCGGGACTGTCGACTCAGCTGGGTCCAGTCCCGAGGACACCCCATTCGCTGCAGCAACGGAGGTCGTCTTACCCGCATGGAGCGGATGGTGGAGCAATTGCTCCAGCGTGACCTGCTTTAGCAGGGGCAGGGTCACAGTGGGCCTCTTCGCAGGCCCACGGCAGGATTCTATTATGGACTGCCTAAATGCCTCACCCTCTTCGGAGGGGAGCATTGGGGGTCAGAACTGGGCTGACCCGAAGAGGGGGAGTTGGCTGAACAAACCAACAGTGTCAGGGGTGCAGTGAAGAGTTCTGGATATGGTAAGTAACATGCAGTTCCTTCTAAAAAGGTTACCTATCCACCCTAAGCTGGCAGCTAGTTTAATTATATGACTACAAACCAGCTTCAGGAGCAGCCATCTATGCTATAGCTGATAAGTACTTTGCTCCTGATAATTGTACTCGCTATTGTTCCCGCGGTAAATACCCTATTTGGGGGATCATGAGCCCTACGATTAGAGGGCAAGGAGTCAAACTTCAGAGGATCCTGAAGCTTTTGACCGCCGGTATTTCGGCAGTGCCAGTACTGCGGTGGGTATAGAGCTACCGGTAGGGAAAGGATGCTCTGGCCTTACTGTGAACACAGTTTGAAAATAACTACAGGAAGAGCAATTCACCCCAAATTGCGGGGTTATGCAAACCAGGTACGCTCAACCACCATATCTGCTGTGCGGAGCTCCCCAAACAGGTGAAAGACCTGGACAAAGAGGCCATAGGGCTGATAAGGTACCCAGTACCTCCAAGCGCACTGCCAACAGCTACAGCACCCCTACACACCCAAAGCTCGAAGGCCGGCCCACCTGCACAACAGCCTTTTTAGGCCATGGCCCAGCCCGGCCTTCTTGGAAAATACGCCACCCCTACAACGCATCAACTCAAACAGAAGAAATAACGGTGGTATTGGACCACTACGCCGGCAATACCTTGGAGGTAGGTGGGTCTGCCTCCCCCAGGAACATCATATGTCTAAAATTCATCTTATGGGGGAGACCGGTTGCACTTTTACCTCTGATCCTTACATATTCGGAAGTATTCAGGGCTATAAAATTAATTCATTTACGAACTCCCTGCCCCGGTCCAGCATTCGCCTAGCCGAAAGTTATACTTTCACAAAGAAAGAACGGCGGGCCATGCTGAACTATTAAGAGGGGTTATTGAGAGAATCACAGGAGTTCGTATCTAATATATTTACCAAAAATAAAAGATGGCGGATGCCGCATAATCATAGACCTGACCGAACTGAATACTTCTGTTCAGTATGTTCATTTCAAAATGGACACAGTAGCCAGCTTATAGCTATGGGTACTACATGGCATGCATTAACCTCAAGATGCATACTATTCAGTACTAATACACAAGGATCATAGGGAATACCTTAAATTTATCTGGATGGGACAATTATGGCAATATATAGCCTTACCCAATGGGTTATCATCAGCACCCAGGCTGTTCAACAAATTATTGGAACCAGCTTTGGCCTATTTAAGGAAACAAAATCATACTGTTATGGCCTATCTAGATGATATCCTCATTGTCGGGGATAATTGGAAACGGCTACATTGGCAGTTTCTAGCCATAAAACATCTCTTTCAAAAGCTGGGGTTCATCATACATCCAGATAAATCAAAGTTGGAACCCTCTACTACCATGGATTACTTGGGGTTCACCATTGACTCGGTGCAAATGTCTACCACCTTACCACCGAACAAGGTGGTGGACTTGGTAGAAGCTTGCAGAAGCCTTACTGGCATCAGGGATCCATCCATACGGTAGGTGGCCATGGTATTGGGAAGATAGTGGCTGCTTTCCCGCAGTGCAATTCGGACCACTACATTATCAAAACCTACAAAGAGCTAGAATTATAGCTCTCAAAAGTCATACCATTTCAACAGGCCTATGAAGTTATTAGAAAAGGCAAGAGTTGAATTAAATTGGTGGATGGGAAATGCTCAATTCTGTTCCAAATCCATCACTATCATAAATCCCTCGGTTACATTACAGACTGATGCCAGTGTTCAAGGTGGGGAGCAGCTAATGCCACCACTGTTGTGGTGGCAGATGGAATGCACAAGATTTAACCCTGTTGGGAGCACTAGGGATTAATTATCTAGAAATACTGGAAGCATTCGTGGAACCCGGGGGCCTACTGCTTAGATATGCACCAGTTGCATGTATGGTTACAAATTATAATACCAGTGGTGGCCTATATTAATCTTTTGTGTGGAATAAAATCGATATCATGTGATGAATTGCCTTTTTTACAACTAGCACTGGTGTCTGGATAGAGAGATTTGGATCTCAGCCACTTACCTTTCAGGTAAACTAAATACGGTGGCGAACACCAGGTCACGCAATTCAACGACAACAATGAATGAATGTTGGATCGGGACCGGGGCCAGCAGCGATGGATGTTTCTCGCTGCATTGGGGGGATTGTTTGCTAAGCATTTCCCCCCTTCTGCCTCATCAGTCGGGTCTTACAAAAATTTAATAGACTCCGCAACTGGTATTTCGGGTTCCCGATTGGCCTACCCAACCATGGTCCCCAGCAGTACAAAGATGGCCGCAGAACACTGCTTTCGGATCCTCAAACGGCCGGGCCTGTTGGCACACCCTGTGACGGGTAAGTTATCCGTGCCATGATCGCATTAACCTATTGATGCTGTTTCTGAACAGGCCATTTCTGGACTTCGGATACTCCGACAGGACGATCAATGGGACAGCACTGACATATGTCAGCAGATGGGAGTGTTTCTTCTTCAGAACAAACACTTCATATGACTCGGCCACCATCACTGGATTGCAGGAGTTCTGGCCACCCTTCTTTCCATGAAGGTTTGAGCTATAGTGCCATTAAATTTGCAGGAGTGCCCTACCTACCAACCTGGACCGAGGGGGTGATCACCTGCATATAGGATCACACCCTCTGGTATCAATCTGATGAGGGGTGTTAATATTTCCCCCTAGACCAGATCCACTCATACATGGGACCTAGGCATAAAATTTACTATGCTTCGAGGATGGACACCAATTATGGGGCGCTCTCTGGATAACTACATATTATATGGTTATGTTTATGGCACTTGTAACAGCACAACGGGTCCAGTCTTATAGCTAAGGCTGCATCCACGTCAGCGGCTAGGATGATGGGAGTTCCTATGGACCACATCTTTTGCTACAGCGGGTTGGAGAGTGAACGGATTGTCAGCTCTTCTTTTATAACCCGTGGCCGCTCCTGAGACGTTGCAGGGGAATATGTTGGGTTTCTGTTACATGATTTACCCAATGTGGGGCATATCATTTTAGGTATGACTAAATACCTTCTTTGTTTTTCAGCCAGTGTCTTGTCTGAATTACGTTCATCCTCTTATCCCAACTTTAGCGGTGTGTGAGCATGGAGCTTCCAGGGCATGAAATCACAGAGCTTTGAAATCTTCACGTTGTAGCAGCACCATACGTGGCGAATAAAGAGGAGACATCAGGTTGGTGCAACTGGTTCTTTATTCTGTTGTCACACATATAGTGGGTGCGCTAACTATATGTAGAGTTGTTGTAGCTGAGCGAGGTTGTGCCCTCGGGCTCAGTTACCGGTAGAAACTCCTTGTGGATCTCGTGGTGAGAGAGCTTATGTACCAGGACACTCCCTCTGCCCATGACGTCGTGTGCCCGCCCTCTCCTGACGAGGGTTCGAGCTTAAGTGGCTGACGCCACAGGACCCCCCCCCAGAACAGGAGGAAGGAATAGCTTGGTCAAGGGAAGCTCCTGCATGTAGGTCTGGGACACCCCGGACGTGGGTCGGGACGGAGGGCTCCACGGGCGCAGTTGACGCTCTGCGTGGGCGATCCCGATGTACCGAGGGGTGCGAGGAGACCGATGCAGAAGCCGCCGGACAGAAGAGGTCTGGGACACCCCGGGCTTGGGTCGGGACGGTGCTCTACACGGGCGCAGTTGGCGCTCTGCGTGTGAGATCCAGATGTACCGAGGGGTGCGACGAGACTGAAGAAACACGGTTGCATCTCCTTGACCAGCTAAGGGAGAGTGTCCTGTGACACACGGCCCCCAAAAACGATGGGGGGTAAACCAAATACAATATACAAACCAATTGCAGTGCACACAAACATGAACAGTGAAAAAAAAACAATTAGTGTCCAGTGTCTAAATTTCAAATTGTCCATTGTTCATCGTGCAGCCACAACATCCAGCTGGAGGGTGGCGCTGTGGACAGTGGTGAGGCTGCAGTGACGGCATCCGGCCGGAAGGTGGCGCTGTGGATGACGATGAGGTTGCAGGGACAGCAGCCGAACTGACGGTGGCGCTGTTGCTGGCAGTGAAGCTGCAGGGACGGCATCCGGCCAGAAGGTGGCGCTGTAGACGGCGGCCAGGTAAGTTCGTAGTGCACTTCCGGCCGGCGGCGGCCATGTTTGTAGTCGGAAGCCGCCCGTTTCAAGATGGCGCGGCGGCCATTTTGCCGGCCGGGTGAAGAGGAATCACCTGGTGACTGGAGGACGGCGAGGAGCTGAAGGGCGGCTTCGGCGGCCGCCTCAGGTAAGCCCACTTTTACAGGTGCAGCGGTCGGCGGGGCCAGGCGTGGTGCAGGGCCTGGAGACATGGTGAGGCCTGGAGCCGGGTCCGGTGCTGGGCCTGGAGACACGGTGAGGCCGGGAGCCGGGTCCGGTGCAGGGGCTGGAGCCGCGGTGAGGCCTGGAGCGGTGCTGGGGCCTGTAGACGTGGGGAGGCCTGGCGCGGTGCTGGGCCTGGAGACCCAGTGAGGCCTGGAGCGGTGCTGGGGCCTGGAGACCCAGTGAGGCCTGGAGCAGTGTCCCCGGTCAGTTGCATTCCGGTGCAAGGCCCGGAGCCGGGGTCCGTTGTCGGGAGCGGGAGAGTGGCAGGTACTCACTCTGCTCCCAGGGCCGTCGGGCGTGTGTCGGGGCTGCCGTGGGCAGGAGGCTGCAATGCTCGCAGCTCCTGCAGCAGCTGGTGGGGCAGCGGCGACATACCTCACTGCAGGGCCTGGTTGGCGGCAGCGTAGTTCTGCAGGGCTGGGCAGCCGGCTGTAGACATCAGGTCTCCCGAGGCTGCGTCTTCAGGTGAGCCCAAATTTAAATTTGGACAGTCGGGGGTCACCAATGTAGCAGCACCATACGTGGCGAATAAAGAGGAGACATCAGGTTGGTGCAACTGGTTCTTTATTCTGTTGTCACACATATAGTGGGTGCGCTAACTACATGTAGAGTTGTTGTAGCTGAGCGAGGTTGTGCCCTCGGGCTCAGCTACCGGTAGAAACTCCTGGTGGATCTCGTGGTGAGAGAGCTTATGTACCAGGACACTCCCTCTGCCCATGACGTCGTGTGCCCGCCCTCTCCTGACGAGGGTTCGAGCTTAAGTGGCTGACGCCACAACGTAGTCACTCACGTGACTCCGAAGTAAAATAGTAAGATTAAACAAGTACTTACCAGTTTGAAGTTTGATCTTTATTTTATGAGGAGTTACGATGAGGGATTACGTGCCCTCCGCTCCCAACCCTCTATTATAAAGATCACCTGGTATGGAAGTTCTCTTGTTTATCTTACTATATTAGTCATTGTGACTGTATTTCTGTGATTTCACACCACTGCTTTGAAGAAATGTCGCGCATGCGTGCTGGCGGGGTCTTCACGTAATCCCTCATCGTAACTCCTCATAAAATAAAGATCAAACTTCAAACTGGTAAGTTCTTGTTTAATCTTACTATTAAACACTACAAATAGGTTCCAAACGATATAGACTTGGGGCATTGCTTTTGATTTTGTACTATTATTTGTTTATCGGTCTGCTTGTTTTTTATGAAAATATATTTCATATATTATACATATGTATGAAAAACAGATTACATATATATTTATACAATATGAAAAAATATATTTTCATATGGGAAATTAAAAAAATATTTATATGTATAGATACTGAACACTATTGTTTATCGTGGTGTTTTCAGACGTACATATACTGTTGTGTTGCTGCAAGTAAGAATTTAATTGTTCTGTTTTGGGACAGTATAACACTTGACTTCAATCTGGAGCAGTTTAGGTGCTGGATCCAGAATTCCCAATGAATAGAATGATAAATATTTGGTTTATAATCACCTGCAATGTGTGCTCAATAGCATTGGGGAAATTCTTCAAGGTGCAGAGGGGTATCAATTTCTTGTTTGGATCCTGAGCGGTTCCATAGGATTCGGTCATGTGAGGTATGATGACCTGGACATTTGCCTTTGTGCCCATAGTGCCCGATTCCAGCAGAGGTTTCTGATGCAGCACACACCGGCCATCCATGTATTGTCCTGCAAGCAAGACGCCATGGTTACACGCAATGTTCACTGGGCATGAGCATATGTTGATCCCAGCCTGTGCCTTGTGGTCACCGATACCGATCTCCCTCAGACTCATTACATAACTGCTTCAAGACAGTTCCCAATGCATAGCAATGTTACAAAATTAAAAAAAAACAAGTCTGCAATTTGTCCCATCAGATAAAGCATACAAAGAAGTTTAATTTGACACCTAATTCACTTTCATATCTTCAGTATTAATAAAGTTGTGGCCATTTTCATACTCGGAAATTAGCATCTTGTTCCCCATTGCCTTTCCAATGACTTAACTCAAAAGCTGTGATCAAGGACAGTCAAGAGCCCATAACTTTCTTAAAGATTAAGAGAACTCAATGAAATTTTCAGTTATTATAGATTGAAGCATTCTGAAACTAATATGAAACAATCTTACTTGGTTGACCTGAAATTAAAGCATATAATTAGTTAGTTACCTAATTGTAGCTAATTACAAAATTCAATTACTAGATCTAAACATCTATCCATTTCTTAAGAAAAGATAAACATTTTTAAATTGCATGAGTGTCCAAATAACACTCACAATAATTCACAATATAACATGATTTTTATATCTAAATTTCATGAATTTATAGGCCAAATGGAAGAAATTTAGTGTTTAATTCCCGTAAATTAATGGCCATTTAAATCAACTTGCGAGTGGGTTTTAGTGGAATGCGGTGGATTGGAACATTGCGGTTTGTGGTGAATTTAACTCCCATAACGGCAGGAAAAATAATGTTGGTTCATATATATTTTTTGTACCCTTTTCGCAACATGAAAATATGATTAAAGGCTTCTTAAGAAGCACGTTTTTATGTAAAAATAAACTATGTACCTTCTTTTATCCCCTACGTAAAATCCTTCCCGTTGTCGCCGTTCACGGCTTTAGAAGATGATTTTTAAATTACTCTAGCTAATAAATGATCTAGCGCAGCTTAAAAACACCTTCATAAAACAAATGTCAGAGCAATTTCTCTTTAGCAACGAAATCCCCCGACATGGATCGATTTGAACTGTGGAGAAAAACGGCATTTTAAACCCGCCCCCCTCTGAAAGGCGCCAAAGTCGCGCACACGGGGAGTGGCAGAACTGCAGCGCCGCTCAAGGTAAGTTTTGTAACATACCTATAATGCAGGAACAGTTTCTTCACAGCTGTTATCATGCAACTGAACAGTCCTCTCACCGGCTAGAGTGCTGCCCTCCCAGCTACCTCACTAGAGACCTGTGAACTATCTTTACTCAGACTTTATCTTGCACTACATGTTGTACCTTTTCTCCCTGATATGTACACTGTGGACGGCTTGATTGTAATCACGGAAAGTCTTGTCTTTGACTGGATAGCATGCAAGCACAAACTTTTCACTGTACCTCGGTACACATGACAATAATAAACCAAACTAAACCGAATTAAAACCAGGCCTGAGGAAGTTGGATCTGAGGCTTTGACTGTGGTTCCCTTGGTCTTTTCACTAGGAGTAGGCTAATAGATCCCCTCAGGTGAGATTAGTGCTGATCTTATTCTTGGCTCCATTCCAGGTCCTTACCTCGGTAACCGATCAACCCTTTCCTTATCAATAAGGTATAGATAGTCTTGCTTTAAAAATATTCAAAGACACAGCTTCCCAGCAAAAACAATCTACTGCACTAGGAGGCGCTGTTTACATAGACACAGAACAGCACTGCACAGGAAAAGGCCGTACAGCACATAACGTCTCTGTCACATGTGCTGCCAGGACAAGCCACTTATCTGCCTGCACATGATCCATATACTTCAATTTCCTGCATATCCATAGATTCACAACCATCCAAGAGAAGAAAAATACACCTCAACTCAGTCTGACTTGAATGACCCCTATTTTAGACCGGAGAGATTTAGCACGGAAACAGGCCCTTCGGCCCACTGAGTCCACGCCGACCAGCGATCACCCCGTACACTAGCACTATCCAACACACTAGGGACAATTTACAATTAACAGAAGCCATTTAACCTGTATGTCTTTGGAGTGTGGGAGGAAACTGGAGCACCCAGAGAAAGCCCACACGGTCACGGGGAGAACATACAAACTCCATACAAACAGCACCCATAGTCATGATCAAACGTGGGTCTCTAGCGCTGCAAGACAGCAACTCTACCACGACGCCACTGTGCCGTCCAATGAAGCAAAAGGAAATTGCGGGAGTTGGGATGATGTGTAATAAACTATCGTGAGTGAACTTGCAGAGTGCAGTTGGAAAGTTCATGACAACCCATGCCACAGTTCACCAATCCCACGCAAAGACCTCGTTGTGACCCTGCCCGGAAGCATAGCTCTCCCATTTACTCATGGTAATAAAGAGGATTATTATTCCTTAAATGCTTTAATTAATTGAGAGACAAGATTGCCATGAGGTTTAAACCAGTAAATAAGTCAAAAGGAAAAAAACAGTTTAAAAACCGACAGAATGCTTCTCTGATTCGGTCCCATGATCTGTACAGATTTACGGGGCAACGCACAGTCTCTTTTGCAATTGATCCCAGGCAAGGTTTTCTCCAGATGTATTCTGCAATCCAGCTAGCTGCATCACCTGACACCATCTGACTCCACTTCGACTTTGCTCTGTCCATTGAAGATCCCCATCTCTGGTCATTTACATTGGCCTCTTAAACCTCCAATTGGTTTCCATCAATCATCACCTCTCTGAGCTCTACCACCGATGTCCTTGCCTGGGAGAAGGCCTTCCTAATCCTCATCCTACAAACCTGTACGTCTTTGGAGTATGGGAGGAAACCGAAGAACTCGGACAAAATCCACGCAGGCTATGGGGAGAACGTACAAACTCCGTACAGGTAGCACTCGTAGTCAGAATCGAACTTGAGTCTCTGGTGCTGTAAGGTAATAGCTCTACTGCTACGCCACCATGCCGCCATAAACCTATCTTCTAAGGAAGACCAGTGCTAGAAGACTCGGGTATACACTCTGAATGGTGAGTATTGTAGAATAGAAGAACTGTGTGTACAAAGATCTCTGAACGTGGCAGCTTAGGGTGGTTCAGAAGTCATACAGGAGACTTGTCTTCATTAGCCAAGGCATTGAAGATAAAAACAAGACGGTATAATTAAATAGAACACAATTGAAGATCGTGCAACAGTTTAAGAATAAGGGGTGAGCCATTTGGAATGGAGATGAGGAAATACCTTTTCACCTTGAGAGATGTGAATCTGTGGAATTCTCTGCATCAGATCTCAATTTTTTGGATGCTTTCAAGAGAGAGTTAGAAAGAGCTCTTAAAGATAGCGGAGTCAGGGGATATGGTGAGAAGGCAGGAACGGACAACTGAGTGTGGATGATCAGACATGATCACATTGAATGGCGGTGCTGGCTCGAAGGGCCTACTCGTGCACCTATTGTCTATTGAAGAGTTGATGCCCGGTGTACACAATTTTGGTTGCTATACTAGAAAGAATGTGACAGCATTGGAGAAAGTGAGATTCGCCAGGACGTTGTCTGGGATGAAGTGCTTAAATTAAGAGAGACTAAAGGGGGTTTGCTTTGCTTGGAACAGAGGAAGCAGAGGTGGATATGATTGAGGTATTCAAAGTTATGAGGGGAATAAACAGGGTCGATAACCTGAAGCTTTTCTCGATGGCAGAGTTATCTAAGACCAAGGGCAGATGCTTTGGGAAAAGAGCAAGAAGTCTTTAGGGGATCGAGGATGAGATGTTCACCCAGAGGGTAGCTAGACTCTGGAGCGCATTGTCTGAAGAGATGGAGTCAGAGACTGGGGTGGAAGATTGCAACCTTCACATGGTCCGCCCTGTTTCGACTAATGCAATCAACTCGACGTGCACAAACAGAAGATCAAATAGAACATGTTGTCCTACAACTTTAGACTGTGCACGCCACACGAAAGAAGAAGAGGAGTCAGAGACTCATAGACGAACACGTGAATTAGTTTAGTTTAGCGATATGACACAAAACTAGGTCCTTTGGTTCATCGAGACCACGCCAACCAGCGATCACCCTGTACACTAGCACTATCCTGCACACTAGGAATAATTTACAATTTTTACCAAAGCCAATTAACCTACAAACTATACTTCTTTGGACTTTCGCAGGAATCCAGAGCACCCGGAGAAATCCCATGTAGTCACGGGGAGACCATGCTGTGTACAGACAGCACCCGTGGTCAGGATCGAACCCGGGTCTCTGACACTGCAAGGCAGCAACTCTACCGCTGCGCCACCGTGCTGTGCCCTTGCCGAATGCTGGGAAATGGGATTAGCATACATGGGTACTTGAAGGGTGCCATGGGCATGAATCATTTCCCATAGCACAGTGCCGCAGTGGTAGAGTTGCTGCCTTGCAACTTTGTGATAGTACCTGCCTCAACTACTTCCTTCAGCAGCTCATTACATGCACCAACTATCATTTGTGTAAAAAAAAGTTGCCCTCAGGTTCCTAGTAAATTTTATTCCCCTCACCTATAAACGTATGGCCTCTGGTTCTTGATTCCCCTGCTCTGGGTAAAATACTCTGTGCATCTGCCCTATCTATTCCACTCATGCCATTTGTAAAGTGAAACCAAGGCAGGACCTTCACAGTGAACCTAGGGGGTGTTGTAGTGTCGAGGGATCTTGGAGTACAGGCAGGTAGCTCCCTGAAAATACCATCATAGTTGAACGGGTGGCCAACGAAGGCTTTCGGTACACTTGCCATCATCAGTCAAGGTATTGCGTACAGAAGTTGGGACATCATGTTACACTTGTAAAAGATGTTGGTGAGGCCACATTTGGCGTACTGTGTTTAGTTTTAATCACCCTGCTACCGGGCGGATATCGTTAAGTTGCAAAGAGTGCAGTGACGATTTATGAGGATGTTGCCAGGATCTCAGGGACTGAGCTATAAGGAGAGGTTGGGCAGACTGGCACTTTATTCCTTGGAGCACAGGAGGATGTTGGGTGATCTTACAGAGGTGTATAAAATCATGAGGAAAAATAGATAGGGCGAATGCAATCTTTTACCCAGAATTGGGAAGCGAGAATTAAAGATAATTTGTTTAACGTGGGAGGGGTAAGATTTTAATAAATAGGATCTACAGATGCTCGATTATTCCAAAGATTGGCACAAAATGCTTGAATAACTTAGCGGGGGGCAGGCAGCATCTCTGGAGAAAATGGATAGGTGACGTTTCAGGTTCAGTCTGAAGAAGAGTCCCAACCCAAAATGCCACCTGTTCATTTTCTCCAGAGATGCCACCTGACCAGCTGGGTCCCTCCAGCATTTTGTGCCTATCTTTGGGGCTATCTTTTATTTCCGTAGAAAGCATTTTATCGGGATACATCCCAGCATGGTTTGGGAACAGCTCCATCCAAGACCGCTAGAAATTGCAGAGAATTGTGGACGCAGCCCAGACCATCACACAAGTCTCCCTTCCATGGCCTCCAACTACACTTCACACTGTCTCAGCAAGGCCACCAGCATAATCAAGAACCAGTCTCACCCGGTCACTCCCTCTTCCCCCCCTCTCCCATCAGGCAAGAGGCACAGAAGTATGAAACCGCACACTTCCAGATTCAGGGACAGTTTCTTCCCAGCTGTTATCAGGCAGCTGAACCATTCTACCAACAACTAGAGAGCAGTCCTGACCTACTATCTGCCTCATTGGAGTCCCTTGGACTACCCTTTATCCGATTTTACCAGACTTTATCTTACACTAAACGTTATTCACGTTATTCCCTTTGTCATTTATTTGTACACAGTGTGTGGCAGGATTGTAATCATGTATTGGCTTTCCACGGCCTGGTCAGCAAGCAACAAAAGCTTTTCACTGTACCTCGGTACACGTGACAACAAACTAAACTCAAACTCCCCGCAGCTCTCCGGCTTCACACCAATCTCAACACAAACATTCTCACATGGTCTCTTTCCTTCACTGCGATGTTACCCCAAAAGGACTCTGTCTTTAATGCTGGTTTATTTTTGCGCAGGAGTCTTTGCCTTCTTTGATACTTGCAGTCGGCCTGGGGGAGGAATTGGCTACATCCCAATGTCTGCACAGCAGTGGAAGTCCAGCTGTATTGTAAACAACTTATGAAGTGCCAACTGGTGCCAAGTACGAGAAGCTGCCTCTTTTGCTGTTGGGAACAAGGTTGGGATTATCAACCCAATTTAGGACTTTACACAGAAGACTCATTTAACTTGTGAGGTGACGACACACAATGTCAAAACTGGGCATAACTCCAAATGTATGTGGATCTTAAGTAATCTTCCATTTACTGAGAGGAGACTTACACATCAGATACGAGCTCAGATTGGGAACAATTTCAGCACCCACTGGGAGTGAGAAAATACTTTTTAAAGGACTGTTTGCTGCCTCCAACTCTTCCAGCTTCCCCCCCCCCCCTCCCTCCACCTTCCGCTTGCCACAATCAGTCTCAAGAAGAAAACGTCGCCTGTCCATGTTCTCCAGAGACGGATACAAAGTGTTGGAGTCATGCAGCGGGTCAGGCAGCATCTGTGGAGAAAACGGATAGGTGACCTTTCGGGTCAGGACTCCTCCTCAGACTGAAGGGTCCCGACCTGAAACATCACCTATCCATTATCTCCAGAGATGCTGCCTGACCGTTGAGTTACACCAGCACTTTGTCATGTTATAAGTTATAGGAGTAGAATTAGGACATTCGGCCCATCAAGTTTACTCTGTCATTCAATCATGGCTGATCTATCTCTCCCTCCTAACCCCATACTCCTGCCGTCTCCCCATAACCTCTGTCACATGTACTAATCAAAAATCTATCTATCTCAGCCTTAAAAATATCCACTGACGGCCTCCACAGTCTTGTGGCAAAGAATTCCACAAATTCACCACCCTCTATCTACAGACATTTCACCTCATCTCCTTCCTAAAATAACGTCCTCTAATTCTAAGGCTATGGCCTCTAGCTCTAGACTCTCCCTCTAGTGGAAACATCCTCCCCACATCCAATCTATCCAAGCCTTTCACTATTCTGTATGTTTCAATGAGGTCCCCCCTCATTCTTCTAAACACTAGCCTAGTGCCGACAAACGCTCATCCCAAGTTAACCCACTAATTCCTGGGATCATTCTTGTAAACCTCCACTGGACCCTCTGCAGAGCCAGCGCATCCTTCCTCAGATTTGCTGCCCAAAATTGCTCACGATATTCCAAATGCGGCCTTACCAGCGCCTTATAGAGCCTCAACGTTACAGGCTTTTTTTTTCTTTACAAGCCCTCTTGAAATAAATATTAGCATTGAGTTTGCTTTCTTTACTACCGATTCGACTTGCAGATTAACCTTTTGGGAATCCTGCACCAGGTCCCGTTGTACCTCTGATGTCTGGATTCTCTCCCCATTTAGAAAATAGCCTATGCCTTTATTCCTACGACCAAATTGCATGACTCCACACTTTGTTACACTATATTCCATGTGCCACTGCTCTGCCCACTCTCCCAACCTGTCCCTCCTGCAGAGTCCCTGCTTTCTCTTCACTACTTGCCATTCCAACTATTTTCGTATCATCCACAACTTTCACCACAAAGCCTTCAATCCCCTCATCCAAATCATTAATACACAACGTGAAGAGTTTGTGTCTTTGCTTGTGAGAGTTTGCTGACTCATGCGTTCCCTACAATAGTGACCACACCACAGACAGGGGAATTCTTTGAGGAGACACAAATTGCTGGATGAAAGGCAGTCATAGAGTCATACAGCATGGAAACAGGCCCTTCAGCACAACATGACCATGCTGACCAAGTTACCCCCACCTACACTAGTCCCACTCACCTGCTTTGGCCCATATCCCTCAAAACCTTTCCTATCTGTGTACCTGTCCAAACATATTTTAATTGCTGGGTTACACAAAAAGCTGGAGAAACTCAGCGGGTGCAGCAGCATCTAAGGAGCGAAGGGGATAGGCGAGTTTCGGGTCGAGACCCTTCTTCAGTCTGAAATGGCAACTCGTTTTACATGTTAGTTTAGTTTATTGTCACGTGTACCGATGTAGAGCGGCTCAGCGGCTACTCAGCGGATGTGGAAAGCATCTTGTCCGGAAACATCACGGATGGTTTGGTTTGGGAATTGCTCTGCCCAGGACAAGAAGACTCTGCAGAGAGTAGTGCGTTTGGCCGAACGCACTATGGGAACTACACTTGCCCCCCTGCAGGAACTATACATCAGAAGGTGCAACTCCAGAGCCAACAAGATCATGGGAGACCCCTTCCACCACAGCAACGGGCTGTTCCAGCTGCTACGGTCAGGCAAACGCCTCCGTTGCCGTGCTGTGAAAACGGAGAGGATGAGAATGAGTTTCCTCCTTCCATTCGGACTGTAAACTCCCATCTCACCAGCGACTAACTCTACTGGACCAAGTTACTGTTGTGTGGTGTATTTTTAAATTGCTGTTTTTCCGCCCACAAATATGTAATATGTGAATATGTGATTCTGTTCCATTCTGTTTTGTAGTTTTTTTGCACAATCTGCAAGCATTGCCACTTTTCATTTCACTGCACATCTCATATGTGTATGTGATAAATAAACTAGACTTGACTGGAGAATGAAAAACTATTGTTGTGTGCTAATTAGTCAGTAGAAAGACAATACATGATTACAACTGAGCCTTCCGCAGTGTACAGATACATGATAAAGGGAATAACGTTAAGTGCAAGATAAGTAAAAGCCGATTAAAGATAGTCCGCGGTTCTCCAATGAGGTAGATAGTAGCTCAGGACCACTGTCTAGCTGTTGACAGAATGGTTGAATTGCCTGATAACAGCCGACAAGAAACTGTCCATGAATCTGTGTGTGCAATTTCACACTTCTGTACCTCTTGCCCAATGGGAGAGGGGAACCTCTCATACCCACCTTCCTTTGTGTAAAAAAAAAGTTGCCCCTCAGGTTCCTATTAAAGCTTTCCCCTTTCACCTTAAACCTGTGACTTGTGGTTCTTGATTGTTTGTCAGTCAGAGATTAGTCTATTGGTGGACATTGCTGCTCCAACAGCAGGTGGGTGGGTTTGAACTGAAGGAGCAATTCAGCCTGAAACACTCACGTGCGGGTACATTGTCCAAAGCGTTTGCCACCCCCGTCAGCTCCTCGTAGAAATCATGGTTATAGATGTTCTCCATTTCTTCTCCCACCTGGTTCTGGTGAGCAATGACATTCATGAAGGGATTCATCTTCCTCACTGCTGCTGCTGCCGTCTCCGACTTCATTTTCTGTCCAGGTTTAAGACAAAATGGGGATTATCCTGGTGGTCTTCTATAGTGGGACCAACTGAATGACGTGCGTTGGAAGCCATGCTAACTAACACACCATCAGATACACGTAGAACAGTGCAGTGCAGTTCCGCCCACAATGTCCGTGCCAAACATGATGCCAAGTTAAACTGATCTCTTCTGCTTGCACATGATCCATATCCCTCTATTACATTCACTTCCATTTGCCTATCCAAAAGCCTCTTAAATGCCTCTATCGTAACTGCCTCCACCACCACTACTGGCAGCACATTCCAGGTCCCCACCATCCTCTGTGTAAAAAAATTGCCCTGGCACAGTAGTAGAGTTTTTTGCCTCACAATGCCAGGGACCCGGGTTCGATCCTGACTACGTTTGCTGTCTATACAGGGTTTGTACGTTCTCCCTGAGACCGTGTGGGATTTCTCCGGGTGCCCCGGTTTCCTCCCACAATCCTAAGAAACGCAGGTTTGTAGGTTAATTGGCTTTGTAAATTGCACCTCGTGTGTAGGATAGAACTAGAATACGGGGGTGATCGCCAGTCGGCCCATTTCCACACTTTATTTCTAAAACAAAAACATTTCCATTAAACTTTCTCCATCTTACCTTATACCTATGCCTTCTAACATTGGACATGTTCACCCTAGGAAAAAGGTTCTGACTATCTGCCCTATCTATGCCACTCACAATTTGATATGCTTCTATCAGGTTCTACCATAAACCTCTGGAGAAAACAATCCAAGTTTGTCCAAACTCTCCTTATAGTTAATACCGCCTGATCTAGGCAGCATCGTGGTAAATCTCTGCTACACTTTCTCCACATCCTTCCTGTAAAGGGGTGAACTGAATTGCATGCAATACGGCAAAATGCGGCCAAACCAAAGTACTATAAACCTTAATAGGTGCAGCTTTTGTGCTATATCTCTTAGTTCAGTTTATTATCATGTGTACCGAGGTACATTGAAAATCTATTTTGTTGCGTGCTATCCAGTCAGCAGAAAGACTATACATGATTACAAAATGCTGGAGTAACTCAGCGGGTGAGGCAGCATCTCTGGAGAGGAATGGGCGACGTTTCGGGTCGAGACCCTTCTTCAGTCTGAAGAAGAGTCTCGATGTGAAACGTTGCCCATTCCTTCTCTCCAGAGATGCTGCCTCACCCGCTGAGTTACTCTGGCATTTTGTGTCTACCTTCGATTTAAACCAGCATCTGCAGTTCTTTCTTACACGTACATGATTGCAATCTATACCGTCCACAGTGCACAGATACAGGAGAAGCTGATTTATTTGCAAGATAAAGCCCAGTAAGGTCTGATTAAAGATAGTCTGAGGGTCTCCAAGGAAGTAGATGGTAGCTCAGAACTGCTCTCTAGTTGATGACAGGATGGTTCAGTTGCTTGATAACAGCTGGGAAGAAACTGTCTCTGAATCTGGAGCTGTGCGTTTACACACTTCTGCACCTCTTCCCTGATGGGAGAGGGGAGAAGAGGCAGTGTCCGGGGAGAGACTGGTCCTTGATTATGCTGGTGCCCTTGCCTAGGCAGCGCGAGGTGTAGGTGGAGTCGACGGGAGGGAGGCTGGTTTGTGTGATGGCCTTTTTTGATGAAGGAAGTTGCATTTTAAAGCAGGTCCCTGCAAGTCCACCCTCTGGTGCGGAGGGTGGAACAAATTCCTCATGGCCGCAGTGCAAGGGTCCATTGTTGACAAAGAGCTCGAGGCAATTTCACAACGTAGGGTTAAAGCAGAGCAAGACACAGACCCGACAAGCTGGGGAGGGGAGGGGAACAATCGTCAGCAGAATGTCTGCGCAACATGTGCCTTCAATCAACTTTCAATTAGATTTGGAGTTTCAGTGAACAAAGCGGGAGAAAGAAAGAATTGGCAGCGACCAGGCCTGGCGAAGATACAGAGCTGGCTGGATCAGCGGCGAGGGAGCAGTCCAACCCGGTCGGTGCCTGCTCGAGTCCTCCTCTGAGAGAGACGTGGAGCCTGATCTCCACAGGGTCACAGATGGTGCAGGGTACACGGCAGACAGAGTGAAGGAACATTCAACATAGAACAGTAGAGCACAGGAACAGGCCCTTCTGCCCATCTTTAGCTTCCTTTATTATTGTCACGTGTATCTTGCATATTTATGGGTGCTATCCAGTCAGCGAAAAGGGCATACGTTAATTACAGTCAAACCGTCCAGTGTACAGATGCAGGATAAAGGGTTTAACGTTTAGTGCAAGATAAAGTCCAGTAAAGTCCGATTAAAGATAGTTCGAGGGTCTCCAATGAGGTGGATGGTAGGTCAGGACCGCTCTCTAGTTGGTGACAGGATGGTTCAGTGGCTGGGAGGAAGTTGCCCCTGAATCTGGAGGTGTGCATTTTCACAGTTCTGTAACTCTTGCCTCATTGAGAGGGGAGAAGAGGGAGTGACCGGGGTGAGACTGATCCTTGATTTTGCTGTTGGCCTTGCCAAGGCAGCGTGAAGCATAGACGGAGTCATTGGAAGGGAGGTTGGTAGTGTGGTGGTCTGGGTCAAGGGGCCTAATTCTGCTCCTATGACCTATGGTCCCTCAATGCCCCTAAGGGCATTTCCAATGACTGCATTCTTTCCTCGTGCATTTAACCTTCCAAAGTGCAACATCTCATACTTGTCAACATTAAATTCCAATAGCCAATTTTCCACCCATATTTCCATCTTATTATTTCTATATCTTCCTGCATCCTTTGACAACCTTCCTTGCCAGCTGCGATTCCACAAATCTCTGTGTTGAATGCCAACCTACTATTCAGACCACCAAGTGGGAGGTGTTCAATCCTGGCATTGTCCCATCCTGGGGTTTCTCTGTTCACCCCCCAACATTGACGATTATCGCTGGGGGGGGGGTGTCATCCCACTGGTACCCGAGTACAGAGGCCATTCGCAACGAGAACGGAGCACTAGTAGACTATCTTCCTCTGCTTCGCAAGGGTATCAGGGGTTATGGGGAGAAGGCAGGAGAATGGGGTGGAGAGGGAAAGACAGCTCAGCCATGATTGAATGGAAGAGCAGGCTTGATGGGCCGAATGGCCTGATTCTGCTCAGAGAGCTTATGAACTTCCCACAGAGAGCACAGCAACACCCAGGCACAAGCTCGCCAGTTTCCAAAGGGATGGCTGGATGGTGCCCAGGGCGGGTTCTTCTGCTTGGCCACAGCCCCTCTGCTGCTCCTTCTCACTTTCATCAGCTCTCCAAGGTTTGAAATGTGGGATGATGCTGCCACCTTGTGGATGTTTTACAAGGCAGAATGACACGGGTTTAACACCGGCCCAACATATAGGCTGAGAGGCACCGTGTTAATGGGGCCACATGTAGGCTGGCAACAGGATCGCCAAGCAATGTGGCTATTGCTTGATCAAAATTTTTTTTTAACTGCTTTATTCATTTCCTTCATTAAAAGATGGTCTGCTGTGCCCATGTTATTCACTCTCAACTCAGGACAAAAAAGCTTGTTTCACTTAAGACTATAGACAACACAGAAACAAGCTCTTCGACCCACCGAGTCCGCACTGACCAGCATTCACCCCATACACTAGCACTGTCTACACTCTAGGGGCAATTTACAATTCACTGAATTTTTCCGAAGCCAATTAACCAACAAACCTGTACTTATTTGGAGTGTGGGAGGAAACTAGAGCATCTGGAGAAAACTCATGTGGTCACTGGGAGAACATACAAATACCGAGCAGACAGCACCCGTAGTCAGGATCGAACCCAGGTCTCTGGCGCTGAGAGGCAGCAGTTCTCCGTCCTGTCTACAGGGCCTGAGACCCGGGTTCGATCCTGACCTTGGGTGCTGTCGGTTGTGAGTTTGTACGTTCTCCCTGTGACTGCGTGGGTTTTCTCCCGGCCCTCCCACACTCCAAAGACGTACAGGGTTACAATTAGCTTCTGTAAATTGTCCCTAGTGTGTAGGATGGAACCAGTGTCAATGGGTGATCGCTGGTCGGCGCGGACTCGGTGGGCTGTATCTCTATTTTATAGGCTGCATTTCCACGCTGCATCTCTAAACTAAACTGTCCTGGGCCTCCTCCATCTCCAGTGATGCCACACGCAGATTGGAGGAACAGCACCTCATATTCCACTAGGGTAGCTTGCGTTTAAGAGGCATTTAGACAGGCACTTAAATAGATGAAGCAAGAGAGATACCGTTGTAGTGCGGGAAAGCGGGATTAGCGTCGATGAACAAGAAAGATCAGCATGTACATGGTGGCACAATGGTATGAATACTGAATTCTCCAATTTTAAGTAACACCACCACCCCAGCCCCCCCCCCACCCATTTCCTGTACCCTCCACCCCACCCCAATACACACCCATTTCTCTCCCTACCCTGCCCCTCTTTTGCCCTACCTCCGTCCTCTCCCACCTATCTCCCTACCTCTGGGCCTTGCGTTTCCCTCCTCGTATCTCATTATTTGAGACAGGACTAGAATTATAAAGGCAAGGATGTAATGCTAAGGCTTTATCAGGCACTGGTCCGGCCACATTTGGAATATTGTGAGCATTTCTGGGCTCCATATCTGAGGAAGAAGGGTTCCGACCCAAAATGTCACCTATTCCTTTTTTCTCAGAGATGCTGCCTGACCCACTGAGTTACTTCAGCATTTTGTATCTATCTGAGGAGGGATACCATGGTTTCGAAGAGGGTTCAGAAGAGGCTACCAAGAATTATCCCAGGGATGACTGGGTTAACCTATGAGGAGCGTTTGAAGCCTGTACTCACTTGAGTTTATAAGGCTGTGGAGGGGGGGGGGGGGGTGGAGAAATCTCATTAAAACTTACCGACTAAAGAAAGAAGTGGAGAGAATGTTTCCAGTAGTGTGAGAGTAGGACCAGAGGGCGCAGCTTCAGAATAAAAGGACGTACCTTTAGAACGGAGGCGAGGAGGAATTTCTTTAGGCAGAGGGTGTCGAATCTGTAGAATTCATTGCCACAGATGGCGGTGGAGGTCAAGTCATTGAGTATTTTTTAAACGGGGATTGATAGCTTTTTGATTAGTAAGGGCGTCAAAGGTTACAGGGAGAAGGCAGGAAAATTAGGTTGAGTGGGAAAAATAGATCAGCCATGATTGACTGGCGGAGCAGACAGTCAGAGACTCGATGGATTACATGGTCTAACTAGGCTCCTATGTCTTATGGATTTTTGTCTCCTTCTTATCTCTGGCCTTTGTCCACCCATATGCCAATCAAAACCCCCTCACCTGTATCCACCTTTCACTTACGATAGACACAAAATGCTGGAGTGACACAACGGGACGGGCAGCTTCTCTGGAGAGAAGGAATTGGCGACGCTACGGGTCTCCACCTATCACTTTCCCGGCTTTGCCCCGGCCACACCTCTCATCCAGCTTTCTCCCCTCAACAGCAATCAGTTTGGAGAAGGGTCCTGACCAGAAACGTCGCCTGTCTATTCCCTCCGCAGATGCTGCCCGACCCTCTGAGTTCCTTCAGCGCTTTGCCTTTAAGGCGTTTGTTTGGACTCACCCCGATGTCGTTGTTTCTGAAGAGGAACTGCCGGTTGAGATTGGACAGCGAGATGGTGTCCATGTCTGTAATGGTGATGCTCCCCCCTGGTCCCGCTCCCAGGCCAATCATGGCGAAATTCCTCAGCAGCTCGCAGCCGATGGCCCCGACACCCACCTGCAAGGGTTCAGTGAGACTTTACTTTAGACTTTACAGATAGCGCGCAAACAGGCCCTTTGGCCCATCAAGTCCCTGCTGACCAGCGATCACCCCGTACACTAGCGCCATCCTACACACTAGGGACAATTTAGAATTTGACCAAAGCCAATTAACCTACAGACCTGTACGTCTTTGGAATGTGGGAAGAAACCGGAGCAGCCGGAGAAAACCCACGCAGTCACACGGAGAACGTACAAGCTCCACGCAGCAGCATCCGAAGGCAGGATGGATCCCGGGTCCATGGCGCTGTGAGGCAGCAACTCTACTGCTGCGCCACCGCGCCACTCCTCCCGCCTATCACATGTCAAATGCATGCTACTGAAATATTTTTTGCTGGATGTCAAAGAATAATATTGCAATTGTTCACTGGTTCTTCATAAGCGAGTCCAGTATTTCTACTGCGCATGCGCAGGTCATAGGTCACAGGAGATAAACTTTCTTGGCAGCTGTGCTGCTGCATGTATACAGACCTGCGTTTCATCCGTAGGCAGGATTGAACCCGGGTCCGGCGCTGCAAGAGCTGTTGAATTGCTACTGGACCTTCCCCGTCCTCTCCCGAGTGTCCCATCGCTGTCCAGGGGCGGCCGAAGATGTTCGGACTGACGGAACACCGGCCCCGAGCAGTGGCGGCCCCAGGCTTACAGCTAGCGCGGAACATAAGCGCTAACTCCAGCTCAACTCTGCTCCAACTCCCGAGGAACCCGTCCCCCGACGGGCCGGGGACCGTCAGCTGCACCTCTCGTCTTATCCAGTGGCTGTCGGGTAACCCCTTCGGTGTTGGGGTTAGCCGAGCACCAGTCATCAGCTGGAATACACACTAAATGCTGCAGTCACTCAGCGGGTCAGGCAACATTTCCGGAGAAGGGTCTCAACCCAAAACATCACCTATTCCTTTTCTCCAGAGGTGTTGCCTGACCCGCTGAGTTACTGGACATCTCTGGTCTCCCCCGGACAGGGATGGGACACTCGGGAGGGGACGGGAACGGTCCAGTAGCAATTCAACAGAGCTTGCAGCGCTGGAGACCCAGGTTCGATCCTGACTACGGATGAAACGCAGGTGTGTGCACATGCAGCAGCTCAGCTGCTGAGAATGTCTCTCTGCCGGTCCAGTCTCTCTCCCCGTCTCCCACACGCATCTGCCCCCTGTCTCTCGCTGTTACACCCCGCTCTCACCGCTACCTGGCACCCTCGTTCGTCAGTTTAAATATATTTTTACACATAAATTATGAATAAAGATAAGAAAACATTTCAAACACAAGTAATGTTTTCTTATTCCAGTAGCAAACACATT
This sequence comes from Raja brachyura, assembly GCA_963514005.1. Next base: position 18,239,677 of record OY740796.1, on the reverse strand, counting down.
AAGGATTAAACAAAAATAATAAATTATTTAACTAATTGCAGATGAATGAACTGATCTAGAATTGGTACAGCGTAAAGGGCCTGTCACACTAGCGCGCGATTAGACGCGACAAGCGCGACAAATTCGGACGCGGGGGTCGCGTGGGGGTCAGGCGATCCCGGTGCGAGTGAAGGGCCTGTCCCACTAGCGCGCGATTACACGCGCGACATCCGAAGGAAGGACGTTATTTTTCATCACGTGACGATGCGCATGAGCATGCGCGTTGCACGACGTCGGGCAGTGACGTCATCACGCAACGCCACGCTGAAGACGCACAACGTCAAAACGTCATCACGTTAATCACGTTCTGCGCGACAGGATTTTGCCGCGCGTAATTTTTAAGCAGTGTCGGTTTTTGGACACTACGCGCGATGTCGACACCAGCTACACACGAGTCCGCGCAACTCCACGAGACTCCGGCGATCGCAGTGGGACAGGGTCACGCGAGGCCGGACGACTAAAGCGACCACGGTAGGTCGCGCTTGTCGCGTCTAATCGCGCGCTAGTGTGACAGGCCCTTAAGTAGTGTGTGAACAGCAGAACAAGAAAGGAAGCTATTGAGTTGACAGAATTGTAGATTAATTAATTGGTAAAATAGTTAACGAATTATACACAGTTTATACAGCGCTGCGTTCACTTTTTTAAAAAATCCCGAATGACCTTTGACAAATCCCATGATTCCTTGTGTTTCAGCTTGTAATCGCTGGAATTTAGAAGATTGAGGGGGGATCTTATGGAAACTTAGATGCAGGAAGATTGTTCCCGATGTTGGGGAAGTCCAGGACAAGGGGTCACAGTTTAAGGATAATGGGGAAGTCTTTTAGGACCAAGATGAGAAAAAACACTTTTCACACAGAGAGTGGTGAATCTCTGGAATTTTCTGACGCAGAAGGTAGTTGAAGCCAGTTCATTGGCTATATTTAAGAGAGAGTTAGATGTGGCCCTTGTGGCTAAAGGGATCAGGGGGTATGGAGAGAAGGCAGGTACGGGATACTGAGTTGGATGATCAGCCATGATCATATTGAATGGCGGTGCAGGCTCGAAGGGCCGAATGGCCTACTCCTGCACCTATTTTCTATGTTTCTATGTTTATTGGAATACCAAACTGGCTTATTGTCACATATGCGCAGCAAAATTCTTTTGCACGACCCACAAACGCACAGTCGCCGTGTTTTAGCGCCATGAAACCGTCAATCTCAGGCAGTCTCAGACTGTGTTCTCCACTCACCATGAAATATTTCTGTGCCTTCAGCTTCTCCTGAAAGTCCGCTCCAAAGATCGCAATCTGCCCATCATATCGACACGCTCTCTGCACAAAAAAAACAGGCCGGTTCAGTTCAGTTTAGTTGGAGAGATACACCTTTGAAACAAGCTCTTCATTCAGCCCACTGGGTCCACGCCGACCATCGATCACCCGTTAACACTAGTTCCATGTTATCCCACTTTTGAGTCTATACCCTACACACAAGGGGAATTTTATAGAGGCTAATATTCCATTTGTTATTCCAATCTAAACTGTTCTTGTCCTCTCATTCGGCGTACTAGAACATTCTAGTCAAGAGCCCAGAAAGGGGGTACTCCACTAATCTGTACCTTTATCACAGACCCACCACACCCCGTCCCCTTCCACTGATACCCCTCCCTCTGGGTTCACATTTCACACCCCTTCTTTTTAGTCTCCCTTTTATCTCTAGCCTTTGTCCAAACATCTGACAATCAACCCCCCACATCACCCGTATCCACCTATCACTTGCCAGGCTTGTCCTGTCCCCACCTCACTTCCAGCTTTCTTCCCCATTTTACATCCCCTTCCACCTCTCTGGTCAAAAAGGCTTTTGGCACATTGGCCTTCATCAGTCAGAGTATTGAGTATAGAAGTTGGGACGTCATGTTGCAGTTGTATAATGTGGCCACATTTAGAGTATTGTGTCGGTTCTGGGCATCGTGTTAAAGGAAAGATGTTGTCAAGCTGCAAAGGGTACAGAGAAGATTTACGAGGATGTTGCCAGGACAAGAGGGTCTGAGCTCTAGGCACAGGTTGGGTAGGCTGGGACTTTATTCCTTGGAGCAAAGGAGGATGAGGGGAGATCTTATAGTGTATAAGATCATGTCAGGAATAGATCTGGTGGATGCGCAGAGTCTCTTGTCCAGAATAGGTGAACTGAGGACCAGAGGATATAGGTTTATGGTGAAGGGGAAAAGATTTAATAGGAATCTGAGGAGTAACTTTTTCACACAAACGGTGCGGGTGATGTATGGAACAAGTTAGACAAGTACATGGATAGGTCAGGTTTGGAGGGATAAGGATCAGTGTAGCTGGGACATGTTGGCCGGTGTGGGCAAATTGGGCCGAAGTGATACACTGTATCACTCCATGACTCTACATGCTTCCCCCTAGCTTTACATTTCCCTCCTCTCATCTGACACCCTTTTATCTCCTTTTCAACTCCAGCCTTTGTCATTTACCCTGCCCATCTGCCAATGAAACCCCTCTCCCTCACCTATATCCAATCACTTAAGCTTGACATAAAGCTGGCGTAACTCAGCAGGTCAGGCTGCATCTCAGGAGAGAATGAATGGGTGACGTTTTGGGTCGAGACCCTTCTTCCAACAACCACCTGCTCCTCCTAACTATCCTTGGATCATGATCCCACAGATGAGCACCAGGCCATAATCCCACAGACCATTTACATTACACATTCCACCTACCACTTGCCAGGGTTTGCCCCACCTCCACCTTTCTTCCAGCTTTCTCCCCACTGCTACAATCAGTCTGAACAAGGGTCCCGACCCAAAATGTCCCCGATCCATGTTGCTGCCCGACCCACTGAGTTCCTTCAGCACTTTGTGTCTTTTTCCAGAAAGGGGCGACACATTTCACACTCCAATGTACCGCCCAATCAGCAATGTTTGAATGTTTTTTGGGACTCCCATCAATATCGTCCCTCGTGTTTTACGCTGACTGTTAACTGTGTCAAATGTGAGTAACAATGACATGCTTTTTTTCGACTACTTACTTACTAACTAATTCCTTTGAGTGCAGAGGATGAGGGGTGATCTTATAGAGGTGTATAAAATCGTGAGAGAAATAGATCGGGTAAACGCACAGAGTCTTTTGCCCAGAGTAGGGGGATCGAGAACCAGAGGACATAGGTTTAAGATGAAGGGGGAAAGATTTTATAGGAATCTGAGGGGTAACTTTTTCACAAAGGGTGGTGGGCGTATGGAACGAGCTGCCGGAGGAGATAGTTGAGGCAGGGTCTATCGTAACATTTAAACAGCAATAGACAGGTACATAGATAAGACAGGGTTAGTGGGAATATGGGCCAAACGTAGACATGTGAGATTAGTGTAGATTGGACATGTTGGACGGTGTGGGCAAGTTGGGTTGAGGTGCCTGTTTCCACCCTGTATGGCTCAATGAATTGGAAACAGCCAATCTTTCACTGTTATCAGCACATACTCCAAACACTTATCAGATACACAAATTTATCTCATCCACTGATGCCTGTGACAGACAAAGCAGGCCAGTTTAACCCAGCAACTTGCGTTAACACACTCTGGTCCAAGATAACAAACGTGCAATCAATTAACAACTATGTTTAGCAGCTCGTTCTCAGAATCTGTCATCAAGTGACCCAATCCCAAATCATGATAATCTGTCACAATATACATTAGCAATTTGTAATCAGGCGATAAGTCAAAATCTGCAGACAGCACAAAGTCTTGCAGAAACAAAGAGCTGCAAAGAACTCGCAGTCTGAAGAAGGGCCTCAGCCAGAAACATCACCTATTTCTTTTCTCCAGAGTTGTTGCCTGACCCGCTGAATTACACCAGCACTTTGTGTCTATCTTTGGTATAAACTAGCATCTGTAGTTTTTAGGAACAAAGTGCTGGAGTAACACAGTAGGTCAGGCGGCATCTCTGGAGAAAAAGCATGGGTGACCTTCGAAAGGTCCCTACTCAAAATGTCACCCATGCTTTTTCCCCCAGAGATGCTTTCATTTGATTTGATTTAATTTATTGTCATTGTCTTCAATGAAGAGACAACAAAATTATTTTTCCCTTAGTCATACAAAAAAATAAATAAAAAACACAAAAACACAGAACACAGTAGTCCACAACACAAACATCCCCACAGCGGCACCAAAGTTCCCCACTGTGAGGGAAGGAACCAAAGTCCAGTCAACCTCATCGCTGATGTTCCCCAAAGTTCACCCATGGTCGGGGCTTCCCGAGCCCCCCGTGGTCGCCGCTACGGGCGGCCAGATGTTCAGGCCCTCTCGCCAGGAACCTCTCGTCGACCACCTTCCACCGGAGTCTGCGGCTCCCGATGCTCACAGGCGGAGATTCGCGTTGGCGACCCCCGGCAAAGGGTCCCAGGACTCCGCGATGTTAAAGTCAGCGCTGCCCGCGTTGGGATTTCTGCACCCACAGCTCCGCGATGTTGGAGCAGCGGCCCAGCACTCCGGAGCTCCAAGCGGCAATCCCAGGAAGGCCTTGCCCGCTCCGCGATGTTTCCAGTGCCTCGCCTCCGCTGCTGAAGCTCTGGTCCAGTCCCGGCAGGAAAGGCCGCGCCAATCCAGCTGGTAGGCCGCGGGGGGGGGGGGGGGGGGTGAGGACGCAACTTGGATAATAGCCGCATCCTCGCCAGGAAGCTACTGAAGGACGGTTTCCCCCTTACCCTACCCGCTTCCCCCCCACATAGAATACCGAAAAAAACTATAAAAAACACTCTAAACATACCAAAATTAAAAAAGACAGCCAGACCGTGGACGGAGGCAGCTAGCAACAGTGCCACCGGATGCTGCCTGACCGACTGAGTAACTCCAGCACTTTGTGTCTATGTTTGGCACAAAGTCTTCGACGGATGGGAAGTGGAGAGTAGGACAGTGATCAACTGAGTGGGTATGGATGAGATGGGCAAGCACGTGGCCATTGAAGTTTAACGCACGACAATGGAAGGTGATGCATTTTGATAGCAAAATGAGGAAAAGACCATCTTGTATGAGATCACAATTCTAGGAAGGACCAGGAACAGAGAGATATGGGGGTGTTTCAGGATAACTTTGTGGGATGCGGGTTCAGAAAGTAATTTAAAAGAGCACAGGACTCATATTATAGCTTATGTTTGTACTGGTCAGATGGGCGGTAGGATGGCACAGCGGCAGAGTTGCTGCCTTACAGCGCCAGAGACCCAGATTCAATCAGAACTATGGGTGCTGCCTGTATGGAGTTTTCCCTGTGACCAAATGGGTTTTCTCCGGGTGCGCTGGTTTCCTCCCACACTCCAAAGGTGTACATTAACATAGGTTAATTAATGCTGTAAATTGTTAATTAATTCTGCAAATTGTCCCTAGTGTGTAGGACAGTGTTAGTGTACAGTGTAGGGGGTGATAGTGTTGGTGTAGGGGGTGATAGGTAGTGTAGGGACAGTGTTAGTGTACGGGGTGACTGCTGGTCGGCGTGGACTCGGTGGGCGGCAGCTTCTATTTCCATGCTGTGTCTCTAAGTTCTAATGTCTAAAGTAAAGAACCTTTATTGGAGCCCCAGAAACTGCAGATGCCGGAACCATCAACAAAACACAAAGTGCTGGAGGAACTCAGCAGATCAGGCAAATGGGAGAAGGGTCCCAACCCGAAACACCGCCCGAAATATTCCAGCATCTGCTGTCCCTTGTATCTCCAAGCCTCCCCCCCCCCCCCCCCCCCCCCCCGCTGTTCTAAGCTCATCATTATTTGGAGGTCTACTTCGACAATTTCTCTTGACCTTCTCTCCAATCTATCAACCACCCTTCAAGGTCAAAACAGGGTAGGCAGGGAGCAGGTACTTCAAAGGGGGAAGAGGAGAATTCAGTTACATGGATAGACCAGGGAAACTAGGTGACACGGCGGTAGAATTGCTGCCTTACAACACCAGAGACCCGGGTTCAATCCCGACTATGGGTGCTGTCTGTACGGAGTTTGTACGTTCTCCCCGTGATCGTGTGGGTTTTCTATGGGTGCTTCGACTTCCTCCCACACTCCAAAGACGTGCATGTTTGTAGGTTAATAGGCTTGGGTTTGTAAACTTGGTGTAAGTGTAAATTGTTCTAAGTGTGTGTATATGCTTGTGTTAATGTGCGGGGATCGCTGGTCGGTGCGGAAACTAAACTAAACTGAGGAGCTTCTTCTTAGAGTAGAGGCAGAGACGAGATATGGGAAAGGAGCTAAAAATAACTTAGCATCGCAAAAGGAGGACACACAGCCCCTCGTGTGTGTGACCTGCCCTTCAATGTTACTTTCCTGGAAGCACACCATGTGGCTTAAAAAATCTAAAACCCTGGAGAGTGTGGACAGTTTTGGTTCCCTTAGAAACATCGCCTTTCCATGTTCCCCAGAGATGCTGAGTTTTTATATTGCCAAAAGATGCCCAAAGTTTAAAAGATAAAATGTCCTAATTAAATTACGATGAAAGTTAGACACAAAATGCTCTGGAGAGAAGGAATGGGAGATGTTTCAGGTCGAGCCCCTTCTTCAGATTGAAGACAGGCAACATTTCGGATCATCGCGTATCTGGGTTCTCCAGAGACGCTGAGTGACTCGCTGAGTTACTTCACCACTTTGTCATCTGCACTTCCTTCCTACACATTAAATAAGATGGTCAGGGGCTAAATCAGCTTAAATGTTTAGGAAGGAACTGCAGATGCTGGTTTACACCAAAGATAGACACAAAAAGCTGGAGTAACTCAGCGGGTCAGGCAGCATCTCTGGAAAATAGGAATAGATGACATTTCAGGTCAAAACCTGAAAGGTCCCGCTGAGTTACTCCAGCTTCTTGTGTTTATCCTTAATCAGCTTAATCAATTCATTGGACGGTGGAAAAAAAGAGACACAAAACGCTAACTCAGCGAGTCACTCAGCGTCTCTAGAGAACATGTATACGTGATGACCAAAAATGTTGCCCGTCCATGTTCTGCAGAGATGCTGCCTGACCCACTGAGCTACTCCAGAACTTTGTGTCTATCTTCGGTCTAAACCAGCATCTGCAGTTCCTTCCTACACATTCCAGCGCTTTTCATGTCTTTGTTAGTAAAACCGACTTTGTATAGTAAACCAACATCTGCAGCAACATCTGTGTCGAAATTTAAAGCCCTATTGCTCCTTTTTGAATGGACTCAACAACTCAACCTCTGTAGGCGTGTTGGATGCAGAAGGAACATCTTCTCAACTCTGCTTCGAATGGTTGAACCTTTACATTGAGCCCACACCAGACATCCACTCCACAGGATAGAAGGAATGGGTGACGTTTCGGGTCGGGATCCTTCTTCGGACTGAGAGTCAGGGGAGAGGGAGACACAGAGATGTGGAAGGATAAGAGGGAACATGAGACATCAAAGAGGACGAAGATCAAGGAAAATGTAAACTATGTTTCCTCACTTCGTCCTCTTTGATGTCACATTTCACACCTTACCCTTCCATATCTCTGTGTCTCCCTCTTCCGACTCTCAGTCTGAAGAAGGGTCTCAATCTGAAACGTCACCCATTCCTTCTATCCATAGATGCTACCTGTCCGGCTGAGTTACTCCAGCATTTTGTGTCTATCTTCAGTGTAAACCAGAATCTGCAGTTCCTTCCTACGCATCCACTCCACATCTACCCTAGGGTCATTGAGTCATCGTCATAGAGTAATACAGCGTGGAAACAGGCCCTTTGGCCCAACTTGCCCACAATGGCCAACATGTCCCAGCTACACGTCCAACCTGCCTGCACTTGGTCCATATCCCTCCAAACCTGTCCTATCAATGTGCTTGGCTAACTGTTTCTTAAATGTTGGGATAGTCCCAGCCTCAACTACCTCCTCTGGCAGCTTGTTCCATACACCCACCACCCTGTGTGTGAAAAAGTTACCCCTCAGATTCCAATTAAATCTTGTCCCCTTCACCTTGAACCCGTTTCCTCTGGTCCTCGAATGCCATACTCTGGGCAAGAGACTCTGTGCATCTACCCGATCTATTCCTCTCATGAGGTGTCTTGTACATTTCTAAGAGATTATCCCTCAATTTTGAGTGCATTTGCCTGATCTGCTCCCTGGGTCAGCCTCTGAAACCACAACAATGCACACCCTCGATTACAAGAACGTCTTTGCTTCCATTGAAGTTTGAAAGCGCACACCTCCAGATTCAGGAACAGTTTCTACTCAGCTGTCATCAGGCAACTGAACGGTCCCCTCATCAGCAGGAATGGGGTCCTGACCTCCCATCTATCTTTGAACTTCTTTTAATCGGATGTTATATCTTTGTATCCTTTATCTATCTGTGCACTGGGCAGATTGGAAGTATTCTCGTATGGTCTTTTTTCTGACTGGATAGCACGCAAACAAAAGTTTTTCACTGTACCGAGGTGAACATGATAATAATAAAGATACAAACAGAGAAACAAGACCAGCAGGCAGAGAACAAGATCTAAAAGGCATTACAGAATGATTAGCAAATGGATAGGATTGCTTGTCAGGGCATTGGAGGCAGATCTAGGTGTGGCTTCCCAAAGGGAATTGGATGGGATTAGCAGCAGAGTGAATGGGATTAGCTGCACTGCAAGACAGGCAGGTTTGTAGGTTATTTAGCATTGAAAATTGTAAATTGTTCCTAGTGCGTAGGATAGCATTAGTGTATGGGTGATTGCTGGTGAGCGTGGACTCGGTGGCTGAAGGGCCTGTTTCCACGCTGCATCTCTAACCTTAAATGCGTGCTGCATATGGAAGGAGTCAACTAGGACTCATTGGCCTGAACAACCGCCTTGTACACTGTTACTGCTCCAGAGCTCCACAACATCAGCGACAGCTCCGGTTTCAGCTGAACAGACAGCTCGCTTAAACCCAGATTAGGTCATGGCTTCGAATTCCAGTCCTGAGAGTCATGTGCATAATGCAGACTTTCTACATGGGATGTTAAACCCTCTCAGGCGGGTGTTTGGGTTGGTTTAGTTTAGTTTGGAGATACAGCGTGGAAACAGGCCCTTTGGCCCACCGAGTCCTTAGTGACCAGTGATAGTAGGAAAGTGGGCTGAAGGGTCTGTTTCCTTGCTGTCGGACTCCCCGACTTACGGGTTGGAAGTTCTCTTCGTTGACTCCGCCTTTCACTTCACTTTCTTCCGGCAAACACTCGAGGGCATCAAAATACATCCACTGATTGAGAGGCAGGAACTTCCCCGTGCAGGCCTGGAATAGCAGGGAAGAGAGGTATAAGGTGGCGGTTGCAATAATTAAAAAACATTTGCTTTATTCCATTTGCAGAGAGCCTAGAATGCAAGTTAGCTTCCGGGGTTTACTCTGCTGAATCATACAACATAGAAAAGTACAGAGTTACAGAGTGGAAATAGGCCCTTCCGCCCACCAAGTCCATGCTGACTAACGATTCCCACACACACCAGCACTATCCTACACACTACGGAAATTTACACTTGTCCATTTTTACTGAAGCCAATAAACTACAAACCTGTATGTTTTTGGTGTGCGTGAGAGAAACCAGAGCACCCAGAGAAAACCCACTGGGGACAGGGAGAACGTGCAAACTCCATACCGTAGTCTGGGTCGAACCCGTGTCTCTGGCACCGTGAGGCAGCAACTCTGCCGTTGCACCACCGTGCTGCCTATTGTGAATGTAGCCCAGTCCATAACGCAAACCAACAGCCCACCCCTCCAAATCGACTCCATTTACATATCACACGACCCGTGACAATAATAAACCGATACCTTCAACACTTCCTGAGCAGCGACCCCACCAATGAAGGCATTCATGGGGCCGAGGTCCCCAGTGGCAACAAAGGCCAGTTTTCGCACCAAGTCTTCAATCAGAGGGTCTTCTCCAAGCAAGGAAGGCTGCTCTTCACTCAGTCTCCTTGCGATGTTCACCAGGGTCTCAGCATCGGTCTACAAGGAAAATATAACGGGCGGCAGAGTAGTTTGATATACTTCATTTTGATTTTAGTACAATTTATTTTAGAGATACATTGTGGAGAGGCCTTTCGGCCCAGCGAGTCCGCACCGACCAGCAATCATCAAATTACTAGTTCCATCCTACACGCTAGGGACAACTCAAAGAAGCCAATTAACCTACAAACCTGCACGTCTGTGAAGTGTGGGAGGACACCAGAGCACCTGGAGGAAACCAGAGCACCATGCGGTCATGGGGAGAATGTATAAATCCATAGAGAGCACCCGTAGTCAGGACCGAACCCGGCTCTCTGGCACTGCACCACTGTGCCGTCTGGTAGCTTGATTTCTGGTTGCCAACTTTTGACCTTTTTGCATTTTTCAATGAAGGTCATACGCCTGCATTCTCCTAACCTTGCAGCATCTCAAAGTGCTCGTCACACAACAGCATCTGCACTTCCAGATCTTCCGACAACACAAGACGGGGCCTGCTTTGACCAATGGAGTTCATGCCAGTTCATGGAGCAGTAACATTGCCCCACTAACTTCCCCTGTGATCCGTCCTCTCCATCGTCCCAGTCACCAGCCCCAGGTACGGCCACTCACCTCCACACCAAGCACAATTTAAAAGGGCAACAAGCCAACCTACATACACATCTATCCATGTCCTCCAAACATGCTTCCTGACCCGCTGGGTTCAGGGACAGTTTCTTTCCAGCTGTTATTCAGCAAATTAATAATTTTATCACCATGCATTAGAGTGGTCCTGACCTACCATCTACCTCATTGGAGACCCTTTAATTGGACTTTACCTTGCACTAAATGTTATTCCCTTTATCATGTATTTGTACACAGTTAGATTGTAATCCGCTGATTGGATAGCACGGCACAAAAACTTTCCACTGTACATAGGTACATGTGACAATAAACTAAACTAGAGTTACTCCAGCACTTTACGTTTGACGCAACGTTCCAGCATCTGCAGCTCCTTGTGACCGCTTGCTATCTGTGCTGAGCCTAACCCATTGATCGCTGTTCATGCTGGACTCCGTTTTTGATGTAACTGAGCAGAGGGTCCGGATGCACTTCACATCTGGCTCCTCAGTCTTAGGCCAGTCATAGCTGGGACACCCATGTTTAAAACAGCGTTACTGAGTTTCCCCACAAAGGAAAACCAGCCCATGTGGCTTGTTTATTTCTGCTTTATTCGAGTTAATATTAATGGTTTTACTGGTTGGTTAGTTTAATGATGCAGCACGGAAACAGGCCCTTCAGCCCACCGAGTCTGCACCGACCAGCGATCCACGTGCATTAACACGATCCTACATACACTAGGGACAATTATATATTCTGCTTTAGTTTAGTTTAAGTAGACAGAACATTGTGGAGTAACTCAGTGGGACAGGCAGCAACTCTGGAGGGAAGGAATGGATGACATTTCGGGTTGAGACCCTTCTTCAGACTTGGTTTAGTTTAGTTTACAGATACAGCATGGAAACAGACCATTAGGCCCACTCAGTCCACACCGACCGGCGATTCCCATACACTAGTTTTATCCTCCACACTAGGGGCAATTTACAGAAGCCAATTAACTTACAAGTCTTTGGAATGTGGGAGGAAACCGGAGCAGCCGGAGAAAACCCATGAGGTGACAGGGAGAACGTGAAAACTCTGTACAGACAGCACCCGTAGTCAGGATCGAACCTGGGTCTCTGGTGCTGTGAAGCAGCAACTCTACCGCTATGCCACAGATAAAAGATATTTTATGCAAATGAAAGTGCAGAATTACACTTTAATTTTTTGTTTGTCTTTCAGAAATGTTCAGGTTGAGAACGTTTTGACAGCCAAGGCCGTTGTGGGACTGCGGGGATTCAGAGTGTGCCTGTTCCGGCCTAATCAGTCATTAAAAATACTAAGGTAGACAAAAATGCTGGAGAAACTCGGCGGGTGAGGCAGCACCTATGGAGCGAAGGAAATAGGCAACTTTTCGGGTCAAAACCCTTCTTCTAATATTTAATTTAATTTTGGATGGCACACTTGCGAGTTGGGTGCAGGGATGATCGATGGTCGGCGTGGACTCGCTGGGCCGGAGAGCATCCATCTTTCAGTCAATTCTATCGATCAACTCTGTCCACAGTTAGTGGGAGCACTCACCTTCCCCCAGGGTTTGGGGAGGCGGCTGAAGTCTTGGACAAACCGGTGCAGAGCCTGGAATGCAATGTGGAGCGTCCCCTGTCTGTCCGTCTTGCCGAAGTCAGTGGTCTTGTAGCTCGGAGTCTGCAACGCCTCACCCAGGCTTTTCTGCAACACAGGAAGTGGCAGTCAGCAAAACATTGGCTGGACCCAGCAGCGGGCATTTAACTTTAGAGATACAGCGAGGAAAACGGCCCTTCGGCCCACCGAGTCCGCGGGGACCAGCGATCACCCCGTACACTAGAACTATCCTGCACACTGGGGACAATTTACAGTTTTTACCGTAGCCAATTAACCTGCAAATCTGTACGTCTTTGGCGTGTGGGAGGAAACCGGAGCACCTGGAGAAAAACCCACGTGGTCAGGGGAAGGACGTACAAGCTCCGTACAGATGGCACCCATAGTCAGGATCGAACCTGGGTCACCCATAAGCCACACTAAAGCAAGGATGTGACTGCACTGGAGAGCAGTGTCGAGGAGACACACCACCACGATCTAGAGCAGACTGACCTTTCTGTCTGGCACGCTCTCACAACGATGAAAAATGCCTGGAGTGCAAAGCTGCTCTCACTGGCTAGAAGCTGGCTTTCGGTCGGCACAGTGGCACAGCTGGTAGAGCCGCTGCCTCACAAAGCCAAGTTCGATCCTGACCTTGGACCTTTGCACGTTCTCGGCTCCCGCTCCCTTCAGGCACCTGAATTGTCCTTCCATCAGCTAGGGTACTGTGCGATTCACCCCAAGCTCATTGCAGACTTTGTATCTGGAACTGGTGTGCTACAATGCTGAGAACTATATTCTGCACTCTGCTTCTTCCCCTTTGCTCTACCTATTGTACCTGGCTTTGGCTTGACTGTATTTATTTTTATTTTTTAAATATTTTTATTAGAAGCAATGTGTATTGTCCACAGTATAAGTTCTTCAAATACAAATTTAACTTGTTTCAAAAATTATACAAATATTACGAAATGATTTATGTATGCTTCTGTTTTTTTTTTGGAAAGTAAAGAAGTAAAAGAACATATCTATAATCAATAGAAATAGTGATTAAATAATAATGATTATGATTATATAAGAAAAATAAAATAAAATTCCTGAGGATTGGCGGGTAGCAAACGTAACCCCTCTTTTTAAGAAGGGGGGGGGAGAGAGAAAACGGGAATTACAGACCGGTTAGTCTAACATCGGTAGTGGGGAAACTGCTAGAGTCAGTTATTAAAGATGGGATAGCAGCACATTTGGAAAGTGGTGAAATCATTGGACAAAGTCAGCATGGATTTACGAAGGGTAAATCATGTCTGACGAATCTTGTGGAATTTTTCGAGGATGTAACTCGTAGCTTGGATAGGGGAGAACCAGTGGATGTGGTGTATCTGGACTTCCAGGAGGATTTCGACAAGGTCCCACATAAGAGATTAGTATATAAACTTAAAGCATACGGCACTGGGGGTTCAGTATTGATGTGGATAGAGAACTGGCTGGCAAACAGGAAGCAAAGAGTATGAGTAAACGGGTCGTTTTCACAATGGCAGGCAGTGACTAGTGGAGTACAGCAAGACTCAGTGCTGGGACCCCACCTATTTACAATATACATTAATGATCTGGATGAGGGAATTGAAGGCAATATCTCCAAGTTTGCGGATGACACTAAGCTGGGGGGGCAGTGTTAGCTGTTAGGAGGATGCTAGGAGACTGCAATGTGACTTGGATAGGCTGGGTGAGTGGGCAAATGTTTGGCAGACGCAGTATAATGTGGATAAATGTGAGGTTATCCACTTTGATGGCAAAAATAGGAAAACAGACTATTACCTAAACGGTCGCCGATTAGGAAAAGGGGAGATGCAGCGCGACCTGGGTGTCATGGTACACCAGTCATTGAAAGTAGGCATGCAGGTGCAGCAGGCAGTGAAGAAAGCGAATGGTATGTTAGCTTTCATAGCAAAAGGATTTGAGTATAGGTGCAGGGAGGTTCTACTTCAGTTGTGTAGGGTCTTGGTGAGATCACACCTGGAGTATTGCGTGCAGTTCTGGTCTCCAAATCGGAGGAATGACATTATTGCCATAGAGGGAGTGCAGAGAAGGTTCACCAGACTGATTCCTGGGATGTCAGGACTGTCTTGTGAACAAAGACTGCATAGACTCGGTTTATACTCTCTAGAATTTAAGAGATTGAGAGGGGATCCTATAGAAACTTACAAAATTCTTAAGGGGCTGGACAGGCTAGATGCAGGAAGATTGTTCCCGATGTTGGGGAGATCCAGGACAAGGGGTCACAGCTTAAGGATAAGGGGGAAATCCTTTAGGACCGAGATGAGAAGGACTTTTTTCACACAGAGAGTGGTGGGTCTCTGGAACTCTCTGCCACAGAGGGTAGCTGAGGCCAGTTCATTGGCTATATTTAAGAGGGAGTTAGATGTGGCCCTTGTGGCTAAGGGGATCAGAGGGTATGGAGAGAAGGCAGGTACGGGATACTGAGTTGGATGATCAGCCATGATCATATTGTATGGCGGTGCAGGCTCGAAGGGCCGAATGGCCTACTCCTGCACCTAATTTCTATGTTTCTATGTTAAAATAAAAATTAAAATTAAAAAAAACAAAAAAATAATAAAAATAAACAAATAAGAAAAAAAACAAAACAATTATTATATAATAAAAAAATGAAGTATACATCTTAACAATGAATGGAGCAATTTCACATAACAATATCTATAGTGACGTGTATTCAAATCCCAGAATACATCTTTTCATCTAATCCTACACCAGAGTACTTATTGCGTTACAATGCTGAGCTCAGCTACCCCTTTAAATAATCAATGAATGGAGACCATTTTTGTTCAAAATGTTTGTATTTGTCCATTAGGACAAACCTAATTCTCTCCAAATGCAACGTCTCCGACATTTCCACTGTCCACATTTTAATTGTGGGCGATAATGTTCCCTTCCAGAATTTTAATATTAATTTTTTTCCAATTACCAAACAGTAATCAAGAAATTTTCTTTGACTTACTGTTAATATTAGGCTTGAATCAGGAACTCCTAATATTATTAGCTTTAGATCAGGGTCCAATTTAGTTTTAAGAACTTCAGAAACAATTCTAAAAATATCAGCCCAATAACTATTAAGTTTTATGCATGTTACAAAACTATGCGTTAAATTAGCTTCTGAATTCTGACATTTATCGCAAATAGAAGAGATATTAGGAAAAATTCTATTTAATTTCGTTTTTGAATAGTGTAATCTATGTAATACTTTAAATTGTATCAAGGTATGTCTGGCATTTAACGAGCAACGGTGTATACGTTGTAAATTTTCTTCCCAAGTGTCTTTCATTATAGATAGATCTATTTCATTTTCCCATTTCTGTCGGTATGATTCTGTTGTTGGGACTTCCCTATCCAACTGACTGTATTTATGTACGGTATTATCTGATTAGGTTGGATAGCATGCAAATAAATGCATTTCGCTGTCCCTCGGAACATGTGGCAATAATAAACCTACACCTAAACGTAGCTAGGACCAAACTTACGTAGGCTTTACGTCGCGGCAACTTTACTTCCCTCGCAATGCCACCCTTCTCGTAATCACCAAAGTCACTCGTATCACAGATGGAGAAGGAAAAACGACCTGAAACACAAGCAACCACCTCTGTAAATAAACAAACTTCACAGGCAAGGCGGGAGAGAAGGATTTTGAAAAACGCAAGAGTGAACGAGATGTTGATGAAGCCACATCCTCCACTGTCAAGGGCGCGGCCAACGGCAAATTGGAGGAACAGCACCTCATACCGTGCTTGGCCAGCTTCCAACCCAGTGGCCTGATCCTCGCGTGTTGACGGAGCCCGCGGCCAACGCCCCCTGGGTCTGCGGAGCCCATGGCTAGTGCTTGGGTCGGTGCCATCTCCAGAGGACCCGGCAGCGTTCGTAGAGAGGTCGGCGCGGCGGACGAGGACGGACACGCAAAGTTAGGACGCCATTGCCATGGGAAGGAACAAAGGGCGCAGCATGGGGGGATAGCCGTGGGGGGGGGGGGGGGGGGGGGATGAAAAATGGGGGAACTGCTGCAGGGGGGTGGGGGGGAAATTGGTAACTTTGTAAACGCAACTTGCAACTATTTGCATAAGCTCGCAAAGAATTTCACTGTGACTTGTCACGTGACAATAAGTATTCAATTCAATTCAGAATGAATATTGATTTCCCTCAGTTTAAGTAACCCTTGCAATCCCACACTCTCTGTTCCTCCCCCACCTTAGTTCTTCTGCCGAGTTTCACTGCCATCCTGCTGAGTTTCACCGTTTGTATCACTCGCTAACACCTTCTCCGCAGCCAACAATGGACCATTGTGGGCTCCACCCTTCCTTGACCACCGTTCCCGGCTCTGATTTGTACTTTTGCATATCTTTCATTCATTATTTCTATGTAACTTTTCGGATCTTCCGTTTCCACCAACACGCTACCCTAAAAGCTAACTATTCCTTTCCTCCAGAGATGCTGCTTGGCACCCCCCCCCCCCCCCCCCCCAACCAATTTATTCCAGCTTTGTGTGTATCTTTGGCGTATAGTGTTCAGTTTGGGTCACCCTGATATGAAACATGTCAATAACTGGGAAGAGCGCGGAGAAGATTTATGAGGATATTGTCAGTGGGCCCGAGCAAAAGGGAGAGGCTGGACAGGCTAGGACTTTGTTCCTCGGAGAGCATAAGGCCGAGGTGTGTACATAGAGATGTATAAGATCACGAGGTTAGAGATATAGATGCACAGAGTAGGTATGTAAAGAAGCAGAGGATATAGGTTTAAGGTGAGAGGGGAAAGAGTTAATTGAAAACTGAGGGGCAACTTTTTTCACACGGAGGGTGGTGGCTATATAAAATGAGCTGCCCGAGGAGGCTGTTGAGTCAGAAACTAAGACAATATTTAGACAGGTACAATTATAATAAAGTTTGAGTGATATGGGCCAAAAGTGGGCAAAGAGGACTAGGGTAGATGGTGCACGTTGGTCAGCATGAGCAAGCTGGGCTGAAGGGCCCGTTTTCATACCATATAACTCAATGTTCGCCAGAGATGGTGCCCAACGCACGTGACTATTTGCGTGCTAGCCACAAAAGCAGATCTACCATCACACATTACAATCGCTCCACACTCTTACATATTTCTATACACTGTCAATGGCTCGATTGTAATCGCGTATTACCTTTCCACTGACTGATGCGCACGCAACAAAAACATTTCACTCTACCTCGATACACGTGACCATAAACTCAATTGACCTGAACTGAGATGCTGCCTAACCCGCAAGATTTACTCCAGCACTTTGTATCTTTCTACTTTCTAAGGCCGAGTCATAGATTCTGGCAGGCAGGTTTGCCATTGCGACACAGGTGGTCTTGAACTAAATAAGGGGGGGGGGATGTCAAATGGGATAGACAAGGACGGAGTTAAAGGGAAAGGGAGCAAAGGGATACTTAATGACCCCAGAATTAACAGGAAAGAAAGCTCACAAAGGAATAGGAGAGTATGGCCAAGTGTAATAGGGATCAATGTGAATGGTGAGATGCGTAAGGAATTAAAAGTACTGCATTTGAATGCACAAAGTATAAGAAGTAAAGTAGATGAGCTTGAGGCTCAGATAGAGGTTGGTAAATATGACATTGTGGGGATTACCGAGACGTGGCTGCAAGAGGATTGGGTCTGGGAACTTAATATTCAGGGTTATACATCCTATAGAAAGGACAGGCAGGTGGGCAGAGGAGGAGGGGGGGGGGGGGTTGGTCTTCTGGTGAGGAATGAAATTCAGTTCCTTTGGAGGGAAGACATAGGGACTGACAAGGTAGAGTCACTGTGGATTGAGTTGAGGAATTGCAAAGGCAAGAAGACACTAATTGGTGTTATCTACAGACCCCCAAATAGTAGCCCGGATGTAGGGTGCAAGTTGCAGCAGGAGTTAAAACTGGCATGCAACAAAGGTAATGCCACTGTGGTGATGGGGGATTTCAATATGCCAGTGGACTGGGAAAATCAGTTCTCTTATCAAATTTGATTCATTGGACAACACTAAATCCAGAATTGCCTTTTCTCTGGCGGGCTCCATTATAAGCTCTAAGAATCCATCTCGGAGGCATTCTTTCTTTCTTGGGGATCCAAAAAAGTGTTTTCCAATTTTGTGTTGTCCAAAGGCAGACACGGGTGAAATTATTATGGGGAACAAGGAAATGGCAGAAGAGTTGAACAGGTACTTCAGATCTGTCTTCACTAAGGAAGACACAAACCATCTCCCAGAAGTACTGGAGGACTGAGGATCTAAGGGGGTCGAGGAACTGAAATAAATTTTCATAAGGCGAGAAATAGTATTGGGTAGGCTAATGGGACTGAAGGATGATAAATTCCCTGGGCCTGATGGTCTGCATCCCAGGGTCCTCAAAGAGGTGGCTCTAGAAATAGTGGACACATTGGTGATCATTTTCCAATGTCAATAGATTCAGGATCAGTTCCTGTGGATTGGAGGATAGCTAATGTTATCCCACTTTTCAAGAAAGGAACGAGAGAGAAAATGGGGAATTACAGACCGGTTAGCCTGACTTCGGTGGTGGGAAAGATGCTGGAGTTAATTATTAAAGAGGTAATAATGGGGCATTTGGATAGCAGTAAAAGGATTAGTCCAAGTCAGCATGGATTTATGAAAGGAAAATCATGCTTGACTAATCTTCTGGAATTATTTGAGGATGTGACAAGTAAGATGGATGAAAGGGAGCCAGTGGATGTAGTGTATCTAGACTTTCAGAAAGCCTGGTATTGGGGGTAGGGTGTTGACGTGGATAGAAAATTGGTTGGCAGACAGGAAACAAAGAGTAGGAGTGAACGGGTCCTTTTCAGAATGGCAGGCAGTGGCGAGTGGAGTGCCGCAAGGCTCGGTGTTGGGGCCGCAACTGTTTACCATATATATTAATGATTTGGAAGAGGAAATTAGGAGCAACACTAGCAAGTTTGCGGATGACACAAAGCTGGGTGGCAGTGTGAACTGTGAAGAGGATGTTAGGGGGTTGCAGGGTGACCTGGACAGGTTGAGTGAGTGGGCAGATGTGTGGCAGATGCAATATAATATAGATAAATGTGAGGTTATCCATTTAGGTGGCAAAAACAAGGGGCAGATTATTATCTCAATGGGGTTAGGTTAGGAAAGGGGGGGGGGTACAGCGAGACCTGGGTGTCCTTGTATACCGGTCACTGAAAGTTGGCATGCAGGTACAGCAGGCAGTGAAGAAAGCTAATGGAATGTTGGCCTTCGATACTGAAATCCTCTTGTTATGGAGTAGAGAGGTTCTTCTGCAGTTGTATAGGACTCCTGTAAGACCACATCTGGAGCATTGCATACAGTTTTGGTCTCTTAATTTGAAGGACATGCTTGTGATTGAGGCAGTGCAGTGTAGGCTCACAAGATTGATCCCATGGATCACGTGACTGTCATACGAGGAAAGATTGAAAAGACTAGGCTGGTGTTCACTGGAGTTTAGAAGGATGAGGGGTTATCTTATAGACACATATCACATTTTAAAAGGACTGCACAAGCTAGATGCAGGAAAAATGTTCCCAACGTTGGGAGAGTCCAGAACCAGGGGCCACAGTCTTAGAATAAAGGGGAGGCCATTTTAGACTGAGGTGAGAAAAAACGTTTTCACCCAGAGAGTTGTGAATTTGTGGAATTTCCTGCCACAGAGGGCAGTGGAGGCCAAGTCACTGGATGGATTTAGGAGCGAGTTAGATAGAGCTCCAGGGGTTAGTG
Source organism: Raja brachyura (assembly GCA_963514005.1). The sequence goes on along the minus strand of OY740796.1, from coordinate 18,219,761 downwards.
GAATCAGGGGATATGGGGAGAAGGCAAGGCACGGGTTATTGATAGGGGACGATCAGCCATGATCACAATGAATGGCGGTGTTGGCTCGAAGTGCCAAATGGCCTCCTCCTGCACCTATTTTCTATGTTTCTAAGATTCCACGGTGGGGTGTCGCTGCCATCTGCTGGAACTTGGAGGATCTGCACGAGCAGCTACTCACCAGTGCCCACGATTTCCACGGGTACGCAGTTGTTTAGCTCCGTCATGCCCTGAATCTCCGAGAACGTCACAAAATCCCCTGTCTGAAATCCATGATACGTCGCGTCTGAACAAATCACCTGTCCTGGGTTCTCCTGAGTACACAGAAAGAGAAGGTTAACAGGGATTTAATTGAAACACCTTCAAGTTGCATTTCTGATGCTTTTCATAAACCAAGTCTTCCTCCATCCTCTCATCTATAATGTCTATCTTCGGTATAAACAAGCATCTGCAGTTCCATCATACACCTCTCATCTTCCACCCCTCCCTACTCCTGCTCCCACCATTTTTCTTTCTCCCCCCCTCCCACAATACAATACGGTTTTATTTGTCACATTGCACATAAAGTGCAAGTGAAATGAATTTGCCAGCAGTGGTACAATGATAAAGAACACACAATACACAATTTAAAAAAAAAAATTATTAAAAAAAATAAAAAAATAAAAAAACACAAACATCCACCACAGCATTCATCACTGTGGTGGAAGGCACAACATTTGGCCAGTCCTCCATTTCCCCCTTGGTCGGGACCTCAACCCTCCGCAGCCGTCACTGCGGGCGTCCAGTTGTGCAGACACGGCAAAAGGCCAGGTAAGTCCAGAGTTGGCTCTTCCCCACCGGGGACCGCGGCTTTAGGTTGGTGCAGGCCGCAGGCCGGCGGTCGAAGATTTAAAGTTCCCGCCGCGCCGCAGCCCGCAGGGCCGGCGGGCGAAGCTCCCCTCCAGGGGTGATGGGAAGTCCACGCCAGGCCCGCGGCAAAAGTAGGCCTTGGGCCTACATTTTCCCTTCCGTTGATCTTCATAGAGCACACAACACAGGAACAGGCCCTTTGGCCCACAATGTGATGAACACAATACCAAAGGAAACTAATCTCCTCTGCCTGCATGTTTAATTTAGTTTAGTTTAGAAATACAGCGAGGAAACCACGATCACCCATTCATTCCTTCTACCCTACAAACTTGGTACAATTTACGAGGCCAATCAACCTACAAACGTGCACGTGTTTGAAATGTTGGAGGAAACCAGAGAAAACCCACGCAGTCACAGGGAGAACGTACAGACACCATACAGACAGCAGCCGAGGTCAAGAACAAACCCGGGTCTCTGCCGCTGTAAGGCAGCAACTCTACCGCTGCACCACCGTGATGTGATCCATATCCCTCCATTCCCGGGATGGCGGGACTGTCATATGCTAAGAGACTGGAGCGGCTGGGCTTGTGCACTCTGGAGTTTAGAAGGATGAGAGGGAATCTCATTGAAACATATAAGATTGTTAAGGGTTTGGACACGCTAGATGCAGAAAGCATGTTCCCGATGTAGGGGGAGTCCAGAACTAGGGGCCACAGTTTAAGAATAAGGAGTAAGCCATTTAGAACGGAGACGATGATACACTTTTTCTCACAGAGAGTTGTGAGTGTGGAATCTCTGCCTCAGAGGGCGGTGGAGGCGGGTTCTCGGGATACTTTCAAGAGAGCTAGACACGGCTCTTAAAGATAGCGGAGTCAGGGGATATGGGGAGAAGGCAGGGACGGGGTACTGATTGGGGATGATCAGCCACGACCACATTGAATGGCGGTGCCAAATGGCCTACTCCCGCACCTATTGTCTATTAATTTGCCTATCATAACGCCTCTTAAATTCCGCTATTGTATCTGCGTCCACCACCAACTCTGGCAGTGCATTCCAGGTACCCAATAACCTCTGTATGAAAAATTCTTCGGAGTCTCAAGATAGGGGAATGAGGAAGTGTTTCTAGGTGTTTGGTTATGGTATTGAGAATATGTTGATGGGTGGAAATAAAAAGAGTTCTGTTCACCGAGAGGGGAATGAGTGGCAGATCAGAAATGCCAGACTATAGCTTTAAGGTTAGTGGGGCAAAGATTCAAGGCTACTCGCGGGCAAGTTTTTATTTCACACACAAAGGATGGTGGGTGCCTGGAACACACAATCAGTGGTAGTTGTGGTGGAGGCAGATTCGATAGTAGCATATAAAAGGGAGGCAGTGGTAGAGTTGCTGCTTTACAGTGCCAGAGACCTGGTTTTATCCTGACCATGGGTGCTGTCTGTACAGTGTTCTTCTTGTGACCATGTGGGTTTACTCCAGGTGCTCTGGTTTCTTTCCACATTCTAAGAATGTGCTGGTTGGTGGTTTAATTGGCTTCTGTATATAGCCCCTGCTATGTGGGATAGAACTTGTGCTCGGATGACCATTAGTTGGCGTGGACTCGGTGGGCCGATTATATATTTATATATCTATATAAATAATAATATCAGGCATTTTGGGTGCTTGACAAAATGGAGGATTTCTGCTTCTGTAAAACTTGTTTGTCATCTTTTGCAAAAGCTGCAAAAACCATGAGTGTCATGGCTCCAGAGTGTCTGTATCCTGGGACGAGATTGAATAAAGGTTGATGTCCAGATGGCCGTTAATTATTAATGTACCTGGTATAATGTTTCTTTACTCAATAGAATTGTTCCTCACTAAGTGCTTTCTTTCGAAACTATGTAATGTGATGTTTTGTGATTGGGTTTGGGTACTGTCAATTAATGTATTTTGTAATCCTTGTTGATAATTGGCTTGTAGGGGTTGCCCCCCCCCCCCCCATTTCGCACCAAGGGTCCGCAAGGGTATAAAAGAGGGGTGAGCGCATTGGGGTGTGCCGATCTTCTGGGTTTTTGGAGTGCACTGACCTTCTGGAGTTGTTCTATTCGCACGAGGCTGATGGGCTAAAATGAGGATCAGACCTGCGGCATTGGACTAGGTATTGTATTGGTGTTGTTTAATAAAGAGAGTTGGATTCCAGTGTTTGGTATTCGGTGTTTGACTGGACCAGACTAGGGGGGTAAGATTAGGACTGGAATTACATTGGGGGCTCGTCCGGGATCTCACCGGATTACCAAACATAAATTTGCAGTCGGGCAATTGAGTCGCGTGGGATTGCGAGAGGAGAAATCGGCATTACGGTGCGACTTTCGCATCAGTTTTTCTTGCTCCACTAATCTGAGACGAATCGAACATTCGAGTGCATGTGTTTAGATTCCCGACAAGATCGATAAGAATAGTAGTCTAGCGGGAGACAAGAAGGACTCCTGAAGGAAAACTGGCATTTGTTGAATTAGAGGGACCTGTCGGTTGGCTTTGGATTGGAAGGGGGAGATGATGAATATTTGGAAGATTGGGAAGAGTATTTGAATTAAGAGAGGTTTGCAGCCTCCTCCTTATTCCCCTTGCGCTCCCCATACGCCACCTTCACATCCAGCACCTCACAGACCTCCCCCTGTGCCTGCAGCATCACCCGCACCCCCTGCTGATCCGATAGTATCACCTGCTCACCAGACAGCAGCACCAGCACACAGTTCTTTGACCCCCATCAGCTCCAGCACTAACAGACATTCCAGTAGCGCTCAGTACAAGGAGCAACACAAATAAAATAGCTCCCATGTTTAAAGATAAAGTGGGTTCACCAGAACCACTTTATGAACCTAAACCTAGGAGAAAAAATGACCACCTGAAGAGCCAAGATATGCCTTTAAAAAATACTGCCTTCCCCCTAGTGATGAGGATGATACAGTCTTTGGGGGACACTGAGAGCGAGTCAGACATAGGAAAAATTATGAAGGAAGAACGAATATCCCGTCGTCAGTTCCCAGCTAAGGGCCTGTCCGACTTTCACGACCTCTGCGGAGTTTGCCCTTGACTCATACTCGCAGCATGGTCGTCAAGAGGTCGTAGGTACGTCGTGATGCTAGTTGTAGGCACTCGTGGCATCAAGTAGGTCGGGGCATTTTTTCTAACATGATGAAAAATATCCACGAGTAAAAAAGGTTGTGAATTATGTTGTGAAAGTGGGACATCTCCTTTAGGGAGATGCCTAACCTAGCCTTTGATCCGGCTAATGCAGTTGGTGCAAACAATCCTTGAAACATTGATGTGTATTCCCCGTGGAAACCAAATGAAATGATGGCAGTAAAATACTTGTCAGAAAGAAATCACCTGCTTCCTTTGTGGACTATCTCCGGGCCACTATGCATGTGTATCACACGGACTCGAGAGATTTGTGGGCTGTAATACAACAGGTCATAACTACAGAATACCAGAGCATACCAGGTTCCTAGCCACTAAGGACACCCACCTCACAAGGCACTGGCTAACGTAATCGCCAATAACAATGCAAGAGAAGATGCAGTTTTAACTGCCCTTGCCACTACCCTCCAAAAGCCAATAGACATCGCTAGGATTCTGGATGTTAGACCAAAGAAAGGAGAGGGAGCAGATGAGTTTTTAGAAAGGTTCTCGGAACTATATATGGATCAGTCAGGAGATTTACATTTTCGGAATGGGGCAAATTCTCCTCAGTACTGCGCAATATTGTGAAACTGTCTGCGAACTAATATAGCCAAAGCACTCAAGGCAAACAACATGGATTAGTCAGAGAACAGTGCAAGTCAAATGGCTCGTGCAGTTCGGTCTCACTGGAAAGATATTAGAAAACAGGAGAACCAGTCAGAAATCAAAAAAATGATTAAGACAAAGGCTTGATATGCCAGATTGGACAAGGGCACCAGATCCGGATTATTTAGGTTACCCTGATGAACCACCTCCCCTAGAACCAAGTTTCCCAAGACACCACTGGAGAGGGAATAGAGTATTGGGACCAGACCAATGTTATACTTGTGGTGGATTATGTCACTGGAGTAGGGAGTGTCCGACACAAAAACTACAAAGGGAACAGAGAGAGCAGAGAGGGAACTGGCAAATAAATCAGGGACAGAGAAGACAAACACCCTTCTCTCAAACTAATCTATTCTCACGATCCTGATTAGCAAGTCTGTCCAGATTTAAGGGACACATTTGCCAGCACCCGATCCCTGGGCCAATCGAAGTAGTGTGCCAAGACAAAGCAGTAAAACATAGTCGGTGTAACCACTGAATATTTTGCAAGAAAAGAGTCACTGGGAAATACCCCAGAACGGTGGAAAAATATCAGCCAACCCCATGTTTCCCTGAAAGCACATTTTAAAGTCAGCAAAGTGGTACAATCAGATGCAAAAAAGACTACCAGGGGTGCCGGGGAGATGGCAGCCCTGCCAGCAGTCTGGTTGTTTTTTCATCTTTTTGTTATTTTTAGCGTTTGTTAAGTTTGTTTTATGTGGGGGGGGGGGGGGGGGGGGGGGAGGGGGGGGGAACGGGAGACATATTTTCAAGTTCCTACCTTTCCGGAGATGTGATCGAATTTTGGATCACATTCTCCAGGCTCTGCGGCCTACCGTAGCTGGAGCTGGGGGCCTCCTCGGACTGTCGTGAGCACTACCGCGGGGCGCGAACTTAACATCAGAGCAGATCCCTTGCCTGGGATCGCTCCCACCGTGGCCTGCGGACTTACCAACAATGGCTCACAGTCTCGGGAGAAGCTAGTCCGGAGCTCCAATGCTGCAGAAGGTTCGACCAGCCCCGACGCGAGGTTCGATCGCCCGGTGCGGGGGAGCTGACATCCCCCCGATGCAGGAGATGAACGCCTCGACGCGGAGGGCCCGACCACACTGGCTACGGGAGTCAAGACGGTCCCGTCAACGGAGGCTCGAGGCCCCCGACCGAGGAAGAAAAAAAAGGACTTGAACTTTATTTCGCCTCCCATCACAGTGAGGAATGTGTAGGAGTCACTGTGGTGGATGTTCATGTTAAAATGTGTTTTTGAGTCTGTTGCTTTTAATTGTATGACTGACCTGGCCAGTGAAATTCCTCGTATGTTGCAAAACATACTTGGCGAATAAAATCAGATTCTGATTGTGATTGCTTTAACTGTGGTCAGCAAGGCCATTGGAGCATGGAATGCCCATCGCAGACAAAGAAGGGACTGTAACAAGAGCAAAGGGGAGGCTACAGAGAAACTATGAGGGGAGCCAAAATAACTGCTCCTAAGATGTCCCATTAAAAATTGGAATGTGCTTATTTTGGCACTGGTAACAGGACAACAAAGAACTGCGGGGAACTTTAAAATACCCCTAGAAGGCAGCGTCACCCCTTTCTTGAGAGTTTAAAACTCAACTTGGGAGCAATGGCAAAGAAAGCAAATACAGTACATTGGTTAGATAACTTTTGTTCTTCATATATATTCGGATCTGCCAGATCAATTGTTTTCTTTGCAATTGCTCCCAAGTCTTTTGCATATATAGTATAGACAAGCTGATTCGGGGATTGCTGGAACAAGACATCTTAGTGAAGAGCCAGTCTATTTGCAACACACCAATCCTTGCAGTGCCCAAGGCAGGGAAAGAGGGCCAGTACAGACTGGTTCAGGACTTAAGATGAGTTAATGACGCTCCATGCCTTGGTGCCAAGCCCGGCTCATATTCTAGCTTTGCTTCCAGCGGAAGTGAAGATTTTTTCAATTGTAGACCTGCAGCATGCCTTCTTCTCATTCCCTCTGCACAGAAACGGCCAGTATTTATTTGCCTTTACTTACAGGGGACAACAATATACGTGGACAAGACTTCCTCAGGGATTCATTAATTTGCCTACCTTGTTTTCTCGATGTCCTCAAGAACAGTCAAGGACATCGAGAATAATAAATATAAATAATAAATAAATATATGTATGTGCAGGGCTCTCGCTTAACTTTGTTTCCCTGTCGCCAGCCGGGCAACCTTGACAGCTTTTTAATTTGCCAAATGACAGTTTAGGTGATCATTGAAGACGGTTTGCATGACGCGTGCGATAATGTGCTTGGATGAAGTGCGTAGTTACCTGTGCAGAATTATGCTCAATGAAGCATTCACATATTATGTTCAAGAAGGAACTGCAGATGCTGGAAAATCGAATGTAGACAAAAGTGCTGGAGAAACTCAGCGGGTGCAGCAGCATCTATGGAGCGAAGGAAATAGGCAACGTTTCATGCCGAAACCCATCAGTTTGAAGAAGGGTTTCGGCCCGAAACGTTGCCTATTTCCTTCGCTCCATAGATGCTTCCGCATCCACAGAGTTTCTCCAGCACTTTTGTCTACATTCACATATTATTTCTGCTTCAAATAACTCAAACTAAACATATTCACCAATCAAAACATGATATATACCACAATGACATGCAGCAAAATTATAATACAATATCTCAACTCTTTTTACACATTGCAATTAATGCAATTTCTATTAGTTCTTTCCACTTCCAAACAAAAATGTAGTTGGATTATTCAGCAAATGATCAACCTGTGTCAATAAATCCTGGACCATGCACACTACAGATTGATGCAAGCATGTTTTCTGAAGGACCGAAAATTACCATGACATGGCCATAGCATGGATCGTTATTGCTATTGGCACAGAAACACTCTGGCTTCCCACATAATTTATCCATAACAAAATATACAGGTTGCAAGGAAATTTCTAAAGGCATTTTATGATAATAGCTGTTAAAACTGACTATACCCATCTGACAGGTTAAACATTACACTAACTGACAACAAAACCAGTCCCTAATGCCACTATAAAAAAGATATATTAAAAAAAATTAATGGGGTGGCATGGTAGTGCAGCGGTAGAGTTGCTGCCTTGCAGCACCACAGACCCAGATTCGATCCTGACTACGGGTGCTGTCTGCACCGTATTTGTACATTCTCCTTATGACCACATGGTTTTCTGTGGAAATTCCAGTTTCTCCCACATCTGAAAGTGCAGGTTTGTAGGTTAATTGGCTTCAATAAATTGTCACTGGCGTGTAGGATACAACCGGTGTATGATAGATTGCGGTCAGTGTCGACTTGGTGTGCCGAAGGGCCTACTTCCATATATATGTTTTAAATATATATCTTAATTTCATTGAACCATATATGGTTGAATATGTGGCATTATTTTCATCTTGTTTCTATAGTCAAAGGGTAAGGTTGATTGATTTATTCGTGCAGAACAGTGATGGAAATCTGACTCCTCTTGCCTTGTTTCTATGTTTTTGTTTCTCTATATATGCATAACAGCATGAATTATAATCTGATTTCCATACATGAATATAGTAAGGTCATTCATGTTGATCAGAGCCTTGCTCTACTGTAGAATGTAGTTAGGAATGTAATTTAGCCTAACCTTATTCATACCTAATTCAATTTGAAGCATAAATGTTGCATCAAGTGTAAGTTAAACGAATGCACCGGATTCCACAATTTCAAACTGAAAAATGCAATAGCTTCCTACTGTCGCCCCCCCCCCCCCACCTCGGTCGCTACACCTCCTCGCTCTCACCTCTCACCCAACATTCGCAGCCCTGTGTATATACACACACACACACACACACACACACACACTTATATATATATGCACACCAATAAAACGCTCTTGACAATTCTCCCCTGACAAGCTGGTGAACTCAATGCGGGAGGGGGAAGGGAAAGGGGCTGAATGCGAACGTGAGTGGAGAGGGCTTACCTTGGTGATCCAGGATACATTGGCACGTAGGGGTTCCTCGCCATTCTCATCCCTCACCTCAAAGTCTTCCCCAAAGTCACAGAACAGCTGACTGTTTAAATGAACCAGACATAAATTGTTGGCGGAGCGGTGAGACAGGAGGTGACCCACAAACACAGAATCAATACAGCCCACCACCTCAATGCTCATCGGAAAACCCCTCTCCAGTTATTGGAACAGAACACTGCCCGAGGGGACGGCTGTATCCCTGAGGCACAAAGAACTGCAGGTGCTGGTTTACTAAAAAAAGGCACAAAGTGTTGGAGACTCAGCAGGTCAGGCAGCATCTCTGGAGAACATGGATGAGTCTAAAGATGGGTCCCAACCCAAAACATCACAGTGTCATACAATGCGGAAACATTCTGCCCCACTTGCCCACACCGACCAACATGCCCCAACTATACTATCCCCACCTGCACATGTTTGGCCAATATCCTTATAAATTTATCATATCCATGTACCTGCCCAAATGGTTTTTTTTAATGTTGTGATGGTACCTGGCTCAATTACCTCTTGTGGCAGCGTGTTCCACATACCTACTACCCTTTGGGTTAAAAGCTGCTCTTTAGGTCCCTATTAAATCTTTTCCACCTCACCTCAAACCCATGTCCTCCGATTCTTGATTCCCCTACTCGGAGTAAAAGACTGTGCATTTACATAAATTTATTCCTCTCATGATTGTATACCTATCCATGTTCTCCAGAGTTGCTGCCTAGCTGTTGAGATACTCCAACACTTTGTGATTTTATTCCTGAGCTTTGAGGTGAACCACCTCAACTGGGTGGCCAAGTCTGTGCTGAACTACACTGAATTTAAATCAGGTTTCTGCTCTCCTCACTTAGTATAAAGCATTGTCTTAAACTCTAGCAATCTCTCAGATGGTCAGGTGTTCAGTCTTAGAGATGCAGCGCAGAAACAGGCCCTTCGGCCCATTGAGTGCTCTCCGGCCAGCAATCACCCTCTACGGTAGCACTATCCTACACACCAGGGACAATTTTACTGATCCCTGATGAAACTAGTGCTGTAAAGTACACACCCTGCTATCAAACCCTCGAGCAGCCAGAGAAAATCCACCTTAGTTTGGCTAATGTCATACATATAAACAGCAAGGAAACTCCTTTTAGCCCAACTTGCCCATACTTGTCCATAAGTTGCCTTCCTGAGCTAGTCTCCATCGACTGCATTTGTCCCCTCATCCCCACTTTCCTGTACAAATGTATTTTCAATGTCATAATTGTATACGCCTCTATCATTCAACATTCAAGCGGTAGAATTGCTGGCTTGCAGAGCCTGAGTCCCGGGTTCCATCCCGACTCGACACGCTCTTTTAGAAAGGAGCCGATGAGCAAATTATTTTGTCAGAGGGTAGTTAATCTGTGAAATATTGCCAAATCAATGGATATTTTTAAGACAGAGATAAACAAGTTCCTGATTAGACAGGGTGTCAAGGGTTATGGGGAGAAGGCAGGAAAATGGGATTAGCATGCAGAGATCAGCCATGATTGAATGGCAGTCGACTTGATGTGCCAACTGGCCAATTTCCATTCCTCGAACTTGTGAAGTGACTATGGGTGCTGTCTGTACAAAGTACAAAGTTTGTATGTTCTCCCTGTGACTGTGCGGGTTTCCTCCCATACTCCAAAGACATGCAGGTTTGTAGGTTAATTAGCTTGTGTAAATTATCCCTAGTCTTCAGGATAAAACTAGTGCATTGGTGATAGCTGATTGGTACAGACTCCGTGGGCCAAAGAGCCTGTTTCACACCATATCTGTAAAAGTACAAACTTCCTCCGCCTGCTCATTCCAGATACACACCACCCACTTTGCAAAAAACATTGCCCCCTCAGATCCTCTCTAAATCTTTCCCCTCTCACTTCAAACTCATGTCCTCTAGTTTTGGACTCCCATATTCCTGGAAAAAGATTGTAACAATCTACCTTCTTTACATACCTCATGATTTTATAAATCTCTATATGGTCACCTCTCGGCCTCCTAGGATTAGGGGGAATAAATACCCCAGCCTATCCAGCCTCTCTTTACACCATAAGACATCGGAGCAGAAGTAAGCCATTTGGCCCATCAAATCAATGTTAGATTTGAAATGATGGCTTCTGTCTATAACCCCGACACACTGAGTGGAGCTTATTCTTTATTCATGGATTGGATTCTGGTCATCCCCGATTACAGAAAGGAATTGTAGGCTTTGAAAAGAGTGCCTATCGAAAGAAGTTGGACAGATTTTTTTCACTGGAATACCAGAGGTTGTGGAGAGACCTGATAGAAGTATATGTTCAGAAGTTAATAGGAAGGGAATTAGGCCATTTGGCCCATTGAGTCTGCTCCACCATTCAATCATGGCGGGTATATTTTATCCCACTCAACCCCATTCTTCTGCTTTCTCCCCACGACCTTTGACATTAACTCAAACCCTCCACATTTGGTAATACTCTTGTGAAAATTCCTTGACACAGCCCTGCGACGGGAAAGAATTCTTACCCAAATAGTCCTTTTGTATCTGCAATAATAAACTTGATGTCGTTCTGGTGGCAAAACTTCCCGACATCCAGCTGCTCCTCCAGCAAGGAATTGGTCAGCACCACCACCTGAGAGAAAAACCATCCACAATGAACACAAGTGGAATCAACCCTGTAATAATTCACCAAGTTGGTGCAGTAGGTACGTTGCCCGGTCAGTGAGGGACTCCCAAGATCAGTTATATCAGAGTCACACATCAGGAATCCTTAGGATGATCCTAAATATGAACATGTCAAAGAGCATGTAACTTGGCATTTAATTTAGTTATTATTGTCACATGTATCGAGGTACAGTTGCGTACTCTCCAGTCAAAGGAAAAGACTATACATGATTACGCAGGGCTCTCACTTAACTTTTTTTCGTTGTTGCCAGCCGGGCAACCTTGACAGCTTTTTAGGTTGCCAAATGACAGTTTAGGTGGTCAATAAAGGCGGTTTTCATTTCGCGTGCCGAAGTGCGTAGTTACCAGTCAGAATTATGCTCAATGAAGCATTCACATATTATGTTCAACTGCAGATGCTGGAAAATCTAAGGTGGATAAAAGTGCTGGAGAAACTCAGCGGGTGCAGCAGCATCTATGGAGCGAAGGAAATGGGCAACGTTTCAGGCCAAAACCCATCAGCCTGAAGAAGGGTTTCGGCCCGAAACGTTGCCCATTTCCGTCGCTCCATAGATGCTGCCGCATCCGCAGAGTTTCTCCAGCACCTTTGTCTACATTCACATATTATTTCTGTTTCAAATAACTCACAAACTAAACATATTCACCAATCAAGACATGATATACACCACAATGACATGCAGTAAAATTATAATACATAATCTCAACTCTTTTTACACATTGCAATGAATGCAATTTCTATTAGCTCTTTCTACTTCCAAACAAAAATGTGGTTGGATTATTTAGCAAATGATCAACCTGTGTCAATAAATCCTGGACCATGCACACTACAGATTGATGCAAGCATGTTTTCTGTGAAGGACCGAAAATTACCATGACGTGACCATAGCATGAGTCGTTATTGCTATTTGAAAAGAAACACTCTCGCTTCCCACATACTTTATCCATAACAAAATATACAGGTCCCCATCCCTTCCATTCCTGCCTCAGCACCTTGAGCCTCTGCAACTTGTCCATCACCTGCTCCCTGGTCTTCCCACCCCCCAACTTCACAATGACCAATTAACCAAAGCAGCCAACATAATCAATGTCCACATGTAACCAGATCGCTCGCTCCTCCCCTCGCCCGTCAGGCAGAAGGCACAGGTCCACCATTGATTTTCTGACAATCAGTGGTCTGGCACCTCCCTTAATTGGGACAAAATCTGGATAGAACCTTGAAATCTGCCACAGAAATCCACCCAGAAATGTGATGCCTAGGCTGGGTGAATTTACCGATCTCAACCCCTTTAGGAATTCTGCGCCGATCAGCGGGTCGAATTTGCCACATGATGCCTGTGCATCTGGAACACTGGCCCAGCCGGAGCTGGCAGATCTGTTTCCATAGCTGACTTCCAAAAAAACCCTAAAGCCAAAGTTGCCCTCGGCGGCCTGTTCTGGTACCGTCGGACTTGTCTCAGAGGCCGTGACCTCTGTTGGTCCGGCAAAATGGATAATCCAGAAAGGCTCTGGAACCAAGGGTGGCGGAAAATTTGGTGGCGAATCTACACAACGTCTGAAGGTACACATCACCAGATTCAAGAATAGTTATTCGACTATTGAATGGATCTCCCATATACCAAGGATGTATTCACAATCCCCCAATCTGCCTCGTTGTAAACTTTGCACTTTTTATCTGCACTTTCTCTGTAGCTGCAACACTATATTCTGCACTGTTTCTTTCTCGTTTTGTACCACCTGATGTACCCATGTCTGGATGATTTATTACATATCATTGAAAATAACATTTTTCACTGTATCTCGGCACACATAACAATAATAAACTGATGTGGCAACTGGGGCGCAATGGTAAAGTTGCTGCCTCACAATGCCAGAGGTCTGTTTGATGGGTGCTGTCTGTACAGAGTGTGTATGTTCTCTTTGTGACTGCGTGGGTTTTCTCCGGGTGCTCCGGTTTCCTTCCACTTCCCAAAGATGTGCAGGTTTGTAGGTTAATTGGCTTCTGTAAAGCTGTAAATTGTCCTGAGTGTGTCGGATAGTGTTAGTGTACGGGGTGATCGCTGGTCGGCGCGGACTCTGTGAGCCGAGAGGTCTGGTTCCGCCCTGTACCTCTAAAGTCTAAAGTGAAGACTAATCAAGTGCATCATGATCGCAGGTCGGCACGGACTCGGTGTCTCACAACCAAACTAAAAGTATTAAACACCATCCCTACACATCCTCATATAACCATATAACAATTACAGCACGGAAACAGGCCATCTCGGCCCTTCAAGTCCGTGCCGAACAACATTTTTCCCTTAGTCCCACCTGCCTGCACTCATACCATAACCCTCCATACCCTACTCATCCATATGCCTGTACAATTTATTCTCAAATGATACCAACGAACCTGCCGCCACTACTTCCACTGGAAGCTCATTCCACACCGCTACCACTCTCTGAGTAAAGAAGTTCACCCTCATGTTACCCCTAAACTTCTGTCCCTTAATTCTAAAGTCATGTCCTCTTGTTTGAATCTTCCCTATTCTCAAAGGGAAAAGCTTGTCCACATCAACTCTGTCTATCCCTCTCATCCTTTTAAAGACCTCTACCAAGTCCCCCCTTAACCTTCTGCGCTCCAGAGAATAAAGACCTAACTTATTCAACCTATCTCTGTAACTTAGCTGTTGAAACCCAGGCAACATTCTAGTAAATCTCCTCTGTACCCTCTCTATTTTGTTGACATCCTTCCTATAATTGGGCGACCAAAATTGTACACCATACTCCAGATTTGGTCTCACCAATGCCTTGTACAATTTTAACATTACTTCCCAGCTTCTATACTCAATGCTCTGATTTATAAAGGCTAGCATACCAAAAGCTTTCTTTACCACCCTATCTATATGAGATTCCACCTTCAAGGAACTATGCACGGTTATTCCCAGATCCCTCTGTTCAACTGTATTCTTCAATTCCCTACCATTTACCATGTACGTCCTATTTTGATTTGTCTTGCCAAGGTGTAGCACCTCACATTTATCAGCATTAAACTCTATCTGCCATCTTTCAGCCCATTTTTCCAACTGGCCTAAATCACTCTGTAGACTTTCAAAATCCTCTTCATTATCCACAACACCCCCTATCTTGGTATCATCTGCATACTTACTAATCCAATTTACCACCCCTTCATCCAGATCATTGATGTACATGACAAACAACAAAGGACCCAACACAGATCCCTGAGGCACCCCACTAGTCACCTGCCTCCAACCCGACAAACAGCCATCCACCATTACCCTCTGGCTTCTCCCATTCAGCCACTGTTGAATCCATCTTGCTATTCCTGCATTTATACCCAACAGTTGAACCTTCTTAACCAACCTTCCATGAGGAACCTTGTCAAAGGCCTTACTGAAGTCCATATAGACAACATCCACTGCTTTACCCTCGTCAATTTCCCTAGTAACCTCTTCAAAAAATTCAAGAAGATTAGTCAAACATGACCTTCCAGGCATAAATCCATGTTGACTGTTCCTAATTAGACCCTCTTTATCCAGATGCTTATATATATATTATCTCTAAGTATCTTTTCCATTAATTTGCCCACCACTGAAGTCAAACTAACCGGCCTATAATTGCTAGGTTTACTCTTAGAAACCTTTTTAAACAATGGAATAACATGCGCAGTACGCCAATCCTCGGGGACTATTCCCGTTTCTAATGACATTCGAAATATTTCTGTCATAGCCCCAGCTATTTCTACACTAACTTCCCTCAATGTCCTAGGGAATATCCTGTCAGGACCCAGAGACTTATCCACTTTTATATTTTTCAAAAGTGTCAGTACTTATTTTACTTTGAAACTCATAGTATCCATAGCTACTCTACTAGTTTCCCTTACCTCACATAATTCAATATCCTTCTCCTTGGTGAAACCCTAAGAAAATAAATTGTTCAATATCTCCCCCATCTCTTTTGGCTCTGCAGATAGCTGTCCACTCGGTCTCTCCAATGGACCAATTGTATCCCTTGTTATCCTTTTGCTATTAATATAGCTGTAGAAACCCTTTGGATTTACGTGGGAGGAAACCCATGAGATTGTAACTCCCCACAGACCACCGCTTGAGGTCAGGATTGAACCTGGGACTGAGGCGGCGAGGCAGCTGCACCAACTGCTCCACCGCTGCGCTGTCCTGGGGTTGAGACTGTGATTGCAGGAGTCAACGTCAGCACAGATCCCAGACCGTGAAGTCCTGTACCCTCATGTTTTATTCACTTTCCAATGAGGAAACATAGGTTTACAGAGACTATTCAGAGATACAATAAGCCAGCAGAAGCAGGGCAGCTCTCCACAGACACATCCTCCTAACTCAAGGTTTGCTTTACTGGAGAGGTATCAATCCGTCAACATATTTACTCAGGCCTGTCATGAGACACCCATTAGGAATGGGCCACTGCACATCAATCTGTAAAAATACGTCATAAAAACCTTACATAAGAATTCTCCCCGCTATTAGACACTAAAACTCAATGATTCCCATGGATGTTACAGCCACTAAAGTGCATCAACAGGCACTGTTCCTCTTTTCCAGTCATTAGTACTTGCCTCACATGTGCCAGTCAGTCCCCAATCTCCATCTAAACTTGGATCAACATGGGATTTGCTCCATTAGCATCCATTATTTATGTTGTTGGCTCCTCTTGCCTGTCCTGCCCAATGATTAAGATCCATTTTGCGAACAATTTTAAGTACTTCCAACCGCAACAGAAATCCATACTTTCTAACAGCAGATAGCATTGAAGGTCTCAATGTGAACAGAGAGCATGTTACTTGGTATTTGGTTTGGTTTAGTTTACTATTGTTACATGTACCGAGATACAGCATAAAGCTTTTTTGTGGAGTTGCTACCCAGTCAGTGAAAAGACCATGCATGATTACAATCAAGCCGTCCACTGTGTACCGATAAAGGGAATAACATTTAGTGCAAGATATAGTCCAGTAAAGTCCAATTAAAGATATTCTGAGGAACTTCAATGAGATAGATGATAGATCAGAACTGCTCGCTAGCTGGTGAGAGGACAGTTCAGTTGCCTAGTAACAGCTGAGTAGAAACTGTCCCGGAATCTGGAGGTTTGTGTTTTCACATGTCTATACCTTTTCCCTGATGGGAGATGGGAGGAGAGGGAGTGGCCGGAATGAGACTCATCCTTGATTATACTGGTGGCCTTGCCGAGGCAGCGAGAGATGGAGATGGAGTGGATGGAAGGGAGGCTGGTTTGTGTGATGGTCTGGGCTGCGTCCACAACTCTCTGCAATTTCTTGCTGAACAAATGCCTGTCTATGGTGTCACAAACGGTGTCACCTCCTGCACCTACACACAACTGACTGACTTCACTCGTTTCACCACTAACTTCCATCCGGCACTCAAATACACCTGGACCATTTCCGACATTTCCTTACCATTCCTTGACCTCTCTATCTCCATCGCAGGTGATATAGACTCCTGACCGACATCCACTATAAACCCACTGACTTCCAAGTCTATCTGGACTGCTCTTCCTCCCACCCTGCTCCCTGTAAGGACTCCATCCCCTATTCCCAATTCCTCCGTCTACGCCGCATCTGCTCCCAGGATGAGGTGTTCCACACCAGGGCATCACAAATGTCCTCATGCTTCAGGGAACGGGGATTCCCCTCCCCCACTATAGATGAGGCTCGCACCAGGGTCTCCCGTCTCTCTCCCCATCCCCCCCACTCGCAACAAGGGCAGAGTCCCCCTAGTCCTCACCTTTCACCCCACCAGCCGGCACATACAACACATAGTCCTCCGCCAGTTTCACCACCTCCAACATGGCCCCACCACTCGCCACATCTTCCCCCGTCTGCCTTATGCAAAGACCATTCCCTCCACAACTCCCTTGTCAATTCTTCCCTTCCCCGGGCACTTTCCCTTGCAACCGCAAGAGATGCTACACTTGTCGCTTTACCTCCCCCCTCCACTCCATTCAAGGACCCAAGAAGTTGTTCTAGGTCCGACAGAGCTTCATCTGCACCTCCTCCAACCTCATCTACTGCATCTGCTGCTCTAGATGCCAGCTGATCTATATCGGTGAGACCAAGCGGAGGCTTGGCAATCGTTTCGCCGCACACCTCTGCTCGGTCTGAAATAACCAACCCGAACTCCCGGTGGCTCAACACTTCAACTCCTCCTCCCATTCCGTATCCGACCTCTCTGTCCTGGGCCTCCTTCTCGGCCAGAGTGAGCAACATCGCAAATTGGAGGAACAGCACCTCATATCCCGCTTGGGGAGTCTGCATCCTCTCGGCATGAACATCGAATTCTCTCAATTCTGTTAACCCTTGTTGTCTCCTTCCCTTCCCACCTCTCCCTCAGCCCTCGGGCTCCTCCTCCTCCTTTTTCCTTTCTTCCCCCCGCCTCCCTCCACCCCCCCCCATCAGTCTGAAGAAGGGTTTCAGCCCGAAATGTTGCCTATCTCCTTCGCTCAGCACCCGCTGAGTTTCTCCAGCATCTCCATCAAATGTCCATCTATGTTGGGTGAAAACCAGGGCTTAGTCTTAAAATCCACAAGCACAGGGTTCAAGACTTGAAATGTTAACCGTTTCTCTCATCACTGATGCATCGATGGTCTGCATGGACCCGATGGGCCAACGGGCCTAGTACCATGTTGTATCTTTGAACTGAATCTGTCTCGGGCACGGCACATTGATGCAATTACAAAGGTGTGAAAGTGGGATAACATAGAACTAGTGTGAACGGGTGATTGGCGTGGACCCGATGGGCCTGTTTCCATGCTGTATCTTTCAATTACCCAATGCTCTGGATCTCCCATGATCCCTTGAAGACTTTATTAAAGATCAGCAAACTTATCCTTGCAATTAAACTCAGTGGAAGTCTCTGCAAATATTTAAACTTTACCTGATGCTGAAGAAGTACATCTTTTGTCAGTATCTCGGTGTGCGAGGAGACTGGAACATAACTGTTCAGCCCAATGAGATGCCTTTTCGAAGCATCTGCCCTGTTCTTCCCGATATCTTTCTCCGACAAATAAAACTGAAAATAGAAAATAAACTGATCAAGATATTCTTCTATGTTCCGATAAGATTCCACAATTGCATTTTCCTAGATTTCAATGATTTGCTTGAAGAAGACAGTTTTGGACAGGTGAAAGTCATCTGACTTTCTCTCATTGGAACAACTTTAATTTTGATAAGAGGCTGCAGATCCTGGAATGTTACGTATAAACCAAATTTGTGGATGACCCGGGTTCGATCCAGACTATGGGCGTTGCCTGCACGGAGTTGGTATGTTGTCCGTGCTTCAACAGAAGCAGAATGCACACACAAGGCTGTAGGGATCTACTAAAGCCACTCATGTAAAAGCATACAAAAGGCAGATCTGATGTGTTGTCCACCTACCTGGGAGGAGAGATCGCTCCACTCTGCTGTACCTTCGTCATGTATCGTCACCGACTTGACTCCACCCAGGATGATGTTCTTGGCGATCTCCACCCCAAGTCCTCTCATCCCAGAGATCAACACGCTGGTTTTCTTCATTCGCTCCATGCCATCATAGCCCAGCACGTACCTAGAGGGGAGATTCCGGCTTTTATTCCTTGATTGGAAACTGGGGGGACCACCATTTTAAATGCTGCAAGATTGGGAAGTGCTGGTTTAATTTAGTTTACAGATACAGCGAGGAAACAGGCCCTTCGGCCCTCCGAATCCGCGCCGAACAATGATCCCCGCACACTAGCACTATCCCGCACACTAGCGACAATTTACAATCTTTTACCAAAGCCGATTTAACTACAAACCTGTATGTCTTTGGAGTGTGGGAGGAAATCGGAGCACATGGAGAAAACCCATGTGGTCACAGGGAGAACATACGAACACGGTAGACGGCACCCATAGTCAGGATTGAACCAGGGTCTGTGGTGCTGCGCTTCCATGCTGATGTTCAAAGGGACCTGGCTGTCCTTGTGCCCAAGTCATTGAGAGCTAACATGCAGGCATAGGAAGCAATTAGTGAGATCTTTGTCCTGAGAGGATTTGAGTTCACAAGTCAACACGTCTTACTGCAATTATAAAGGACCCTGGAATATTATGAAGTTTTGGCCTCCTTACCCAAAACAAGGTGGAGCTGACCCAGAGGGGGAGCAGCAAAGATTCACTAGATTTTCTCTATGATTCGTGGATTAGCTGTAAAAATAGAGTGAACTATGCCTGTTATTCTCTAGATTTTAGAGGGATGAGGGATGACATTGAAAATCACAAATTTATTACTGGACTGGATGCAGGGAAGATGTTTCTCCTGGTTGACCAGCCGAGAGCCATGGGGTCACAATCTCAAAGCATTGGGGAGTAGGACCTTTAGGGCTCTGATGTGGAGAGATTTCTTCATGCAGAGTGTGATGAATTCTGGGGAATGCACTACCCCAAAGGGCTGTTGAGCCTCAGTCATTGAGTTATTTCTCCACAGTAGTCACAGAAGACAGAGATACGGGAAAGCATAGGTACATTACAGTGCAGAATATAGGTACATTTCATTTTGTGCAAGGTGGAAAGGGCGCAGAGAAGATTTAGGAGGATGTTGCCTGGACTCGAGGGCCTGAGCTACAGGGAGAGGTTGTGCAGGCTTGGTCTCTATTCCTTGAAGTTCTGGAGGATGAGATTTACTGCTCAGTGCAGAGCTTCTGGCTTTACTCTTGGTGTGGTGCAATGCTAGACTGCTGCCTCACTGTGCCAGAGACCGGGGTCCGATCTCAACTACGGGTGTTGTCTGTGCGGAGTTTGTACGTTCTTCCTCTGACCGTGTGGCTGCTCCGGTTTCCTCCCATATTCCAAAGACGTTCAGGTTTGTAGGTTAATTGGCTTCTGTAAATTGCCCCCTAGTGTGAAGGGAGTGAATCCAAAAGTGGGAGATAACATAGAACTAGTCTGTCGGTGCTCAATGGTCAGATTAAGGATTAATAATAGTCAGAGGGTCTGGAGTGAGGTAGATAGTAGCTCAGGAACGCTCTCTAGTTGTTGATGGGATGGTTCATTTGTCTGATAAGATTCGTATAGATGCATCATAGAAAGCATTGGATCAGAGTGTGTCACGGGTTTGCAATGGCAAAGACTCTGGCAATGGCTGCACAAAATCGCAAAGACTTGTGCATGCAGCCCAGTACATCACACAAATCAACCTCCCTAAGACCCGCACCCATCTACATTGACTCCATCTGCACTTCACGCTGCCTCGGAAAACTGGTATAATCAAGGACCAGTCTTTCCTTCTCCCTTCTACCATCAGGCAGAAGTTATAAAAGCATGAATTAGACTGAAGTGCACTCTCTGCTCCACTGTTACCAGATTACTGAACAGACCTCTCATCAGCTAAGTTTCGTTTAAGAGGAACTGGAGATGCTGGAAAAATCGAAGGTAGACAAAAATGCTGGAGAAACTCAGCACGCGAGGCAGCATCTATGCGGCAAAGGAATAGGGGACGTTTTGAGTCGAGATCTGGCATTGTGAGGCAGCAGCTCTACCCGCTGCACCAAAACAAGACTAAAGCCAGCAGCCCTGCACAGAGCAGTAAACATCGCCTATTCCTTCACTCCATGGATGCTGCCTCACCCACTGAGTTTCTCCAGCATTTTTGCCAACTCTCATCAGCTATGGATGCATTTCCGATCTCCTCATAGACCTCATTGCACTTTCTCTATAGCTATAACACTATATTCTGCACTCTGACCTTTCACTTTTTGCACTACCTGTTGTGTTTGTGTATAGTTTGATTGTACTCGTATATGGTAAGACTTGCCTGAATAATCAAAGAGCTGTATAGCTTGCAAACAGGTTATTTGGCCATACTTGCCCCAACATGCCTCATCTACACTAGATGAGTGTAGAAAAAAGGAAATGCAGTCTTACAAAAATAAAAGAGGAATGTCACCAACTTTGCCACTTCTGCAAATGTACATTCAAAAGCAGGAGGCCCAACATTAATGTCAGGTGGCTGGTGCCTCACCTGTATCCACCTTTGTCCACCCATCTATCAACCAACCCATCACCTGCATCCACCTATCACTTGCCTGGTTTGCCCTTCCTGTACCTCTCTTCCATCTTTCTACTACAATCAATCTGAAGAAGGATCTCAACCCGAAATGCCACCTATACAAGTCGTCCAGAGATGCTATTTGGCCCGTTGAGTTACTCCCAGATTTTTTTTAAGCTGCTACTGAATACTCCAGTAGGCACAGTGGTGCAGCGGTAGACGTGCTGCCTTACAGCGCCAGAGACCCGGGTTTGATCTCGACTACGGGTGCTCACTGTACGGAGTTTGTACGTTCTCCCAGTGACCACGTGGGTTTTCTCTGAGATTTTTGGTTTCCTCCCACACTCCAAAGACGTACAGGTCTGCATGTTAATTGGCTTGGTGTATGCGTAAACTGTTCCTAGTGTGTGTAGAATAGAAACATCGAAACATAGAAAATAGGTGCAGGAGGAGGCCATTCGGCCCTTTGAGCCAGCACCGCCATTCATTGTGATCATGGCTGAATCATCCCAAATCAATAACCCGTGCCTGCCTTTGCCCCATATCCCTTGAGTCCACTAGCCCCTAGAGCTCTATTTAACTCTCTCTTAAATCCATCCAGTGATTTGGCCTCCACCGCCCTCTGTGGCAGGGAATTCCACAAATTCACAACTCTCTGGAGTTTTTTCTCACCTCAGTCTTAAATGACCTCCCCTTTATTCTAAGACTGTGGCCCCTGGTTCTGGACTCGCCCAACATTGGGAAATTGTTTCCTGCATCTAGCTTGTCCAGTCCTTTTATAATTTTATATGTTTCTATAAGATATACCCCTCATCCTTCTAAACTCCAGCGAATACTTTCCTCTTATGACAGTCCCCCCATCCCAGGGATCGATCTTGTGAACCTACGCTGCGCTGCCTCAATCACAAGGATATCCTTCCTCAAATTAGGAGACCAAAACTGCACACAATACTCCAGATGTGTTCTTACCAGAGTCCTATACAACTGCAGAAGAACCTCTTTACTCCTATACTGAAATCCTTTTGTTATCAAGGCCAACATTCCATTAGCTTTCTTCACTGCCTGCTGTACCTGCATGCCAACTGTCAGTGACCGGTGTACAAGGACACCCAGGTCTCGCTGCACCTCCCCCTTACCTAACCTAATAATGTTAATGAGCGGGGTTCGCTGGTCGGCGCTGACCCGGTGGGCCGGAGGGCCTGTGTCCGCGCTGTATCTCTAATCGAATCTAAAACAAGAAACTGCAGATGCCTGCTTACATCATAGATGGACACAAAGTGCTGGAGTAACTCAGCTGGTCAGGCAGCATCTTTGGAGAAAAAGGATGAGTGACGTTTCGGGTCGGGACCCTTCTTTAGTACGCCCTGCTGCCGAACAGTTCTTAGTGTGGAAATTTCCCAAGGTGGGGTGAAGTATGCTTCCCACCCACCCTTAATCTCTGAACCAGAGAGGTGATGTTTCCCCCCCCCCCCCCCCCCCCCCCGAGCAGATAATCACAAAGGGACAAAGGTTCACTAAATGGATTTACACTGGACTGTGATCCCTTACCCTTGTGAAATGCAATTTTGTTAATGTTCTCAATTATCTTATTTTAGTTCAGTTTTTGGCTTAGTTTTTGATTAGAGATACAACGTGTGAATAGGTCCTTCGGTCCACATGGATCAGCAATCACCCGTACACCTGCATTCAAAAACCTATACGTCTTTGGAATGTGTGTGGAAACTGGAGCACCCAGAGGAAACCCACGCGGTCACAGGGAGAACGTACAGACAGCACCCGTAGCCAATATCAAATCCGGGTCTCTGGCGCTGTGAGGCAGCAACTCTTCAACTGCAGCACTGTGCCGTCTGATTGGCTAACATACAGACAAAGCTTTTCAGTGCATCTCGATAGACGGGACTAAAATAAACCGAAACCTAAACCTTAATGACTTTATCTTGGTGGTTCAGTTGAGAATTGTACATCATCTAGAGATTCTTTGACAACGGGTGGTGTCTGCACGGAGTTTGTATATTCTCTCTGTGACTGCGTGGGTTTTCCTCAGGTGCTCTGGTTCCTTCCCACACGCCATGTGCCAGTTTGTAGGGCAATTGGCTTTGGTAAAGATTTTGAATTGTTATTGTGTGGAGGATGGTGCTAGTGTACAGGGATCATTGGTCGGCATGGACTTGGTGGGCTGAAGGGCCTGTTTCCGTGCTGGCCCTTCAGTGCTGTATCTCTAAAGTCTAATGCATATCTGGGGCAGTTAAATGTGGGCCAGCCCCAATCCAACACATCATAGTAGAGGGCAGCATAGTGGCGCAGATGGTAGAGCTTCTGCTGCACCCATGCAGAGAACTAGGTTCGATCCCGACAATGGGCACCGTCTGTGTGGAGTTTGCACGTTCTCTCCGTGACTTTCCTCTGGGTGCTCTGGTTTCCTCGCCCATCCCAAAAAAATGCGGGTTTGTAGGTTAATTGGTCTCTGTAAAATTGCCCCTAGGCTGTAAGGAGTGGATGCGAAAGTGGGATAACACAGAACTAGCGTGAATGGTTAGAGTGCACTCAGTAGGCTAAAGAGCCTTTTTCCCCCCATCAACATATCACATGTAATAATCACATCATAGGCAAAATATTATTTTTACTCTATTGAAGGCTGATACTTCATGGGGGAGGGAATTAGGATTTGGGAAGTGAGATTGGGGACTTTTTGAAACTTACACAGGTTTATGGATACATAAACTGTACTGAATAAAGTTTGGTATGAATGATAAAAAAGAAACAGAATTGAATGATACACCAGAGGATTATCCCACAGAATAAAATCATGTATTGTAGTCTCTTTAAGCTGCTCACCCAATACATTTTGACTGGGCCGTACGTTGGCACAGCAGTACAGCCTGACAGCGCCAAGGACTCAGTGCGATCGTGACTGCGGGTGTTGTTGGCGCAGAGTTTGTACGTTCTCCCCATAACCGCGTAGCTTTTCTCCGGGTGCTCCGGTTTCCCCCCCAACACTCCAAAGACGTACAAGTTTGTAGGTTACTTGGTTTTAGTAAAGTTTGTAAATTGTCCTTAGTATGTAGGATATTGTTAGCGTACAGGGTGATCACTGGTCGGCACGGACTCGGTGGGCTGAAGGGCCTGTTTCCACGCTGTACCTCTAAACTAAACTAAGGTCAGCTTTTCTCATATAACGACCATGCATATCCACCCTTGAGCGCCATTCTCTTAATGGCTTTGCTTTCAATTCTACTTACAGCTGCCGGGAATATAATCCTTCATCGATATCCATTGAATCCACTTGAGTTTCCACGATCACCAAACCTGAAGGCAACAGAACGTGGGTTAACATTTGGTTAAAGTCGGGACTGAAACTGAAATCTTCCTAATGGGAATGGGGCGTTTCATTGCATTTGCTCCAGGATTGGATAAAAACGCATTGGTTGGAAGACAAGAGAGCTGGGTGATCCAAGAACTTGTCCATTTAATTTAGCGATGTTACAAAACTTACCTTCAGCGGCGCTGCAGTTCTGCCACCGGCCATGTGCGCGACTTTGGCCCCTTTGACGGGGGGTGGGGTGGGGATATTTCCTCAGGCTGCCAGCTGATGCAGAAAAATCGGTCAAACTTCCGTCCTCTGAAGTTTTCTTTTTAAATCATGGGACAATTTAATCACTGGAGTAAAATAAAAAAGCTACTTCTATCGCCCTCAATGGGACGGATCTCACATAGGGGACAAAACACGGGGCAAGTCGTATATTTTACATATAAACTTGCTTCTTAGGATGAATTTAATCAAAATCTCCTTGGCGAAAATGTGATTTTGGCCCCATACGAACCGGCAGTGTTTTTCCTGCCGATATGGGGTGCAAATTCACCGCAACTTCCAATCGGATTCGCGTTCCAGAAACACCCACTCGCAAGATGATTTAAATGCCCATTACTTTACGGGAATTAAACACTAAATTCCTTCTATTTGGCCAATAAATTCATGACAATGAGATTTAAAAATTATGTTATATTGTGAATTCTTGTGTGAATGTTATTTGGACACTTAGGCTATTTAAAAATGTTAAGCTTTTCTTAAGAAATGGATAGATATTTAGATCTAGTAATTGAATTTTGTAATTAGCTACAATTAGGTAACTACCTAATTATATGCTTTAATTTCAGGTCATCCAAGTAAGATTGTTTCATATTTGTTTCAGAATGCTTCAATCTAAAATAACTGAAAATTTCATTCAGTTCTCTTAATTTTTTAAGAAAGTTATGGGCTTTTGACTGTCCTCGATCACAGCTTTATGTTAAATTGATAGAAAAGCAATAGGGAACAAGACGCTAATTTCTGAGTATGAAAATGGCCATAACGTTTTAAATACTGAAGATATGAAAGTGAATTAGGTGTCAAATTTTTAAACTTCTTTTTATCCTTTATCTGACGGGATAAATTGCAGACTTGGAAACATAGAAACATAGAAATTAGGTGCAGGAGTAGGCCATTCGGCCCTTCGAGCCTGCACCGCCATTCAATATGATCATGGCTGATCATCCAACTCAGTATCCCGTACCTGCCTTCTCTCCATACCCTCTGATCCCCTTAGCCACAAGGGCCACATCTAACTCCCTCTTAAATATAGCCAATGAACTGGCCTCAACTACCCTCTGTGGCAGAGAGTTCCAGAGACCCAACACCCTCTGTGTGAAAAAAGTCCTTCTCATCTCGGTCCTAAAGGATTTCCCCCTTATCCTTAACTTGATTTTTAAAATCTCAAAATTTTGTAACCATGCTATTCAATGGGTTATTTTTTTGGCTTTGGATTGGCTGTATCATCTCTTTGCCTCACACTCCATTGTCTGGGTTTCAGGCATCTGAATCGTGTGCTCCAAAACTTTGTTCCTAAACCGTTTTACCTTCCCACTCTTCATACAAGTCCCACTTACATCCTTCAGCATGCCCAACCCCTTTCTTGGTCGCCCTTTTTAATGTTTCCTACCACCACCTATCTTTTCCAGCTTTCTACCTCCTTCTATCAGTCTGAAGAAGGATCCCAACCCAAAATGTCACCTATCCATTCTATCCACAGATGCATAGAGCAGAGAACAGTACAGCACAGGATCAGGCCCTTCGGCCCACAATATCTGTGCCGAACACGATGCCAAGATTAACTCTTATCTGCCTGCACATAATCCATATTCCTCCATTCCCTGCATATCCAAGTGTCCATCCAAAAGCCTCTTCAATGCTGGTTCCACTGCCACCCAGCACATTCCAGACATCCACCACCTTCTGTGCAAAAAAATACTTTCCCTTCTCATCTCCTTTAAACTTTGCCCCTCTCACCTTAAAGCTGTACTCTCCAGTCTTTGACATTTCCATTCCGAGGAAACGGTTTTGACGGTCTAGCCGATCTATGCCTGTTAATGCTGCCTGACCCACCGAGTTCCTCCCGCACTTTGTGTTTTGTTCTAGATTCCGGCATCTGCAGTCTCTTGTGCCTCCTTTCCAACATCTTATAAGTTTATAAGATGTAAGAAATATAAGATGCAAAAGCAGAATTAGGCCATTTGGCCCATCTAATCTACTCCACCATTCAATCATGGTTGATCTTTCTTTCCTCTCAACTCATTCTCCTGCCTTCTCCCCATAACCCCCGACACCCATACTAATTAAGAATCTAGCAATCGCTACCTTAAAAAAAAATATCCATAGTCTTGGTCTCCACATCGGTCTGTGGCAATGAATTCCACAGATTCACCACCCACTGACTAAATAAATTCCTCCTCATTTCCTTCTTAAAGGTACATCCTTTTATTCTGAGGCAGTGGCCCCTGGTCCTAGACTCTCCCATTAGTGGAAATATTCTTTCCACAGTCAGGCCTTTCATTATTTGGTAAGTTTTATTGAGGTCCCCTCTCAACCTTCTAAACTCCAGCGAGTACAGGCCCAGTGCTGTCAAACGCACATCATATGTTAACCCAATCATCCCTGGGATCATTCTCGTAAACCTCATCCGGACCCTCTCCATGGCAATACATCTTTCCTCAGATACTGGCCCCAAACTGCTCAAAATAAAGTCTGACCAGTGCTTTATATAATGCCTCCGCATTACATGCCTATTTTAATTCTAGTCATCTCAAAATAAATGCTGGCATATCTTTTCTATTTTACCATTCACTTCGCAATAACTCTCCTATAAATCTACCTGGACCGTTTGTACAGGGGTGCAGCGGTAGAGTTGCTGCACTACAGGCTAGGGTTCGATATCCTTCATAAGTTATAGGTGCTGAATTAGGCCACTCAGCCTATTGAGTCTGCTCCTCCATTCAATCATGGCTGATCTATCTTTCCCTCTCAACCTCATTCTCTGCCTTCTCCCCGTAACCTCTGACACCCTTACTAATCAAGAACCTGTCAATCTCCACTTTAAAAATATCCGATGTCTTGGCCTCCACCACCGTCAATATGGGCAGCACGGTGGCGCAGCAGCAGAGTTGCTGCTTTACAGCGCTAGAGACCCGAATTTGATCGCGAGTACAGGTGTGCCCTGTAACCACGTGGGTTATGCCCAGGGTGCTCCTCCCACACTCTAAAGACATGCCGGTTTGAAGCTTGATTGGCCTCTGTAAATTGTCGCTGGTGTGTAGGATGGAACTAATGTACAGGTGATCGCTGGGGGGTGCTGACTCGGTGGCCGAAGGGCCTGTTCTACACTATCTCTGAACTAAACTAAAAGGATAGTATAGGGCGAGAGTGGGAGTGAGCAGGGTGAGAGTGGAAACAAACAAATATAAGTAAAGAATTTTCAATTATAACAAGTTTCCCTTTCTCAAGGTTCCCAAGTAATAAATGCACCTTTGCCAACATCGCACCAGATCTGGAGAAACCAAAGGCATCCGCAGCAACAATATTGAGTGCAGCTGAGTGTCTGAGCAAGGTTATGGTAGTGGGGTAGGTGAGGAAAAACATTCTCAGTTTCAGATATTATCCTTTCTGCTTGTTGTGTTCAAAAACTAACAATGGAGTTCGTCCCATATCTGTGATTAAATCGTGATAGTCGTTGAGGTGTAATTTATTTTTATGTAATCACCTTCCCCTTAAAAACTAGCAGAGTTCATCCACTTAAAAATGTGAAACTGACATTAATATAGGGCCATTTCTTGCAAATGACATTGGGATTTCCACAGAAACACAGGGCACTTTCACTTTCGTTTTCAATGGTTTCCAATTGCAAGAGCATCAATAAGTTTCACTTTATTTTCTAATGTGGCATCTGTGATTTGGGAATCATCCCACTAGGAAGACTAAACTCTACTTCCTTAAAAGTCTTTGGAAGTTCGGCGTGTCCCCAACTTCTCACCAACTTCTACCAATGCACCGCAGAAAGCCTTTCATCAGGACGCATCACAGCAAGGTTTGGGAACAGCTTCATCCCACACCACAATAAATTTCAGAGAGTTGTGGATGGAGCCCAGACCATCACACAAGCCAACCTCCCTTCCATTGACTCCATTTACATTTCACGCTGCCTCCTCCGCAAGGCCACTTGCATATTCAAGGACCTGTCTCATCCTGGTTACTCCTTCTTCTCCTCTCAGGCAAGAGGTACAGAACTGAGAAAACGCACACCAGATTCAGGGACAGTTTCTTCCCATCTGTTATCAGGCAACTCGACCTTTCTATTATCAACTGGAGAGTGGTCCTGAGCTTCTATCTACCTTATTGGGAACCCTCGGACTATCTTTAATCAGACTTTACTGGATGTTATCTTGCACTAACATATTCCCTGTATCTGCACACTGTCGATGGCTCGATTGTAATCTTGTATAATAATTCCGCTGACTGGTTAGCATGCAACAGAAAGCTTTTCACTGTACCTCGGTCCACGCGACAATAGACTAAACTAATAACGGCAGGTAGGACATGGATGGGGTTCCCACATTCCAGAGGAAAGGTGTGAAATTACAAAAACCCAAGAAGGATTGAGTTGGAAAATGGTGAGGGATGTCCCTGGTTAGAGAACAAGAGTCACGTTTTCGCCACAACACTATTTGGAACTGAGATGAGGAAGGAGTTTTTCATTTGGAAGGTTTCATTTCTTTCCCCACGAAGACTGTGGATCCTGAAGATCAATAGGCTTGTAGATACCATCTGGACCAGGGGTGTCAAACTCATTTTAGGTCACGGGCCAGATTGGGCAAAATGAGACTTCATACGGGCTGGATCAGCTGTGCACGCGCGAACGCATGCATGCGTGCTCCCACAGCTTTTGTTGCCTTTGTTTTTTTCAACCTGTTCCCATGTGTCTCAATCTCTGCTATAACTACTTCACTTTACAAATTTTGTTTCTTATGAAGATTGCCCAGCAAGCATTACTTTTATGATTGGTATTAACTTAGTCGTGGGCTACAAGAAAGTTGTGATGAGAGAGAGAGAAAATGATGCTATTTTGGCTAAGATTGTTTTGGGAGCCACACCCTTTCCATTAATAAACCATTTGAAATCGGACATTAGCAGACCTAATGAAACAAATTGTAAATGTAGGCTACACAACTGCACCTATTTATTATTAGCCTGCTTCCCGCAGTCAAACTCAGCCAATGAACACAGTTAGCCTCTAATTAGTATTGAAGTGAACGCATTTACAATAATAGAAATCCGAAAATGAATCACAATATTATGACACTCAATATTTCATAATGCATGTTGCTTACATGTCGCGGCACATCGAACAGCATCACTCATTTTTCACTTGCTATTATCATAAACAAGTGAAGGGTTTCTTGATAGCTGTGACACACAGAACACCTGACCAGAATCCAGTCAGCAGTTCATTATTATCTACTATTCTACATAGAAGTGGGTACCTAAAATAGCATCAAAATAAAAGACAATACAGGGCTTTCAGCAACCAGTCCCAATGTGTCTACTGAGACCTTCAGAAAAACAAGCTTTAAAAAAAAAATCTGGGAACTCAGTTCAACTGTCATCTAGTTCAGAAAATCACAACTGCCATTTTAGACAAGATATTGATATTTTGGAGTCCATATTATTCCTTTCCAATGTGGAACATGAATGGTAAACATGCAGAGAAACACTCCACCATCCCCTTCCCTGCACACTGGTTGATTTTAACAAGAGAGACTGCAGGCCATGCCAAACAGTAGGGTGGCAGAACAGGTTTAACAACTTTCTTAAAGAGATGAAATACAATATTCCAAGTTACCAACTTGAGGGGCACCAATAAACAATGTGATTAACACACAGCAGAAGCGTCACCGCCACGGGGCTGGAAACTGGAAGTATCCTGAGCTAATACTGCTACCACCATCATCTGTTGCAACAAGTGATGGCTTTCACTGATTGTCGCCGGAAGCTTGCGTCCTTTTCGGGATGCACAATGACAGTGAGGCCAACATTTGTGATAAGATGGACACCAGAAGAAGAGATCCATTTAATTATCACGTCTCTGTATTACACAATGGGGGGGGGGGGGGGGGGGGGGGGGCGCGCAAGGATGTACATGGTTTGATCTTAAAAATGTCCCTCCAAATTCTGCGTTCCCCAAATCTCGGGTCATTCAACACCATTGTGCCAGAGCTACTACACTCCAAACTCCCCGAGTTGACTGTGCCGGAACCCCTCCGTCAGTGGATCACCAACTTCCTGACAGACAGGAAGCAGCATGCGAGGCTGGGAAAGCACATCTTCGACCCGCAGCATAGGAGCACCACAAGGCTGCGTACTCTGCCCTCTCCTTTACTCTCTCTACACCAATGACTGCACCTCCACAGACTCCTCTGTCAAGCTTCTCAAGTTTGCGGATGACACAACCCTGCAAGGAAGTGACACAGATGGCATCCTGGTGCCATCGCAACAACCTGGAGCTCAATGCTCTTAGGAAGGTGGAATTGATAGTAGACTTTAGGAGAGCTCCCCCTCCCCTCCCCCCACTCACCATCAACAACGCCACAGTTACATCTGTGGAGTCCTTTAAGTTCCTTGGAACCATCATCTCCAAGAACCTTAAATGGGGGGACACCATAACTCCAGTTAAAAAGGCCTAACAGAGGATGTACTTCCTGCGGCAGCTGAGGAAACACAATCTGCCACAGGCAATGATGGTCCAATTCTATATGGCCATCATAGAGTCTGTCCTCACCTCTCCACCGTGGTCTGGTTTGGCTTAGCCACCAAGCACGATATCCAGAGGCTGCAGTGAATCGTTCGATCAGCTGAGAAGGTCGTTGGTGCAACCTTCCCCCTCATTGATGAACTGTACACAGCAAGGGCCTGGAAGCGAGCGGGTAAGATCATCTCTGACCCCTCTCACCCTGGCCACAAACTCTTTGAAGCACTTCCCTCTGGAAGGCGATTCCGGATTGTCAAAGCCGCCACAGCCAGACATAAAAGCAGCTTTTTTTCCCATGAGCAGTAGCTCTACTCGACAGCCAAAAGTCTGTAGCCTCCTTTTGCTCTGGCATTTTATTTCATTCACATATTTAAACTGTAATGTTTTATTCTTAATGCTTTATTAATGGATTGCTGTATGTCGTGTTGTTACTTGCGAGCGGAGCGCCAAGGCGAATTCCTTGTTTGTTGGCCAAATAAACATATTAATTATTATTATAATAATTCAATGACAACCCGAGATGCAGTCTGGACACACCCAATGGGTATCATCGACTTCACCCGTCACATGCTGGAGGAGTGAGCAGAGACAAGGTTTAGCATTAAAAAGGTGGAGTAGCAATTCTAAAAGAAAAATAATGAATGAGTCGGGCAAAAGTAAGAAAATGTTTCACAGTGTTCAGACTACACCTCGTCAGCTGATGTTGCCAGAGTTTCATTTTAGCTAATTTTACATTATACCTTCAAACAACACTCAAAAGCAAGACTGCTCCCCACTCCAACGCGCATACAATGTACAGGTGGGCAGGGTTGGGGGTGGGGAATCTCCAAAGAGACAGGCACCAAAAGTATTCCGAGCATGATACTGGACAATATTTGGTTTGGGTCTAGTTAAAAGCAAAACGCCCGTTTTCTCTCCTCCCTCGAGTGTAGTACATGAACTACACTCACCTCACCCCAAGCGCCTAAAGAACACCTACATGTAGATGGATTAGAAGAGGAAGCACAAGAGACTACTGATGCTGGAATCTGAAGCAACAAACAAACTGCTGGAAAAACTCAGTGAATCAAGCATAATCTCTGGAGGCAAAGGGGTGTGTCAGTCCTGACTGATGCAGACACTGAACACTAAAACCGACTACCTCTTTGCAACCACAGATGCAGACTGACACACTAAATACTCCATGTTGGTAGTTTCACTTTAAAATGAAAGCGCTGGCTTCATGACCCTTACTCCTTTAACTAATAAACGTGGGGGAAGTTGTAAAGTAAAATCCATTTAGATTAAGGAGACACATTTTGGACCAGGCAGATTGAAAGCATTTATTTAAATGGAAGAAATGAACCCCTTGAGGGGTTGCAATGACAACAATGAAAGAATGAGGGTAAAACGATAGGCCAAGGTGCAACAGTAGGTGTGCGAGTTCCTGAACAAGGAACCACGACTTTCTGCGTTGGAATGACAACTGAATTTAGCTTTTCCTTCCCACCTGAATGATTTACAAACCTTGGACTTCTCAGTTATTATTTCGACTTCAGCTGCTCAGAAAACACTTGCCTGCACACCCTGGTGCTGAGGTCAGTTTGAGTGAAAATACTGATGATTGCTCACTCGTTAATCCCGGCACCATTCATTACCAAAGCCCGCACCGATCGCTGCACGGTTACCTGCTCTTGTGTCTCTCTGCTCCGGGAGTCACGGATCCAAGCGACTCGACAGTTCAACCCAGCGACAGCAGCTGACTGATCTCGATTGGACAAGAAGCTGAAAGCGAAAATACTTCCTGCCAAATTCTGCTCCTCTTAAAAGGGCAACGGAGATTACAGAGCCCTGGTGAGGATGAAGGCAATGAAAGATTGCAACGTTAGATAAAAAGGCGGTGTTTACAATCCCCCTCCTCCCAACCTGTACATTGTATCCGCGTGTGTAATGTGGGCAAGGGACCACAACACAAGGTATGGACCAGAGACCATAAAACGTCTAAGATTTCAAACTAGGAGCCAGAAATGTATTTATTTTCCTCCAGAAACATTTTTTATTGTTTGCCCCACAGATCATTGGGTGGGGGTGGGGGAGATTCTGGAATTAAGACAAACCCCCACCTCTCCCCTCCAGTGAAGTCAATTAATTAAAGTGAGTATCTAAATCAAACCCACCCTGTTCCCTCCAGTCAAAATCAGGCATGGTGCCAAATTCAAAATTAGATTGCAAAGATCAAGTCGATTTGAATTATTTCCATAGGCACAAGTATTGTGAAGGAGAGGCACAATTTTACTTCGGAGTCACGTGAGTGATTCCGTGAAGAAGACCCGCCAGACCGCATGCGCACCCAGTACGTTAGCCGCACTGGCGCAAACACCAGAGCGGCAGGACAGCGCTCCTGCCAGCGGTAAGTTAAACCTGGAAGGTAAGTTCGATTTTTACTTACCAGGGTTTTTCAGGCAGGAGCCTCTTTTCACTGAGGTTTTCCTGCCAGTTTCGCAGCCCGACGAGTGTGCCGGTTATGGACTGTGGGTAAACCCAGTCCGACAGCAGAAGCGGATAACCTGCAAAATAGATCGGGTTGCGAGATCAGGAGCCACTAACAGTGCAGTCAGCGGATACCAGCCTGCGGGGATGCCATAAAAACGGCAAGAAATTCAAGCAGAGTCGCTGACTGTGTAGTCAGCGGCTCCCCAGCCTGCGGGAATGCCGTTGGAATTGCAAGGAAGTAACGATAGAGCCACTGACAGGGGTCAGTGGCTCAGACGTTGGTCCCCAGGCAAGGAATTAAATGGGACTCATTCAGCCCTATTTGGACTCAGGTGAGTCGGGCTATAATAAAATGTATGTTATAGTGTTTTTCTTAAACTTAAAAGCTAAAGGCAAAGTTAAAGTCATAAAAAGTTATCGTTATACGTCTCTGACAGTGTAATCATTGTTGTTTAACAGAAGCTGCTTTGATTGTTTTAACGCTTCACAGGTAAAACTGTACACTAAAAATGTTGATTAGTGAACTTACACTGTAATAGCGCGGGCCTATGGAACAGGCAGCGCCAGCAGCGCCTGACAGGGCTGCTTCATGTGTAAAAGGGCGGGCCTGTGGGACAGGCCGTGCCAGCAGCGCCTGACAGGGCTGCTTCATGTATGAAAGTGCCGGCCTAGGGGAGAGCTGTGCCAGCAGCGCTTGATACAGGGCTGTTTCATTGGTGACATTACCGTCCTACGGGCGAGCCATACCTGCAGCATCTAGTACAGGGCTGTTTCTTGTTAAAAAGCGCCGGCCTTTACGAAAGGCAGCGCCAGCAACGCCTGGGACAGGGTTGCTCAAGTTCACACATGTTCTGCTACGCCCATGGAGTCGGGAGATGATTCTCCACCGGGGCTGGATAGCAAGGCCCACGGAATCGGGGGATGAATTCCTCACCGGGGCTGGATAGTACATTTAAAACGATTATCACAAATACAGCAACTGTTGCTTACAGTGCCTCAGAGGTCTCCCTCTTGGAGGCAGAGACCAAGACGGGTCAGTATCCTGCTGACACTGATTCTCAGGGTATGGCCATGGGGCATACCCCAAGGGATGAAGGGCACATGTCAGAGGTACCTTTTTCCTGACAACAAAGTTGCCATCCCAGTAGAATATTCTATTTGGGTTAAGGCCAATGGGTTCGTATCAGTATTGGTATCCAGCGGCAGCGCCTGTTTAGGGTTGCCTACGAATCACCCTCTCTGAGGAGGGAAGAGCAAAAGGTCAAGGTATAACTGACTCCAGACTCTAAAGAAGTCAAAAGAACATACTGAAGCACATATGTACCGACAGTGAACAGCGCCAACAGGGGGATGTGAGAGCCTACCGCTGAATCTGTTATTCAGGTAGGCCTATTCAACAGGGGAAGAAAGCCTGGCAGACGAATCAATTAGGCCAACGGCGGGCAAAAGTCATCGTTTCAGAACGCACCCCAGGCGCTCATCGGCAGTAAGCGGTTCACTGGAGCTGGAGTAGGCATGATAGCTCAGAAATTCCATTCACCTTACCAATCCTACTTAACAAAATGGGTCTCGCACTTCCAAAATATGGGTAGTGCACCGTTCACATGTTGTAATATTTACATTTATTTATTAACACAGAAAGGGTAAAAATATGTAGTTGAGGCACAGTCGGAGCATTCCAAGCAAGTTTGGATTGTGGCCAGGGTTATTTAAAAAAAAATTAAGGTTCGGAAATTGGGGAAAAGTTCTCATGCAAACCACCCATGGAATAAGGCAGGAGTGGCATGTTATTATGAAGAATGGAGAGTGTGAGGTATATGAACTTTCCGAATATGAAAACTTATTTTCCTGACTAACAACAGATTCATAAGGGTCAGAGATCCATGCTATGCTAATCCCATTACAGAGGTTATCAAAGACAACATGACTGTACTATAACAGTAAAGCTTTGGGGTATGGGATAAACTGTTTGTTGGTCATTGGGATTTACCTTTAATTATTATTAGCCTTGACTCCACCTTGTGGCAAGAGATTGGAGTTATAGCAATCTTTTACAAAACTGAGTTTTATTTTCATTGGCAATATAGCAGCTGTGTTCAGCCGAGCAAATCAAGGAACTGATATTGTGTAAGTAGCAATTAGTCCATTGTTAACAACCTTATGCTATTGTCAGCTGAAGCTACCTCAGCCAGATGAAGTAACAGTATTCAGCATTGCTGAACATGACAATAACTTGAACTTGAAACTCGCTACAGTAATATGGTCGGTCAAATTCAGTTATTACAAACTGATGCTTAGGACTCTAAGATGAGAAGTTCCAAATACCGTCACCTACTTGGAGGTATTGGAGATTGCATGAGTTACTAATTCTTCAATTGTTGGTATCAACTAAATATATACACTAGATGCACCCCATGGGTAAGGGGCTATTGGGCAAATATACATATTCTACATGCTCATATTCAAGTTGCTGCTCTGCGATGGTGACATATGTTAGTCACATGGTAATCAAGTAAATGTATCCTGTAATAATTACCTAAATCTCCTTTGCCACTGGTGTATCATCCAGTTCAGATCGATGATAATACAGAATAAATGTTGGATCTCAAAGTATGATGAAAGTATGGTTCAATACTACATCGAATATCGACATGTTGGTGCATGTTTATTCACTAATTACAAAAATATGTGGCACAATAGTGCGGAGAAATATATTCTCGCTACAATAGGAGGAATGGTCTTTTATGTCTTCCTCATTTTTGCCTCATTAGCCGGGTCTTAAAACAGTCAGCAAGATCTCGCTTGGGTTCGTACTGTCCGCCTGGCCAAATGTCCATGTTGCCTGCTTCAACAGGCATTATGGCACAAACGTATACGGTTAATCAAAAAAAAAAAGAACTTGCCGTTTCAAACTGTTTCAGGAGCGGCCTTTGCACAGTAAAACAATTATTGATTTACACATTTTGAATGGATTGACTTATGCCCCAGGTTGTCACATCAAGCCATGAAGGTGCTCACTGCAGCGTGCAGGGATAGCACCCAAAAAAGCAGTACATTCCTATTGTGGGGATCAGAAGTGTTTTTTGTTAAATGTTAATATTACATTTAATAGTAAGATTAAACGATAACTTACCTGTTCGAAGTTTGATCTTTATTTTATGAGGAGTTACGATGAGGGATTACGTGAAGAAGCCCCGCCTGGCGCTTGATCGGCATACTTCAAAGCAGCGGCATGAAAAACACAGAACAAATAGCCGGAGTAAGATAGTAAGGCCCAACATAGACTACAACTACCAGATGATCATTTATATTATGAGGGTTGGGAGTGGAGGGCATGTAATCCCTCATCGTAACACCTCATAAAATAAAGATCAAACTTCGAACAGGTAAGTTCTCGTTTAATCTTACTATTTTACTTCGGAGTCACGCGAGTGACTACGTGAAGATTTTAAAGCTCTGTGTTTTTTATGTCGTAGATTCATTCCATACGACACTCTGTTTAGTCAAAACAGTAGTGAGTAAATAGTATTTTAAAACATTGCTACAATTTATGTAATAAATCTTTTAAACATAAAAAGAACAAGTTTTTAAATAATAACCCCTCTATCGTAGGGGAAAATTTTTCAAAAGAAAAAATTATAATGATATCAATGATAACATAAATCGATAATATAAAACAAAGCAAGCATTTAAAGAGAACCCAGTACTGCGTGTCCAAATCCTGGCACCATGACAACAGGTTTATCGTAAACTTTGAAAAAGTTTCTTCTCTACACCACCCTGCGGCCTCTAAAATTTGATCGAGTGGTACGTCCTGTACCTTTGCCGCGGACGTAGCTGCCGCCCTAGTTGAGTGAGATTTAAGCACATCAGTGTCTCTTCCTGCTAGATCCAAAACCTGTTTTAACCATCTAGAAATGGTTTGAAACTGAAACTTTTGTATATGGTTTTTTGTGCGTTATCAATAACGCTTTCTCAGACCTCTGAGTTTTTTGGTTACTTCAATGTATTGAGTTAAATGCTTAACTACACACAATGTTTCATCGATAGGATATGCTTTAAACATTACCTTAACTCCAGTTCTCCCCGGTCTGCTTTGTTTGATCAGGTCATAAACATAAAACACAATGTTATCTGTAGTCACATGCATGCAATCTAACCGTAACAATTGCAAAGTTTGAACTCTTTGAACTGATACTAATGCCATATACATTACTACCTTGAATGTTAACTTCTGCAAAGACATTGAAGTAATTGGAGTCCATTGCTTAAGCAAAGTGAGAACAATGCTAACATCCCAAATTTATGTATATCTGAGCTTGGGAGGATTTTTATTAAAAATTCCTTTCATGAATCGAGATACTAATGGGTGAGACCCAACTGAATCTCGATCAGAAAGTTTGTCATAAGTAGGACGACAAAGCACTACGAACACAATTAATGGCACTATAACTCAGATGCTCATCAAAATGTAACCCAGCAAGGAACTCCAATACATTTGAAATGTTTGCAGTATGATAAGATATCTTTGACTGTCTACAAAAAGCTTCCCATTTCCTTATATGCAACATATATTGTTTTTTAGTGCTATTCTTCCAAGCTGCACCTATAACATCCATGGTCCTGTCCGACAGTTCAAACTCTTGCAATGGTCTGGTCAGAACCTGCAGATTAACAAATTCATATGATCATGCAATGGATGAACTTCTTTTGTTACTGGTTATGTCAACAAATTGTCGCAACTAGGAATCGTCATACATGGTTCAATCATCATTTTTAGCATCAATGGGAACCATGACTGCATAGGCCAATTTGGCACCACCAAAAATGCCTTTGGCAGCGTCTTGCGCTATTTTCTTGAGACATTGCCCAATCAGACAGAATGGGGGGAAAGCATAAAAAGAACGTATTCCCCCAGTGTAGCGAGAAAACATCCACCGCTACTGCCCCTGGATCGTGTTCCCAAGACACGTATTTGGGCAATTGGTGATTTAATCTAGATGCAAACAGATCAATGTCCGGCACTCCATACCGACTGACTATATTTTTTGAAATTTTGCGGATTTAACATCCATTCTGTACTGTCTTTAAATATTCATGATCTTTTGACTGCCACAACATTGTCTCTCCCTGGGAGATAAATAGCTGAAACCAAATATTTTTGCCAATACACCAGTGCCACATCTGGTTTACCAGATGATCACATGAAATTGATCTTACACCACCCATGTGATTGATACATGCCACAGCTGTGGTATTGTCTATTTGTATTTGGACATACAAAACCTTCATAGTAGAACAATAAGCTTTTAATCCATAAAATGCTCCCAGTAACTCCAAATAATTTATACCATATGTTTGGAGCAATAAATCCTCTAGGACAGTCCATCTGCCCCCACAACTGGTCTCATTAACCGTAGCCCCCCCCCCCCCCCCCCCCCCTCCCCTCCCCTCCCCTCCCCTCTCCGAGAGAACTTGCATCAGTTTGCAAAAACACTACTGGCTCCTGAACTAAAATGCTCTTAACAGCTTGTGGAACATTCTCAATCCACCAATGCCATACTGATAAAGCTTCTTTTGGCAATTGCATAGGCCTATCAAAATAGCCTGCTCGCTGTATAAGCGCTTGAGTTTTCTCCCTTTGAAGATTTTGGTAATGCAGTAGACCAAATTCTACTGCTGAGAATGCTGCTACTAACTTCCCAATAACCTCAGCAACTTCTCGAATGGAGGGATAAGGTTTGTTAATCAGGCTCTGACACACATTTGTCAAATCAATAACCTTATCCATTGGTAAAGTTACCAACATGGTAACTGAATTAATCACAAACCTCAGATATTCAATGGTTTGGGATGGCTGTAACTTAGATTTTGTAGGATGAATCAGGAACCCCAGCCTTTCAAACAGACTTGTAGTTGCTGAGACTGATTTTTCAGCTGACTCCTGATTAGCATTGACAATTAAAATGTCATTTAGATAAGCCATAATGATGTGTTTTTGTGCCCTTAGCAGTGCAAGTGCTAGCTTCAACAATTTAGTGAACAGTCTAGGTGCTGAGCTTAATCCATTAGGTAATGCTTTGTATTGCCACAGCTGTTCTATCCACTTAAACTTTGAATACCTGCTGATACCAGCTGCATTGCAGTTTTGAATGTGTCCATTTTAAAATGTTTATACTTGGACAAATGAATTCAATTGTGTGAGATCTAAAATGATTCTACAACCCCCATCTTTCTTTGGTCTGGGGAAATATTTGACACAAATTGTTGTGGATCCTCTCCTGTTTTCTCGAAACTCCTTTTCTACCCAAATTCTTAACCTCTTTATCAATTTGAATTTTTTCAAGAACAGAAACATCAAAGTATGATTAGGCTTATTCTGTCCCAGTGGATCCATACCTTCTACAAAATCAATGGCAGATCCTAAAACAGTATCTAATATAACATGATCAGATGTTATACTGTCCCATTCATTATAAACATTTGGAGTCAACCACCAATCTGAGGTTCATCCAAAAATTCATTTTTAATATGATAAAGTTTTTGTACCTCTCCAACTGGACGTAGTGATCTCCTTCTCCCAACAAATGGGTGTACATTCGGCTGTGCTGGTTGGTAATTCTTCCTTACCATACTCCTGCCTCGGCTTGTTCCAGCTCCAAAATCAAATCCCCTTCTCATCTGACC
The DNA here is from genome assembly GCA_963514005.1 of Raja brachyura. The sequence goes on along the minus strand of OY740796.1, from coordinate 18,179,111 downwards.
AGCCCTTCTCTGGCTAAAATTGAAGGGTTTCATGAGGCCAATAGTTTTTGCCTCTTCATCAATTTCTTTAATTTGTTTAGAGAGATTTTCTCCGAACAAATAACCAGGAGCTTGAACATTGCATGATCTGCACAACCCTGCAAATCTTGGATGTAAAAGAGGCCGAATGGCAATCTTCCTCATACAATTTATCTCAAATGATGAGTTGCAGAATAATGCCAACATATGGTTCTGAACTTTGGTCATTCCACAACCTTCCACTTGTCTTCCAAAAGCAGTGATGCCAGCCGAAATTAGGTTGAGGATTCTTTGAATCGTAATTCCTGCGCCCGCATCATTGATGACATTGGCGCCCAAATAGCCGGATTCACCATAGGTACCTTCAGTGAGGTACAATTAATAGGTGTTTTAATACAAATCTGCTGTCTCAACCATAACAGCTTCTTGAGGCAGGTGAGAGACCATATAATTAATATTGGCCACCAGGTTTTCTTCCATGGCCTCACCGCCTCCTCCAGGTATAGCAAAACTTTGTGCCGCATCAGGCACACCTGGATGAACATATTTGTATTGTGGTGGGTACTTCTGACCGCAAACACTACTTTCAGGGTCAGTCTCATACAGCCCTGGTACTCCTGAAACTTGTTCAAAGGAGACTTCCTCCAGCCCAATCCCGGGCACTGGAGTTTCAATTCCCAATTCAAACTGGCACCATATTCATGATATGGAACCCCCTCAGGGGCTGCCTGAGAATATTCTGGGTTCTTAGACCCTTGGTTGATTATTGTTTGGAGTATTCTCCATTTGATCCTTCTGAGCCATAAGGCTTTCCATTCAGGACCTTTCGAATTCAACAGAAACCTCAGGCCTTTCAGCCTTTCTTTTACATTTTTTAGGCACTGGGTTTTCAAAGTTTTTGTTTGTGGAGCAACCAAAGGCTCATTAGCGGCTATTTCAACGGCCTCCGGTATCCGAACCGGCTCCGCAATAATCTGCTGTCCCGACTCTTCTGCACCCCGGGATGCACGTTTTACCCGCGATTTTTTAAACTTTTTCTATTTTAATTTAACTCCTCCTGGTTTACCCACCAGCCTACGGAGTTTAGAAAACGCCCTGGAAGTAAAATAATTTTACTTACATGCGGGCCGTTTCCTTACCGCTGTGTTGGAGCTGCGCTCTGCAACTCTTTCCTCTACCGACAGCGTCGACATAATGCCGATCAAGCGCCAGGCGGGGCTTCTTCACGTAGTCACTCACGTGACTCCGAAGTAAAATACGGTACAGATTACTGACATTTTCCAGTTCATTTTAAATGATACACCATTAACACAAGTTCTCCCACTACAAAATGTATGAACATTACTTCACCAAAGGGTTCCAGCTACATCCTTAGTTATGACACTTATAACAGCACAACGACGTCAAACATTGCAAACACTGTGGCTAGATAGGATGGAATTGGCTGCAGGTGCCATTACATTTTACATTCTGTTCTACACAAGCAGAGTAGACTAGGGGTGGCATGATTTAAGATCATTTCAGATACCCCACGATCTCACGTCTATGTTATCAAGGCCACCAGAATCCTAAGAAGTATGGAATCAGCATTGTTTATTAGTCAACAAAAATCTACACAAAGGAAGGTCGGTTCAGACTATTTCAAAGTGGCTGCAGCAGGTTCTGGGTTATACAGGTATTAACAATGACGATTGTATATCTCATTGCACCAGGTCAGCATCAAAGTCAGTGTATCATTTAGATAGTGTGTTTACATCTCATTCCAATAGGGCAGCAGCTACGTCGGCGGCCAAGGCGAGGGACGTGCCCTTCGACCATATTTTGGCGGCTGCCAGATGGGCAAATGAGCTGATGTTTCAGAATTTCTATCATCGGCCGATTGCCGATCCAGGGCTGTTTGCCAATGCTATTTTAAGTTCTGTTTAAAGTGCCCTGAGATAGAGGGGTACTGTTGTTTGTTTATATTTTTAAAATAAACTTTATTACTGCATTAAATGCAATGTTACTACTAATGCATTAATTTCTCACTCACGTGACTCCGAAGTAAAATAGTAAGATTAAATGAGAACTTACCAGTTTGAAGTTTGATCTTGATTTTATGAGGACTTACGTTGGTGATTACGTGCCCGCTACGCCCAACCCTCTCTCATAAATGATCATCTGGTAGTTCTCGAGTCACGCATCTTACTATGTCACTTCGGTGTTGGTATTTGTGATTTCATACCGCTGCTTTGAAGATTGGTGCGCATGCGGCCTGGCGGGTCTTTTTCACGTAAATCACCAACGTAACTCCTCATAAAATCAAGATCAAACTTCAAACTGGTAAGTTCTCATTTAATCTTACTATTAAAATCTTGCTTGCATCATTTGATTGGCCATGTGTTGGAGTGAATGGAATATATGGATCACATTCAGGGAGAGATTGGCATCAACTTTCCGTGCGGATGTTGTGGATCAAAGGACCCGTTCGTGTTCTGCACTTTTCTGATTGATTAAATGGAAAGTTGCACGGGGAGGACTTTTACACGTGGGGGATGGTGGGTATACAGGGCCGGATTTAGATGAAGAGAGGCCCTAGGCTATTCCACTTGTGAGGCCCCTTCCAGTCCCCCGCGACGACAGGAAGATGGAAGAGTCCACCAGATTGACACCGATGTGCAGCCGAGCATGGCCAATGAGATAAGGGGCTGGAAAGCTGTGCTATTTATTTATTGCCAGTTCTAGTGTCGAGTTATCCTCCTGAAACACTATTATTCTGAAATGGAGGGCAAGGAAAATTACTGAAGTGTTGTTTAGCGACTACCGTGCGTTGTGTCAGCATATGTAAGAAAGGCCTATGACAGTGTAAAAAATATTATACACTAGGCCCGTACGAAGCTTTCCAAAAAGGGGAGGTGGCATGGCAGGATTACAAAATATTTATGTGAAATAAGTGCACGCAGCGCAAAGACCCTTGCAGCCGGGGTCCAGGGCCCGCTTAAGGGCCCTAGAAGCTCTGGGGTTTTAGATGCTCTCTGGTGCATTCTGAGCCTTGTTTTTGAGCATTTCTGCACCAAATTTATGACCAATATTTCAGAAATAATTTTGGTTGAGTCAAGAGTAATGAGTGGTGGGAATGGGATGATTGGGGTCATTGTTGTATACATTTTTTAAAAATCAAGACTTGAAGCTGTCCTTGTTTTAGTAATCAAGTTGTACTGTAAAATGTTATGTAAAATGTTATAAAGAAGCATGCAAACACTGCAAAGAAAATACTATGTTTTTTGCAGTAAATAAAACCTTTTTTTAGAAAATGTGTGTTGATTTGATTGCCTGTTACTGTTCGACTGTGTTAGTGTGTGCACATTAAAAATGATGCAAAATGAAAGTCGCAAACTATGGAATACACATTTTTCAGTATTGTTATCAAGGAAAAGAAAGCAGTTCCGTTTGTAATTATTCATATGGAGGAGAAAATATAATTGCTCTAAAACCTACCTTAATTTTGCAATCTCACTAAAGATAGTCCCTTTCCCAATCTCTCCCCTCCTCCTACCCCACCTCTCTCCCCCTCCCTCTTTCTCTCTCTCCCCCTCCTCTCCCCCATCTCAACCCCCCTTTTCCCCCCTCTCTCCCTCCCACGCAGCAAGGCTCCGACTCCACGCCGCAGACACCGCAGCCCCCCCCCCCCCCCGGTCCGGAGAAACCGGGGGGGGGGGGGGGGGGGGGGGGGGGCACTCCCGCAACGCAATATTCCACTACTTACCTGGAGTAGACACCTAGGATCTTTGGTAGACATGAGGCATCGAGGTGATTGTGTGGAGTGCAAATGGAGATCTGAACCCGCCCGGGCCCATTGCGCACGCGCGGAGAGACAGCGTCATTTTGCGTCGCTCGGATGTTCGCAATTTGTTTCCCCAAAAATTCCAACGGGCCGGAATCAGAATTTCGGGTCATTTCCGTCAAAGTGGAAAGGATGATAGTGCTCCAATTTTTTTTTCTCTCGGGGAAAAAAACACCCTGGCTGGAGGCCTCCTAGATTTTGAGGCCCTAAGAAGCTTGTGAAGCTTATACATAAATCTGTCCCTGTGGGTATATAGAATGAGCTGTCATATGAATGGAATGAAGCAGGTACAGTAACAATGTTTAAAATACATTTGGACAGGTACAATTATAGGAAAGGTACAGATGAATTTACTGTGAGCAAACTTTGGCCCCATATCGGAGGAGGGATGTGCTGGCTCTGGAGAGGTGGTTTACAAGAGGTCCAGAAGAGGTTTACAAGAATGATTCCAGGAATGAGTGGGTTAACAGCACTGGGCCTGTACTCACTGGAGTTTAGAAGGTTGAGGGGAGCCTCATTGAAAATTACAGAATAATGAAACGCATTTTCTAGAGTGGACGTGGAAAGGATGTTTCCACTGGTGGGAGAGTCTTGGACCAGAGGTTATACCCACATAATTAAAGGGCGCTCTTTTAGAAAGATGAAGAGGAGCTTCTTTAGGTAAAGGATAGTTAACATGTAGCAATGTTACAAAATTTTGAGATTTAAAAAATCAAGTCCGCAATTTATCGCATCAGATAAAGCATAAAAAGTTTAATTTGACACCTAATTTACTTTCATATCTTCAGTATTAAGAAAGATATGGCCATTTTCACACTCGGAAATTAGCATCTTGCTCTCCATTGCCTTTCAATTGACTTAACTCAAAAGCTGTGATCTGGAAAAGTTAAAAGCCCATAACTTTCTTAAAAATTAAGAGAACTCAATGAAATTTTCAGTTATTATAGATTGAAGCATTCTGAAACAAATATTAAACAATCTTACTTGGATTACCTGAAATTAAAGCATATAATTAGTTAGTTATCTAATTGTAGCTAATTACAAAATTCAATGAGTAGATCTAAACATCTATCCATTTCTTAACAAAAGATAAACTTTTTTTAAATTGCCTAAGTGTCCAAATAACATTCACACAATAATCCACACTATAACATAATTTTTAAATCTCATTTTCATGAATTTCTGGGCCAAATGGAAGGAATTTAGTGTTTGATTCCTGTAAATTAATGGCCATTTAAATCAACTAGCGAGTGGGTTTTACTGGAATGCGGTGGATTAGAACGTTGTGGTTGGCAGTGAAGTCGGTATGAAAAATACTGTTTGTTCATACATTTTTTGGGACCCCATTTCGCAACATAAAAATATTATTAAAGCCTCCCGAAAAACCAACTTTTAATATAAAAATAAACTATTTACCTTTTTTTCTCCCCTACGGAAAATCCTTCCGGTTGTCTGCGCTCACGGCTTTTGAAGGTGATTTTTAAATTACTCTAGTTAACAAATAATTTAGAGTAATTTAAAAATACCTTCATTGATGAAATGTCGGAGCGATTTTTCTTCCGCAACAAAATCGCCCGACATTCATCGATTTTCCCTGCCTGTGGAAAAACGGCACTTTAAGCCCGCCCCGCTCTGAAAGGCGCCAAAGTCGCGCACAAGGGGAACGGCAGAACTGCAGCGCCGCTAAAGGTAAGTTTTGCAACATACCTATAACATGGCACCCTCAAATAACACTCAAAGCAAGACTGCCCCCCCACCCCAACACGGATACACAATGCAACAGAGGGCTGTCGAGGCCAAGTCTGGATATTTTTAAGGCAGAGATAGACAAATTCTTGATTAGAATGGGTGTCAATGATTATGGGGAGAAGACAGGGAAAATGGGAATAGGAAGCAGAGATCAGCCATATTGAATGGCAGAGCAGACTTGATGGGCCGAATGGCCTAATTCTACTCCTATAACTTATGAACTTCGACATGAGCCACATGCAGGTTATGGGACATTTTGGTTGGCATGGACAAGTTAGGTCAAAGGGCTTGTTTCCATGTTGTATAACTCTACAACCAAATAAGCCGATTAAAATCTTTAATCGGACTTTATCTTCCACTAAATGTTATCCCCCTTATTTTGTATCTATATATCGTGGACTGCTCGATTGCAATCATCCAGTCTTTTCAACCTATTTGTGTGGGGGGGGGGGGGGGGGGGAGGGAGTGGTGTTGGGGAGGGGGTCGTGTCAGGGGGGGAGAGGGGCTGGCATCAGGGGGAGGGGGTCAACTCAACAGCCACCACACCACACAGCGGCTTTCCAGACTCCACTCTCGCGGACTCAATCAGCACGGCTTGTTTACTCAGCCCCGCCTCCGGGATTTTATTCTCCAGCGGGTGCAGGAAGGGGCGTTATCTTCATGGTGAGTGACAGGCGTGAAGACCAATCTGCTGATTTCACGATTTTTTAAACCTTCATAGCTTTTCTCATATTTCACCGATCGGAACAAAACTTGGTGTCTTGGAGTAGAGGAGAACGGTAAGGTGGCGAAAAAATCCTGACGATATAGGGTAGATATTTAATTACAATGCAGACTGGAAGTGGTCAAGATGAGTATATAGATATGTTAAAATTAATACAATAAAATCAATTGTGCAAATTAAAATTTACAGATGTATTGGTCAGTTTCCAGATCCAAATTCCGCCTCTAAATTTTCACAGGGATGGATTCAGTGAGTGTAGACGGAACTCCCCTCTCCTCCACCCCCCTCCCTCTTCCCTTTGACCCCCTCTTCCTCCATTCTCCCCACGCCACTCTTCTCCACTCCCCCTTCTCCAACTCCCCCCCCTCACCCCACTTTCCCCGACGACCCCATTTGTGGACCCAGCCTGTGACGTCTAGATCCCACTAATAGTACTGCATCTGTTTTAGCATCATTGACTATGGGATAAATGCAGACTTTGGGAACAACACTCCCCACCTCCCCCACCCTCCTCTTCCCCCTCACCTTGCTTCAATATGGGTGGTGGGTATTCAGGCTCAGTGGCCGGAGCAGGTGGGTGGCACAGGTACATTGACAACATTGCCTGTACCCAGTTGAAAAGCCCGCTGCGTCTGGGGGTTTGAAGAGACCATTGGAAGAGAGATCTGCCTCTGGGACAACTCGTGGCCAACAGTGTAGTTCCCATAAGGAGTTGGCAGAACATTGGAGGTTCGAGTCCAACCCCTGGGGCCCTTATGTCACATTCAGTTCAGAGATACAGTGCCCTTCGGCCCACACCGACCAGTGACACTATCCCACACACGCTAGTGACGGTTTATACTTGTATCAAGCCTATCAACCTAGAGTTAGGGTTAGGGCCATGGCTGGGGCTAGGGTTTCCTCCCGCACGCCAAAGGCACACAGGTTTGTATAAAATGTCCCTAGCGTGTGTAGGATAGTGTGCGAGGGATCGCTGGTCTCAGGCTGGGTCCACAAATGGGGGGGGCGTCGGAGATTGTGGGGGGGTGGAGAATGGGATGTGTGAAGGGGGTGGGGAGTGGAGACGGGGAGAAGAGTGGAGCGGGGATGGGAGCGGCAGGGGGATGGGGGTGGGAGGGGAGTTCAGTCTACACTCACTGAATCCATCCCTGTGAAAAGATGATTTGATCTGGAAGCGGACCAATACATCTGTAATTAAAACTGAACTACTCGGAAATCATTTCATTTGCACAATTGATCTTATTGAATTAATTTTAATATATTAATATTTAAAATCCACGCATTGAAAGAAGAATATTTTACAGCCCATCTGTGGTCCCTAACCCTAACCGGGCATCACCCGCAGGACAGCATATGTCAGCGTGTGACAGGTCGCACGACATGATGAGACACCCATATGTCACCCCTGGATTTTGAACATTCCGAAATCCAGGGGCAACCCTGTGCGTCACTACATGCGTCACCAACGCGCCACGACCCAACCACAGCGCGACAACCTCTTCAGGCTGTTGCCGAAAATGTCGCCCAAGTTGGACAGGCCCTTAACAAGTTGACAAAAGGTGCCCAAGTGGTTACAATGAATGAATGCTCTCCAGTCATTTGAAGAGAAAACAAGACACAACATTCTACCTGGAAGTATTTATTGAGTTTGGGTATTTTACAACAAATATAAGTGGCCCCACAGATTCATGCCCAAGAAAGTTAAAACACAGACTGGATTCAGCAATGGGATGAACACACACATTCAGCTTCAGTAAAGAGGCACAAAACCAGTGCAATTACAGTTAGGATTATAGGAAGAGGCCAAAGTATGTCAATTAAATGCAGATGTGCAATGGTGCAAGGTTGTGATAATTGCCGTGTGAAGATAAATGTGTGACCATATTGCAATTTTAATGCTAAAATACTGCATTAATTTCACACATGGTCACTTCTCCAAATTTTCCAGGCCATAGTAAATGGCAACTGTAATCTTTTTGAAATAATGGATCCCTCTGAAGCTTTCACTCAATCAGCACTTGAAATCAGTGTCCAACTATCTTTTTTTCTGCTTATAAATAGATTTTGATTGGCAAGAGATGTTTTGATGTTGCCGAGTCAATTACAAACATGCTGAGTGTGTAGGAAACAACTGCAGATGCTGGTTTATACCGAAGATAGACACAAAATGCTGGAGTAGCAGATCAGGCAGCGTCTCTGGAGAGAGATACTGCCTTTCCAGAGATTGCCTGACCTGCTGAGTTATTCCAGCATTTTGAGTCTATCTACAAACATGTTGATGCTATGCAAACACATCCCAGTTTGTGACCAGGCAAATAAAAAGCGAGAAAGCTGTTCCCGGTGAAGTTTTTGGCATAAATACACAAGCCAACATGTTAAAAAAAATTACCATTTTTCCAACAAAACAAAGAGCTGGTGGAAACGACCAATTCCACCAAATTCATTCTGTTCTTCTGTCATTTCAGAGTCCAAAACTGCACGTAGGCAAGTCCACCAAAATTATATTACAAATGTTATTGCTCAGCAAAATGACACACAAACACTTGCCAATATCCACTGCACGATATCAGGAGATTCTCAACATTAATTATTCTCTACATTCAAATCACTCAACGTAGACTTTACAAACAAGCCAATTTAAAAAAAAAAATCATTGTGTCAGACCATAGTTAATCTTTTGTTCTAACAAAATGTTGATAAATATATAATTGTTCACAGCAAAATAGCTCTGGAGTTTAGGAATGAATCACTGAATGCAAAGTAAGTAAAGGAAATTAAACGGCATTCCTTGTTCCAAAGGGCGACACTCCATTCAGCCAAATATTTCTCCTCACGCTCAGAGATAAGCAGTAAAGGGTGGCTGGCACAGGCACAATGGATTGAATAGTCTTAATTGACTATAGAAACAAGGAATTGCAGATGCTGATTACTATACAAAGGGACACAACATGCTGGAGTAACTCAGCAAGTCAAGCAGCATCTCTGGAGATCATGGGTGACATTCTCAAGAGATGCTGCATGACCCGCTGAGGTCTTCCGAGATGCTGTGTGACCTGCTGGGTTACTCGTGTACTTTGTGTCCTTTTTCCGCTTATTTGACTGCTGTAGCATTCTGCACACCAAGGCAAGATTGTAAGAACAGAAAGCACTCTGATTTGCAATGATTTATTAGGCTCCTCTGAAATGCTCAAATTGGAACACTCATTTCCTGAATCAGCAAGAGCCAAGGAGATGCCCATTTAGCTGGGCACTGCCAGCAGGCAGATGGGATGCCATCACCTGGTAGGGGAAAGCAGGCTGATAGCTTGAGCAATTCCACACAGAAGTAAAACATTTTAAAAAAGATTTGGCCCAAAGAAGGATCAATACATATGGAGGCAGCGGGGGTGAAACAATTGCAGGAGAGAAATTTCGACATATTAAAAACGTATATCATATGATTTGATAAGATGTTCCCAACACAAGGGTAAGTGCTCTTTTTATAGAGATACAAATATGTAGTATGCATCAGCGTTCAATCAACCAAAGCATTTAAGGAGGCATTTTCAACATCACGGAACTGCTTCTGGGAAATCTCTGTTAAAATGTACATTTGTGAAGAACCAGTTGAATCTTTGTGTTTTACAAATGACCACCAATGATTAAATTTGATTGAAAGAATACCTGAAGTTAACAGGGCAAAGGATCTGCGATTTCTAGAGCTGCTAAACTGTTGAACCTCCCCGCCTTAACTGCCTACCTCCAAAAATGTTTGGTTGGATTCTGTACACTATCATGTCATCGACACCAGAATGTATCCTCAATGCCATTGACTGTCACATTTAAGGAAATAAAAAGCAAGGTCAAATCTAGCACCTTCATGGATTATAAACAAGACCTCCTTTTCACTTTGCTAAAGAGCTTTAAAACAATGAGACTGAAGGATTGAATACAGAGAAAAGGCACTGATCAACATATGTAGTACACAACAAGACCTCTGCCTGACAAAGATACTGGACACCACTGAGCAATGTTTAAAAACTGGTGTTTCTGCTGTGACACTATCAAAATAGCTATCAATTCAAATTCCTAAGTCAGCAAGAACACCTACAGTACTTGAAGTGAGACTGTAAATCACACAAAGATTGTCTAACTTTACAGTCAATGACAGGAATTTGAAAAAATCATTTTGAGAGCACTACTCTTAGTGTGTGGTGCTGTATAAGGAAGTTGGTGAAGGATAATTGGGCCAGAGCTAGGATCAAGCTAAATGGCCAGGGTAATGTAGACCAGAGGACACCAGACTCAAAGAAACATTCAAATTAATGATATTTAGTTAAACATCAGAATTTCAAATCCAGCCTAGAGTTGAGACGGAAGCCTCCTCTATTTGCTGGCAGCACGAGTGAAATAAGGTTGGACTGGGTGCAAGATATTGAAAGAACGGTATTTATTAATTTTTACTTAGTTTCTCAAATTGTGTAGACCTAACCCAAGTTGCTGCTAAAATGATAACACATTTAGAAAAGGATATCTGTGGCAGCAAATAGGAAGATGGTTGAATAAATAATGCTTGCTGGAGTTCAAGCAGATTCGGAGGAGTAGTAATTTACTCTGCAACTAACTCATGCAACACGCGACTTGGGAATGTTTTATTCTGATGCCGGGGGGGGGGGGGGGGGGGGGGGGCGGGGGAGAGAGAGAGATGTTATGATCTCTTGGTTGGGAGATGCAAAATCTTTGCCAACAAGAAGTAGAAACAAGGAACTGCAGATATTGGTTTACAAAAAAAGGACACAAAGTGCTGGAGTAATGCAGAGGGTCAGGCAGCATCCCTGGAGAAGATGGATTGGTGGCATTTCTGGTTGGGATCCTTCCTCAGGCTGAAGGGGGGTCCAAAACCAAAAACGTCACCAATAGATGCTGCCTGACCAGCAGACCTACTCCAGCACTTTGTGTCCTTCTTTGCCAACATGAAATTATTTCATTTGAAGATTTTCCCCATGCTTTCACTACTGCCAGCCCTGACTATGGCAGTTACTATCATGCTGCCTCTTTCTCTCTGAAATGCCAAGTGATTTCTACTCTCAACGACCAGGGTAGTTTCAGTGGGTTACCTACTGTTGAAACAATTCAAATGCACTGGTGAAGAAATAGTCTTTTATCTTTTCGGATCAGTAGGTTTGAAGATTTTTCAAATTGTACGGATATTCCTTAGCAGGCCAGCTGCACTTTTCCAGGAAGGGTTCAGGTAGTGCTACCAACCCTAACAGACAATTCCCGCTTGTTATCCTGGCACTCAGTACAGTTCTGCTGCATTCAATTGCCTTGTGTCGCTGACATTTGGGAATCATTTAAGGAAATCCTTTAGCTTGGGCTGATTGCTGTTTACAGTCATTCGTGTCACTTTCTTCCTCTTTACTTTTAACAACAGTGGACGTATATCAGTCATTTTTGTCTGAAGGAAGTCAAGTTAAAGATAATCTTGAGGAAACGTGTAATATTTAAAAGCAAAACCTTTCCTATCATTTTGAAGTCACATGGGCACACAGTGGATCCCTCTAGATTTACAACACAGGATTGGAACACAAATATTCTGACAATGTAAACGTTAATTTTGAATTTAAAACTATACCAATAGTTCAGAAGTTCTAGAACCAGAATTATGCCATTTGGCCCATCGAACCTAGTCCACCATTCAATCATGGCCGACATATCTTTCCCTCTCAACTCCATTCTCCTGCCTGCTCCACAAAACCCCTGACACCCGTACAAATTAAGAATACATTCATTCTTATTTCTGAAATAATAGGTTACATTATGACACACAGGTTTCTATTATTTGTCAATCCCTTATTTTAACATGCTATTCCACAGTAGTATTCCACTGCCAGTTTACAGACTATCATTCTGATTTGCAGAATCCGATTTACTCTAGCCTCCACATCAATTGATTCATTACCGCCACTAATTCTATATGTTCTCCTGGCTGCTGCTTCTTGTTGAAGCACACAGCGTGCAGCCTTGGTGTCCCATACACCTCAGAGTTGAGGCTCCAATTCCTTAACCCTCCAACACAAAACTCACTCACCCCTAACACACATCCCATCTCCTTAATCTATCATTCCCATTTTTTTTTCTTTTCCCATTGCGCTCAAGCAAACCCAGCAAAGGATACAGGTTCAATGAACTTGGTTCTTCCTCCCAATCCATCAAAGCCAATCCGCACCTAAGGAGGAAAACGGATTAAAGAAGATCATCAACAGATAGTGAAGATGGTTGTGAACGATTGCAGCAGGATCTGGATCGATTGGCCAGATGGGCGGAGGAATAGTTGATGGAATTTAATCCAGAGAAGTGTGAGGTGTTGTATTTTGGGACGTCGAACAAGGGCAGGACCTACACAGTAAATGGAAGGCCTCCGTGTAGTGTTGAAGGTCGAGTCGCAGGTAGATAAGGTGTTCAAAAAAGGCTTTTGCCATTTTGGCCTTCATCAGTCAGAGTATTGAGTATAGAAGTTGGGAGGTCATGTTGCAGTTGTATAATACGTTGGTGAGACCGCATTTAGAATATTGTGTTCAGTTCTGGATACGTTATAGAAAAGATATTGTCAAGCTTGTAAGGATTCAGAAAAGATTTACGAGGATGTTACCAGGACTATAGGGTGTGAGCTATAGGGAGAGGTTGAGTAGGCAGGGTCTCTATTCCATGGAGCACAGGAGGATGGGGGGGGGGGGGGGGGGGATCTTATAGAGGTGTACTAAATCATGAGAGGAATAGATCGGGTAGATGCACAGAGACTCTTGCCCAGAGTATGGGGAATCGAGGACCAGAGGACATATAGTGCCCTCCATAATGTTTGGGACAAATACCCATCATTTATTTATTTGCCTCTGTACTCCACAATTTGAGATTTGTAATGGAAAAAAAAAAATCACATGTGGTTAAAGTGCACATTCTCAGATTTTATTAAAGGCCATTTTTATACATTTTGGCTTAATAAGAATCCAAGGGGTAACTTTTTCACATAAAGGGTGGTGGGTGTATGGAACAAGTTGCCAGACGAGGTGTATCCCACCAGGTACACGGATAGGACCGGTTTGGAGGGATATGGACCAAGCGCAGGCAAGTGGGACTCGTGTAGCCGGGACATTGTTGGCTGGTGTGGGCAAACTGGGCAGAAGGACCCGTTTCCACACTGTATCACTCTATTGGCCCGGACGCAGCTTACCACGGAGGCTATTGACGCACACAGTTATCATTAGACAAAGGAGCAGAATTAGGCCATTCAGTCCACCGAGTCTGCTCCACCATTTGATCATGGCTGATTTATTTTCCCCTCTCAACCCTATTCTCCTGCCTTCTGTTTATATAGAGTACATTGGACAGTAACATCACACAAGCATTGGGGTATTCCCAAACTAAACGTCAGGATGTTGTAGACTGATCTATAGTGTTCCTTCACATGTTTTGACACATCACTGTGTGACAGATTAGTGTGAACTTTCCCCCTTGACGCCATTAATAATGCCTGATAAAATTAGCACGTAACATGGATGAATTTTTAAACACAGCAAGTCTTAATTGCTGCTAAACAACCACATTAGAGCTGAAATTGTTATTTTACTGTGGTCCCATTGCAAAACATTTGGAATGATGTTACAAAAGATTTCTTTCCCACTTTTCAATGCTCCCTCTCATAATTGGGGAAAAGCAATAAATGTCAGAACAAAAGGGAGTGCTGATGAACAGAGTACATAGTTCCCTGATAGTGGTATATATGAATGCGTATGGCATGCTTGCCTTCATAGGTTGGAGCATAGATTAAAAGAGTTGGTACGTTATGTTACAACTTTACAAAACACTGTTTAGATCACAAGCGGAGTACTACGTGTGGTTCTGGTCTACATGCCATAGAAAAGGTGTGGCTGCACTGGAATGGAGGTACATCTAGATGTTCAACACGATCCCACCAGTCACATTTTCCCATCCCCATCTCCTTTCACTTTCTGTTGAGACCAATCTTTGCAACTCTTTGGTTTGCTTATCTATTCCTACAAAACCCCAGGAGATGTAACACCTATCCCACCTCTCTCACTTCCATCCATGGACCCCAGAAGTCCTTCCGGGACAGAAATTCACGTGCACCCCTTCCAATATTCTGTACTCCTGGTTTGATCTCCTTTAAATCAGCAATACCAAATGTCGACTAGGCAACCATTTTGCCAAAACCTGCGCTCTATCCGTGAGAGCCTGCTGGAACTCCCGGTTGCTAACCACTTTAACTCCCTTACCCATTCTCACATTGACATCTCTATAGTGTTGGAGTAACTCAGCGGGTCAGGCAGCATCCCTGGAGAACATGGATGGACAAAGTTTCGGGTCAGGTCTTTGTCTACCCATCTGCCAATAACCAACAACAACCGTTTCCCCCATTCCCTGTCCCCTTCCACCTTCACATTTTGCACTTATTCTCCTTATCTCACAGCCATTATTTTGCTTCCCATCTCTAGCCTTTGCTCACCCACTTACCAATCAAAACGTCACCTATCCATGTTCAGATATGCTGCCTGACGTGCTGAGTTACTTCAGCATGGTCTTTGTTGTTGTTGTAAACCAGCATTTGTCTACATCTGACTGAACTTCATTGGTTGTGAATTAGTTTGGGGTCTCACAAGGATGTATAAAGTGCAAAACGAAGGTTATAATTTTTTTTTTTCCCCGTAGCATTGATTTTGAGGTTGTGTCTCCCTCAGAGATGCACTTACTGATCCTTGGTTTCCGTGTTGATTCAAGGAGCTACCATACGACTTCTTTTGAAATAACACAGAATTTCGGAGGAATGTTGGGAGAAGATGGTCATCCTCATCTTTGTTCATCATCTTAAGTATAACAAAAAGCAGGGAGATTACTTCAATTCATACATTAAATGCTCACATAAAGTGAAGTGAAATAAGATATAAATTCCCCAGAGTCCGATCCCATTTATCAATACATTTAAGAACAGGTTACAATTTTCTTCTAGACATACATGGCTGCAGAACAATGAAACAAATTCAAAGAAAGCTGTTAAATATAAAACACGTGGAAGAGATAGCCTTGCCTGACATTAATTAGGAAGAGTTGTTACGTCTCCACAAAACCCTTTGTTTAACAATGGGGCTTATGGATGACAAGACTTTCAGGAAAAGTCAGCAGTTCCTCATAACACAAATACTAATTGATAACTATAATTGAACAAATCATCATACAACGAGGGAAGCTAATCAGATGATATTTTTGGAAATGTTAATGAATTCAGTTTGAAAGCTCCTGTGACAAGAACAATCGCACAGGTATTTTTTTATTAGACAGAGGAGAACTTTAGCACTGAATTACAAGCTTGCCTACAAACCGTAGAAGCTAACTCAAAACAGAGAGAAGCAGAGCTGTCATCTCTGTGCCTCCCACACCCACACTCACTCAAATCAAAAACTAATGGGGGAGTTAAAGATAACAAAGGGAAAGAGAGGGCAGTGTTTTAATTGTTAAAGATGCAATTGCGGAGTGAAGTGCATCATTAAATTTATGGTCACCAAACTATTTAAGATTTTGTATGTGCTGCCAAATTACACAATTACGTACAAAATCAATACCTAACCAATTTCTATAATTATTAATAAGTACCAGTAAACTGGTACAAGCAAGAAACCTCTTAGATCCATTACATAAGAACAGATCTACAACCATATTAAACAGGTTTAGTGCTATATACGGTGGAATACAGGCACAATTAAAATCTTAGAAACAGCTAGAAATAAGTCCATGATAGTATTGGCATGTTATTGTTACGTGTATCAACACAGTGAAAAACTTTGTTTGAGTGCAAGTATAATTAAGCCACCCACAAATGCAACAGGTAGTGCAAAGATAAAAAAAATACCAGAGTGCAGAATATGGTGTTAAACTGTTTTAGTGTTATATTACAAAGCAAATTAAAAAAAAATGTAAGGGTCACACTGAGGAAGGCTGGAAGATCAGGACGACATGAGAGGACCCGTCTCATGAGAGTTCATGACCAAACAGAACTGTTCCGGCAGACCCATTGTTTCTGCTTCTTCATGTCCCACCAAATTAATTTCCACATACCTCGACCGGTCCAATCCCCTCCTTACTTATGTCCAAGACACCTCACATGCTCTTCGTCTCCTCAATGACTTCCATTTTCCAGGCCCCCACTCCCTCGTCTTTACTATGGATGTCCAGTCACTCTACACCTCCATCCCCCACCAGGAAGGTCTTAAAGCCCCCCGTTTCTTCCTCGTCCGCAGAACCAGCCAATTTCCACCTACCAATACTGTCCTCCGCCTAGCAGAGCTAGTCCTTACCCTCAACAACTTATTTGACTCCTCCCACTTCCTCCAAATCCAAAGCATAGCATAGGGTACGTCAAACAAGCACTGTTCCAGGCGTACACCGGCCCTATCCCCGAACTCTACCTCTGCTACATTGATTGCATTGGTGCTTACTCCTGCACCGATGCAGTACTCACTGACTTCACCACTAATTTCCAACCTGCATTAAAATTCACTGGGATCATCTCCAATATCTGCCTACTGTTTCTAGATCTCACCGTCCCATCACAGGAAATAGACTAGAATACACTTCTTCCCACCTTGCTTCCTGTAAAGACCCTATCACCTACTCCTAATTCCTTTGTCGACACTGCATCTGCGCCAAGGATGCCGATTTCCATACCAGGGCATCGGAGATGTCCTCATAATTTAGGAAACAGGGGTTCCCTCTTCCATTATAGATGAAGGTCTCCTCGATATTCTGCAGCTCCGCTCTGGCTTCCACTCCCTCCATTCATAACAAGGACAGAGTCCCTCTGGTCCTCACCTTCCACCCCATCAGCCGTAGCATTCAGCATACAATGCTCCACCTCCAATGAGATCCCGCTACTGGCTGCATCTTCCCAAATTGCTGAATCAGGCCCTGATGCAACCAGTCAGGATACTTTTGACTGAGCATTTATAGATGTGTGCTGGAGTATTTAGTGACAAGCAGCACAGTGGTGCCGCGGCTGATTTGCTGCCTTACGCCCCTGTCCCACTTAGGAAATCTGAACGGAAACCTCTGGAGACTTTGCGCCCCACCCAAGATTTCCGTGCAGTTCCCGGAGGTTTTTGTCCTCCGGCAACTACCTCCAACTAGCATCGCAACTGGCTTAGGTGAAAAAATTACCGATTTTTAAAACGGAAACCACTTTCGACCATTAGGGAGGCTGACAAAAACCTCCGGGAACTGCACGGAAACCTTGGGTGGGGCACAAAGTCTCCAGAGGTTTCCTAAGTGGGACAGGGGCATTACAGCTCCACAGACCTGGGTTCTATCCTGATTACGAACGCTGAAAGTATGGAGTTTTTTTACGCTCTCCCTGTGTCCATGTGAATCAAGAGGGGGCAAAAACTAGGGGCAAGAGGATCAAACAAGATTATAGCCTGTCACTACATCCCAGTGTATAACTAGTACAATGGGGTCAAGGAAAGAACGTTCACATCGTGGCCATGTTTTCACCAATCTTTCCACCACCACACACAAGAAGCAGAAGAAGCGCAAGACAGCCACAATTGTATGCAGATGCCAAGAAGTGTGTTCAGCTCTGGCTGAACAACTTCTAATCGTGTGTGTGGTATCGATAAGAAGACTAGTACATTAAAAGGTATAATACTTAACTTAACAATATGACGTAATATTGCACGGTCGCACTGATTAATTTTGAAATACAATTATCAAGCAAGTAAAGAAAAAGACGGTAAGCATGTATTTTACAGAGGAGTCGGCTCGGCACCAAATCACTTCGACTCTCCTGCAGCTCTGGGCCTTCACACACACTCACACTTGCAGTGGACCACAACTGTACAACGCCAGAGTCACACCCTCAACAAACGCTTTCTCGCCTATCGGGACTCTACCAAGGATCACAAGCTTGCCAGCCCTCCACTGACACTCCTCGACTTGACTGCCCACTCGCAGGCCCGGAGCTCCACCGCTGGACCGCAGCGCCGTCTGCATGACCACCTCGAGGCCAAGATGGCCACCACGGGGAGCAGCAACAACACCCACTGCCTCTCCGACCCTTCACCGCCTTCACGGCTAAACCCAGGCCCGGACCACCGAAACTGCCGCGTCTGCTGATTCTCGCTTCCTCCCTGGGGCCAACGCTGTTGTCGCCTCCTCCCTGGGGCCACTGATGCTGTTGCTGCTGAACCGTATGTCTACTCTAGCCCCCCACGGGCCTCCACCAGCGAATCCGCCGACCTATGCCTCTCCACCGGCCACTAGCGGGCCAGAGCCGTCACCTCAACAGAGTTCCAGCCTCAGCACCAGGCCCCTAACCTCCACGATGCAGACAGCACGTGGTCTGACTGCTGGGTTCTACTGCTGCCCCCTCCTGCAGGGAACCTTTCCCTTTCTTTTACCCGGACCACACACCCGCCAGTTAAAATCCACGCCGTTTATTTTGGCTTTTTTTCCCCCTTTTAACAGAGGTGCCAGAGCAGTGCCCCAGTGAGCTCTGGCAGCACTGCACCCCTGATGGTCAGCACGGACTCGTTGAGTTGAAGGGCCTGTTCCACATTGCATCTCTAATCCAAGCTAAAATACAGGCTGAATCTCCTTAAACTTCTAGGAAAGTAAGGATGAAAATGACAATGACAATGAAAATGTGTCTTTAACTACAAAATTACAACCACAGTATTGAGCAGCACACGTTTTTTGTTCCAATAGTTATGAAACTACACATAATTCAAAGTTATGTGTCACCAACAACTATTTCACATTGCTTTATTGCAGTGATCTAATTTATTGCATGAATCATTAGTCTTTCAATACAAATCATGTCACAATGCCTATGACACCAATTCAACATTATAATTCTTAATAGGTCGATGAATTCATGCCTGTTATACATCATAAATGCTCTTAATTCACAAACTACTGTTGGAAAGTGAATTTCATATGATGAATTTCTGATGAGTAAATCAGATGCCACCCTTCAGTATGCTGTTAAAGTTTTACACAGTAACTCTGAATACCCCTTTCACTTGTTTTTTGGCACCACTTGGAAAGCATTTTAAGGGGATGACACTGTTTATGAAATCCTAAGAGCTTTAGAAACATGCTCCAGAATTTGGCATTGAAAGTCAGGCTCTCAGGTACATATGTATCGCAATATTGAAACATGCATGACGCAAAATCCACAAGGGGAGCTTAGGGTCACAACATTGAGTAGAATCTTTTTTCCTTTAAAATTTATTTACCAATTTGAAAAGAAAGCACGGCAATTTACTGGAGAAAAATGAGCAATTTCCGACTTTAAAGACCACTTGGTGCGCTTAAACTATGAGTTAGCGTTGGAGAATTGGGCTGGGAACCAATGCAGAATGCGATATCAGGACCTTAGCAATATAAAAATTAATCTCCTGTCCATGCTCGTGTCTGGGCTGAGGTACAATATCATATAAGCTCTGTTCATTTGTTGGTGACCGGCAAAAAAAAAAAAAATTCTAGTCAGGATATTTCCCAGGTAGAGTAAAAGGACTATAATTTTGCTGGGTTTTTTTGATAATCAAGTGTGATAGTATGGGTCAATAAATGGGACCAAAAGCTGAACACACAAAAAAGCAAAATGATAATATGATAGAACTTAAGTTTAAAACTATATAAGATTCCATGGATCATAAGTTTGGGTGTTTAAACAGTTGTGCCATTGTACTCCCCGGTATATTCTGAATTCCCTGATTAAGTAGGCCTGCTAAGAATCTGTGGCAGTTCATCTTGGTATAATCACGAACCATCAGTTAGATTACATGGAAATGTATTTGTTCCTTTCACGTATAATTTAGAGACTTTCGTCTTCCATGTCAGCATTAGGATTACTGGCATGTGGAAGGTTGCAAGTACTCACCTTTGTGTTGTACAGAAATTTAGAAGATCGATTTGGTGTGGATGACCTATAAAGGAGGGGGAAAAATAGGTTTATGACAACAAAGATCAGTTTAGTATGACAAGCTTCAACAAAAAATATTCCTCTGAAAGCATTGCATTGAGTTCATTGCAGAGTCTATAAAGCATTACAGTGGATAGAAACTTCAGAAAAGTCATTCATACAATTTATATAAATAAATATTAATTCCTTCCCCTGTGCCTGCAAAACCATGCTTAACCATACTGAACTGCGTTATCCAGATCACAGAACTTGAAACATTTTAATAGCGGGAGCATCACCTCAAGGCTTACCAGCAAAGTCTCAGCGAAAAGAGAGGTGGGTCTAAAATGCAATCATTACAAGTAGAAACATAGAAAATAGGTGCTGGAGGAGGCCCTTCGGCCCTTCGAGCCAGCACCGCCATTCATTGCGATCATGGCTGATCGTCCCAAATCAATAACCCGTGCCTGCCTTGTCCCCATATCCCTTAAATTCCACTAGCCCCAAGAGCTCTATCTAACTCTTAAATCCATCCAGTGATTTGGCCTCCACTGCCCTCTGTGGCAGGGAATTCCACAAATTCACAACTCTCTGGGTGAAAAGGTTTTTTCTCACCACAGTCTTAAAAGGCCTCGCCTTTATTCTAAGACTGTAGCCCCGGTTCTGGACTCGCCCAACATTGGGAACATTTTTCCTGCATCTAGCTTGTCCAGTCCTTTTATAATTTTATATGTTTCTATAAGATCCCACCTCATCCTTCTGAACTCCAGTGAATGCAAGCCTAGTCTTTTCAATCTTTCCTCATATGACAGTCCTGCCATCCCAGGGATCAATCTCGTGAACCTACGCTGCACTGCCTCAATCACAAGGATGTCCCTCCTCAAATTAGGAGACCAAAACTGTACGCAATACTCCAGATGTGGTCTTACCAGAGCCCTATACAACTGCAGAAGAACTTCTCTACTCCTATACTGAAATCCCATTCCATTGGCTTTCTTCACTGCCTGCTGTACCTGGACGCCAACTTTCAGTGACCGGTGTACAAGGACACCGAGGTCTCGCTGCACCTCCCCCTTACCTAACCTAACCCTATTGAGATAATAATCTGCCCCCTTGTTTTTGCCACCAAAGTGGATAATCTCACATTTATCTATATTATACTGCATCTGCCCACTCACTCAACCTGTCCAGGTCACCCTGCAAGCTCCTAATATCCTCTAGACAGTTCACACTGCCACTCAGCTTTGTGTCATCCGCAAACTTGCTAGTGTTGCTCCTAATTCCCTCTACCAAATCATTAATATATGGTAAACTGCTGCAGCCCCAACACTTGCGGCACTCCACTTGCCACTGCCTGCCAGTCTGAAAAGGACCCGTTCACGCCAAAAAATTCCAGAAGATTAGCCAAGCATGATTTTCCTTTCATAAATCCATGCTGACTTGGACTAATCATTTTATTGCTATCCAAATGCCCCATTATCACCTCTTTAATAATTGACTCCAGCATCTTTCCCACCACCGAAGTCAGGCTAACTGGTCTGTAATTCCCCGTTTTCTCTCTCTCGCTCCTTTCTTGAAAAGTGGGATAACAGTAGCTATCCTCCAATCCACAGGAACTGATCCTGAATCTATTGACATTGGAAAATGATCACCAATGCGTCCACTATTTCTAGAGACACCTTCCCTGAGGACCCTGGGATGCAGTCCATCAGGCCCAGGGGATTTATCATCCTTCAGTCCCATTAGCCGACCCAATACTATTTCTCGCCTAATGAAAATTTATTTCAGTTCCTCGACCCCCTTAGATCCTCTGTCCTCCAGTACTTCTGGGAGATTGTTTGTGTCTTCCTTAGTGAAGACAGATCCGAAGTACCTGTTCAACTCTTCTGCCATTTCCTTGTTCCCCATAATAATTTCACCCGTGTCTGCCTTCAAGGGAACCACATTTAACTTTGCTACTCTTTTCCCCCTTAACATATCTAAAGAAGCATTTACTGTCCTTCTTTATATTCCTGGCCAGCTTCCCTTCGTACTTCATCTTTTCAGCCCGTATTGCTCGTTTTGTTTCCGTCTGTTGTGCTATGATAGTTTCCCAATCCTCTGGCTTCTGGCTACTCTTTGCTGCGTTATACATCTTTTCTTTTAGTTTTATTCTATCCGCAAGTAGGGAGCATTTATACTTTTCATAAAAGCATAAAATGCATTAAAATCATAAAAACATCCTGGATCATACATAGCTCCTTGATCAATGTTGGATAGTGACAGTCACAGAGATTTATTGTAAATTAGGATGGCTGATTGGAAACCATTTCTTGTTGGACTCAGATAATAAATCAGTACATGAATCAAGCAGACAAAGTTATTTTGCTGATGGTGCTACTCCTGATTAGATTTATGGACATATATTTCTACAAGATTTACAATGATTACAAAAATATATTCTGAAACAACCTCACAAAATTAGATGGAACTTAAACAATACTATAGAAGCTAAGGTCTGTCGGCTATTTACCGGTACACTGCAAGATTCAGCCTTTGATGAGCTCTTGCACTTACCCGTCTGCGTCTAGCTTCATTTTCTTAGATGAGGTTCTCTGAGGTGTTGGGGGAATATAATCAGGTGTGTTGAAGTCGTATGCCTGACAAAGATCAATATCCTCCCCAGCGACTGGCTTGTGTAGTTTAGGGTATTGTAAATCTACAGGAGCAGGGCTGCAAGTACAACAATAATTTACGTTTGCAAGAGAACAACGCATAGTATTGTACCAATGCAAGGCCAGTAACTATAGGCTGAAGAGTCGCAACATGAAACGGCACCTATGCATGTTCTCCAGAGGTGCTGCCTGACCCGCTGAGTTATTCCAGCACTTTGTCTTTTTATTGTAAACCAGTATCTGCTGTTAGTTGTCTCTAAACTATACAAGTTAACTTCACAAGTTATTCCACACGAAGATCACTTCATTTTACTGTTAGAAGGGCTCCAGAACAATTCAATGCAGGAAGCATTATGTAAATGTAGACATTTTCCAAATACCTCAAGAGAGGGTCAACTCAAGGTTTGAGGTACTGAGTACGCTTTTCAACACTAGAATGTTGAAACAGGACATTATTGAATTGTACAAGAAGAAAGCCATTTTGCTTATCCTGCATGCATAAATTGTTGCAAAGAGCTATCCAATTTGTCCTATTCCTCAACTCGCATGTTGCTCTGAGAATTTCACCTTTTCTAGTACATATTCAATACGGCTGCAGTAGTGTGTTCAAGTGACTGTTTTTCAAATGTTGGAGTAAAAGGCAAGTGTCAGAATCAAGGAGCTTTGGTGGGTTGGAACATGTACAGCATGTTCCAAAGAATGCACATGCAAATCTGAGAGGTGAGATGGTTTCCATAGGAACAAAGATGACAGAAGGGAGAAAGTGGGAGAAAATGTTCATTACAATTAGATGGGTGCTTTTGCTAACCCCCAGGGTAGATGGGTGGTAAAAGAACACAGGACATAATTTGAGCAACCAAAGCGAAAAATACGAGGAGGCCATTTGGCCCCTCTTGTTTGTTCTGCTATTCAATAAGATCAGACGTTTTTACTTCAGCACCACTAACCCATTACACTCAGAGATCAAGACACTACAGACTTTACACAGAAAATTCCACTTCCATTTGTACCTCATTGAAACATAGTGAAAGGCATGGATAGAGTGGATGTGGAGAGGATGTTTCCACTAGTGGGAGAGTCTAGGACAGGGGTCGGTAACCTACAGCCCGTAACCCAAAATCATCCTGCCCGCAGGCGTAATTTTCCCCCTGTATTCATCGGGCCCGCAGACATCCTTCATCTCCGGTACCTCCCGTGTCCAAGGCTGCGTGCCCTGGCGCCGTCACGCAAGGAGGTCTGCGCTGGCGGCCGCAATGACAGAGCTGCCAAGGGCATGTTAATCCTAAATTGTGTTTAGGATTAACACAATTTAAGTGGAGCGGACTTGGCCGAGTAATGCCACTCTCGTAGCGTCTGCACCTCGGAACCTGCCATGCCTTCAACGTTGCAACTCTGTGAAGTGGGAAGCGGCTGTAAAAGGACAGCGCCGCTGGGGGGGTGGAGAAAGAGTTAATTTCCACAGCATGGCCTGGGGTGCACAAAGTAGGAAACTTGGCTGGGTCACCAGGGATAAAGCTGCGGGGAGGGCAGGAGCGACGAGAAGGAGGGGGTCGGGGATAATGCCAGCAACTCATTCACTCACTCAGTAGCTCGGGCGCCTGCGAGCGGCCGCCAGGACCGGACAGCGGAACCGGCTGCCACCTCAGCGCCTTCTGCCAGCCCGCCCATCTGCCCACCGGTGCAACCGGTGGAGCTGGTGGTTGGCGGATAGCTACTGGGAGGAAGGCTGGCCACTCCGTCCAAGGCTCTCTCTCTCTCTCTCTCTCTCCGTTATGTGATCTTCCTGAGCCAGGAAGTACCCGTCCCTCAGACCTGAACCGCACAGCGCATTGTGGGACAGGCGATGTTGGTGGCTCCCCGGTCGTCATTGCCTCCTTGAAGGAATTTCACAACTTCCTTTCTACTGAACCAAACCCTTAATCCTGTCCCGTCAGCCTTTTTTCAAAATTTAGCAATTTAAAATGGGGGTGCGTCTTCGTCACTGGGAAATAAGGTAACTCTAATTTCACTGGTTAAGTGACAATAAACAGAAAGTTGATCTTGAGCGTTGCTTCAATACCAGTGTCTCAAACAAATACCTATGTTCAGTAGACATAATATTCCTTAAATATGTCAACGTTTATTAACTATGGTGATAGATGTGGCCCTCCAACCGCTCACAGACCGGGGACCCGGCTCCTATGCAGAACAAGGTTGCCGACCCCTGGTCTAGGACTAGAAGTCATAGCCTCAGAATTAAAGGACATTCTTTTAGGAAGGAGATGAGGAAAAATGTCTTTAGTCAGAGGGTGGTGAATCTGTGGAATTCTTTGCCACTTGAGGCTGTGGAGGCCAAGTCTGCAGATATTTTTAAGGCAGAGAAAGATAGATTCTTGATTGGTACTGGCGTCAGAGGTTATGGGGAGAAGGCAAGAGAATGGGGTTAGGAGGGAGAAATATCAGCCATGATTGAATGGCTGAGTAGACCTGATGGGCCGAATGGCCTAATTCTACTTCCATCACTTATGGCATGACTGAAGAAATTTCTTCTCATCCATGTCCTGAAAACCAAACCGAATTCTGAGACGGTTAATCCCAGCTAGTGGAACCATCAACTCCACTTCAAATCGTGTCCTGTAGTAAGAATTGTGTATGCTTGAATGAAAGCATCTCTCATTATTCATCCAGACCCAAGTGAATATAGGCCTAACGTAATAAAGGGAACTACAGATGCTGGTTTATACAAAAGAATATAGGCAGTCGGCTTATTTTTCTCATGTGACAATCAATTGAGCAAACTTTGATGCACTTCTATGACAAGGATATCCTTCCTTAATTAGGGAGATAAGATCTGAACACAATATTTCAGATACAGTTCTGCAAGTGCCTTATATAATTGAAGCAAGATGCCTGTACTCATATTTCCTTGCAATGATGGGTGAAAATAAGACCAGAAGACATGGGCACAAAATTAGACCCTTCAGCCCATTGAGTCTACTCCACCATTCAATCACGGCTGATCTACTTTTCCCTCTTAACCACATTCTCCTGCCTTCTCCCCATAACCTTTGATATTCCTACTAATCAAGAATCTATTAATATATCCTTTAAAAATACCCAATGACAGCCTCCACAGCCCTCTGTGGTAATAAATTCCACAGATTCATCACTCTCTGGCTAAAGATATTCCTTATCTCCATACTGAAAGAACATCCTTTTACTCTGAGACTGTGCCCTCTGGTTCTAGACTCGCCCATTACTGGAAATATCTTTTCCACATCAACTCTATCTAGGCCTTTCATGATCCGGTAGGTTTCAATAAGATTCCCCCCTCATCCTGCTAAACTTCAGCGGGTACAAGACCAGACACCTCATATGGAGGACCTCAATGGATGACCTCAGGTGCTTCCACTTTTTATTCCATTTGCCATGTCTTTATCTTTTCAATTAGCCTGTTTACTGTATATTACTATGAAGCCTCCTTATGTCCTCATTAGATTGCCACCTAGCTTAATATAAACAATAAATTAGGTTAAATTAATTTTAAAGCATATATGATGGCTTCTTGAATATTTCAAAATATATGTTATGTCATAAGCCGGATGACCTTATTTGCCCACCTCTCAAAGATTAGACGGTTGATGGCTTCATTGGTACGATTCGGTGTACTCAGGGACTTCTGTAGGAATTCCACTTTCTTCTTTAAGTTCTGCAAAACCAATATAAAATATATTGATGAAGGCTAAAAGCTCATGAGCAAGTGCGGAAAGGAAGTGTGTTATGGACAGAGGCATATTATATTTTCTCATGATTCACGAGGCAGCCATTTGGCCAAGAGTTTATGCTAGTTTTCAAACTCATTCACCTATTTGTCCCACTTATTTCCCTGCAATCTATTTTTTTCTCACATATCCATCAACTCTATCCGAATTCTCCTACCACCCACACAAGAGTAAATGAAAGTGACTAATTATCCCATCAATCAGCAAGTGTTTTCGGATGAGAAAAACAGAGCGCCCAGGAAACTCGTGGTCACAGAAAGAATATGCAAACTCAAGACAGCTTTGATCTCAGGATTGAGCCTAGGTTATGCACCACCAGTGCTACATGCTGTGCCACTATCATGTAACAAGGGGAAAAGATTAAGAACTTTGGTGTGTACACTGAACAACTAGCAAATGAGAAAGCTGGCACAAGTCTTAAGAAGGACCCAACCTAAATTCTTGCCTGTCCATTCCTTCCACAGATGGTGCCCCCTGACCTGCTGAGTTATTTCAGCACTTTGTGTTGTATTCAAGATTTCAGCAGCTGCCAATATAATACTTCCTAATTGCTTGTTGGAACTTAGATTAACTTTGAATTATTTCATATTGGAGGGAATAGATGGTGATACAAAGCTAGGTGGCAGTGTAGGTTGTGAGGATATAGAGAGGCTTCAGAAAAACACAGGTGCTTCGTTTTATTCCACCTGCCATGTCCTTGTCTCAATTATTCAATTAGCCCGTGTGTTCCTCTGAAGCCTCTCTGTATCCTCCTCACAACCCACACTGAAACCAAGCTTTGAATCAACAATATTTTTGGTAAAATGTATTTTAAAATAGTTATTCATAAGACGACTTGAATATTTATAAATATTTGGCGTGAATAACCTACAAAGGAGGGGGCAATAGTTTGTGAGTAAAACAATTATTTTAATCTGAGAAACTTCAACACAAAATATTTCGCTGAAAGGATTGCACTTAGATCATTGCAGTCTATAAAGTAGTGCGGTAAGTAAAAACCTGTTTCAGAAAAGTCATTATTTATACATCTTATTATTCCCTTCCCTGTACCAGCGACACCATGCATATACCACTGATCTTCAGAACTTGAACAATTTTAATAGTCGGAGCTGGAACTCGTGGGTTACCAGCAAAGTCTGAGGAAGGAAGGGTGGTTAGAAATGCAAAACTGCCAGCTCATTACAATTAGAGAGCATTTAAAAAACTGCATAAAGTGCATTAATGCCGATCAAAACACCTGCACGGTGTTTTACTCAACTTCAACATCTGCCAATATAAGACTTCCCAATTGGCGCGCCGGTAGAGTTGCTGCCTCACAGCAGCCAGTCCCAAGTACGGCGTTTGTACGGAGTTTGTACGTTTCCCCCGTGATTGTGTGTGTTTTCCCCAGGTGCTCAGGTTTCCTCCCACTCTCCAAATTCAAACTGGTTCCCAGGTTAATTGGCTTTGGTAAAGATAGTAAATTGTCCCTAGTGTGTAGGATAGTACTAGTGTACGGGTATCGCTGGACAGCACGGTCTCAGTGGGCCAACGGGCCTGTTTCCGCGCTGTATCTCTAAACTAAACACCTTATTTTCCTAATTGTTTGTTGGACTTTATGTTAACTTCCAGTGATGGCACATTGGATAAAAATGAATGACCACAGGTGCTTCCACCTACCATGTCCTTATCTATTCAATTAGCCCATCTATATTACTCAGAAAGTTCTCTGTATCCTCCTCACTGCCTCGTAGCTTTGTATCAACAACATTTTAGGTGAAATTAATTTTAAAAAGTTGTTCATAGACAACTTGAATATTTATAAATATGTGCTATGCCACAAGGCTGAATTCCTGGCTCACTCACCTCTTGAAAATTAGTTAACATTGCTTCATTGGTACTGCTTCAGCAGTCTCCATAATTTCTCCAGGATGTGCTAGAGAACTGCAAAGCCAGTTGTTGCATTGGCAATGTGAAATCTCTACCCTATAGCGGTGAATGACTGGAAACAGGACGCCATTTCCCAGCACAGTGTATTGTACACATTAACTGCTAATCTTTATCATTGGTGAGCTCACAAGCACTGTTACACTGATTGTGGTCCATGCTCCAAATCAATACTTGCAACCAACATGTCTTAACAATGTCAAACACGTAGAGAGAAAGAGAAAGAATTGTGGTTTCTACTCGCAGTAGTATTTTTGTCTGTTGTGTCTGTGAACTTCCTAAAAAAAAAAAATTGTATAAAGTTAACAACACTACAGGCAGAGGAGGCTGCCAATGCTGGATTCTGCAATAGAATTCTAATGCAGAGTCTCAATCCGAAATATGAACTTGTTTGACTTATGTATGTATGGCATATCTGATCCTTTTTGTTAGCATGCAAAACAAAAGATTTTCATTGCACCTTGATAAACATGACAACAACAAACATAAACCTACACTTGTTGCCTTCAGAGTGGTCGATTGACCCTCCGAGTTCTTCCACCGTTCTGTTTTTGCACTAGAATTGAGCAAAATGTCTTCAAATAAAATGTAATTTGATGCTTGAAACAGGTTGGAGTGTACTATTTATTATTCATTTGAATCCATCGATGGCAAGAGTACTCCTCTTTGGTTTGTGTCTTAGCTTTTGGATATCTGCCTCAATATCTCCTTTGAGGTTCAGCATCAATTGTTTTTCTCTCAGCAACCCGCCTGCACTTTGCAATATCAACGATGCAAGGTAAGTTGCAAACTAAACAAAGTAACGTGTTTTCCCACATCTGTGAGTCCATCTACTCATCAAATGTAGCCAAGTCTCATATGGGTTTCCATTTTTAATCAAGACCCAGGGGCGGCAGAGTGGCACAGCAGAAAAGTTGCTGCCTCACTGCATCAGAGACCCGGGTTCGATCCTGATTGTAGGTATTGTCTTTCCCTGTGACTACGTGGGGTTTTTCCGGGACCTCTGATTTCCTCCCACACTCCAAAAACGTACTGGTTTGTAGGTTAATTGGCTTCAGTAAAATTATAAATTGACCTTAGCGCGTAGGATAATGCTAGTGTATGGGATGATCGCTGGTCAATGCGGACTAGGTAGGCCGAAGGGTCTGTTTCTGGGCTGTATCTCCAAAGTGTAAAAGTCAAACTTATCACCCAAACTTGCCTGGCAGTCAAATTTAATAATGAATCTTTCCAAGTTCGAGTTTTTCTGGTGTTTCAGTGCCACTAAGTGTGGGCAATCACACTATATGCCGTTGCCTTTCATTGATTCAGGGACAGTTTCTTCCCAACTACCAGGCAACTGAATCACCACATCATCAACTAGAGTGCAGCCCAGACCTACTATCTACCATTATTGGAGACCCTTGGACCATCTTTAATCGGACTTTACCTTTCACTACACGTTATTTGTCTTATCTTGTGTCTCCACGCTGTGGACAGCTTGATTGTAATCATGTACAATCTTTTTGATGATTAGATAGCATGCAACACAAAAAGCTTTTCACTGTACCTCGGTATATGTAATAATAAATGTACCTCGGACAATAATAATAAACTAAACAAAACTAAACCATCCCTCCCATCAGATTCAAACAATCCGTGAACATAGTGAGTATTTAAATTGACAGGAGACTGACACTTGGTTATTTACAACAGTATCATAAGCTCTGCTGTTGCAGTAATAGTTAGATTTGCCTCAAATTCAGTACGTTTATTATTTAAACCTTAAGATTCTTTCCCAGTGGTCGGCCAAAATCTTGAAATTGCGTTAAACATCTCCAAGTGTTGAGTTTTAAACTTAAGAGTTTTCAATCTAAATTTGATTCAAAGTAGTGTAGAAATAAACATCCTTCAGGTTAAAATAAAACTTGACAAAGACCTGTAAAAACATTGAGACAAGGAACTGTTGTTGTTGGAATCTTGAGCAAAGCACAATGATGGAGGAGCTCGGCAGGTCAAGTAATGTGTGGAGGGAATGGGCAGACGGCATCATGGGCCGGGATGTGTAGGAAGGAACTGCAGATGCTGGTTTATACTGAAGGTAGACGCGTGATTGGCCAATCATTGTATCTCAGCGGATCAGGCAGCATGACGCTTTCAGTCATTCAGTTCAGCCAGGGTCACGTTTTGGGTTGGGACCCTTCTACAGACTAAAGAAGAGTCTAGACTAAAAATGCCGCCTGACTCACTGAATTCCTCCGCCATTTTGTGTTTTGCCCGTGTAAGCGAAGTTGCAAATCAAATTAACAGAATTTGGTACTACCCCTCCAAAGTGCATCAAAGCCAAATATACCATAATCTCTCTGTCGGCATTTTGCAAATCCTCCTGTGACGCCCGCAAGTCCTCTTTCAGTTTCTCCAGTTGCGACACGCACTTCTGCAACTAAATGATAGCGAAAAAGCAGCTTTAATTAAAAAAAATAAAGGTATGATATAAAGTAATGCAGCAATAAAAGATCGAATAGTGTCAAGGAAAAGGAGCTTTTTCAGCTTTTGGGTACATCCCCATCTCATCTCAAATTATCAACATTAAATAAAAAAAGTTTTAAATAATTGTTATTCCCCACCCCACAAGATAGCTCAAGGTCCAAGTGTCTATAGCAGAGTGATGATTAATGGTTGCTAATACTGCACAATCCAAACACATTTATCTCGAAGATACACATAAAATGCTGGAGTAACTCAGCAAGACAGGCAGCATCTCTGGAGAGAAGATGCTGCCCATTCCTTCTCTCCAGAGATGCTGCCTGTCCCGCTGAGATACTCCAGCATTTTGTGCCTACCTTCGATTTAAACCAGCTTCTGCAGTTCCTCCCTTACATTTATCTCAATTGCTCGGTTTGATGTTCTTATTGGATAGTTATCCATCAAAGAGGCAACACAAATTAAACTAGCCATTTCCAAACCTTCAGGCCTAAGAAATGTTAGCGGGGTAAACCGGATATTAGAAATGCAATCACAGATAAGATTCATCAAATCGCTAAAGCTGCAAGCAAGCATCAAGTCCCGAGGTCACCTTTACAGCAGCTGATTGCTCTGCGAGGAGATTGCATTCAAAATGCCAACCTTGCCCCAGGTGTCCTGTTCATTGTGGTTTAATATCAGACCAGGTTAAAGAAAATATCATCCAGCTTTGTTCCTCTGCAATTCAGTGCCATTTGAAACACCACGTCAGCTAATTCTCAGCTGAACAGATCTCCTTTTATATATTTTTTGATGAAGAGTGTGCACAGAAATGTGTTCAGCTATAATTGAATTGATGGAGAGGCACAGTAAAGCTGCAGGCACTGCCAGTAAAAGTCAGAACATTTTTCTTCCTAATGTAGTATGTTAATATCAATCCTCGACCTATCTAATATTATCATATACCAGAAACTCTATGCTTAATATGAATAAGACACTACCAGTTACAAAAAACAGTGTGGTTAGCTTCATGGTCACCTATTTTGATCCCATTCGATCTGTTATGTAGAAACTGTTTATCTACTTCTTTCTATACTGTTATTTTTAAAGTGAAATATGACAAAATCATGTTTTACCACCAACATTGCTCATACAGATTACTTTACCAGCATGATGTCTGAAATAAGTTTATTAGCTACATACATATAAAAGTTAGTGTGAGGCTATGGGAAAAAAAAAGTAGGATTGTGGGACTAATTAAGCTAGCTCTCTCAAAACATCAGCAGAGGCATGTTGGACCTAATGGAACAATAAGAACATACTATAACATTTTTGTTTTATCATTTTAATAAAACTAAGCAGTGTGGTTGGTAAGAGTTATTTACTAGCTTTTAAAACCTATAATGAAACCTATAACGTTCTGTGTATTCTAAAAATTGTAGTGATCAAAAATTGAAGCTGTCATCTATTAGTCTTGAGGTAACACTAACCTTGCAGCTGGAAGTAAAATTTTCTTTCTTGAGCTTCTCAGATATATCCATAGAGGATTTAAATGTTGCCTTCAAGTTTTCATATTCCCTGTAGAAAATGTATACAAAGGTAAGGTGGCACACTGAAGATTGCTTCCTGGCTTATTTTGAAATAAGATTTTAATTTATCAAAACATCTAAACCAGATTACACATTAATACATTCGACTGAAATAGCAGAGTAAATTCCAGAACAAGGTTATTTAGCAGTTTGCATCTATATAGATGTATGATGAAACGCATATTGCCCGAATCCAACTACAACCAACGACCACCCAGAGGGGCAGACTGGGCTTTGTTGTAATATCTCATCTGAAAGACCACCTTATTGACAGTGTGGTATTCACCCGACATTACTGTGAACCATCAGTCTAGATGTTTATGCTCCAGTTCTGAAGAGGGATTTAAACCCACATCCCACTGACTCAAAGGAATAAGTGCCACCAATTGAGCCACAACTCACATTTTTAATATTGCCAGTGTTACAGTCATCCATAATTCTATTGGGATTTTTTGATGTTCTCCAGGAACAATGAGAGATTTACTGTCTAGTATGCACTGTAAATGATTCTCTGGTGCTTTTCTTGTGACAGGTAATCTAGTTCTGAGTTAATTTCATAGCCATTGTGTGTAAGAACTATTGATTCCCAATAATAATGCCTGTCAGTGCATTAAAAGCACTTTTACAACAAATCTCCTGTCATTTCAATGGTGTTCCTACTCGCTTTAAAGTCCAAGAATAGACAATTTTTTAAAAAATAGTCACCGCTCCTTTGCTGTCCAAATTAGGTTGCAGGATTGTGAATTTATTATGCAAAAGATTGCATTAAATATTTATTGGTGAACATTATTATATTGATAATTATGGTGCTTTCTCTCGCAACACTTGGTCAATATTAAAAGGCAGAACAAAATATTTTTCTTAAATTCATTTAAAATTACTAATGGGAAACAAGGATTTTTTTTCTGAGAACAATATTTCATTGTACCTTCCATATATACACAGCATTTAGATTAATTCCATTTGAATAACAAATGTGTTTATATATATTAGACTTTTTTATTACTTCATACTTCATACTTCGAAGACTGACACAAAGCATTAAGTTTGGGATTTCAGAAAATAATCAATCTTACTTTGCAACATTAGACAATATTAAAAATGACACGGGAGGTTAAAAATGGCTAATTGCTGATGTACTCAGCAAAGCAATATACTGTTTAAATTGTTCATAGACGAGGGATTTGCTCCCTAGATAGTACTCCAAATCTGCTGCACATCAGTATTATACAGCTGCAGAGGTCTGTATGACAATGGCAGTCCCTGCTGCATTTGACGGTGGAATTAATAGCATCTGTACACTGTTCTTTTTAGAGGCATTTCTCTCCTTGCAGTGTTAGCTTCCCTCTACGCTTGTTTTGGAGGGCCTTGCAGAGTGTGTGGTTCCATTACGATCTTAAAGTACTCAATGCTTAATCATCTTCATTTCCTCCGAATCCCAGCTCAGGAAAAAATATATATAATTTGCAAATAATATTAGCACTGCCCAAACATTTGCTATTTTGACATTTTACAGACATTCAAATTTAAGAATGTTGTAAATTTGTGCATCTGCAGCAAACTTGTTAAATAAAAACAATCACCTTGCATAAGGTGAATCATCATAAAAGGATTTTATTGGTATAAACAAGGAATTGCAGATGCTGGTTCACAACAGAAAGATAGAGTGCTGAAATAACTCAGGCAGCATCTCTGGAGAACATGGACAGGCGACATTTTGGATCAGGACCCTTCTTTCAGACCATTAAATAATATATTTTATTAGATACCTTTATTGGTAGTCCTTTGGAATGATATCTTATTTGAATACAAAACAATGCTTCTTACTTTTTCAAGGATACGCAGTAGATGGACAGTTGCTCAATTGCCAACTGTCCTATTCCCACTTCCCGAATCATTTCTTCAACTTCTGGCCTCTGTGTTTGAAGCAGCAGCTGGATACTGAAAAGCAAACATGGGCCAGGTTACAATCTTGTGATTCTATCATATCAATAACACAAATTAAAAAAATCTCCACATCTATCAAATGAGCAAGTGGGCCATATAGACCTGCAAGTTTGAATTCTGATCCACACTGCATCATCTTATTTTGCCCAATACTAGAAGCTGCCAGCATGCCTGGAATATGTATTGACTGAGCTTCTTGTTTCTGACTGACATCAAATGACTTGCACTGCAGGAGCAGTCACAGCGACACGAGAAGCAGACTACAAGGAGGATAGCCGCATACGCCATCATGCATGGGAAATGTGGCACTATGGGAAGGGGTGGGGGGTGGGTGTCTGAACATAACATTCATCAAATCTTCAGGATAAAATTGAATGGCAAAAAGTTGATGAAAATCAAAACAATGAGTGGAGTGTTTCTTTTCTCCCTGATCTGGGAGCAAGAAATACGCAGTCGAAACAAGGAACTGCAGAAGTTGCAAGGAAAGACATCAAATGCGGGAGTAACTCCGCAGATCAGGCAGTATACCTGGAGGACATGGATAATGTGCTCTCCATGGATGCTGCCTGACCTGCTGAGTTACTCCAGCAGTTAAGTATTTGCAAGAAATAAATAACCTGATCTGACTCTAGAATTGTGCTTATTTATTAGGCTATTAATCTGTGCATAACAATATTGGTATAATAAGACAATTTACATTGGACGTAAAGGCATGGAATCCATCTGACACCTTTAATGTGCTTAATTTACAAGTACTGGCTGACGGTGGTTAGTGTTGGCACCGTTTTGCCCTTTGAGAATGATGTCATATGGTGAGGAAACAGCACTGATTAGCCAAGTTTATTGACATGATATCTTACATTATCATTGAAAATGGCACAAAATGTATTATTTTGTGAAAATAAGAATGATATACTTTCTATGGAACTGATGGAGTATAACACCGCTGTGATATTGGATTCAAGACAATTCACACACGGCAAACTCCCACAGAACAATTTAATAATGACCACATATGCTGTTTCTCCGATTTCAATCAGTGAACCAGGGAGAGCTCCTTTGCTCTTTCAAATTATTGCCGCAGGATCTTTGACGTCAACCTGAGAGCAGATGGGACCTCAGTTGAAACTGGATTTTTGTATTAAAACATTGTAATTTTATTGCCCTGTAAATCTTATATTATATATAGTAATGGGAAAAAAAAAACAAATTGGAGGTGATGAAATAATACCAGAAAATAGTACTCAATAGATTATGCAGCATCTGTGGGGATATACAAATAATCTCAGGTAGATGATCTTTCATCAAACAAAGAAAAATTATTAATCAAACAGTTTAAATTACAGATACAGCAAAGCAGTGGAAAGAGCACAGGGAATGATTGTGATAGACTGGAGACCAAGAATGAGACAAAGGGCAGTGGTGCTGAGGATGGCAAAGGCTTGTTCATCATAGATGACTTGTCTTAATGAAATGAATGAGAACAAAGGAGAGAGGGGGAAAGGAGAGTGAGAACCATGTATTGCAAATCAGTGTAGTTGCTGCAAATATGAAATAATAGAGGATGCTATAAATTTACATTAGTTTCACATCACGTGCAGAGTGTAAAACAAAATTAACATTACCAGTTATCTGATGTGATGTTCTGGTTTTAAAGATACAGTATGGAAACAGTTCCTTCAGCCCACCCAGTCCACACCAACATTGATTACCCATTCACACTAGTTCGGTTACACCACTTTTCCATCCACTCCCTACACACTAAGGGCAATTTATAGAGACCAATTAACCCACAAACCCGCATGTCTTAGGGGTGTGGGAGAAAAATCAGAGCACCTGGAGGAAATCCAGAGTCACAGGGAGAACATGCAAACTCTAGATAGCACCCGAGGTCACAAATGAACTGGTGTAGACAGGCCGAACGTAGGTGGCGAAAAACCAAACTACAGGTCCACTACGACATCTATAAAGACAGTCTCCGTATCTATAATCAGGAATTGAAAGGGGCAAGGCAGTACTTTTTCTCAGAGGTTATCAACAAAAATAATAATTCCCGCACATTATTTGCCGTTGTCGATAGACTAACAAACCCCTCGTCATCAGTCCCTCCTGAGCTCCTGTCCAGCAAGTCGTGTAATGACTTTGCAGATTTCTTCACTGATAAAATTCTGAAGATAAGACAAACAATGTGTAGCACCACCCCAGGGAACATGGCTTTGTCACTTGGGCCTCCAGATTCACCAATGAATCTACAACATTTTGAACTTTTAGATTGTGCATCCCTGACTGAAACTGTTCAACAGCTAAAGTCCACTACCTGCTGTCTTGATCTGCTGCCCACAATCTTCTCTAAAAATATTTTTAACAGTGTTGCACCAGAAGTGCTGAACATAGTAAACTCTTCCCTTTGGGGGTAGTTTATAAACAAATTTACAGCTTTATGATCCAAAACAATATTTTTAATGTTTTCTAGTCGGGATTTCGGCCACATCACAGCACTGAGACTGCACTTACTAAGGTCCTAAACTACATACATCGAAACAGTGATGCATTAAAAGCTTCAGTTTTGGTACTTCTAGATCTCAGTGATGCTTTTGATATGGTGGACCATAACATACTGCTTGACAGAGTGGAGAAGTGGGTAGGACTCTCTTGTTCTGTGCTGGACTAGTTCAATTCCTATTTGAAAGATCGGGATTATTTTGTTTCCCTTGGTAATTATGAATCAGAACGTACAAAACTCACATGCGGGGTTCCCCAGGGCTCCATTCTTGGACCCATCTTGTTCAATATTTACATGCTCCCCCCAGCTCAGATCATGGAGTATTTTAACATATTCTACCATACTTATGCGGATGACACACAACTTTATATCGCAGTGTCACCACATGACCATAGTCCCCTACACTCACTGAGTCAGTGTGTCAAAGAAATCAAAGAGTGGATGAACCAGAACTTCCTCCAGCTCAATGCAAATAAGACAGAAATTATTGTCTTTGGTCCCAAAAATACAAGGCTAGAGATAAGTGCTCAACTTGACTCAATCGCACTGAAAACCACAGACAAAGCCAGAAACCTTGGTGTAGTTATGGACTCGGATTTGAATTTTAACAGGCATACAAAGACCATTACCAAATCTGCCTACTACCATCTAAAAAACATTGCAAGAATCAAGGGATTTCTGTCCAAAGAAGACTGAAAAACTTGTTCATGCATATATCTTCAGTAGGTTAGATTAATGTAATGGCATCTTTACAGGTCTCAGTAAAAAATCAATTAAACAACTGCAGCTTATCCAGACTGCCGCTGCCAGAGTCTTGACCAACACCAAGAAAATGGACCACATTACACCTGTCCTTAAATATTTGCACTGGCTCCCCGTGTATAAAGGGATAGATTTTAAAATTCTGTTACTGGCCTACAAGGCACTGAATGGTCTGGGTCCAAAATACATCTCTGACCTTCTTGTTGTATGCGAAGCACCTAGACTCCTCAGGTCTTCAGGGACAGCTTTACTCTGTGTTCCTAGGGTCAGAACTAAAAAGGCTGAAGCAGCGTTCAGTTTGTATGCTCCACACCTCCACCCTGAACACCTGAGGTGTGCAGACTGTAACCTCAGTTAAATCAGGCCTAAAAACACTGTTGTTTACTGTAGCTTTTCCATAACACAACATGCAGGTAATCTTAACCTTCTAATCTTAACCCTTGTATGTGCTTTTAAAAACATTTTAATGATTTTGTTTTACTATTCGTGCAATTGTCTTATTGCTTATTAAGTAATTTTTGATTATTGGCTATTTTGTTGCCCTGTGTTGTATTGTGGTTCTGCAATGTTTTAAAACTATGTTATTCTTTTTTTTCTTTTGTAAAGCACTATGAATTGCAGCTTGTACGAATGGTGCTATATAAATAAATTTGCCTTGCCTTGGTCTCTGTGGTGGCGAGGCAGCAGCTCTACAAGCTGCACCTGTATATCTCTCTTGAGACCTGGTCTACAACGCCCTGAAGGTTGGCTGCGGTAGGAGATCCAGGGCATAAAGGTGGATGAGCGAGGAGAGGGACGTCACGTCCAAGGAAGGCAATGGCTAGAGGCCCGCAGCAATCTGGGGCTTGCCTGGATCGAGCACCACTCATAGGAACTGGAGCTTGAACTGAATTTTAAAGCCAGACAAAACCTGGTGCCTCTTGCATGCGGGCTCAGTGGACTATTTCTGTACATTTTGCTAATCAGAGATTGTGCTTAAGTATGGCATTATTTTACTGGACTGTATGCAAGAAAATAATTTCATTGTGCAATTGCACGTGACAAATAAAAACACCATTGAACACATAGCGCCTACATTGAGTGGTTAATACATTCAACACAGACTGCAAACTGGAAGGCAACGTTTGAACAAGCTTGAATAAGTCAGATATTTGATATTTCTGCCTCATCCATTTATTATTTTATGCCCATTATTTATACACGGAAAACATAATTTATAGAATATTAGCATACTCATTTGATGGCTGCCATGAGCCAGTAGAAGGGTGGGCAGTCATAGCTTTAAGAAAAGCAGTTTGATTATTCAGGAGATTAGGAAACATCGATGGAGAGAAATAATATTTCTAGTTAATGAAAGGTTGTCAATTTGAAACATAAACTTTATTAGTCTCCCCATTATGTTTTTCTTATTTAAAGTGCCCTGCATCTGATGCTTTGTTGCTCAATTGCCAAAGTGATGGCTGTGCTGCTACCATACTTCACAACAATCAATCACTTCATAAAATGCAGTAGACAAGAGTGCTGCATCTATGGAGCGAAGGAAATAGGCAACGTTTTGGGCCAAAACCCTTCTTCAGACCCTTCTGCATTATAAAATGCAGTGTTTTATCCAATACACAATAGCTTTGTATTCTCCTGAGTTTCAAGTTACTAATTGGGATAGTTGTTTGCATATAGATGGAAATGGAAAAGAGGGTTCAGAGAGGAATTCACGTGACAAACAGCTCAGCAATTTAACACATGGCAAGTATAGCTATAAGATGACAACAAATGCACAAGGTGAAACAAAATGTAGTATGTCAGATATATATATTCTTGGCCATTGAAGATCCGAATATTTTAAAGCTCTTAATGAAGTGGTTTGGGCTAATAGTCAGGGCTCGAAATTAGCGGTTACCCGAGTGCCATTGACCACAGAAAGTGCCGCTGGGCAACCTAAACGCCGACTAATTTTGCCCGGCTTGCCACCCAAATACTGCTTTATACCGGTAGACGCAAAAAATTGGAGTAACTCCGCGGGTCAGGCAGCATCTCTGGCGAATAGGAACTGACGTCTCGTGTCGGCGGCTGTATTCTTCCAGTATCTTTGATTGCAGGGCGGGGTGACGAAGGGTCGGAACGAATAACGGGCCCCGAACAGCGGCGACTCCTCCGATCCCCATTCCATCCTCTATTCAGTCCTCACTGACATCCCCTGTGCTCCCCTCCCCATCTACCCCCTCCCCCAATCTATTCATCATCCTACCCACCTGGCATTGATTGCCCTGCCATTTCCCCCCCTCATTCATCAATCCTACACTGGTCCCCCAATTCATCCTGTACTGACCCCCCCCCTTCCATCCTGCACTTCTCCCCCCATTCATACTGTACTGTTTCTCCCATTCATCCCGTACTGACCCACCCTCCATTTACCCTGCACTGATCCTCCCAGCCATCCTACACTGATCTCCCCATTCATCTTTTACTGATCCCCCATTCACCCTGTACTGATCCCCTCATGCATCCTATACTGATCCCCTCATGCATCCCATACTGATCCCCCATTCATCCTGCAGAGACCCTCCGATCCACAATGTCCTGACCCCCCCCCCCATTCATCCTGTACTGATCCCCCCCATCCATCCTGTACTGATAACCCCATTCAAGAAGAATGGGGGGAACAGTCTGAAGAAGGGTCTCGACCCGAAACGTTGCCTATTTCCTTAGTTCCATAGATGCTGCCGCACCTGCTGAATTTCGCCAGCATTTCTGTCTACCCCCATTCATCCTGTACTGAACTCCCATTCATCCTATACTGATCCCCCCCCCCCATTCGACACCACTGACGTCCCCCGTGCTCTCCCCTCACAATTTTACATACTCCAACCAAAACGCAATTCACCTGCCTCAATCCATCCATTCCGCACCGATTGCCTTCTCAACACCCCCCCCCCCCTCCCCCTGCCATCCATCCCGCACTGATTCACACACCCCCTGACCCTATTGTGATTCATGGTCTTCAGAGCGGACATTGATTATGTTTGATAACGGAATGTTATCAAATGTGTTTTAATTCCCAATGTTATTATTTGTTTTGACACCTTTAAACATATTACCAAAAGAACATTTTCTGCAGTTATGTCCTTTGGCCACCTCTTGTCAGTTAGTGTAATGTTTAACCTGTCAGATGGGTATAGTCGGTTTTAACAGCTATTATCATAAAAGGCCTTTAGAAATTTCCTTGCAACCTGAATATTTTGTTATGGATAAATTATGTGGGAAGCCAGAGTGTTTCTGTGCCAATAGCAATAACGACCCATGCTATGGCCATGTCATGGTAATTTTCGGCCCTTCACAGAAAACATGCTTGCATCAATCTGTAGTGTGTATGGTTAAGCATATGTTACCATGGTCCAGGATTTATTGACACAGGTTGATCATATGCTGAATAATCCAACAACATTTGTGTTTGTAAGTGGAAAGAACTAAAAGAAATTGCATTAATTGCAATGTGTAAAAACAGTTGAGATATTGTATTATAATTTTGCTGCATGTCATTGTGGTATATATCATGTCTTGATTGGTAAATATGTTTAGTTTGTGAGTTATTTGAAGCAGAAATAATATGTGAATGTGGACAAAAGTGCTGGAGAAACTCAGCGGATGCGGCAGCATCTATGGGGTGAAGGAAATAGGCAACGTTTCGGACCTAAACCCTTCTTCAGACTGATGGGTTTCGGCCTGAAACGTTGCCCATTTCCTTCGCTCCATAGATGCTGCTGCACCCGCTGAGTTTCTCCAGCACTTTTGTCTACTTTCGATTTTCCAGCATCTGCAGTTCCTTCTTGAACATAATATGTGAATGCTTCATTGAGCATAATTCTGACAGGTAACTACGCACTTCATCCGAGCACATTATCGCACGCGTCATGCAAACCGTCTTCAATGATCACCTAAACTGTCATTTGGCAAATTAAAAAGCTGTCAAGGTTGCCCGGCTGGCAACTGGGAAAAAAAGTTAAGCGAGAGCCCTGATAGCGAAGACACATTTACTCTGAAACGAGATACACTGGGTCTGAAGGAATGAAAACAACCAACAAAGTAACTCATAGCACCAAAAGGAAGGGACGAACAGACAGAAAAGAGTGCAAGTGGATAGGTTTGTTAGCTGAACCTCAACTAGCATGGGATAATTAGCCTCCTCCCACAGCATATGATTCTGTGATAAAATTCATAGTAAGGCCATTACTCAAATGTGACTGAGTTTATAGTGATCTATCAGCAGTGCACAATAATAATTTTCACTGTTTAGTTTAGTGATAC
Source organism: Raja brachyura (assembly GCA_963514005.1). Next base: position 18,136,960 of record OY740796.1, on the reverse strand, counting down.
AGCGATGAAACAGGCCCTTCGGCCCACCTAGTCCGCGCCGAACAGCGATCCCCACACATTAACACTATCTCACACCCACCAGGAAAAATTTTACATTTACCAAGCCAATTAACCTACAAACCTGTACGTCTTTGGATTGTGACAGGAAACTGAAGACCTTGGAGAAAACCCACGCAGGTCACGGGGGGAATGTACAAACTCCGTACAGACAGAACCCGTAGTCAGGATTGAACCCGGGTCTCCGGCGCTGCATTTGCTGTAAGGCAACAACTCTATCGCTGCGCCACCGTTAAATAATAAAGTAATTGTGAACCTAGATAATTGCGAAGGCTGAGCTGATAGAATTACGGTGTCTGGGACAAAGACACATAATTTATTTATTTGCCTCTGTACTCCACGTTGAGATTTGTAATAGCAAAAAATCACATGTGCATATTGTCAAATTTTAACAAAGGCCATTTTTATACATTTTGGTTTCACCATGTAGAAATTACAGCTGTGTTTATACAAAGTCCCCCCATTTCAGGGCACCATGTTTGGCACACATGGCTTCACAGGTGTTTGTAATGGATCACGTGTGTTTAATTGCCTCCTTAATGCAAATATTAGAGAGCTCTCAGCACCTAGTCTTTCCTCCAGTCTTTCCATCACCTTTGGAAACTTTTATTGCTGTTAACAATATGAGGACAAACGTTGTGCCAACGAACGTCAAAGAAGCCATTATGAGACTGAGAAACAAGAATAAAACTGTTAGAGACATCAGCCAAACCTTAGGCTTACCAAAATCAACTGTTCAAAACATCATTAAGAAGAAAGAGAGCACTGGTGAGCTTACTAATCGTAAAGGGACTGGTAGGCCAAGGAAAACTTCCACAGCTGATGACAGAAGAATTCTCTCTATAATAAAGAAAAATCCCAAAACACCCGCCTGACAGATCAGAAATACTCTTTAGGAGTCAGGTGTGGATTTGTCAATGACCACTGTCCGTAGAAGACTTCATGAACAGAAATACAGAGGCTACACTGCAAGATGCAAACCACTAGTTAGCCGCAAAAATAGGATAACCAGGTTAGTTTGCAAAGAAGTACTTAAAAGAGCAACCACAGTGCTGGAAAAAGGTCTTGTGGACCAAGGAGACAAAGATTAACTTAGAGTGATGGCAAGAGCAAAGTATGGAGAGAAGTAACTGCCGAAGATCCAAAGTATACCACCTCATTTGTGAAACACGGTGGTGGGGGTGTTATGGCCTGCGCATGTATGGCTGCCGAAGACACTGGCTCACTTATCTTCATTGATGATACAACTGTTGAGAGTAGTAGCATAATGAATTTTGAAGTGTATAGTAACATCTATCTGCTCAAGTTCAAACAAATGCCTAAAAACTTTGAGGCAGTTCATTCTACAGCAAGGCAATTATCTCAAACATATTGCTATAGCAACAAAGAAGATTTTCAAAGCTAAAAAATTGTCAATTCTTGAGTGGCCAAGTCAATCACCTGATCTGAACCCTATTGAGCATGCCTTTTATATGCTGAAGAGAAAACTGAAGGGGCCTGCCCCCAAAACAAGCATAAGCTAAAGATAGCTGCAATACAGGCCTGGCAGAGCAACACCAGAGAAGACACCCAGCAACTGGTGATGTCCATGAATCGCAGACTTCAAGCAGTCATTGCATGCAAAGGATATGCAACAAAATACTAAACATGACTACTTTCATTCACATGACGTTGCTGTGTCCCAAACATTATGGCACCCTGGAATATGGGGGGGGCTATGTATAAACACTGTTGTAATTTCTACATGGTGAAACAAAAATGTATAAAAATAGCCTTTATTAAAATCTGACAATGTGCACTTTAACCACATGTGATTTTTTTTACTATTACCAATCTCAAATTGTGGAGTACACAGGCAAATAAATAAATGATGGGTCTTTGTCCCAAACACTGTGGAGGGCATTGTGGATGAAGAGGGGCAAATGCATCATAAACACAAGCCACAGAACCGCTGAAGATAATGAGCCGTTTTGTGCTGTACATACTCTACAATTAACAACAGAAATTTGCAGGGCTTTTATAAAAAATGTCCACATACTTTTCTACAGTTTTCAATTTCTGTTGAAGCCTGTGTGCCTCCTCCTTTGCAGATTTTGAGTCATTTTTCTGGTGTTCCAAGTATCTCATCTGCTTCTGTGAAAATAAAACTCATGGTCAATGTAATGAAAGATTAATGCACCAGTGAATGGATGCACAAGGTGAGTTACAGTCCAATCAGACAGATGAAAACAAATGTCTGGATAAAATACCTTGAGAGTTGAGCACAGCATTTCTGCCTCACTCAGCTCCTTTGTCAAAGATTCTACTTTTGCATTGCGTTTATCCAGTGTGTCTCTCAGTGTATCAATGATGGATTGCTGGTCCTTCTTTTCTTTCCCTGAAACCAAATGCAAAGGTTATGAACAGATACTCTAACTTTCTTAATGCATACCATAAATAATGTCACTAACACAATTAACTTGGCTTAGTCCATAGAAACCCTTAAGAATTTGACCTTTTACATATATGCTCTACTCACTCTTTTAAGTCAGATTTTAATGTAATAACACTTATGGAATAAGTTATATAATATTTTAATAACGGAAAATGCTCTGAATAAGACTCCTGACCCAAAACATTACCTATTCCTTTTCTCCAGAGATACTGCCAGACCCGATAAATTACTCCAGTATTTTAGGTCTGACTTTGGTACAATCAGCATTAGCAGTTCCTGTTTATTACTAATTATTTCTCAAATGACGTTGACAGCAAATGGAATGCAGCATAACCCCACAGACAGAAAATAGTAAGTTTGCCTTTGAAAAATAATTTACTTTTCTGAGGGATTTAAGTTTACATCCACAAAAAGACAAATGCAAATCCAATCTTCCCCAGATAACAATTTTTAGGATATATTAGAAGAGGATGATGGAACCAATTTGACTCATTTTAAACAGGAAGTTTGATGCAATGATGATGTTAATTGCAAAAGGAGAAATTGACAAGGGCAACCTCAGTTTTCCACTGTGGAGTGATGGCATTTCAAAAGCATGACAAATGTTAGCAATACCTAAGAGAGACACCATTGGAACAAGAAAACTTGCCTCATATTTGAAACAATCATTTATTTGCAATAAGACCTATATTTTTGGAACAAAACTACAAAAGGGCAATGGACAGAATCTGAAATGATAGAATATCAATTGAACTCAAAGCATTTTGGATTTGGAGTGCATCTGAGGAATAGATAGCAGTGCCTGAAAGATGGAAAAATACAGATATTTAACAGAAGTGTTATTTTAGGGATATGTTATAAATATCGAATGGGATTTTCCAGTGACCAGACTTAAAGCCATTATTATTTCTATTTACCCGATTAAAATCTCAGATTACTAACTGCACGTTACCGTTTTTTTTAAACAGTAAAGTGATTAAAGTGCAAATTTCAGATTACTAAAATCAAAGGAAGTAGCTGAAAATTGATTGAATAAACTGTACAAAATAGGCAAAAGGACTAAATAATGGTAGATGATGCTGCAGGCATGCAAGAGGAAAATTGACAACATACAACTTGAAGATTAGTAAAGTAACTAAAGATGACGTTGGGGGAAAAATGTAGGAAAATCTTAATGTTCTGGCATTTGCAGTCAGAGCTCAAAATGTTCAACCAAAGTAAAAATTAACTCAAAACCATTACATCATGACAACTAAAGTTCGAGAATACAAGTCAGTGGAGATCACGATTAAAGTGCAGTGCTAGGCCAGAATAAACCTACAGGAGAAATGTTCTCTGGCTTTAATGCTCTGATTGCAAATCAGAAAATAATCAAGTAACGTTCTGCCATATAACCTGCGTATTAGAAAAATGGATCAAGTTCATCATTCAAGAAGGCACATCTTCTTGATTAGTAAGGAGATCAAAGGTTAAGGGGAGACGGCAGGAGAATAACAGAAGGGAAAAATAGATCTGCCATGATCGAATGGCGGAGCAGACTCGATGAGCCGAATGGCCCAACTCTGCTCCTATGTCTTACATTTGTAATTGGGAAGAGTGTGCAGGACGGATGAAGATCCCTACATTTTATAGCAGCCAGCAACATCAGCAGCGTTTAGGGGCCGCATGATCTGCCCTGTCAAATACCAAAAAACAACGTCAATTTAGAAAGACAGCAAGTTATTAAATAGAAAAGAAATTATCTCCAAGGTCCAATCCATAAATCATAACCTTTCAGCTTTCTTGGACGACATTCCACATGAAAAGACACATGCAGTTCATGCCCAAACAAAACTTTTTTTTGAACAGATACTACCAAACTAGATCGTGATTTTTAGATATCATTTGTATAGACATGAAAGTAACACATGTAGCACAATTGACTGTGCTACATAGTCCATTTAAACAAAAATTTGACCACATTTTACAAACGAGCCTCAAGAAATGAATGGGCATGCTGAAGCAAAGTGCAATCCTACCTTTGAGTAACAGCTGAGATTTGATATTGTCCAACTCATTCTGAAATTTTTAAATAAATAAAATTTCAGTCCAATGGATACATAGAGCACAGATCTATAAGCAAGGATTTCAAACTCTGCAACACATTAATTTTCAAAAACTATTAAATCAATTGTTGGAACAGTATGCAATCACTCTGATCCAAGTGATACACGGTAAAATTGGCGGGTCTTTATTATTTCCGATTTAAATTAAAATGCGACATATCTGCAGAATTAAATAGGAACTAAAATTGCAAATGTCTCGCCCCTTATACAACTAAATCACCAATTGCTAAGAAAAATAAAAATTAAATGAACAAAAATATTAAAATATATAATTGGGACAATTTCATTATAATAGCTCAGGAACAGTTTTGTCCCCTCTTATCAGGGTTCAGGATAGTCCTTCCATAAGCTAGGATACTGTTCGATGCACCTCCACCCCATTGTGGACATTGGACTTTGTCTATGGAATTGGTGTGCTACAATGCTGAGAACTATATTCTGCACTCTATATCTTCACCTTTGATATGAATGTACTTGAGTTTGAACTTATTGTATGGTAGATCTGATCTGTTTGGATAGCATGCAAATCAAAACTGTACCTCGGTATGTGACACTAATAAACCTAAACCTAATTCATTATTATTGAACTATTCTGATGAAGACAAACACAAATTAAAATAACTTCTAACTAAATTTAGCATGTTCGACAGCGGCTGTGGAGTTTGCATTAAAGCTAAAATGAAATCTCAACAGGGCAACTTAGCAATTAAAGGTAATTGACCTGAAACATTGGCCCCTCGCCACTGATGTTGCCAGCTTCCCAAGTATTTCCAGCAATGTAGTTTTTTTAATCTATTTTCTAGCAATTGCCAGTTAATCAATTTGTCACATGGTTTTAATTTCAAATTTTCAATATTCATATTTATCTCAATGCAAACAATGCAAAACATCACTAATATCACTGCCTACATCCATCCTCTAAATTTGTCCACAATACAATTCATAGCTCCATGTAATCGAACTATTTCGAAGCAGTGATAAACCTTCAAAGCGGAGTAGGTGCGATTGATGCCCAGGCCTGACTCAATAGATCCTGAAACCTGTCTACAAACTGCTGCCAGACATCTTTTAAATGTTTTTAAAATATTTTTGATAACCAGATGTTTAGAAGTGATTCAAATTAAATGGAAAATAGATGTGTTTAAAATAATATCAGCAACCAATAATTAAACAAACTGCATAGCTTAAGTTAGAACATAGACCAGGTAAGTACAGCACAGGAACAGGCCCCTCGACTCACGATGTCTGTATCGAAACAGATGCCAATATAATATAATCCCCCTGCTCGTGGTCCATATCCTACCATTCCATGCATATCCGTGTGTCTATCTAAAAGCCTCATGCAGCACAAAAGCCCTTGCACAACCACCCCTCGTTCCACACATCTTTAAAATATGTCCCTCTCACCTTAAAGGGCCTGTCCCACTGTACAAGGTAATTCAAGAGTTCTCCTGTGTTTTCCCAATTCAAACTCGGAGAATGTCTGTAGTGGGTCCGTAGGAGTTCGTGGATGTCTCGTAGCGGCTCTTACGAGTAAAAAGTAACAATTGTTTTCATCACAAGTTTTTTTTTTTTTAAACCGGTGGCAATTTTTCAGTCATGATTTTACTGGACATCCACGAACTCCTACGGACCCGCTAAGGACATTCTCTGAGTTCGAATTAGGGGAAAACGCGGGAGAACTCTTGAATTACCTCATACAGCGGGATAGGCCCTTAAAGCTATGCCCTCCAATCTTTGACATTTCCACCCTTGGAAAAAGGTTCTGAGTGTCTACCCTCTCATACTCTTATATACCTCTATCTGGTTTCCCTTCAACTTCAGATATTCGAGAGAACAAAAGACAATATATGCAGGCACATTGTTAATTGCAGTCTGGTCCATTATAATGAATGGGAACATGCTAGTTCAACCATCCAATCCCTCATCTCAGCACACTTGTGCTTTGCCATTGGACTTGGTGACACACTCCTTGGAGGAGTAGGAGTTCAGGTAAACCTTTTATGTTTCAATGTGCATACACACATGACCACCTGTGAGGAAGGTGTCACCAGCTGTTTTTTATGGAAATTCCAACCAAAGATTGAGTGCCCATTACCCAAATAAATTAAATAAAACCAACTGAAACTGGAAATGAATACCAGAAGTCTATTTTTGGTCACTACGTTACTTTCACTAAATTAATCTTTCAACAATAGAGTGACTCCTATTTTCTTTTTACATCTTTGTGTACAGAATTGTAAAATGTTTCCTTGTGTCAAATTTAAGATCACTTCAACTAAAGTGATCCCACTGGTAAACTATTTCACACCAAAACACCCATCTTAAATTCTTGAATGATCATTTTTAACATGACAGGTATGTAGCTATTCCAGGCTGATTTTCATATAGCTCCTCACAGAATTTATTGAAAGCTAAATAAAATAGAAATGCTGAAAAGATTCCAGGCAGCATCCTGAAATAGACCATTTATCTCTCCATAGAAAGATTCACCCTACATGCTGAATATTTTTTTTTATTATTTTCCTCTTTAAGAATTGTGGCATTAAAAATAATTTATTTTGTATGACTTTTTAAATATCTCTGTAAGTAAATGGTATATTTCATCTATTATTTGCCAAGTACAAGATAGATTGATTGCCTTCAGTGATAAACATAAAAACATTGACGCTTGTTACAAAAAGCTTTGCCAGGACCAGAATCTGCCTAAGATAAACTAAAATAAAAGCACTGAACCAAAACGTAGCCTTACCTGGAGAGTTTCTGCATCCAACACTTGCTCGCCCTCACCTACATCAAAGAACAGCTTGTTGACAACGCACCTTGCACTGACCTGCAAGATAACAAGTGCAGCTCACTTAGCCATTGTGAAATCTATATAATTAAAAGTCTCATCTTGACCACTTCCTGTCTGCGCTGTATATTGATTTTAGAAAAAACGCTACCATATATCGCAATGATTTTTTGCCATCTTACTCAGTCCTCCCCCGCTGAGCGGTCCCTGAGGATTTTTCCCATCAATGAAAAATAAAAAAGTTACGAGTGTTTAGAAAACCTTGAGATCCTCTCACCTATCAATCGCCGCAATTAAGTTTACGCCCCCGACGGGGGGGGGGGGGGGGGGGGGGGAAGAGGGAGGCAGGACTATAAAACCCTGCCTGGACACAAACCAGTCACTCCGCAAGATCGCGAAGGAGAGGCCATGACTCTCATTCTAAGCTGTGAATCAACCGAACTGTGAGTCTGCAATGTACTAGCTATAAATGTTTTGTTAGCCCTTAATGAAAATTAAGTGAGTTGTTTGGCCTGCCCTGTGCTTGAAACTGCAATGGCAATGGAAATTAAATGAAAATGCAATGAGCTGTTTGGCCTGCCCTGTGCTTCAAACTGCAACGAGAATGGAAATGAAATGAAAACAAAATGAGCTGTTTGGCCTGCCCTGTGCTTGAAACTGCAATGGCAATGGAAATGAAAATGCAATTAATTGTTTGGCCTGCCCTGTGCTTGAAATTGAAATGAAATTAGTTATTTAGCCTACCTGAAACCACTAATTTCAGCCAACAAGGCCCATATTATCTGCAAAACCAGTCCCCTTTGCCCAAAATGCCCGTATCCACCCAGGAAGAGCATTTTGGTTCAAAAGGCCCATTCCAGGCCAGGAAAAGTAAAATAAAAGTGCCTTTCACTGAGACTTCACTCAGATTTTTTCAAAAGAGCCCCTTCCATCCATCAGGCCTGTACCAGCCCAGGACAAGTCCCTTTGGCCCATCAGTAAACATCAGCCCAGGATTTTTATCCCTCCCTTCATTGGCTCCCTGTGAGATCCAGGCCAAGATAGACTTTCATGGCTGTGATCTGCAGAAAAAGATGAAAAAAGGTCTAAAATTGATTCTCCACCCTCTGTCCCTTCTCTCTGAGTCTCTCACCTGTTTTTGGTAGAATTTCTGGCAGTTTCTGAGCTGCCAGCCCACCAGCCCTGAGTGACTGAGCTGCCTGCCCAATAATCCATTTGGCCCACAACGCCCATACTAGCCCTCTGGAAACCAGTCCATTCAGCCCACAACACCCATACTAGCACTCAAGAAAGCTCCGCTGCCCCCCACACGACCACCAATATAGGAATTGGTGGTGGTGGAATATTGCGTTGGGGGTCCAGCCCTCCCGTGTGAACATGGAACCCAACGGGTCCCACTTAGACTAGTATTATTTAAAGATAAACACAACCAGTAAAATGATAGTGCAGAAAGAAGAAAGTCCTCTGCAAAAGTCTAAGGTGCGTGGGCGTTCTGATGAAGAACAATCAGCCTGAAACATTAATTCGGTTTCTCTCTCCACAGATGCTGCCTGAATGTTGAATGTAAAGGCACACTATATTTCTGTTGTGAACATCACTTCCCTAGCAATATTGCTACTAAAAGTTAATTCAAATTGTTTCCCAATAAATGTCAAAGGCTGTAGTGAATAACTGCTGGGAGTGCGTAATTGCACCTAATAAATGTACATAGTTACCATAACAGTGGACAGCATCATTCATTTTATAAAAGCAGTTAGGAAATGGAAGAAGCAAATTTTTATATTAATACTAAAAGACATTTTAATTTCTGAAGCTCATCAATATTTTGCATATTCCTTTGTAGTATTAATGTTTTAAGTTGGGGAGAATCCTATGGAAGCAAAAAGATCAGAAATATTTGTTTAGAAATTCAAAATGTGAGAACGTTTGGGAGTTATATCGGCACCGAGACAATGAACTATTTTAATACACTATGTCAACTCTTCAGGCGAGGTAGAACAAAGTCAAATGCAGATCGTGGCCCCCCTCATTCACACCGAACGGTGTTCCTTAGGCCGATCTCTGAAGTGCTGGATGTTCCCATAAAACCTAATCATAAGCCCTCTCTGCCCTTTGTGTAGTACAGTCACAAGTACATTCTGACCATATCTGGTTTAGCCTTGGTTTGCACTTTCAGTGGTAAGAGAGATTCAACTTACCATTACATTTTAAAAATTTTATTTAACAAAAATAAGATTCAAACAAAATATTAAAAAGGCTATATGGATGAATATAATATTTGCACACAGACTACAATCAAATACTGGTTTAAAAGTATCTCAGAGCACCAAAATTTAATAGTAAACGATAATAGCACTTTAATAGATAATACTACATCCTGCACATCAGGGACAGAATTAATGCACTTTTCTCGTCTTTTACAAAATAAAGGATCTTAACTATTATCCTCATACTATATGTGGGTAGAAGCAGATAAATAAGTAGTTTCCAAACCTCTGCCTCATGAGAGAAGTGGTTGATTTTTATTCAATTGCTTTGTACAACACAATTAAAATACTATTCACTGAGTAAATTATGACCCAAAAACTCTTTCCCTTTGATCTTCTCAACCACCTCCTTTAATCTCAACTTTATTCGTTTGATCGTGCCGGATGCTGAGAATTTCTAGCATTTACTTCTATTTCAGATTTTCAGCAGAAAATAAGATAGGAGGCAGGATTAATACATAATGCAGACCCTGAGCTCACCTATTTTAATTTACACACAAGTATATTCTTTCATAACTATATGGACGAGTAATCTGCACAGAAGAGCTGGTGGAGACTCTCCCAGCCTAGAGATACCAAGGCAAAGACAGCATTTACTGTATTTTACATCTATCTATATTTCTAAAACTCTTCTCTTGTTTGTGTGTATGTATACATGTGTGTCATCTGGGCACAATCTGGTTAATTCCTATTTTCTTCCAAACGCTAGGCCACAGCCTTCCCATTTTCACACATTCTACTCACATGTTTCCCGTTTAAAACAGCTCGAAAAAACAGAGTGCCATCACAATGCACTCGCAAGGCAGGACGGGACACTCCGGGAAGGAAGGGCACTTCAGTGCTCATGCAGCCGCTGCCAGTGCCCGACGCCCAGCCACGAGGATGGTGCTGCAGATCCTGGCTAGAGCCAAGCCTGGTGCTCAAGTGAGCGCTGAGCCTGGGGCTTGGAATGGGGCAGTGATCGGGGCCGAGTAAGAAGCCATCGCTAGAACCAAGGATCGCGAGTGCTGAAAGTGGTGGCTGCTGCCTGCACCCGCCACCTGGTGGCGAGGGTGGTGCCTCGGGCCCTGGCTGGACACTGGCCGAGCCTGGTGAGCGAGCTGGAATGAGAGCCGAGCCCGGAGGTTGGGATGGGGCCGTGACCAGGGCAGAAAAAGAAGCCACTGCTGGAACCAAGGACTAGCCTGGGTCCGTGGTCAGGGACGAGCCCAGAGATGAGGTCGTAGCCTGCACGGCTGGAGACCATAGCCAGAGCCGGGCCAAGTACGAGAACCAGGCCGAGTTCCAGGTCCTGGAGCTGCACTACGAGCTGGGTACTCCCCTCCACCTGAAGGGGGGGGGGGGGGGGGTTGAAGGGGAGGTGGAGGGAGTGCTGGGGACGAGGAGAAATGAGCCGCGCCTGAGCAGTTGGGAGCTATGCGTGAGTGGTGCAATTTTGCGTTGGGGGAACAGCTTGCATTGGGGAATGGGTGAGTAGAGAAATCTTGTGTCGGGGCAGCAGACTCAACGGGTCTGCACTTGGTCTAGTTACCATTAATAATCACACCTTAAAATCTGTACTATGATGCATGAGGCACTCCAAGAGACATACAGTTAATATCATTGATTACCATACCTTTATTCTACATTGAGGGCACGTTCGAGAAGGAGCACTGTGAAACCACTGAGCGAGACTAGAGGCACAAAATTGAAAAGCAATCAGCTGCAAATAAACACGTTTTAAGTAACATCCATTTATTCTAGTGAGCGATGAATTAATCTCAAGAGTCATACGAGCTATACAGCATGGAAAAAAGGCCATTTGGCCCAGATTGTTCATGTTGACCAAATTGGCATTCCCTTATCCCTTCATATCAACCTATGTGTCCACATGGCTTTCGCAATTGTATCCATTTCACACAGCTTTCTCAGGCAACTAGTTCCAGACAGATTACCCTCTTTAATCTCTCCCCTCTCACCTTAAGCCTTTGCCCTCTAATTTTAGTATCCTCTACATTGTGTGGGGAAAAAGACTGCAAATGTTATTTTAATCATGCTGCTCACAATTGTTGTATACTTCATTAAGGTCACCTTTCGCTCCTCTACTAATGGCTGCTGACTATTTGGGAGATGGGGGCTATAATTTTGCTCTACCCTCGGCCAGGTTTCTGTCATGATTTAATATCTTAATTCTCTTGTGGTGCTCTTTTTCTTCATTAAACAGATGATTTTTTTTTCGTTGATTTAGAGGACACAGACTTTGCTCTCAAGATCAGCATTTATTCCCCAACCCCAATTGCCCTTGATAAATAGTTCAAGAAGGAACTGCAGATGCTGGAAAATCGAAGGTAGACAAAAATGCTGGAGAAACTCAGCGGGTGCGGCAGCATCTATGGAGCGAAGGAAATAGGCAACATTTTGGGCTGAAACCCTTCTTCAGACTGATGCAGGGTGGGGCGAGGGTGGGAAGAAGGAGGGAAGAGGAGGAGCCAGAGGGCTGAGGGAGAGCTGGGAAGGGGAGGAGACAGCAAGAGCTACCGGAAATTGGAGAAGTCAATGTTCAAGCCGCTGGGGTGCAGACTGCCCAAGCGGAATACGAGGTGCTGCTCCTCCAATTTCCGGTGGTGCTCACTCTGACCATGGAGGAGGCCCAGGACAGAAAGTTCGGATTCGGAATGGGAGGGAGAGTTGAAGTGCTGAGCCACAGGGAGATCAGGTTGGTTAACGCGGACTGAGCGGAGCAGTGGATGCAATAGATGAGGTTGGAGGAGGTGCGGGTGAACCTCTGTCGCACCTGGAACGACTGCTTGGGTTCTTGAATGGAGTCGAGAGGGGAGTAAAGCGACAAGTGTAGCATCTCCTGCGGTTGCAAGAGAAAGTGCCCAAGGAGGGGGTGGTGCAGGTGGGAAGGGACGAATTGACCAGGGGGGGGTTACGGAGGGAGCAGTCATTGCGGAAAGCAGTTAGGGGGGGGAGGTGGGAAGATGTGGCGAGTGGTGGGTTCACGTTGGAAGTGGCGAAAATGACGAATATTTGTTGTATGTGACGGCTAGTGGGTTGGAAGGTGAGGACTTGATAAATACCTGTTCAATTTGCTTGTAAACTGTACAGTTTAGCTGTTTCTTACAAATCTCTGATCAAGAACTGTACAAATGTAAAAAAGATTGTGCTCATCATGTTTTGAATTATTATATAAATGACACAAACTTCCTGCTGAAACAGAGCTTGTTTGACTTCTACACTGCAAATATAAATTCATTCATTTCCACTGGTAACCACTAATTCACAAATTATTATTAGGCTGGTTTCACATCAGTGGAATAAGTGATTCTGTGGGGAATCAGATGGTCCAAACTATAACCAGAGGGCAAGAATTGATCTTCAATGCTGGGTGGTCCTGATATCACAGATCATTGCACTACAAGATCGTTTTTAATCCTCCATTTTGACATTTTGTAAATACCAACTCCACCACCTGATGTGGCCCCCTCCCTGAACCCCCCGTCAGAAAACAGGTCTGCAAAATGCTAAGCAGCAAAGATAAAAGCATCTGGTCAGGATATACATCAACCCAATTTTCCTTTCATCTGTGTTCTGCTGGCCATGCAGCAGCTGTGTACAGCAAGAGACTCATCCTTGAACTCTCTGCCAGTGCTGTTCAATCAATAGATGCAAAATAGTAATATAGAATATAGAAAAGCACCGCACAGAAATAGGCCCACAGTATCTGTGCGGGACATGTTTGGTTTAGTTTATCGTCACGTGTATCGAGGCACAATGAAAAGATTTTCTTACGTGCTAACCAGTCAGCGAAAGACTATACATGATTACAATCGTGCCATCCGCAGTGTACAGATACATAACGGGAACACCAAAGTAAACTAATCTCATCTGCCTACACATGATCCCTATCCCTACATTCCTTGCATATGTAGGTACCCATCTAAAAGCCTCTTAAGCACCACTATTATATCTGCCTCCATCACCACCACTGGCAGCATGTCCCAGCACCTACCATCCTCTGTAAAAGAGAAATTGCCCCGCATATCTCCTTTAAACACTGGGGAAATATTCTGAAGGTCTACCCTATCTATGCCCCTCATAATTTTCTACACTTCTATCAGGTCTCCTCTCAGCATCTAACGTTATAGAGGAAACAATCCATGTTTGCTCAACTTCTCCTTGTTGCTAACCCAGGCAGCATTCTGGTATAAAAAGACAAAGTGTTGGACTAACTCATCAGTCAGGCAGCATCTCTGGATAGGTGACGTTTCGGGTTGGGACCCTTTCTTCAGACTGACCATGGTGGCGGGGCAGAAGGTTGGAAGGGAGGAGAGGCAGGACAAAGCCTGGCGAGTGATAGATAGATACAGGTTGCTTGTGGCCTCACTCTTGAAATGCAAGAAGCCCAGGACAGAAAGGTCAATATGGGAAAGGGAAGGGGGGGGGGGGGGGGGGTTAAGCTGGTTAGCTACCAGGAGAACCAGTTGGCTTTTGCAGATCAAGCGCAATGTATTCAGCAAAATCATCGTCAAGTCACCACTGGGCTTGCTGATGTAAAGGAGACCACATCAGGTACGCTGGATGCAGTAGTTTTAGTTAAAGGAGATGCAAGTGAACCTATGTCTCACCTGCAAGGTGTGGTTGCAAGGGAAAGTATCTGGAGAGGGGTACTTTGGGTGGAAAAGGATGAGTGAACCAAGGAGTTGCTGAGGGAGTGGTCTCTGAGGAAGGCGGAAAGGGGGGGGGATGGGAAGATGTGACTGGTGGTAGTATCAGATTGAAGGTGGGGGAAATGTCAGAGAATCATTATTGGATGGGGAGGCCGGTAAGGTGAAGACCAGGGGAGCAAGAGCAGAACCATGGGACACAGAGGATACGTGGGTGAGCGACCCAACTCTGACAGCAGGTGGGAAACCACGTTTACTAAAGAAAGAGAACATCTCAGATGTCCTAGAATGGTAAGCCTCATCTTGGGAGCAGAAGAGGCAGAGATGGCGAAATTGAGAGCAGGGCATAGCATCTTCACAAGAGGCAGGATGGGAGGTGTAGTCAAGATAACTGTGGGCGCCAGTGGGTTTATAGTGGAACTCAGTTGATAATCTGCCCCTGGCAAGTTTCTGCAGTTTATTTCAAAACTAACACAAGAAAAAAACAATTGTTTGACTACTCACCAGTCACCGTGAAAAGTGTGTCCACAATGAATGGCAGCCACATCCCTGAAATTATCAAAGTAGTCTGAACAAATCGTACAATAGGCACGAATTGGCATACTTTCCTCCTACAATTAACAGATATGTGTATCTGTGTTTCCGATTTCAACAGCAACAGCAGAGGTCTCAGATCTAAAAGAGAGAAACATTAGATTTTAGTGGACAGGTCACAGACTGAAGTGAACCAAAAATTTGGGACAATAACGCAAAGAGCTTGCATCAAATCATTTTCTTTTGTTTTGTGAGGGGGGGGGGGGGGGGGGAGCGAGTGACTGGGCGATGGGGGATGGGGGCAGAAGGGAAGGGCACGGTCTGACCTGGTCTCCATCACCCCCTCCTCACCACACGTGCCGGGTCTCCACCGCCTCACTCACCGTGTGTGTGTGCGCGTCTCATTGCCCCGCTCCTCCTCT